>JASDDO010000019.1:50617823-52080775 GCA_030015575.1 Agapanthus africanus
ATTTGAAATTCAAACAGAGCTTTGCTCTGATTGGGGGAAACACCTGACTTTGTGGTGTCTAGGCTAGGCAAGTGAGAAAGGTAATTTTAAAAGGCCCGTCTCACGATGATTCATGAGCGGATCCCTCCTTTCTTCACTTGTACTTACCTGGCCACAATTGGCGGTGAAGAGGCGATTTGAGATATCTAACAACTTGTTGTTTAGACCATTTAAAAATAATCTAGTTGAATTAGAAAACCCTAGAACCTAAAATACGAAAAATTGACTATTTACAAATAAATACCATTTACTTTATAAAACCGTTTTCTAAAGGATTTAGTAATTTACAATCTTTGCAAAGCGCCGCTACAACCCATTTTTGGGGAACCCGTTCGGGATAGTACGATTTATCGTGCACCCTCGAGCTTAGTAGTGCGAGATTCAGACCTCCGCAAGGAGCATTCGGTCTCGAAAGATTTAAAATACGACATCTTAAGAAAATGAGATTTTTAGAATATAAAATATTTATTGAAATTATTTTTGTATAAATATATGTATATTTATCATTAAAATATCTATTTTGTTATAATATAAATATTCTATTTTTCTAAAAATCACAAGAATAAATTTTACATTAAAATACCATGAATTTCAAATAAATCAATATTACAGATAAATACCTTTAATTATAAAACTAGGATATTTTCACTAGAAATATTACAATATAACATCCACATTCATTACAACCCAAAAGACGAATAATAAATGCTTGGGGTATATTTTGAAAAGTATATAAAATTATTTTTACATAAAACCCTCTCAAGTTTTATAAATTACCCTAAGGACCCTAGTAAATATAGGACTTCGGTTTACATTCTAATTGTCTGACTCGGGTTTGAGTCTGATTAATCTGACTTGAATATAATTCAAGTCAATCTACAATCTACAATATTCCAATTCAATATGAACACATGAATCCATGAATCCAATTATCAATTTATACAACTTGACTGAACCGAACCATGGATATATTCCTTTTACATGATTCTCAGTTATTCCATTTATATGACCCTACGGTTACAACCGTTTACTGATATAATGGTTTCAGTCAGTCAATCAATCTTACAATCAATACAATTAACAAGACAACAATACAAACAAGACATCGCGGGGTTTAAGGGGTAGATTGGTACGGAAGGTGTTAAAGGTGGCACGAGATGGTCAGATTAAGACACCTAACCTATATTCCGTTGCTGTTGTACCGTGGCTTAACGGTCCCTTGTACATTCCGTTTGCCCCGGTCTCTAGCATATAGAGACCTCCCTCATATACACTGGCATCCTTCTGTACCAAACTACAAACAACAGCGTTAACACAAAATTACAACAATAGTATACAACTTTAAAAGATATCTTCTTATTCTGTCTATTCTACTTTCCTCTTACCTTTGGGACTTACCGAGCGACCTGTTCGCTGACGACATTCTATTTCTTTCTTCTTTGAATGTCGTCAGGTGATTTGGACCTAGTAGAGATCGAGCCATCTCAAGAAGACTTGGAGCAGTTTGCCGAAGACCCTGCACTTTAGTTTCATTGTACACTTTTCCTTTCTGTACTTTTCATTTTCTGTTATGCCACTGTTTAGGTATCTTTTTATTTCAGTTGTATTTCCTTTTCATGCATTATACAAAAGAATGTTAATAAATAAAAGTTGTTGTTTTTATTACCTCTTGTCTCTTGTGATTCTTTTTTATATTGTTTAGATACGCTTAGCGTATGTACTTCTGAGTATATACGTAGCGGACCGGTCCCGTCCCCTTCGCCGTACACTGGGAAGCGGGGCGTGACACGTCATCTAAACGATTTCCCTATAGATGTTAAATCTATTCATCAGAATGGCCTCGATCTACTCGAAACCAATCACCTCCTTCTCTTTTCTTGCCGCTTCAAAAGTCCCCGCAACCGATCTTAATATTGAATAAAAACTTTAGAGCGTGAGGGGATAGAATACCGATACGATATATATACATACACAAAGTAAAGTAAACTCCCATAGGTTAACACGTGCGACCTTCGTGCACTATACATGTGCAACAATTACCTAGGACTGTCCCGAATAGCTGTTAACCGACGAAAACATTAAATCGAGAGTCGAGATATCCATATCGTACGTTAAAATATCGCCAAAAGTGAAGTAAAATGCCCCTAGATTTTTGTATACATGATCTGGAAAGAAATTAAGTATACCGAGGGTCTAATTTAAGGATTAGGGAGCCCCCGACAAAAATCCAAACCCTAACTCCTAAGTCCAACCACAATTGCGGCCATGGGGAATTTTCCGACGGCCGGGTTGAAGAGAAATGAGCTCGGCTTTTGAGGGTGTACTCAAGGTCCTATAGAAAGCTTCCAGAAATCTTAATTTATCTCTGTGATCACTGGAAAGGTAGCAGATTCAAATTGAACCCCAAACTCCTACAAAAATACTAGTTTTAGCACTATCAAAACATCATAGTGGATTAGTGAAGTCTTGGTGTTAAAACAAAAGGATAAATTGCACTGAAATACCTTTATCTATCCTAATATCATTTGTGGTTACCAAAGAATTCACACAAGTTCAATTTTCAACCTCAAACCCCACTTTAAGTTTTAAAACAACCCAAAATATAAACTTTAGCTTAAAATTAGTGTTGCTAAGGCAAATGTTTGCTAAAACTTGAATAAGATTGGCTCATTACTTCTAGCTTAGCTTTGTAGGGAGTCTCAAACGTACTAAGTGGCCTTAAGGGTGAGGACTTGGCTTCAACATTGAATTTTGAAAGGAAGAAGGAAGAGGAGGAGATGAGAATGATGAGAGAAATGGTTAAGGCCTTAGTCATTTACCCCCCTTCTCACCACAACCATTCCTAATATTTTATTCAATCATCTCATGCCCATATCCTCTTGTCTCATGTCATACTATATTATATTTTTCAAATAAAAACAAAAACAAAAATCTCTAATTTGGCTAATTAGTTAAGAAGTAAATATAGGATTTATTTGTCATGGCACTAATTTAATGTTTTAGTCTAAACTGCATTACTAGTTCTAGGTTATATATATATATATATATATATATATATATATGGAGAGAGGGGGGGTGTTAATGAAGGAAAGGTGCCATAGAAGGGAATTTCCTCCTATGGCGTCGGAAAAATGCATCCTTCATGATTGTTTTCGACGATCGGCATATATCACCTCCTTCTTTATCATCTAAGATGTGGATACACCAAATTTCATGTGATTATACCATTTTTTCACCGTTGATTTAGTTGGTGCAAAATTAATGGTTTACCGACAATAGAACTTTTTACATTGCTAATTCAACGGTGAAAAGGTGGTGGAATCACATAAAATTTGGTGTTTGCACATCTTAGATGATAACGATGATGATGATGGATGCCGATCGTTGGAGAAAATGGTGGAGGTTGTATTTTTTTGACGCTATAAGAGGAAATCCCCTTCTATGGCCTCTTTCCTCCATTATTCTCATATATATATATATATAATTGTTAACTATGATTTATCTAATATCACAAGTTATATTGCTAATTATATTATAATTAACTCTAATAAATTTTCGAGATGTTACAATTACCCTCAACCAAGCGCACCCTAAGATTCCTAGAAAAATCAACTTTTTATATGGTTTGGTTTGATTTTGTATAGTACACCCTATTATCAAGAAATTTGTGGGTTAGCAAAATGTCAACCCGACAATTGGCAGCATCTGCCTTGACTTTTATGGTCTGAAATATGTGTTAATGATATTTTTTAGTCTGTTGATTTTGGGATGGAAATATTATGTTACCTGTAAAGCGTTAAATTTAAAATCGTGTTGAAGTTTGATCGACATAAAAGGAGATTAATTACACACATATCTATATCAATGTATCATGCATCTTGAGCGTAGAGTTGTCACTTGTCAGGTTGGTCCTAAGAATCTCTAGGCTAATCATCCAGCTCATAGATATAGATGGAGTCATGGACCACTCTTAACGTAGTACTAGCTATCATGTTATGGCTCATGTCTAAAGGTATGGACAAGAAATTGAGATATCCACTCATTCCAAATTTTGTTTAGGGCATGTTTGGTTGTAGGATTTGTGTGGATTTTCCACTATTTGAATTCTAGGATCCTTGGATTAGCAAATATCGTGTTTGGTTGTAAGATTAGGTAAGTTTGGATTTAGTTGATTTTAGTGAAAGACCCACAAGAAAACAAGCATCCTCAAATCCTTTTTTTTTGGATGGATTCTTAGAGATTCAAGCAAAATATGTGGGGCCCACTGCATTTTATATATTAAAAAAATTAACTTCCTCCCTACCTCTCTCTAAAATCCTTAAATCCAAGTCTCACTTTCTTTTTTAGAATCAAATAAGAATTATAAGGATCTATAAATCCAATATTAGGAATCCAATGCCAACTAAATACAAAATTAACTAATCCAAAAAATTTCAATTGTATAATTTAGGAATCCAAATTTCACAATCCTACAACCAAACAACCCCCGGTTAAAGCTTGATTTTGATTTAGGTTGGTTATGTCTCTTTTGTACTTGTTTATGAATGAATGACAAGTGATAGGTACATTAAGAGTAATTAATGACATTTCCTGTTGTTTGTTTCCTTTGGGTTCTGCTGATCATTGTCTTTGTAAGCTATTACCCCCATCAACTAGCTAATTAGACGCAAGCTTCTCCTCGATCAGTTTCCTCCTTTTGCTCCTCAGCCTACGGGGTATTAGCAATCATTTCCAGTTGTTGTTCCTCTTTCAATGGCAGACTATAGTTGTCACAACATGGAAGCAGTGAAGAATATATGAGGATATTCTTGGTGCGTGGTAATGGCAACCTCCTACAGGAGGCGGTTACCGGATCTGGTTTTCAAGGTGACATGAATGACAGGGTATCTGTCACGAGTTATAAGTTTACCCACTTCCGAGGTGCAGTATGTTGGAAAGGATTCCAAGTAAAATACTAAGATAGACATGGCGTAGGATGCTGATTATGATCAGTGGAGAATACAACCTAAGAAGTTTATTGGATAAAATTGTTCATTTATGAACTTAGTCCCATCATCTATCCAGGCAAGTTCTAAGACAGGTATCGCTCATTTCGGGAGATAGTTGATCTCCACAAAGTTGAGATAAAGAGAGATAAAGATTGAAACATTATGACTGATCCACCACTGAAGTTGTTTCTCATAGACGGTAGATTCGTGAACGAGATTTGAAAAACTATTAATAGAGAAATTGGGTACTTGATTGCATACGAGACGTGTAGGTATGTGCTACCGCAATAATTGACCTTAAGTGCAAGCGGGAGATTGTTGAATATAGTGCCTTCAAGAAATTATTATAATTGCAGGCAGACAATTATGGTAATTGAGGGAGGATCTATACGGGTAGAACAGTCTTGCTTAAGATGATAGTATTATATCTGGTTTGTCTTTAACATTCATGTGTATACGTTTTACTTGTTATTACGTGCCGCTAATACATAATGATAAAACACATAGGATCTTTGCTTGACTACCAGAATTATGATGACGATCATACCGGTGGGATCTTGGTAGTCTATAAGCACATCCTTAAATGTCCCTAGTCATGGGAGTATCGAGAACGGGTATCGATATTCCGGAGTAGACTGGTGTATACGTTTCTTGACCCCGACGAGATTGCGGTGGCCAGTTTTATAGCCATTGGTGTCAAGCATCAAAGATTATATACATGTGCTCATTAGGTTATAAGTTACATTGAACGGACTCACCGAGAACTCCTATATGGTATTATACCTATTATCAGATAGCAGTTTTCTGGTGACATGAGTACGGGATAGTCTGTTGACCTGAGATCGTTATTTGTCTTGTGTGAGTTCCCACTGTATTTAGATTACTACCCGACCAAGGCTCTACTGAGTTGTGCAAACAGGTTTTAGTTAGTACAGTCCCGAGCCACATGGAGGCAGTGAGGGGATTAAGGGGATTTGTCTCAACCGGTACAGAGAGTCGATGTTACGTTGTGTTCGGTTGACCATCACCATAAATCCCTGAACATGGTGGATGAGATTTACTGATAGGAGATCAGTAGTTTCTCCGTGGATGATGAGCTTTACACCGGCACAACTTATCGAGTGATTAAGGGTCTGACGTTATCCACCCACTAGACCCGAATGCGACACTCTCAGATGAAGAGACCGGACTGTACAGTGACTGTCACTTATAGGCTTAATAGAGGTTCGGATGAGCTTGCTTGTCGATCTTCCTTTCGTTCAATACCTGGCTAGCCGTTACGTACAGCTAGTGCCACTGACGTACTTGTGCTTATGAATTGGATCCAGTAACTCACTGCCAGCGTATTGTCGAGTCTTCAGAGTCTCACATAGAGGTTTTTCCGGCTCTAGCAATATGATATAGATGTGCGTATTATATGCGTATCGGAGTTCGATTAAAAATATGTGTATTGGATACACTGATGGTAATCCGACGTTTCTAGCCGGTCTTTTGGAAAGACGGATATTAAATCAAGTTACTTGATTTAATATATTAATATATATATTAGATATATGTATTTACTAGTATTATGTCGCATTTTCTATTTGTCTCACTTTTGCATTTTAGTGCAAATAGAAAATATAATGATATGTTTACATATATTCTATTTTCATATTTTCTTTTTCCTTCTCTTTTTATTATGTCATCTTCACATGGAGAAAGGTACACACAGGTGGAGGAGAGAGATGAGAGAGGTAATATGAGAGTATGCTCTCGTATTATTTAGTTAAGGCTATTATATTATTTTCTCTCATCTTCTTCCTAACTTGGTTCTCTAGGTTTTTCACTCTCCCAATTAAGAAGATGTGAAATAGAATTCAAGTGAGAAAAAGAATGAGTGGTACTAACTACATCTCTTGGTCCATTAATCTAGCAAACAATTGAACCAAGTTTCTTCACAAATGGAATTGTCTTGAAGTGAAGATGAAGCTAGAGTTGGGTTTTCTCAAGTGAATCTATCTTTGATAAGGAAGGCCTTCACCAAGCCTGTTCCCTACAACTTAGGAGCCTAGAGTTTATGTTCATCCATGGAGCATATGAAGTAACTACAAAGGTTGTAATTGATTAACTCTTGCTTGTTATGCTCTCTTTTATTTTCAAGTTCACCTCTTTAGCTGATCTTTTTGCTATTTGGTAGTTCATGCTCACTTGAATTTTTGAAGATGCTATTCCACTATGTTTTAAAATCATTTCTTGGGTGCATGAACTCCATCAAATGGTATCAGAGTCGGTCTAAAGACTTGAACTTTTTTTTGTGACGTTAGAATTCATCGCGAAATCCTTTTTAAATTTGGCAGTTTTCAGCCGCGTTTTTCTGAAAATTTCAGCCACTAAATTGAGGTTTTATTGCTTGTTTTCGATCCATGGAGCTCTCGTTTTGGAACGGGGAATCTGTAGAGGTTCTATGGTAACCCGTAGAGTCTTGGGAAGCTATTTTTCTAAACTATATCGAGATTTGGGGTTGATTTTAAAGCTCGAAAACTGTTTTTACTTGGCTGTCCAAAACTGCCATTAAAGCTATCTTTTTTCCGCAATTCCAATCCCCGTGTGGTCTGGGTTTGAACCAAAACCCATGGTATGGATCGGGGGTACCCTGGGGAGTCCCCGGAGAGTAGGGTGGGCAGAATGATGGGTTTTCGGTTGTTGGAGTGCATCTGATTTTCGTCATTTGAAATTTTGATTGTTAGCTTCGCGGGTCATGGTTTGTAATATGTGTTTATAAATATCGTTTAATTACTATATGGACAATTAGAGGGGTTTCACATATGTTGTTGATGTTGGTTTTATTTGGTGTAGTAGGATCGTCATGATGAATAGTCTCGTGTGAATGTGTCTTATAAGTATATATCTTGTATATTCATTATTCGGGACAAGTGACCGACTTGTGGTCGTCGTCATCACTCTATGTATATTATTTGATTGGTAGACTTCCGGGTTGAGGTCGATATCGCAGTATGATGTATATTTTTCATTCATGTATTTAGGATAGACCCAAGGTGAAGTGCTCAAGTTACCGGGTCCTATAATGCGTCGGGTGATCCACTCATGTCATTGAGGCCGGATTGCCTTGCTTCTAAGATTTGGCGGGTAGCTTGCCGTACTCGTAGGGGTCTAGGATCTTTGTTGTATGGACTATTCACACGACCGTGGAATCCTTGTTTCGTTTGTGGCGCAATTGAAACACGGAATTCCTAATATATCCGCTACTCTATTTTGTTATTGTTTCTGTATGCCTGTGATGTTTATATCATGTCAGAGATGACTACATATAATAAACGCTTTTATATGTTTTGCATCCGCACCAGCCTTGCCTCCGCCCTGCCATAAGTTAAGTAACCTTACAGTGAAGACCCGAAGCCCTGTGGCGAATGTAGATGGCATATATGTGCGTTCTATTTTCATTGTTTCTGGTGTGATAGACTTAAATGATAGGAATGCATTGATTTGAAGTAACGCAAAGAAATCAAACCTAAAATGATACTGCGAGAACCAAATTTTTGAAAGAAACTATAAACATATTCGTTTGCTTTGCATAGCGGTATTCGGTTAGAAATATCCTGCACCTTATTCGATGAGGTAAAAGCCATGATCTCTTCATATGGAATCCTCACTTAAGCAAAAGTTTATGTTACTATAACCACTCGGTTTTCTTCAAAACCACTCATTTTAAAAGCGGAGCCTAAACCACTCCTTTTCAAAACTGCTCGGTTCCTTCAACGAGATCAAGTTCATTACGTTCAGGGTTTTCTAAAAAATAGGCATAGCCCTCCATCATTTCCTACGAGTAGTGCTTAATATTCATGCTTTGTTTGTTGACTCGGTCAAGGCGTAGTGTACGGTAGCTAAGTGGTGCTTATTTGTAGAATTAGATGCGATTGGTTAGGATAGCCGTACGGCCTTGTTGACTCAGTCAATGGCTCGAACGGGTGGGTTTAACGTAATCAAGATAATGACGGGTTGAACTTTATTAGGACTCTTTGATTTTTTGACTCAGTCAAGGTCACAAGGATCTTAGGGGTAAAAACTATATCGGGAGTTTCAAATATATGGGAAACTTGCGAGGTGTATGCATACATTCTGGAGTATGGTGACTTGTTGGCTTCTATCAAAATAATCACATGATGATAGTTGGGTCCCGATTCCCACTGATGAGTAGGTATTACTCCGAGTGATTTTCAGATGATCTTGACTAGTTCTCCTTTTAGGGTTTGAATAAGAATTCGAAGAAATAGTGGGAGCTATCCTAATTAGATAAATTAATAAACCAATCTAATCTTGATAGAGTATAGGCTGAGTATTTATTTTTTCTTTCTCTGGCAGCAATCATGGCACGCCTTAAACTAAAACTCAAAACTTAAGTTAAAACCGAACCTTCTTACCATTCGGGTTTGGATTGTCATGATTCACAACAAAGTTGCATATATCCATATCACTCCTACTTCTCCTTTGCATTTCTATAGAACACTCTATATCACTATGAAGATCCATATTGAATGGATAGGATATCGTATAGTTACATACGAACTCGAAGATAGTTGTTTCAGTCCGAGAATGGCCACCGGTTCTGGAGAAATTGAATTATATGATTCTATTGTCTCTCCCCATTACCTTCTCTCTAGTTGTCGGCTACTTGTATTATGAGAGTACACCAGTTAAGCATGTTGGATAGTCTTCTTCCAAACCTTAGGCTGGTGTTGAAAGGTAGAGAAGGAAGAAAACCATCTAGCATAAGTATGGTGTACCGAAGTAAGATATAGAGACATATAAAGGGGTTAAAGTGAGAGCAAAGGAAATTGCAACTAATGTCATGAGTCTGAATAATGGAGGAGACATTACTAGGAATACCCGACAACCCCTTTCAAACATTTTAATGTTTTAGTTTTCATGTGCGGTTGTAATTGAAAACATTTCTAACTTATTCTGACTCCTGGGTATATGGATACCGGATGAGAATCTCATATTTGTAGGGCGTTACAGATGCTGAGAAGGAATAGAGTATTGGGAATGGATGATTTGTTCCTCAATGTCGGAATTCGTAATAATTAGTGATATTAGGAAAATCACCTGGTTTTGCCTAAACGGTATATATTTGGTTTTGAATATCCGTTGTTATACACAAATTTCAAACTGATATATTTGTATTTTTATTTTATAAAGTGAGATATAATTTCTTGAAATTATGTTTAAAACATTTACTTTTATCAGTTCATGATTAGGTAAAGTGCATTTAACAACAGTGTAATTTTTCTTAACCAAACTACAATTTTCAACTTACAACACACGGAGTTTGAGTTAGTAAACTCATACGAGTTATACAAAGTGGTATATGTTGCATGATGTCCTTATGGATAAGGGGTTAGTACTCTAACTTCATTCCGGTTTACCTATAATTTCTCTGGTTTTTAGACACATTCGTTGAAATGTAAAGTCCAAACATTTGGAGAAGTTCATAGGTACAAGAATAAAGTAGAGAACCAGACGTTCAAAGTATCAAGACTCTTCGAACTGATCGAAGATGAGGATGCTTATGCTAGGTATTCCGTAATGGTATTCTCCCTCAGGTTACTAATCCGCGGGCGCGCTCCATGATGAGTAATGTTGTATGACCTTCTTCCATTTAGGTGATATGCACTGGACACAGCTGCATAATAATATTTGAATCTGGTTCTATCTAAATTAGTGCCTCTGATTCTATATTGGATATAGAATGGTATCATATCTTAAAATTATTAAGGTATATGGAGTAATCCAGTTCGTGTTAATAGCAGAATCCGGATATACTCAAGGCACATTTCAGTAATAGCGGTTTGTGAGTTATCCCAAGCATTTGCAAGGGTTTAGCCTCTACCATTTTCAAGATCAAAGTTGTTTTGTTCCTGACTTGCCACATTTTTAGTAAAATGGATTCCTTTCAAAAGACATTAGTAGGAGTACGGTAGAACGGATAGTGATTCCAGAACCACAAACGGCTACTGAAAATTTAGTAGAACTTAAGAATTCAATTGGATTCGACAATCCAATAGCCACTCCACAAATTTTATAGGTGACCACAGCCACCAGAAAGATACTTCGGTTTCCTCGTGGATGGTGACAGGGAGATTTGCATCATGGCGATGATGACCCTACTTGGCACTGCTGTTTTTCCATGACTATGAAATATGGCAGTTGGATGGCTATAACATCTTTCTAAATGGGAATTTAGAAGTATACGTGTATATGACTCTGTTAGAGAGTTATTGTAGTCAGTGAGAGCAGCGGAAGGTGTGCAATTGGTTTATGTCTATTTATAGATTAAAATAGGCATAGTGGAGATGGATCATCTGTTTTGATGTGACAGTCAAGATGTTTGATTTCATCAAAACAACATATGAAATTGGTAAGAAGGATGTAGGGAGTAATGTCCTGATATTTGGATGATATACTCCTTGTACCGACAATGTTTTTACAACAAAGCTTTTTAATAAAAATATATATATTTGTTTCGAAATGATCCGTTTTGTAAAGAGAAAAGGTTTTAAAAGATTTTTAAAAAAATATTTATTTTGATATAAAAAAAAGATTCGATTTTAGTTTGGAAGGAAATTTTTTGGAAAAGGGGAATTTGTTTTATTGAAAGAAAAAATTTTAATTTAAGAAAATGATTTATTCCAAATATATTTTAAATTATTCTCTTCTGAAATTTTTCATATATTTATTTCTATTCAATTCTATCCAAAAGTATCCTTGCAGCCTAATGGTTAAATCCTTGAGTTGTTGTTCCATAGGCTAACAGTTCGAATCCCGGTTCTTACAACTATTTTTATAAATTTCTCTTAAACTACAAATGAGACCTTTCCTTTTCTTTTAACTCCCAAATGAACGGTGACACTTTCAATTTCTCATTAACTTCCATTATGAATTCATAATAATTTGAATTAATATGATATGACTTTTTATATATTTATCTTACTCTTTTCTTTTTATTCATTTAAAAAAATGAGAGAGAAGAATAACTTCTCTCCTTCTTTTCTTCCTCAAAAATATCATTCATCTTCTTCTCCCTCATCATCTAGAGTTCTCGAATAAGAATATGATGAAGCTCTCAAAAAAAAGTCTCGCTAGCAACACCAGGCTGTCGTCAGATAGACAGGCCCAGTGACGATACTGGCTTGTGCATGTAAGTCTCCTTCTCATCTTTTTCTCTTGTTCCTCTCTTTATCTTCTCTCTCTTTTCGTTTAGACTTGCATGATACCGTTAGGCCTTGTTTAAATATTTTTAATTAAAACAAAAATTAACTATACATACTATTACATGAATGGTTGTCTCTATATTCTATATGTTTTTTACGATTGTGGTATTTGTACATAGTTTATGGTAATCATCACATGTTATTAACGTTGTAAGTAGCAACTCATAAGAATTTCATAAAATGATATATATGTGAAAAGTGTGTTGGTAGTTTTATCAAAGGTCGATTCATATGTATATCTGTTTATAACCCGATTGTATGTTTAAAATATCGATGACAACCTTCAATTCACAATATGATTTTTTATAGAATTATTGGTTTATTTTCTCATGTATATTCTTAATTATTAAGTTGTAGCAATAAAAGAAAACAAAACTGCAAATTAATACCATGGTTTTATTGCTTTAACATATGATCCTAAATACCTTTATCGTTGAAATAATTTTTAGAAATTAATTTCAATTCAGGAAATTCTAAAATCATTAGGATAAATATTAGATCAAATTTCAAATCTACTGTAAAAATTTCAGATTAGATCGAATAACGGTTTAGGAGTTACGTAGTTTTTATTCACTATTTATAAAAACAAAAAACTACTTTTATCGATCAACTTCTAAGATACCTAACTCAGTCTAACGATATCCAAATTGAGTAAACTCGGCTGTTTTGGATATTTAGATCGAAATATATAAAATTTCTTAGTTATACCAATTCCCTGAAAATCGACGTAATGTATAGAAAACTGTGTTATAAAATTAAGTGACGAATCTGGACAGAATCTGTCATGATTCGCACACTGTTGTTAAATAGAACATAAATCGAAATCTTGATATCCGTTCGTAGCAAACTTTATATGCATAGATGCAAAATTGATAAACCTATAATTTACTATATATCTGGTGGCCCATAAATGCGTAGAATGACCCGATCTATGCCCAAAAATACAACACATATTTGCTGTCCAGAAATCCGAATTTCTGTTTTAAACCCTGATATTAAAATGAGCATAACTACAGCTTCAGGAATCCAAATTATGTGAAACTTTGTTGTTTGGATAATTTATTCAAAATACCTACAATTTTCTAATAATCTTTGAAACCTGAAACCCGACGAAAACTAACTCAAACCGTGTTTTAAAAATATGCGACGGTACTGGACAGATTCTCATCTTTTTGTGCGACGATACGAAAATGGGTATATCTCCTAAACCATTAGTCTTATTTAGGCATGACTGGAAATAATGCATGCATATATCTTAAGGATATATTTTCCGTTTATATTCTGAATACAATTGACTTGAGTAATTAGTAGTTCATAACACTTCTTACAACACTGTTTCTGGTCATTACTTGAACATTATACTTGTCTCATCATATGCTATATGACTTCTAATTTATTGTACCTACATGACTTGCATGATAAAACCTATTGTATGCTTGACTCGACTTGACCGAAACTTGAACTTGACATGAACACTTGAACTTAACACAAATACTTGAACTCGACTTGGCTCGTGAACTTGTACTCTATATTATGTATTCATAGATTCGGGAAAAGCATGTATCTTTAACTATAAATTAGAATACGCGGAGTGTGTTGGTTAGTTGTGCTCACTCTATATTGAAAGTAGAGAGGCGGAATGTACAAAAATCAAATTTTGAGCAAGTACAACCAATTAAACCCCTAGTGATCAAATCATAAGCCTAACCCAGCAACCACTAGGAGTTAATCTACTATGAAAATGAGTTATACCTAAACATACGTGTCTTTCGGGTCTTCAAAATCCTTCCTCTTGTGCTCTTAGGGATCCTTGATCAAACTTGCTTGAGAGCCTTCTTGATCCTAGATGATTACCCAAGAGTTTGTAGTCCAAGTTTGGCTTCACTAACGAAGTAACTTAATAACCAAATTTGCTAATTTAGGTTACTAAAATGATGTAGATATTGGTAATGGATTTTTTCTATCTCTAAAACCTCATAATTCTCAACACATGATAGGGTTGAGGTTGAAGAAGAAAATGGAGCTCAAGAGAGGAGAGAGAAGGTTTAGGTTAGAATGAATGAAGAATGGCTAGAAAAATTCATTTGTATCAAAAATATTTTTCAAATAAAAATTCAAGCCATGCTTAAATAGTTTTCACAAATGAATAAACAAAGAAAATAGCCATGCTTCATATCATGCTTGAAGCCACCTCATCCCTCCACCTCATTTTCTATTTCTGATAAATAGAAAAAATACATAATGAGGTGTCATCTTCAAGAAGTATTCTTGTATAAATACAAGAATACCTAACCATATATACATACCTGTATTCGTACCAAAAATATGAATACAAAAAGATAGATAAATCCAATAACATGATACTAGAATTAAATCAATACTTGATTTAATAAACCGGCTTAATCCTAAGCCCTCTAGTGTCACAAACCGTCCGATTAAATTTCGCGTAACTAGTACATGTATTTAATCGGAACCCTGCACGTATAAACATATGGCCTCTACATCGTTTCGCCTGAACCAAGGAAACTCTCTGTGTGGGGCTCTAAAGATTCGACGGTATGCTGGCAGTGGGTTTAACCACAAGCACGTCAGTGGCACTAGCTATACGTAACGGCTACCCAGATACCTGTCGAAATGAAGGCCGATGAGCAAGATCATCTGAATCCCTACTGAGCCTATCCGTAACAATCTTCGTACAGTCCGGTCTGTTCGTCTAAGAATATCGCATACCGGGTCTAGGGGATAGTAAACGTCAGACTCCTACTGACCCGATAAATCGTGTCGATATAGCTCAGGACTAAACCGAGAAACTTCTGATCTAACCATCAGTAAATCTCAACTGTCTTGGCCAAGGTCTTATGGTTCTGGCCAACCGACACAGTGCGATATCGGCTCCCAATACCGGGAGAGACGAATCCCTGACAATCGCTCACTGCCTCCATGTGGCTCGGGACCGTACCCAACCAAAACCTATTTGCACAACTTAGCAGAGCCATGGTAGGGTAGTGATCCAAGTACAATAGGAACTCACATGAAAAAATGACGATCTCAGGTCTAAAATCTAACATGTACTCATGTCACCTGAGAACCGCTATCTGACGATAGGTATAATACCATCTAGAGGTTCTCGGAAAGTCCGTCCAGTGTACTCATTCCCAGTGAGCATCTGTATACAATCTTAGGTGATCAAACCAATGGCTGTGGGACCGACCAACCACAGCCTCTCGTCGGGGCCTAGAAATGTATACACAAGTCTACTCTGAAATATCGATGTCCGGTCTCGATAATCCTGCGACTTGGGACATTTAAGGATGTGCTTATGGACTACCCAGCCCCCACAAGTATGATCACCATCATAACGCTGGTAGTCAAGCAAAATCCTACGTACTTTATCAACATGTATCATTCATACTTGATATCGAGTATAACATATGCATATGTTAAGATAAAAATAAACCAAAATAGTATAATACTATAAGGAGTCTTTATCAACATGTATAAGCAATATAAAACAGCAAGAAAACAAATACACATGTTCAGATAAAGACAACTCAAATAGTATACTATACAACTGAGAAAGATTGTCTTGTACATAAATATCCCTAACATCCTATACAATACATGACTTTAGGGCATATATATCCAACAATCACCCATTTGCACTAAGGCCTGTAATTGGTGTACCGAATACCCAACGTCTGTTCTAGGGCCAGTTGTTAGTGTATCGTATACCCAACATCTCAAAAAGTCGCTCAAACTACGCTTGAGAAACGACCTTGGTAAATGATCCTGTAACAACTCTAAATTTTCTGTACAAAATTTTTGTAAAGTACAGAAAGGAGTACCTTAGCCTGAGCACAACTTAAATGTATTTCTTATTTAAAAATAGCAAGAAACAACTTGCAGTTCACTGGTAAAGCCCTTGCACTGCTGTGACGTAGTCCCTGTATTCAAATCCCCTCAGCCACATATTATTTTTAAATGATTTTTCTTCTAAACTTTTTAGAAGCTCAAAAATTTACACGTGCAATACACGTAAAAATGAAAAGTCACTAAAATCAAACATGTGGAAAATGCTATTTGAACAGACCAAGACACGTGGTATCAATCCCACACCCTAACTCCACACTATATATGAACGACGAGATGGGGCTTAGGGCCGGCGCCGCCGGGCCTCCCCGTGGGGAATGCCTCAATTTTTTCACTCTGACACCCCTTGGCCTTTCCCACTACTCCTCTTCTGTTTGATTTTCCTGCACATTAATAGAGAATTAAAATGAGCTTTAAAACCAAATTTTAATGCATTTTAATTCTCATCTTAATACCCTAAACCCTAATTCTATCCTATAAATACCACCCTACACCCTATCCTTCTCTATTCTGAAATCCATTATCAAAACTTTCAAATTTTTCCAAGTTCAAAATGTTGTCCAAGTGGAGTTAGCCCAAAGTCAAGTTCCGTCGACAGTTCGGGACAAATCCGGCGACACCGCGACTCCACGATGCCTTCAAAACCTTCCTCCATCTCTTCTCTCTCTTCTCAATCAGTAAGTTCCCTCTCATCTCCTCTCTTTCTATTCTAAAACGATGTTTTATTAAAACTCGTCGGAAGCGGAGTTATTCCGATTTTCGATTCTAATTTCATTTAAAACCCAACATTTCTTAACAACAAATCAATCATTTCTTTATATCTTGTTTAGAAACTATAAAACAATATTTAGAACAAGTTTCAATTCAAAATAAAATGCTATGCAACTTGTATTACACTTTTTCGTTTAAATACCACAAAGTTTACCTACAACATTACTTCATCATATTGCTCATATTACCTTTAGAAAACTCATGAGGTAATGACCTAGCCCATCACAACACTCATCATGACATAGCACGATAGCTTGAAAACAATATTTTTGTGGCTAAGACGAATTTACAGTTAAATACTATAAACTATCAAAACCGTATTTCTTTTAATTGTTTTAATCAAATTCCATACGATTATGTCCTTACAAACCATTTTGGGGAATCTGATTTGGTTGGTGTAGGTTATCGTACATCCATCGGACTAGTAGGGCGAGATGTAGACCTCCTCACGGAGCATACGATCTCGATGGAATTTTTATTATTACAATTTTTAAGAAAACGTGATTTCTATTAATAAATAAATTCTATTTTTAATATATATATATGTAAATACTATCAAAATATCTATTTTAAATATATAATATATTTCATGTTTTCTAAATCAAAAGAAAAGAACCACAAAAGTTCATGAAAATACCATCAAGAAATCAATACAAGTCAATTTACATGAAAATACCATATACCATTCAATTTAGGTTTATATCCACTAGAATATCTCTTCTTATAAAAAATTACATCTATGAAAACCCTAAAGACGATAAATAAATACTTGAGGTTTTTTTTGAAAATATATCATAACTATTTTTCATAAAACCCCTCAAGTTATATTAATATACAATAAGGACCCTGATAAATATAGGTTTACGCGGGACCAATTCTCTTGAGCCTCAGGGAGCCGGAGAAAATGGGTGCTTTCCTATTTAAGGTAGACAACTAAAAACGGGGTTATCAATACGGTAATTGTCTTGGAAAAAGACATAAATCCTGCCGTCCATGTGCAGCAGTTACCAATAACTCTAAAACTAATTCAGGACTTCAATTCTGTTAAGTGTCTAACTTAGTCAAAGTTTCAGTCTAATCTGAAATCAATCCATCCATGAATACAATTCAAATATCACTCCAATACAACATGAATCCATTTAAACCAGAATACTATCTATGTCAACATGACTTGATTTGACCGAACCATGGATATACATTGACTTGTCTACATGACTATCCATTTATATCATTATCCGTTTACATGAACAATTGATATCTGGTTTCGGCAAGTCTTATGTTTATAAATTACTACAAAACAACACCGGGGTTCTTAAAGGGGTAGATTGGTACGGAATGTGTTAAAAGTGGCACGAGACGGTCACTTTAATACACCTAACCTGAACATCCGTTGCCGTTGTCCCGTGGGTTTTGACGGGGCCTTATACTCTTTATACTATAGTCCATGGGTTAAGTTAGACCCCTTTCGTATACACTGGTATATTCTGTACTAAACTACAAACAACTGCTCTAACAAAATAATCATAAATTATACCAGATATATTCTCTTTACCTGTTCAGTCTATTTCTATCTCTCTTTAGGACTTACCGAGCGATTGTTCGTTGACGAAATTCCTTTTCTATTCTTTCTTTGGAATGTTGTCAGAAAAACTCGACTCTCTGGAGATCGAGCTAGCTCAGAAGACCTGGAGCAGTTTTCAGAAGACCCAGTGCTTTAGTCACTTGTATATACTTTTACTTTCAGTTCATGCCATTGTTTAGGCATTGCTTTCCATATTGTATTTACTTTTCAGTTGCATTGTAAAGAATATTTAATAAATAAAAAGTTGCTGTTCATTTACATCTCATGTCTTTATTGTGCACATTTACATTATATTGCTTATTTACGCTTAGCGTGTTTACTTCTGAGTAAATACATCGTGGGCCGTGTCACGTCTCTTTACTGTATACTGGGACGCGGGGCGTGACAGATCCGCTGTGTTTTCTTTTGTATCTATTCTCCAGATCTCGATCTCCCTGTGATCTATGATTTCCCTGATCTGGTGATACCGCCTCAAGATGTGTCTAGATCTTTGATGGGACCATGGTTCCTTTGCTAAAGCCATAGCCCCATTGTTATCTCAATACAAATGTATTGGATTAACAATGAACGGAACCACCTTAAGTTCAGTAATGAACTTCTTCATCCTGACCGCTTCTTTTGCGGTATCGTTGACAGCAATGTATTCAGCCTCCATTTTCGAGTCTGCGGCGGTGTCCTGTTCGGAGCTCTTCTAACAGATCGTCCCTCCGTTAAGGATAAATACAAAACCCGAGACAAACTTGCTGTAACACCCTAGTACTTTTATACTATAAATTTTTGGGTAGTTCAAATCTTGAGGCAAAATTCTTTGCTATTATTGCTTTTGGGTTGCGAATGATGCAATTAGTAGCCAGAGTTATTATCCAACCCGTCCCGCATGTTTGAAATCCAACATGGTTCGAGATTACATCAAATATTTGCTCGTACAGTGTATCCATGCAAATCTAGAATATATATATACATATAATATATTTTAGAATCCATATATTTTTTTATGATACAATATAAAATCAAATAATATTTTTCCCATCTAGTCTTGCATGTCGTAGTACCCCATATCAGGTGGTTGCGCCCATATATCATGTTCGTATTCTAAGGGTTAGACACCGATTATTGGATCGCTACATATATTTACGTAGATTTTATTTGGGGGTATATGTTTTTAATTATATACATTTACATTATAGTTTAAATCCTTACGTATATTCTTCATATTTAAAATTTAGATTTTTAAAGGGATACAGGTAATATTCGGAGTAATTTTGTATTATCTGTAAAATCCTACAATCTATACATATTATATTTTTTAAACCATAATATATATATATATATACAGTTTATATATATATAATATATAATATATTAATTTTTAAATAAAACTTTCTCTCTCTCTTTCTCTCCGTCTCTCTCTCTCTCCTTCTTTCTCTCCTTCTCTCTCCCCGTCCCCTTTCTCTCTCTTTCTCTCTCCCCGTCCCCTCTCTCTCTCTCTATATATATATATATATATATATATATATATATATATAATTATAAAAATTTAAACCCTCTCCTCGCTCTCCTTCCTCGTTTTTCTCTTCTTCTTGTCGCCAACCCCGAACCCTAACCCACGCCTCTCGTCGCCGTCTCTCACGTCGTCATCCTATCCCCTACCTCGCCATCACTTTCTCCTCTCCTCCTCCTTTCCCGACGACCACCAAGCTCCTAACCCAGACCCCGACACCAAGAACCAACCACCCCCCATCGCCGACTTTGTCCCCGGAAACCCACCACCACCTGACCACCATCACCTCCTCGTCTCCCCAGCAACTCTAGAGAACCACTACCACCTCACCCTCTTCTTTTTCTCTTGCTCATCCCCGTTCACCACCAAAACTCAAGGTCACTCACCTCGCAGTCACCTTGTCGCCGACCGCCTCTTCCCTATCCTTGCCCTCGCCAAGTCCAGAGAACCCCAGCAACCCCCAACAGCCATCTCCTATTCTTCTTCTTCTTCTTTTATTCTTCTTCTTCTTTCTTTCTTTTATTCTCTTTTCCGACCGTCTTGCTGGAGTTACGCATGTCGCCGACGATCCAGACAACCCAGTCACCGTCGTCTAGCCCAGTTACCACGTCATGCAGTTTCATAGCCAAGCCAAGTCCTGCGTACGTATGTTTTGCGTCGTGACGTTATTCGACATCGGAACGTAACATCCATATCTCGACGTGAGATTCGATCAAGCAAGTTCTAAACTTGCAACATGCTATTTTGATTATATCGATATTTATATGCTTGATTATAATACATACGTTTTAATATTCAGCAAGTAGTACTAAGTTACAGTTTTATAGTATTCATCTGTATCCGTATTAATAATAGGTTATCCAGTTGCTTGCCGGAACATCACGATATTATTACAATACTATATCAGTTCAGTATTTTATCTAGTTTGCAATATACATGGTAATGGACGTATAACGGTTATTACAGATAGATACATATGCTTCCTGGCATTAGTTGTATATATCGTGGTTCGATATTGGATATAGTTTTACATTTAGTGTATATTCTGGTTAAAATACATTGCATGACATGTTCACGACACATTACCAAACTTGTTACTTAGATCTTTTACTAATGCCGATAATCCTGACTTATTGTCCTGACGGACTTGACTTGTTATCTATATAAACAAGACTTGTACCTACTTGATCCAGTGTTAGAATTAGATTTATATCATTAATACCAGATTTGAACACAAAACCTGGGGAGTAAGGGGAATCAATAATGAAACCTGACTTGTAACTCAATAGTTCGATGCTCCAGATACTGATCAGTCTTTACGGGCTCGGCCAACCCCGGAATGATGCTGCTGACATCATTCATCCGTACATGTTACCTATTTACTGCTTAGCGGCACGTCTCGAATTGTAAGTCGATGTCGCGCACCCCGCGAGTTCGCGGGGAGGCGGAATTTACAAAAAACGATTTTTCAAGCTTCGCAACACCAACTGAACTTCAGGATCTTAACAGAAACCTTAACTATATAAAACTACTAGGAGGTTCTAACTCGGTTAGGATTTTATACCTCCTTGTTAACAAGTCCTTCGAGTCTTGGTCTTCTCCTCCTCTTCTTTAGCTCCTCGAAGATCGGATCACGCTTGAAACGTCGGCCTCCTCATGTCGAAGATGATCCACCCGAGAGTCTATACCTCAAGCTCCAACCTCTAAACCGAGATAACTAGGATACCTAGTTCGCTAACCTAGGTAGCCTAGAAGATGTAGAACTAATGGAGTATTTATCTCATGAGACTCCAGGGTTCACAACTCATGTGAGGGTTAGGGTCTTTAAGAAGGAGGAGAAAATGGAGAGAGAAAGAGAATGAGCAAATGAGCAAAGGTTATGGCAAGTGAAGAATGGCTCTCTCACTTCACTCATTCAACCATGCAATATTTTCCAATAGTAAATATCAACCATGCTTGAATAGTGAGTCCAAACTAATAAACAAATACAAAGAGCCATGCTTCACCCCTTGCCATGGATGTCTCCAATTTCCACCTCATTAATCTATTTCTCAAAATAGATAAATCCAAATAATGAGGTGTCCTCTTCTAGAAGCATGTCTTGTGAAATTATAAGAATGCCCTGACCGTATATACATACTCGTATTCGTATTTCGAAAAATATGAATACAATGAGATAATAATAATTCAATAATATAATACTAGGATCCGGCTTAAACCAAAGCCCGCTAGTATTATCCTCGCCCGAACGACATCCGTGTAGCCAGTGCACGTATGTGATCGAAACCCTGCTGTAAAACCATACTGCCTCTACATCGTTTCGCCCGAAGCAGGGAAACCCTCTGTGTGGGACTCTATAGACTTGACAGTACGCTGGCAGTGGGTTTAACCATAAGTCCGTCAGCGGTACTAGCTGCATGTAACGGCTACCCAGATATCTGTTGATAAGAAGGCCGATGAGCAAACTCATCCGAACTCATACTAAGCCTATCTATGACAATCTCCATACAGTCCGGTCTGTTCGTCTAAGAGTATCGCATATCAGGTCTAGGGGGCGATAGCCGTCAGACCCCTAATAGAGCAATAAGTCATGCCGGAGAATAGCCCAAAACACCCTGAGAAACTACTGGAGTACCTACCAGTAAATCTCGCTTGCCCTGGCCAGGGACTTTGTGTAATGGCTTTCCGAACATAGCGCGATATCAACCCCTAATACCGGAAGAGACGAATCATATATAACCACTAATGCCTCCAAGTGCTTCGGGACTGCACCCAACTACTACCTGTTTGCACGACTCTTTTGAGCCGCGGTAAGGTAGTAATTTAAATACAGTGGGAACACACTCGACAAGAATAATGATGTCAAATCAACGGACTAACCTGTACTTATGCCATCCGGGAACTGCTACCTGACGATAGGTATAATACCAACCAGCAGATCCCAACGAGTCTGTCCAGGCATAACCCAACGAGCACCTGTATACTATTTCCATTACGACATACTAATGGTTGTGGGACAGACCATCTCCCCTGCTGGGATAAAAAGCGTATATACTAGTCTACTCTGGAGTATCGATGCCCCGTCTCGATAATCCTATGACTATGGACCTGTATAAGGATGTGCTTATAGACAACCCAGCCCCCACTAGTGTGACTGCCATCACAACGCTGGTAGTCAAGCAAAGATCCTAAGGGCTCTACCAATATGTATAAGCGATATGCTAAAAGAAACATATGCACATATTGAGGTAGAATCAAACCAAGTAGCATACTACCGTTTTGAGCAATACTGTTATTATAACCGTGAATATCCCAAGCTTCCAATATATAATATACAATCCAGTATGATACAATAATGGCCTTTAGGGCATATATCACTAACAATCTCCCACTTGCATTAAGGCCATGGCATATCACAGACCTATCATCTCGATTAGCCTCTCGATCTGTGTCTGAAGGATGGCCTTTGTGAATGGATCTACAGTGTTGTTCTCTGTCTCTACTCTCCGCACCTCGATCTCCTGGCGATCAACGATCTCCCTAATCACGTGGAACCGCCTCAAGATGTGTCTGGACTTCTGATAGGACCTTGGTTCTT
Source organism: Agapanthus africanus (assembly GCA_030015575.1). NCBI lineage: Eukaryota > Viridiplantae > Streptophyta > Magnoliopsida > Asparagales > Amaryllidaceae > Agapanthus > Agapanthus africanus. Next base: position 50,641,444 of record JASDDO010000019.1, read on the forward strand.
TCACTAAAGCTATAGCGTCGTTGTTGTCACAATACAGCGGTATTGGATCAACAATGGATGGAACCACCTGAAGCTCTATCACGAACTTCCTGATCCAGACTGTTTCTTTTGCGGCGTCACATGCAGCGATATACTCCGCTTCCATCGTCGAGTCAGCAACGGTGTCCTGCTTGGAGCTCTTCCAACAGACTGCCCCTCCATTGAGGGTAAAGACATAACCCGACATGGAGCTGGAGTCATCCTTGTCACTCTGGAAGCTGGAGTCGGCGAAGGCCTCGACTTGGAGGTCTTCTCTGCCGTACACCAAGAACATCTCTTTAGTTCTTCTCAGGTACTTGAGAATGTTCTTCACTGCAAACCAGTGCTTCTCCCCTGGGTTTGACTGATACCTGCCTACAATGCTCAGTGCGTAAGTTACATCTGATCTGGTACACAACATTACATACATTATAGAGCATACCGCAGAAGCGTAGGGTATAATACTCATTCGATCCCTTTCCAAATCAGTCTTGGGAGACATCACTTTAGAGAGAGTGATTCCGTGACAAGCCGATAGATTACCGCGCTTTGAATCTTTCATACTAAATCTTTTTAGTATGGTGTCAATGTACCTTGACTGTGAAAGTCCCAACATCCGTTTAGATCTACCACGATAGATCTAGATCCCCAGAATGTAGGAGGCATCACCCAGGTCCTTTATGGAGAATCTTTGTGACAAGAATCCCTTGGCTGATTATAGCATAGGAATGTCATTTCCTATCAGGATAATATCATCCACGTATAAGATGAGGAATACCATAGTTCTCTCTACAATTTTACTATAGATGCATGGTTCATTTGGATTTTTGATAAAATCGAATTTCTTGACCATCTCATCAAAACAGATGTTCCAACTCCGCGATACCTGTTTTAATCTATAAATGGATTTAAGCAACTTGCACACTCTTCCGCTTCTCCCACTCTCTATGAAACCCTCTGACTGTTCCAACTCCGCGATCTTTACGTCCATCTGCCAAATTTCATAATCGTGGAAGGCAGCAATGGCAAGAAGGATCCGAATGGATTTGAGCTTAGCTACTGGAGAAAAGGTTTCATCATAGTCCAAACCAGGTTTTTGACGAAAACCTTTTGCAGCAAGTTTAGCCTTATAGGTTTCAACCTGTCCACCAATCTTCTTTCTGAAGATCCATTTGCAGCCTACGGGTTTTACCCTTTCTGGAGCAATGTCCAAAGTCCATACTTTGTTGGTGTACATGGAATCCATTCGGTCCGCATTGCATCCAGCCATTTTACCGAGTCTCTGCTCTGAATGGCTTGCTGAAAGCTAGTTGGATCATCATCGTCGATGATGCAAACCTCTCTGTCCCTGTTTATGAGAAAACCGTAATATCTCTCGGGCGAATGAGACTGCCTGCTAGTCCTGCGGAGTGGCATAGGGATGTCCGGTTCTTTCGAAACTTCTGGTCCCACCATGCTTTCAGTAATAGCTTGTAGTTTTTGAATTTCTTCGAGTTCTATTGCGCTCCCACTTATTTCTTTTTCAAGAAATTGAGTCTCCAAAAAGTGGGCATGCTGAGAAACAAAGACCTTTTGTTACTCTACGTAATAGAAAAGATACCCCCTGAAGTTCTTTGGGTATCCCACAAACTTATACAGTACTGAATGTGCCTCGAGTTTGTCCACATGCTGCTTGTTTACAAAAGCTGGACATCCCCATATCATCAGATGCTTAAGATAGGGTTTCTTCCCACTTCACATCTGATATGGTGTGGTAGGCACTGACTTAGTAGGAATCTTGTTCAAAAGATATGCAGCTGATTCTAGTGCATTACCCCAGAAAGATCACGGTAACTTAGCGTTACTCATCATGGAACGTACCATATCCAATAAGGTTCGGTTCCGCCTTTCCGATACACTATTGTGTTGAGGTGTGTATGGAGAGTAAGCTGAGAGAGAATTCCATTCTCTTTTATGTAATCCAGGAACTCGGCACTTAAGTATTCACCACCTCGATCAGATCTTAGGGTCTTAATACTTTTTCCGGTTTGTTTTTTCACTTCATTCTTATATTCCCGGAATTTCTCAAAGACCTCGGATTTATGTTTCATCAAGAATACATGTCCATATCTTGAGAAATCATCTGTAAAAGTAATGAAATAGGAATAACCACTTCTTTCATGTGTAGACATTGGACCACACGCATCGTTGTGTATGAGTCCTAAGAGCTCAGTGGCTCTTTCTCCGTGTCCAGTGAACGAAGTCTTTGTCATTTTTCCCTTGAGACATGATTGACAAGTTGCATAGGACCAATATTCGAACGAATCCAAATATCCTTCTTTATGTAACTTCGTCAACCGTGTTTCATTGATGTGACCCAGTCTACAATGCCATAATAAATCTTGATTTAACTCTGGAGACTTTCTTTTAAGTTTGTTCTGGACGTTGAAAACCTGAGCTTAATTTAATACGTATATACCGTTATCTAGCGTACCTGACCCAATCAAATTTTGATTAAGGTGGATGTGGACCACATCGCTTACAAATTTAAAGTCATAACCTTCTTTAGAAAATAAAGATACAGAAATGATATTACAAACCAGACTAGGTACACACAAACAATTATGAAAAATCAAAATCCCACTTGTCAATCCTAGGTGATATTCCCTTACGGATACAGCATCCACGCTCATTCCGTTAGCAACCCTGAGAGTCATATCACCTGCCTTGATAACTCTACAGTTTCTCAGAGCCTGTAATGAATTATAGATATGAGATCCTGATCCGGTATCTAGTATACAGGAAGTAGAGTTAATTGACAGACAGTTTTCAATCATAAACACACCTGAAGTCGAATCCACAACGTGCTTTGAATCCTGATTTCTGGCTTTCCAAGACCTGCAGTCCTTCTACCATTGCCCTTTTCTGTGACAATAGAAACATTCCTCCTTCTCTACTGTTAGCCCCGAAACTTTTGCCTTGCCCTTTCCCTCTACCTTTCTGACACCGCCTTTCAGCTTGGTGGAGGCCTTCTTCTTCTCTCCCTTGGCTTTCGCCTTGGATATAGAAGAGGAAGATTCCCCAATAAGCAGAGCGGGTGTCTCCATAGATTTCTTCAGGGTGCCCTCAATGCTCCTCAACATGTTGAGGAGTTCTGGAAGTGAAACTTCATTCCCTTGAATATTGAAATTCAAGATAAACTGGGTGTAGATGGAGGGAAGAGACTGTAGAATCAAGTCAGTATATAACTCGTTCTCCAACGTGGTCCCAAAGTCCATGAGCTCTTCAATATATCTAATCATCGTCAGAACGTGGTCCCCTATAGATGACCCGAAAGCCAACCTTGCCTGAAACAATTTCTTCGAGGTCTCATATCTTACGATACGGGATTGATCTCTATATAAATCCTTGGTATGGAGGAAGATGGAAACTAAGTCCATCTTCTCGTGCCGCTCCTGGTGTTCATAATCCATTGAGGCTAACACGAGGCGCTTTGCTCTGGCACTATTTTTTTCCCATTTCTTACGGATTTCAACATCCGCCGGTGGAATATGGACCTAGGACGGCGGGGACTTTAGTAGTAAGGAGGTAGCCCGGCTTGTCATAGGTAATGGCCATCTGGACATTCCATAGCCAATCTTTATAGTTTGGCCTAGTCAATTCATTATTATCTAGCCGTAACTTAAGCCCGGTCATTTTGGTCGCTGCTGTCAGGAGAGATAGAAGAAACACTCAGCAGGATACTCTTGCAAGTTATAGATTGGTTATTAGTTTATCTAAACAGGATGGCTCCCACTGTTTCTCGAATCCTCCTTCAAACCATAAAAGAAAAATTAGTCAGGATTAATCTCACCCTACAATTTTTGCTTAACCTTTCGGCCAGGCTAGTGTTAGTATTTCGAGGGAGGTTTTCCAACGCTTTCGTGAAGTTCCTTAATTACATAACCTCTTTTCCCTGGAGGCATAGCCACGCTAACACCGTTCTAGGCACCTACTTGATTTATAGCATTGATTGTTTTAGTGAACAATCTCCCGAAGAGTAGCGAATACTCACAGTAGGATTGGAATCCAAATATCATCGTGTGGCAACCTTGAAGAAATCCTACCAAAATCATCACACTCCAAATGGTATGCAACACTAGCAAGTTTCAATTTCCTTAGAGACTCCCGATGTGGATTTTTGCCCCAGGCGCTTATGATCTTGACGAAGGCCAACATATCATAAGACGCAAGTCAAGTTCTACCCGTCATTATCCAGGTTAATTTTAACCCACCCGTACAAACTCTTGACGAAGGCCAAAATAGCTGTATGAATGTCCTAAATCAACGCATATATATATGCTACAGATGAATACCCAGCAGCTACCAATCACCATGCCTTGGCAAAGGTCAAAATACATATCTTGAATACTACTGAATACCCATCTGAAATGATGGAGGGCTACGGATGGTTTTGGCGAAACTGTGAACTTAATGAACTTGATATAGTCGAAGGAACCATGATAGCTTTTAAAAGGAGTGGTTTAAGCTCCGCATTTAAAAGTTGTTTTTCAAGAAAATCGAGTGGTTTTGAAATTGTTCCAACGATTTAAACTTTGGTTTGTTTTCCTTGCGTTAATCAATATTAATGCGGTCCCATCATTGCATAAAAGAAACGAAAATAAAACGTACGCTTATGCCATCCGCATTCGCCACAGGGCCCCATCATGCACCGTTAAGTTACTTAACTAACAGCAGAGTGGGGACTAGACTAGCGTGGGTGCAAAACATAAACAACGTTTATTATATAATATATATATATATATAGCCATTCGACTCACATAATAATAGGCATTTCAGATCACAGATGAATATATTGGATATACTAGGAATTATGTTTTTCGTTTTAGCTTAGAACGAAAGATGGATTCCACGGTCGTGATCAATAGCCAAACCCCACCCTAGACCCCTACGGGTGTGGCAAACTACCCGCCAAATTCCTGAAGTGAAGCAACCTCCCTCAATAAAATGAGTAGGCCACTCGGCACTTCAAGAACCCGGTAGTTTGTGCACCCCACCTTGGGTCTATCCTAGATGCAAGAAAAAATAAATGAAATAATACAACTGTGGCTACAACCTCAACCTGGATGTGCCCCACAAAAATAATATTACATCAATTATAAATTTACATGAATGAAAGAAAAGAAAACACTCTTCTCGCATCCCCTGGTTATTCACCACAACGATCCAATATTCCATATACACAAACCATCACAACACAGATATATGCAACCCCCACTAATCGACGTATAGCGATTAGCAGACGTTTAGCATCATATATACAAATACAGAATCATGATTAGCAGACGTTTTGAGCAAGAATGTTATTATAACTGTGAATATCCCAAGCATCCAATATGTAATATACAATCCAGTATAATACAATAATAGCTTCTAGGGCATATATCACTAACATGGATTCAGCCCGAGAATCTTGACCGTGGTCCCGGGCACGCACGGGATACTATTGAGTTATATCGACAATTCCATTAAATTGATTTCAAAGACTTGTAGAATAGATAACCTAGAGGCACAGACTTTAGGATACACATCACATACATGTACCTCACTGTTTTATACTTGTGTTTATTATTTATATTCATGTTTAATAATAGCATCCTATCCTGATTATTACTATTATTTTGATATTATAACGCACTGACATCTGGGTTTTACATGGCCCAGTTCCTCTGACATTATCGCAGGCAGATCAGGAGTACTTTAGCAAGCAAGCCGAGCAATGTGGAGCTAGACGATTACTTTAGAGATGCTTAGTTTCTTTTATTTCCATAGTTTTATTTTTATCGATGTGAGCCCATAAGGGACGTAATTCAGATGTTGTTTTTGTTTGGATCTTGATTCGTTTACGCTTTATGTATTTCTTGATTTTATTTACTGTGGCAGATGGACATGTGTTAGCTATATTTTTTTTTACTATTCTTGATATCACCTTGACAGCCGTAATGTGACTATGGAGGGATTACTCCTAGCCATAGGTAGTATGGTTGGCTCTGTTGTGTGCTGTGTTTACGTATTTTAGGAAGCGGGGCATGACACTTGTTGTCATCTTTGTCACTTTAGAAGCTTGAGTCGGTAAAATACTCGATCTGGAGGTCTCTATTACCGTAAACCAAGAACATCTCCTTAGTCTTTCTGAGGTACTTGAGAATTTTCTTTACAGTTGTCCAATGATTCTCGCATGGGTTTGACTGATACCGACTCACTACGCTAAGCGTGTATGCTATATCTAGTCTGGTACATAGCATCGTATATATTATAGATCCTACCGCCGAAGCGTAGGGTATAATACCCATGCGAGCCCTCTCTTCATCGGTCTTGGGAGACATCTCTTTGGAGAGGGTGATTCCATGAAAAACGGGTATATTACCGCATTTGGAATCTTCCATACTAAATCTCTTCAGTATGGTCTCTATGTACCTTGTCACGCCCCGCTTCCCGGTGTACGGCGAAGAGGACGGGACGAGGCCGCCACGTATTTACTCAGAAGTAAATATGGTAAGCGTATCTAAGCAATATAAAAGAATATGCACAAGAGACAAATGTAATGAAACAACAACTTTATATATTAACATTTTTTTTTACAGTGCATGGAAAAGTAAATACATCTGAATGAAAGCAATGCCTAAACAATGGCATAACAGAAATGGAAAGTAATGAAATGATATGTGTACAAGTGTAACTACAACTCGGGATCTTCAATAAACTGGTCCAAGTCTTCAGTGCTAGGCTCGATCTCTGGAAGGTCCGAAACACCTGACGACATTCAAAGAAGTAGAAAGAGAATGTCGTCAGCGAAAAAATCGCTCGGTAAGTCCCAAAGATAAGAGAGAAATAGAATAGACAGAGAGTAAGAGAGAGTGTGTAGCTTTTAAAGTTGTATTATATTGTTATATTGTTGTATTTAATGTTAACGCTGTTTTTCGTAGCTTGGTACAGAAGGATGCCAGTATATACGAGAGGAGTCTCTATATGCTAGAGACTAGGGAAAATGGAAGTACAAGGCTCCATTAGAAAGCCCGGAATACGGCGTGGTATTCAGGTTAGGTGTCTTAAATCTTGCAGTCTCGTGCCACTTCTAACACATTCTGTACCAATATACCCCTTAAACCCCATGATGTCTTGATTGTATTATTTGTATTGTATTGCAACTTGTATTGTCTTGTAATATAGATTGTATAATTGGATGACTTGCCGAAACCATGATATCAGTAAATGGATGTAAATGGAGAATCATGTAAATGGAAGTATATCCATGGCTCGGTTCGGTCAATACAGATTGAATATATTGAAAATATGTATTCATGGATTCATATTGAGTTGTAGTATTGTAGATTGTACTTGAATCATATTTAAGTCAGATTATTATAATGAGACTAAGTCTGAGTCAGAACAATTATAAAAAAAATTGAAGTCCTGAATTAGGTTTTGATGTTATCGGTAACCGCTGCACATGGGCGGCAGGATTTGTGCTTTTTTCAAAGACGATTACCGTGTTGATAACACCGTTGTTAAGTTGTCTACCTTAAATAGGCAAGCACCCACTTCTCCGGCTCGCTGAGGCTCAAGAGATTGGTCCCGCTTAAACCTATATTTGCTAGGGTCCTTAAGGTAATTTATAGAACTTGAGGGGGTTTTATGTAAAAATAATTTTGTACAATTTTCAAAATACACCCCATGTATTTAATTATCATCTTTATAGTTGTCATAGATGTAGATTTTTATATTTGTGATATTTCTAGTGAAAATAACCTAATTTTCATAATACATGGTATTTAATTGTAAGTGTTGGACTTGTATGGAATTTCATGGTATTTTCATGTAAAGTGATTCTTTTGATTTAGAAATGTTAGAATATTTATATCATATCAGAAATAGGTATTTTGATAATACATATATATATATATATATTATATAAAATAATTTTAATTTATTATTTTCTAGAAATCTCATTTTCTTAAGATATTCGTATTTTAAATATATCGAGACCGAATGCTCCTTGCGGAGGTCTGCATCCCGCACTACTAAGCCCAGGGATGTGCAATAATCCGCACCATCCCAATCGGGTTCCCCAAAATGGGTTGTAGCGGCGCTTTGCAAAGATTTATAAAAATACGTAATCTTATAGAAAACGGTTTTAATAGTTAGTGGTATTTATATGTAAAGTATCGTTTTCCCGTATTCTATGTTCCCGAAAGGTATTGTGCTATGTTGCATATGAGTGTTGTGATGAGGTAAGTCATTACCTCATGATCTAATTAAAGTTATAACAAGATGTATGATGTTTTAATGTAGAAAGTAAACTACATGGCATTTTAGTGAAAAAAGCGGTAAAAGTTACAAAATGAAATATTTTGCTATGAAACTTATTCAACATGTTTTTTTAATGATTAATAGTCAAGATGTAAGAGTTTAAAATGGTTGAGTTAAGGAAAATTGAACTTTATAAAGAAAACCGAATCGGAAGTCGGATTTAACTTCGCTTCCGTCGGGTTTTAGAAAAAAGAATTTTTTAGAATAGCAAAGGAAAGAGGGAGGTGGGACTTACGGGTTTAAATTCAAGAGAAGAGGGAGAGGAATCGGTAGGAGGTGTTAGTGCGTCGTTTCGTCGCCGGGAGCTCTTAGGGTCGTCGTCGGAAGATCGCCGGAGTGTCGTCCTTTGCTAACTCCACTTGTACATAAAATTCTAGAGAGTTTTCTTGAGAGTTTGGACAGAATTGTGAGTGAGGGGGGGTGTTTAGGGGTGGTATTTATAGGGTGATGCTAGGGTTATGGTAGTTGAAAGGTTGTATGAAAATTGTATTAAAATTGTATTAAAAATAGGTTAATGGGGGTTTTTTAATGTCTCTGTTACTATGCAGAGAAATTAAAGTACACAGGGGTTATTAGAATACAAAAAGGCAGAACTTTCATGAAGGCAACTCAGCGATCCGACCGAGTTCGGTTGGCGGAGGCGGGTCGAGTCGGCCGGGAGTCCTCCGAGTCAGGCCGGGGCTCGCTGCCACGTGTCCCTCGTCGCTTGGTGTAGCCCCTGGGTCAGTTTATTTTATATGTGTAGTGAGGTTTTTACGAGTTATGCACGTGTAGACTCTTGAACTTCTAAAAATCTAAAATATAACAATATTAAAAAATAATGTGGCTAATGGGATTTGAACTCTGGTGCTTTGGTTCAGCAGTGCAAGGTCTTACCAATGAGCTATAAGCTCCTTCTTGCTATTAAAAAGCAAAACAAACTTATAACCTGTGCTCAGGCAAAAATACCCCTTTCTGTATTTTTTTGAAAAATTTGTACAGAAATTTGTACAGAAAATTTAGGGTTGTTACATTCTACCCTCCTTATAAAAATTTCTTCCTCGAAATTTGTAAAAGGAAAGTGTAACAGATTCAAGGAAAGTTTGGTGACTGAAGTATTGATAGTGTGTCAAAAATAACAAAGTGATACAAGGGTTTTAAAAATGTGAAAGAGACTTATTAGTGTTATCTTGACCTACAGTCTCGGCTTCTACGGCTCCTAATGTGAATGTATGTCGCCGTGGTACATTCATCTTGGCTGGAGGCACATTCTGTCCTTGGGACGTGTTTCTCTGCCCTCGAGGCATGTCTCTCATTGCTTGTTGGTATTGGCGAGCAGGCTGTGCAGGTGGTGGAGCTGTGAGTGCAAGATGAGGTGTAGGGGCCTGGATAGTTGGCCGCTGCGGGTAGTTGATGGGTGTGTGATCTGGGTTGCATCTATAAGGACAGTTTCCAATTCCGTGATTGGACGCACCACAAACTATACATAGGCCTTTTGCGCGCCTACAGTCCTTCCATAAGTGTCCCTTTCTCCTGCAGTAGTAGCAAAAGTCTGGACTCGACTGGTTATTGATTTCTTTAGTTCTCCTGGGTTCGAATGATGGCCTGGAAGAGGCTCCTCCTGCCATTTGAGTGGCAGGGCATTTCAAACCAGCAGATTAAGGTCTGCCCTTCCTCTTTACTACTGCCTCATATCTTCGGGCAGCTTTCAAAGCCAAATCATGGGTTGGGAAATCCCCTGTAGCTAGAGCAGCTTGGATTTCCGGGTCCAACCCCTGCTGAAATCTTCTAGCCCTGATCTCAGCAGTCGGTATGAGATGGACCGCAAACCTGTTACGGTCTTGTGTTAGCTATGTAGTATGTGATATTTTGAAAATCGAATTTATTGAGACATTTCTTACCGACTGAGCATGGTGAACTCAGCATCATGCTCATCTATTGACTTGGTTCACATTGAACCTTGTTGCAGATGGATGAACTGCTGTTCCATGTCGAACCTGGCAGTCTCAGGGAAGTACTTTGCGTTGAACATGTCGTGTAAAGTCTTCTATTCGATGGGCTGATCAAGACGGCTTTCTTCCGCCTTCCACCAGACCCGTGCATTGTCCGTAAGTTGTAGCTTCGTAACACGGACCCAAGCTATCTCTGGCACTTGTGCCGCTGCCAGATTGTCTTCAATGCTCTGAGCCCATTCTTCAGCTTCCAGTGGGCTCTCTTTTCCTGAGAATTGTTTGGGGTGCAAAGCCCTGAATTGCTTCACCCCAGGTGCTTCTGCTTCTGGACGGTTCATGAGAATAGCAGTCTGTTGCTGCTGTCCTTCCAGGAGGCTGCGGATTGCCTCAAGAAGAACCGTCTGCTCATTGATAGGAGCAGGGACGGCAGGTGTAATTTGTAGTGGTGGTGGAGTGTTGTTGAAGTTGGTGCTGATGTTGTTTGGGGAATCCATAACCTTGAAAGAAATATTTAGGTTAGGACAGATTCAAAATATATGAAAAGATTCAAGGAATATGAATCGTAAAGAATATTTTAGTTGCTGGTTTTTATGTTATATTTCTTAGGTTGTTCACGCAGAACAGAACTGCATGGTAGGGTTCCATACAGCTCTGACCTGCATGGGCCACCAACAAAACCTGTCACGCCCCGCTTCCCGGTGTACGGCGAAGGGGACGCGATGAGGCCGCTACGTATTTACTCAGAAGTAAATACGCTAAGCATATCTAAACAATATAAAGGAATATACACAAGAGACAAATGTAATGAAACAACAACTTTATTTATTAACATTTTTTTTGTACAATGCATGGAAAAGTAAATACATCTGAATGAAAGCAATGCCTAAACAATGGCATAACATAAATGGCAAGTAATGAAATGAAATGTGTACAAGTGTAACTACAGCTCGGGATCTTCAATAAACTGGTCCAAGTCTTCAGTGCTAGGCTCGATCTCTGGAAGGTCCGAAACACCTGACGATATTCAAAGAAGAAGAAAGAGAATGTCGTCAGCGAACAAATCGTTAGGTATGTCCCAAAGATAAGGAAGAAATAGAATAGATAGAGAGTAAGAGAGAGTGTGTAGCTTTTAAAGTTGTATTATATTGTTATATTGTTGTATTTAATGTTAACGCTGTTTTTTGTACCTTGGTACAGAAAGATGCCGTGTATACGAGAGGAGTCTCTATATGCTAGAGACTAGGGCAAATAGAAGTACAAAGCTCCGTTAGAAAGCCCGGAACAACGGCGTGGTATTTAGGTTAGGTGTCTTAAATCTTGCAGTCTCGTACCACTTCTAACATCTTCCGTACCAATCTACACCTTAAACCCCGTGATGTTTTGATTGTATTGTTTGTATTGTATTGCAACTTGTATTGTCTTATAATATAGATTGTATAATTGGATGACCTACCGAAACCATGATATCAGTAAATAGATGTAACTGGAGAATCATGGATGTAACTGGAGAATCTTGTAAATGAAAATATATCCATAGTTCGGTTCGGTCAATACAGATTGAATATATTGAAAATATGTATTCATGAATTTATATTGAATTGTAGTATTGTAGATTGTACTTGAATTATATTGAAGTCAGATTATTATAATGAGACTCGGTCTAAGTTAGAACAATTATAAAAGAAATTGAAGTCCTGAATTAGGTTGTGATGTTATCGGTAACCGCTGCACATGAGCGGCAGGATTTATGTTTTTTTCAAAGACGATTACCAAGTTGATAACACCGCTGTTAAGTTGTCTACCTTAAATAGGTAAGCACCCACTTCTTCGGCTCCTTGAGGCTTAAGAGATTGGTCCCACTTAAACCTATATTTACTAGGGTCCTTAAGGTAATTTATAGAACTTGAGGGGGTTTTATGTAAAAATATTTTTGTATAATTTTCAAAATACACCCCATGTATTTAATTATCGTCTTTATAGTTGTCATAGATGTAGATTTTTATATTTATGATATTTCTAGTGAAAATAACCTAATTTTTATAATACATGGTATTTAATTGTAAGTGTTGGACTTGTATGGAATTTCATGGTATTTTCATGTAAAGTGATTCTTTTGATTTAGAAATGTTGGAATATTTATATCATATCAAAAATAGGTATTTTGATAATACATACATACATACATATATATATATATATATATATATATATTATATAAAATAATTTTAATTTATTATTTTCTAGAAATCTCATTTTCTTAAGATATTCGTATTTTAAATCTATCGAGACCGAATGCTCTTTGCGGAGGTTTGCATCTCGCACTACTAAGCCCAGGGATGTGCAATAATCCGCACCATTTCAATCGGGTTCCCCAAAATAGGTTGTAGCGGTGTTTTGCAAAGATTTATAAAAATACGTAATCTTATAGAAAACGGTTTTAATAGTTAGTGGTATTTATATGTAAAGTTTCGTTTTCCCGTATTCTATGTTCCCGAAAGGTATTGTGCTATGTTGCATATGAGTGCTGTGAGGAGGTAGGTCATTACCACATGATCTAATTAAAGGTATAACAAGATTTATGATGTTTTAAAGTAGAAAGTAAACCGCATGGCATTTTAGTGAAAAAGACAGTAAAAGTTACAAAATGAAATATTTTGCTATGAAACTTATTCAATATGTTTTTTTAATGATTAATAGTCAAGATGTAAGAGTTTAACATGATTGAGTTAAGGAAAATTGAACTTTATAAAGAAAACTGAATCGGAAGTCGGATTTAACTCCGCTTCCGTCGGGTTTTAGAAAAAGAACTTTTTAGAATAGCAAAGGAAAGAGGGAGGTGGGAATTACGGGTTTAGATTCAAGAGAAGAGGGAGAGGAATTGGTAGGAGGTGTTGGTGCGTCGTTTCGTCGCCGGGAGCTCCTAGGGTCGTCGTCGGAAGATCGCCGGAGGTTCGTCCTTTGCTAACTCCACTTGTACACAAAATTCTAGAGAGTTTTCTTGAAAGTTTGGACAGAATTGTGAGTGAGGTGGGTGTGTTTAGGGGTGGTATTTATAGGGTAATTCTAGGATTAGGTTAGGTGAAAGCTTGTATGAAAATTGTATTAAAAATAGGTTAATGGGGTTTTTTTAATGTCTCTATTACTTTGCAGAGAAATTAAAGTATACAGTGGTTATTAGAATACAAAAAGGCAGAACTTTCATGAAGGCAACTTGGCGATCCGACCGAGTTAGGCCGGCGGAGGCGGGCCGAGTCGGCCGAGTCGCCGGCCCGAGTCGGCCGAGTCGGGCCGGGGCTCGCTCCCACATGTCCCCCGTCGCTTGGTGTAGCCCCTGCGTCAGTTTTTTTATATGTGTAGTGGGGTTTTTACGAGTTATGCACGTGTAGACTCTTGGACTTCTAAAAATATAAAATAAAACAATATTAAAAAATAATGTGGCTAATGGGATTTGAACTCCGGTACTTTGGTTCAGCAATGCAAGGTCTTACTAATGAGCTACAAGCTCCTTCTTGCTATTAAAATGCAAAACAAACTTATAACCTGTGCTTAGGTAAAAATACCCCTTTCTGTATTTTTTTGAAAAATTTGTACAGAAAGTTGTACAGGAAATTTAGGGTTGTTATATACCTGGACAGTGAAAGTCCTAACAATCTCTTGAATCTTTTTCTATAGATCTTAATCCCCATAATGTAGGAGGCAACACCCAGGTCTTTCATGGAGAACCTTTGTGACAAAAACAGCTTGACTGATTGTAACATAGGAATGTCATTTCCTATCAATAGAATGTTGTCCACATACAAGACTAGGAATATGACAGTTCGCCCTACAATCTTCTTATATATATAAGGCTCATCCTCGTTTTTGATGAGGTCAAATTCCTTGACTGTCTCATCAAAAAAAATGTTCCAGCTCCGTGATACCTGCTTCAATTTATAAATGGATTTAAACAACTTGTAGACCTTCTTGCTTCTCCCATTGTCTACGAATCCTTCCGGCCGATCCATATAAACGCACTCTTCTAAACTTCCATTTAGAATAGCCGTTTTTACGTCCATCTGCCAGATATCATAGTTATGGAAGGCAGCAACGGCAAGTAGGATCCGAATGGATTTCAACATAGTCACTGGAGAAAAGATTTCGTCACAGTCCACTCCTGATCCTTGACGAAAACCTTTTGCAAAAAATCAAGCCTTATAGGTTTCCACATGTCCATCTACACCAATCTTCTTTTTGAAGATTCACTTGCATCCAATGGGTTTTACCCCAGGAGGAGAAACATCCAAAGTCCAAACTTTGTTGGTGTGCATGGACTCTATTTCGGATCGCATAGTATCCAGCCATTTTACATATGCAATCCTCTCGATCCTCGTCATACCGATAATGGTCTGCTTGAAACTAGTAGGATCATCTTCTTTTAAGATGCAATCCTCTCGATTCTCGTCTATGTGAAAACCGTAGTATCTTTCAGGAGGACGAGAAATCCTACTAGATCTGCGGAGTGGCTGAGGTTCATCGGGTTCCATTGAATTCTTTGGTTCTACCAAATCTTCACTTGTAGTTTTTGTTTTTGGAATTTCTTCCAGTTCTACCGTACTGCCAACCTTTTCTTTTGCAAAGAATTCATTTTCCAAAAACTTTGCATATTGAGAAACAAATACCTTTCGTTCCTCTGTGTGGTAGAATAGATATCCATATGAATGCTTAGGATATTCTATAAACTTACAAAAAGCTGATCGTGTCTCGAGCTTGTCCGGATTATGCTTCTTAATATAATCAGAACAACCCCATATCTTAATCCGTTTAAGAGATGGTCTCTTCTCATACTATACTTGATATGGAATGGTAGGTACAGACTTGGTTGGAACCTTATTCAATAGGTATGCTGTTGTCTCAAGCGCATAACCCCAAAATGAAAGAGGTAACTCAGAATCACTCATCATGGAACAAACCATATCCAAAAGGGTACGATTCCTCCGCTCTGATACACCGTTGTGCTGTGGTGTATACGGAGTAAGTTGAGAGAGAATTCCATTCTCTTTTAATTAGTCGAGGAATTCCATACTTAAGTACTCCCCTCCTCTATCAGATCGGAGGATCTTGATAATTTTGTAGGTTTGGTTCTCTACTTCGTTCTTATATTCTTTGAATTTCTCAAAAACATCGAATTTGTGTTTTATTAAGAATGTGTGTCCGAATTTAGAGAGATCATCAGTGAATGTAATAAAGTAAGAGAATCCACCCCTTGCATATATAGACATTGGACCACATACATCACTGTGTATGAGTCCCAAGAACTCTGTAACTCTTTCTCCGTATCCTGTAAACGGAGTTTTGGTCATCTTTCCTTTGAGACAAGACTAACAAATTTCATAAAATGAAAATTCGAATCGATTCAAATATCCATCTTTATGTAACTTATATAGTATTTTCTCATTGATATGACCAAGTCTAAAATGCTACAAGTAGGGTTCGTTCATATCCGAACTCTTCCTCTTACGTGTGTTTTGTATATTGAAAACTGTGTTTTGATTAAGAACATATATACCATTACACAGTGTACCTTCTGCAACCAATACCTGATTAAGGTAAATGCTCATGAAATTTCTATCTAGAACAAAATTATATCCATTTTTATCCAGTAAAGAAACTGATATGATGTTGCAAAGTATGGAAGGTACATGGTAGCAGTTGTTCAAAATCATAGTGTTGCCACTTGGCAACACAGGGTGATATTCGCCGACGGCAGCAGCATCAACTTATGCTTTGTTCCCTATTCTGAGGGACATATCACCCGGTACAACCATTCTAATTTTTCTCTGTCCTTGTAATAAATTACAGATATGAAATCCTGATCCGGTATCTAATACCCAAGAGGTAGGGTTGACCGAAAAACAGTTTTCAATAACAATACACCTGAAGAAAATACATTAGAACGCTTCTCCTGCACTAGGGTCATGTGGAATTCCTTATAGTCCTCTTTCCCTTGCTCACACTCGTGCCATTTGTCATAAGTTAGAGCCGAACCGACGTTCCCCAGCCCAGTGTAATAAGCCGGTTCGGTCAAATCAAACATTTTATTATCTTGATTAGGGCATGACATGGTTGCTACCTGGAGAGAGAGAGAGAAAAGAAACACTAAGCGTGCGCTCTTGTAAAATTAGATTGGTTATTAGTTTACTTAATCAGGATGGCTCCTACTATTTCCTCGAATTTTCCTTCAAACCTTAAAAGTAAAACTAGTCGGGATCATTCGCACCTTACAAGTTCGATAACCGTTTAGCCAGGTGGGCGTTGGTATTCCGAGGGAGGTTTCCAGTGCTCTCGCATGGACCTAATTAAAATAAACTTCGTTTCCGCAGAGGTGTAGCCTCGTTAACACCTTTCTAGACACCTAATAATTTAGCTAATTGTGAAGTGAAAAATATCTCTCAAGAGTAATCCTACTCATCAGTGGGATCGGGATCTAACTATCATCATGTGATAATCTAGATGGAAGCCACTCTAGTCACCACACTCTAGAAGGTATGCAACACTAGCTAGTTTCCTGTATGTTTGAAACTCCCGATGTGGTTTTTACCCTTAACGGCTTATGACCTTAACTATGGTCAACATAAGTCGCTAGTTAATTTCAACCTGTCATTATCTTGATTGCATTAGACCCAACCGTACGACCCTTAACTATGGTCAATAAAGTCGCACGACCGTCTTAACCAATCGCATCACCTGCTAACATGAAAACATTGCTTAGCTACCGTTCACTATACCTTAACTATAGTCAACAAACGTAGCACGGATATTAAGTAGTGCCTTTAGAAAATGACGGAGGGCTATGGCTGGGTTTTTGGCGAAAAACCCTTTAACGTAATGAACTTGATATCGTTGAAGGAACCGAGTAGTTTTGAAAATGTGTGGTTTAGGCTCTGCTTTTAAAAACTGATGGTTTTGAAGAAAACTGAGTAATTTATATTAACATTAACTTTTGCTCAAAAGATCACTCCCGTTGAAGAGATCTAGGCTCTTGCCCCCTCGAATGAGGTGCGAGATATTCATGACTGAATACCTCTATGCAAAGCAAAAGAGTACTATAGTTTTTCGAAATTTGTTCCAACGTCTTATTAGGTTTATTTTATTACACTAATCAAATTTAATATGGTCCTATCAATTAATTCCTATCACTTCAGAAAAGAATGAAAATACAATATACGTATATGCCATCCGCATTCTCTACGGGGCCCCGTCATGCACCTTTAGGTTACTTAACTAACGGTAGAGCGGGGGCAGGGCAAGCACGGATGCAAAACATATACAAAATCTACTGGTGTGTGTGTATATATATATAACCATTCGTCCCAGGCATGATATAAGCAACATCACAGAAAAGCGACAAGCAAAATAGAATAGCGGATAATCTAGGAACCCCGGGTTTCATTTGAGCCGCATATGAAACTCGACGTTCCCCGGTCATGTGGATAGACTGTGCAACATAAAACCAAGACACCTACAAGCGTGGCAATTTACCCGCCAATCCCGGAAGTGAGGCAACCCCAATCAACGAAGTGAATGGGCCACACAGCACTTCACGGAATCCGGTAACTTGAGCACCCCTCCGTGGGTCATCATATACCCCCTACGAGTGCGGCAAATAGCCCACCAATTCTAGAGTGACTCCCCTCGGTCTCAACGCCATAAGTTGGAGGCCCATTGCCTTCTAGAACCGGCTATTCGAGCACTCCTCCATGGGGTAATCCTAGTACAAAAAGGAAAACTATATACAATGGTGATATCGACCTCAACCCAGTCGTGCCCCAATAAAGGAATATACAAACTAGCAGAAACGACAGTACACATGCCGGATGCTTGCCCCGCAATAATGAATATACAAATGAATCAAAACTGTACATCAAACATTGCACAAAAGGCTATCCATCACGACAATCCATCCAAAACATCACAGAGATAAATATCGCAACAACCAAATGCGTGTAACCCCTTCTAATCGACGTATAGCGATTAGAAAACGTTCACAACACATATACGCATCACATAACTAAGTAACAAAGGCTACGAAAAAATAATTCCATGCACAATAGCAAACAAAGTAATTTTTCCCAAACTCGGAAAAACAGTTCACTAAGTCCCAAAATTCCATCGTTTAAGGCCAATCCGAGAATCGAAAGGAACACGAAACTCACCCGAACCTTCGCAATAGTGAATTACCCAAAATTAACTATCTCCTGAGGGGGCTATAGGGTACCCACCCCTGGGATCCACCAAAAGGTGGCCCACAAGGGGGGCAGACCCGAGACCGCCCTTTTGGGGTAGTCTTGGGTCCCCGAACCCCAAGGCCACCTTGTGGTGGTCTTGGGGATTAGGCCCGACCTTCGTCCACCCGGGGCAACCCCCGGGGTACCTACTCAACTCCCTGCGGATTCACGGTCCAAACCGTGAGCCCACGGGGAGTGCAAACATCTAAAAACTTGAATTTTTGGGCTGTTTACGTCGGAAGTTTTTGCGCGACGAAAACGGCGGAATTAAATCATCTTAACAAGCTATTTAAGGATTATAGAGTGGCTATGATATCATGTTGGTTGGTTATGCTCACTCTACATCGAAGGTAGAGAGCCGGGATGCACAAAAATCAAATTTTGAACAAGCACAACCAACTAAACCCCTAGTGATCAAACCATAAGCCTAACCTAGCAACTACTAGAAGTTAATCTACTATGAAGAAGGGTTATACCAAAACATATGTGTCTTTCAGGTCTTCAAAATCCTTCCTCTTGCGCTCCTTGGGATCCTTGATCAACCTTGCTTTAGAGCCTTCTTGATCCCAGATGATCCACCTGAGAGTTTGTAGTCCAAGCTTGGCTTCACTAATTAAGCAACTTAATAATCTAGTTTGCTAATGTAGATTACTAAGATGATGTAGATATTGTTAATGAATTTTTTATATCTCTAAAACCTCATGATTCTCAACACATGAGAGGGTTGAGGTTGAAAAAGAAGATGGAGCACAAGAGAGGAGAGAGAAAGCTTAGGTTCGAATGAATGAAGAATGGCTAGAAAAATTCATTTGTATCAAAAATATTTTTCAAATAAAAATTCTAGCCATGCTTGAATAGTTTTCACAAATGAATAAACAAAAATAATAGCCATGCTTTATACCATGCTTGAATCCATCTCACCCCTCCACCTCATTTTCTATTTCTAATAAATAGAAAAAATACATAATGAGGTGTCATCTTCTAGAAACATTCTTGTATAAATACAAGAATACCTAACCGTATATACATACCCGTATTCGCACCAAAAATATGAATACAAAGAGAAAGATAAATCCAATAACATGATACTAGAATTGTAAGTCGATGTCACGCACCCCGCGGGTTCACGGGGAGGCGGAAAACGTAAAAAAACGATCTTTACAAAGCTCGCAAAATCGACTCGAACTCCAGGATCGATGCTAAACCTTAGCTTGCAAACTGTTATGAGGTTAACTACTTAGATAGAATGTTATACCTCATGAATTCATGTCCTTCGGGTCTTCTTGTCGTTGTCCTCCTCCACGTCATAGGCTCCAAGGATCGTAACGGATCGATACTTCCTCGTCGGCCTCCTCGAGTCAAAGACGATCCACCCGAGAGTCGTAGTCCGGGCTCCTACCTCAAATCCGAGGAAATTAGGGCACCTAGTTTTCTACACTAGATGATCTAGGTGATGTAGAGATTGTAGATGGATTGGTTTGTCTCTAATAGCCTTAGGTTTCTCAACTCATGAGACATGAAAGGCTAGAGGTAGAAGATGGTAAGCTTGAGGAAAAATGGTGAAGAGTTAGCATGAGAATGGAGAGTGTACTCTCTTGTGAATAATGAACCATACAAAAATGTAATAGAATAAATCTTATCACAAATCAAGCATGGTTCATGAGTCAATTTGGTGAATCACGGCATGAAAACCCTCCATGTGTCACCAAGAGCCATGCTCCATATTATGCAAACCTCCACCTCATTTCCTCCACCTCATAATGTATTTAATCATTTAACCTAAAATGGTTAATACAAATATGAGGTGTCATCTTCTAGAAGCATTCTTGAATAAATTACGAAAATGCCCCTCATCCGTATATACATACGCGTATCCGTATTCCGAAAAATACGAATATAAAAGAGAAGAAAATAATCCATCACTATAATACTAGGATCCGGCTTAAACTAAAGCCCACTAGTATTATCTGTCCGAATTATCATCCGTGCATAAGTACACATACGTGATCGAACCCTGTTGTAAAACTATACAACCTCAACATCTTTTGCCCGATGCAGGAAAACCCTATATGTGGGACTCTAAAGACTTGACACTACGCTGGTAGTGGATTTAACCACAAGCCGTCAGCAGTACTAGCTGCACATAACGGCTACCCAGGTATCTGTCGATAAGAAAGCTGATGAGCAAACTCATCCGAACTCCTACTGAGCCTATCTGTGACAATCTCTGTACAGTCCGGTCTATTCGTCTAAGAGTATCGTATATTGGGCCTAAGGGGCGATAGCCGTCAGACCCCTAATAGCGCAATAAGTCATGCCGGAGAATAGCTCAAAACACCCTGAGAAACTACTGGAGTATCTACCAGTAAATCTCGCTTACCTTGGCCAAGGACTTTGTGTAATGGCCTTCCGAACACAACGCGATATCAGCCCCCAATACCGGGAGAGACGAATCCTATCTAACCGCCATTGCCTCCAAGTGCTTCGGGACTGCACCCAACTACTACCTGTTTGCACGACTCTTTTGAACCATGGCAGGGTAATAATCTAAGAACAGTGAGAATACACTCGAGGTGAAGTAGCAGTGTCAAGTCAACAGAGTATGTTGTACTCATGTCACCTAGAAACTGCTACCCGACGATAGGTATAATACCCACCAATAGTTCCCTTCGAGTCCTGTCCAGTGTACTCATAACCCAATGAGCACCTGCATACTATCTCCAGTACGACGTACTAATGGCTGTGGGACAGAATATCTCCCCTGCTAGGATGAGAAGCGTATGCATTAGTCTACTCTGGAGCATCGATACCCCGTCTCGATAATCCTATGACTAGGGACATGTATAGGATATGCTTATAGACTACCCAGCCCCCACTAGTATGACCACCATCACAACGCTGGTAGTTAAGCAAAGATCCTATGGGCTCTACCAATATGTATAGGTGATATGCAAAAACACATGCACATATTGAGGTAGAAAAAAACCAGGTAGCATACTATCATTTCGAGCAAGACTGTTATTATATCCGTGTATATCCCAAGCTTCCATTAAGTAATATACAAACCGGTATGATACAATAATGGCCTCTAGGGAATATATCACTAACAATCTCCCACTTGCACTAAGACCATATATTGGCATATCGCAAACTTATCATCTCAAATAGCCTCTCGAACTGTGTCTGAGGGGTGGCCTTGGTGAGTGGATGTGCAATGTTATTCTCCGTATCTACTCTCCTCACCTCAATCTCCCGGGGATCAACGATCTCCCTGATCAGGTGGTACCGCCTCAAGATTTGTCTGGATCTCTAATGGGGCCTGGGTTCCTTCGCTAAAGTTATAGCACCATTGTTATCGCAATACTGCAGTATTGGAACAACAATGGATGGAACCACCTGAAATTCGGTTAAGAACTTTCTCATCCAGACTACTTCTTTTGCGGCATCTCAAGCAGCGATATACTCCGCTTCCATCGTCGAGTCAGCAACGGTGTCCTGTTTGGAGCTCTTCCAACTGACCGCCCCTCCATTGAGGGTAAATACATAACCCGATATGGACTTGGAGTCATCCTTGTCACTCTGGAAGCTGGGGTCAGTAAAGGCCTCGATCTGGAGGTCTTATCTGCCGTACACCAAGAATATTTCCTTTGTCCTTCTCAGGTACTTGAGAATGTTCTTAACTGCTTCCCAATGCTTCTCCCCTGGGTTTTACTGATACCGTCTTGCCACGCTTAGTGTGTAAGCAACATCTGGTCTGGTCACAATATCGCATACATTATAAAGCCTACCGCAGAAGCGTAGGGTATAATCGACATGCGAGCCCTTTCCAAATTAGTCTTGGAAGACATCTCTTTGGAGAGAGTGATTCCGTGACAAGCCGGTAGACTACCGCGATTTGAATCTTCCATACTTAATCTTTTCAGTATAGTGTTGATGTATCTTGATTGTGAAAGTCCCAATATCCTCTTAGATCTATCACGATAGATCTGGATCCCCAGAATGTAGGAGGAATCACCCAGGTTTTTTATGGAGAATCTTTTGACTGATTGTAGCATAGGAATGTCATTTCCTATCAAGAGAATATCATCCACGTACAAGACAAGGAATACCACAGTTCTCGCTACAATCTTAATATAAATGCATGGTTCATCTGGATTTTGATAAAGTCAAATTCTTTGACCTTCTCATAAAAAAAGATGTTCCAACTCCGCGATGCCTGCTTTAATCCATAAATGGATTTAAGCATCTTGCATACTATCTTGCTGCTCCCACTCTGATTGAAACTCTCTGGCTGATCCATATAGACACACTCTTCCAAATATCCATTTAGAAAAGCAGTCTATACGTCCATCTGCTAAATCTCATAATAGTGGAACACAGCAATGGCAAGAAGGATCCGAATGGATTTGAGCATAGCAACTGGAGAAAAGGTTTCATCATAGTCCAAACCAGGTCTTTGGCGAAATCCTTTTGCACCAAGTCTAGCCTAAAAGGTTTCAAACTGTCCATCTATACCAATCTTCTTTCTAAAGATCCATTTGCAGCCTATGGGTTTTACCCCTTCTGGAGCAAGGTTCAAAGTCCATACTTTGTTGGTGTACATGGACTCCATTTCGGTCCGCATTGCATCCAACCATTTTACCGAGTCTCTGCTCTAAATGGCTTGCTGGATTAATGATGCAATCCTCTCTATCCCGTCTATGAGAAAACCGTAGTATCTCTCGGGCGGATGAGACATCCTACTAGTTCTGCGGAGCGGCGCGGGGATGTCATGTTCTTTTGAAACCTCCAGTTCTACCATGCTTTCAGTAAGGTTTGTGATTCTAGAATTTCTTCCAGTTCTATTGCGCTCCCACTAGTTTCTTTTTCAAAAAATTGATTTTCCAAAATATGGGCATGACGAGAAACAAAAAATATTTTGTTCCTATGCGCAATAGAAAAGATACCCCCTGGAGTTCTTTGGGTATCCCACAAACTTATACAATACTGAGCGTGCCTCGAGTTTGTCCGCATGCTGCTTTTTGATAAAAGCTGGACATCCTCATATCTTCAGATACTGAAGATGGGGGTTTCTTCCCACTTCATATCTAATATGGTGTGGTAGGCACAGTCTTGGTAGGAACCTTGTTCAAAAGATATGCAACTGATTCTAGTGCATAGCCTCAGAAGGATCGCGGTAACTCGGCGTTACTCATTATGGAACGTACCATATCCAATAGGGTTATATTCCTCCTTTCCGATACACCGTTGTGTTGAGGTGTGTATGGAGGAGTAAGCTGGGAGAGAATTCCATTCTCTTTTAAGTAACCCAGGAACTCGACACTTAAGTATTCACCACCTCGATCAGATCTCAGTGTCTTGATACTTTTGCCGGTTTATTTTCCACTTCATTCTTATATTCTCGGAATTTCTCAAAGGCCTCGGATTTATGTTTCAACAAGAAGACATATCCATATCTAGAGAAATCATTCGTAAAAGTAATGAAATAGGAATAACCACTTCTTGTATGTGTAGACCTTAGACCACACACGTTGCTGTGTATGAGTCCCAAGAGCTCGCTCACTCTTACTCCGTATCCAGTGAACGGAGTCTTTATCATCTTTCTTATGAGACATGATTGACAAGTTGCATAAAACTGATATTCGAATGGATCCAAATAACCCTCTCTATGTAACTTCGTCAACCTTGTTTCATTGATGTGACCCAATCTACAATGCCATAAGAAAGCCATATTTAATTCTGGAGACTTTCTTTTAAGTATGTTCTGGACGTTGAAAACCTGAGCTTGATTTAACATGTATATACCGTCCTCTACTGTACCTGACCCAATCAAACCATGATTAAGGCGGATGTGAACCACATCACTTACAAATGTAAAATCATATCCTTTTTTAGAAAGTAAAGATACAGATATGATATTACAAGCTAGACTAGGTACACAGAAACAGTTGCGTAAAATCAATATCTGCCCACTTGTCAATCCTAGGTGATATTCCCCTACGGATACAGCGTCCACGCTCATTCCGTTAGCAACCCTGAAAGTCATATCACCTGCTCTGATAACTCTACAGTTTCTCAAAGCCTATAAAGAATTACAGATATGAGATCCTGATCAGGTATCTAGTACCCAGTATGTAGAGTTAATTGACAAACAATTTTCAATCACAAACACACCCGAAGCCGAAGCCATAACGTGCTTCGGATCCTGGATTCTGGCTTTCCAAGCCCTGCATTTCTTCTGCCAATACCCTTTCCTGTGACAATAGGAACAATCCTTCTTCCCTACTGTTAGCACTGAAACTTTTGTCCTACCCTTTCCTTCTATCTCGCTGACACCGCCTATCGGCTGGTAGAGATCTTTTTCTTCTCATCCTTGGCTTTCTCCTTGGATCCAGAAGAGGAAGATTCCCCAATGTCTCCCTGGATTCCTTCAGGGTGCCCTCAACTGGAAGTATAACTTTCTTCCCCTGGACGTAAGTAGAAGGTAGGGATGGTAGAATCAAGTCAGCATATAACTCGTTCTCCAACGTGGTCTCCAGGTCCGTGAGTTGTTTAATATAGCTGATCACTGTAGGGACGTAGTTCCCTACAGATGGCCCGACAGCCAATCTCGCTTGAAGAAATTCCTTCGAGGTCTCATATCTTATGATACGAGATTGCTCTCCATATAAATCTTTGTTATGGAGGAAGTTGGAAGCTAAGTCCATCTTCTCGTGCTGTCTCTGGTTTACACCATCTACTGAGGCCAACACGAGGCACTTGGTATTCGCACTATCTTTTTCCCTTGACTTACGAATATCCATATCCGCGACGGTGGAATCTGGACCTGGGACGGCGGGGCTTTAGTAGTAAGAAGGTGGTCCAGCTTGTCATATGTAATGGACATCTGGACAAACCTTTGCCAATCAATATAGTATAGCACAGTCAAATTATTATCTAACTGTAACCTATATCTGGTCACCTGGTCGCTTCAATTAAGAGAAAGAGGAGAAACACTCAGTATGATGCTCTTACAAGTTTAGATTGGTTTTTAGTTTATTTAAACAGGATGGCTCCCACTGTTTCTCGAATCCTTCCTCAAATCATAATAGAAGAATTAGTCAGGATTAATTTCACCCTACAATACTTGCTTAACCTTTCAGCCAGGCTGGTGTTGGTACTTTTAGGGAGGTTTTCCAACGCTTTCACGAAGTTTCTTAATTACATAACCTCTTTTCCCAGGAGGCGTAGCCCCGCTAACACCATTCTAGACACCTATTTGGTTTATAGTATTGATTGTTTTAATGAAAAAATCTCCCGAGGAGCAGTGGATACTCACAGTAGGATCGGGATCCAAATATTATTGTGTGACAATCCTGAAAGAATCCTACCAAAATTATCACACTCCAAATGGTATGCAGTACAAGCAAGTTTCAGTTTCCTTAGAAACTCCCGATGTGGATTTTTACCCCATGCTCTTATGACCTGGGCAAAGGTCAACAAATCATAAGTCATATGTCAAGTTCTATCCGTCATTGTCCAGGTTAATTTGAACCCACTCGTACATACTCTTGACGAAGGTCAACAAAGTAGTATGACTGTCCAAAACCAACGCATCTATCTATGCTATATATGAATACCCAGCAGCTACCAATCACTATGCCTTGGCGAAGGTCAACAAACATAGCTTGAATACTACTGAATATTCAAATGAAATGACGAAGGGCTACGAATGATTTTAGCAAAACCGTGAATATATAGTCGAACGAACCATGATAGCTTTTAAAGGAGTGGTTTTAAGCTCCGCATTTTAAAAGATTCTGTTTTGAAAAAACCGACTGTTTTTTAAATTTGTTCCAACGATTCAGCTTTGGTTTGTTTGCTTTGCATTAATCTAATCCAGTCCCATCATTTACACCTATCATTATAGAATGAAACGAAAATAACACGTCCTCTTATGCAATCTGCATTCGCCACTGGGCCCGTCTAACATAGTTAGGTTACTTAACTAACGCCAGAGCGGGGGCTAGACTAGCGCGGATGCAAAATATAAGCAACGTCTACTATATATCATATATATAATAACCATTCATCTCATGCAATAATTGGCATTCCAGATCACAGATGAACATATTGGATATACTAGGAATTCCGTTTTTCGTTTAAGCCTGTAACGAAAGACGGATTCCAAGGTCGTGATGAATAGCCAAACCCCACCCTAGACCCCTACGGGTGCGGAAAACTACCCTCCAAATTTCCAAAGTGAAGCAACCTCACTCAGTAAAATGAGTAGGCCACTCGGCACTTCAAAGAACCCGGTAGTTTGTGCACCCCACCTTGGGTCTATCCCAGGAGCAAAAAACAGTAAAAGAAATAATACAATGGTGGCTACAACCTCAATCTGGATGTGCCCCGCAAAATAATATTACATCAAATTACAATTTACATTGAATGAAAGAAAGATAACTCTCTTCTCACATCCCCCCGGCTATTCATCATCGAGGATCCAATAAATTTCATATACACAAACCAACAGATATGTGCAACCCCAAGCTAACCGACGTATAGCAATTAGCTGAAGTTTCAAAACACATATAAACAACACAGAAGATCCGATTAGCCAAGAACTTTAGAATTTCGATCGAAACATATTTTCCGTGTCTACCCCAAATGCAAACCAGCACACCAAAAAAATACTGGGTAGAAACCAAATAGTCCAGAAAACAGAACACCAAAAATAAGAAACAACAGTGGAAAAATGGGTTGAATCGGCCTCGACTCGGCCGCGGATCCGCGGCAAAACACATCGTTCCGCCGCGCTTCCTCAGCCGTCTTGGCGATTCATTGGCACATTTTTCTACAGTATTCTTAGGATACCCTGCATACATTTTTCATACCTCTGAAATAATTTTTCTGGCAGTTTTAAAATTCGACAGAAAGCATGATATTCGGTGTTTTGTTTTTGTGTTTTTCCTACGATCAAAGTCCAGTATAATACTAACTAGCAAACTGTTATAAGGTTAACTACTTGGATAGAATATTATACCTCATGAATTCATGTCCTTCGGGTCTTCTTGTCAATGTCCTCCTCCTCATCATAGGCTCCAAGGATTGTAACGAATCGATGCTTCCTCGTCGGCCTCCTCGAGTCAAAGACGATCCACCCGAGAGTCTATAGTCCGGGCTCCTACCTTAAATCCGAGGAAACCAGGGCACCTAGGTCGCTACACTAGATGATGTAGGGATTGTAGATAGATTGGTTTGTCTCTAATAGTCTTAGGTTTTTCAACTCATGAGACATGAAAGGCTAGAGGTAGAAGATGGTAAGCTTGAGGAAAAATGGTGAAGGGTTAGCATGAGAATAGAGAGTGTACTCTCTTATGAATAATGAACTATACAAAAATATAATAGAATAAATCTTATCACAAATCAAGCATGGTTCATGAGTCATCTTGGTAAGTCATGGCATGAAAACCCTCCATGTGTCACTAAGAGCCATGCTCCATATTATGCAATCCTCCACCTCATTTCCTCCACCTCATAATGTATTTAATCATTTAACCTAAAATGGTTAATACAAATATGAGGTGTCATCTTCTAGAAGCATTCTTGAATAAATTACGAAAATGCCCTTCATCCGTATATACATACCCGTATCCGTATTCCGAAAAATGCGAATACAAAAGAGACGAAAACAATCCATCAGTATAATACTAGGATCCGGCTTAAACCAAAGCCCACAGTATTATCTGTCCGAATCATCATCCGTGCACATACACGTACGTGATCGAACCCTGTCGTAAAACCATACGACCTCTACATCTTTTGCCCAATGCAGGGAAACCCTCTGTGTGGGACTCTAAAGACTCGACATTACGCTGGCAATGGGTTTAACCACAAGGCGTCAGCGGTACTAGCTGCACGTAACGGCTACCCAGGTATTTGTCGATAAGAAGGCCGATGAGAAAACTCATCTGAACTCCTACTGAGCCTATCTGTGACAATCTCTGTACAGTCCGGTCTTTTCGTCTAAGAGTATCGCATATCGGGCCTAGGGGCGGTTCAGACCCCTAATAGCGCAATAAGCCATGCCAGAGAATAGCCCAAAACACCCTGAGAAACTACTGGAGTACCTACCAGTAAATCTTGCTTGCCTTGGCCAAGGACTTTGTGTAATGGGCTTCCGAACACAACGCGATATCAACCCCCAATATTGGGAGAGACGAATCCTATCTAACCGCCACTGCCTTCAAGTGCTTCGGGACTGCACCCAACTACTACCTGTTTACACGACTCCTTTGAGCAATGGTAGGGTAGTAATCTAAGAACAGTGGGAACACACTCGAGGCAAAGTAGAAGTGTCAAGTCAACAGACTATGCTGTACTCATGTCACCTAGGAATCGCTACCCAACGATAGGTATAATACCCACCAGCAGTTCCCTACGATTCCTATCCAGTGTACTCATAACCCAATGAGCACCTGCATACTATCTTCAGTACGACGTACTAATGGCTGTGGGACAGACTATCTCCCCTGCTAGGATGAGAAGCGTATACACTAGTCTACTTTGGAGTATCGATGCCCCGTCTTGATAATCCTACTGTTAGGGTCGAAAATTGCACCCCGGTTGACCAAGTCAAAGTCAAGGTCCAACCAAAGCCAAGTGGGCCCAAGCCCAGATCAAGCGGGTCCATGCCCAAGTCGAGTCCGAACATGCAGCGGTCGGCCCCCCTCCATGCAAAGATGAAATCTTGTAATAAATAATTATTATGTAATTTTTTATGCACGAATGGGCATAAAGCCAAATATTTGTAAAGCCCATGGCTTATGTGCAAAAAGAAATGGCACATGAGCCATGGGATACGTAAAATGCCATTTTGTAAAGCCCAAGAGGCTATATGTAAATATGTAAGCCTATATAAGGCAACATGATGAAAATATCTAATATACTTTTTTCATTCCCCTAAAAAAACTAGGGTTTTTGCCTCCTTCCCCTTTCTTAAGGGTCTAAAACCCTCTTCCTCTTTTTTTGAATTAAATCAAGAGTTTAACTCTTCCTTTCTCAAAAATAAATAGTTTTTCACCACAAAGCTCACGAAGGGGAGCTCGAATCTCCAATCAGATCTCGAAAAGGGGAGACTTTTAAGTCTCACCCTTTTTTCTCTAAGATCCCGCCGATCAAGAGCAGGAAGAAGAAGACCCATCTCCAAAAATCTAATTTTGGACAGATCCAAGGCTCAAAAGAAGAGCCAAAAATTCCTAGGAGTTTAACTCCTTTCTAGATCTGTTGGAGTTTAACTCCATAAAGTACTTTCTGTTAGGAGTTCAACTCCAAAAACCCCTTGGGAGTTCAACTCCACAACCTAGGGGCTAGGCCCTTCCCACTGGTGTTTCCCGCGGTCACGTATGCGCCACGTGACCCCGGGCGCTAAGGCGCCCATCGGTCACGTGTCCACCGCCACGTGACCCCGGGGCGCTAAGGCGCCCAATGGTCACGTGTGCGCCACGTGACTCCGGACGCTAAGGCGCCCATCGGTCACGTGTGCGCCACGTGACCCCGGACGCTAAGGCGTCCAATGGTCATGTGTGCACCACATGACCCCGGGGCGCTAAGGCGCCTATCGGTCACGTGCGTGCCACGCGACCCCGGGACGCTAAGGCGCCCAATGGTCACGTACGCGCTACGTGACCCCGGGCGCTAAGGCGCCCATCGGTCACGTGTGCGCCACGTGACCCCGAGGCGATCAGGCGCCCAATGGTCACGTGTGCCCCACACGACCCCGGGCGCTGAGGCGCCCAATGGTCACGTGCGCGCACGTGACCCCGGGCACCATGCGCCCACGTGACCCCGGGCACCATGCGCCCACGTGCCACGCACGTGCCTTCAAGACGCTTCCCCCCTTTTTTTATGCACTCCACACTAAATATACCTCCCCCGTTAGAAAAAATTTCTAACGGGGCGCTGTCCCGCACCCCGTAAGGGGGCTGCTAACCCTCTTGACCCCCAGCCCGCTATCCGGGTAGCGGGACCCCCGTAAAAACTCTGCGAGCCCCCGATACATCCAAGACCCCTTCAAACCACGATAATGCACATTGAGTTCTCATGACTAGTTTAACCCGTTAATCGGAGGTTCCTTCGCCCTAAAAGCGAGGGGTAATTAACGGCAGCTTAGTCCGCAGCTGCCGGAGATTCGGATCCCCACAATCAATAAACCCTAGCCTACCCTGGGCAGAGGGAATCTGTAATGCACCTGACAAGCGTGCGCGTATTCCCATCTCAATGGGGTGACGAAAAACACCCTACAGATTCTGGCACGCCCGGTGGGACTTATCTCTCCTCCCATATTTCGGGTTAAACGTTCATGCGAACTCAATCAATATACATATCTATATTTATACTAAAATAATGCTCTTTCATGCAGGTTTTCAAGCAATCAATTTTCAACAATGTCTCCAAAGATGAACTCAGCTCCCATCTCCTACCCGATGAAGATGGACTCCAGGACAGTCCTCCCGGCCTGTCTTGGGCAACAGTGGGAGGAGCCGCTGCTACAGTTCGGCTCTATTCTGTTCGTGCCAGCTAACGCCTTTCCGGCACCTCAAGCTCCGGTGACCGACAAACCGGTCTCGAAAGGCAAGGGGCCAAATGTGGTGGTCTCGAGGGTGCCCTAACCCAAACGCAAATCCGTTTCCGAATGTCTCTCCGTTGCTCCAGCTGGGGGCAAGGCCATTAACGTCAACGAAGCAACGGGGCATCTCGAGCAAGCTTCAACGGTACCCTCGACAACTGCTCGATCGGGTGTCTTCTCTAAGCTCCCCGCCAATGATAAAGAGACAGCTGGATATGTGGTCCACACTGTCTACATGGTGGGCACGCGCAGAAGAACTAAGGAAGGGGCCACTACATCTCAAATTCAATCTGGTATGAATATGGCTAACACATTCCAAGACCATCCTCCTCTGGAACGTAATGAAGACCCTTCCAGTGAAGCTGATAAGCAGAGAGATCCCTCAGTTCATGAGGAGTCAGGCTCGGAAAGCGAAGATGAGCCAACTTTCCATCCTAAGACCGCAGAGCAGCAACTTCTTCAGGAGCTCCGAAAACAGCTCAAAAACAAAGACGAGGAGATGGCCAAGCTCTACTCAAAAATTGACGACTTGACAAACGTCGTCTTACAGCTCACGGCCCAACTTGCCTCTCTGCCGCCCAATCAAGCGCATGGTTCTACTCATGGACTGGGAAACGGTGTTCCGAGACAGCCGACGCCTATTCCCTCAAATCCAAAGGTGGGCGGACCGCATGAAGGCCATTCGCATCCCATCTTGGGAAATGTCTTTGCGGACGATGATAGCAACCCGCTAACTCAAGATCAAATCATGGATTTGGTTGCTAACAAATTCAAAACATTGGTAGCCGAAGCCGGAGAGCAAAAAGATGCCAGCAGTAGCGGGAGACCATATCCTGCTCGGTACGATCTTGTGGAGTTTCCCACTGGCTATGTCATCCCCAAATTTGAAAGGTTCGATGGGACGGGAAATGCGAACCGGCACATTGCCCAATTTAAAGCATCATGAGCAAATACTGGGGGCAATGATGCGCTCCTTCTCCGTCAGTTTGTTAATAGCTTGACGGATGTTGCTTTCGATTGGTATGCAAGCATACCAGATGACTCGATCACGACGTTCGCTCAAATAGAATCCATGTTCAAGCAAAGGTTCATGAGTGTCAGCGATAAAATTACCATTGCCGACCTTGTAAGGACAAAGCCAAAGAACAACGAAAGAAACATGGATTTTATAGTCCGATGGCGCAATCTCTCTGTCAAATGTGAACCGCCGTTGGAGCAAGACCAATCCGTCAGTCTTCTTATAGAAAATCTGAAGGATTGGATGAAACCTTTCCTGTGCACCGCAGGCCTTAAAACATTCCAAGAGCTGACCAAAAAGGTCCAAACGTTGGAACGCTTAAAGCCCGAGTCCGCTCAGGATCTTCAGTTCGCAAACAGACCGAAACCTTGGAAGGACGACAACCGAAAAGGCGGAAGTTCTAATAGCACCGATTCTCTAAATAAGCAGAGAGCGGGCGGAGCAAAAACTAACAAATCTCGAGAACCAACTTTGGAGGAAAGAAGAAATAAGGTCTACTCATTCCGAAGGGACAAGGTCCACAAAATCTTTAAAGATGCTCTGAAGAATGGCCTGCGGCTACCAGAACCAAAAAGGATAAGTGAAGCGAACAGGACTGGTCATCCCAACTTTTGCCCATACCACCGAGTGCTGGGACACACTATTGAAGACTGTTGCATTTTCAAGGATTGGGTCGAGAAACAATATAAGGCGGGAGAAATATCATTGTCCCCTAGCGTGTTAACAAACAATCAAGCTGCGACCGCCAATTTCATACAAATGGAGACCGAAGTCCTTCAGGGACCTGATTCTCTCAGACATCTGCCTTTCTCTAAAAAGAGCGAACCGAGGCAACAAGCTAAGAGCCAAGCGAGCAACATTGCCAATGAAGAAGCAATAGACGGGTACACAACCCATACGATCTATATGATGGAGCTCAGAGGAACAATTCCTCCTACGCCTTATAACCATGACAATGACGTGGTTGTTGCCATCCAACATCGGCCCGATCCAAATGATGAAGAGCTCGCTCAGGCCATTGAGCCAAAGGAACCCGTGGTTCATGCTGAATCAAGTTCAGGCGGTAGGGATGACCCCGTTGTTATTCCAATGGCTTCAAAGGCAACTTTAGGACAAGGATGAGAAGATGGCCAAGGTCCATTCTAAAGTCGACGAGCTGGCAAATGTCGTGGCGGATCTCACGACCCAAGTCGCCCGATTACAATTACAGCAAAATCAAATTTTGGTTCGTGAGCTGGGGATTGATATCCGGAAGCAGCCGACCGATGCTCCCTCCAGCCCGAGAGCGGAACACCTTTGTGAAAAACGGACGCGATCAGCCTCCAGTCCCTCCGATACGTACATTGAATGTGGTAAGCGGACAGTAGGTGAACCAAAGACTGGTGGTCCTCAGGGTCCAGCATCAGTAAGGGCACATACTCTAATAGAGAGAAAAAAGAAAGTATATTCCTTCAGGAGATAAAGTCCGCGAAATATTCGTGGACGCCTTGAACAACGGTCTTCAACTGCCTATTCCAAAGAGGCCACATGAGATGAACATGACCGGCAATCCCATATACTGCCCATATCATAGAATGGTGAGTCATACCATTGAAGACTGCTGTGTTTTTAAAGATTGGGTGGAGAACCAATACAAACTTGGGAAAGCCTCACAGTCGTCAGATGAATCGACAAACCACAGAGCTACGATCATCAACACAGCCCTGCCAAGATCAAAGTTCGAGGAGCTGGGATAAGCAAACCACTGACCACCACGTCATTAAACTGGGAACAATCGACCACCACTTCATTAAACTGGGAATAATCGACCTCTAAGTCGTTAAACTGGGAATGTAAAATATATATATGTGTGTGTGTGTGTGTGTGTGTGTAAATAAACAAAAAAATGTGTAAATAGAAGAAAAATAAAGAAAAGCCGAAATGATGGGGCAACTCGCAATAAAAATCAGCGAGTAAAATAAAGATGAAAATAAAGCCGAAATGATGGGGCAACCGCGAATAAATAGCCGAAATGATGGGGCAATCGCGACCTTCGCAATAAAAAAATCTGAAATGATAGAGCAATCGCGGTAAAACAAAAAAAACAAAAACAAAACAAAAAAAAGAGTGGCGAATGATGAGTCGCTCCTAGTACCATATTCCAGTGCAGCGATGCAGACGCCAACCAAAATCCAATTTTCCAAAATTCCCCCAGCCCTACGGTTAGTCCCCAAATTGATTGCCGTATACAATCCACAGGCTCAAATAATTCTCAGCATGCCCATGCCCCACCGCAATCACCAGTCTCGCGGTTGGTCTCCGCCCTTGGAATTATGCTTCATTGGAAAGACCCACTCATGTGTCCTCATGATGCATGAGGAGAACAAACCTTCGTGGGATCCTTACGACTCACCAAGGAAATACACACTTGGGGGTCCTCACGACTCCCAAGGAGAAAATACACCTACGGGATCGTTACGACTCGTAGGGAGAAAATGCTTTTATGGGACCCTCACGGCCCATAAAATTGAAAATCCTTAGGTGATAGGGATCTAAACCTGTCTCCTAAGCCATCGCTCCCCAATCCGCAAGTGGCGAATGATGATCGCTCCTGATACCATATTCCAGTGCAGCGATGCAGACGCCAACCAAATTCCAAATCCCATACCCCAACGGTGAATGATGAGTCGTTCCTGGTACCATATTCCAGTGCAGCGATGCAGACGCTGACAAAGTCCCAAAATTTTTCCGGCCCTACGGTCTGGATCATACATCCTGCAAAACCGTATACAATCCACGGGCGTAAAAAAAATCTCAATCTCTCCCGAGTCCTACCGGTGAGACTACATTCAAAGTCCAAAAAATAATAATAATAATAAAAAGGTATGTCCACAAGCAAAATGGGCACGGATGAAAACCCGAAAGGGCTCCGTGAGTAAAAACAGCAGGACTGCCGGCGAGTTTGTGAAAACCCGAAAGGGCGCAAACTCGTAAAAAAAGAGATGAAATGCACTCGCAAAGTCCTCTCGACTTTGTGAGGAGAAAATTCCCGCGTGAGATCCTTATGACTCACAAAGGAGCAATACACTTAGGAGTCCCCACGACTCCTAAGGAGAAAATACACCTACGAGATCCTTTCGACTCATAGGGAGAAAATGCTTTTATGGGACCCTTGCGGCCCATAAAACTGAAAAGCCTTAGGTGATATGGATCTAAATCTGCCTCCTAAGCCATCAATTTCCAAATTATCTCGGGGAAAATGATGAGTTGCTCCTGACATTATTCCAGTGCAGCAATGCAGATGCCAAACAAAAACCGAAATCCTCAAATCCACTAATGGCAAATGATGATTCGCTCCTGGTACCATATTCCAGTGTAGCGATGCTGATGTCAACTCAAATCAAACAAATCAAACCAACCAATTCCAACATCGATCTTTGCGTCAAACAACGATACTCCGTAATGGGGAAACGTCAAGTAGACATTCCGTACAGGGGATACGTCAACCAACCGACACTCCGTACCGGGAAAACGTCACAGACAGACACTCCGTCTCGGGGAAACGTCCAACACAGACACTCCGTCTCGGGGAAACGTCGACCAGCGACACTCTGCATTGGGGAAACGTCCAACAATGACACTCTGTAAAGGGGAAACGTCAAGTAGACACTCCGTACAGGGGATACGTCAACCAATCGACACTCCGCCTCGACCAGCGACACTCCGTACAGGGGAAACGTCATAGACAGACACTCCATCTCGGGGAAACGTCCAACACAGACACTCCGTACCAGGGACACGTCGACCAGCGACACTCTTCATCGGGGAAACGCCCAACAACGACACTCCGTAACGGAGAAACGTCAAGTAGACACTCCGTACCGTGGATATGTCAACCAACCGACACTCCGCCTAGAGGAAACGTTGATTGAAAGAATTAAAGTTAACCGCAATCAAGACGGTGTCGCTATGCAGCTAGCCGGTTGAGCACGGGTCGATCCACAGGGAGATGGTTGTATGTCCTTTCTTATTTTAGACGAGTCAATAAAAAATTTGTATGTGTTTGTCCAAGACTAACCTATGTGTATTATTTGCAAGTATAAAGTTGTTAAGAAAAGATACGAGATTGTAAGCTAAGTAATTCCGTACTCAAAACCTTTGAGACGAGTCTTGACCAATTGAAGCTAGAGCAATCGGCAACAACGTGGATTAGGGGATTTAAGCGCGGTATTCATGGAACCCGGCTTATTTACCCTTGTCCTTCCGTTCTTGTCTCTTGCTTTCGCCTCCGGCCAAACCGAACGCAACCGGTCGCGGTTAGGAATCACCGTTACCTTGTTAGGGTAGGGTGCCTAACGGAGCGCTTGCGTATGGTTTGGGCGGAGTTCAATGGAAAATAACGGGAAAAGGAAATGGGAAAAGAAAGTCTTAACTTACAATACCGTATTTCTTCTTAACAACGATAATTACATTCATTCACAAAAAAAGAACCAAAAAGAGAGAACAAAAAGAAGAGAACAAAGAAAAGAAAAGAAAAGATTACAAGCAAGTAATTAAAGTGCATGGTAATAAATTGCAAGTAATTAAAGACAAGAATGAAAAATGCAAGAAAGTAATTACAAGAACCATAGAACTCAAAACAAGCATGGGATCAATAGCCAACCCTTAAACTTGCAAGCTCAATCAAGAGGTTGCAAGATCAAGAGAAGGGTAGAGAACGCATGTGAAATGAAGCACTAAGGAGAGAACAAAAATGATACAACCCCTTGAGACCAATGACCAAAACTTAAACTTGCAAGCTCACTTAAGAGGTTGCAAGATCAAGTTAAGGTAGAGAGCTCAAGGGGGAAGCTAAACAAAAAGAATAATACAAAAACCTTCATCTTTATTCACATCCACTCAATGCTCTCACTACATTTCCATGGAGGAAGAATGAAGAAGAAGAAGAAGAACTACACTAAAAACTACAAAAGAGGAACAAAGAATGAACACTTTGGCTTGGCTCAGTTCTGGAGTATTTATAGGCAGGGAGCTGGAAATCTAGGGCAACATTCAGAACCTACATAAAAAGACCCAAATACCCCTGAAATTTGACTAGCTGCGGCGCCAGTACGGCCGCGGATCCGCGGCCTAGACCCCCTATTGGCCGCGGATCCGCCGCACTATAGTGGGTTCAGGGCATGGGCTTTTCTGTACGGCCCTGGTCTGCTGTCCCCTGTTGTCTGGTACATGTATTTTCTGATAATCTTTCCAGAATATCCTCAGAATTCTTAGTCCAAGATTGCTATCTTTTCTTCACTTTTGACTTCTATCTCTCTCGAGCTCCGCGCACCCATTGATTCTTGTGCTGCCCCCCTCGTGCTCTGTGCTTGTCCCAGACACGAATGACCACTGTCATATGTCTTGTCTCAGGAACTGGTACTCGGCACTGGACGGATATGGATGACCGGAACTCGGCTTTTATCTGCTGTCAACAGATGTTCTGCTTTTGGCGTAACTGTGGAGATTTTGTCTTGATTTGCAATATTTGGACTGGAAACCTGTACTCTATAAATATGCAACAAACACGGATTAAAAGCACCTACCTATAAACACACGAGCATAAGAATGGGCGGTATAAAATGCAGTATTCTGTTATGAACAAATACCCCCAAACTTAACTTTTGCTCGTCCCGAGCAAAACCAATTATTCACAAAAATAAAATCCTAACCGCACTTTCGCAGGGAACGCGATTGCACTGAGCGCGTGCAACAAACCGTTAAACCTCTAGGTGTCCCTAGTAGGAGGAGTGTTGTCTCCTGAGGGTTTTCAGCGGATTACACCCACAAAATCCCGTCAAGCTAGTGTAATAAGTTAACATCGATTCTACTCCTACAGTTTAGTATTTACGTTAGAAACTCTATCATCCTAAATTAGAAATATTCAACCCTTATTTTTCACACCTCCTATCTATTTAACCTTAGATCATATACGTTCCAAAAAAGTTTAAAAAGATGTTGGTTCTCCTGAGTTTTCCTTCTAAAAGTGTGGTCTCAAGTCAGGGATTTTTATCAACTATACAGAAAATACAAGTCTTATTCTTTATTCCAATCTTTTATTCAAACATTGATTGTATACCCCTACGTGTGTGTATATTTGCACCCCTACACTTGAGAATTCAATTCAAGCTATAATACCCTTGCCCTAATACCTAATACTACTTCTTTTCATTAAGGATGGACGGATTTGCTCACACACCTTTCATGCGACTATTAATGCTTCTTGAGGCACTAACGGCCGATTATTGAATGTGTGATCATTAAAGCGTAAACAGCAGTTTCCAGGTCTTGACTTTATTCTATTTTTTTTTCTTTTTCTTTTTTCTTTTTTCAAGACCGGATATATTTTTCAATATGCTCTTTTGGTCTTTAGCTTTAAATACCGTTTTTTCTTTCATACTAGGCTTTCAGGCAAGAGTATTTCTAGGTATCCTCTACTATCCCAAGTTTCAAGATGCGTGTATGTGCAGTTTGTAGGGTATATACTTTCTAAATTTGAACTTAAGAAAAGAAACTATTTTTCAGACTTATCCTTCAGTAAAGCATCAATACTTTCCTTTCATCTTGACTTTAACTAAAGAACTGAACTCAAGATTACCTATTTCTCAAAAAAACTGTAAGGACGTATACTTACCAAGTTTAAACAGAATGAGGGTTATTTTTAGGGTTTTCAATTTCTAAGCCTAGAATTTAGTTATTTCTATCATATCAACTAATCTTTCGGAATAAAGATCTAAGTTACCCTATTAGCTAACTTGACGACAAAGTTTTTATATTTTTGGAAAATTTTCGATTTTTATGGGTTTTTAATAAGGTATGCAAATGCAAAATATACAAATGAATGCGAAGGAAGAAAGCTTACCGAGCACACCCCCAAACTTAAACTTGACAGTGCCCTCACTGTCAGGCTATACCAAGAGGGTCAAAATTGCCGGCGCTCCCTAAATTATATACAAAAAAGAAAACAAAACAAAAAATATATACAAAAAAGGAGTCCCCCCCAAACTTAAGTTAAAACAGTGTTTCCACTGTTAAGCGTTGAAGTTCAGGATTAGGGGGGGAAAGAAAACAGTATCAAGCTATACAAGGCCTTACACAGGCCAAAAGTTAGTACCAACCATTGAAAGATCTTATCATGATAAAGCAGTGGCTGGTGAAAGAAGGTGAAGAGGAAAGAAATGGAGAATACGCGAGATCGTATGCAGAGAGAAGCGGGATACGGTCTCGGTATATGAGAGGAAGAAGAATGGCGGAAGGGAAAAAGAAGTGGAATGCGAACTTGAGGGTGCAAATGGAGTAAATAGATTAGCACAATTTGTGATGACCGATGTGTGAAAAGCGATTGTGCTAATGTATTTATCCGTCGAGAAATGGGGTCAAATCCCTCAAGATTCGTGAGAAACCATGGGTACGCCGAACTTGGTAAACCAGATATACGAAGTGAAAATGATATGGGTTCTTGCAAGGTCGGAACGATGGAAAGGATGGAGGGAAGTGGTTGAGGAAGGGTATCGGTTAAGGGTTCTGGAGGGTGTACACAGTCAGTGAAAGGAACAGGATGAATTGGAAAATCCGACTCATCATCTAGAACTGTTTCATCCTCAAAAATATCCTCAAAATTCTCCTCAAAGCTAAGCTCATCCATGCATATTTCATCAAAGTCCAGACGCATATGGGGTTCGGGAAAAACATTTAATGACTCGGGATGATGAATTGGAGAAAAAAACTCAGTCAAATCTACAGGTTCATCATCCAAAATAGTCCCAGCGTCAATATCCTTAATCAAGTGAAAGTCAATTTTCTCAGACACCTCATCAAAAGCATGGATTTCAATCAATTCAGGTTCTAAGATGGAGGTGTAGAGGTCAAAAGGATTGGGTGTGGTTTCACTTGGAAGGGACCCTTCACAATCAGGTAAATCAAACACTACAAAGTCGCACAACTCATTAATCATTCTATCTTCAATTGATAAAGCATGTGGGATACTCGATAGACTTTCAAAACAGGAGTTGTGGGATTCAATTTGGGACGGGTAGGTTTGATTTGGAAGGGGGTACATCTCACTCTCTCCACTCAAATTCACAGCCTGTCCTACCGCCTCTTCATACATTGGAAAATTTGGAGCTAGTTGAAAACTAGCTACCGGGTCATTAGGTTGTATGAGGGAGGCCATGGACGCATTCAAATCCATCATCTGTTGGCTTGACGCTACCCTAAAGTCTTCCAAGGACTGTTCTAGACTAGACATTGGTTGTGAAGGGGTTTCAGTAAAAGATTCAAAGTTGTTTGGATACTGAAAATTCCCAAATGGCGGTTCAGAAACAATGTCTAGGGAAGGTGAAAAAGTAGGGTAGGATTGATAGGAATTGAATGGTTGGACAGGGGTAGGATCAACATTTGGATAAGAAGGTGAATGAAATTGTTGATCCCAAGAATTTGAAGTGGTGAAAGGAGTGAAAGATCGGCTACGAGATTGTTCAATACGTTCAGCAATAGACATAGGTCTTGGAGTTGCAACATGACTCGAAGAAGGGGTATCAACGTAAGAAGGGGTGAATGTATGAAATGGTTGATACGAAGTGGAATGCGGAGTCAAATTGTTTGTCCTAGACGCGTCTATCCGATCTCTCAATGAAATTTTGGGCATGGAGGGGTCGTTTGAAGTTCGACCAAAACAAGAACCGTATGAAGTAATGTCTGGTTGTGGGTACCAAAGTTCGGCAAGAGTTTTGCGAGGTGGGGTACCCATGTTATGAAGAGAGAATGAAAGAAAGGAAGAGAAAAGGAGAGGAAAAAGAATGTGATTTTTTTTTTTTATTAACAAAAGAATGAAATATACACAAAAAAAAAATATGGACAAAAACAATCACGACACAAAAATACCACACACCTAATCGTTCTAGGGTTCACCTAGGTCAACTAGACCTGCTCCAGAACTTGATTGTCGAAGTAAAACTGTGTCGAGAAACGGGCTCAAGATACACTGATCACGAGGCCAGGTAAGTGCAGAGATAAGGGGAGGTTTTCCAACGCTTTCGCGAAGTTCCTTAATTAAATAACCCTTTCTCTTTTGGCGGTTGCGCCGTTAACACTTTCCTAGACACCCCGTAAATAATATACCGTTAAGCGAGGTTCTAAACACAGTTAACTTCTCCTAGTGAGCGCGAAGTCCTTAAGGCTTAAAGTCTAGTTTCTTTTAAATTTTGTGCGGGTAAACGTTATGCTCAAGTTCGTGATTTGTGGGCCACGGAAAAGGTGATGAAATCCTTTACCGTATGTTGTGGGGTTCGCTTGCCCTTAAGTCCGTATTAATTGATGCAATGCGCAATTCAATAAAAATTCTATAAAGAATCAAAAAATTGTTTTTTTTTTTTAGTTTAAGCGCGGCACTGCAACAAATACGGGTTAGTCAATTTTTAGCGTTTGCTAGCGAACTTGCAAAGAATCCTGCAAAGAATAGTATATTGGATGCGTCGGATTTGAGAAGAAGGTGTTAGTAAAATACGTACCGTTAAGTTTTGGGTTAGGAAACCCCCGTTGAATCAAATCCGGTAAGCTTGAAAAGTTCGCTTGCGCGGGTCAAACTACCCGGATCTTTGGCACTGTACTTCGTAATCACCTTTTCCTTGAATGCACACTTTGCTCCCCACAATCGCAGTTTGCAAATACGCAAAAATCTGCAGACTTGCCCACAAAAATTATCAAAAAAAACAAAAAGATTTTTTTTTTTAAATATATACAAAAAGAATATTAACCCGAATAACAAGAAAGAAAATACGCTACCGTCTCCCCGGCAACGGCGCCATTTGATTGAAAGAATTAAAGTTAACCGCAATCAAGACGGTGTCGCTATGCAGCTAGCCGGTTGAGCACGGGTCGATCCACAGGGAGATGGTTGTATGTCATTTCTTGTTTTAGACGAGTCAATAAAAAATTTGTATGTGTTTGTCCAAGACTAACCTATGTGTATTATTTGCAAGTATAAAGTTGTTAAGAAAAGATACGAGATTGTAAGCTAAGTAATTCCGTACTCAAAACCTTTGAGCCGAGTCTTGACCAATTGAAGCTAGAGCAATCGGCAACAACGTGGATTAGGGGATTTAAGCGCGGTATTCGTGGAATCCGGCTTATTTACCCTTGTCCTTCCGTTCTTGTCTCTTGCTTTCGCCTCCGGCCAAACCGAACGCAATCGGTCGCGGTTAGGAATCACCGTTACCTTGTTAGGGTAGGGTACCTAACGGAGCGATTGCGTATGATTTGGGCGGAGTTCAATGGAAAATAACGGGAAAAGGAAATGGGAAAAGAAAGTCTTAACTTACAATACCGTATTTCTTCTTAACAACGATAATTACATTCATTCACAAAAAAAGAACCAAAAAGAGAGAACAAAAAGAAGAGAACAAAGAAAAGAAAAGAAAAGATTACAAGCAAGTAATTAAAGTGCATGGTAATAAATTGCAAGTAATTAAAGACAAGAATGAAAAATGCAAGAAAGTAATTACAAGAACCATAGAACTCAAAATAAGCATGGGATCAATAGCCAACCCTTAAACTTGCAAGCTCAATCAAGAGGTTGCAAGATCAAGAGAAGGGTAGAGAACGCATGTGAAATGAAGCACTAAGGAGAGAACAAAAATGATACAACCCCTTGAGACCAATGACCAAAACTTAAACTTGCAAGCTCACTTAAGAGGTTGCAAGATCAAGTTAAGGTAGAGAGCTCAAGGGGGAAGCTAAACAAAAAGAATAATACAAAAACCTTCATCTTTATTCACATCCACTCAATGCTCTCACTACATTTCCATGGAGGAAGAATGAAGAAGAAGAAGAAGAACTACACTAAAAACTACAAAAGAGGAACAAAGAATGAACACTTTGGCTTGGCTCAGTTCTGGAGTATTTATAGGCAGGGAGCTGGAAATCTAGGGCAACATTCAGAACCTACATAAAAAGACCCAAATACCCCTGAAATTTGACTAGCTGCGGCGCCAGTACGGCCGCGGATCCGCGGCCTAGACCCCCTATTGGCCGCGGATCCGCCGCACTATAGTGGGTTCAGGGCATGGGCTTTTCTGTACGGCCCTGGTCTGCTGTCCCCTGTTGTCTGGTACATGTATTTTCTGATAATCTTTCCAGAATATCCTCAGAATTCTTAGTCCAAGATTGCTATCTTTTCTTCACTTTTGACTTCTATCTCTCTCGAGCTCCGCGCACCCATTGATTCTTGTGCTGCCCCCCCTCGTGCTCTGTGCTTGTCCCAGACACGAATGACCACTGTCATATGTCTTGTCTCAGGAACTGGTACT
Organism: Agapanthus africanus; assembly: GCA_030015575.1. NCBI lineage: Eukaryota > Viridiplantae > Streptophyta > Magnoliopsida > Asparagales > Amaryllidaceae > Agapanthus > Agapanthus africanus. Next base: position 50,684,958 of record JASDDO010000019.1, read on the forward strand.
CGGCACTGGACGGATATGGATGACCGGAACCCGGCTTTTATCTGCTGTCAACAGATGTTCTGCTTTTGGCGTAACTGTGGAGATTTTGTCTTGATTTGCAATATTTGGACTGGAAACCTGTACTCTATAAATATGCAACAAACACGGATTAAAAGCACCTACCTATAAACACACGAGCATAAGAATGGGCGGTATAAAATGCAGTATTCTGTTATGAACAAACGTCGACCAGCGACACTCCGTACCGGGGAAACGTCACAGACAGACACTCCATCTCGGAGTAACGTCCAACACAAACACTCCGTGCCACGGACACGTCGACCAGCGACACTCTGCATCAAGGAAATATCCAACACAGACACTCCGTCTCGGGGACACGTCAACCAGCGACACTCTGCATCGGGGAAACGTCCAACATAGACACTCCATACCGGGGAAACGTCCAACAGTGACACTCCGTAACGGGGAAACGTTAAGCAGACACTCCGTCTCGGGGACACGTCAACCAGCCGATACTTCACCTTGGGGAAACGTCAAGCAGACACTCCATGCCAGGGGCATGTCGACTACAGACACTCCGCCTCGGGGAAACGTCGATCAGCGACACTCCGTGCCGGGGGCTCGTCTACTAAATCACTCCGGGCCAGGGAAACGTCTACCACGGACACTCCGTCTCGGAGACGCGTCAAGAGTCGACCGTCCATGTCGTAAAAAGGGCAGTGCATCCTAAAAAGTGGGAACCAAAGCAAGTCGCCTCCACGCGAAAGAAGATCCATCAATTTCATGCACACGACTCACATATGTGGTGTGCATTTATTGATGGGGGGCACTTTGTTGGGGTCGAAAATTGCACCCCGGTTGACCAGGTCAAGGTCAAGGTCAACCCCAAGCCAAGTGGGCCCAAGCCCAGATCAAGCGGGTCCATGCCCAGGTCAAGTCCGAACATGCAGCGGTCGGCCCCCCTCCATGCAAAGATGAAATCATGTAATAAATAATTTTTATGTAATTTTTTTATGCATGAATGGGCATAAAGCCAAATTTTTGTAAAGCCCATGGCTTATGTGCAAAAAGAAATGGCACATGAGCCATGGGATAGGCAAAATGCCATTTTGTAAAGCCCAAGGGGCTATATGTAAATATGTAAGCCTATATAAGGCAACATTATGAAAATATCTAATATACTTTTTTCATTCCCCTCAAAAAACTAGGGTTTGTGTCTCCTTCCCCTTTCTAAAGGGTCTAAAACCCTCTTCCTCTTTTTTTGAATTAAATCAAGAGTTTAACTCTTCCTTTCTCAAAAATAAATAGTTTATCACCACAAAGCTCACGAAGGGGAGCTCGAATCTCCAATCAGATCTCGAAAAGGGGAGACTTTTAAGTCTCACCCCTTTTTCTCCAAGATCCAGCCGATCAAGAGTAGGAAGAAAAAGACCCATCTCCAAAAATCTAATTTTGGACAGATCTAAGGCTCAAAAGAAGAGCCAAAAATTCCTAGGAATTTAACTCCTTTCTAGATCTGTTGGATTTTAACTCCATAAAGTACTTTCTGTTAGGAGTTCAACTCCAAAACCCCTTAGGAGTTTAACTCCCCAACCTAGGGGCTCGGCCCTTCCCACTGGTGTTTCCTGCAGTCACGTGTGCGCCACAAGACCCTGGGCGCTAAGGCGCCCATCGGTCACGTGTGCGCCACGTGACCCTGGGGCGCTAAGGCGCCCAATGGTCACGTGTGCGCCACGTGACCCCGGGCGCTAAGGCGCCCATCGGTCACGTGTGCGCCACGTGACCCCGGGCGCTAAGGCGCCCATCGGTCACGTGCCGGTCACGTGTGCGCCACGAGACCCTGGGGCACTAAGGCGCCTATCGGTCACGTGCGCGCCGCGTGACCCCGGGACGCTAAGGCGCCCAATGGTCACGTGCGCGCTACGTGACCCCAGGCGCTAAGGCGCCCATCGGTCACATGTGCACCACATGACCCCTAGGCGCTCAGGCGCCCAATGGTCACGTGTGCCCCCACGTGACCCCGAGCGCTAAGGCTCCCAATGGTCACATACGCGCGCGTGACCCCGGGCACTAAAGCGCCCATGTGCGCGCACGTGACCCCGGGCACCATGCGCCCACGTGCCACGCATGCGCCTTCAAGACGCTTTCCCCCTTTTTTCTATGCACTCCACACTAAATATACCTCCCCCGTTAGAAAAAAATTCTAACGGGGCGCTACCCCGCACCCCTTAAGGGGGCTGCTAGCCCCCTTGACCCCCAGCCCGCTATCCGGGTAGCGGGACCCCCGTAAAAACTCTGTGGGGCCCACGATACATCCAAGACCCCTTCAAAACACGATAATGCACATTGAGTTCACATGACCAGTTTAACCAGTTAATCGGAGGTTCTCTCGCCCCAAAAGCGAGGGGTAATTAACGGAAGCTTAGTCCGCGGCAGCCAGAGATTCGGATCCCCACAATCAATAAACCCTAGCCTACTCTGGGCAGGGAGAATCTGTAATGCGCCTGACAAGCGTGCGCGTATTCCCATCTCAATGGGGTGACGAAAAACACCCTACACCTACGACTAGGGATTTGTATAAAATATGCTTATAAACTACCCAGCCCCACTAGTGTTACCGCCATCACAACGCTGGTAGTCAAGCAAAGTTCCTAAGAGCTCTACCAATATGTATAAGTGATATACAAAAACACATGCACATATTGAGGTAGAAACAAACCAGGTAGTATACTACCATTTGGAGCAAGACTGTTATTATATCCGTGTATATCCCAAGCTTCCATTAAGTAATATACAAACCAGTATGATACAATAATGGCCTCTAAGGCATATATCACTAACAAGAATTAAATCAATACTTGATCTAATAAACTGGATTAATTATAAGCCCTCTAGTATCACAAACCGTCCGATTAAATTTCGCGCAACTAGTGCACGAATTTAATCGGAACCTGTACATATAAACATACGGCCTCTATATCGTTTCTCCTGAACTAGGGAAACCCTCTGTGTGGGACTCTAAAGACTCCATGGTACAATGGCAGTGGGTTTAACCAAAAGCACTTCAGTAGCACTAGTTGTACGTAACAGCTACCCAGATACCTGTCGAAAAGAAGGCCGACGAGCAAGGACATCCGAACCCCTACTGAGCCTATCCGTGAAAATCTCCGTACAGACTAGTCTCTTCGTCTAAGAGTATCGCATACCGGTGCTTAGGGATGATAAACGTCAAACCCCTATTGACCCGATAAGTTGTGTCGATGTGGCTCAGGACCAATCCGAGAAACTGCAGTAAATCTCAACTGCCTTGGCCAAGGTCTTATGGTTCTGGCCAACCGAATACAGTGCAATATCGACTCCCAATACCGGGAGAGACGCGTCCCTAACAATCGCTTACTGCATCGATATGGCTCGAGACTGTACCCAACCAAAACCTGTTTGCACAACTCAGTAGAGCCGTGGTAAGGGTAGTGATCTAAGTACAGTGGGAACTCACACGAGACAAATGACGATCTCGGATCTAAAAACTAACATGTACTCATGTCATCTGAGAATCGATATCTGACGATAGGTATAATACTATCTAGAGGTTCTCGGCGAGTCCATCCAGTGTACTCACTCCCAGTGAGCACCTGTATACAATCTTAAGTGATCACACTAATAGCTGTGGGACCAACCACAGCCCCTCGCCACGGTCTAGAAACGTATACACAAGTCAACTCTGGAATATCTATGCCCAGTCTCGATACTCCTGCGACTTGGGACATTTAAGGATATGCTTATGGACTACCCGGCCCCCACAAGTATGATCGCCATCATAACGCTGGTAGTCAGGCAAAATCCTACGGGGTTTGTCAACATGCATCATACATACTTGATATCGAGTATAACATATGTACATGTTAAGATAAAGATAAATCAAAATAGTATACTACTGTAACGAGTCTTTATCAACATGTATAAGCAATATAAAGCAGCAAGAAAAATAAATACACATGTTCAGATAAAGACAACTCAAATAGTATACTATACAACTGAGCAAGATTGTCATGTACAAACATATCCCTAGCATCCTATACAATACTGGCCTCTAGGGCATACATATCCAACAGGGTGTTGGGGTAGTTTGAGTATGAATCCAATGGAATCTCAGGAATCCCATTACTAAAATAACGTCGCAGTGGTACCGGGCTGAAACGGTACAATTAACGTTATTGTGGTACCGGTATAAAACGGTACATCACAAATTCATGAATGAGGGTCTGTGTTTCCAAGCCCCTAGATGATAACCTATTGGGTTTAGAATACTTCAATAACAATTGAAGTCACGCTATTTTGGGCCCGTGATTCTTTGCTCCTAGATGATAGGTTTGGGTTCGAGAATACTCTTGAGATTAGTTGATATTCATATTTGAACCGACGTTAAGATTGATTATCTTGTAGAGACCCCTTAGGACACTGACATTCAATTCATGTTCACTATACCCACACTACACGACCATGCTATACTTATTTGCTATGATTATATTAAATTGTCATACTTACATAGTTGTCATTAACATTACCATGTTATACTTGTTCATGTTTCATTTCCATTCATGTTAAATCATATGTCATCTTGCATATTCATTTATATACATTCACATCTCACCTTTCTTGGGGACTTACCGAGCGCAAGTTCGCTGATGGGCATTCCATCCACTTCTTTATATCCTTGAAATGTTCTTTAGATGGCATTGAAATAGAGAATATAGAAGCGGTTTAAAAGAAATACAATCAGTTCGCATCACAACTGGACGTCTAGTTCTATTCAACTTTTCATTCCATTTCAGCTTATTTATGTATGCCTCCTTGTTAAGGCTTATCATGTTATCGTATCTTGTATTCAGATATTTTGTCAACTGTGAATCTTGAATGTAATAAATCATAGTTGGATTTCATCCTTTTTTTATTCTTAGTACTTTATGTTGCTTATAGACGCTTAACGTATTTATTGTGGGAAATGACCTTTTTGGAATAAATACGTCACAGGCCTAGTCACATGCCGTTACCGCTCTTTTGGGAAGCGGGGCGTGACACTCCTGATAGGAAGTGATTTTTCTATACTACAATCGGTCAAATTATAATTGTTACGACATGGAAGCAGTGAAGAATATATGAGGATGTTCTTGGTGTGTGGTAATGTCAACCTCCTGCAGGAGGCGGTTACCGGATCTGGCTTCCAATGTGACATGGATGACAGAGTATCTATCACAAGTTATAAGTTTACCCTCTTCCAAGGTGCAGTATGTTGGAAAGGGTTCCAAGCAAAATACTGAGATAGACATGGCGCAGGATGCTGATTATGATCAGTGGAAGATACAGCCTAAGAAGTTTGTTGGATAAAATTGTTCATTTATGAACTTGGTCCCATCATCTATCCAAACAAGTTTTAAGGCAAGTATCGCTCATTTCAGGAGATAGTTGATCTCCGTCAAGTTGAGATATAGAGAGATAAAGATAGAAACGTTATGGATGATCCACTCACTGAAGTCGTTTCTCGAATATAGTAGATTTGCGAACAAGCTTTGCAAAACTGTTAGTAGAGAAGTTGAGTATTCGATAGCACACGAGACGTATGGGTATGTGATACTGCAATAATTGGCCTTAAGTACAAGTGGAAGATTGTTGGATATAGTGCCCTCAAGAAAATTATTGTAATTGCAGGTAGGAAATTATGGTAATTGAGGGAGGACCTATGCGGGTAGAGCAATCTTGCTCGAGATGATAGTATGCTATATGGTTTGTCCTTATCATTCATGTATATACGTTTTACTTGTTATTACGTGTCACTAATACAAAATGATAAAGCCCGTAAACCTTTATTTGACTACCAGGATTATAATGGCGATCATACTGGTGGGACCTGGGTAGTCCATAAGCACATCCTTAATGTCCCTAGTCATGAGAGTATCGAAACTGGGCATCATTATTCAAGAGTAAACTAGTGTATGCGTTTATTGACCCTGACGAGGGGCGATGGCCGGTCTCACGGCCATTGGTGTCAGGCACCAAAGATTGTATACAGTGGCCGGTCTCACAGCCATTGGTGTCAGGCACCAAAGATTGTATACAAGTGCTTATTAGATTATGAGTTACACTGGACGGACTAGCCGAGAACTCCTAGATGGTATTATACCTATCGTCAGATAGCAGTTTTCTGGTGATATGAGTACAGGGTAGTCTATTGATCTGAGATTGTCATTTATCTTGTGTGAGTTCCCACTGTACTTAGATTACTACCCTACCACAGCTCTACTGAGTCGTGCAAATAGATTTTAGTTGGGTACAGTCCTGAACCACATGGAGGCAGTGAGCGGATTGAAAGGATTCATCTCTCCTGATATAGGGAGTCGATGTTATGCTGCGTTCGGTTGGCCATCACCATAAATCTCTAGCCATGGTGGATGAGATTTACTGATAGGTGATCAGTAGTTTCTCGGTAGGCGATGAACTTGATATCAGTATGACTTATCAAGTTATTAGGGGTCAGATGTTATGCACCCCCTAAACCCGGTATGCAACACTCTCAGAAGAAGAAACCGGACTGTACAGTGACTATCACTTATAGGCTTAGTAGGGGTTCGGATGAGCTTACTTGTCGATCTTCCTTTTGTTCAATACCTGGGTAGCTGTTACGTACAGTTAGTGTCACTGACGTGTTTATGGTTATGGATTGGATCCAGTAACTCATTGACAACATATTGTCGAGTCTTTAGAGTCTCACACAGAGGTTTTTTAATACACAGCTAGTCCCACACAGAGGATCTAGCGATATAATGTAGATGTCTGTATTGGATTCGTATCAGAGTTCGATTAAAAATATGTGTATTGGATACACTGACGGTAATCCGACGTTTGATAATACTAGCCGGTCTTTTAGAAAGATGGATTTCAAATCAAGTATTGATTTAATATATTAATACATATATTGGATATATGTATTTACTATTATTATGTCACATTTTCTTTTTGTCTCACTTTTGCATTATTAGTGCAAATGGAAAATATAATGATATGTTTACATAAATTCTATTTTCCTATTTTCTTTTTCCTTCTCTTTTTATTATGTCATCTTCACATGGAGGAGAGTACACACCCACCCTCATTTGGATAGACAGGTGGAGGAGAGAGATGAGAGAGGTGATATGAGAGTATACTCTCATATTATTTGTGTAACAACCCTAAACTTTCTGTACAAATTTCCGTACAAATTTTTCAAAAATTACAGAAAGGGATACTTTTGCCTGAGCATAAGTTATAAGTTTGTTTTGCTTTTTAATAACAAGCAAGAGTTTGTAGCTCATTGGTAAAACCTTACACTGCTGAACCAAAGCGCCAGAGTTCAAATCTCACCATCCACATTATTTTTAATATTATTTTCTTTTAAATTTTTAGAAGTCCAAGAGTCTACGCGTGCATAACTCGTAAAAACCCCACGTCATATATAAAACAAACTGACTCAGGAGCTACACTAACAGACATAGGACATGTGGCATGAAGAATCAGCGCGACTCGGTCGACTCGGGCCGGCGGCTCGGCTGACTCGGCCCGCCTCCGTCGGCCGATTCACCCCGGATCGCCGAGTCGTCTTCTTGGAATCTGTGTCTTTTGGTCTTCTTAACTCCCCTGTATACTTTAAAAATCCCGCACTTTAACAGAGTCTTTTAAAACCATAATAAATCCAATTTTTAATACAATTTAATACATTTTCATCACACCCTTTCACCTACCCTAACCCTAGCTTTACCCTATAAATACCACCCCTAAACACACCCCATCACTCATAATTTTGTCCAAACTCTCAAGAAAACTCTCTAGAATTTTAGTGTGCAATTGGAGTTAGCAAAGGGCGAAGCTCCGGCGAAATTCCGACGACGACCCTAGGAGCTCCCGGCGACGAAACGATGCACCGGCGCCTCCTACCGCTTCCTCTCCCTCTTCTCTTGACTCTAAACCATAAGTCCCACCTCCCTCTTCTCTAATCTATTCTAAGAACTTCTTTTACTAAAACCCGATGGAAGCGGAGTTAAATCCGACTTCCGATTTGGTTTTCTTTGTAAAGTTCAATTTTCCTTAACACAACCATACAAAACTCTTACATCTTAACTATTAATCACTAACAAACCATGTTGAACAAATTCCATTACAAAAGAATGTATATTCCAACTTTTATCGCATTTTTTCAGTAAAGTACATTGTAGTTTGGTTTTGACTTTAAATCATCATTAATCTTGCTATACCTTTAGATAGATCACGAGGTACTGACCTACCTCTTCACAGCACTCATATGCAACATAGCACAATACCTTTTGGGAAATATAGATTCAGGAAATACCGTTTTACACAAAACTACTTTTAACTTATAAAAATCGTTTTCTACAAGATTACGTATTTTTACAAATCTTTGCAAAGCGCCGCTACAACCCATTTGGGGAACCCGTTCGGGATGGTGCGGATTATCGCACATTCTCGGGCTTAGTAGTGCGAGTTGCAGACCTCCATAAGGAGCATTCGGTCTCGAGAGATTTAAAATACAAACATCTTAAGAAAATGAGATTTCTAGAATATAATAAATTAAAATTATTTTATATAACATATATATATGTTTTATCAAAATACCTATTTTTGATATAATATAAATATTCCAACTTTTCTAAATAAAAAAAATCACTTTACATGAAAATACCATGAATTTCCATACAAGTTCAATATTACAATTAAATACCCTATATTATGAAATTAGGCTATTTTCACTAGAAATGTCACATATATAAAATCTACATCTAAGAAAACTCTAAAGTCGATAATTAAATACTTGGGGTGTATTTTGAAAAGTATACAAAATTATTTTTACATAAAACCCCCTCAAGTTCTATAAATTACCCTAAGGACCCTAGTAAATATAGGTTTAAGCGGGACCAATCCCTTGAGCCTCAGGGAGACGGAGAAGTGGGTGCTTGCCTATTTAAGGTAGACAAATTAACAAACGGTGTTATCAACACGGTAATTGTCTTTGAAAAAGACACAAATCCTACCGCCCATGTGCAGCGGTTACCGATAATATCAAAACTTAATTCAAGATTTCAATTTCTCTTTCTAATTGTCTGACTCAGACTGAGTTTCATTATAATAATCTGACTTGAATATGATTCAAGTACAATCTACAATACTACAATTCAATATGAATTCAGGAATGCATATATTCAATCTATTCAATCTATATTGACTGAACCGAACCATGGATATACATCCATTTACACGATTCTCCAGTTACATCCATGATTCTCCAGTTACATCCATTTAATGATATCATGGTTTCGGCAAGTCATCCAATTATACAATCTATATTACAATTCAATTACAAGTTGCAATACAATACAAACAATACAATCAAGACATCGCGGGGTTTAAGGGGTAGATTGGTACGGAAGGTGTTAGAAGTGGCACGAGACTACAAGACTTAAGACCCCTAACCTATATTTCCGTTTTTATTGTACCGTGGCATAAACGGTTCCTTGTACTCCTGTTGTCCTTAGTCTCTGGCATATAGAGACTTCTCTCGTATATACTGGCATTCTTCTGTACCAAGCTATAAACAACAGCGTTAACCATATAATACAACTTTAAAAGCTACTTTCTCTCTCTGTCTATTCTATTTCTCCCTTATCTTTAGGATTTACCGAGCGATTGTTCGCTGACGACATTCCTTCTCTTTCTTCTTTGGAATGTTATCAAGTGATCCGGACACTCAGGAGATCGAGCCTACCAGCGAGGACTTGGATCAGCTTGCTTACGACCCAGAGCTCTAGCTTCATTGTACACATTTATTTCAGTACTTTTCATTTCTTTTATGCCACTGTTTAGGCATTGCTTTCATTCAGATGTATTTACTTTTCCATGCATTGTACAAAAGAATGTTAATAAATAAAGTTTTTGTTCAATTATATCTTTTGTCTCTTGTGCATTTTTATTTATATTGCTTCGATATGCTTAGCATATTTACTTCAGAGTAAATACGTAGCGGCCTCGTCGCGGCATCTGCCCGTACACTGGGAAGCAGGGCATAACAGGTTTTGTTGGTGGCCCATGCTGGTCAGAGCTATATGGAACACTACCATGCAGTTCTGTTCTGCGTGAACAACCTAAGCAATATAACACAAGAACCAGCAACTAAAACATTCTTTACAATTCATACTTCTTGAATCTCATCATTTCATATACTTTGAATCTGTCCTAACCTAAATTTTTCTTTCAAAGCTTATGGATTCCCCAAACAACACCAGCACCAATTTCAACAACACTCCACCTCCACTATCAATCACACCTGCCGTCCCCACTCCGCTCAATGAGCAGACGGTTCTGCTTGAGGCGATCCGAAGCCTCCTAGAAGGACAGCAGCAGCAGACTGCATTTTTAATGAACCGTCCAGAGGCAAAAGCACCTGGGGTGAAGCAATTCAGAGCTTTGCATCCTAAATAGTTCTCAGGAAAGGGGAGCCCTCTAGAAGCTGAGGAATGGGCTCAGAGTATCGAAGAAGATCTGGCAGCAGCACAAGTGCCAGAAAAAACTTGGGTTCGTGTTGCGAAACTGCAGCTCACGGACAATGCACGGGTCTGGTGGAAGGCGGAAGAAAGTCGGCTTGATCAGCCCATCGAATGGAAGACTTTCCGCGACATGTTCGACGCAAAGTCCTTCCCTGAGACTGCCAGGTTCGACATGGAAGAGCAGTTCATCCATCTGCAACAAGGTTCAATGTAGACCAAGTCAGTAGATGAATATGACGCTGAGTTCACCATACTCAGTCGGTAAGATATGTCTCAATGTTCGATTTTATATCACATGCTATACAACTAACACAAGATCGTAACAGGTTTGCGGCCCATCTCATACCGACTGCTGAGATCAGAGCAAGAAGATTTCAACAAGGGTTGGATCCGAAAATCCAAGCTGCCTTAGCTACAAGGGATTTCCCAACCCATGATTTAGCTTTGAAAGCTGCCCGAAGATATGAGGCAGTAGTAAAGAGAAAGGGCAGACCTCAATCTGCCGGTTTGAAGCGCCCTGCCACTCAAATGGTAGGAGGAGTCTCTTCCAGGCCATCGTTCGAACCTAGGAAAACTGAAGAAATCAATAACCAGCCAAGACCAGATTTCTGTTTCCATTGCAAGAGAGATGGACATTTGATAAAGGACTGTAGGCGCGCAAAAAGCCTATGCGTAGTTTGTGGTGCTTCCAATCACAGAATTGAGACATGTCCATATTGATACAACTCAGCTCACACACCCACCAACCACCCTCAGTTGCCAGCTATCCAGGCTCCTGCAACTCGTCCTGCACTCCTAGCACCACCTCCATGTGGATTTCCTGCACAGCCAAATCGCCAATTCCATCAGGCACCGAGGAACATGTCTCAAGGACAGAGGAATGTGCCTCCAGCTAGAAGAAACATACCCCGGCAACAGGCTTTCACATTAGCAGTCGTAGAATTCGAGGCTGTAGGTCAAGGTAACACTAGTAAGTCTCTTTTGCATTCTTAAAACCCTTGTATCACTTTGTTATTCATACACTATCAAGTACTTCTATCACCAAACTTTCTTTGAATCTGTTACACTTTCCTTTTACAAATTTCGAGAACGAAATTTTTATAAGGAAGGTAGAATTTAACAAACCTAAACTTTTTGTACAACTTTCGGTACAAATTTTTCAAAAAATACAGAAATGGGTACTTTTGCCTTATCACAAATTATAAGTTTGTTTTGCTTTTTAATAGCAAGTAAGAGCTTGTAGCTCATTGGTAAGACCTTGCACTGCTGAACCAAAACATCAGAGTTCAAATCCCACTACCCACATTATTTTTAATATTGTTTTCTTTAAATTTTTAGAAGTCCAAGGGTCTACACGTGCATAACTCGTAAAAACCCCACGTCACATATAAAACAAACTGATTCAGGAGCTACACCAACAGACATAGAACACGGCATGAAGAATCGGCGTGACTCGGTCGACTCGGGCCGGCGGCTCGGCTGACTCGGCCGCCGCCGCCGGTCGATTCACCCCGGATCACCGAGTCGTCTTCTTGGAATCTGTGTCTTTTGGCCTTCTTAACTTCCCTGTATACTTTAAAAATCCTGCACATTAACAGAATCTTTTAAACCCTCAATAAATCCAATTTTTAATGCAATTTAATATATTTTCTTCACACCCTTTCACCTACCATAATCCTAGATTTACCCTATAAATACCACCTCTAAACACACTCTCCTCACTCACAATTCTTTCCAAACTCTCAAGAAAACTCTCTAGAATTTTAGTGTGCAATTGGGGTTAGCAAAGGGCGAAGCTCCGGTGAAATTCCGACGACGACCTTAGGAGCTTCCGGCGATGCACCGGCGCCTCCTACCGCTTCCTCTCCCTCTTCTCTTAACTATAAACCCGTAAGTCCCACCTTTCTTTTCTCTAATCTATTACAAAAACTTCTTTTACTAAAACCCGACGGAAGCGGAGTTAAATCCGACTTCCGATTCGGTTTTTTTTGTAAAGTTCAATTTTCCTTAACACAACCATACAAAACTCTTACATCATGACTATCAATCACTAACAAAGCATGTTGAACAAATTCCATTTCAAAAGAATGTATATTCCAACTTTTATCGTACTTTTTCAGTAAAGTACCATGTAGTTTGGTTTCGACTTTAAATCATCATTAATCTTGCTATACTTTTAGATAGATCACGAGGTAATGACCTATCTCTTCACAACACCTATATTCAACATAGCACAATACCTTTTGTGAAATATAGATTCAAGAAATACCGTTTTACACAAAACTACCCGTTTTCTACAAGATTACGTATTTTTACAAATCTTTACAAAGTGCCGCTACAGCCCATTTGGGGAATCCGTTCGGGATGGTGCGGATTATCGCACATCCTCGGGCTTAGTAGTGCGAGATGCAGACCTCCGCAAGGAGCATTCGGTCTCGAGAGATTTAAAATACAAATATCTTAAGAAAATAAGATTTCTAGAAAATAATAAATTAAAATTATTTTATACAAAATATATATATGTATTATCAAACTACCTATTTTTGATATAATATAAATATTCCAACTTTTCTAAATCAAAAGAATCACTTTATACGAAAATACCATGAATTTCCATACAAGTTCAATATTACAATTAAATACCCTATATTTTAAAATTAGGTTATTTTCACTAGAAATGTCACATATATAAAATCTATATCCAAGAAAACTCTAAAGATGATAATTAAATACTTGGGGTGTATTTTGAAAAGTATACAAAATTATTTTTACATAAAACCCCCTCAAATTCTATAAATTACCCTAAGGACCCTAGTAAATATAGTTTTAAGCGGGACCAATCCCTTGAGCCTTAGGGAGACGGAGAAGTGGGTGCTTGCCTATTTAAGGTAGACAAATTAACAAACGGTGTTATCAACACGGTAATCGTCTTTGAAAAAGACACAAATCCTGCCGCCCATGTGTAGCGGTTACCGATAATATCAAAACTTAATTCAGGATTTCAATTTCTCTTTCTAATTGTCTGACTCAGACTGAGTCTCATTATAATAATCTGACTTGAATATGATTCAAGTACAATCTACAATACTACAATTCAATATGAATCTAGGAATGCATATATTCAATCTATTCAATCTATATTGACTGAACCGAACCATGGATATACATCCATTTACATGGTTCTCCAGTTACATCCATGATTCTCCAGTTACATCCATTTACTGATATCATGGTTTCGACAAGTCATCCAATTATACAATCTATATTACAATTCAATTACAAGTTGCAATACAATACAAACAATACAATCAAGATATTGCGGGGGTTTAAGGGGTAGATTGGTACGGAAGGTGTTAGAAGTGGCACGAGACTGTAAGACTTAAGACACCTAACCTGTATTTCCGTTGTTGTACCGTGGCATAAACGGTTCCTTGTACTCCTGTTGCCCTTAGTCTCTGGCATATAGAGACTCCTCTCGTATACACTGGCATTCTTCTGTACCAAGCTACAAACAACAGCGTTAACCATATAATACAACTTTAAAGGCTACTTTCTCTCTCCATCTATTCTATTTCTCCCTTATCTTTAGGACTTACAGAGCGATTGTTCGCTGACGACATTTCTTCTCTTTCTTCTTTGGAATGTTGTCAGGTGATCTGGACACTCGGGAGATCGAGCCTACCAGCGAGGACTTGGATTAGCTTGCTTACAACCCAGAGCTCTAGCTTCATTGTACACATTTTATTTCAGTACTTTTCATTTCTGTTATGCCACTGTTTAGGCATTGCTTTCATTCAGATGTATTTACTTTTCCATGCATTGTACAAAAGAATGTTAATAAATAAAGTTGTTGTTCAATTATATCTTTTGTCTCTTGTGCATTTTTATTTATATTGCTTAGATGCGCTTAGCGCATTTACTTCAGAGTAAATACGTAGCGGCCTCGTCGCGTTCTCTGCCTGTATACTGGGAAGCGGGGCGTGACAATTTGGTTAAGGCTATCATATTATTTTTTCTTATCTTCTTCCTAACTTATTTCTCTAAGTTTTCCACTTTCCTAATTAAAGAGATGAGAAATAGAATTCAAGTGAGAAAAAGAATGAGTGATACTAACTATATCTCTTATTCCATTAGCCTAGCAAACTATTGAACCAAGTTTCTTCACAAAAGAAGTTATCTTGAAATGAAGATGAAGCTGGAGTTGAGTTTCCTCAAGTGGATCCATCTTTGAGAAGGAACGCCTTCACCAAGCCCATTCCCTACAACTTAGGAGCCTAGTTAGAGTTCAAATTCATCCATAGAGCATATGAAGATACTACAAAGGTTGTAATTGCTTAACTCTTGCTTGTTATGCTCTCTTTTGTTTTCAAGTTCACCTCTTTAGTTGATTTTTTTGGTGTTTGATAGTTCATGCTCTCTTGAATTTTTGAAGATGTCATTCCACCATGTTTTAAAATCATTGCTAGGGTGCATGAACTCTATCAGGAAGACATGGATCATAGGGCATAGTGCTCAATTGAACTTTGTTTGGCGGACAACGTGATGTACAACGTTATGTCAGAAACTTCTGCGGCAAGTTTATGATTGAAGCTAGAGAGATTGTATATGACAATGTCTTTGTCTAACAAGCTATATTTAAAAATGCAACTCTATGGTCTACGCATGAAAAAAGGTACTCCAATTCATGACCACTTGAATAACTTCAATAAGATGGTCAATGATATTCTATGCCTTGAAGTAAAGTTAGAGGAGGAAGACCAAGCGTTTTTGCTCGTTTCTTCGCTTCCAATATCTTATGAACACTTGGTGACAACAATTCTCTATGAGAAGGAGACTCTCGAGATGGAGGAGTTTACAGCTACCCTTCTCAACAATGAGATCATGAAGAAATCAAATCCAACAGAGAAGTCATCAAGGTTGTTTTCCAGTTATAGGGGAAGGTCGAAGACAAAGCCGGAGGCAAGAGCAAGAGGGGGAAATCCATATCATCAGGGCAAGATGGCAAACCATGCTTTTTTGCAAACAAGCAGGGCATAAGAAGAAGCAATGTCAAAAGTACAAACAATGGTTGGAGAAGATGGGTAAAGGAGCCAGTATAAATAGTTTGGATCAAGCCAGTGTTGCGACAGAAGCAGAAAAAGAAGCACCGTGTGGTGTACTTACAGTACATACTAGGAAGGAGGAAATTTCTGATGCTTGGATACTTAACTCCGGATGTTCATATCATATGTGTCCCAAAAAGGAGTTGTTCGACACCCATAAGGATTGCAATGGTAGAAGTGTTCTCATGGGGAACAATATGGTGTGCAAGACCATTGGTATAGGGATCATCAAACTTCGCATAATTGATGGTGTGGTGCGAACCCTTGTGAACGTGAGATACGTTATAGAATTGTCACGCCCGCTTCCCGGTAGACGGAAACAGTGACATGGCAAGCCCACAACGTATTTACTAAGTAAATACGTTAAGCGTAATTAAGCAATGTCACGCCCCGCTTCCCAGTGTACAGGTAAGGAGGCGCGACGAGGTCCGCTATGTATTTACTTAGAAGTAAACACGCTAAGCGTATATAAGGTAAAATGTACACAAGAGACATGAATATAAATGAACAACAACTTTTATTTATTTAACAATTCTTTACAAGTACAGCTGGAAATGTAAATACAGGAATAGAAAACAATGCCTAAATAATGGCATAACTGAAATGAAAAGTATATACAAGTGCTTACAGCTCTGGGTCGATGGAAAACTGCTCAAAGTCCTCAGTACTGGGCTCGATCTCTAGTGAGTCGGATCCACTGACAACATTCCAAAGAAAGAAGAAAAGGAATGTCATCAGTGAACAATCGCTCGGTAAGTCTCAGAGAAAGAGAGAAGTAGAATAGACAGAAAAGGGAATATAACTGGTAAGATTTGATTATAATGTTAACGCAATTGTTTGTAGTTTGGTACAGAATATGCCAGTGTATACGAAAGAAGTCCCACTATTCTGGAAACTAAGGTATACGGAGCATAAGGAACCGTTTAGCCACGGTACAACGGCAATGGATATTCAGGTTAGGTGTATTAAAGTGACCGTCTCGTGCCACTTCTAACACATTCCGTATCAGTCTACCCCTTTAAACCCTGTAATGTATTTTGTATTGAATTGTACGGCTTTATGTAATAGATTGTACGACTTTCCGAAACCATGATATCAGATAAATGGATAGTCATGTAATCAGAGTAAGTGATTATATCGATCTTAGGCTATGCGCATTCTTTTCCTGATAGTGCGAACCACATCTATAGTTGCTACTATCATCTCAGGTCCAAGAAGTTCTCTATCTCCGATGTCATCCCAACTTAATGGCGATCGACACTTCCTTCCATGTAGAGCTGCAAACGGTGTCATTCCTATACTTGCTTGGTAGCTGTTATTGTATGAAAACTCCACAAGATGTAGATGGTCTTCCCACGATCCTCTGAAGTCTAGCATACACGCTCTTAGCATATCTTCAAGTATCTGAATAGTTCGCTCAGACTGTCCATCTGTTTGTGGATGGTAAGTTGTGCTGAAGTTCAGACTTGTTCCCAAGGTAGCTTGCAGACTCTGCCAAAATTGCGATCGAAATCTGGTGTCACGATCGGAGACTATGCAAACCGGTACTCCATGTAATATCACGATATCCTGCATAACTTCATGGGTATCAGAGATAGTACATATTAAAGATTTAAATCTTATTTAGATTCTTACCTCTATGTACTTCCTTGCTAGTGTCTCAGTAGATTGGCCAAATCGAAATGGGATAAAGTGAGCCGACTTTGTGAGTCGATCCATAATAACTCATACCGCATCATTACCTTTCGTGCTGCGAGGAAGTGCAGTCACGAAATCCATGGTGATGTGTTGCCACTTCCATTCTGGGATAGGTAACGGTTGAAGTAAACCAGCTGTCATGTGATGTTCAGCCTTTACTTGCTGACACATCAAGCATTTAGCGACATTTCTAGCTACTTCACGCTTCATTCCATGCCACCAGTAATTTTGACGCAGATCTTTGCTTATCTTTGTGCCTCCAGGGTGTACTGAATAAAGAGAGCTGTGAGCTTTTTTCATCAACTCTTCTCGCACAGAATCTTTTGGTATACACAATCTGCTGCCGTATCTCAAAGATCCGTCTTCATATATGATGAAGTCTGTTTGAAGTCCACTTTCTACTTGTTCTCTGATCTTTTGCACCTTTGCATCACTTGCTTGAGCTGCTTTGATCTGATTGACAATGGTAGATTGAACTTGTAAGTTCATAAAACTTTAAGCATTACCTGGCATGATCACTTCAATCTCCATCTGATGAAAATCTTGTTGGAGCTTCCACTGTGCGGTGAGATTCAATGCTAATGGTTGGCGACTAAGTGCATCAGGTACTACAGTCACCTTCCCTGAATGATATTGTAGGTTGATTTCGAAGTCTGCCATAAGTTCTAACCATCTTCTCTGCCGCATATTCAATTCTTTCTGAGTAAACACATATTTCAGACTCTTGTGATCTGTGTATATGTCCACTCACTCACCAAGAAGATAATGGCGCCAAATTTTGAGAGCAAAGATAACGGCTGCCAACTCCAAATCATGCGTTGGATAGTTGCGCTCATGAATTTTCAGCTGTCTTGAAGCATAAGCTACAACTTTACCGTGCTGATGTAGAACACATCCTAATCCCTTACCGGATGCATCGCAATGCACTTCAAAACCTCCAGATTGGTCCGGTATTACGAGAATAGGTGCTAATGTCAATCTTGACTTGAGTTCTTCGAAAGCTCGTTCATATACTTCTGACCACACGAATTCTTCATCTTTACGTGTGAGCTTGGTCAGGGGTGTTGCGATCTTCAAAAATCCTTCAATAAACCTTCTGTAATATCCTGCTAAACCCAAGAAGCTTCGAATGTCCTTCACTGACTTTGGTGTCGGCCATTCGCTTACTGCTCATACTTTAGCTGGATCTATAGAGATTCCATTGCCTGATACAATATGTCCGAGGAAACCAACTTGATCTAGCCAAAACTCGCACTTGTTGTACTTGGCATAGAGTTGATGTTGTCGTAAAATCTTTAGGACAATCCATAGGTGCTCGGCATGTTCTTTCCGACTCTTAGAATACACCAGGATGTCGTCGATGAAGATGAAAACAAAGCTGTCTAGGCACTCTCGGAAAACTTGATTCATTAGGTTCATGAATATAGATGGTGCGTTGGTCACTCCAAATGGCATCAAAAGAAATTCGTAATGTCCATAGCGAGTTCTGAATGCTGTTTTATGGATATCAGATTCTTTGACCTTCACCTGATGATAACCCGAACGAAGATCTAACTTGGAGAAAATGCAAGACCCACTTAGCTGATCGAACAGGTCATCGATGCGCGGAAGTGGATATTTGTTCTTTATAGTTACTTCGTTCAGAGCTCTATAATCAATGCACATTCTGTATGAACCTTCCTTCTTCTTCATAAGTAGAACTGGCGATCCCCAACTTGAAGTGTTGGGACGAATCCATCCTTTCGTCAATAATTCATCCAATTGAGTACGAACCTCCTTCAAACCTTCAGGGCTTAACCGATACGGTGCTTTGATCACTGGTTGTGCTCCAAGTACTAGATCAATGCTGAATTCAAGAGCTCGATCGGGAGGCAAACCTGATATGTCTTCAAGAAATACATCGTCGAACTCTCGAACTACCTCTGGCTTTGATACTTCCTCCGTTTGAAGTGCTGCAACCACTTCCTTCTTTGGTTTTTCTTTATATGTGCTTGGCTCCAGGGTACGGTCTCTACTTTTGAAATAAAAGATCGGATGCTCTGGAATCTCGAATACTACCCTCCTTTGACGACAGTCAATGGTAGCATAGAATGTTCCTAGCCAATCCATACCCAAAACAACATCGAAATTTGGTATGTCCAGCACCTTGAAGTCAGCATAGAATTCTCTGCTGCAGAAGACTACTGGACACAGATCGTATCCATTTTTGCCTTTAGAACGCCGTTCGCTGAACTGACATTTTAGCTGGATACGAGAGGTTTGACTGGAATCGCATGAGTTCGGACGAACCGTTGCGATATAAAGCAATGAGATGCTCCAGTATCGAAGAGTGCTGGAGCAGGAAGTGAGGCTACTAAGATTGTAGCTAAGTTATGTGGGATAAGTTTAGGTATAAGATAAAGATATGGATATAACAAGTATTGAACAGCTTTGAAAATTGAAAGGTTACCATTAATGACTTGGCCGGTGGCCTCAGCTTCTTCCACAGTCATTATGAAAGCCAGTCGCCTCAGTACATTCCTCCTTGCCGGAGGAGCATTCCTCTGTCCGTTCCTCTGTACTTGAGGTAAGTTCCTTTAAACTTGATGGAACTGACGAGGAGGAGGTGCAGTCGGTCCACGAGGTGGTGGAGCTGGGAGAGCTAGTCGTGGAGCAGGTGCCTGGATGACTGGGCGCTGCTGGTAAGTAATTGCTGGTCTGGGTGCAGCATTTGGGTTGTGTCTACGAGGACAAGAACCAATGTCATGAGTGGCTGAGCCGCAGACTAAGGAAAACCGATTTGCACGCCGACAGTCCTTCGCCAAATGTCCATCCCTCCTGCAGTAGGTACAAAAGGCTGGGCTGGGCCAGTTATTTGGTACTCCCGGTCTCCTGGGCACAAAAGGTGGCCTTGAAGAGGCTCCTTTTGCCATCTGAATGGCAGGGCGCTTCACTCCGGCAGATTAGGGTCTACCCTTCATCTTCACCACTACCTCATATCGACGGGTAGTTTTCTGGGCTAGTTCGTGAGTTGGGAAATCCCCTGTAGCTAAAACGGCTTGGATTTCCGGATCTAACCCTTGTTGAAATCGTCGGGACCTGATCTCAGTAATCGGTATTAAATGTGCCACGAACCTGTTAAGGTCTTGTGTTAGCTGTGTAGTATGTGATATTTGAATATCGAATATTGAGGCATATCATACCTACTGAGCATGGTAAACTCAGCATCATATTCATCTACAGATTTGGTCCGCATCGAACCATGTTATAGGTGGATGAATTGCTGCTCCATGTAAAATCAAGCAGTCTCAGGAAATTACTTCGCGTCGAACATGTCACGAAAAGTCCTCCATTCGATAGGCTGGTCAAGATGGCTTTCTTCCGCTATCCACCAAACTTGGGCGTTGTCGGTGAGTTGCAGCTTCGCAACTCGAACCCAAGCATCTCTAGCACTTGTGCCGCTGCCAGGTCATCCTCAATACTCTGAGCCCATTCTTTAGCTTCCAGGGGGCTCTCTTTTCCCGAAAATTGTTTTGGTTGCAATGCCCGGAATTACTTTACTCCGGGTGCTTCCGTTTCTGGATGGTTCAGTAAGATAGCAGTCTGCTGCTGCTGTCCTTCCAGGAGGTTTTGGATTGCCTCAAGCAGTACTGTCTGCTCATTGATTGGAGCAATGACGGTAGGCGTAAGCGGTATAGGTGGTGGATTGTTGTTGAAGTTGGTACTGGTGTTGTTTGGAGAATCCATAACTTTGAAAGAAAAATAGGGTCAGGATAGATTCAAAGTATATGAAATTGTAAGATTCAAGGAATATAAAATGTAAAGAATGTTTTTAGTTGCTGATTCTTGTGTTATATTACTTCGGACTTCATGCAGAATTGACTCGCATGTCCATGCAGAACTGACCTGCATGGGCCGCCAACAAAACCTGTCACGCCCTGCTTCCCAGTGTACAGGTAAGGAGGCACGACGAGTTCCGCTATGTATTTAATCAAAAGTAAACACGCTAAGCGTATATAAGGTAAAATGTACACAAGAGACATGAATATAAATGAACAACAACTTTTATTTATTTAACAATTCTTTACAAGTACAACTAGAAATGTAAATACAGGAATAGAAAGCAATGCCTAAACAATGGCATAACTGAAATAAAAAGTATATACAAGTGCCTACAGCTCTGGGTCGATGGAAAACTGCTGCAAGTCCTCAGTACTGGGCTCGATCTCTAGTGAGTCGGATACTGGGCTCGATCTCTAGTGAGTCGGATCCACCTGACAACATTCCGAAGAAAGTAGAAAAGGAATGTTGTCAGCGAACAATCGCTCGGTAAGTCCCAGAGAAAGAGAGAAGTAGAATAGACAGAAAAGGGAATATAAATGGTAAGATTTGATTATAACGTTAACACGGTTGTTTGTAGCTTGGTACAGAATATGCCAGTGTATACGAGAGGAGTCCCACTATTCCGGAGACTAAGGTATACGGAGCACAAGGAACCGTTCAACCACGGTACAACGGCAATGGATATTCAGGTTAGGTGTATTAAAGTGACTGTCTCGTGCCACTTCTAACACATTCCATACCGGTCTACCCCTTTAAACCCCGTAATGTATTTTGTATTGAATTGTATTGCTTTATGTAATAGATTGTACGACTTGCCGAAACCATGATATCATGTAAATGGAATGGATATAAATGGATAGTCTTGTAATCAGATTATATCCATAGTTCGGTTCAGTCAAGACAGATTGTTATAGATTGAATTTTGGTATAGACGGATTCATGTTTTATTGTAATTATACTTGAATTGAATTCAAGTCAGATTGATTTCATATTTGACCGTGACTCGAACTGAGTCAGGCTTTTCGACATAATTGAAGTCCTGATTTAGTTTTTAGTGTTATCGGTAACTGATGCACATGGACAGCAGGATTTGTGTTTTTTCCAAGACAATTACCGTGTTGATAACACCGTTATTAGATTATCTACCTTAGATAGGCAAGCACCCATATTCTCCGGCTCCCCGAGACTCAAGAGAAATGGTCCCGCTTAAACATATATTTACAAGGGTTCTTATTGTAATTTAGTATAACTTGAGGGGGTTTTTATATAAAATAGTCTTGATATATTTTCAAAATACACCTCAAGTATTTAATTATCGTCTTTAGGGTTTTCATAGATGTATATTTTACAAAAGTGAAATTTTCTAGTGAGTAGAACCTAGTTTTCATTGTATATGGTACTTTAATGAAATATTGGAATTTGTATTGAATTGTAACGGCAGTTTCATGAAATTGTGATTCTTTTGATTTAGAAAACATGGAATATATAGATAGATAGATAGATAGATAGATAGATATAATATTTAAAGTAGATATTTTAATTTTATTTATATATATCTAATATTTATATAAAAATAGAATTTATTTATTAAATAGAAATCACATTTTTCTTAAAAATTCCATCGAGATTGAATGCTCCTTGTGGAGGTCTGCATCTCACTCTACTAGGCTCGAGAATGTGCGATAACCTGCACCATCCCGATCGGGGTTCCCCAAAATGGGTTGTAGAGGCGTAATTGCACGGAATTAAATAACACACTTTTTAAAGAAAACGGTTTTTGAATGTTTAAGGTATTTATTCGTAAAATCGTATTTTCCCATAAACTAGAATCCCAAAATTCATTGTGCTAATTCAAAAATGTGTTTTGTAATGAGGTAGGTCATTACCTCGTAAGTTATCTAAAGGTAATACGGTTAAATTGAACAATTATAAGTTGTATGTAACATGATGGTATTTTACTGTAAAAATGAAATAAAAATTGCAACATAAATTATTTTGAGTGAAAACTTGTTCTAATGTGTTTATTTATGTTTGTTAAATATTATGAGAGAATATGGTATTTTATTATTTAAGAAAAATGGAGTTTTTAAACAAAAACGAATCGGAAGTCGGAATAACTCCGCTTCCGACGAGTTTTGAAAAAGAGAAGTTTTAGAATAGAGATGGAGGAGGTGAGTGGGGACTTACTAGCTATAGAGAAATAGGAGAGAAGGAGGAAGCTCTCGGAACAGTCGGGGCATCGTTTCGTCGCCGGAATCTCCCCAAAACGTCGTCAGAACTTCGCTTCTTGCTAACTCCACTTGTACAACTTGGGACTTGGAATTTTTAGAGAGTTTTTGTAATGAATTTCTAAATGAGGAGAGGTGAAATGTGGTATGATATTTATAGGGAAAATTAGGATTTAGGGTAATGAATTAGAGAATTAAAAATGTGCATTAAAATGAATTAAAGAGATGAATTATCACTCTCTGGATGTTTTCAGAGTAAACAAACAACATGGGGGTAGTGGGGTAGGCAAAGGGGTGTAGGGTTAAAAATTTTAGAGCATTACCTACGGTTTTAACCGTCGGTGCCGGCCTCCCCTTCTCATCTCGCCGGTCCAAACCGGTGGGATGGGGCTCAGATCTTGGCCACGTGTCCCTGTCGCCTGGTGTACCTCAGTGAACGTGTTTGATTACTTTGTGAATTTTTATTTTACGTGTAGTGCACGTGTAAACCATCGAGCTTCTAAAAGTTTAAAAGAAAATCAATTAAAAATATATGTGGCTGTGGGGATTCGAACACAGGGGCTACGTCACAATAGTGCAAGGCTTTACCAGTGAGCTACAAGTTGCTTCTTACTATTCAAAAGCAATTCAAATACTTATAGTGTACACAGGATTGCCAATACTCCATTTGTACATTAAAATTTAATCAAATTTCCTATATACTGAAATAGAGTTGTTACAAGCAATATAACAATGTGCAAGAATAACAAGAGTAATAAAATGAAACGACAACTTTATTTACATTCAACTTTATATACAACTGTCTGAAATAAAAAGATACAATGATTAAAAAAACAAAAGCCTAAACAATGGCATACTGAAAGTAAGTCTAGGCAGGAGCTCGTAGTCAGGCTGAGCAGCAAACTGGTCTAAGTCCTCCGGGCTCAGCTCTATTTCCTCAGAGTCCGGTACTCATGAAGAACATTCCGAAGAAAGAAACAGAGAGGAATTTCTTCAGCGAACTAGCGCTCGGTAAATCTCCAAAAGAAGCAATAAAAGATAACTGAATGGTATATAACATGAATAGAAACCAAGTAAAAGTAAACAGATAGGGTTGTATTTAAGAGTATCTAAACATGTTCACTTACAGGTATAAGATAGCTATTCTAACATGGTTGTTTCTAATTTGATAAAGAAGGTATTCATGTATAGGAAAGGAGTCCATTTTACCCCGTAGACTATGGTAATGTAATGACTCTGAAATCACTGTCCAGAAATTTCTTGTATTTCACAGTAAAGGGTATTACAGCCAGTGTAAGAGTTAAAAGTTATTTTTATTAAATAAAAGTAAGAAGCAACTTGTAGCTCACTGGTAAAACCTTTACACTGCTGTGACATAGCCTGGGTGTTCGATTCCTATCATACCCAATTTTTTAAAGATTTTTCTTTTTAATTTTTCTAAAGCCCAAGAGTTGCACGTCCAATACACGGAGAAATGAAAAGTTTTAGAAAAATCAAACATGCGCAAAAAGGAGTAAACACAGATATACACACGTGGCATGAATCTCGAGACTGAACACTAAGATCCGACCGCCCATTCCTTCAATCTGATCGGCGCCGACGGTCCAGAATGCCCCAATCTCCTTCTTGCTTTGCACACTTGTCCCTTCAGCTCCCCTTAACTCTCCTGCACTGTTTGATTTTCCTGCAATCAAACAGAGACTCTTCAATTTGCCATTTAACACCTTTTTAATGCATTTTAATCCAAAATTTTAATTTCCAAACCTTAATTCTTCACTATAAATACCACCTCACACACTAGCTACCCTCTATTCTGAAAATTTCTAGCAAAATTACCTTAAAGTTCCTAAATGCAAGTGGAGTCAAGTGGAGTTAGCAACCAAGCCCCTTCCATCGAATATAGAAGCCGTTTCCGGAGCCCCCACGGTGCCATGAAGCCCCCTCCCTTTTTCCTTACTCCCTTCTCAAAATTATAAAGCCGTAAGTCCCTCTCACCTCTTCTTTTCATTTCAAATCATCTCCTAAAAATATATCGGTAAAGTGGAGTTACCTCCGATACATTTTTTTTAGAACTTGGAACTCTCTTTTCCTTAATACATAGGTCAAACTAACTATACCACCTTTAAAATCTTTTAACTTTGTTACAATCTTTTAACTTGAGTTTAACCAAAACACCCAATATATGCCCATGAAAACCCTGAATCTTGTAAATCACCCTCGAGATTATTTTTTAAACAATATTAGCATATTTTTCATAAAACCCCCTCGAGATATATAAACAATACTTTAAGGACTATAGAATTAACATAGGCTTAAGCGGTATCATTTTTCTCGAGCCCCAGGAAGCCGGAGAAAGTGAGTGCTTGCCTATTCAGGTTAGACAACTTAACGGAGTTATAATGGCAATTGTCTTGGAAAAAGACACAAATCTTGTCATACATGTGCAGTAGTTGCCGATTACTCCCGAACCTAAGAAAAATTCAAGAGTTAAATCTGTTCACAAGTTTATGACTCCAACAGGAATCCACATTCGACCCAGAATCCAAAATCAAACACGAACTTGTATATTTGATCATGAACGTGAATACTCTAATTCAAACATCAAACTCAAACTTGTATACTTGACTCGACTTGACCGAACCATGGTTATAACGTGACATGAACTTGACATGAATACTTGAACACATGCTTACATCTTGAATATGAATCTGTACATTTTTGTCACGCCCCTCTTCCCAGCAGACGGAAACAGTGGCGTGGCATGCCGCAACATATTTATTTCGAGAAGGTCATTTCCCGGAATAAATACACTAAGTGTAAACTAAGCAATATAGAATGACAAGAAATAAACTTGAGATTTAAACTTCAACAATTTTATTTACATTCAACTTGAAGCATTTACAATACATGAGTTCAACTGAAAGGAAATACAATACAAGAAGAGAAATGCCTAAACAGGTGGCATACATAAACTGAAAAAGATAGCTAGTCTAGTCCTGAGTCGTGATCTGGTTGTGCTCCTCCTCGGTGATGTCCACCTCTTCAATCTCCATGGTATCTGACGAACATTCTAAGAAACAAAGAAGGGTGGAATGCCCGTCAGCGAACTTTCACTCGGTAAGTTCCCAAGGAATGAGTGTGAAGTATAAAGTATAATGATAAAGAAAATGCATATCATGAAGTAATGGACTAGGAGATATGTTGTTTAAACATGTCATTTAATGTAAGTATGGCAATTCTAATTAACATGCAATTCTATATATATATCATGGTAAAATAATATAAGCATAGTATAGCATGGTCGTGTAATGTAGTTATAGCGAGCATGAAGTAACTGTCATACAAGTCTTTACATGGATCAACTAATATAACGTAAGTTCAAGGATGAATGTCAACCAATCTCAAGAGTGTTCTCGAACCCAACAGGCTGTAATCTAGGAGTAAGGAACCACGAGCCCGAATCAAATGTTAGTAATGGGACTTCAACCTAGTATTGAAGTATTCCAAACTCAACAGGCTATAATCCAGGAGAAAGAAAATACGGGCCCTCATGATAGCTTGCTTATGTTCGTAAACATGGATTCGTGATCTATGAGGACTCCTGAGATTCCTTTGGATTCACACATGAACTACCCCAACACCCCGTGTATTCTAAGTTACAGTTAAAATTACCAGCCTTCCTCGAATCCATAAATACATCAAGTTGCAAGATTGAGTTCTTGTCAATATCATGTATTGGTGTCAAGTATTCATGTATTCATATCAAGTTGTATTCATGGTTCGAGTCAAGTCAGTTTCAATAGCAACCATTATGTTCTGGCATTCATGTTAAGTTCATGTCCAATTATAACCAGGGTTTGATCAAGTCAAGTCAAATATACATGTTTGAATTTGATATTCATTTCGAGTGTTCATGATTAGGTATTCGTGTTTGATCTTGGATTCAAGTTTGAGTTTGGACTCAAACCGAGTCCAACACTTGTACTTATTTAACTCTTGAATTTTTAGGTTCGGGAGTCATCGGTAACTGCTGCACATGGACGGCAGGATTTGTGTCTTTTTCCAAGACAATTACGATTGATAACTCTGTTAAGTTTTCTACCTTAAATAGGCAAGCACTCACTTTCTCCAGCTCCCTGGGGCTCAAGAGAATTGATCCCGTTTAAACCTATATTTACTAAAGTCCTTAAATATTGTTTTATATATCTCGAGAGGGTTTTATGAGAAAATATTTTTAATATAGTTAAAAAGTAAACCTCGAGGGTGATTAATATTATTTAGGATTGTCATGAGCATGGATTTTAAGTATTTAGGTATTTTAATGATAAATTTGAAAGTTCATGGTATTTTATTGAAAAACTTGTCTTTTTTGGTATCTTGATGGTATTTTATTGACATTTTTTAATATTTCATTTTTAGAAAAATATAGATTTATTATATTTCAAAAATATGGATTTATAATTTTAATTTTAAAAATAATTTTATTTTATTTCGAAAATTCGTATTTCTTAAAAATCTATTTAAATCCTTTCGAGATCGAATGCTCCGTGAAGAGGTCTGTATCTCGCTCTACTAGCCTAAAAATGTGCGATAATCCGAACCATCCATTAGAGGGTCCCCTAAAGAGGGTTGTACATGCATAATCGCAAAGGAAATGAAATACCGCTTTAAAAGAAATCCGGTTTTTAAATTATATGGTATTTTATTGTAATATTATTCTTCGTAACAAATATTCATACAAAAGAGGTATCATGCTATGGATCCAAGTGTGCATGTGGGGTAGGTCGTTACCCCGTGAAGTTTTCCTAAAGGTATTGTTAAGCAATTTTGTCGGAAAAAAAATGTGATAACAAAGTTCAAGGTATTTTAAGTTAAAGTTCAAATATAGTTGTTTTACATGATATTCTTGGGTAAAATTTATTCTAAACATTGGTATTAAGATTACAAGTGAAGTGGTAAAATTAGATTGTCCAAATGATAAAGGAGAATGGAGTTATCGGTTTTAGAAATGATGTATCGATAATAACTCCACTTTTACCGATTTTGATTAAAAATGAAATTCAATGAAGAGAAAAGGAGTGTAGGGGGGCTTACCGTTTGGAAATGTCAAGAAGAGGTTAAAGAAGAGGAGGGATGCTTCGGGGCGTTGCGGGAGCTCCGGAATTGGTTTCGATCTTCACCGGAACCAACTTACTCGCTAACTCCACTTTACTCCACATGCACCTAGGAACTTTTTAGAGAGTTCTGGCTATAATTTTTAGAATGGTGCTAAGCCAGTGTGGGGTGGTATTTATAGTGGAGAATTAGGGTTTAGGAATTAAAATTTGGATTAAAAAGCATTAAAAATGATGTTAAATGGTGAAATGAAAGGTCTCTGTTTGATTGCAGAGAAATCAAACAGGAGTTGAAGAGACGTGTGTGCAAAGCACAGAACATTTTGGAGCAATCTCGATCTTCCCCGCCGGCCCAAATAGGAGATCCGCTAGTCGTTTTAGGGTGATAGGTCTCGAAATTTGTGCCACGTGGATTTTTCTGTGTTTACACCATTTTACACATGTTTGATATTTCTAAACTTTTCATTTCCCCGTGTATTGCACATGCAATCTTTTGGGCTTCCAAAAAGTTAAAAAGAAAAATCAGAAAAAATAATTGTGTCTGATGGGAATCGAACACAGGGGCTACGCCACAGCAGTGCAGAGGCTTTACCAGTGAGCTACAGGTTGTTTTTTGCTTTTATTTAACAAAATAACTTATAACTCCTACACAAGCTGTTGTTTACATTGGTTTAAATTTCGTTTATGGATATGTGTGAAAGCAGGATCATTCATATACACGTGTGGAGGTTTAGTGCATGATGCGAGCACATCAGTGGCGTTTGCGCTTAGCAAAAATCCCTAAGGGTAAAATGCACGTGCGCACATGTATGTTGCATGTATATTTCAACAATACGATCAGAGGAAGAAAAAGTGTTAGAAATGAAGCACTCGGTGGTCAACAACAAAGGGAAAGTATTTAGATAAACATTTTATACTATAGGAAATAGATCACCGAAAACGGGATCAAAAGTACAAGGGTTTACAAAACTATGAATAAAGTTCTCTAAAACCCTCTCAGCCTTCTCCACCGTGTCAAAGCGGCGATCTTCACAAGGAGTTGCTCCCCATCGATTAGCGCCATGCACATCGGCGAAGACAGACATGATAGCCTGCTGAGCCCGTATCTGGCTTAGCAGCTGAACAGAGCGATCCCGTAGAGGCATGGTAATCAAAAATGCTTCATGAAAGCAACCAATCTTTTCCTCTGCTGCATCAAGTATCGCCGGAGTCATCTCCGCTGGATGAGAGGGAATATCGTCGAGCACAAACAGGAGGATCATCCGGAGCCGATGGGGAGAGGAAATCCTCTACGAGTTAAGAGCTTGTGCTACACCGTATCACATTGGTCATCTGTAAAAGAAGGATTCACCAAGCGTGCAACAAAACGAGGAACAATTTCCTCGAGGAGCACCTCTCATGGCTGTCGATGAGCATGTGGATGATTGCAAGCCATGACTCTCCTTTGTTGAAATGATTCTCTGAAAGTGAGAGAAAAGAGGAGCATTGTTTCAGATTATAAGGAGAGGCATTTAAGTCTCGGCACAGAAAATGTTGTGCATGGTGGAACTATTTCCAAGCTCTGACGAAAGAAGGCATTGAAAAAGAAAGTTTGACTCGGGAAAAGCAGAGAAAGAAGGAGAAAAGAAACCTTCATCAATAAGGCAGCGCCTCACGTACTCTCCACGAGGGCGCCAGCACCGGAGCCAATCTTATAGGATTAAATCCTATGATGGCGCCTCACGTTCTCCTCACGCGGGCACCAATGTGCAAAGCACAGAAGAGTTCATTACATAAGAGTTAAACTCTTAGATGGCACCGCATGTGCTCCTCACGCGGGTTCCAATGTGCAAAGCACAGGAATACCCATCTTAAGAATTAAATTCTTAAACGGCGCCCACATGCACGACACGTGAGCGCCAGCACCCATGTAGAATTATATTCTACAATACTCTCTGTTAAACAGAGCCGTTGGATCAAAAATCCAACAGAGACGATAAATCATCAAAATATAGAATTAAATTCTGTTGGGAGAACATTTCCTAAATCTTTCTGAAATAAGAAAGGTACACTCGGTTGGATCAAAGATCTAATTGTAGAATAAAATTCTATTCTAGAATATATATTCTCTCAATCTTTCTAAATAAGAAAGATTGCTCTCTGTAAAACAGAGAACCGTTGGATTAAAAATCCAACGGTGATTAAAAATCACCGTTTTACAGAATAAATTCTGTACAGAGAAAATATTTTCCCAATCTTGTTAAAAACCAAAAGTCATATTCTGTAAAAACAGAAGTGCTTAGATCAAATATCCAATGGTGGGTTAAATTCCCCAAATCAATTTTGAAATCAATTAAATTAATTGGAATATCTCAATAAGAGATTTTATCAAAACTAATCAACAATTTGCCCTACCTATATAAAGGACCTGAGATTTCAAGTCCCATAGAGGAGAGACACCAGAGGCACAGAGAAAGAGACGGAGAGAGAAAAAACAGAGGGAGAGAATTCAATTCTCAAAGAAGAAGAGCTCCGTTCTAAAAACCCTAGGTAAAGAAAATATCAAGATCAAAACATCTCCTTTACCTAACATAAGTAAGGGTTGAACCCTTCTAAAAGAACTTAGTTCTTTCTCTGGATCTGAGATCCACAAGACAAGTCTCCCACAAGTTGAGAATTTAATTCTCATCGAGAAGATCTTGTTCTTGAGAATCAAATATTCAGGAAAGAACAAATTTAAAAAAGAAAGAATATGGAGTCTATAATACTCCAGGAACTCAGTTCCTTCGAATCAAGAACTTAGTTCTTAAAAAGAACATGATTCTAGATTCTCAAAATAGTGATCTTGGTGATCGTTAATGGTCAATATACCATCAACAGAGATTAAAATCTCTATATAAAAGAAACTAGCGTCTCACGTGCTTCCCATATGGGCGCCCCTCTTTAACAGCGCCCGGCGCCTCACGTGCTCCATACACGAGCGCTACATAAAAGTGCTTAGGACTTCACATACAGCCAAAACGGCTAAGTTCTTAGCACTGATTGGGCAGCGCCCCAGCACCACACGTGCTCCTCACATAGGCGCCATCAAAAAAGAAAAGAAGAGAGAAAAGTGCCCAGCACTCCATAAACAGCCAAACTGGCAGAATGCTCAGCGCCCATAATCATACGCTTCACATGACACCCATGTGAGTGTCAAAGCGTTAAATAAGTGCTTTGCACTTTTTCATAAAAAGAAAAGGGCTAAACGGACAGAGCCCAAATGAATGCTTAGCACTTTTTGAATAAAAGTAGGCAGATTAAGCCCAAATTAGCTAGGTCTCTGAAGTTTCTTGCAGCTGAGCCCAAATGCACTTTTGATGGATCTTAAGTAAAAATGATCCTTAAAAACATTGATGATATCCAAAACAATATTCGTCCCATATCTCCTAAGTTAATCTTAGTCTCAAATACGACTAACGATTCTCAGGACCATCACCCCTTTTCCTTCAAATACAGGATTTGGTTTAAGGGTACATCTCTTCACACCTCTGATACATGTCATTGTAATTTCTCAACGCCTTCAGAGAGGTGGCGGGTCCCAAAGACCAACAACTTCTTTCATCCTACATTGATACACATCCAAATTAACGTGCAGGCCTCAAATCGTCTCGTGCCCCAAATTAGGGACATTCCATATCACCATTATTCACTTTGTCACGTAACTAATACACGTGCGTGCAAGATGGATAAAGTACCAAAATGTCCCTAAACTAATAGTCACCTCAAAAACGGCGATAATGGACAGAAACGTCCCTAAACTAATATTCGTCCCCAAAATAGGAATGTTGGACGAAATGTCCTTAAACTAATATCTGCCCCAAACACGGCGGTAATGGACCGCGATGTCCTTAAACTAAAATAATTGGGCCCAAATACTCATATGTTTAAGTTGATCTTAATCTCAAACCAGATTAACGGTACTTAATAAACCTAACCCAAATCTAAAAATATACGGATTTATACCGATCCGCGCCCTACGGGCGACGACACAAACTAGTCCCCGTATACAATTTACGGGGAACCTAAATAAACAAAAACACACACAACACGAAGTGAACTCCCGAAGCAGAAGAAAGTGCTTATCGCAATGCGGTAACGTAATTAAATACAGGGGATTGCGCCTGCAGGGAAGAGCGTCTCCATAATCAAAATCTCTTCACAAACGAGGGAGAATCTGATAAAGTCTACTACAAAGGCCGCATCCGTCCAAACCTCCGATATATGGTGCCATAAATCAACTTAGTATCTTCGGAGAGGTGGATAGATAAATCCAAATAGTATCTGCCCTCAGATTCAGGCAAGACGATCTATCCCAGTTCGTCTTTGTTTCTGCCGGTGAACAGATTTTGGCACACCCGGTGGGACCTTTTCCTCTTTCCACTCCATACTTCGCGTGTCGTGTTTCACGAACAAAATCGCAGTTCGTTATGGTTTCCCTTGGATTCGAGGTACTAAAATTTGGTGTCTTGCTCCTGTGCAGAAGAAGAAGAAAATCGATGGCTTCCAACTGCACCTCTTGCAACAGCAACTTTCGCTCCACCCCAACTGGAGGAGTGACTTACGGTCCCAACGCGGCCTCCATCTTTTCGATGCAGGTGGAGCAAGTAACGCAAGCCACTACTGGACTATTTTTCGGGACCATGTTCCCACCAGTAGGTGTCTGTGCCTCAGCGCCGCAGGAAGAAGCTCCCAAGTGGTTGGTCTTCGATCGACTGGCAACCACAACAGACCCTTTCAACAGGCCGTCCAAAGCTAACGTCTCAGTCTTCTATAGGCTGGGCAAGAACCCAAACGGGCCCGCAAAGAAGCCCGTGATACCTGAAGGGGATACCCCAAAACAGATAGCCCTCCCAACTCCTGCTACGGACGAAGTCGTCAAAAATGCTTTCCCTACCAGAAAGTCAGTCTTTGAAAGATTTGCTGGCCATCCTGAAACCCTGCCAAGGACGTTAGTCTTCAATAAGCTGACACCAACAGCAGCCCCTCACCAAATCCGGAGGTATAAAGAAGCCACTTCTAAATCTGAGATGATCTCGTCTGCAAGACATGCTCGACGTCGCCATTGGCGCCGGGTGAGAAAAGCTTGGGGAAATTCTCCTTCTGGACTTACCCCACCAGCTCCAACGGTGGAAGCTGACGCTGCTGTTCCAACCAGGAAAAGCTTTGATCTACTCAGGAGGGTACTCAAGAACTCTCCAACGGCGGTGTTAAAGAAATCGCCCCTGCCAGCAGAAGACACAATGCAAGCAAAGATGGAGCAGCCCCATCAACGGCTCTCCTCGCAAATTCACAGGTTCTGGCGGAAAGTCTAGAACTCTATGATCAACAAAAACTATTCTCGTCGACCAAAGAAATTGAAGGATCGTCAAGAGAAAGATTGTCCCTCTGTCATACAGCGAGTGACTTCTTCTACACAGGTGCCTGTTACAATGGCTCCTTCAACTTCAACCTCCCACAAAAGGATGAGGCCAAAGAAAATCCCACCGCCGGCGGCAAACTCCAAAGGCGATGGAACTAAACACCCCAAGTCTAGGGGCATGATCGTACATACAGTCTGCATGGCTTCCGGGAAAGAAGAAAGCCGTGCTTCCATAGGTCACCGGCCGCAAACTCGGTCGCTGATAAAAGCTTAGGAGCAACAACAGAAGCGCCAGGAAATGGCGACCAAAATGGCAGCGCTTACCGGGCAGAAAGAAAATCTGGATACAACAGCCGAATAGCGCCAGGGGCAGGAGACCGATACAAAGTTACTATGAACGGTGCTTGAAAGAAAGGACAAGGAAGCTGCTGAGTAGGCTTCTAACATAAAGAAGATGGCTCTCTTGTTCCAGGATATGGTTGGAATGATGATCCAGCCAGAACCCCCAGCCAAGGATCCATCGATAATTATCGAGGATGACAGTGGGAAACATCAAATCCTCTTCCGGCCTTATCGGCGGCCAAGAAGGAGACAATCTCCAATGCTGCTCTTGATGATTATATCACTCAACAAATATGAGCTCATCAACCTAATGAAACTGCAGGCCAAATCGTCAGAACCGAGCGACCGTATTCAGGCCGGTATGACCAAATCAAGTACCCGCCGGGATATACGATGCTTAAGTTCCATGTGTAAAAGGGGACAGGCAACCCACACCAGCACGTCGCGCAGTTCAGAGCTCTATGCGGAAACACTGGAGGCGACGACAAACTGTTGCTTCGCCAGTT
The DNA here is from genome assembly GCA_030015575.1 of Agapanthus africanus. Lineage (NCBI taxonomy): Eukaryota > Viridiplantae > Streptophyta > Magnoliopsida > Asparagales > Amaryllidaceae > Agapanthus > Agapanthus africanus. The sequence goes on from JASDDO010000019.1 coordinate 50,719,736, forward strand.
CGTTGGCAGCCTATCAGAGACAGCCTTTGAATGGTACTCGGAGCTCCCAAATGACTCCGTGAGGACATTCACAGAAATGGAGCTGTTTTTCACACAGCGGTTTTCCGGCGCAAGAGAGCGCGCCCCAATCACGGCATTAATCAATGCCAAGGTGAAGCCAGGAGAAACCTAGCTCCAATATACGATCCGGTGGCGGAACCTATGGTCAAAATGCGAACAACGCATTGAAGAATCTCCCTCAGTGGGTATGTTCATCGGACTCTTGATCCTCAGACGACTGTATCCCAATTCATGACATTCTTCAAACCAACAACCTTCCAGGCTCTGATCGATAAACTAGCCCAAATGGACCAGATGGGCCACGGGTCTTCCTCCTCAAATAAGGACCCTCAAAACGCCAAGGGTAAAGGGAAAGTGGCCTTCGTCGCCAACACTCAACAACAACCGAGCGATCCAAAACCGGCGGTTCGCCAAAACAACACACGTCCACGCCTATCGCTGGAAGAAAGGCTAGGATGTGCTTACTCATTTCCCTATGATAAGACGAGGAGACTATTTAAGTTGGCAATGCGCAACAAACTCATCATATTGCCAGACTCACGGTGTCTACCGTAGCCCGGCGACGTCAACAACCCCAACTACTGCTCCTATCACAGAATGGTGAGCCACCCAATTGAGGATTGCTACGTCTTTAAGAACTCGGTCAAGGACCAGTATCAACAGGGGAAGTTCACGCTGTCTGAGAATTGGAGGGTGAACCCACCACAGAAGCACACTCCAAAAAATGGTGCATGCGTCGGGGGCATCATGCTCGCTCGTGGAAGAAACTCCATGGGAAGTCGTTCTTTCAGCTAAAACCAAAAGAATGCTGAAAGATCTACAGGCATGTCCAGCAGTCAGGTGGAAAAGCTCACATGAACCAGAAATTATCGAAGGGATACTGAAACCGCGTCACATACCGAAAGTTTTTGACAAAGGAAAAAATCCCCAAGTCGAGCCTTCGAAGTCTTCAAAGAAAAAGAAGAAGACCAAGAAGCCTGTGCAGCCTACCGAGTATAATGATAAGCACACAAACCTACAAAAGTGTATCGACACTTTGGAGGAGTACAACCAGAAGGCGCGGACACGGGTCACGCTCGAAGATTTTCTCAAGAATATTCTTGAAAACGAAGACAGTGACAACGATGAGAAAAATGACTCATCAGAAGAAACCAAATACCATGTAGCAAGTTGCCACATGGTCTCCCATTCGTAGTTAAATGGCGAAGAAGCTCTCTCAACGTCAGAAAACAACGCAGAGGAACTGGGGGTAGGATCGGCGCTAAAATCTCCGGAACTGCCAGAAGACCCGATCGATAGGCTGTTAAACGAAGCCTTTCGAAAAAGCAAAGCTGACCGAGAACACGAAACAACCATATACGAAAAGGCTAAGCGTCAGCGTCAGGATGAAAAAGCTGTGGCAAGGATGAGTCGTAAAGTACTCCGACCAAAACGAAGCACACCTGCCACAAATAAGAGCAGGATAAAGGAAGAGAAGCGGTTTGCCAAAACCCTATCAATGGGAATGAAGCTGCCACCTCTCGTAGGAAACACTCCCGGGGTCATATGTCTCGATGGAGAGGATTCACATCCAAATTACTGCCTATATCATCTAAGGGTTACCCACCCCACCGAGAAATGCAATACCTTTAAGAAGTGGTGGCAAGGATATGTTTCCCATCAAAAATACTTCAAGAGGATCAAGCGCGAAGCTCGTCGACAGCAAAAGAGTGTGATAGATGCGCGTGAAAAAATGACTGCCAACTGTCATATGGTTAATACCAGTCTAGAAGGGGAAAAGCCCCAAGTTCTTATTTTCGGGAGCGATTCTGAGGACGAAATACCCCTCAGCCCTATCTTCAAAGACTCTACCTTCGAGAAAGAAGAGGAGGAGAAGAACTGTGAGAATATTCAGCTGCGTAACCGCATGATGCCTGAGAAGAAACTTGGACCTACAAACAAAGGTTCGAGCAAAAAAGCAAAGGGAAAGAAAAAATCCCAGAAGAAATTGCCCTCGACGGTGGAGTTGTCAAAGAGCTCGCAGTGAGGGACCCGCCTAAGAAAAATAAGGTGGATTACAACGTCCTGGCACATTTGAGGAAAATACCCTCACAACTGAGCATATTAGATGCTCTCCTCTTCTCCAAAGAAGCACGAGAGTCTCTGATCAAGACATTACAAGAGCTCGATCATTTCCAAGCTTTCCTTACAGAAGAGAAGATGAAGGATGAGCTGGCAGAGGTTCACACAGCTGACATTACATTCAGCGATGAAGACCTTCTCCTTGGTACGTGTGAGCATAACCGCCCGTTATACGTCACCGGGTACTGCCACGACATCAAAATAGGAAAAATCCTTGTCGACAACGGATCCTCCGTCAAGCTTCTCAACGTAAAGTGCTGGAGGAGATTTGCATGAACGTTCAACACTTAGCCCGAGATAAAATTACCATCTCCGGGTTTGACTCACAGTCGTCACGGACGCTTGGGTCCGCAATACTGACGTTACGCTTTGGGTTGCTCGTCACTGATATCAAATTTCACATCATTGATGCCAAGACTTGCTATAATACTTTGCTCGGCAGGCCCTGGCTGCATGAGTATAATGTCATCCCTTCTACACAACTTCAGTGTATGAAGTATTTCAAGGATGGTTTGGAATGCACCGTCACAGGGGAGCTGAATCCGTTTTCCGTAAACAAGGTCCGGAAATATGAAGATGCGAAGTACTTTCTACTAGACTTCGAAGATACAGAAAGGTGTCATATGCCGGAGGATAAACAGAAGTCCATCGCCACTATCCTGATCTTTGGGAGCGATTCTGAGGAATATGAAGAAATGGTCTACTCGGGGTAACCCCAGAAAGAAAACAATAAGCCCGGACCATCGACCCTTATTCTGGTCTTTAGCAGCGACTCTGAGGACGAAGCCAACACATCATTCTCTATCTGCCCGTCAATGCAAACCCTTGACGATGTAGATCAGAGTCTGTGAATCACAATGGCTCCATCTCGGCATTACAAGGAACTTGATGCGCTCCATACATACAATGTACAAGAACTACAGACTTTCTACGTCCCTCCTAGACGAAGAGATGAAAAGGCGATCCTCTTCTACCAATCTACAAAGACCAGAGTAGAGAAAGAAGTCTGGCACGGTACCAATTTTGCACTCGACAGGCTTCAACCAATCCGTCTGCCAAGATACTATGCGGAGGGATTGAAAAGGTTATTAAAGTGCCAAGGTGTACCCCTCGAACAAGTTGTTCGACAAGTCCAATTCTACAAAAAGATTTTGGATATTCCTGGGACTCAGCGAAAGATGCCCAACGGGAAGATGGATACAACCGGGCTTGAATACGTTCGGTCTAAGAAACGGGAGCAGTTCCACAACTGTCACATCATAAACAGCTACCGTGAAGAGGAAAACGCTCTTCGGAATGGCCCTGACGTTAAAACAGAGCAAAATCCAGCTCTAAGAACGTTAAGTCCGTCGCTCGAAGAACAAATAAACAAGCTAATAAAAGAAGCTTGTCAAAGGAGCCGAGACGATCAGAGCCGCGAAATGGCCATTTATGAAAAGGCCAGGACGCAGTGCCTCAATTAGCGATCTGCGGAAAAAGAAGACTACAATACCCTTTATCCCCAGCCCGCTGTATGTCCTGGCAAAAAGGAAAAATCCTGAAATAGAGGCAAAAACAGGACAAAGAGTGCAAACAACGTTCGCAAACAACAAGGCATATCTAAGAAGCCGCGCTATCAAGAAAAACTCAGTTGGAACCCTTCCTTTATAAAGAAGATGGGTCGGGAATACTCCTTCCCCCAAGACAAGACAGGGAAAATATTCAACCTTATCATGAAGCACCAAATGATGATGCTTCCAGAGTCTCGGAACCCTGAACAAATAAACAAGGTTCATCACACGGATTATTGCTCTTACCACTGATCCATAGGTCATCCCTTTGAAGACTACTTTACCTTCAAAGACTGGGTCGAAGACCAGTATCAACAACGCAGGTTCGCTTTATCCGATAGCTGGAAGGTAACTCCACCGCAAAAGCATGAGCTAAATAAGACCTATACTGTGAGGATAGGACCAAAATAACATCAAGGATGGAAGCGAACCTGTACCTGCCACGTGATAACACTCTCAAAAGAGGGAGGGCACAAGATGATAGATTACCCCTTCAGGTGCTTCGCAAATGAAGATGAGGAAGAGGTGATCTCAGAGTTTCCACCAGCACCAAAAGAGCTGGAAGAAGAGATACACACTACGGCGGACAACCTAAGAAAAATTGACTTAGGGACATAAAATGAGCCGAGGCCAACGGTCGTCAGTGAGCTGCTAGCTAAAAAACAGGCAGCTACGTTAAAAGACGTGCTCATGCAATATAAAGATTGCTTCATATGGAACTATTCTGAAATACCAGGTTTAGATCCAAAGGTGGCAATACATAAATTGGCCATATCGCCGGACATAAAGCCAGTCAAACAGGCGCAAAGAAGAATGTGGCTCGAACTTGAGATGAGTATCAACGCTGAAGTCAAGAAACTAATCGACTCCAGCTTCATCCAAGAAGTTCAATATCCCGACTGAATCACTAATATCGTTCCGATGATGAAGAAAAATGCGATGGTGCGCATCTGTATGGACTTTCGGAACCTCAACAAAGCTTGCCCGAAGGATATTTTCCTAGTACCTGTTACCGAGTTGATGATCGATACTCTTCTCCTTCATGGATGGATCTTCAGGATACAACCAAATAAAAATGCATCCTGAAAACCAAAAACATACCGCCTTCCGGACCCCGCTGGGCATATTCTGCTATAATATGATGCCTTTCGGTTTAAAAACCGCTAGCGCTACCTACCAGAGGGCTATGACGAAGATCTTAGATGATCTCATCCATGAGATTGCGAATGCTACATCAACGATCTTGTGGTGAAGAGCAAGTCTTATGAGGAACATTGGGAACATCTAAACATAGTGTTACAACATCTTCGGAAGTATAATCTGAAGATGAATCTTCTAAAATGCGAGTTTGGGGTCTCCTAAGGAAAATTCCTAGGATTCATCATACGGCACCGGGGTATCGAAATCGATCGCTCAAAGATCAAGGCAATTACGGAAATGCCCACGCCAAGAACTCTCAAACAGTTGCGATCTTTTCAAGGAAAGCTCGCGTATATCCGGCGGTTCATAACCAACCTCTCCGGAAAATGTCGTCCCTACAGTCATCTAATAAAGAAGGGGACCCTGTTCGTCTGGGATCAAAAGTGCCAAAATGCACAAGATGAAATCAAGCAATACCTACAAAATCAATCGATATTGACCGCTTCGGTTAAGGGAAAACCCCTTATTCTATATACAAAGACCTTGAGGGTTCTCTAGGCACGCTATAGGCATAAGAGAATGATCGGGGAAAGGAGAGAGTTTTGTACTATTTGAGCTGAGTTCTCCTAGGGGCAGAAAACATATACTCCCTCATCGAAAAGCATTGCCTGGCACTGATCCTCGCGATAACGAAGCTCAGACATTATGCCTTGGCATATGAGGTCCATCTCATATCAAAGATGGATCCTCTCAAGTATCTGATGTCAAGGGCCTGAAGGGTTACGCTAGCGCCCCGGCCAACTTCCGTGGCCAAATGCGGAACAAAAATATTATAACAATACAAAACTTGGCGCTAGAATAAACCAAAACCGGATCTTTACCATAAACCTAGTTAGCAAGTAAGGGTTCTATCTACTATGATAGAAAGTAAACCTAAAGAAAACAAGTCTTTCGGGCCTTCGATCCTCTCCTTAAGCTCCTCGATGGAAGTGTGGATCGTGCTTGAACATCGGCCTCCTTGCGTCAACGATGATCCACCCGAGAGCTCCAACCTTGAGCTAAACCTCTAACTTGAGGTAACTAGAATACTTAGCTTGCTAATCTAAGTAGACTAGAGTGAGTAGAGTGTGATTTGAGTGGCTTAGTCTCACTAACCCTTGATTATCAACACATGATACACTAGGGTTTGAGAGAGGAAGAAGGAGAGAACCATGTGAGAGAGTGAAAATGGGAATAATGAAGAGAGCTCACATATGAGGAAAAAGAATAATAAGTTTTATTAGGATAATTGTGATGGTTCATTTGATTTGATCATTATCATGTCACAATTAATGCTAAGCAAGATATCTTATGCTCAACAAAAATATCTAAATCAACAATGGTCAACAAGTCAAATGGTCAAACCAATTAGCCATGACACAATTATCTTTAATAAAAATTAGTAAACAATTTCCTCCACCTCATAATGGTTTTAATCAAGTCAACGGTCAAAACCCGAATGAGGTGTCTCCTTCTTTGCCTCTATCAATTGTATATACATACTCGCATCCGTGTTCTGAGAAACACGAATACATTGAGACTAAACCAATCCAAAATCTAATACTAGGATCCGGCTTAAACCAAAACCCACTAGTATTGTCCGCTAGAATACCATACGCGCACAAGTACACGTATGTGAGCGAACCCTGTCATAAAACCATACGACCTCTACTCGTTTCGTCCGAAACTGGGAAACCCTCTGTGTGGGACTCTAAAGACTCGATAGTACTCTGGCAGTGGTTTTAACCATAAGCACGTCAGCGGCACTAGCTGTGCGTAACGGCTACCCAGGTATCTGTCGATAAGAAGGTTGACGAGCAAGCTCATCCAAACTCCTACTGAGCCTATCTGTGACAATCTCCGTACAGTCCGGTCTTTTCGTCTAAGAGTATCGCATATCGGGCCTAGGTGGTGGTAAACGTCAGACCCCTAATAGCGGTATAAGTCATGTCGGAGTGCAACTCAGAACACCTTGAGAAACTACTGGAACACCTACCAGTAAATCTCACTTGCCCTGGCCAGGGACTTTGTGTAATGGCTCTCCAAACACAGCGCGATATCAACCCCCAATACCGGGAGAGACGAATCTTGTCTAACCGCCACTGCCTACAAGTGCTTCAGGACTGCACCCAACTGCTACCTGTTTGCACAACTCAATAGAGCCATGGTAGGGTTGCAATCTAAGAACAGTGGGAACACACTTGTAGCGAAGTGGCAGTGTCAAGTCAACGGACTAAGCTGTACTCATATCACCTGGGAACTGTTACCTGACGATAAGTATAATACCAACCAACAGTTCCCGACGAGTCCTGTCCAGTGTACTCATAACCTAACGAGTACCTGTATACTCTATCTTAATATGAGTATACTATCTCCAGTACGACGTACTAATGGCTATAGGACAGACCATCTCCCTCGCTGGGATGAGAAGCGTATATACTAGTCTACTCTGGAGTATCGATGCCCTGTCTCGATAATCCTACGACTAGGGACTTGTATAAGGATGTGCTTATAGACTACCCAGCCCTCACTAGTGTGATCTCCATCACAACGCTGGTAGTCAAGCAAAAATCCTAAGGGCTCCATCAATATGTATTAGCGATATGTTAAAAGAAACATATAATCATATTAAGATAGATACAAATCAAGTAGCATACTACAATACCGAGCAAGACTGTCGTCAATCCATGTATATATCCCAATCTTCCAAAATGTAATAGACAAACTAGTACTATACAATAATGGCCTCTAGAGCATACATATCCAACAATCTCCCACTTGCACTAAAGGCCAGTAATTGGTGTACCGCATACCTAATGTCTGCACTAAAGACAGCTGCTGGCGTACCGCATACCCAATAGCTCAAAAATTTGCTTAAACTTTGTTTGAGGGAGGGCCTTTATGAATGGATCTGCCGTGTTGTCTTTAGTGTCCACTCTCCGTACCTTGATCTCCTGGCTATCAATGATCTCCCTGATCAGGTGATACCGTCTTAAGATGTGTCTGGATTTCTGATGGGACCGTGGTTCCTTCGCTAAAGCTATAGCCCCATTGTTATCACAATACAAAGGTATTGGGTCAATAATGGACGGAACTACCTGAAGTTCACTAATGAACTTCTTCATCCAGACCACTTCTTTTGCGGCATCGCTTGCAGCAAAGTATTCAGCCTCCATCGTCGAGTCTGCGACGGTATCCTGTTTGGAACTCCTCCAACACACCGCCCCTCCGTTGAGGGTAAATACAAAACCCGAGATAGACTTGCTGTCATCCTTGTCACTCTGGAAGCTTGAATCGGTAAAGGACTCGACCCTGAGGTCTCCATTACCATAAACCAGGAACATCTCCTTAGTCCTTCTCAGGTACTTAAGAATGTTCTTCACTGTTGTCCAGTGGTTCTCACCTGGGTCTGACTGATACCGACTCACCACGCTTAGTGCGTAATCTACATCTGGTCTTGTACATAGTATCTCATACATTATAGATCCTACTGCCGAAGCGTAGGGTATAGTGCTCATGCGAACCCTCTTCTCGTCAGTCTTGGGAGACATCTTCTTAGAGAGGGTGATTCCGTGCAATGCGGGTATATTACCACGCTTGGAATCTTCCATACTAAATCTCTTTAGTACGGTCTCTATGTACCTGAACTGCGAAAGTCCCAGTAATATCTTAGATCTATCTCTGTAGATCTTGATCCCCAGAATGCACGAGGCATCACCCAGGTCCTTCATGGAGAACCATTGTGACAAGAATAGCTTGCCCGATTGTAGCATAGGAATGTCATTTCCTATCAAAAGAATGTCGTTCACGTACAAGACTAGGAATACGATAGTTCGTCCTACAATCTTCTTATAAATACAAGGCTCATCCTCGTTCTTGATGAAGTCAAATTCCTTGACTGTTTCATCAAAATAGATGTTCCAGCTCCGCGATGCATGCTTTAATCCATAAATAGATTTAAGCAACTTGCACACCTTCCCACTGCTCCCACTGTCTACAAAACCTTCTGGCTGATCCATATAAACGCACTCTTCCAAACTGCCGTTTAGAAAGGCTATTTTTACGTCCATCTGCCAGATTTCATAGTCATGGAAGGCAGCAATGGCAAGTAGGATCCGAATGGATTTGAGCATAGCCACTGGAGAAAAAGTTTCGTCATAGTCCACACCAGGTTTTTGACAAAAACTTTTTGCAACGAGTTTAGGCTTAAAGGTTTCTACCTGCCCATCTACACCAAGTTTCCTTTTGTAGATCCATTTGCATCCAACGGGTTTTACCCCAGGTAGAGCAATATCCAAGGTCCACACTTTATTGGTGTACATGGACTCCATTCCGGATCGCATAGCATCCAGCCACTTATCAGAGTCCCTACTGATAATGGCCTGCCTGAAACTGGTAGGATCATTTTCTTCCAATATGCAATCCTCTCGATCCCCGTCTATGAGAAAACCGTAGTATCTCTCGGGCGGATGAGAAATCCTACCAGATCTACGGAGTGGCTGAGGTTCGTCTTGGACTATTGAATTTTCTGGTTTAACTAAATCCTCAGTTTGAGTTTGTAGTTCAGATATTTCATCCAGTTCTACCGTGCTCCCACTTATTTCTTTGCAAGAAATTGCCACTCCAAAAAGGTGGCGTGTTGAGCAACAAACACCTTCTGTTCCTCGGTGTGGTAGAACAGATATCCATTTGAATTCCTGGGATATCCTACAAATTTACATAAAACTGACCATGCCTGAAGTTTGTCCGGATTCTGGATTTTCACATATACAGGACAACTCCATATCTTAACCCATTTAAGACATGGTTTTCTACCACTCCATACTTCATATGGAGTTTTAGGCACAGATTTAGACGGAACCTGATTCAACAAGTACGCTGTTGTTTCAAGCGCAAGTCCCCAGAATGAAAGAGGTAACTCAGCACTACTCGTCATGGAGTGAACCATATCCAACAGGGTACGGTTCCTCCGCTCTGATATGTCGTTGTGCTGTGGTGTATAAGGAGGGGTAAGCTGAGAGAGAATACCATTCTCTTTTAGAAAGTCTCTGAATTCAGTGCTTAATTACTCCCCTCCTCTATCAGATCGGAGGATCTTGATACTTTTGCCAGTCTGGTTCTCTACTTCGTTTATGAATTCTTTGAATTTCTCAAAAGCTTCAGATTTGTGTTTCATAAGATACACATACCCGAACCTAGAGAGATCGTCAGTGAATGTGATGAAGTACGAGAACCCACCCCATGCATTTATAGACATCGGACCACACACATCACTGTGTATGAGTCCCAAGAGCTCTGCTGCTTTTTTTTCATGTCCGGTGAACGGAGATTTGGTCATCTTTCCCTTGAGACAAGACTGACAAGTTTCATAAGATGAAAATTTGAACGTATTCAAGAGTCTATCTTTATGTAACTTACTTAGTCTTTTCTTTCCGATATGACCAAGTCTATAATGCCACAAGTAGGATTCGTTCGTATCTGAACTCTTCCTCTTGCGTGTGTTTTGTACATTGAGAACTATATTCTGATTTAGAACATAAATATTATTACACAGTGTACCTTCTGCAACCAGTACCTTATCAAGGTAAATGTTCATGATATTTCTATCAAGAACAAAGTTATATCCATCTCTATCAAGTAAAGAAACTGATATGATGTTGCAAACCATGGAAGGTACATAGTAGCAATTGTTCAAAATCATAATATTGCCATTTGGTAATACTAGGTGATATTCACCGACGGCTGCAGCATTAACTTGTGCTCCGTTCCCTATCCTGAGGGACATATCACCAGGTGCAACTTTCCTACTTTTTCTCAGTCCCTGCAATAAATTACAGATATGAAATCCTGATCCGGTATATAGTACCCAGGAGGTAGGACTGACCGAAAAGCAGTTCTCAATTAGAAGAACACCTGAAGTAGATGCATTAGTATGCTTCTTCTTCAATGGGGTCTCCTTGGAATCCAGACTATCCTCTTTCCTGTGCTCATACTTACGATCGCCATCATAAGTTAGAGCCAAACCGACGTTCCCCAGCCCCGGATATGAATTCGGATCGGTCAAGCGATACATTTTATTATCTTGATTAGGGCATGAAATGGTTGCTACATGGAGAGAGAGAAAAGAAACACTCAGCGTGCACTCTTGCAAGATTAGATTGGTTATTAATTTATCTAACCAGGATGGCTCCCACTGCTTCCTCAAATTCTTTTTCAAACCCTAAAGGAAGAACTAGTCAGGATTTAATCACACGTCATAATACTTGCTTAACCTTTCAGCCAGGCTAGTGTTGGTACTTCAAGGGAGGTTTTCTAACGCTTTCGCGAAGTTTCTTAATTATATAACATCTTTTCCCTGGAGGTGTAGCCCCACTAACACCATTCTAGACACCTACTTGGTTTATAGCATTGATTGTTAAGTGAAATAATCTCCCGAGAGTAATCCAACTCATCAGTGGGATCGGGATCCAACTATCATTGTGTGATGACCTAGATGGAATCCACTCTAGTCACCACACTCCAGAAGGTATGCTGAATCTGCAAGTTTCCTGTATGTTTGAAACTCTCGATGTGGTTTTTGCCCCAAGCGGCTTTGTGACCTTGACAGAGGTCAACATGTCATAAGTCGCAGGTCAAGTTGAATCCGTCATTGTCCTGAATTGATTTAGACCCACCCGCACAAGTCCTTGACAGAGGTCAAAATGACCATGCGACTGTCCTAAATAATCGCATCTATCTATAAAGTATACGAGCATTGCTTACCTACCATTCACTATGCCTTGACAGAGGTCAACATACATAGCATGAATACTAAGTAATACTTGTAAGAAATGACGGAGGGCTACGGCTGGGTTTTTGGCGAAAAACCCGTTAACGTAATGAACTTGATATCGTTGAAGGAACCTGATAGCTTTTGAAAAAGGAGTGTTTTAAGCTCCGCTTTTTGAAAATTTCTGGTTTTGAAAAAAAAAGAGTAATCTACAGTATAGACTTTAGCTCAAGAGGTCACTCCCCGCGAAGGGATCTCGGCTCTTGCCTCGTAGAATGAGGTGCTGGATATTCATGACCGAATACCACTATGCAAAGCGAAAGAATATAACTGTGGTTTTTCGAAATTTGTTCCAACAACATCTTTTAGGTTTATTTTCTTGCATTAATCAAAATTAATGTGGTTCCATCAATTAACCTATCACATCAGAAAAGAACGAAAATAAAATGTACGTATATGCCATCCGCATTCGCCACGGGGCCCCGTCATCACACGTTAGGTTACTTAACTAACGACAGAGCGGAGGCTGGACTAGCGCGGGTGCAAAACATATACAACATCTACTAGTATATATATAAGTATATACAACATTCGTCCCAGGCATGATAATAATCAACATCACAGAATCTCAGCCAACAATACAGAATGGTGGATAATCTTGGAGCCCCGGGTTTCATTTGAGCCGCAAATAAAACCCGACGTTCCCGGTCGTGTGGATAGCCTGTGCAATGAGAACCTGGACCCCTACGAGCGCGACAAGTTACCCGCCAATCCCAGAAGTGAGGCAGCCCCCTTTAACAAAGTGAATGGGCCACCCAGCACTTCACGAAATCTGGTAACTTGGGCGCCCCTCCATGGGTCAAACTATACCCCCTACGAGTGCGGCGAATAGCCCGCCAATTCTAGAATGAAGCCCCCTCCGTCTCAACGCCATGAGATGCAGGCTTGTTGCCTTCTAGAACCTGGCTTTCCTTGTACTCCACCGTGGGGTAATCCTAGTACAGAAAAAGAAAATAATATGTACAGATGGTGACATCGACCTCAACCCGGTCATGCCCCAAAATAATATACAACCCGGAAAAGACGGCAGTCCACATGTCGGATGCTCGCCCCGCAATAATAAATGTACAAATGAAACTTTAATTGTACCACTAATATTGCACAACATGCTATCCGCCACGACTATCCAACCAAAATCACAGCACAAGCACAAAACATCAACACGAATGTCACGTTCGCAAACCCGTCTAAGAGAACATATAGCAATCAGACGAGTTTACCGATCAAATGATATTCACGGTCGCAGATAAAAGTGAATGTACTGTTAATAAAATACGTATATTAAAATTTCGATCGACTAAACTTTCTCAAATTGGCCCCAAAGGCAAATAGAGCATTCAAACAAATCTGGGCCAAAACCATATATTAAAAAAATCATATTTCTATGAACTAAAGCCCCAGAAAAAATTTCGGGCACTGTAGCCCAAAAAGCACGGCGGAACCGCCGCAAAATGTGCCATTTTGCTCCGGTTCTGCCGCCGCATTTTGGAGTTACATGCCCAAATTTTTTCCACAGCTATAGTTTTGCCTGCACATATTTTTAAGATGCCTGGAAAAATTTTATGAACAACTTTAAAATTCGACAGCAAGCAAACAACAATGGAAATACGATTTGGAAATTTGGGTCGATCGAGATTTTAATCTTGTACAAACTAGCTAGTAGGGTTTATTGGTTGGCTCTGATACCATGAAGGGTTACGCTAGCGCCCCGGCCAACTTCCGTGGCCAAATGTGGAACAAAAATTTTATAACGATGCAAAACTTGGCGCTAGAATAAACCAAAACCGGATCTTTACCATAAACCTAGTTAGCAAGTAAGAGTTCTATCTACTATGATAGAAAGTATACCTAAAGAAAACAAGTCCTTCGGGTCTTCGATCCTCTCCTTAAGCTCCTCGATGGAAGTATGGATCGTGCTTGAACTTCGGCCTCCTTGTGTCAACGATGATCCACCCGAGAGCTCCAACCTTGAGCTAAACCTTTAACTTGAGGTAACTAGAATACTTAACTTGCTAATCTAAGTAGACTAGAATGAGTAGAGTGTGATTTGAGTGGCTTAGTCTCACTAACCCTTGATTATCAACACATGATACACTAGGGTTTGAGAGAGGAAGAAGGAGAGAACCATGAGAGAAAGTGAAAATGAGAATAATGAAGAGAGCTCACATATGAGGAAAAAGAATAATAAGTTTTATTAGGATAATTATGATGGTTTATTTGATTTGACCATTATCAGGTCACAATTAATGCTAAGCAAAATATCTTGTGCTCAACAAAAATATCTAAGTCAACAATGGTCAATAAGTCAAATGGTCAAACCAATTAGCCATGACACAATTATCATTAATAAAAATTAGTAAACAATTTCCTCCACCTCATAATGGTTTTAATCAAGTCAACGGTCAAACACCTAATGAGGTGTCTCCTTCTTTGCCTCTATCAATCGTATATACATACCCGCATCCGTGTTCCGAGAAACACGAATACATTGAGACTAAACCGATCCAAAATCTAATACTAGGATCCGGCTTAAACCAAAGCCCACTAGTATTGTCCGCTCGAACACCACATGCGCACAAGTACACGTATGTGATCGAACCCTGTCATAAAACCATACGATCTCTACTCGTTTCGCCCGAAGCTGGGAAACCCTCTGTGTGGGACTCTAAAGACTTGACAGTACCCTGACAATGGGTTTAACCACAAGCACGTCAGCGGCACTAGCTGTGCGTAACGGCTACCCAGGTATCTGTCGATAAGAAGGTCGATGAGCAAGCTCATCCAAACTCCTACTGAGCCTATCTGTGACAATCTCCGTACAGTCCGGTCTGTTCGTCTAAGAGTATCGCTTATCGGGCCTAGGGGTGGTAAACATCAGACCCCTAATAGCGGTATAAGTCGTGTCGGAGTGTAGCCCAGAACACCTTGAGAAACTACTGGAATACCTACCAGTAAATCTCACTTGCCTTGGCCAGGGACATTGTGTAATGGCTCTCCAAATACAGCACCATATCAACCCCCAATACCGGGAGAGACGAATCCTGTCTAACCGCCAATGCCTCCAAGTGCTTCGGGACTGCACCCAACTGCAATCTGTTAGCACAACTCAATAGAGCCGTGGTATGGTAGCAATCTAAGAACAGTGGGAACACACTTGAGGCGAAGTGGCAGTGTCAAGTCAACGGACTAAGCTGTACTCATGTCACCTAGGAACTGCTACCTGACGATAGGTATAATACCAACCAACAGTTCCTGACGAGTCTTGTCCAGTATACTCGTAACCTAACGAGCACCTGTATACTATCTCCGGTACGACGTACTAATGGATGTGGGACAGACCATCTCCCTCGTTGGGATGCGAAACGTATACACTAGTCTACTCTAGAGTATTGATGCCCTGTCTCGATAATCCTACGACTAGGGACTTGTATAAGAATGTGCTTATAGACTATCCAGCCCCCACTAGTGTGATCGCCATCATAACGCTGGTATTCAAGCAAAAATCCTAAGGGATCTATCAATATGTATTAGCGATATATTAAAAGAAACATATACACGTATTAAGATAGATACAAACCAAGTAGCATACTACAATACCGAGCAAGACTGTTGTCAATCCATGTATATATCCCAAACTTCCAAAATGTAATATACAAAATAGTACTATACAATAATGGCCTCTAGGGCATACATATCCAACAGGGCCATATTAACAGGAAGGCTTGCCAAATGGGCCCTTCTCCTGATGGAGTTCTCGATAACGTATCGACCTCTCAAAGCAGTGAAAGGCCAGGCCATCGCCGAATTTCTTGCAGTGCATCCGATACCAGTCGACTCCCCCTTAAATTGCAAGTTGCCGGATGAACATGCGTTCGACACAATCGAAAGAGAAAAGAAAGAAAATGATTCCTAATGGGAACTCTACTTTGATGGAGCATCTTCCATGAAGAGGTGAAAGAAAAACATCCCCATAATCAAAGCCGGGGTGGGCCTTATCTTCGTGACTCCATAAGGAGAGATATTGCGTTACGCCCTCGCCTTAACAGAGCCAAGGACTAATAACGAAACTGAATATGAAGCTTTGATAGCGGGCCTCGAGATCTCTGTCAACATGGGAATCAAAGACCTCCTCATATATGGAGACTCCCAACTGATCGTTAGTCAAGTAAATGGAGACTATGAGACGTGCAAACCAGAGCTATTAAAGTATGGCGAAATAGTGCAGCAACTGCTGACACAAATCCCCGCCTACATTCTGAAGAGTATACGGCGTGCAAAAAACAGCAAGGCGGATACATTGGCCAAATTGGCTAAGGAACTGGCCGACGAAGACCTCGATAACGTAAAAATCATCGTGTAAAGCCGCAGGATCCTCGCGCCAACAGGAATATTTTCGGGAGACTTAACAGAGCCATCCGAAGGAAAAGAAACGAACGAACAAATAGCCCTTCAAATAGAGGACGAAGAAAAGGTTAAGGATTGGAGAGAAGTCTTCTTAGACTACTTCAAATTCGAATGAACGCCCAAAAATGCGTCGTCTTGACATCAGCTCATGAAACGAGCTTTGTCTTTCGCCTTCGTCAATGATACTCTATATAAGATATCGTTCGACTGTCTGTGGCTAAGATGTCTGGGGCCGGAAGAAGCAAAAAAAGTTGTCCAAGAAACTCACGACGGACTCTGCGGTTCTCACCAATTTGGGCCAAAAATGAAGCTGAAGATCAAAAGAATGGATTATTATTAGCCCGCAATGATTCAGGACTGCCTCAAATATGCGAAGCAGTGTCACTCGCGCCAAATTCACGGGGACTTCATCCACCAGCATCCAAACCCGCTACACCCAACAGTAATTAGCTGGTCGTTTGAAATGTGAGGAACCGATATAATTGGCCCCATTGAACCAGTCTCGTCCAAAGGACATCGGTTCATATTGGCAACGACCGACTACTTTTCTAAGTGGGCAGAAGCAGTACCACTAAGGGAGGTGAAGACGAAGAATATCCTCCATTTCTTCAGGACACATGTCATCTATCGGTTCAGCACTCCGCGGTGAATTATCTCGAATAATGGGCCTGCTTATTGCAGTCATAAAATTAGCCGCTTCGCACAACAGTATAAGATAGATTGGAGATATTCTTCAGACTATAATTCTCGTGCCAACGGTCTAGCTGAAGTTTTCAATAAGACCTTGACGAAAATTATAAAGAAAACGGTGTCCCGAAATAAGAGAGACTGGCACGAAAGGTTGCATGAAGCTCTCTGGGCGTACCGAACAACGTTCAAAATAGCGACGAATACAACACCATACGCGTTGGAATTTGGCACGAAATCAGTGCTTCCCCTGGAAATAGAACTCCTTTCTCTACAAGTAGTGGTTCGATACGAGCTGACAGATGAAGAAAATGCTCATCTTCGGCTTGAGGAGCTCAACACCCTCGAAGAAACTCGCCTTATAGCACAGCAAAACCTGGAGACTTATAAGGTAAGGATGACACGGTCATATGAAAAACGGACCAGGCCGAGAACGTTTCGCCAAGGCGAACTCGTGCTAGTCGTCAAAAGACCAATGATCCCCAATCGTGCAAAACGGGGGAAATTCGAGCCGAACTATGAAGTCCCGTACATCATAGACAAAGTCTACCAAGGTGGAGCCTACCTGCTCATGGATATGCATGACGAAAGACCATTCTGGCTAATAAACGGCCGATTCCTCAAAAAATACTACGCTTGATGAATCATGACTTAAGTCTATGATAGATGACGACGCTCATCTCCGCTCGCTATCTTCCTGAGTCAGGACTCTGAGAGTAGTATACAAAGAAGCTCCGTTGCCTCAAACATGGCGACAAAGGACCGAGATGTCCTTAAACTAGAAATTCGCCTCAAACATGGTGACGACGGATCGAGATGTCCTTAAACTAAAAATTCGCCACAAATATGGCGATAACGGACTGAGATGTCCATAAACTAGAACCTCACCTCAAATATGGTAATATAAGACCGAGAAGTCCTTAAAGTAATTATCTGCCTCAAACATGGCAGTACGGACCGAGAAGTCTCTAAACTAACAACGGACCGAGATGTCCTAAAACTAAAACTTCGTCTCAAAAATAGCGATACCGGACCGAAATGTCCTTAAACTAATTACTTGCCTCAAACATGGCGATACTGGACCGAAAAGTCCTTAAACTAATTACTCGCCTCAAACATGGTGATACTGGACCGAAAAGTCTTTAAACTAATTAATCGCCTCAAATATGGCGATACCGGACTGAGATATCTCTAAACTAAAATTTTGCTTCAAACATGACGATATAGGACCAAAACGTCCCCAAACTAGCGCATCGCCCCAAATACGGCAATACACTCCTTTTAGATCTATATTGCAATCGAAATCTCGACAGCGAGGATTGCAACTCAAGTCCTATCGGCTACACAGCTACTTCAGGGATGAAGCCACCCCTAAATCCCACCGACAAACAGATGGGTCACCTGCGACGAAGCTACTTCCGAGAGTAAAAAAAGGTATGTCCACAAGAAAAATGGGCACGGATGAAAACCCGAAAGGGCGCTGTGGGTAAAAACAGCATGGCTACCGGCGAGATTGTGAAAACCCAAAAGGGCGCAATCTCGTTAAAAAAACAGTAAATCCGCAAGCAAAATGGGAACGAATGAAAACCCGAAAGGGCGCTGTGAGTAAAAATAGCAGGACTGCCGGCGAGTTCATGAAAATCCGGAAAGGGCGCAAACTCATAACATAAAAAAAATTCATATGCACTTGCAAAGTCCTCTCGACCTTGTGAGGAGAAATTACATGCGTGAGATCCTTACGACTCACAAAGGAGCAACACACTTAGGAATCCTCATGATTCCTAAGGAGAAATTACACTTGTGATATCCTCATGACTCGTAAAGAGAATTCCCCTTATGAGACCCTCACGGCTCATAAGGTTCAAAAGCCTTAAGCTACAGGGATCCGAACCTGTTCTTAAGTCGTTATTTCCCCCAAGTTGCCCTACAAGTGGTCCAATATTGATCCTTGTATACAATCCACAGGCACTAATAAACATTTCTCCACCAAGTTCTACCAATGGCGAGAAATTTCCCCATATGGTGAAAGACACATGTAAGTTCTCTCGACTTATAAGGAGAAAACACTCTTGCAAGATCCTTACGACTTACAGGAGAAAATATCACTTGGGAATCCCCACAATTCCTAAGGAGATATACACCTATGAGATTCTCACGACTCGTAGGGAGAAATACCTTTATGAGACCCTTACGGCTCATAAAGTTAAAAAGCCTTAGTCGACAAGATCCTAACTCTATTTGCTAAGCCACCTTTGTTCAAATCAAAAAAGGCAAATGATAATTCGCTCCTGACAATATCCCAGTTGTAGCGATACTAATACCTAAAATGTTATCAAACTTCAAGTTCTCTCAAGACAAATGATGATTCGCTTCTGGCAATATTCTAGTCGTAGCGATGCTGATACCAAGGTTGGTATTAGATTCCAAACTCGCAATAGAAACAGCAGCGAGTAGCAAGAAAAATGCATATAAAAACAGCCGAAATGATAGGGCAATTTGTAATAAAAATCAGCGAGTCAAAAAATATATGCATATAAAAAGAGACGAAATGTTTGGGCAACTCGCAATAAAAAGCAACGAGTAATAATATAAAAAAATAGCCGAAATGATTGAGCACCGCGAAAAATAGCCGAAATGATTGGGCAATCGCGACATACGTGATATGAAAAGCTGAAAAGATAGAACATCGCGGCAATAAAAAAATAAAATAAAATAAAATTTCCTCTGCTATGCAAGTATGTCCATATTGACTCTTGTATACGATTGTTCAGTCGAAAATATCGTACTTTTGATATAATATTTTCCTTACTTTTCTTAAATATCTAAAGGTATTTATTATAAATATGATACATATGAGGGTTTATCTGTAAAAATATATATTGTCATATGTTTATATATTATAATTAACATTATGAAGGAAAATGTATGCATATAATATTTATATAATATTTTTTATTATGCATATCATATCAAATATTCTAATCAAAAATCTCTAAAAGATATAATATCATACAAATGGTTATAATAATATCTCTATAACAAATATTACTAACATTATTCATGGAGATATTGTGCAAGATTTGGCTCAGGTCAGAAGATCAGGATATCGAGATATCGGGAATCAAAAATCTGCCGATGAAGTTAAATAAAATCGAAGAATCAATACTGGCAGAGACTAAGAGAAGATATGAAAATTCCAAATATCAAAACAATCTCCATGTGTCAACACCAGAGACCACAGAAAATTTCATCACCTGATCCCACCAAAGTGCGGCCTTTATGCGGCAATAATGGGCTTCTGGCGGCAGATCCGCGGTAGAGAAGAGGATTTAGGGTTTGGCATTTTTGGGGTAAGATTGCAACAACAAACCCTAATACTTGGGATCTTTGGTTTCTGGTTTTGGGACTAATTAAAGGACCTAGGGCAAGTTAAAGATCATCACCTTTTACACGAAGCAAATCACCATCAAAGAACAAGTGATCCACGGCAGGTCAGCGATTCGACGTGATAAGGCGACGTGAGATTCGACGGAACATCTACTTCCTACGAGGCAGAGATCGAGAGCAACTTCTTCTTCCTCTTGTAATCTAAACTCGAAGAATTGTACTTGTGAAGTTGATTAATAAAGGTAGATTATTAGATTGATTATTTAGTATTTAATTTCTGCATTATGATCTCTATCCGTTCTTCTTCTATCTCCATCATGCGCGAGTAATTCTCTGCTTGATAGGGTTCGTAGGATTAGGGTAGAACAATGGATGAGAAAATACTTTAACTTCTTTTAAGTCATATGAAGTTTATAAATTTTAGCAAAAGAATCGTTAACATCCTAATCGGGCACGCTATCAATTTATTGATAGTCTTGACCGCGATTTGATATCAGATTAATAATTGTTTTGTTAAGAGCTAGACATGAATTGAGATCAATGAAAGAACAAGGGTCAATAGAGTGGAAACCCTAGTTTCTTCCAAGAACCCTAATTCTCGTTCATCACTATTTATATAGTTTTAAATCTATCAATAGATAAAAGGAGTCATTTTATTAGTCATCCATGACTACTAAATCTTAACGAACCCTACAAACCTTCTTCTTATACACGCTATATCTTTATTTAAACTAGATTTGAAAAATATATATTCTACATTTGTGTTTAACATAGATCTAGACTCTAAAACTATTCTCCTTTCTTTTTTTATTCTAATCAACTCGTCTAAAGCAAGATTAAAAGTTCCACGCATCCCTGCGGACGACCCGTACTCATCTCGGCTAGCTATACGCGACACCGTTATTGATTGCGGTTAAACTAAAAACACTACTTTCATAGATCAATCAAATGGCACCGTTGCCGGGGATACGTGCGTAAATTTTTTTCTTGCTATTCTTGTTGAATTCTTATTCGATTCATATTATAATAATAAAAAAAAACTGCAACTTGCATATTTAACGATTAGTGTGCGATTTTTGCGAGGGATTCTGGAGTCACTGTAGCGAGGATATAAAGATTCAGAGACTTTCTAAGAGGACCAGAGGAGTAAGGGAGGCCACCGTAGCAAAAATTTTCAAACGATCTCTCAACTCCGCGGCGGAATCGCGGCAAAAAGTTCATTTTGGCGGCGGAACCGCGGCATATTTAGGGTCTTATGGTTCCAAACTTCTCTGCTAACTTTCCTCAACTCTTTCTCTCTCCTCTAAAAATCTATAATATATTTTTCTGCAGAATTCTTTGCAAAATATCGCCGCTCAAAAATCTTTTTGCGTGCTTTTTTTGCAGGTTGTTTTTGCATATTTTAATACGGACTTTAAGGGGTAAGACTACAATTCAGATTAGGTGGGGATCAGATTAGGTGGGGATTTCATCATCCTTTCTAGGCCCCACAAATCACAAAACGTGCATCCATATCACCCTACATTAATTAAAAAAATATCTAGACCAAGACTATAAGGACCGTCGCGCTTAATTAGGATAGAGGAAGGTCGTGGGTAATCTATCGCTTATCCGCATTTCTTTTGTGATGTCTAGGCAAGCATGACTAAGGCAAGTGGTTATTTAATTAGTCCCGCTATTTTCGGTGATTCGTATAGCGGATACCTCTCACTTACCTGGCCACAGGAGCGATAAAGAGCTGGTAGAGGATTGATCCTGCGACTTGTCCTTTGGAAGTCTATGAGCGGTCTAATGCTTGACCAAGGTGACCTTAGTTTTAGGGTTTGTTTGTGCATTTTGTGATTTGTCGAGTCAACCCTCAAGTCCTTCTTTCAAAGCAAAACAATCTAAATAGAGCTTAGATCTTTCCCTTTTCACTCTCTTTTCTTTTCACCTTCTTATAATGGGTAACCCATATAAAAGAACTCTTGCCGAACTTTGCTATCCAGAACCAGATATTTCTTGTTTTCGCAATCGCTTCAGTATACCATCCGACTCTATCATGTCTTTAAGAGATCGGATAGAGCAAGCGAAAAGAAACAGTTGGACACCTCACTCCAGGTCCTATCAACCGCATCAAAATTCTACATCTTCTTATGTTGATACTCCATTTAAAGCATGTGAGGGAACTCCTAAAGGCATGTCCATCGCTGAGAATATGGCGAGGGCTAAAAGCCAAAGTTTCAATCCGGTCAAACCGTTAGGACAACAAACACCATCACTTTCTAAGAAAGATAATGCTACTCGTTTTGCGACTTATATGACATCTATTGCCAGTCGCCAATCAACCAACCAATATCAATATTCTTCTTATCACAATGTTGATCCTACTCCTGACCAATTTTCACAACCATTCGATTTCTATCATTCCTATCCGACTTTTACACCTTCTCTAGACAATTCTTCTAATCAATCATTTGGGAGTTTTAACTATCCACAAGAATTTCAATCTTATGCTGAAACCTCTTACCGACCCATGTCTAGTCTTGAACGGACAGTAGAAGAATATCGGGTACGTCGCGTCGCGCCATAGAGGAATTGAATGCGTCCATGGCCGTCCTCATACAACCCAACGAACGAGCAACTAGTTTCCAACTAGCTCAAAAAATTTCAATGTATGATACAGCAATAGGTCAAATTGAGAATTTGGGTAGTGAGAAAGAGTGGTACACCCTTCCAAATCAAACCTCCCCATTCCAAATTGAAATCCACAACTCCAGTTTCACAAATCTATCGAGTACACCAAATGATTCACCAATTGAAGATGGAAGGTTTGATGAGTTGTGTGACTTTGTAGTGTTTAATTTACCCGATTGTGAAGGGTCCATTTCAAGTGAAACCACACCCAATCCTTTTGATCTCTACACCTCCACTCTAGAACTGAAATTGATTGAAAACCATACTTTTGATGAGCTTTCTGAGACTTGTAACCTTCACTTGATTACGGCTATTGATGCTGGGGATATATTAGATGATGAACCTACAATTTTGGATGAGTTTGTCCCACCAACTCATCAGGTCATTTCACTTCCGTGTGGACATCATCTCGAACCTTTAACTATTCTTCCTGAACCCCATATGCGTCTTGAAATTGATGATAAATGTATGACCGAAAAGCAGAACGAAATTCAGCCTTAATTTCCCATATCTGGTTCAGCAATACTCAAAACACAAATTTGTTTACCCATTTCATCTCCCACTTTCTCTGGTTCTTCTTCTAATCTTCCTTTAATTTTAGCGAGTGTTGATAAATCACAATCTGATATTTCGAGTTCGATAATTCTAGAAAGACAACTTGATTTAGATACTTTTGAGAATGAGATAGATGAGTTTTTCGAGTCTCCTACCTCCATAATTTTTGACAAACCAAGTGTGTTGAATTCTGGCACGACACTTATTGACATTGAAACGTTCAATCAGACCATTGATGAAAGTTTCAAAAATATTTTCGCCGACGAACTCGCATTCCTAAATGACACGAATTTTGTGATTAATCAACCTCCACCTGAAGAAGTTGAACCACCGCCATTTCTTCTTATCCCATACGAGAATGTGACTATTCTTCTCATTCCTAATCATTCACATTCTCGTTTCTGTTCACCACTATTGTTTCGTCTCTATCAACCAAGACGTAAACAATACCTCCTCCTATCTCCCCACTTCTTCAAATCTCTAATCTTCCACCAACCAATGCGTTATATCGATAAAATATTTGAATGGTTGGTGTTGATTTTGATCTTTGTAAGGCTTTACTTTGACTAATAATTTTAACCCCCCTCATAATTTTAAATGCTTAATACAATTTTACTCAAGTTTTGGGGGGATATATTTTGGCTCTTGAACGAAAAGAAAATTTTTAAAAAATTTTGAGCCAAAAATAAGTTTAAGGGAGGATTTCACTGTCATTATTTCATGTCCCCATTACTAACTTTTCCTCCTAAATTTACAGTTTTTTAGCTTAACAGATGACATCAGTGAGGACACTGCTGCAAACAGATTTGGGGGAGATTTGTACTTATTTACGCATTATTTTGCATTATACTATATATAAGCACACAAAAAATTTGAAAATGAAAGTTTGAAAGTGAAAATTTACATATGAAAGATTTGAATAGGTTGAGAAAAACAAGAAAGTTAGATGTTTTCTTAAACAAAACTAGTAATAAGTAGTTATGAGTCGTTGTCCCAAGGGTTAGTAAGATGAAGGAAATTACTAATCCGAGAATAAAAATAAGTCTGAAAAATAGTCCCTATTCTTGAGTCCAAACATTTGAACGTTGATACTCAACTATACGCATTGTCACACATCTTGAAACTTGGGATAGTAGAGGATACCTTGAAATGTTCTTGTCTAAAAGCCTTAATATGAAGGAAAATAAAAATATATAAGTGGTGAAGAAAAAAATGAACACTAGTTTTGTAATCGCTTAAGGCAGCATAAAAAAAATATAGCGAGGGTGCTTTATCACCTAGTGCCTTAGACCAACTTGTTTGGGAGCCACTGCTAAACCTTAAGTATTGCAAGACGAGAAATTATGCCTAAATGCGCGAGCACATTTAGTAATCGGTCGGTTAGTACCTCAAGAATTATTAATGATCGCATGAAGAATGTGTTAGCAATTCCATCTGATAATATTCACCAACTAAAAATTACTAAGGAAGATGGACAAGAGTATGATAGCTTAAATTGAATTCTTTAAGTGTAGGGATATCTTTTACACACACGTAAGGGTATATGATCGATATTTGGAAGAAAGGTAGGGAGGAAGACTAAAGGCGATATTTTATTGAGGGATGATGTGATTTCTAACATTTTTTTTACGACCATTAAGATAGGGCTCATAGCAACTGAAAAGCTGGTGTAGTTGGAAACTCTTATTTTCAAATTCTTACTTTTATAGTTCTTATCTTTGTACGTAAATTTCATTTTATTTCTTTAATTATAAGATTTTGTGGGTGTAATCCGCTGAAAACCCTCAGGAGACAACACTCCTCCTACTAAGGACACCTAGAGATTTAACGGCTTGTTGCACGTGCTCAGTGCAATCGTGTTGCCTACGAAAGTATGCTACTTAGGTTTTTCTTTTTTTTCTTTTTCTCCCTCTCTTGAATAAATAGTTTGCTCAGGATGATCAAAGTTAAGTTTGGGGGTATTTGTTCAGTCGAAAATATCGCACTTTTAATATAATATTTTTCTTACTTTTCTTAAATATCTAAAGGTGTTTATTATAAATATGATACATATGAAGGTTTATCTGTAAAAATATCTATTGTCATGTGTTTATATATTATAATTAACATTATGAAGAAAAATGTATGCATATAATATTTATAAAATATTTTTTATTATGCATATCATATCAAATATTCTAATCAAGATTCTCTAAAAGATATAATATCATACAAATGGTTAGAATAATATCTCTATAACAAATATTACTAACATTATTCATGGAAATATTGTGCAAGATTTGGCTCAGGTCAAGAGATCGGGATATCGAGATATTGGGAATCAAAAATCTGCCGATGAAGTTAAATAAAATCGAAGAATCAATACTGGCAGAGACTAAGAAAAGATATGAAGATTCCAGATATCACAAAAATCTCCATGTGTCAACACCAGAGACCATAGAAAATTTCATCACCTGATCCCACCAAAGTGCGGCCCTTACGCGGCAATAATGGGCTTGTTCATATCAGATTTTTGCATTTTTATATCGCCCATTCTTAATCACATTTCATATAAGTAGGTACTTTTGATCCATGTCTGCTAAATAGTTACAGGTTACAGGTTCTCAGCTCGTTACAGTGAAATTCATGAAAAATCGTTATAAATGTGAGATTACGACCAACAACAGATGAATCCGTATGATACTGCCTACCAATACAAGGAACAAATGGAAAATCATTTAGACACTTTAATGCACAAAGCAAAAGGGCAACACAAGATCCAAGACTTAAAAACGGAGCTCAAGGCAAAAGTCCACATCACTCTACACTGTTGGAAATCTGGAAGGAGATTGAAGAGATTATGAGAAACCAAGTGAAGAAAACAGAAGATAAAAGTAACATGAAGAAACCCTGAAGAAATGGGCCAATGAACCCACCAAATGGCCGCAGAACCGCGGCCAAACAGGCACTTCTGCCGCGGTTCCGCGGCCCTGCAGTGCACGTGTCGGTGCTTTAACTCGGCTCTCTTGGGGTATTTTTGTAATTTCGTGTATGGATCAGAATGTAAACCTAGGGTTTTCCTATCTATAAATAGGAGAGCTCAAAACCAAATTCGGTGTGCATCTTTCAGGGTGCCTCTTTTGGGGCATGCCTTTCTTCATTTTTTATTCCTCTTTTTTATATTCTAGATCTAAATTTTAAATTCAATTGTAATACGTTCTTGAGAGGTCATCAATAAAGTAAGTCTTTTATTTTATTTTATCTCGCATTCTTCTTATCTGCAATTTATTATCTGCACTTTTATTTGTTCTTTATTTATCTGCAATTTAGGTCATCAATAAAAATAAAAAATTGAATTTTATTGTTATCTTCCTAATGAGTGAGTAATTCCTCACTTGTCAGGGATAGGAAAGGGAAGGTTTGAGAGAAGAAAATCTCTCTCACTCCTTTCTTTGTCCAAATAATTTTAATACGGACTCCTTTTAAATCAACCTTAATCCGCTCACTACGGTACCCTAGCGGTGATTCCCTAGTTAGACCGGTTGTGGTTGAATTAACCGGAGGTTAGGGCTAAGAGCCAAGAAAGGACGGACAAGGACCAAAAGGAAGAAACTAAATTTCTTCCTAATCGTGCTAATCCCCGTTGTTACCGATTACCCTAACACCTTTATTCACAATTAAGGCATTGAAAGAAACGAGAAGATCCCTATTTCGAACTGACCTAATCCTAACCCTAGCAAGCCTTTTTATCAACTTATTCTCATTCATAGATCTTAAAATAAAACCCTACCAAAGTTAGGACTTAACTCGTTAGAACATAAAGAAAAGGATTCCTTCTCCCTGTGGATCGACCCATACTCAACCGGCTAGCTACCAAGCGACACCGTCTTGATTGCGGTAAAATTAAACATAGAAAATGTCTGACAAATCAAATGGCGTCGTTGCCGGGGAAACGGTAATTTCTTTCTTTGTGTAATTTCGGGTTAAAAAAATATTAAAAATTGAAAAATTTTAGAACAAAAAAAAATAATAATAAAATAAAAATCATCTTGTTATTTTTGAAAGGTTTTTGTGCAAGTGTGCAGGCTTGGAGCAAACTCTGTTTCAAATCTGGAGCAAATTCAGTGAACAAAGCAATATTCAGAAGATCTAGACAGAAAGAGGAAAACAAACTAAGCACAGGGAACAACTTTGAAGCAGTCAAACGTCTGAACAGCCGCGAAACCGCAGCAGAATCGACAGTTTGACCGCGGAACCGCGGTCAATGGGTGACGTCAGCAAACCAAAATCTATGTGAGTATCTTTTCTCCTCTCCTCTTCTCTGAACTCCACTGACAAATTTTTCTGCAGCATTCTTTGCGCAAATTCTCTTCCCCTCCAATAAACTGATTTTTGTGCAGGATTCTTTGCACTTCAAAATATAAAAAAATTGAAAGTGTTTTAGATTTTTTGGTTGTTCCTGCTTTACATAATTAATACGGAATTTAAGGGGCTATAACACCAACTCAGATTAGGTGGGGATTTCATTACCCTTCCTAAGACCCCAAAAATCACCAAAAAGCATATGCATCACCCTTGAGTTTAATTAAAAAATATCTAGACTCGGCCAAGTAAGGACTGTCGTGCTCATTAGGACAGAGGAAGGTTGTGGGCATTCAATCGTTTATCTAAACTAGACTTTGTGGTGCCTAGGCTAGACAAGTGAGAAAGGTAATTTTAAAATTCCCGTCTCACGGTGATTCGTGAGTGGAACCCTCCTTTCTTCATTTGTGCTTACCTGGCCACAATTGGCAGTGAAGAGACGATTTGAGGGATATCTCACAACTTGTCACTTTGGAACAGTTAGGAGCAGTCTAGTGGACTTTGAGGACCATAGCTCTAGGTATGATTGTGCATGTTTTAACTGTGAATGTTTGAAATTGTGCCGTAAGTCCGTACACATTCTTGCAAAAACTCTTTCTAAAAAAAACGCTTTCAAAAATTTCAAAACTCCAAAAGCAAACAATTTTTTTAAAAATATAAAAAAAAAATTAAAAAAAAATCACATTCTTTTTCTTCTCCTTTCTCTCATCACATCATGGGTACCCCACCTCGCAAAACTCATGCCGACTTTGGTACCCACAACCAAACATTACTTTCTACGGTTCTTGTTTTGGTCGAATTTCAAACGACCCCTCCATGCCAAAAATCTCTTTGAAAGATCGAATAGACGTGTCTAGGACAAACAATTGGACTCAGCAATCCACTTCATATCAACCGTTTCCGACATTCACCCATTCTCATATTGATACCCCTTTTGAGAGTCCATTTGTAACCCCAAAACCTATGTCTATTGCTGAACATATTGAATAATCTCGTAACCAATCTTTCACTCCTTTCACCACTGCGAAATCTATGGATCAACAATTCCATTCATCTTCTTATCCAAATGTTGATCATACTCATGTCCAACCATTCAATTCCTACCAGTCCTACCCGACTTTCGCACCTTCCCTAGACATTGCTTCTACACAGCCATTTGGGAGTTTCCAGTATCCCAACAACTTTGAATCTTTTACTGAAACTCCTTCACAACCCATGTCTAGTCTGGAACAGGCATTGGAAGACTTTAGGGTAGCGTCATGCCAACAGATGATGGATTTGAATGCGTCTATGGCCGCCCTCATATAACCTAGTGACCCGGTAGTTAGTTTCCAATTAGCTCAACATTTCCCAACTTATGATGAGGCGGTAGGACAGGTTGAGAATTTGAGTGGAAAAAGTGAGCTGTACACCCCTCCAAGTCAAACCTACCAGTCCCCAATTGAATCCTACAACTCCGGTTTTGAATGTCAATCAAGTGTCCCAAATGATTCACCAGTCGAAGATAGAACGCTTAATGAGTTGTGCGACTTTGTAGTGTTTGATTTACCTGATTGTGAAGGGTCCCTTTCAAGCGAAACCATCACCAATCCTTTTGACCTCTACACCTCCATCTTAGAACCTGAATTGATTGATCTCCATACTTTTGATGAGGTGTCTGAGAAATTTAATTTTCACTTGACCGAGGATATTGACGCCGGGAATATTTTGGATGATGAAACCACAGATTTGGATGAGTTTCTCTCTCCAATTCATCATCCCGAGTCATTAAATGTTTCTCCCGAACTTCATATGCGTCTTGATTTTGATGAGAATTGCATGGATAAGCTAAATTTTGAGGAGAGTATTGAGGAAATTATTGAGGATGAAGCAGTTTTACTTGAGGGGGAGGATTTTCCAATTCATTCTATCCCTTTCATTGACTGTGCACACTCTCCTAAATTTTTAACCGATACCCTTCCTCAATCACTTCCCTCCATCCTCGCTCCGACCTTGCAAGAAACTGTTACACTTCATTTTCAATGTCTGGTTTACCAAATTCGACGTACCCATGTTTTCTCACGAATCTTGAGGGATTTGACTTCATTTCTCAATGGGTTAATAGATTAGCACAATCGCTTTTTACACATCGGTCATTACAAATTGTGCTAATTTATACACTCCATTCCCACCCTCAAGTTCGTATTCCACTTCTTTCTCCCACTTTCTCTGGTTCTTCTTCTAATCTTCCTTTAATAATAGCGAGTGTTAATGAATCACAATATTATTTTGAGTTCAATAATTCTAGAAAAACAACTTGATTTAGACTCTTTTGGGAATAAGGTAGATGAGCTTTACGAGTCTCCTACCTCCATAATTTTTGAAAAATCAAGCATGTTGAATTCTGGCGCGACACTTATTGATATTGAAACGTTCAATCAGACTATCGATGAAAGTTTCGAAGATATTTTCGCCGACGAACTCGCATTCCTAAACGACACGGATTTTGTGATTAATCAACCTCCACCTGAAGAAGTCGAGCCACCACCATTTCTTCTTATCCCATACGAGAATGTGACCATTCTTCCCATTCCTAATCATCCACATTCTCGTTTCCGTTCACCATTACTGTTTCGTCTCTACAAATCGAGACGTAAACCTTTTCTTTTACACCACTTATCTCTTCCCCACTTCTTCCTGGCTCCATACAACATGTTCTTCCACCAACCGGTGCGTTTCACTGATAAATTCTTCAAATGGTTGGTGTTGAATTTTGGTCTTTGTAAAGCTTGGCATTAACCGGTAACTTTGATCCCCCTCTTTAAAACCTTAACATTGTTTAACTTAAGTTTGGGAGGGATAATTTGGCTCTTGAGAATAATTTTTTTAACTCAAAATGGTGAGCCAAAAAATAAGTTTGGGGAGATTTTCACAATCATATTTCATGTCCCCGTTAATAAATTTTTCCTCCAAGGTTTACAGGTTTATGAGATTTATAAAAATGGCAACAGTGGAAACACTGTTTCACTTAACTTTGGGGGGGCCTTTTTGTGTATATATATTTTGTTTTCTTTTTCTGTTAAAAAAAATAAAAATAAAATAAAATAAAATAAAAATAAATAAACAAACAGGGGAGTACCGGTAATTTTGATCCTCTTGGTGTTGCCTGACAGTGAGGGCACTGTCAAGTTTAAGTTTGGGGGTGTGCTCGGTAAGCTTTCTTCCTTCGCATTCATATGTATATTTTTGCATTTGCATACTTATTTTAAAACCCATAAAATCAAAAATTAAGTGAAAAAATTGAAAATTTCCATTTTGGCCATATTTGACTTCAATTCAACATTACGGTTGACTAGTTAGGAAAAACTGGATCCTAAACTTAGTAAATTAAAAACCCTAAAAATAACCTTTCTTAAAATTTAACTGTAGAAAATATACGTCCTTGTATTTTTATTTAGAAATAGACAAATTTTGAGTTCAGTTCTTGGGCTAAATCGAAATAAGGGAAGAGTATTGAAAGCTCTATTTGAAGTATAAGTCTGAAAAATAATTCTAAAACTTAAGTCCAAATTCTGAAAGTATATATCCTACTTTACGCACTCACACACATCTTGAAACTTAAGATAGTAGAGGATATCTTAAAATGCTCTTGTCTAAAATCTTTAGTATGAAGGAAAAGAAAATAAAAGTATAAGAGGTGAATAAAGAGATAAAAAATGAACACTGGTTTTGTAATTACTTAAGGCAGCATAAATAAAAAATATAGCGAGAGTGATTTATCACCAATGCCTTAGACCAACCGGTTTGGGAGTCACTGCTAAGCCTTAGATATTGCAAGACGAGAAATTACGCCTAAATGCGCAAGCACATTTTGTAATCGGGCATTTAGTACCTCAAGAAGTATTAACGGTCGCATGAAGGATGTGTGAGAAATTTCATTTAAAATTCACCAACTAAAAGTATTTTTGAAGATGGACAAGAGTATGATAGCTTGAATTAAATGTCCAAGTGTAGGGGTGATAATTACACACACGTAGGGGTATATAATTGGAGTTTGGAGGAGAGATAGGAATAAAAGATAGGGCTTATATCTTCAATAGAGATGATAAAAATTCCTGTGTTAAGATTGCACCTTAGAAGGAAAACTTAGGAGATACTGAAAGTTTTATAAACTTGCAAAACGTATATGTTCTTAAGTTAAATGAAAAGGAAGCGTGAAAAATACGGATTGATGATTTCTAAATTGAAGATAATAGAATTTCTTGCTAGAATACTGAATTGAAGAATTAGAGTCAATGGCCAAATTGATCGGATTTTGTGGGTAGTATCCGCTGAAAACCCTCAGGAGACAACACTCCTCCTACTAGGGACACCTAGAGGTTTAACGGCTTGTTGCACGAGCTCAGTGCAATCGCGTTCCCTGCGAAGGTAAGGTTAGGAATTTTTGAGAATAAAAATTGGCTTTGCTCAGGACGAGCAAAAGATAAGTTTGAGGGTATTTGTTTATATCAGATTTTTGCATTTTTATATCGCCCATTCTTAATCACATTGCATATAAGTAGGTATTTTTTATCCATGTCTGCTAAATAGTTGCAGCTTACAGGTTCTTAGCTCGTTACAGTGAAATTCATGAAAAGTCGTTACAAATGTGA
Organism: Agapanthus africanus; assembly: GCA_030015575.1. NCBI lineage: Eukaryota > Viridiplantae > Streptophyta > Magnoliopsida > Asparagales > Amaryllidaceae > Agapanthus > Agapanthus africanus. Next base: position 50,752,156 of record JASDDO010000019.1, read on the forward strand.
GACTATGACCAACAACAGATGAATCCGTATGATGCTGCCTACCAGTTCAAGGAACAAATGGAAAATCATTTAGATACTTTAATGCACAAAGCAAAAGGGCAACACAAGATCCAAGACTTCAACACGGAGCTCAAGGCGAAAGTCCACATCATTCAGCACTGTTGGAAATCTAGAAGGAGATTGAAGAGATTATGAGAAACCAAGTGAAGAAAACAGAAGATAAAAGTAACATGAAGAAACCCTGAAGAAATGGGCCCATGAACCCACCAAATGGCCGCGGAACCGTGGCCAAACAGGCACTTCTGCAGCAGTTCCGCGGCCGTGCAGTGCACGTGTCGGTAGCAATGTCGGTGCTTTGACTCGGCTCTCTTGGGGTATTTTTGTAATTTCGTGTATGGATCAGAATGTAAACCTAGGGTTTTCCTATCTATAAATAGGAGAGCTCAAAACCAAATTCGGTGTGCCTCTTTCAGGGTGTCTCTTTTGGGGCATGCCTCTCTTCATTTTTTATTCCTCTTTTTTATATTCTAGATCTAAATTTTAAATTCAATTGTAATGCGTTCTTGAGAGGTCATCAATAAAATAAGTCTTTTATTTTATTTTATCTCGCATTCTTCTTTTCTGCAATTTATTATCTGCACTTTTATTTGTTCTTTATTTATCTACAATTTAGGTCATCAATAAAAATAAAAAATTAAATTTTATTGTTATCTTCCTAATGAGTGAGTAATTTCTCACTTGTTAGGGGGAGGAAAGGGAAGGTTTGAGAGAAGAAAATCTCTCTCACTCCTTTCTTTGCCCAAATAATTTTAATACAGACTCCCTTTAAATCAACCATAATCCGCTCACTACGGCACCCTATCCTACATGATAGCGGTGATTCCCTAGTTAGACCGGTTGTGGTTGAATTAACCGGAGGTTAGGGCTAAGAGCCAAGAACGGACGGACAAGGACCAAAAGGAAGAAACTAAGTTTCTTCCTAGTCGTGCTAATCCCCGTTGTTGCCGATTACCCTAACACCTTTATTCACAATTAAGGCATTAAAAGAAGCGAGAAGATCCCTATTTCGAACTGACCTAATCCTAACCCTAGCAAGCCTTTTTATCAACTTATTCTCATTCATAGATCTTAAAACAAAACCCTACCAAAGTTAGGACTTAACTCGTTAGAACATAAAGAAAAGGATTCCTTCTCCCTGTGGATCGATCCGTACTCAACCGGCTAGATACCAAGCGACACCGTCTTGATTGTGGTAAAATTAAACACAGAAAATCTCTGACAAATCAGGGCTTCTGGCGGTGGATCCGCGGTAGAGAAGAGGATTTAGGGTTTGGCATTTTTTGGGTAAGATTGCAACAACAAACCCTAATACTTGGGATCTTTGGTTTCTGGTTTTGGGACTATTTAAAGGAACGAAGGCTAAAATTAAAGATCATCACCTTTTACACGAAGCAAATCACCCTCAAAGAACAAGTGATCCACGACAGATCCGCGATTCGATGTGATAAGACGGCGTGAGATTCAACGGAACATCTACTTCCTACGAGGCAGAGATCGAGAGCAACTTCTTCTTCCTCTTATAATCTAAACTCGAAGAATTGTACTTGTGAAGTTGATTAATAAAGGTAGATCATTAGATTAATTATTCAGTATTTAATTTCTGCATTATGATCTCTATCCATTTTTCTTCTATCTCCATCATGCGCAAGTAATTCTCCGCTTGATAGGGTTCGTAGGATTAGGGTAGAACAATAGATGAGAAAATACTTTAACTTCTTTTAAGTTTTATGAAGTTTATAAACTTTAGCAAAAGATTCGTTAGCATTCTAATCGGGCGCGCTATCAATTTATTGATAGTCTTGACAGCGATTTGAGATCAGATTGACAATTGTTTTCTTAAGGGCTGGACCTGAATAAAGATCAATGAAAGGACAACGGTCAATAGAGTGGAAATCCTAGTTTCTTCTAAGAACCCTAATTCTCGTTCATCACTATCTATCTAGTTTTAAATCTATCAATAGATAAAAGGAGTCATCTTTATTAGTCATCCATAACTACTAAATCCTAACGAACCCTACAAGCCTTCTTCTTTTACATTCTATATCCTTATTTAAACTAGATCTGAAAAATATATATTCTACATCCGTGTTTAACATAGATATAGACTCTAAAACTATTCTCCTTTCTTCTTTTATTCTAATCAACTCATCTAAAGCAAGATTAAAAGTTCCACGCATCCTTGCGAACGACCCGTACTCATCTCGGCTAGCTACACGCGACACCGTTATTGATTGCTGTTAAACTACAAACACTACTTTCACAGATCAATCAACGATCCATGGGCATAAATGAAAGAAAGGGAACCATATTCTTCCACCAGGTTCCGTCAAAAGGAGAGCCAGATCTTGACAGCAATATCTACAGCCTAGAGATCAGCTCAACGTTCTTCTCATTCCAACAGGGTGCGGATGCGACGTCAACAAAAGCTCCAAAGAGCCGAATCAAAAAGGAGTGACGGCAAAATCCTAACTCCAGCCCTACGTGCTTCTCATGCCAACAGGATGCAGATGCAACGTCAACAAAAGATCCAAGGGTCGAAACAAAAATGGAGCCATGGCAAAATCCTAGCTCCAAGTCTTGATGGTTCATATACAACTCAGAGACTATCCAGGCATTCCTTCTCAATGCAGATGCAACATCAACAAAAGACCCAAGGTCAAAACCAAAAAATGGAGTAACGGCAAAATCCTAACTCCAATTATCGACGACGCATATACAACCTAGAGACCATCCCGACATTCCCCCTCATTTCATCAGGATGGAAATGCGGCTATCAAATGAAATTGGAGCAATGGCATATTCCTAGCTCCGAACTTCAACTGCAATACATACAGCATAAAAGTCTTACAAATGTCTACAATACTTCAGCAAAGAATCGACGCGACATCGTCAAAACAAAAAAATGAAGCAACGGCATATTCCCAGCTTCGGGTCTTGAAGGCAACTCATATAAAGCCTAAAAGACTATCGGAAATCATCCCACACCAGTGCGGAGTGGTTATGACTCATCGGGGCTCCAAACTGAGCCTGACCTCAAATAAAAAGCGTTATGGAAAATTCCTAACGTTTGCTCTTCCGACGGTAATATGGCCTAAGGAGATTACTTGAAGACGTCTTGTCCTGCCCTTGAAGGGATCAGAGACACGACAATCATGGGGCTACTCGAACAACAGCTGAAGGACTGCATATCGAGGAATACATCAGCCAACGCGACGGTACCATGGACTAAAACCCTAGTACCACAAACCTAACGGACCTCCGTCGTAAAGAATGGGGGTTATCTATATACAACGTTAGGACAAGTTTACCTGTAAACCCAAGAGAGGTAAACTAAAACACTCCAAAATGAGTACATAAACTAGAAACTCCGAAACGAGTGAATAAACTACAAACTCCGAAATGAGTACATAAACTAGAGACTCTGAAACGAGTGAATAAACTACAAACTCCGAAATGAGTACATAAACTACTTCGCGCCAGATTAAAACATAAAGAAACAGAAGGGTGCGGCTTATGGGCCTCAGGGTTTAGAACTATATCCTTTAAGAGTTGAGATTTGAGTTAATGATAGATGACGACGCTTGTGTTCTCTCGCTATCTTCTCAGATCAAGATTCTAAAAGTTATGTACGATACAGCAGCCCAAAACCGAACGTATGATATGTATTACTATACACTACTTCACTCACGTGTATACCTCCGTGAGTAAAGTAGTGAAGAGCATTTGTTTACACCGGTTTAAATTTCGTTTACGGATATGTGTGAAAGAAGGCTCATTCATATACGCGTGTGGAGATTTAGTGCATGACACGAGAACATCAGTGGCGTTTGCGCTTAGCAAAAATCCCTACGGGTAAAGTGCACGTGCGCACATGTATGTTGCACGTATAATTCAACAATACGATCATAGGAAGAAAAGGTGTTAGAAATGAAGCACTCGGTGGTCAACGACAAAGGCAAAGCATTTAAATAAACATTTTATGCCACAGGAAATAGATCACCAAACACGGGATCAAAAGTACAAGGGTTTACAAAACTATGAATAAAGTTCTATAAAACCCTCTCATCCTTCTCCACCGTATCGAAGCGGCGATCTTCGTAAGGAGTTGCTCCCTATCGGTTAGCGCCATGCCCATCGGCGAAGGCAGACATGATAGCCTGCTGAGCCCGTATCTGGCTTAGCAGCTGAACAGAGCGATCCCTCAGTAGCGTGGTAATCAAAAGTGGTTCATGAAAGCACTCGATCTTGTTCTCCGCTGTGTCAAGCATCACCGGAGTCATCTCCGCTGGATGAGAGGGAATGTTATCGAGCACAAACAGGAGGATCATCTGGAACCAAATGGAGCCGATAGGGAGAGGAGATCCTCTACGAGTCAAGAGCTCGTGCAGCACCGTATCACATTGGTCATCCGTAAGAGCAGGATTCACCAAGCGTGTAACAAAACGAGAAACAATTTCCTCGAGAGGCACCTCCCATGGCTGCCAATGAGCACGTAAACAATTTCAAGCCATGACTCTCCGTTGTTAAAACGATTCTCTGAAAGTGAGAGAAAAGAGGAGTATTGTTTCAGATTATAAGGGGAGGCATTTAAGTCTCGGCACAGAAAATGTTATGCATGGTGGAACTAATTCCAAGCTCTGACGAAAGAAGGCATTGGAAAAGAAAGTTTGACACGGAAAAAGCAAAGAAAGAAGGAGAAAAAACCTTCATCAATGAAGTAGCGCCTCACATGCTCTCCACGAGGGTGCCAGCGCTAGAACCAATCTTATAGGATTAAATCCTATGGCGGCGCCTCACGTGCTCCTCACATGGGCGCTAATGTGCAAAACACAGAAGAGTTCATTACATAAGATTTAAACTCTTAGATGGCGCCGCACGTACTCCTCACGCGGGCGCCAATGTGCAAAGCACAGGAATACCCATCTTAAGAATTAAATTCTTAAGCGGCGCCCATGTGCACGACACGTGAGCGCCAGCGCCCAGGTAGTATTAAATTTTACAATACTCTCTGTTAAACTGATCCGTTGGATCAAAGATCCAACGGAGACAATAAATCATCAAAATAAAGAATTAAATTCTGTTGGGAGAAAACATTTCCCAAATCTTTCTGAAATAAGAAAGGTACTCTCGGTTGGATCAAAGATCCAATTGTAGAATAAAATTCTATTTTGCAATATATTCCCTCAATCTTTCTAAAAAAGAAAGATTGTTCTCTGCAAAACAGAGAACCGTTGGATTAAAAATCCAATGGTGATTAAAAATCACCGTTTTACAAAATAAATTCTGTATAGGGAAAATATTTCCCCAATCTCGTTAAAAACCAAAAGTCATATTCTGTAAAAACAGAAGTCCTTGAATCAATGATCTAATGGTGAGTAAAATTCCCCATATCAATTTTGAGACCAATTAAATCAATTGGAATCTCTCAATGAGAGATTTTCTCAAAACTAATCAACAATTTGCCCTACCTATATAAAGGACCTGAGACTTCAAGTCTCACAAAGGAGAGACACCACGGCACGGAGAGAGAGAGAGAGAGAGACGGGGAGAGAAAAAATAGAGGGAGAGAATTAAATTCTCAAAGAAGAAGAGCTCCGTTCTCGAAACCTTAGGTAAAGAAAATATCGAGATCAAAACATCTCCTTTACCTAACATATCTAAGGGTTGAACCCTTCTAAAAGAACTTAGTTCTTTCTTTGGATCTGAGATCCACAAGACAAGTCTCCCATGAGTTGAGAATTTAATTATCATCGGGAAGATCTTGTTCTTGAGAATCAAAGATTCATGGAAGAACAAATTTAAAAGATAAAGGAGATGGAGTCCATAATACTTCAGGAACTCGGTTCTTTCGAATCAATAACTTAGTTCATAAAAAGAACAAGATCCCATATCCTCAAAATAGTGATCTTGGTGATCGTTAATGGTCAAAATATCATCAACAGAGATTAAAATCTCCATCTAAAAGAAACTAGCGCCTCACGTGCTTCCCACATGGACGCCCCTCTTTAACAGTGCCCAGCGCCTCACGTGCTCCTCACGCGGACGACACATAAAAGTGCTTAGCACTTCACATACAGCCAAAACGGATAAGTGCTTAGCACTGATTATGCAGCGCCTCACGTGCTCCTCATATGGGCGCCATCAAAAAAGAAAAGAAGAGAGAAAAGTGCCCAGCACTCCATAAACAGCCAAAGTGGCAGAGTGCTCAACGCTCATTGGGCGGCGCCCATAATCAAACGCTTCACATGACACCCATGTGAGTGTCAGAGCGTCAAACAAGTGCTTAACACTTTTTCATAAAAAGAAAAGGGCTGAACAGACATAGCCCAAATGAGTGCTTAACACTTTTTGAATAAGAGTAGGCAAACTAAGCCCAAATTAGTTAGGTCTATGAAGTTTCTTGCAGCTGAGCCTAAATGCTCTTTTGATGGATCTTAGGTAAAAACGATCCTTAAAAACATTGATGATATCCAAAACGATATCCGTCCCATATCTCCTAAGGTAATCTTAGTCTCAAATACGACTAACGATTCTTAGGACCGTCACCCATTTTCCCTCAAATACGGGATTTGGTTTAAGGGTACATCTCTTCACACCTCTGATACATGTCGTTGTAATTTATCAATGTCTTCAGAGAGGTGGCGGGTCCCAACGACCAACAATTTCTTTCGTCCCACATTGATGCACTTCCAAATTGACGTACAGGCCTCAAATCGTCTCGATCCCTAAATTGGGCACATTCCATATCATCATTGTTCACTTCATCACGTAAAAAATACACGTATGCGCAAGATGGATAAAGGACCGAAATATCCCTAAACTAATAGTCGCCTCGAAACGGCGATAATGGACCGAAACGTCCCTAAACTAATATTCTTCCCCAAAATGGGAATATTGGACCGAAATGTCCTTAAACTAATATTTGCCCCAAACACTGCGGTAATGGAACGCGATGTTCTTAAACTAAAATAATTGGGCCAAAATGCCCATATGTTTAAGTTGATCTTAATCTCAAACCAGATTAACGGTCCTTAAATAAACCTAAGCCCAAATCAAAAAATATACGGATTTGGACTGATCCGCGCCCTACGGGCGACGAAACAAACTAGTCTTCATATACAATCCACGGGCAACCTAAACCAAAAAAACACACACGACACGAAGTGAACTCCCGGAGCAGGAGAAAGTGGTTATCACAATGTGGTGACATAATTAACTACAAAGGCTTGCGCCTGCAGGGAAGAGCGTCCCCACAATCAAATACTCCTCACAAACGAGAGGGGATCTGATAAAGTCTGCTACAACAGCCGCATCCGTACAAACCTCTGATATATGGTGTCATAAATCAACTTGGTATCTTCGGAGAGGTGGAAGAATAAATACAAATAGCATCTGCTCCCAGATTCAGGCAATACGATCTATCCCAGTTCGTCTCCATTTCTGGCGGTGAACAGCTGTCAAACTCTTTTCTGTATATTAACAGAAGAATTTCCGTACAGAGATTTCAGAGTCGTTACATTCTACCCTACTTATAAAAATTTCGTCCTCGAAATTTATACAAGGATGGTGTAACAAATTCAAGAAAAATTTGATTAAAGCAGTGGTGAAGGAACTACTCATATTATACCGAAAGTGCATGAAAATGTTTGGGTAGATGAAAGAATGAAAGGATGCAAGAATTTGTAAAGGCTGAAAAAGATGGGAGGAGATTTACTAGTGTTATCTTGACCTATAGCTTCGGCCTCTACAGCCGCCAAAGTGAAAACCTGACGTCTCTGCACATTTCTCTGTGCATGCTGGTATATCGACAGCTGATGAGGTAAAGGTGGTCCGTGTGGAGGTGGTGCAGAAAGGGCTAACCGAGTAGGTGGAGCTTGAATAGCTGGTCTAGCTGCGGGGGCTGGACCAGTTCGATTGTGTGGGCAAGTTCCTATAGTGTGTGAGGGTGATCCACATATCAGACAAAGACCATTCGCTCGATGGCAATTCTTGACTTGGTGTCCGGTCCTCTTACAATAGATATAGAAGTTTGGTTCAGTCTCGAAAAATGATCCTTCTGGCCTCATAGCTGGCGCTGAGAGTTTTAGCTTAGAAGAGGCTCCTCCAGAAATTTGGTTGGCGGGACGTTTCATACCGACCTACTATGGCCTTTCCTTCTTCTTAATGACAGCTTCATAGCGACGGGCTGACTTCAAAGCTGCTTTATGTGTTAGGTATTCTCCAGTTGCTAGGGCAGCCTGGATCTCAGGGTCTAATCCTTGCTGGAAGCGCCTGGTTCTGATTTCTGCAGTAGGAATTAGATGGGCGGCGAATCTGCCGAGCATGGTGAATTCTGCATCATACTCATCCACCGACTTATCCCACATGGATCCTTGTTGCAAGTGAATGAACTTCTGTTCCATCTTGAAGTGCGCGGTTTCCGGAAAATACTTGGCGTCAAAGAGATAACGGAAAGTCTTCCACTCGATCGACTGCTCAAAACGGCTCTCCTCGGCCTTCCACCAAATTCTGGCATTGTTAGTAAGCTGGAGTTTTGCTATTCTGACCTAAGCCATTTCTGGAACTTGGGCTGCGGCTAGATCATTTTCTATGCTCTGAGCCCATTCCTCGGCTTCAAGCGGTTTCTCTTTTCCTGAGAAGTTCTTCGGGTGTAATGCTCGAAATTGTTTCACTCGCAGTGCTTCTGCTTCAGAGCGGATGAAATTCTGTTGAAGGAGAGCAGTCTGCTCCTGCAAAATCATGCTTTGAGCCTGCTGACCCTCAAGTAGGCTTTTGATAGCCTCCAAAAGTATCGTCTGTTTTGTGAGTGGAGCGGCTACGATAGATAGAGATGGTAGAATAGTAAGGGTAGGTTGTGGTAGTGTAATTCCATTGATGTTGGTGCTAGGGTTGTTGGGAGAATCAATCACCTTAGATAGAGAAGAAAGATTAGAATAGATTCAACGGAAATGGAATTGTAAGGAATGTAAAGTTGTTGAATTTCATATTTCTTGTGATATATTGATTAAGACTTCATGCAGAACTGACCTGCATGGGCCACCAACAAAACCTGTCATGCCCTGCTTCCCAGCATACGGAAACGGTGACGTGGCAAGCCGCAACGTATTTATTTCGAGAAGGTCATTTCCTGGAATAAATATGCTAAGCGTAAAATAAGAAATATAAAATGACAAGAAATAAACATGAAATTTAAACTTCAAAAGCTTTATTTACATTCAACTTGAAGTATTTACAATACATGAGTTCAACTGAAAGGAAATACAATACAAGAAGAGAAATGCCTAAACAGATAGCATACATAAACTGAAAAAGATAGCTAGTCTAGTCCTGAGTCATGATCTGGTTGTGTTCTTCCTCAGTGATGTCCACCTCCTCAGTCTCCACAATATCTGATGAACATTCCAAGAAACAAAGATGGGTGGAATGCCCGTCAGCGAACTTTCACTCGGTAAGTCCCCAAGGATTGGGTGTGAAGTATAAAGTATAATGATAAAGAAAATGTATATCATGAAGTAATGGACTAGGAGATATGTTGTTTAAACATGTCATTTAATGTAAATATGGCAATTCTAATTAACATGCAATTCTATATATATATATATATATATATATATATATATATATCATGGTAAAATAATATGAGCATAGTATAGCATGGCCGTGTAGTGTAGTTATAGTGAGCATGAAGTAAGTGTCCTACAAAGTCATTACATGGGTCAACTAATATAACGTAAGTTCAAGGGTGAATGTCAACCAATCTCAAGAGCATTCTCGAACAGAACAGGTTGTAATCTAGGGGTAAGGAACCACGGGCCCGAATCAAGTGTTAGTAACGGGACTTCAACCTAGTGTTGAAATATTCCAAACTCAATAGGCTATAATCCAGGAGAAAGAAAACACGGGCCCTCATGATAGCTTTCTTGTGTTCGTAAACATGGATTCGTGATCTAGGAGGACTCCTGAGATTCCTTTGGATTCACATATGAACTACCCCAACACCCCGTGTATTTTAAGTTACAGTTAAAATTACCAGCCTTTCTCGAATCCATAAATACATCAAGTTGCAAGATTGAGTTCATGTCAATATCATGATTCGTGTCATGTATTCATGTATTCATATCAAGTTGTATTCATGGTTCGAGTCAAGTCAGTTTCAATAGCAAGCATTATGTTCTGGTATTCATGTTAAGTTCATGTCTAATTATAACCAGGGTTTGATCAAGTCAAGTCAAGTATACATGTTTGAGTTTGATATTGATTTTGAGTGTTCATGCTTAGGTATTTGTGTTTGATCTTGGATTCAAGTTTGAGTTTGGACTCAGATTGAGTCCGACACTTGTACTTATTTAACTCTTGAATTCTTATGTTCGGGAGTCATCGGTAACTGTTGAACATGGACGGCAGGATTTTTGTCTTTTTCCAAGACAACTACCATTGATAATTCCATTAAGTTGTCTATCTTAAATAGGCAAGCACTCACTTTCTCCGGCTCCCTGAGCCTCAAAAGAATTGATCCCGCTTAAACCTATATTTACTAAAGTCCTTAAATATTGTTTTATATATCTCGAGAGGGTTTTATGAAAAAATATTTTTAATATAGTTAAAAAGTAAACCTCGAGGGTGATTAGTATTATTTAGGGTTGTCATGAGCATGGATTTTAAGTATTTAGGTATTTTAATGATAAATACTTTGCATTTGAAAGTTCATGGTATTTTATTGAAAAACTTGTCATTTTTGGTATCTTGATGGTATTTTATTGATATTTGTTAATCTTTCATTTTTAGAAAATTATAGATTTATTATATTTCGAAAATATAGATTTATAATTTATATAATTTTAATTTTAAAAATAATTTAATTTTATTTAGAAAATTCGCATTTCTTAAAAACGTATTTAAATCCTTTCAAGATCGAATGCTCCGTGAAGAGCTCTGCATCTCACTCTACTAGCTCAAGGATGTGTGATAATCCGAACCATCCGTTAGCGGGTCCCCTAAAGAGGGTTGTAGATGCATAATCGCAAAGGAAATAAAATAACGCTTTAAAAAAATCTGGTTTTTAAATTATATGGTATTTTATTGTAATATTATTCTTCGTAACAAATATTCATACAAAAGAGGCATCATGCTATGGATCCAAGTGTGCATGTGGGGTAGGTCGTTACCCCGTGAAGTTTTCCTAAACGTATTGTTAAGCAATTTTGTCGGAAAAAAAATGTGATAACAAAGTTCAAGGTATTTTAATGTAAAAGTTCAAATATGGTTGTTTTACATAAGATTCTTGGGTAAAATTTATTCTAAACATTGGTATTAAGATTACAAGTGAAGTGGTAAAATTATATTGTCCAGATGATAAAGGAGAATGGAGTTATCGGTTTTAGAAAAGATGATATCGGTAATAACTCCACTTTTACCGATTTTAATTAAAAATGAAATTCAATGAAGAGAAAGGGAGTTTGGGAGGGACTTACCATTTGGAAATGTCAAGAAGAGGTTAAAGAAGAGGAGGTATGCTTCGGGGCGTCGCGGAAGCTCTGGAATTGTCTTCGATCTTCGCCGGAACCAACTTGCTCGCTAACTCCGCTTTACTCCACTTGCACCTAGGAACTTTTTAGAGAGTTTTGGCTAAAATTTTTTAGAATGGTGCTGAGCCAAAGTATGGGGTGGTATTTATAGTGGAGAATTAGGGTTTGAGAATTAAAATTTGGATTAAAAAGCATTAAAAATGATGTTAAATTATGGAATGAAAGGTCATTTTATGGTGATAGGTCTCAAGATTTGTGCCATGTGGATTTTTCTGTGTTTACATCATTTTACACATGTTTGATATTTCTGAACTTTTCATTTCCCCGTGTATTGCACATGGAATATTTTGGGCTTCCAAAAAGTTAAAAAGAAAAATCAAAAAAAATAATTGTGTCTGATGGAAATCGAATACAGGGGCTACGCCACAGCAGTGCAGAGGCTTTACCAGTGAGCTACAGGTTGTTTTTTGCTTTTATTTAACAAAAGTGACTTATAACTCCTACACAGGTTGTCAAACTCTTTTCTGTATATTAACAGAAGAATTTCCGTACAGAGATTTCAGAGTCGTTATAATTTTATATCCATGGATTCAGCCAAAACTTGTAGTCTTAATCTATACAATATAATACACGGGGATAAAGGGATAGATTGGTATGGAACGTATATCACGAGAGATCGCTTTAAAATACATCTACATGAATTCTCGTACCGTTGTCCCGTGGATTATGATGGGGCCTTGTACTACATGTTACCATAGTCCACGGGGTAAGATAGACTCCTCTTGTATACATGAATACCTTCTTTATCAAACTACAAACAACCACGTTAGAATAACTATCCTAGACTAGTGAATGATCATATACAATTTTACCTATCCTCTGTTTATTTGGTTTCTATTCACATTATATACTATCTTCTTTTACTTCTTTTAAGACTTACCGAGCACTAGTTCGCTGACAACATTCTTTTCTGTTTCTTTCTTTAAGATGTTTGTTAGGAGGACCGGAATCTGAGGAGATAGAGCCAAGCCCGGAGGACTTAGACCAGCTTGCTGCACAGCTGGACTACTAGCTCTTTCCAGCCTGCACTTATTTTCTGTATATCATTGTTTAGGCATTTGCTTTATTTATTGTATCTTTTACTTTCAGACAGTCGTATGTAAAGTTGAATGTAAATAAAGTTGTTGTTTCATTTTATTACTCTTGTCATTCTTGTTCATTGTTATATTGCTTAATTACGCTTAACATATTTGTTTCATAGTAAATACGTTGCGGGCTTGCCACGTCACCGTTTCCGTCCATTAGGAAGCGGGGCGTGACAGGTTTTGTTGGCGGCCCATGCAGGTCAGTTCTGTATGAAATCTTAAGCAATATATCATAAGAATTATAAGAATCGGCAACTATACATTCCTTGCATTTCAAATTTCTTGAATCTATTCTAACCTTTCCTTTTCTATCAAGGTGATGGATTCTCCCAACAATACCAGTACCAACGTCAATGGCAACACACCACCACCTACCTTACCACCTCCCCTACCGTTGTTGCTCCAATTAATGAACAGACGGTACTTTTAGAAGCCATCAAAAGTCTTCTGGAGGGCTAGCAGCAGCAGACTGCTATTCTCATGAACCGCCCTGAAGCCGAAATACCTAGAGTAAAGCAATTTCATGCATTACATCCTAGGAACTTTTCAGGGAAAGAGAGTTCTCTTGAGGATGAAGAATGGGCCCGGAGTATAGAGGACGACCTTGCCGCATCAAAGATACTAGACATAGCTTGGGTTCGTGTGGCCAAGCTCCAGCTCACCGACAATGCAAGAGTCTGGTGGAAAGCTGAGGAAAGACGTCTCACACAACCCATAGAGTGGAAGACGTTCCGCGATCTGTTCGATGTGAATTTCTTCCCCGAGACTGCCCGTTTTGAGATGGAATAACAGTTCATCCACCTACAACAAGGCTATATATGGGTAAAATCAGTGGATGAATATAATGCTGAATTGATCATGCTTAGCAGGTAAAGAATTCGTATCAAATTCTGTTCTAGAAAAAAAATCACTATCCTGACATCAACATCTTATCAGGTTCACAGCACACTTGATCCAGACCGATGAGATTCGGGCTAGACGATTCCAAAAGGGTTTAGACCTGTAGATTCAGGCCACTTTAGCCACAGGCGACTATCCAACTCATGAACTTTCCCTGAAGGCAACACGTCATTATGAAGCTGTGGTCAAGAAGAAGGGTAAGCCCCAAACAGCCGAAATCAAACGCCCTGCTACACAGATGACAGGAGGAGCCTCTTCTAGGCCGATTTTTACACCCAACTGGCCAGGAGGATCATTTAACCGGTCCAGTCCAGATTTCTGTTTCTACTGCAAGAGAATTGGACACTTGGCGAAAGACTGTAGGTATGCAAATGGCCTGTATTTGATTTGTGGCGCATCTACTCACGCTATAGAAGCATGCCTATATCGTATTAACACGGCACCAGCACCCAGACCCTCAATCACAGTCCCGCAGAGGCCAGCCATTCAGGCACTTGCACCTCGCCTAGCCCTTCCTACACCAGCTCCACGTGGACCACCTGCACAGCCTTATCGTCAATTCCACCAGACACAGAGAAACGTGCCCCAAGGACAAAGGAATGTGCCTCCGGGAAGGAGGAATGTACCGAGACGACAGGGTTTTACAATGACAGTCGAGGAGGCCGAAGCCACAAGACAAGTCATCACTGGTAAATTCCCCCATCCTTTCAACCTTTAAATCCTTGTGTATCGTTATACTTTTCCTATATCTAAACACGATCTCACACAACTTAGGTACTATACTAGTAGCCACTCTTCCTGCACTCGCACTTTTCGACACTGGAGCTTCACACTGTTTCATGTCACAACGATTTGTGAGAACGCATGTGATTCCCATGAAGCCACTCGTTTCAAGCTGGAATGTCAGTTCCGGGAATGGAGTCTTGAAGGCAACTTTGGGGTATGATCAGTGCCTAGTTGTAATTTGCGGTCGAGAATTCTACACAAATTTCAAAGTACTGGACATACTAAATTTCGATGTTGTGTTGGGAATGGATTGGCTGGGAGTATTCTATGCTGCTATTGGCTGCCGTCAAAGAAGGATAGTATTTGAGATACCAGATCACCCAGTCTTCTATTTCAAAAGTGGAGATAGAAACTTGGATCTAGGAAGATAACGTGATAAACCGAAGAATGCAGAAGTGTTCTTTCTACCTGCAGAAGAAGAAAAGCCTGAAGTAGTTCGAGAGTTCAAGGATGTGTTCCCTAAAGACATATCAGGTTTGCCTCCCGATCGAGCTCTTGAATTTAGTATTGATTTACAACCTTGTGAATAACCTGTAATCAAAGCTCCAAACCGATTAAGTCCGGAGGGATTGAAGGAGATCCATATTCAATTGGACGAACTACTGAAGAAAGGTTAGATCCAACCCAGTACTTCAAGTTGGGGATCTCCGGTGTTACTCGTGAAGAAGGACGGTTCCTACAGGATGTGTGTGGATTATCGAGCTCTGAACGAAGTGATGATTAAGAACAAGTATCCACTACCGCGCATCGATGACCTTTTCAACCAGTTAAATGGGTCTTGTGTTTTTTCAAAGCTAGATCTTCGTTCGGGTTATCATCAGGTGAAGGTCAAAGAGTCCGACATTCCGAAGATGGCATTTAAGACTCGTTATGGTCATTATGAATATCTCGTAATGCCATTTAGAGTGACCAATGCACCTGCCATCTTTATGAACCTGATGAACCAATTTTTCCGAGAGTACTTAGACAGGTTCGTTGTCATCTTCATCGACAACATCCTGGTATATTCAAAGAATCGGAAAGAACACGCCGAGGACTTACGAATTGTCCTGGAGACATTACGATAACACTAGCTCTACGCCAAGTACAGCAAGTATGAATTTTGGCAAGATCAAGTCGGATTTCTCGAACATATTGTTTCAGGAAAAGGAATCTCGGTGGATCCAGCTAAGGTGTCAGCTGTCAGCGAGTGGCCGACACTAAAGACGGTGAAAGATATAAGAAGTTTTTTAGGATTTGCAGGATACTGCCGACAATTCATTGAAGGATTCTCAAAGATCGCAACACCCCTGACCAAGCTTAAACGTAAAGACGAAGTATTCGTGTGGTCAGAAGCATATGAAAAGGCTTTTGCAGAACTCAAGTCAAGGTTAACCCCTGCTCCTATCCTCGTAATACCGGATCAATCTGGTGGATTTTTCATGCATTGTGATGTGTCCGGTAAAAGATTAGGATGTGTTTTACACCAGCATGAAAAGGTTGTGTCTTTTGCATCAATACAACTAAAGGTTCATGAGCGCAACTATCCAACACATGATCTGGAATTGGCAGCCGTCATCTTCACACAATAGATTTGGCGCCACTATCTCTTGGGAGAACGAGTGGATATATACACTGACCACAAAATTCTGAAGTATGTATTTACTCAGAAGGAACTCAACATGCGGCAGATAAGATAGCTATAACTCATGGCGGACTTCGACATCAACCTACAGTATCATCCTGGGAAGGTGAACGTAGTTCCTGATGCACTTAGTCGCCAGCCATTAGCAATGAACCTCATCGCTCAGTGGAGACTACAACAAGAATTGCATGGATTGGAGATTGAAGTGGTTGTGCCAGGTAACGCTTCATATTTGATTAACTTACAAGTTCAATCCACTCTTGTAAATCAGATCAAGGCAGCTCAAGAAAATGATACCAAGCTACAAAAGATCCGAGAACAAGTAGAAAGTGAACTTCGAACTAACTTCATCATCCACGAAGATGGATCCTTGCGGTTTGGGAGCCGTTTATGCAAGCCAATCGGACATGTTCGAGAAGAGTTGATGAAAGAAACTCATAGCTCTTCGTATTCGGTACACCCCGGCGGTACGAAGATGTACAAGATCTACGGCAACACTATTGGTGGCATGGAATGAAGTGAGAAGTAGCAAGAAGCGTAGCCAAGTTTTTGGTGTGTCAGCAAGTGAAGGCTGAACATCACAAAACTGCTGGTATACTTCAGTCGTTACCAATCTCGGAATGGAAATGGCAGCATATTACCATGGACTTCATGACTGCTCTCCCTCGCAGCACGAAGGGTAACGACGCAATTTGGGTTATTGTGGATCGACTCACCAAGTCGACTCACTTTATTCCATTTCGAGTTGGCCAGTCAACCGAGACGTTAGCAAAGAAGTACATAGATGTGTATCTAAAGTAAGATTTAAACCTTCAAGATGTACCATATTTGATACCCATAAACTCATTCAGGAGATCATGAGATTACATGGAGTACCTATTTTCATCGTCTCCGATCATGATACAATATTCTGATCACAATTTTGGTAGAGTCTGCAAGCTAGCCTGGGGACGAGTCTGAATTTCAGCACGGCGTATCATCCACAAACAGATGGACAGTCTGAGCGAACAATTCAGATCTTGGAAGATATGCTGAGAGCCTGTATGTTAGGCTTCAGAGGTTCGTGGGAAGATCACTTACAGCTTATGGAGTTTTCATACAACAACGGCTATAAGAAAAGCATTGGGATGGCACCATTCGAAGCACTCTACGGACAGAAATGTCGTTCCCCGTTAAGTTGGGATGACGTTTGAGATCATGAACTCCTTAGACCAGAGATTATCGTGGTAACTGTGGATATGATTCACACGATCAGGGAAAGGATGCGAATAGCCCAAGACCGACAGAAGTATTGGGCAGATGTAAAGCGTCAACATCTGGAGTTCCAACTTAGAGACCATGTATTCCTGAAGATCTCTCTGAACAGAGAAGTGATACATTTTGGCAAAAGAGGTAAGTTAAGTCCAAGATACATAGGACCGTTCGACATACTCGAACAATTTAGAGAAGTGGCGTATCGTTTGGCACTACCACTCTCATTGGAAGGAGTGCACAATGTATTCTACATATCCCAACTACGATGATATGTTGTTAGTTATATGTATGCCCTAGAGGCCATTACTATACATAGGATGTATATTGTAGTGGATGCTGGGACATATATAGGGAGGACTTTCTTGCTCGACATGATAGTATGCTATCTGGTTGATCTTTACCTTAACGTGTATACTGATTGTCTCTCTGTTACATGTTGGTAAAGCCCTTAGGATGTGTGCTTGACTACCTAGACTATGATGCGGATCATACTAGTGGGGACATGGTAGTCCGTAAGTACATCCTTCAAAGTCCCTAGTCGAGGGTGTATCGAGACGGGGCATCGATATACCAGAGTAGACTAGCGTGTACCTTCTCGACCCATACAGATGGGCGATGGATGATCCCATATCCATTGGTGTTTGACATCAGAGATGATATACGGGTGCTCAGTAGAGACTGGGTACACTGGACGGACTCGCCGAGAACTTCCAGATGGTATTATACCTCACGTCAGATGGCAGTTCTCTGGTGACACTGGTACAGAGTAGTCTGTTGACCCGAGATCGTCATAGAGTCTTGTGTGGTTCCCACTGTGCTTTGATTTCCATCTTACCACATCCAAGAGGGCGTGCAAAACGGTGGTTTTTGGGTACAGTCCCGAGTCACATGGAGGCAATGAGCGATAGGAGGGGATTCGTCTCTCCCGGTATAGGGAGTTGATGTTGCGCTGTGTTCGATTGGCTATAACAGGAAATCCCTGGCCAGGGGTGCTGAGATTTACTGGTAAGTGTTACCAGTAGTTTCTCGAATTGTTATAGACCTCATATCGACACGACTTATCGAGCTATTGGGGTCTGACGTTTACCACCCCTAGGCGAGATATGCGACATATCATACGATCAGACCGGACTGTACGGTAGTGTTACTGGTTGGATTCACTGGAGTGTGAGCGGGCTTGCTCGTCGATCTTCAGATCGTTCAATACCCGGGTGGCCGTTACGTTTAGCAGACCGCTTGCGGCTTGTGGATGTTTGATATGATCATCATCCGCTGCCGGCGTATTGACGAGTCTTTAGAGTCCTACACAGAGGTTTCCTGGCTCAAGCGAAACGAAATAGGAGCGCATATGAGATATGTGCGGGACCGAGAATAATACCAGTTTGTGATACTGTATTCGATTCTCGCGATGTGACATTGATCGGTTATATGCGATATAGCCGGGTTATCGGATCAAGTGTTGATTCGATAAGTTGTTACTATTGATACCAGTCGGTTATGTGCGACATGACCGGATCATTGAATCAAGTGTTGATTTAATGATTTAATGTATAATTATATATTTGATATATTACTTTGCATTAACTAGTATCGGTTCACTTTAAATGGATTTTCTCGCTCGGATGTGCGCATTGCATATGCGATATGATTTTGTGCATTTGCTTGTATCATGTTTGATGATGCATGCAAACTTGGGTTTTTGTAAAGATTGAACCATGGTTTTATGAGTGGTTAGGGTTTATTATTTTCTTATTCATTTATTTCATTTAGTTATTCATTTGGAAAAAGAAAATGAGTGAGAAAATGGTGGCTTTTCTTTGTATGTACATGAAGCTTCATGAAGCTTTCATGAAGTCACCATTTTTGTCTCATGTTCAAACCTAACCACTCCACTTAACTATAGTTCTCTCTCTACACTTAACCATGGTAATAGTTATGATAAGTGTTCATTTTCTTTTCTAATTTTAATTAACTTATCATATCATTTTTCTTCTTCTTCTTCCTTGAACTCAAGAAGAAAAGCTTAGGTCATCAATGGTGATTGATGATAAAGAGTGAGAAATCCAATTCTAAATTGAACCCACTTCCTATTTCTTCATCCTCTACCTCTTGCCAAGTAGTAGAGTGTGTTTTCTTCACAAGTTTCTTGACTTGGTGAAGTCGGAGCTTGATTTAGCGATGCCTCGACGTAGATCATCTTCGGCATGGACATCGACGACCAAGCTCGCCTATTCTCCGATGAAGTCGACGCTAGAGCCCGGATTTGATTTGGACAACGGAGAGGACCTCATCTCGGAGCCGTGGAGGTGGAGGACCGGATCTACAAAGATTGTATTTCCGTTTCCCATTAGTTAATTGTTAACTAGTTTACTTTTCGCCTAGTTTTCTAGCAAACGATCCGTAGTTTAGGGTTTCTCGGCACCGTAAATTTTGAAATTGGCATGGTTGATGCCTTGTGAGACCTTTTGAGGGTGCCTAGGAACCCTACAGTAGTATCAGAGCCTAGCTAGAGCCTTAGGCGAAGTCTAGACGGAATTTGAAACCCGATCGAACCCGAAACCCCAAATCAAAATTGCTCTCTGGAAATTTTCTAAAATCGTGGATTTTTCCAAATTAAAAATTGCTAAAAAATTCAGCAGGGAAAAATAAGAATTACGGTGCAAAAAGTTTCTGGTGAACAGTAAATTTCGCGGCGGATCCGCGGCAGAAGCATGGCTTCTGCGGCGGATCAGCGGCCCCTTGATGACGTCAGCCCTGTTCCTTTGCACAGTAATTCCTAGTTCTAAGAGCTGAGTTTTCTGGGAATTTTTAATATTTATTCAAGAGTTGAATTTTTCTGCTGTGTTTTTGGGGATTCGGTGTTTCGATCGGAGTATCAAATTTTGTCTGTGTGGCTTTCCGGATAAATTTTAGAATATGTTAAAAAGTTCGACCGGATATAAATACCCAATTTTTCCCCTGTCGGGAAATTTCCAAGTGTTGGATTTTTCCGTAGTTTAACGACGTTCTAAGTAGTGCAAGTAACGCGATGGACCCTCTAGAAGACAACAAACCTTAACTCGATTATGTGACCGTCTTGAACTGCCCTTTGAACCTTCGGGTTTGGGGCAGTACGGCGTGCCACATGTGAGGCGTTGGCTTGACCCTTCTACGGCTGGACCGTTGGTACTGAGGCACGAACTGAATGTTGTTAGACTCATATTTCATGTGTTGATCTGTATCGGGAAAACTTGGGTGTTCGAATGTTCAATCGGAAAGTTTAACATTTTCTAATTATCTGGAATGGGATACAATAATTGGAATTCACAAGAACTTATGAGATAACTGAATGAATGTTGTAAATCTAGCAATTTAGTCTCACTTGATCGGTTGCCACGGAATTTTGATGTGATCAAAAGTCCGTCGCAATCACGTAGCGTACGCGGATACTCGCCGGGTAAACTTAATAGACAGCCTCACTCCATAGCCCCGACCAAGTGACTGTAGGAGAACCCCGTCGCCGAAAGCATCCGTTCGGGTGCTCGCGGTAGCGGTGTTCCGCCTTGGTGCACTTCGTCGACGATATCGGGGGTGCGGCCGCCTACTGAAGTTTGCGACGAGCATTCGATCAGGATGTCGGGAATCTTGTTGAATTGCCCGACTTGGTATTGAAAAGTGTTTTCGATTTTGAGACTAAAATGCGAGGTTTATAATTGTTAGGCATGCGATGTCTAAGAAATTCATTTGGTCAGGCATGCGATGTCTGAGGTGGTTGCGGATTCCAACTGTTGTAGTTTTACACTTTCTTTTCTGTGACCGTAAGTGTAATATGTGATATCGCCGGTTTCGTTGCTATATGCCAACGACAATTGGGATGCGCATATTTACTTACGTTGATGACATGTGATGTTATGTGTTGCTGGATATGTTATATTGGATCGTCGTGTTTGAATAGCCGGGGGTTTTTATGTGAGATGAGTGTTTTTCATTTTCATTCATGTAAAAACTTGTATGTAATATTCTTTTATTGGGGCGCTTCCAGGTTGCGGAAGTAGTCACCGTTTGTATATTATTTACTTTTCCGCACTAGGATAGACCCAAGGAGGGGAGCAAAAGTAACCGGGTTCTGGAGTCCAGTGGGAGACCAACTCGAGGAGTCGAGTCCGGGTCTCCTAACTCTAGAATTGGTAGGGTTGCTTGCCGCTCTCGTAGGGGTCTAGGGGTGTGGGTTTGGCTATTCATCATGACCGTGGAATCCGTGTTTTATACTGGCTCGTATTGAAAACACGGACGTCCTAGTATATCCAATATTTCATATGATTCTTCTGCTGCGATATCTGTGATGTGATCATGTGATGTTCTGTGATAGATACAGTATATAGTATATATGATATATTATATAGACGTTACTTATGTTTTACACCCGCGCTAGCCCTGCCCCGCTCTGCCGTTAGTTACCTAACCTAACGGTGCACGAGGGGACATCGAGGCGAATGCGGATGGCATAAGTGTACGTCGTATTTATCTGTGATGTTTAGGTACTTAAATGATGGGACTTCATTAATATGATTAATGAAATAAAAGAAACCTAAGATGTTGTAGAATCGAATTTCAAAATAAAACAGATAGCTACAGTTCTTGCTTTGCATAGTGGTATATGTGATATATCCTGCACCTTATTCGATGAGGAAAGGACCGAGATCCCTTCACCGGGAGTGACTCCTTTAGCAATAACTGGCAGATGCTACACACTCGGTTTGTCTTTTGATTGCTTTTAAGTGTTTTTGCTTTGCACAGTGATATATATGATATATCCCGCACCTCATTCGACGAGGAAAGGACCGACGATCCCTTCACCGGGAGTGACTCCTTTAGCAAAACTAGAAAAGCCTCAAAAGCACTCCATTTTAAAATCATTCGATCCTACAACGATATCAAGTTCATTACGCAATAGGTTTTCAGAAAAACCTGTCGTAGCCCTCCGACATTTCAGATAAGTTGTATATAGTATTCGTGCTGCATTTGTTGGCTTTCGTCAAGGTGCAGTGTGCGGTAGCTATATGCTGCTTATCTGCTAGCATATGATGCGATTGGATTAGGGTAGTCGTGCGGCTTTGTTGGCTTTCGTCAAGGGTCGTGCGGGTGGGTTTAATTCGATCAAGAAATGTACGAGTTGAACTTGACTAGCGGGCTATGGTTTGTTGGCTTTTGTCAAGGTCATAGCACGTTAGGGGCAAAATATTATCGGGAATTTCAAGTGTTGAAATTTGCAATGAGATTGCATACCTTCTATGAGATAGTTGGATCCCGATACCCGCTGCGAGTAAGAGTTACTCCTGGGAGAGTTTTATACATTACAATTAACCGATCAAGTAGGTGTCTAGAAAGGTGTTAACGAGGTTACGCCTCTGGGAAAACGAGGTTTACATTAATTAGGTTCGTGCGAGAGCACGGGGGACCTCCCTCAAAGTACCGACACTGGCCTGGCTGAAAGATTGGCGAACTTGTAGTGTGTAATTAATCCCGGCTAGTCTTTCCTTTTAGGGTTTGAAGGAAGATTTGATAAAAAGCAGTGGGAGCCATCCTGATTAGATAAAATAATAACCAATCTATTCTTGAAAGAGCGCACGCTGAGTGTTTTCTTCTCTCTCTCTCCAGGTAGCGACCATATCACGCCTTAATCAAGATAATAATACGGAATATTGACCGAACCCGCTTGTTATACTGAGCTGGGGAACGTTGGTCCCGCTCCAACTTATAATTGTTATAAGACAGAGCAGGAAATTGGGGATTACCAGATTTCCCGTGCCGCCCAAACGAAGAGAGTGCATGCTGATGCATCATCTTCGGGTGTGCTCATTATACTGAGAACTGTTTCTCAGTAACCTTTACGTCCTGGGTATGTGATACCAGACCAGGATCCCAGATATGTAATATGTTACATAGGGCTGCAGAAATGTAGAGAACTGAGAACGGGTGATAAGTTTCATGAGGCAGAAAACGGGGCAAGTGTTGCAGCCAAGTCTGTTGGTCACTGTCACCCTGTATTACCAATACATTGATTCTGAACGAATGTTATTAGATACCGAACCTGATATACAAAATCATATCAGTCTCTTTATTAGTAAAGAAATGATAAAATTCTGTATTGTTGGATAATGTTTTGAACATTTCCTATATCAAAAGTTGATCGTATCAGGCACGTTATCTAAAAGCGTTGATGTTCTAAATCAAACTACAGTTCTTAGTATATGGAACACACACAAGAGGAAGAGTTCAGAAATGAACGAATTCTTCTTGAGGCATTGTAGACTAGGTCATATCAATGTGACCCGACTAGCTAGAGTTACATATAGATGCATATTTAAATCAGTTTGAATTTACATCTTGTGAAACTCGCCAGTCATGTCACAAAGATAAGATGACCATAGCTCCGTTTACTGGAAACAGAGAAAGAGTTAATGAACTCTTGGGACTGATACATGATGATGTATGTAAGGTCTCATGTCTACACATGCCAAGACCGGTTCTTTATACTTCATTATATTCTCTGATAATCTCTCAAGATTCAGTCATATGTTCCTGTTGAAACATGAGTCCGAACCTTTTGAGATATTCACAGAATATAAGCTAGAAGTAGAGAACCAAAACACAGGTATAAGTATTATGTCCTTTGATGAGATCAAGGAGGAGAATACTTGAACACGGAATTCCTGGATTATTCTAAAGGAGAATGAGATTCTCTCTCAGCATTACTCCTCCGTATACACCATAGCAAGATGGTATATCGGGCCGGAGCAGATACACCCTATTTGATATGGTGTGCTCTATGATGAGTAATACTGAGTTACCTTTTTCCTTTTGGGAGTTATGCACTTACGAAGTTGCATACCAAATCAGTTGCCTACCGCTTCATATGTGATATGGAAAGGGAAGAGCCCATATCTTAAGTTGGTTAAGATTTGGGGTTGTCTGGCCTATGTCTAAAAGCAAAATCCGGACAAGCTCGAGGCAAGGTCTGTTATGTAGAACTGGAAATGTTCCAGCTATACAGACTGCAGCTGATGATTTGATAGAACTAAAGGATTCAGTAGATTCCAACGAACCTCAGCCTCTCCGCCGATCTAGTAGGGTTCCTCACCCACCTGAGAGATACTTCGGTTTCTCTATGACAGTGGGAGCGAGGACTGCATCATGAGATGATGACCCAACTAGTTTCGAGCTGGCCATCAGGAGTGAGACTCTATAAGAATGGCTGGATGCTTAGCGATCTGAGATGGAATCCTTATACACCAACAAATTATGGACTTTAGTTGCTATATCTGAAGGGTTAAATCCCCATCAGGAGCAAGTATATCTTGAGAAGATTACTTGGTGTACATGGAAGAGTTGAGACTTTCAAAGCTAGACTTGTTAAAGGTTTGCATAATTGACCAGATATGGATCATAATGAAACCTTTTTCTAAGGATCTATGCTTAAGTCCATCCAGATCCTACTTGTCACGGCTACATACCATGACTACGATATCTGGTGGTTGGGTGTCATGACTGCTTTTCTAAATGGTGTTTTAGAAGAGTGCATCTATAAGTACACAGCCAGAGGGCTTCGTAGACAGTGGGAGCAGCGGAAACGTGTGCAAGATGCTTTATAGGATAAAACAGGCATCGCGGAGTTGGAACATCTGTTTTGATGGATTAGTCAAAGAGTTTGACATCATCAAAATGGTAGATGAACCTTGTATAAACAAAAAGGTAGTAGGGAGTATGGTGGCGATCCTCGTAGAGTACGTGGATGACATACTCTTGATAAGGAAGAAGTTTCCTATGCTACGCTCGATCAATCTCCGTTTATCACAATGATTCTCCATATAGGATCATAAAGATACCTACTAACTCCTGGATTTTGGATCTATGAGATAGATCTAAATGGATGTTAGGATTCTCACTAGTTGTAGTGAGATGGTATCAATCGACCCTGGGGAGAATCACTGGAAGGGTTCCAGGGTGATAAAGACGACTGAATGTCAGTCGCAGGCATTGTCTTTACCCTCAGTAAAGGGACGGTATGTTGGAAGAGTTCCAAGCTAGATACCGTGGCATACTAGACGATAAAGGTTGGATACATCGCTACTAAAGATGCTACCAAAGAGGCTGTTTGGGTGTATATTGGTTCATGAGATGAACTATGTTCCTCCCATTGTGTGACAATGGAGTTGTGGCTTATGCCAAGGAACACCGGTCCCATCAGTGATCCAGACATATTCTAAAGGCAGTATCACTTGATCATGGAGATGGTTGATCTCCAGGGAGAACGAGGTTAGGAGAGTAGACTCAGAGGACAACACAGCGGATCCACTCACAAAGGCCTGTTCCCAAAGAGAGATTTTTAAGGGATGGTTGAGTATGAGATACTACAACCACTGCTATCAGATGGCCCTAGTGCAAGTGGGAGATTGTTAGTTATATGTATGCCCTAGAGGCCATTACTATACATAGGATGTATATTGTAGTGGATGCTGGGACATATATAGGGAGGACTTTCTTGCTCGATATGATAGTATGCTATCTGGTTGATCTTTACCTTAACGTGTATACTGATTGTCTCTCTGTTACATGTTGGTAAAGCCCTTAGGATGTGTGCTTGACTACCTGGACTATGATGCGGATCATACTAGTGGGGACATGGTAGTCCGTAAGTACATCCTTCAAAGTCCCTAGTCGAGGGTGTATCGAGACGGGGCATCGATATACCAGAGTAGACTAGCGTGTACCTTCTCGACCCATACAGATGGGCGATGGATGATCCCATATCCATTGGTGTTTGACATCAGAGATGATATACGGGTGCTCAGTAGAGACTGGGTACACTGGACGGACTCGCCGAGAACTCCCAGATGGTATTATACCTCACGTCAGATGGCAGTTCTCTGGTGACACTGGTACAGAGTAGTCTGTTGACCCGAGATCGTCATAGAGTCTTGTGTGGTTCCCACTGTGCTTTGATTTCCATCTTACCACGTCCAAGAGGGCGTGCAAAACGGTGGTTTTTGGGTACAGTCCCGAGTCACATGGAGGCAATGAGCGATAGGAGGGGATTCGTCTCTCCCGGTATAGGGAGTTAATGTTGCGCTGTGTTCGATTGGCTATAACAGGAAATCCCTGGCCAGGGTTGCTGAGATTTACTGGTAAGTGTTACCAGTAGTTTCTCGAATTGTTATAGACCTCATATCGACACGACTTATGGAGCTATTGGGGTCTGACGTTTACCATCCCTAGGCGAGATATGCGACATATCAGACGATCAGACCGGACTGTACGGTAGTGTTACTGGTTGGATTCACTGGAGTGTGAGCGGGCTTGCTCGTCGATCTTCAGATCGTTCAATACCCGGGTGGCCGTTACGTTTAGCAGACCGCTTGCGGCTTGTGGATGTTTGATATGATCATCATCCGCTGCCGGTGTATTGACGAGTCTTTAGAGTCCTACACAGAGGTTTCCTGGCTCAAGCGAAACGAAATAGGAGCGCATATGAGATATGTGCGGGACCGAGAATAATACCAGTATGTGATACTGTATTCGATTCTCGTGATGTGACATTGATCGGTTATATGCGATATAGCCGGGTTATCGGATCAAGTGTTGATTCGATAAGTTGTTACTATTGATACCAGTCGGTTATGTGCGACATGACCGGATCATTGAATCAAGTGTTGATTTAATGATTTAATGTATAATTATATATTTGATATATTACTTTGCATTAACTAGTATCGGTTCACTTTAAATGGATTTTCTCGCTCGGATGTGCGCATTGCATATGCGATATGATTTTGTGCATTTGCTTGTATCATGTTTGATGATGCATGCAAACTTGGGTTTGTGTAAAGATTGAACCATGGTTTTATGAGTGGTTAGGGTTTATTATTTTCTTATTCATTTATTTCATTTAGTTATTCATTTGGAAAAAGAAAATGAGTGAGAAAATGGTGGCTTTTCTTTGTATGTACATGAAGCTTCATGAAGCTTTCATGAAGTCACCATTTTTGTCTCATGTTCAAACCTAACCACTCCACTTAACTATAGTTCTCTCTCTACACTTAACCATGGTAATAGTTATGATAAGTGTTCATTTTCTTTTCTAATTTTAATTAACTTATCATATCATTTTTCTTCTTCTTCTTCCTTGAACTCAAGAAGAAAAGCTTAGGTCATCAATGGTGATTGATGATAAAGAGTAAGAAATTCAATTCTAAATTGAACCCACTTCCTATTTCTTCATCCTCTACCTCTTGCCAAGTAGTAGAGTGTGTTTTCTTCACAAGTTTCTTGACTTGGTGAAGTCGGAGCTTGATTTAGCGATGCCTCGACGTAGATCATCTTCGGCATGGACATCGACGACCAAGCTCGCCTATTCTCCGATGAAATCGACGCTAGAGCCCGGATTTGATTTGGACAGCGGAGAGGACCTCATCTCGGAGCCGTGGAGGTGGAGGACCGGATCTACAAAGGTTGTATTTCCGTTTCCCATTAGTTAATTGTTAACTATTTTACTTTTCGCCTAGTTTTCTAGCAAACGATCCGTAGTTTAGGGTTTCTCGGCACCGTAAATTTTGAAATTGGCATGGTTGATGCCTTGTGAGACCTTTTGAGGGTGCCTAGGAACCCTACATATGTGAGAGACCTCAGCCACATACTTGATCACTCAGAGTTCACAGTACAAACTGACCTAATCTGCGAGCAACAAACAGTTGAGATCCTGGACTGAAAGGTGAAAACATTACGGAACAAGGAGGTAAACTTGGTTCGAGTGATGTGGAGAAAGGATTCGTCAGGAGAATCAACTTAGCAAAGAGAAGAAGATATGCGTACACGATACCCTCAGCTATTCGAAGATTAGTCTTTTATGTAAATTTCGAGGACGAAATTTTTGTAAGGAGGGTAGAATGTAATGACTCTGAAATCACTGTACAGAAATTTCTTGTATTTCACAGTAAAGGGTATTACAGCCTGTGTAAGAATTAAAAGTTATTTTTATTAAATAAAAGCTAGAAGCAGCTTGTAGCACACTGGTAAAACCTCTACACTGTTGTGACATAGCATGTGCGTTCGATTCCCATCAAACCCAATTTTTTAAAGATTTTTCATTTTAATTTTTCGGAAGCCCAAGAGTTGCACGTGCAATACACGGAGAAATGAAAAGTTTCAGAAAAATCAAACATGCGCAAAAAGGAGTAAACACAGATATACACACGTGGCACGAATCTCGAGACTGAACACCAAGATCCAACCGCCCATTCCTTCAATCTGGCCGGTGTTGATTGTCCAGAAAGCCCCAATCTCCTACATTCTTTGCACACTTGTCCCTTCAGCTCCTCTTAACTCCACTGCACTGTTTGATTTTCCTGCAATCAAACAGACTCTTCAATTCACCATTTAACACCTTTTTAATGTATTTTAATCAAAAATTTTAATTCCCAAACCTTAATTCTTCACTATAAATACCACCCCATGCCCTAACTTCCCTCTATTCCGAAAATTTCTAGCAAAATCACCTCAAAAATTCCTAAGTGCAAGTGGAGTCAAGTGGAGTTAGCAACAAAGCCCCTTCTATCGAAAATCGAAGCCGTTTCCGAAGCTCCCGCGACGCCACGAAGCCCCCTCCCTTTTTTCTTACTCCCTTCTCGAAATTATAAAGCCGTAAATCCCTTTCACCTCTTCTTCTTTTCATTTCAAACCATCTCCTAAAAATATATCGGTAAAGTGGAGTTACCTCCGATACATTTTTGTTTAGAACTTGGAACTCGCTTTTCCTTAATACATAGGTCAAACTAACTATACCACCCTACTTGTAACTTTGTTACAATCTTTTAACTTAAGTTTAACCAAAACTTCCATATGATACTATTATAAAACGAACTTTTCATTAAAATACCATGAACTTTACTATCACTCTCTTATCGATAATTGTTTAAATACCTTTAGAAAAACTTCACGGGGTAACGACCTACCCTACACGCACACTATGGTTTCATAGCACGGTACTCTAAACATATAGCTATTTTAAAGAATAAGCTTTTTATTAAAATATCATACTTTTTCAAAACAGATTTCTTTTAAATCGGTATTTTGTAATCCTTGGCAAATACGCCTCTACAACTCTCGTTAGGGGACCCGCTAATAGATCGTGTGGATTATCGCACATCCTTAGGATAGTAAAGCGAGATGCAGAACTCCTCACGGAGTATTCGATCTCGAAAGGAAATAAAATACGGTTTTAAAGAAATACGACTTTTCTAAATAAAACTAATTTTTAAAAAAATTATATAAAAATATGAATCTGTATTTTTAATAAAACATATAAACTATATTTTAAAAAATGAAAGATTAAACTTTTAATAAAATACCATCAAGTTTCCAAAAGACCTAGTTTTCATAAAAATACCATAAACTTTTAAAAGCTAAGTTTTTATCATTAAAATACCCAAAGATTAAAATACATGCCCATGAAAACCCTAAATCTTGTAAATCACCCTCGAGGTTATTTTTAAAACAATATTAACATATTTTTCATAAAACCCCCTCGAGATATGCAAACAATACTTTAAGGACTACAGAATTAACATAGGCTTAAGCGGTATCATTTCTCTTGATCCCCAGGGAGCCGGAGAAAGTAAGTGCTTGCCTACTCAGGTTATACAACTTAACGGATTTATCAATGGCAATTATTGGGGAAAAAACACAAATTCTGCCGTCCATGTGCAGCAGTTGCCGATTACTCCCGAATTTAAGAAAAATTCAAGAGTTAAATATGTTCACAAGTTTCTGACTCCAACAGGAATCCACATTCGACCCAGAATCCAAAATCAAACACGAACTTGTATATTTGATCATGAACTTGAATACTCTAATTCAAACATCAAACTCAAACTTGTATACTTGACTCGACTTGACCGAACCATGGTTATAACATGACATGAACTTGACATGAATACCTGAACACATGTTTGTTAGTTATATGTATGCCCTAGAGGCCATTACTGTACATAGGATGTATATTGTAGTGGATGCTTGGACATATATAGGGAGGACTTTCTTGCTCGACATGATAGTATGCTATCTGGTTGCTCTTTACCTTAACGTGTACACTGATTGTCTCTCTGTTACATGTTGGTAAAGCCCTTAGGATGTGTACTTGACTACCTGGACTATGATGCGGATCATACTAGTGGGGACATGGTAGTCCATAAGTACATCCTTCAAGGTCCCTAGTCGTGGGTGTATCGAGACGGGGCATCGATATACCAGAGTAGACTAGCGTATACCTTCTCGACCCATACAGATGGGTGATGGATGATCCCATATCCATTGGTGTTTGACATCAGAGATGATATACGGGTGCTCAGTGGAGACTGGGTACACTGGACGGACTCGCCGAGAACTCCCAGATGGTAATATACCTTACGTCAGATGGCAGTTCTCTGGTGACACTGGTACAGGTTAGTCTGTTGACCCGAGATCGTCATAGAGACTTGTGTGATTCCCACTGTGCTTTGATTTCCACCTTACCACGTCCAAGAGGGCGTGCAAAACGGTGGTTTTTAGGTACAGTCCCGAATCACATGGAGGCAATGAGCGATAAGAGGGGATTCGTCTCTCCCAGTATAGAGGGTTGATGTTGCGCTGTGTTCGATTGGCTATAACCGGAAATCCCTGGCCAGGGTTGCTGAGATTTACTGGTAAGTGTTACCTGTAGTTTCTCGAACTGTTATAGACCTCATATCGACACGACTTATCGAGCTATTGGGGTCTGACGTTTACCACCCCTAGGCGAGATATGCGACATATCAGACGACGAGACCGGACTATACGGTAAGTGTTACTGGTTGGATTCACAGGAGTGTGAGCGGGCTTGCTCGTCGATCTTCTGATCGCTCAATACCCGGGTGGCCGTTACGTTTAGCAGACCGCTTGCGGCTTGTGGGTGTTTGATATGATCATCATCTGCTGCCGGCGTATTGACGAGTCTTTAGAGTCCTACACAGAGGTTTCCTGGCTCAAGCGAAACGAAATAGGAGCGCATATGAGATATGTGCGGGACCGAGTATAATGCGTGTATGTGATACCGTATTCTATTCTCGCGATGAATGTATCGAATGGTTGTATGTGATATAACCTAGTTATCGAATCAAGGATTGATTCGATAAGCCGATACATTGGATATTGGTCGGTTATATGCGATATGACCGGATCGTTAAATCAAGTGTTGATTTAATGATTTAATGTATAATTATATATTTGATATATTACTTTGCATTAACTAGTATTGGTTCACTTAAGATGGATTTTCTCACTTGGTGTGCATATTGTATATGTGATATATTTTTGTGCACTTGATTGTATCATGTTTGATGATGCATGCTCGTTTGTGTGTATGTTTAGTTTAAACCTTGGTTAAGTAAATGGTTAGGGTTTTGTTTAATTTATTTATTCATTTATTTATTTATTTCATTTTGGCAAGAAATGAAATGGTTGCTACTTTTGTTTTACATTAAAGCTTCATGAAGCTTTGAAAAAGTCTACCATTTTTGTTTCATGCCTAACCTAACCATTCATCTAACCTTAGTTAATTCTCTACACCTAACCATGGTTAATATTATGATAAGTATCATTTTGTTTTCTATTTGAAAATTATACTCATCATATTCTTTTCTTCTTCTTCTTCTTCTTCAAGATGAAGAAAACCTTGCAACCATCAATGGTGACTTGATGAAAAGAGTGAGAAATCCAATTCTAAAGTGAACCCACTTCCTATTTCTTCATCCTCTACCACTTGCCAAGTAGTATAGGGTGTTTTCTTCACAAGTTTCATGGCTTGGTGAAGTTGGAACTTGATCTTGTGTTGCCTCGACGTAGATCATCTTCGGCATCGAAGTCGACGACCTAGCCCGCCCATTTCTCCGATGAAGCCGATGCTTGAGCCCGGGATCCGATGATCGCAGCGAGGGGACTTCATCATGGAGCTATGGAGGTGGAGGACCGGATCTACAAAGGTTGTATTTCCGTTCACTCGTAGTTAAGATGTTAACTAGTTGCATAGTTTCGCCTAAAATCTAGTTAACGATCCGTATTAGGGTTTGTAGGCACCGGAAAATTTTGAATTTGGCATGGTTGATGCCTTGTGAGACCTCATTAGTGTGCCAAGGAACCCTACAATGTTTACATCTTGAACATGAACCTGTACATTTTATATCCATGGATTCGGCCAAGATCTGTAATCTTAATCTATACAATACAATACGCGGGGATAAAGGGGTAGATTGGTACAGAACGTATATCGTGGCACGAGAGATCACTTTAAAAGACATCTACATGAATTCACGTGCCGTTGTCCCATGGGTTATAACGGGACTTTGTACTACATGTAACCATAGTTCACGGGGTAAGATGGACTCCTCTCGTATACATAAATCTTTCTTTATCAAACTATAAACAACCACGTTAGAATAACTATCATATACTAGTGAATAATCATATACAATTTTACCTGTCCTCTGTTCATTTGGTTTCTATTCATATTATATATTATCTTCTCTTTTTTCTTTTAGGACTTACCGAGCGCTAATTCGCTGACGATATTCTTTTCTGTTTCTTTCTTTGGGATGTTTGTCAGGAGGACCGAACTCTGAGGAGATAGAGCCAAGCCCGGAGGACTTGGACCAGCTTGCTGCACAGCCAGACTACTAGCTCTTTCCAGCCCGCACTTAATTTCTGTATGCCATTATTTAGGCATTTGCTTTATTTATTGTAACTTTTCCTTTCATACAGTTGTATGTAAAGTTGAATGTAAATAAAGTTTTTTCATTTTATTACTCTTGTCATTCTTGTTCATTGTTATATTGCTTAATTACGCTTAACGTATTTGTTTCATAGTAAATATGTTGCGGGCTTGCCACGTCACCATTTTCGTCCATTAGGAAACGGGGCATGACAGGTAACATGTAGTAAAAGGCCCCGTCATAACCCATAGGACAACGGCACGTGAATTCATGTATGTGTCTTTTAAAGCGACCTCTCATGCCACGATATACGTTCCGTACCAATCTATCCCTTTATCCACGTGTATTGTATTGTATAGATTAAGATTATAGGTCTTGGCTGATCCATGGATATAAAATGTACAGGTTCATGTTTAAGATATAATCATATGTTCAGGTATTCATGTTAAGTTATGACCATGGTTCGGTCAAGTCAAGTCAAGTATACAAGTTTGAGTTTGATGTTTAAATTCGAGTGTTCAGGTTCATGATCAAGAATTCAAGTTCGTGTTTGATTTTAGATTCTGGTTTGATTTTGGATTCAGATTGAAGTCAGAAACTTGTGAACGGATTTAGCTCTTGAAATTCTTAGGTTCGGGAGTAATCGGCAACTGCTGCACATGGACGGCAGGATTAGTGTCTTTTTCCAAGACAATTGCCACTGAAAACCCCGTTAAGTTGTCTAACCTGAATAGACAAGCACTCACTTTCTTCGGCTCCCCGGGGCTCAAGAGAAATGATACCGCTTAAGCCTATATTAATCTATTATAATACCCAGTAGCCGTGATACAGTATTTTAAAATATACCTATAAATCTAAATTCTATTTTACTGTATGTTTTTCTACTACTGATGTTAGAAACAAGTCATCTCTAAGTTATTAATATTTTCATGTAAAAATTATATAAAATATTTTACTCTATTATACCAATATTAAATTTTTACTACTTATTGTTGTTATATATAATGTACACTACCTATGTTCATTTCAAGTAAAATTAACCTATATATATAAATAACTTATTATGTTACCTTATTGCCACTACCTATATATTAATTTTCCCAAACTAATTTTTTCCTAACCCAAACCCCAGCCCAAGCCCACAACCCACTTCCCTATTTCTCTTAACCCGACCCGACCCGACCCGCTCGCCCTCTCCTTCTTCTTTCTCGTTTCTTTCTTCCCGCCATTTTTCCCAACGTTGTCCCGCTCCTCGCGCCCATGCCACGAGACCCGCGCCCATGCCCCCAACGGCCGTGCCAACTTCCCCACGACCTGCGCTCGCCCCACGACCGCACTCCTCCAACTTCTCTCCCCAACGGCCACGGCGCCCTCTCCCTCGTCGCCAACAAACTCCCCGACGATCCCTCATTCTCCCTCTCTATTTCGCTCTCTCTCCCGCTTGTCTCTCTCTTTTCTACTCCTCTCGTCCTCGCCTTCTCACTCTTCCTCACCGACAACCCACCCAACTCGACGAACTCGCCTTCACTGCCTCCTTTCCTCTGCTGCATACCCACGTCCCTGGACCTACTCATCTCCTGCCTTCACGACGACGGCGCCACCAATATCTTCCATCACCGAGCCCCATTCTCCATCACCTCCTCTTCTCCTCTCACTGACGAACCACCTCCATCGACCTCATCCATTTCCAGCCCCCACAACCTCCTTCACTGCATCTTTAAACCCAACACCAAACTCTTCACCACCGACATCCACTCGTCGCCGGAGCTTCCCCAACCACCGCTGGCCCCCGAGCTCACCGTGGTCAGCACCGAGCCTCTTCCCTGCTCAGGTGCCAGCTTCATGCCAGCCTTAACCACGACGTGCACCCTGCC
Organism: Agapanthus africanus; assembly: GCA_030015575.1. Taxonomy (NCBI): domain Eukaryota; kingdom Viridiplantae; phylum Streptophyta; class Magnoliopsida; order Asparagales; family Amaryllidaceae; genus Agapanthus; species Agapanthus africanus. The sequence goes on from JASDDO010000019.1 coordinate 50,787,079, forward strand.
ACGCCAGCACCGCATCGTCACTGTCGTGCCATGCCTGCGCCACCACCGACCGCGTCATTGCCAGCCTCCTCAAAGTCGCCTAGCTCCCCTCTACTTACCACCGTCAAGCTCCGCCATTGTTGAACCCAAAACGACATCAGCATCAAGCCCCGGCATTTTATCGAGCACCTTGCAGTCGTTGTAGCCGCTGATCCAGTCGTCTTCGTCGCCATCCAAGCTGTGGCCTCGGTCTCTGTAGCTGTCTCGGTCGCCTACACAGTCACCATCGCAATGTCGTACACATCCGTCGTAGCCGTTTCGCGCTCGAGCTTCACGTCGTACCGTGGCCAATTCCGTAACATTCATAGCCGTCTCACGTGTCGCGGCGATCTTCGTGTCCATGTAGCTTCCATATCAAGCGACCGAGGCAAGTGAACCCCCTATTCACTTGTTTAACATGCTATGATAAGTATTAGCTAAAGAGATTATATTATAGCTAGATATATAAATAAATATAACTGGATAGAAACCTATGCTTGAATCTCGTGTAGCGAATCATCATGCCGTCTTACTTGAAGAGAGCCCGACTGGGGCTTATTACTGTGTTAGTAACGCATGTAAATTAATTAGTTAACATCTAACTTAGTTTGTTAGAAGAAACGTTAGTTTCGAGCGATGACTAAATGGTTATCTTAAGTGCTCGATGTGAGCCTTATGCGAAAACTAAATCAAATATGGTGGAAATCATGATCTTTAGACCCTAATACAAATTTAGTGGCGAATCGATGCCATTTTCACACATAAGTGACGCCCTAACCTTAATACCGAAACTTACAATTGACACTGTTAAATTCATAATTAATTCCAGAAAAATCCAATCACAGCGTGCTCGGGTTTGTTGTGAAGGGTACTGTATAACCTTTAACATGACATGTATCTTTACTATTAGATATATCCTCTGAATATCTAAAATAAAGAACTTATCTGACCTTGGACCGCAGTCCAGTGCCGGAACTTACCCCTTGACTTGCTTTTGTACACCTTAAACCTTAATGTTTAATTGTGATAGTGTGTGGGGCCAATTACCCCTGCGTAGACAATTGTTTTATCTTTCCAATGGTACTGGTTTCACTAAATTCCAGTATCATTTGACATTTAAATCATATTTTAAACGGATGACTTGTACGACAGTTTTCTGTCATTTCAGTTTGCACCCTTTGTCAGTAATCTGATCATAACTCCTAAACCAAGATGAATATTGTTGATTCCTCTCCTGTTCTGTAAATTTAACTCATAGCCCTACAATTAGTTGAACAGTAAAGACGCCTAATTATGCTCCCAACTAGGAGTAAGAAGTGTTACGAAACGGACTTCCGGTTCAGAAATTGGATTTCCAGCAGTAAACACTTAAAATGAAATAACCATAACTAGCAAATCTGAAACCCGATTGAAACGAAACCAATCTTTCTGTATAGATGATTAAATATACTTTCTACCCCTTTTATATCATTTTGCTTAATTATGCACGTGCAATTTTATATGATTTTTCTAGTCCAACCAACACCAGTTGCTCATATGTATTCGGTAGCGCATTTACTATATCTCCATCATGTGCGTGATTGTCATACCTCTGTAGATAGTGTTCATTTTGCATCAATAACCTAGTAACTGTGTTACATTATCCAGTGATAAATATTATTGATTGGATTGTGGCAAGTACGTTAGTGTAAAAGCATGAATGAACAACTGAAGTGAAGCGTACTTGTACACATTCAGCGGAACCAAATAGTTATTGCATTGTCGACGCCTATGGGACATATATAAGTGTAACTGTAACTGGAATGGTACGGTTATAGAAACACATATATTAGTGTCATAGGTAAGACATTGAGTACTGTCTATTTATCTTGGATACCAGTCGAGACATGCTTGTTGGAGACCATGTCTCCAGTTCTCGCGTAGACTTGTCATGGAGCGACTAGTATTTGGGTTCATGGTTGGTGTTTGATGTAGACCGCGGGTGTGGGGTTATTTTGGGAGTCGTATGAATGGTATTACTGATTATTAGCGAGCTTGATTCGGGCCCGTGTTCCCTTGCCCCTGGGGCCTACCCTTGGGTTGAGGATACTCCTACGGTGGTTGACGCTCACACTTGGACTGACGATAAGTTTAGCGACTTGGACAGTGAGACTTAGATACTGATAGGTTTAGTGACATGGACATTGCATTGATTACTGATTCGATATACCTGCTTTATTGTTTACCTGTACCGGTTACTTCATGCTCAATCACTCCATGTTTACTGTTTTATGTTCATCATTACTGCATGTGTTTACATATGTATTTATATATATTTCTATTGTGTCGCTCTGACGACCTGAGTATGCATGCTCAGAGGGAGAAGTAGACTGAGCTCGGATCAGGACCTGCCTTATCTCGAGGATATTGCGGACATCTAGATCAGCGACACCAGCGCTATCTCTTCCTTGGACTCTATCTGGTTAGTATTATATCTGTTGATAGAAGTAGTGACTGCATTTCTCATTACCTGTGCATTGATTACTGATTACCACGTAATGCTAGAAGCCGAAGTGTGACTACTGCAGGATATTTCCTTGATCGTAGGAACATGGCTGGCCTTGTCAACCCCTCGTATTCCGTATTTTGGGGAGCGGGGCGTGACATGGTTTTGTTGGTATCAGAGCGCCAGGTTTAGATTGGGATTACAGTTTCCGGGTAGGGCTTGACAATTTAAGTCGCTCAGTCGGTCTAGATTGTAAACTTGTTATCCTTGAATAGAATCCCTACAGTTTGTCATGCGACGTTTTGACTCCATCCGCTAGAGCTTTGGGTGACTTGGTAGAGTTATGTGATTGTAACTATGAACTGCAGCATAGTTGCAAGACAGCACTCTGCTTGAGTGACTTGGATTTCTACATTCGATTCCCATTCGATTGAGTTTCACCTCACCATATATTCTTGTTTCGTTCTATATCTTATTCTGATTATTATGCCTTGTATCTTATGTCGTCCTAAAATTTGTTATTTCAGAACCATGACTTCCAATAACTCCCCCACATCCTCGCCTCACCCTCGTTTCATCACCGCACCCCCCGGACTCTCTTTTCGATTAGGTTGTATCTTGCCGCATACTCCTATCCGAAACTTTCAACCCTATCCTCATTGTAAATTTATATATTTTCTCGATTTTGAATCCGAATTTCATCCTTTTATCTTTGTGTCGTTCTGGACAACCCAATTCCTATTTACGTTTCTTTCGTTCGAGTGCTTGCTCGCGGCATTAACCTTCGAAGTATATACCGCAATACTTTCTCTGGCTAGTCTACCATATATTACTGGTGTTATTTTTCTGTTAACATAGTTATAACTAGTAGTGTTTACTATATTAAATTTAGAGTTTTGCCTATCTGTAGTTACTTAGATTCCCATTATGTGTCAGTAAGTATTTTAGTTTTACTCCCTGTCTTGAAATGCTCTACTATTTTTTTATATTTTCTCAATAGTTCAAAATTACACCGTATATTCTATTTCTAGTAAATTGTTCCTATTTATTCTTTTCATACTATCATATTTTTACTATGAAGTTCCATTCTTCGCGCCTCTGTTTTGAAAAATTTTTTATCCATCTGCTTTAATTACATGATGACGTTTTGAGTTATTTGCTACTCTATATTTCTTTTAATGTTTTATTGTTTATTATACTGTTATCATTCATATTCATTTCGTTTGATGGTGTTCTTTTGATTTACTTTCAAAATTTATATTATTAGCGGTTTGAGTTTTCTTTAAAATGAGTTTCATATTAATTTTCTATATAGTATTCCCTTTTCTTTGTTCATAATTATACCAACTATCTTTTGTTCTCGTATTTACGTTACTTACGTATTCTTGTGCTCCAATCGATTTAAATTTTCTATTTACTGTAATATAAATTATGGTTATCTTTTATTTACTTGTACATATATCATTATCTCGGTATTATCTTAGTTTCTTTCGTATTGTATTATCTCCACATTTTTGCAAATATAGTTTAGTCTTGGTCTTTACGTAGATTGTTGATATCCCGTTTGTTTACTATCCACCTATGTGTTCATTTCATTTTTCCCTATATTGTACCGTATGTGTATTCTTAACCTATTTTATAATTGCCTGATTTGTAGTTTTACTAATATAGTTTCGGAGCTTAAGGCTTATCGGCCAATCTTTCGCCATTGTTATTTGGTGTCATTCTTCCTTGTATTGTATATATAGTTTATTACTATAAATGGTTGGGCCTTGTGTTTACTTATAACTATTCTTTTAGCTACGCCTTTTCTTGTATATAAAAATATTTGGTTTTCATCTAATTGCTTTTACGTAAATCGCTATATAGTAGTTTTGGACTTTTGTTGCTTTTCACGTGGCATTTTACAGCTTGTCGTATTTTAAATTTCGAGAACGAAATTTTATATAAGTGGGGTATGATGTAATACCCAGTAGCCGTAATACAGTATTTTAAAATATACCTATAAATCTAAATTCTATTTTACTGTATGTTTTTCTACAACTGATGTTTGAAACAAGTCATCTTTAAGTTATTACTATTTTCATGTAAAAATTATATAAAATACATTACCCTATTATACCAATATTAAATTTTTACTACTTATTGTTGTTATATATAATGTACACTACCTATGTTCATTTCAAGTAAAATTAACCTATATATATAAATAACTTATTATGTTACCTTATTGCCATTGCCTATATATTAATTTTCCCAAACTATTTTTTTCCTAACCCAAACCCCAGCCCAAGCCCACAACCCACTTCCCTATTTCTCTTAACCCGACCCGACCCAACCAACCCGACCCGACCCACTCGCCCTCTCCTTCTTCTCCCTCGTTTCTTTCTTCCCGCCCTATTCCCAAGTTCTCCCGCTCATCGCGCCCACGCCACGAGACCCACACTCATGCCCTAACGGCCGTGCCTACTTCCCCACGACCCTCACTCGCCCCATGACCGCACTCCTCCAACGTCTCTCCCCAACAGCCGCGACGCCCGCGCCCTCGTCGCCAACAAACTCCCTGACGATCCATCGTCTCTCTCTCCCCCTCTTCCTCCCTCTCTACTTCGCTCTCTCTCTCCTCCTCGTATCTCTCTCTACTACTACTCTCGTCCTCGCCTTCTCACTCTTCCTCACCGAAAACCCACCTAACTCGACGAACTCGCCTTCACTGCCTCCTCTCCTCTGCTGCGAACCCACATCCCCTGACCTACTCATCACCTTCCTCCATGACGATAGCGCTGCCAATATCTTCCATCACCGAGCCCCATTCTCCATCACCTCCTCTTCTCCTCTCACTAACGAACTACCTCCATCGACCTCGTCCACTTCCAACCCCCACAACCTCCTTCACTGCATCCTTAAACCCAACACCAAGCACTTCACCACCAACCTCCACTCGTCGCCGGAGCTTCCCCGACCACCGCTGGCCCCTAAGATCACCGTTATCATCACCGACCCTCCTCCCTGCATGGGTGCCCACTTCAGGCCAGCCTTAACCACAACGTGCACCCTTCCACGCAAGCACCGCAGCGCCACCGTCGTGCCACGCCTGCGCCACCTCCGACCGCATCATCGCCAGCCTCCTCACAGTCACCTAGGTCCCCTCTATTCACCACAGTCAAGCTCCGCAACTGTTGAACCCAAAACGACGTCAGCATCAAGCCCCGGCATTTTATCGAGCACCTGTTGCAGTCGCTGTAACCGCTGATCCAGTCATCTTTGTCGCCATCCAAGCTGTGGCCTCAATCTCTATAGCTGTCTTGGTCGCCAACACAGTCACCATCGCAACGCCGTACACATCCGTCGTAGCCGTTTCGCACTCGAGCTTCATGTCGTACCGTGGCTAATTCCGTAACATTCGTAGCCGTCTCACGTGTTGCAACGATCTCCACGTCCATATCGCTTCCATATCAACTGACCGAGGCAAGTGAACCCCCTATTCACTTGTTTAACATGCTATGATAAGTATTAGCTAAAGAGATTATATTATAGCTAAATATATAAATAAATATAACTGGATCGAAACCTATGCTTGAATCTCGTGTAGCGAATCATCGTGCCGTCTTACTTGAAGAGAGCCCGACTGGGGATTATTACTGTGTTAGTAACGCGTTTAAATTAATTGGTTAACATCTAATTTAGTTTGTTAGAAGAAACATTAGTTTCGAGCGATGACTGAATGTTTATCTTAAGTGCTCGATGTGAGCCTAATGCGAAAACTAAATCAAATATGGCGAAAATCATGATCTTTAGACCTTAACAGTATTTAAAAAATGATGTATACAAATTTGGTGGCGAATCGATGCCATTTTCACACATAAGTGACGCCCTGACCTTAATACCGAAACTTACAATTGACACTGTTAAATTCATAATTAATTCCAGAAAAATCCAATCGCAGCGTGCTCGGGTTTGTTGCAAAGGTTAATGCATAAAATTTAACACGACATGTATCTTTACTGTTAGATATATCCTCTGAATATCAAAAATAAAGAACTTACCTGATCTTGGACCTCAGTCCAGTGTCGGAACTTACCCCTTGACTTGCTTTTGTACACCTTAAAACTTAATGTTTAATTGTGATAGTGTGTGGGTCCAATTACCCCAATGTATACAATTTTTTTATCTTTCCAATAGTACTGGTTTCACTAAATTCCAGTATCATTTGGCATTTAAATCATATTTTAAACGGATGACTTGTACGACAGTTTTCTGTCATTTCAGTTTGCACCCTTCGTCAGTAATCTGATCGTAACTCCTAAACCAAGATGAATATTATTGATCCGTCTCCTGTTCTGTAAATTTAACTTATAGCTCTACAATTAGTTGAACAGTAGCGTTGCCTAATTATGCTCCCAACTGGGAGTAAGACGTGTTACAAAAAGGACTTCCGGTTCAGAAATTGGATTTCCAGCAGTAAACAGTTAAAATGAAATGACCATAACTTGCAAACCTGAAACCCGATTGACAAAAAACCAATTTTTCTGTATAGATGATTAAAAATACTGCCTACCCCTTTTATATTGTTTTGCTTAATTATGCACATACGATTTTATATGATTTTTCTAGTCCAATCGACACCGGTTGCTCATATGTATTCGGTAGCGCATTTACTATATCTCCATCATGTGCGTGATTGTCATACCTCTGTAGATAGTGTTCATTGTGCATCAATAACCTAGTGGCTGTGTTACATTATCCATTGATAAATATTAGTGATTGGATTGTGGCAAGTACGTTAGTGTAAAAGCGTGAATGAACAAGTGAAATGAAGCGTACTTGTACACAATCAGCGGAACTAAATAGTTATTACATTGTCGACGCCTATGGGACATATATAAGTGTAAATATAACTGGAATGGGATGGTTATGGAAACACTTATATTAATGTCATAGGTAAAACATCGAGTACTGTCCATTTATCTTGGATACCAGTCGAGACATGCTTGTTGGAAACCCTGTCTCCAGTTCTCGCGTAGACTTGTCATAGAGCGACTAGTATTTGGGTTCATGGTCGGTGTTTGATGTAGACCGCGGGTGTGGGGTAGTTTGAGTGTGAGTTCGATCAACGGAATCTCGGGAGTCCCACTGCCGGCATATACAGCGATTTTGTGAGTCGTATGGATGGTATTACTGATTATAAGCGAGGGTGATTCGGACCCGTGTTCCCTTACCCTTGGGGCCTACCCTTGGATTGGGGATACTCCTGTGGTGGTTGACGCTCACACTTAGACTGACGATAGGTTTAGCGACTTGGACAGTGAGACTTAGAGACTGATAGGTTTAGTGACATGGACATTGCATTGATTACTGATTCGATATACCTATTTTATTGTTTACCTATACCGGTTACTTCATGCTCATGTCATCACTCCATGTTTACTGTTTCATGTTCATCATTGTTGCACGTGTTTACATATGTATTTATATATATTGCTATTATGTCGCTCTGACGACCTGAGTATGCATGCTCAGAGGGAGAAGTAGACCGAGCTCGGATCAGGACCTGCCTCGAAGATATTGCGGACATTTAGATCAGCGACGCCAGCGATATCTCTTCCTTGGACTCTATCTGGTTAGTGTTATATCTGTTGATAGAAGTAGTGACTGCATTTCTCATTACCTGTGCATTGATTACTGATTACCACGTAATGCTAGAAGCTGAAGTGTGACTACGGCAGGATATTTTCTTGATCGTAGGAGCATGGCCGGCCTTGTCAACCCCTCGTATTCCGTATTTTGAGAAGCGGGGCGTGACATCTATAGTCCTTAAAATATTTTTTTCCATATCTCGAGGGGGTTTTATGAAAAATACTTTAATATAATTTAAAATTAAACCTCGAGGATGATTTATAATATTTAGAGTTTTCATGAACATGTATTTTAATTGTTGTGGTATTTTAGTGCCTAGCTTTTTGAAAGTTTATGGTATTTTTATGAAAAATACTACTTTTGGAAACTTGGTGGTATTTTATTAAAAATTCTAATCTTTCATTATAAAAATATAGTTTCATAATATATTTTTATTGAAAATACGAATTCATAGTTTTATATAATTTTCCAAAATTTAGTTTTGTTTAGAAAAGTCATATTTCTTAAAAACCGTATTTTTATTTTTTTTTCGAGACCGAATATTCCGTGAGGAGTTCTGCATCTCGCTCTACTGTCCCAAGGATGTGTAATAATCTGCACTATCCATTAGTGGGTCCCCTAACGAGAGTTGTAGAGGCGTAATTGCTAAGGATTCCAAAAATACCGATTAAAAGAAACCCATTTTGAAAAGGTGTGGTATTTTAATGAAAAAGTTATTCTTTAAATGAACCATATATCTAGAATACTGTGCTATGAAACCATAGTGTGCGTGTGGGGTAGGTCATTACCCCGTGAAAGTTCTAAATATGGGTATACTAGTTATCAAAAAAGGGGTCATACTAAAGTTCATGATATTTTAATGAAAAATTTTGTTATTTGATTATTTCTCATGAAAATTTTGGTCAAACTAAAAATTAATTGATTGTAAACAAGGTTACGAGTGATGTGAGAAAATTAGTTTGCCCTATTTTTGCTTAAAGGGGGAGTTCCAAGGTTAAAATAACATGTATCGGAGTTAACTCCACTTTACCGATATGTTTTTAGAAGATAATTTGAGATGAAAGAAAAAAAAGAAGAGGAAACTTACTCATTGTGTAGCGATGGGAAAAGATTAAAGAAGAGAGAAGGGTTCCGTGGCGTCACGGAAACTCCAGAAACGACTTCGATATTCAATGAAAAGAGCTTAGTTGCTAACTCCACTTGACTCCACTGGCACTTAGAAACTTTTGGGAGAATTTTGATAGAAATTTTCAGATTGGGGGAGAGCTAGAAGATGGGGTGCTATTTATAGTGAAGAATTAGGGCTTGGGAATTAAAAAATTGGATTTAAAGAATTAAAATAGTGTTAAACGGTGAATTGAATGGTCTCTGTTTGATTGTAGGAAAATCAAACAGTGCAGGAGAGTTGAGGGGAGTCGAAGGGACGAGTGTGCAAAGCACGAAAGGAAATGAGGCTATATCGACCGTCGGTGGCGGCCAAAAGAGGGGAATGGACGGTCGGATCTTGAGGTCTTACCTCGAGATTTGTGCCACGTGTCAAGTTTGGTGTTTACTCCTCTTTGCGCCTGTTTAATTTTTTAAAACTTTTCGTTTCTCTGTGAATTGCATGTGCAACTCTTAGGCTTCCGAAAAATTAAAAAGAAAAATCTATAAAAAATAATTGGAACTGATGGGAATCGAACACACAGATTATGTCACAGCAGTGTAAAGGCTTTACCAGTGAGCTACAGGTTACTTCTTGCTTTTATTGAACAAATCTAACTTATAATTTTACAACAGGATGAAATACCCTTTCTATAAAATAAACAAGTAATTTTGTACAGGGATTTCAGAGTCGTTACAGGAATTAAAGAAGAATCTAATTTCTCTAGGAGCATTGGATGCGGCAAGATGCAAGTTTGTAAGTCAAGATGGAGTGCTAAAGGTTGTCAGGGGTGCCCTAGTGGTCATGAAGGGACAACGACCGAAGAAATTGTATCGTTTGGATGGTAACACAATTATTGGTGGTGCAGCCATAGCTATAGAGAAACATGTGGAGGATACCACAAAGCTGTGGCATATGCGTCTTGGACACATGAATGAGAAGGATTTTCATAAATTGCACAGAAGGGAGTTACTTAAAGGGATTACCACGTGCAAGTTAGACTTCTGCAAATATTGCACGATAGGAAAGCAATATAAAGTCGGCATTATGCTAGCCGTGCATAAGACCGAAAGACTTCTCGACTATATACACTCATACATATGGAGGCCATCACCAGTTCCATCAAAGGGAGGTGCCATACACTATGTCACTTTCATTGACGACTTCTCATTGAAGGTATGGGTCTATTTTCTCAAACACAAGTCAGTAGTGTTTGCCAGATTTAAGGAGTGGAAAATGGCCGTTGAGAAACAAAAGGGGCGATCAGTGAAATACTTGCGGACAGATAATGGAGGAGAATATACCTCGAAGGAGTTTCAAGAATACTATAAAAAAAAATAGGGTATACAAAGGCAATGGACAATTCCAGAACTTCCAAAGCAAAATGGGGTAGCGAAGCGCATGAACGGGACACTATTAAAGAGAGCCAGAAGTATGCAGTTGCAATCCGGCCTTTCGGAGAACTTCTGAGCAGAGACGGTAAGTCATGAGTGCTATTTGGTTAACAGGTCTCCATCTACAGCCATAAATTTTCAGATCTCCAAAGAAATATAGAGAGGAGAGACAATCAATTATGATTCGTTACGAGTGTTTAAGTGCCTTACTTACTCACTCATGAATCAAAAGGATAGGATCTGTTGGAGATAGTGCACTCAAAGTCAATTATTGGATCGCAGGTACGTGATTGCAATGATTGAGGCAGGACCTATACCGATATGACAGTCTTGCTCGAGATGATAGTATGATATCTGGTTTGTCTTTATCATCGTATACATGCTTTAGTTCACTATTGCATGATGATAGCGCCCATAGGATTCTTGCTTGACTACCAGCAGTATGATGGCGATCATATATGTAGGAGCTGGGGTCTGTAAGCACATCCTTAATGTGTCCCTAGTCGTGGGAGTTTCGAGACAAGGCATCGATACTCCAGAGTAGACTAGTGTATACAGTCGAGACCCCGACGAGGGGCGATGGTCGGTCTCACAAGCCATTGGTGTTAGTTGGTTCACCTAAGATGTATACAGGTGCTCATTGGGTTATGAGTACACCGGACAGGACTCGCCGGGAACATGCTAGTTGGTATTATACATATCGTCAGATAGCAGTTCCCTGATGACATGTGTACAGGTTAGTTCATCGACTTGAGATCGTCATTTGTCTCGTGTGAGTTCCCACTGTGCTTAGATTACTACCCTACCACGCTCAAAGGAGTTGTGCAAACAGGTTTTAGTTGGGTACAGTCCCGAGCCACATTGGAGGCAAGTGAGCGGATCGTCGGGGATTCGTCTCTCCCGGTATTGGGGGTTGATGTCGCGCAGTGCACGGGTGGCCATCACTAGAAATCCTCGGCCGAGGTAGTGGAGAATTACTGATTTGGATCAGTAGATTCTCAGGTGGTGATGGGTTTCATACCGACACGATTTATCGCGTTATTAGGGGTCTGACTTTATCCACCCCCTAGACTCGATATGCGATACTCTTTAGACGAACGGACCGGACTGTACGGATATTGTCACTGTCAGGCTCAGTAGGGTTTATGGATGAGTTCGCTCGTCAGCTTCCCTTCCAATCAATACATAGGCAACCGTTACGTACAGCTTGTACCTCTGACGTGCTAGAGGTTATACCCAATGCCAGTGTGTTAATGAGTCATTAGAGTCCCCCACAGACCGTTTCCCAAGTTAGGGCGAAACGTTGTAAAGGCCGTATGGTTATATGGCAGGGTTAGGAAAATGCACGTGCGTTTTCGCACGTGTCATTTTTCGGGCAGATAATACTGGTCGGGTTTGGTTTAAGCCGGATCCGAGTATTATACTGTGTAGATATAATATCTTTGTCTCAGATGCATTTTTATTCGGTCGTAATACAAATGCGGGTATGTTTATACCATTACGGGGTTATCCTGAAATTCGTTTCAGGATCACTTTTGGAAGTTGCCAGTTTCCAGTTTTCTATCGCCCGTCTTTTAACATTCGGTTAAAGACGGATTTATCTTTTCTTGATAAGGGTGAAGCTTCTAGTTGGTGACTAGGATGGTGAGGTGGCTTTGTTCATTAATGATTCAATTAATGCTTGATGACTAAGGGTTATGGTTCAATGTATGCATTGATTATGTTCATACTAGGTGTCATGGTGATTCATCATCTCATTTAATCTTGTGGTCACCTCCTAGCTCCTATACTCACCTCCCTCCTATCCTATAAGTGGCCGGCCTCCCCCTTGGTGTTTGATGATGGTAGTTAGAAAAAAGATATAGTTATTTGGTTCATGGAAATTAAGCATACTCATTTCATATTTCCACCCGATCCAAAAGGCAACTTCATTAACCGTTCGTCCATAGCACGTAACGAGACAACGTGTTCTACTCATTCTCTACAACATCTTGGTCGTCTCTTTTAGCAAACTTGACGACCGAGTTGCCTCGGTTCAGAGGCGGGAGCCCGTTTAAAGATCCGTCGACGTGGTGCCACCTGGACGAGAAGACTGGAGATTCAGGAGATCGGAGCAGCCGCAACAAGCGTGGGATGATGGTTGAAGACCGAAGGACTCGGATCATTCAGTATAACGTTTCTACCCACTTTGTAGTTTGTTAGTTTAGCTTTAATGGCAGATCCGGGTTATAGTACGCGATAGCGCCAGTTGTAAAAAGTTTTTGTTCCGCATTTGGCGTCTGTTAGACGGTCGGGACGCTACCGTGGACTTACAGTGGTATCAGAGCCTCACCATTAAGCTATACTAACTTGTGCTAACACGTTTAAAATATCGATCGAACCGAATTTCGAAAATCATATTTTTTCAGCACCTGAGTTTCTGTCGATTTTTTAAGGGGCCTAAAAATAATTTTACATATTACAGAAAGATAAGCAGGGTTTTCTAAGAATACTGGTAAATTTTGAGCACGTGATCCTACGTGACCGCCGCGGATCCGCGGTCAAACCTAGGATTTGACCGCGGAACCGCGGCAGTACTGTGGGAACAGTGCTTCAAAATTCTTTAGTAGGCTTTAATGTGGAATTTGTGGTTTTTGGCATATTTCTTTTGGGCCCAGATTTTGTTACTGTACAGCAGATGTACGTGGGGCCCGCTTCGGAAAATTTAGTCGATCGAAATTTTAAACTTGTTAGTATGCAGTATTTACATTATATCTCCGACCGGGAATGTCATTTGATCGGTAAACCGCGTCTGATTGCTATAGTTCTTTTAGACGGGTTTGCGAACGTGACATTCGCGTTGATGTTCTGTGTTGTGCTGAGATGTTGCGGATTTGTCGTGGTGGATAGCAGGGTGCAATGATAGTGCAGTTTGGATTTATTTGTACATTTGATATTGCGGGGCGAGCGTCCAACATGTGGACTGTCGTCACTGCCTGTTTATATAATATTCTTTTGGGGCACGACCGGGTTGAGGTCGATGTACCCGTTGTACATATTTTATTTTCTGTACTAGGTTTATCCCGCGAAGGAGTGCACGGATAGCCGGGTTCTGGAGGGCAACGGGTCCGTATCTCATGGCTTTGAGAGGCAAAGGGACCTCACTCTAGAATTGGCAGACTATTCACCGCACTCGTAGGGGGTACAGTTTGACCCAAGGAGGGGTGCTCAATTTACCGGATTCCGTGAAGTGCCGGGTGTTCCATTCACTATGCTGTGGGGACTACCTCGCTTCAGGTTTTGGCGGGTAACTTGCCGCACCCGTAGGGGTCTAGGTTTCATTGCACAGGCTATCCACACGACCAGGGGAACGTCAGGTTTCAGCAGCGGCTCTGTGAAACCCGGGGATCCCAGATTATCTGTATTGTTCTGTGATGCTTATTACTTTTCTGTAATGTTGCATATTATCACGCCTAGAGCGATTATTGTATATTGGTATATATACTATTAGATGTTTTATATGTTTTACACCCGTGCTAGTCCAGCCCCCGCTCTGTCGTTAGTTAAGTAACCTAACGGGTGATGACGGGACCCGGTGGCGAATGCGGATGGCATATACGTACATTTTATTTTCGTTCTTTTCTGGTGTAATTGATTGATGGGACTGCATTGATTCTTATCAATTCAAGGATAAAACAAACCTATATTTGATGTTGTTGGAACAAATTTAAAAAGGTGTTATTACAAAGATGTTTCATTTTGTTTTGCATAGCGATATTCAGTCAGAATATCCTGCACCTCATTCGACGAGGAAAGGGCCGAGATCCCTTCACCCGGAGTGACCCCTTGGGCAGAAGTTTACGTCAGGGTAATAACTTCACTATAGTCGATTACAAGTTACTTTGCATCGTGGTATTCAGTTGGAATATCCTGCACCTCATTCCACGAGGAAAGAGCCGAGATCCCTTCACCGGGAGTGACCTCTTTAGCAAAACGTTTTTGCCACTATATTTTATAAAAGGCTATCAGTTTCCTTCAACGAGATCAAGTTCATTACGTTAAAGGTTTTTCGCCAAAAACCAGCCGTAGCCCTCCGTCATTTCTTTTGGGTATTCAGTAGTATTCAAGCTATGCATGCTTGGCCCTTAGTCAAGGCATAGTGTTTGGTAGCTGCTGGGTATTCATTTGTTGCATAGATAGATGAGTTGGTTTGGGACAGTCGTTCTGTCATACTTGGCCCTTAGTCAAGGGCATGTGCGGGTGGATTCAAATTGACCTGGATAGTGACGGGTAGAACTTGGCATGTGACTTATGACATACTTAGCCCTTAGCTAAGGTCATAAGAGCATGGGGCAAAAATCACATTGGGAGTTTCAAATATACAGGAAACTTGTCAGGCATGCGCATATCTTCTGGAGTGTGATAACTTGAGTGGCTTCCATCAAGTTATCATGCGATGATAGTTGGATCCCGATTCTCACTGATGAGTTAGTTTACTCTTCGGGTGATCCCGACTAATTCTTCTTTCAGGTTTAGAGGAGAATTTGAGATTACAATGGGAGGTTTCCTGATTAGATAAAGTGATAACCATTCTGATCTAGGTTAGAGTGCACGCAGAGTGTTTCTTTTCTCTCTCTCTCTCTTTGGCAGCGACCATTGACCGACCCTAGACTTTGACTCAGTGACCAAGTTGACCGAACCTTCTTAAAATACTGACTTTTGGATTGTATGAGTTGCATAAGTCATTGCCGCTCCTTCTTTTACTCTTTGTATTTCTCAGAACACCCGGTATTATTACGAATATCCACTTCTATTGGATAGATCCATCGTATGGTTATATACGAACTCGAAGGTACTACTTCGAGGATGGATCCAGGTTCAGGAGAAATAGAATTGGTTTATTCAGTTGTCTTTTATTATCACCTTCTCTCAGGTTGCGAGGGCTCCTTAGTTTAGGAGAGTACACCTATTACGTTTATTGGATAGTCTTATTCCAAACCATAGGCTGGTACCGAAAGGTAGGGAATGAAGAAAACCAATTAGCCTAAGTAGGGTGTACAGAAGGTAATATATAAAGACAAAATAAAGGAATTAGAAAGAGGGCAAAGTAAATTGCGACTGTTATCATTCACGACCAAACCGCGTACATCATCGCCACTCCTATTTCACCTTTGCTTTTTTCCCCAGTTCGGGAGAAATAGAATAAGGTATTATTCAGTTGTTTTTTATCATCACCTTCTCTCAAGTTGCGAGTACTCCTAGGATTAGGAGAGTACACCTATTATGCTTACTGGATAGTCTTCTTCCAAACCATAGGATGGTGTCGAACGGTAAGGAAGGAAGAAAACCATTTAGCCTAACGAAGGTGTACAGAAGGTAACGACTAAAGACAAATAAAGGGATTTGGAGAGGTGGCAATGAAATATACGGTTTAAGTCATGAATAGGATTATGGAAGAGGCATTACTAGGAATACCAGGATACCCCTACGAGACATTTTAATGTTTCAGTTTCACTGCGCATTGTTAAAAGAAAACTGTTTTCCCGATTAGATACTTACTCCAGGGTATGTATTTACTAGGTTTCATTCTCATATCTGTATGGTTTTTACAGATGATGAGTGGGAGTAAGTTATTGGGAATTAGGTGATCATCCTCATTATATCGGAATTCGTTGTAATTGGTGATATTTGAGGAAATCGCCTGGGTACAGTTTTCAACCTACGACGCACAAGGTTTTGAGTTATTCAACTCAGCGGACTTATACAGAGTATTGTATGTTGTCCAGTGTCCGTCAGGACAAAGGGGTAGGTCCTCGTACTATATTCTGTTTACTTGTGACTTCTCTAGTTTTTAGACAAGTGTTTCGTAGAAATACAATGTCTAAGTTTTGAGAAGTTGTAGGTATAAGAATAAAGTAGAGAACCAGGTGTCACAAGTATCGGGATTCTTCAAAGAGACTGAAGATACAGATTCTTGTGATTGGTATTCAGATGATAGTAATGGTTTTGAGAAACTCGTTTCTCTTTCAGGTTACTCATAATTGGATGGATTCCTAAGTTGAGTAATGCTGAGTAGCCACTTTCCATTAAGTTGATATGCACTGGAGACAGCTGCATGATTTGAATCTGGTTCCAATTAAATTAGTGTCTCTGTTTTTATATTGGATATAGAATGGTTCATATCTTAACGATGTTAAGGTAAGGGGAGTTGTCCAGCTTATGCTTAAAACCAGACACTGGATAACTCAAGGCACGTTTCTGTAATGGCGGTTTGTGGGTTGACCCTGGTTTTGACGAGGGTTAACATTTCTACCATCTGGAAGATCAATAGTGATATTGTTCTTGACTCGCTACAGTTTTAGTAAAATGGATTTTTTCAGAAAACAGTAGTGGGAGTATGGTAGAACTGGAAGTGATTCCAGAACCACAAACGATTACGGAAAATTTAATAGGACCAATATATTCAATCAGGTTTGACATTCCAATAGCCACTTCGCAGACATGGTGGGTAACCTCAGACACCCGAGAGGTACTCCGGTAGCCTCAAGAACGGTGACAGGGAGGTTCTTGTTTACCCAGACTTGACACTACTGTTGTTCTAGACTATGAGACTCGGCAGAAGGATAAGTATAGCGTCGTTCTAGACTAGCTTTAGAAGTGTACGTATATATTATTCTGCCAGAGGGTTGTCGTGGTCAGTGGGAGCAGCGGAAGCATAGTGGGCAAGTAGCTTATGTCTATTTATAGACTTAAGCAGATATAGCGGAGATAAGATCATCTATTTTTGATGTGACAGTCATGGGTTTGACTTCATCAGAATA
Organism: Agapanthus africanus; assembly: GCA_030015575.1. Classification (NCBI taxonomy): domain Eukaryota; kingdom Viridiplantae; phylum Streptophyta; class Magnoliopsida; order Asparagales; family Amaryllidaceae; genus Agapanthus; species Agapanthus africanus. The sequence goes on from JASDDO010000019.1 coordinate 50,804,557, forward strand.
GGGGATAGATCTGTTAAGAAGGTAGTAAGGTGTGATGTCCTGGTATTTGGATGACATACACAAAGTAGGAAGTAAAATTCCTATACTACGATCGGTTGTACTGTGGTCGTCACACAGTTGTTTCTCCACAAAAGATATGGATATAATATAAGACATTCTGGTTACTAGATCTAAAGTCTTAGATCTAGATTTGGGTAGTTTCCCAATATGGGTACTTTGACAATATTCTAATGGTATTTGAGAATAGATGACTCCTGGCATGGTAGTGTACCTGCAGGTGATGGAGTCACCCTCTCTAAAGGTGTCTTATAGACTAAAAGGAAGAGGGATGTGCATGATTGGCAGATCACTTGCTTAGGCAATTGAGTCAATCATGAGATGTCAAGTACCACACCAGATATTGTTTTTGCACTAGATGCGATAAATTTATATTAATCCAATCCTGGAGAAACATAAGGAAGCATTTTTAGAACATAAGTACATGTTCTACGGATTTGATGACGGCAGCCTCCTTCGGGAGACGGTTATCATTCCAGGCTTCAAAGATGACATGGATATCAGAGTGATTGTCAGAGTTATAGTTTTCCCTCTGACGAGGGACAGTATTGTGGACAGGTGGTCCAAGAGGATACTGTGGGAGGCATGGTGCTGGATACTAATTAAGTTCAGTTATCGATACAGTCTAAGAAGTTTGGATTTGGAGTTCATTTATGAACTAGGTCCCATCAGATATCCAGACATATTCTAAGACAGGTATTACTCGATTCGAGAGATGGCTTTCTCCGCGAATTTGAGATATAGAGAGGTATAGAAAGAAACATCAGGGCAGATCCACTCACTGAGGCTATTTCTCGAACACAAGAGTTTTACAAACTAGCTTTATGAAACTGATTAGTAGAGAAGTTGGATGTTCGGTATCACACTGGCTGTGAGTATGCGACATCGCAATAATTAGCCTTAAGTGCAAGTGGGAGATTGTTGGAGATAGTGCCCTCAAAGTCAATTATTGGATCGCAGGTACGTGATTGCAATGATTGAGGCAGGACCTATACCGATATGACAATCTTGCTCGAGATGATAGTATGCTATCTGGTTTTTCTTTATCATCGTATACATGCTTTAGTTCACTATTGCATGATGATAGAGCCCATAGGATTCTTGCTTGACTACCAGCAGTATGATGGCGATCATATACGTGGGAGCTGGGGTCTGTAAGCACATCCTTAATGTGTCCCTAGTCGTGGGAGTTTCGAGACAGGGTATCGATACTCCAGAGTAGACTAGTGTATACAGTCGAGACCCCGACGAGGGGCGATGGCCGGTCTCACAAGCCATTGGTGTTAGTTGGTTCACCTAAGATGTATACAGGTGCTCATTGGGTTATGAGTACACCGGACAGGACTCGCCGGGAACATGCTATTTGGTATTATACATATCGTCAGATAGCAGTTCCCTGGTGACATATGTACAGGTTAGTTCATCGACCTGAGATCGTCATTTGTCTCGTGTGAGTTCCCACTGTGCTTAGATTACTACCCTACCACGCTCAAAGGAGTTGTGCAAACATGTTTTAGTTGGGTACAGTCCCGAGCCACATTGGAGGCAAGTGAGCGGATCATCGGGGATTCGTCTCTCCCGGTATTGGGGGTTGATGTCGCGCAGTGCACGGGTGGCCATCACTAGAAATCCTCGGCCGAGGTAGTGGAGAATTACTGATTTGGATCAGTAGATTCTCAGGTGGTGATGGGCTTTATACTGACACGATTTATCGCGTTATTAGGGGTCTGACTTTATCCACCCCCCTAGACTCGATATGCGATACTCTTTAGACGAACGGACCGGACTGTATATACATTGTCACTGTCAGGCTAAGTAGGGTTTATGGATGAGTTCGCTCGTCAGCTTCCCTTCCAATCAATACATAGGCAACCGTTACGTACAGCTTGTACCTCTGACGTGCTAGAGGTTATACTCAGTGCCAGTGTGTTGATAAGTCATTAGAGTCCCCCACAGACCGTTTCCCAAGTTCGGGCGAAACGTTGTAGAGGCCGTATGGTTATATGGCAGGGTTCGGAAAATACACGTGCGTTTTCGCACGTGTCATTTTTCGGGCAGATAATACTGGTCGGCTTTGGTTTAAGCCGGATCCGAGTATTATACTGTGTAGATATAATATCTTTGTCTCAGATGCATTTTTATTCGGTCGTAATACAAATGCGGGTATGTTTATACCATTACGGGGTTATCCTGAAATTCGTTTCAGGATCATTTTTGGAAGTTGCCAGTTTCCAGTTTTCTATCGCCCGTATTTTAATATTCGGTTAAAGACGGATTTATCTTTTCTTAATAAGGATGAGTCGTGCTTCTAGAAGCTTCTTAGTTGGTGACTAGAATGGTGAGTTGGCTTTGTTCATTAATGATTCAATTAATGCTTGATGACTAAGGGTTATGGTTCAATGTATGCATTGATTATGTTCATACTAGGTGTCATGGTGATTCATCATCTCATTTAATCTTGTGGTCACCTTCTAGCTCCTACACTCATCTCCCTCCTCTTCTATAAGTGGCCGGCCTCCTCCTTGGTGTTTGATGATGGTTGTTAGAAAAAAGATATAGTTATTTGGTTCATGGAAATTAAGCATACTCATTTCATATTTCCACCCGATCCAAAAGGCAACTTCATTAACCGTTCGTCCATAGCTTTGGACGTAATGAGACAAAGTGTTCTACTCATTCTCTACAACATCTTGGTCGTCTCTTTTAGCAAACTTGACGACCGAGTTGCCTCGGTTCAGAGGCGGGAGCCCGTTTAAAGATCTGTCGACGTGGTGCCACCTGGACGAGAAGACTGGAGATTCAGGAGATCGGAGCAGCCGCAACAAGCGTGGGATGATGGTTGAAGACCGAAAGACTCGGATCATTCGGTATAACGTTTCTACCAACTTTGTAGTTTGTTAGTTTAGTTTTAATGGCAGATCCGGGTTATAGTACGCGATAGCGCCAGTTGTAAAAAGTTTTTGTTCCGCATTTGGCGTCTATTAGACGGCCAGGACGCTACCGTGGACTTACAGGATCAAGCTGGAGTCAAACTCAAAAAGGAGTGTTTTTTTAGGATTCAAACTTGGAGTCAATGGCTACAAATTATGCGATTCGGAAAACAGAAGGGTGTTCACTAGCCGAGATGTGATCTTTGATGAGACATCTATATTGAAAAACTTGGTTGAAGAAAATAAGGAGGCAGGTGGAGCACTAGGTGACGATGATCCGGTAGAGGTAGAGTTTTCTGGCACTCATAAAAATACGGACACTGAAACACAATTTCAGCCTATTGATGCAAAGGTGGACGGGCAAAATACGGAAATAGACAATGAGAACCAACCCCGGCACACAGACAATGGCATTAAGGAAATCTGCGTGTCCACATAAGGAACCAGTAAAGTACGGTTTCGAAGATATACTCGCATTTGCTTTAGTCACGGAAAGCGAAGATCCTAGTAATTATCGAGAGGCCATTGAGCAAGAAGATAGAGATCGATGGGTTGTTGTGATGATAGAGAATATGAAGTCACTTCGAAATAACGACGCGTGGAAGTTGATTGAGCTACCGAAAGGAAAAAGGGTTGTTGGCTACAAATGGATATTCAGGAAAAAGGATGATGAGCAAAACAAAGCAACGTTAGTTGTGAAGGATTATACTTAAAAGGAGGGAGTTGACTACAACGAGATTTTCTTGCCTATAGTCAAGTATACATCTATTTGAGTTTTGTTAACACTGGTAGCAGTTCAGAATTTAGAGTTGGATCAAATGGACGTGAAAACGGCCTTTCTGCATGGTGAGTTGGAAGAGACAATCTTCATGATGCAACCTAAAGGATTCATAGAACCCAGCAAGGAGGATCACGTATGTGAACTCAAGAGGTCTCTATATGGGTTGAAACGGTCTCTCAGGAAGTGGTACAAGCGCTTCGATTCTTTTATGATGAAGACCAACTACTCTCGATGTGAGTATGACAGCTGCATGTACTCAAAGCGGTTTAAAGATAGCTCGTCGATATATGTACTCCTATATGTCGATGACATATTAATTGCTGCTAAGAGTATGGCGGAAATAAAGGCGCTCAAACCTTCATTCAGTGCAGAATTTGATATGAAGGATTTAGGTGAAGCAAAGAAAATTCTTGAGATGGAGATTTTTTGAGACAAAAAAGCTGGAAACCTATGGCTATCCCAAAGAAAGTATATTGAGAAGGTGTTGGAAAGATTCAACATAATGGACTTAAGACAGGTGAGTACCCATATCGCCAGTCATTTTAAGTTATCAACCAAGGAGTGTTCAAAATCAAAGGAGAAGAAAGAAAAGATATCTTGGGTACCATATGCAAATGTGGTGGGATCACTTATGTACGTTATGGTATGCACGCATTTAGATATATCCTATACCGTAGGTCTGGTTAGTTGGTACATGTCAAATCCAGGAAAGCGCCATTGGGAAGCTGTAAAGTGAATACTTGGGTATCTGAAATGAAGTAAAGATCTCGATTTACTCTTTCATAAGTCAGAAGATAAATCAAGCCAGATGCAGGAATATATAGATGCTGATTATGCTGGTGACTTGGACAAGAGAAGATCAATTATAGGCTATGTGTATACAGTTGCAGAATCTTCAGTCGGTTGGAAGTCAACATTTCAGGATACTGTAGCGCTATCAACGACGGAAGCAAAATACATGGCAGCAGTGGAAGTATCGAAGGAAGTCTTGTGGTTAAAAAGTTTAGTTGGCGAGTTCGGATTCGAGAAGGGGTCGACTCCTTTGTTTTGCAACAGTCAAAACGCCATTCACCTGGCGAAGAATCAGATATACCATAGTCGAACGAAGCATATTGACGTGTGGTATCACAAGATAAGAGAGTGGGCCGAAAAGGAGATCGATTTGATTAAAATCGATACTAAGATAAATCCGGCAAACATGCTAACGAAGGTTATTCCTACGGAGAAGTTCAAGTCGGCCTTGGTTTCTATTTAGGTACTCAAATGTGAGGAAGGTTTGCAACCTCGGTAGGAGGTTTGCATCAGTTTCGCAGTTCTGAGGAAAAACTGTAACAGTTTGCAATTTCAAGTTTTGGAGCTGTGCCGAAAAGGGAAACGGGGAAAACTAAAGAGTACAAGACGAAAGCAAAAAAATTTCAAGATGGATAAAAGAATATACAAGACAAAGTGGAGATTGTTGTGAAGTGTTTTGTATATCGAGACTGTGCACGATCCAGAAAATGAATCAGACGTCTGAAGATCAAAATCCAGAAATCCAGAGACGGCTCAACTCTATTTTGAGACGGCTCAAGGCAACTTTGAGACGTCTCACAACCTGTCTAGAATTAGTGATTCTTCTCTGTTCATATGATACAGCCCATACTCATGTTGAGCCGGCTCAAAGGATTTTCGGATCGAACAGAGCAGTTTCATTAATTAAGGAAATTCTATTATAACTCAAATTTATTTTGGGTATAAATAGGATGCTAAGGTTAAGTTAAAAGTGCTTGATCATAAGGTTTAAGGGAGGCGCAAAGACGGCTCCACAAGGGATCAAGTAGGCCATTAAGGAAAACTTCAAGAGAGAAGAAGGTAGATCTCGTTGAAGATCTTGAAAGAGAGAGTTTGTAATTTTCTGTAAAGTTTTCTCTAAAAATCTAATAAAGTATTCTCTCATTTCCCCGTGGTTTTTACCGTTTGGGTTTTCCATATTAAATCTCTTGTGTTGTTAGATTTTGCTTTGTTTCTAGTTGTTATTCGTTAAAGGGATCTTACAATCCATTAGGATTTTTTTTCCGCTACACGCAACCAACAACACAAGCACCCATGAGATCCACAAATTTGCCCTGAAATCGTTAAATTGTAACCACTCTCCCTCTCTTTGGGGATCGAACCTTGCACTCTCCCTAGCCCAGAAGAGAGTATCTCAATTAATATAAGAAAATGATGTGGGGGTGCGGGGTTGGGGGTCAGGGTGATGGTGGTGGGGGTTGGATAGACTTCCTCCCCCATCCCAAAAGTCTGCTAGAATATTCTACGCTGACCAAGTATCACTTGTATTTCAAAACAATAGATTCTTGTGTTCAAAATAATTTCTACCTTGTCCTAAAAGAAAAAAAAAAGATTTTTTTAAATATAAAATGTAGAAAAAGAGAAGAAAAAAGTTGGTTGTATTAAGCCATAGCAAATATTAAATTGATATCATTAACAAGTGACATGGACGACCACAGGGAAAGACATCAGCAAGAAGCTTTAACAGTCTCCTCCAAAAAGAAAGTTTTATTGAGTCGTATTAGCTTGATACCTTGATGCACGTTGTTATTCCATAATACTAAAGGTAAATCTTCTAGATAAAGTGGTTATTAGCATCTTATGAAAGCATTAGGTTTTAAAGAGGTCTGAAGGTTAGAACCCCCTTATCATTAATTTAAATGATATTAAGTTGCCTCTATTTATTATATTTAAGAGTCATGTTTGATATACATTTGTCTATTTTAACTATTTTTAATAAAGCGGGCACGGCCAGAAAAAGAACTTTATGAAAAAATATCTATACGGGTCACTTCATTACTACTTTACATATATAGGGCTTTTTTACTTGCAGCACCATCACCCCCTCCACACACCCACACACCCACACACCACAAAAAAGGCAAATTCCTTTTTAACACTCCGAAACATGGTATTTCCATCCGGAAAAAAAAAACCGTTAACTGTAACTTTAATTTTTCTTTATAGATTTTAAGTTCACCCGAAAACAACAAATAAGACCGCAGAACCATTCAACTTCTTCATTGCTTGAAAAGGATGTTGAAGATGCTCTTTATTTCATTGGCGATTTTGAGATAGATACAGCAAAAACATAAACCATAATTTCAATTTAGGAAAGAAATTGAGTATTTCTAAAGAAGAAGAGAGAGGTTGGGATGTTTTCAAAAAAAACCTGAAGTTATGCCCGTTAAAAGTTGAAGGAAAATGTTAAGAGGGGTAAAATGATATTTCTTATTAATTTTGGAAGTTAAAAGGTAAATACCAAATTTTTGGAATAGAAATAAATTTACTATATTTGGGAGAAAACAAGTAAGAACTCCCCGTATACATTAGGTTATAATATTAGGTTATAATACAAGCATGTATACATTAGGTTATAATACAAGCCTGACATTAGGTTATAATACAAGCGTGTATCGCATAAAAAAATATACTAGCACATTGCAGAAGAGATCTTAGAACAGATCCTGATTTAGGATCTTTCGAAAAAAATGTTCCTATATATTGTATCCTGATGTAGCAGTAAATAGGATCTTAGTCGAGTTCTGCATAAAAATGAAAAATAAAACTAAAAAAAGTAAATAAAAATAAAATAAAATAAAATAAATCGCCTCATGTAATAACATCCTGGTACAGAGACTAACAATAAATTCTGTGCAGCTTTGGTACCTCAGGTTCCAAAGGACAATTCAAACCTTGCTCTGCTCTATCTGATATGATAGCAACCCTAAAGCTACCACTAACTACTTCTTCAACTTGGACGGCTTCATAAATAACATTTCCTCTAACATGGCGGGGGAGCCATTAAGAACATGAATTATCAAGAGGCGATTAAATGGACCAATGGCGGAATATACCCAGAAGACCAAATTACACCAAAATACTCTTAACTATATGATCATAGCTTTTTCACTAAATTGCCTTAAATTTTTATACATTAAACTCACTTAAGCTTTGACTTCCTGTGATAAAGATGAAAATAAAATTAGCTACTTGCTGAAAACACGCTGTTAGTTTCGGGTATTTCAATGTAATTTAGCCTACTAAAATGAAAATACTAGAATTATGTTTATTTTCAGTTTTAGCCGGCCGGAGATGTTCTTGTAACATGTGGAAGCTCAACAGAGCTAAGATCACCGGGATAAGGAGACCAAAGCCCTATTCCACCTCTGCTCTCTTTGAGCCCACTCTTGTTTCCTTTAAACTCGTCCAAAGATTTGACCCATTCAACTTTAGAGGAATGCTCCCTTGTGTGCCGATGCAATATGAACAATGAATTGTATTCGCAATTGGGAAACATAAAGAAGTTGAATGAGTCACCTAATCTGTACACAACATAGCCAAAACTAATCTGATCTCTTGGTGTGAAGAGGTTGACTTCATTGAACCACAGGCAGCTGAACAAGTTGGTGAGCGCCGTGTGCTCGCGAATTATGACTGCTCCCTCAGGTACATCTGCAGTTCAATTGTGTATTTTAATTAGCACATTTAAAATTATGGTAGCATGACTTACATTTTTATCTCACAATCCAACAGCTTAAGATGTTTTTGATAAAGTGGTTTCCTTGCATGGTATCGGAGCATAACACATGTTTCAAGAGGTAATACAAATCAATATAAAATATATTTATTGACATCTGCATTTAATCATGTATTTGTTACCACCGCCAATCAATGTTGCAAATCATGTATCCGTTCTCTATTTGATCGGCCAGTACATAACGCATTTGGATAATTCGGAATAACACAGAATTAAGTTTTTGATATATAACCATGCGTATATACATGGAAAATGCTGAAAAATTTGACAGTATATAAGGAAAATATGCCGATAGGAAGGAGGGGGGGCGGGGGAGATGAAACTGAGCTGTACGTGGAAATTGAGTTTGGATATCGGGTAGATTATTCAAATTGAATTTGTGCCTGAATAAATGGCCATCCATCTGTAAACTTTGCATATTCCATTCGATGTGGCTGCTTGCCCGAAACATTTAAACCTTGCTTTACAACACTGCCATCAGTTAAAGAGAAACTTCACAAGGGTTGCTCAAATGATTCGAATAACATAACTTAAGGGATGGTTTGGTTTGTTATAATAGAAAATGCAGGACTTGTTGCAAAAAAATGTCATGACTGTATTGTTTGGTTGGTGTCAAGTTTGTTGCAAGATTTTGGAATTTAAAGGGCATTTGTGTTTGGACCTTTGGTGGAACCAAAAACAAGTGGAAATACAATATTTGTTGCAAATATTCAATGAAAAATTCGGGGTTATGTGGCACCTCTAATAAACCCCATAATCACATACTTTCAAACTTTCAGCATTTGTTTGTAGTCAAATTGGCTGCAGAAATTTGCTGCATTTTGTACTCAAATTTACAGCCTTTCATTTCTCATGTTCCTTCACAAACAATTAAAATGAAAATCAAGCTGTAAAATTTGCTACTACAGCTCCATTGGATGTTAGATGGTTTTATTGGACAGGAAAATAAATCCTTTGTCTTGAAGGATTGCAATACTTGGTTCTATCAATCCAAGATCATCAAATTTTGGAGTTACAACACAAATTCCTAGGAAGCATGGACACTCCCAACGGTATGCCATGTCCATGTCTGACACATATTGAACACCGACACTTACCTGACACTTGCCCAACACGTATCGGACACACCATACAAATATCATATGCTATAGGTCCGATATCTGCAGTCAGGAACATATTAGCATCATATATTATGTAATAAAAAATAGAGCTTGATTCATGTATCCGTCTTGATTTTCTTTTAATCCATTCGTAGTATATGTATCTACGTAATAAACTTGATTTCAATAAAGTAGATTTTCATTCATTATTAAGTTTTGTTCATAGCATTCTCCTCTCTTTTATGGATGTTTATAGATCATAAATTACATGATTTTTTTCAATCATGTAGATTGTTTACCCTCATGCTACATAAGTATCGATGCATGATTTTAGTTGTCCAATCTTACATTTTGCGTATAGTTTGCATGCTAATTCTTATATGTGAACGTGAATTATGGTAATAATTTTATAGTTGATAGTGTATCCATACATACATGAACTAAAATTATTATATTGGCATTTAGAACTACCATGGTAAAGATGTCATGTTATCAATAACGGTGCTACATCACTGCTACGTAGTTTAAGTTGCCACGTCATCTAATAAAAATCTAAAACTCCTACAAAATACTCCTCTTCTTCATTCACCATCTTCTCTAATCCATAGCCCTAACACTGCTATACACCACCTGCCGTCGGTGTCGCCGTCGCTGCCGCCGCCCTCCTCTCCAACTACCACCACTACCACGACATACTCCATTACCAACAAATCATAACACAAAAATCAATCCTAACACAAACCTCCACTTTCTCCCTCCACCTCCGCCCCTAACTCTGCATCTGCCCTAATCAAACCCCAAGCCTATCCTCTTTGCCATATCTCTGTTGCCCTCCACACCCTGCCACCAGCCTCCTCCACACCCTGCCGCCACCCTCGAGCTCTTTGAACCCCATTAAGCTCCTCCCCACCACCAACGCCGCCCTTGAACCTATGTGTGTACACAAAATCCATACAATTTGCAGCTGATTGCTCAAATTAAACCTTAAAGCACAAAAATAACATGCCAACTCAAATCCAATTCGGTTGATGACAATAATTCTAGAATCAAGAGATTGATAAAATTAAATTCTAAATCGAACAAAATCAAATTGATATGTGAAGGAATCCATCGTAAATATTGCAAGGTATTCTTTCTAGGCTCTGTGAAATGCAACGAATTGGGATCTCTTGCATCATTTCTCTCCAATTTAATACAACAAAATCCTCTCCATATCTATGAATTAAAACCCTAACCTTAGAATTTTTTTCATTTGAGAGAAAACGGGGGCGTGATCACCTCTCGTTTCTATAAAGAAAAAAATCATGTTCCCATCTTTAAAAAGAAAATGAACTTTCTTTATTAAAAAATGGGTCAAGCGTACACGGATACAAAAGGTTGGACTCGGGGTCCCACCACATCGATCCATGTATAAATAAATTCCCGCTAAAATTTGTTTGAATAAAACATGATTCCAAATTGCTAAGAAAATTATTTGAAGGCTAAATCCATAAAACTACCAAATAATTTCACTGTTTGGCAACTACCAAATACTTTTGAAACTAAGAATAACTACCATGACTAGCAGTGTCATGTCAGCACCGTTAGCACCTTATCACTGCCATCTCATCAAAACTGCCACGTCATAAAAAAAAACTACAAAAATCCCTAAACGGCCCCTTTCTTCTTTCCTCTAGAATCCCAACTCTAACATAACCCATATACCTTAGCCCTAATTTAGCCTCCATCATCACCACCACCGTCCACATCTCCTCTCTGACGTCGTCGTTGCCGTCGCCTTGCCCTTCATCTTCTTCATTCTTCTCCCTCACAGCCACCTCCTCTACTCGCTTCTCCTCACAGCCACCTCCTTCCCTCGTGTTCACCTGATCCTCACGACCTCCACTCATTGCTCCTCCAGCCACTTTTTGCAACGTTGCTACTCTTCTCGCATCCACCTCCTCCCTTCATCTGCTCTTCTGACCAGCTCTTTCCATCGCGGCTCCTCCGTCTTTGGTCTTTTCCTTCGCAACCACCTCCCCCACTTCCTTCCTCACCGCTGTCCACTTCCATCATCGCCACGTCGTCGGCCATAAAAAAGCGTTTAGTATTAACCATTTTAATGAAATAATTAACAATAAATTGATTAAATTGATTAAAAGGGCAAAAATGTTATTTAACATGCATAACTAGGATCTTCAACTGCTGACCGTTAGATATGGTAGTTATTCGTAATTTTGAACATATTTGCTAGTTAGCTGCAAAACAGTGAAACTATTTGGTAGTTTTATGGATTTAAGCCTTATTTTAATTTAAAATAAGATAAAAAAAAATATTCAATCATGTAGGATCTCTAAGGATCTATATTTATTATAAATAGATAACTAAGTTACTTTTAAAAATTCATATTCAATTTTGTTTATGGGATATGAAATTATCCGAATTCAAAAAATCTTAATAGATGCACATGATTAAATTAATAAACTATCAAAAATAAAAGTTTTTTCCCATTTTGTATTTTAAATATAAATATATTTATGTTTTATTACTTTCATTTCTTATTAATTTATTAATATCACTTATTTTCTGAAGTTAGTTGATATTAATTGATGAACATTAATTACATATTTGTTGTAATTATTAATATTTTTGTTAACCGTGATAATCTTAAATATTTTTTGTTTAAAATCAGAAATTAATATTCTTATATTTTTTAAATTATGAATTTAAGATATAAAATTTTTAATTAAAATAATCGAGCAAAAAGAATGATTATAAGATGTGTTTTTAGATGATTGAGAAGTTTTTAATAAATAGAAATAGAAATCAACTGTCAAATGAGTTTTTCTCGCCATTTATAAAGATATTCATATATATTTATTAATTTTTAATGATTTGAAAAAAAAAACAAATTATTTCAAATAAAAATTTAAACATTTTTAATCAAAATTATGTCTTTCGGTTCATACTTATAATAAAAAAAATTAATTTACGAACCAGCTCTTTTGGTATAAAATGGTGGAAGGTATAAAGATATTTATGTTGATCTCTAAATTATTGAGAAGATTTAATCTTTTAAATAATATTATTTTTAAAATTTTGAATTTAAGTGATAGATTTTTTCATTAAAATAATAGAATAATGTAAATATTTTTAAGATATGTTTCAAACGATTTCGGATGATTTTTAATAATTAGAAATCAAATAGGATATAAGTTTTTCTTGCCACTTGTAAAGATGTTCATAAATTATAATAATCTTTTAGCGATTTGAAAAGAAGCGAATAATTTGAAATAAAAATTTTGAATATTATTTTTATCACAGTTATAAGATGATATAATTGAACTTGGATTTTTAAGTACGACTAGGACAATTGTTCTTATGACACATTTTTTTGAATTGTGATTTGAACGTAGACTTTTGTGCTAGATTTAGCTTTGGAGTTGAACGAACTTGTTAGACTAGGATTTAGATTTGAACTTTTGGTTTGGATTTCTTTGAACTCTTGGATCATTTGTATTATGAATTAATAATTTTGACTGGACTTAACATGGCAAGTTTTATTATTTAATTTTATAAATGAATAAAGTTGGTCAAAACTAATTTATTATTTCAAATATTAGAATAAAATACTTATTTTTATTATTAGCATTTTTTTAAAACAACAATATAAATAGTCAATTATTTATCAAATTAATAATTAGTTATCAAACTATAAACCATATTAAGATCAAATTGTAATCTAGTTATTTCGGATATCTTATAACCTTTTACTAAATAATTTTTCTTTTATCGAGATGAAAAATAAAGTTAATGTTCTCACTATTTAGCAATTCAAAATCAAAATATACAAGGGAAGAAATCAAATTTTACAACTTCCAAAATAAAAATATAAAAAATAAAGGTTTTTTTTCCGTTAGCCCCCCACATACTTCAATATTTTCTCTGCCCCCCATAATTAGTATTTATCTATCCTCCTATACTTATAAGTTACTCCTGCAGCCTCCATTTCACTTTTGAATATGATTTCTCCTCCTTTTCGGCCATCGCCGCCATTCCACCGCCACCACCTTCTCTTCCTCTTTTTCGCCACCGTCACCAACATCTTTCTCCTCCTTTTCTTCTTCAACCCATTAACACCTCCTCCCTTCTCTTTCTCTTCAACACCGCCGCCGTCGCCATTGTCAACACCATCACCGCCACCTTCTTCCTCCTCTTCTTCAACCCACAACCGCCGCCGCCATCCTTCCTTCTCGAAAGGAGGCGGTGGCAGTGACTGATTGAAGAGGATGAGAAGGAAGGAGGGCGGCGGCGGTTGTGGGTTGAAGAAGAGAAAGATGGTGGTGATGGTGTTGATGATGGTAGTGGTGGCGGTGTTGAAGAGGAGGAAAGGCGTTGATGGATTGAAGAAAAGAAGAAAGATGGCGGCAGTAGGGATGGCGGCGATGGCCGGGAAGAAGGAATTATATTCAAAAGTGAAGTATGGAGCTGCAGAAGTAACTTATAAATATAGAGGGGCTAGATGTAAATACTAACTATTGGAGGACAGAAAAATATTTAAGTATGGGAGGCTAACGGGAAAAAAACCCAAAAAAAATAAAGGATTTTTTATATGCTCTACCCAAAAATTTAATAATTTTAAACAATTCACTCATTTTTTGGTATTTTTAAAACCCCCACACATAAATTTTCGTCGCCATCGATGAAGATCGACTCGCAAAGCCAAAAATAAAGCTCCTTTGAATCGAAGCTCAATAGGATCAGGCCGAGATTTGAGGGCGGAAGCGATCCCAGACAGTGTTGGAGTCGGCGGCTCGTCGGAAGGTGATGGAGAGCATAGCGGATTTGTAGGAGTCAAGGGTCGACTTGAAGATGAACACGTGAGAGACGCAGCTCTGGCAGAATCCTGATGTCGCCCTTGATCTTTTTCGTTGATTAAATCCTTCAGAATTTGAAAGGTGTTTGATGAAATGAAGATGGAGAGAAAAAGCTGAGAAAGTTTTGTAAGCAGCATGCAGAAAAGGAAGACCATGAATGCAGCAAGCAAAGGAGAGAAGAGCATGCCAATATAAGGGGAGCAGAGGCAATTTGATCTTTCTATCCCTTTATCAGTCATATTTAAGGAAAGTTTTAACATTAGGTGGATTGAAGTTAACTACAATGGGATTTTTAGTTTAGTTAACAGTTTTAAGTGTGGATTTTAAAAATATCAAAAAGTGGGGTTGTTTAAATTATGGTAGTTTTGGGTGGGGCATATCAAAATAACCCAAAATTAAAACAAGAAAAATAATAAGTTAATCATTCAAATCCGAATCCAAAACATTTTCTAGGTTTATATGAAAAAGGTGCAATATACAATTTAATCAAACAAATCCGAGTATCTAAGGTTTTAGGAAAAGTTGCAATATAAAATTAATCAATTAAATCATGTATAAAAATAAAATTAGTCAAAGAAAAATCTTTTCTAGGGTTTTAAGAAAAGTTTTAATATAAATAAATCGAAACACAAACAAAAATGAGATGAGATCAAGGAAAAAACTTTTCCAGGGTTGCGAAGAAATTGCAATATATAATTTTATCAATCAAAAACAAAAATAAAAATGATTAAAGGATCAAAAAAAATTCTATGGTTTAAAAGAGTTGATGAATAAGTCTCAAAGTCGAAGTAGCAAACTTTGGGATAAGTCTCAAAATCGAAGTAACAGGAAAACATCCGAAAGTTTTCTTCTCGGACTTTTTTACAAGAATCGTAGCTTTACTTTGTATGGTTGGATTTGAGTCTAATCCAAATCTAAGTCCAATAAACCACTAACACTTGATTTTAAAATTCGAATCCGAGTCCAAACCAATAACACTAAAATTTAAATTCAAAATCCGAGTCCAAAACCAATGACGCTAGATTTTAAATTCCAAATGCCGGTCCAAAACCAATAACACTAAAAAATGAAGTCGTAGAAAAGTCAGTATCCATCCAAAGAGTCCAATATCAATAACCTCCCATAAATATTTATTGTCACTCTTATAATAAAATTTAAAAACACTAAAAAGACCCTAATCTTTTCGGATCATAACAGTGGGAGATATAGACTTTTTGTGTTGATTTCTAGATATTTAAGAAGATTTTAACAATAAGAGATTTAAAATCTGTTGAATATACATATATTCTTTAAATTGTGAATTTAAGTGACAGGCTTTCTAATAAAAATAATAGAGCGATGAAAATATTTTTACAATATGTTTTTAAATGGTTTTAGAAGATTTTAATATATAGAAATCAATAGACATATTAGCTTTTTGATATTGGTTAAGATGTTCATAGATTTGTATTAATTTCTTGATTTGAAAAGGTTTAAAATATATAGGATGAAAGGAAGAAAACAATCGCTTGAATTTTCTTCTCCGAGTACTATAGATATATCTCTCCCCATTTTCCAACCGCCGCCGCCACCTCCACATCGCCGCCGCCTCCATCGACGATGCACAAGGAAGACACCAAGCGTTAATTACTAATATAATAATTAATACTGATTGAATATTATAATGGTCAACTATTAACTTAATTTATTGTAAGCATCAAAAAGGTCATTTAAAATGTTAGGTTATCGGTGTTGACTATTGAGTGTTGGTCGTTTTTCATTATAGTTTTTTTTGGAGATTTCCAACCTTTTGGTAGTATTCTGTCATACACTAAAATTTGTTGTGAGTTTTATAGAAATACTAGCAGGGTCCCCTGCGCAGGCGCAGGGTCACCAAAGTTTCCATCTGTATATTGAAAACAAAATGATCGGTGCATTAAGAGACATCATGACAAAATTTTGAAAATGGTCTTCCATATAATTTCCCCGCTAGATGCCAAAGAAGAGCATGAAAAATTAAAGTTAATATCTATATTTGGAAGAGAAATGAACAGTGCATTAAGCAACGATTTCCCAATATAATTGTAGTAAGATGGTTGCCGCGGGTTAAAATTTTTCCATGACGAAATTTAAGTGTAGTTTTCCATGATGAAGTTAAAGTGTATGATTGGACTTTATTTACGAAATTTTACAACCATGGAAAAATGTTGAAATGAGGGTCTTCCATGTAATTATCCATTAGATGCCAAGAAAAAGCATGGATAATCAAAGTTTCCATCTGTATATATATTTGAAAGCAAAATGAACAGTGCATTAAGCGATGATTTCCCAATATAGTTGTCGTAAGATGGTTGTCGCAAGATAAAAAATTTCCATGACGGAGTCTTAGTGTATTATTGGAATTTATTTACGACTTCTCGAGAGCGACAGTTTTATATATAGACATGTAATATAGGAAAACGAGGGGCTTCCCTGAAAATTTCCGCATTTATATATAGAGATATGTAATGTAGGTAAAATTAGATATATAAATACATAATATATGGAAAAATAAGAGGCCTTTCTAAAATTTTCCGCTTGAGGAAAAAAAGCTTGAATTTGGTATGTAGCTTTCTATATAATAATAATAATAATAATAAAAGAAAAGAAAGCTTAGAGAAACACTAAAGTTCTATAGACATGGTATATAATAGAAAATGTTTCACTCACCGCTGACTGTACTTTTCTTTGGAGTCCATGGTTCCATTCCCTCATAACGGTAGATTTTCATATGCAAATCAACTAAAGGCCGAGCATAGCGCTTCCTTCTTTTTATTGCATCACCCTCCTCATATATACTCTTGTGGTGTTTATGTTGTGCAATTGCAAATGTGTATTTTCCCCTCCAAAGATACCTACATATAGATAAAAACATAAGATACATATCTTTTTCTATAGGTTAATTGAATGAAATAACCCTCCATTTCGGCACCCCCTATTTTCAAAACCTGCACTTTGCGCCCTCCGAGTTTACAACGTTATAATTTGAATTTTAAAAAATTATTCCAAAAACAACTCCATTATTTTTTCTCTAATTAATTCGTTACTGGTTTGTAATTAATATTCCTACATAGGTTATTTTGTTAATAAAAATTTGAATTAACTAGAAAAATTTAACAGACGTCAAATCTGAGGCCAAACTGCAGGTTTTGGAGGAAGTGGGGGTACTTCCTGCTAGACAGCCAAAAGCGATGCATATTTCATTGAAGCTAGGATTTTTTAATCAGGAAAATGGTTTTTTATCCAACAGTTGGCCTAAATTAGATAGCCCGCCTTTCAAGAATAAGCAATGGATCAACAATAAGCTCCATTTTCCCATCGATCCAAATACTGTATCGAGCTTGAGGAAACAGCCTGTGAGTTAATATCTTAGGAACTTTCCCATTCCTTCTGGGTTCATCATATGGTGGATTGTGTAGCGTCACGAGGCGCCAAATACCGACCCATTTCCCCCCTTCAGAGTCCTCTCTAATGCTAACATTTTGCTTTATAAAGTTGAGTGATTCTTCATCGACCACCATGAGAAAGCAAAAGAGCTGTTGAGAGCGTGCGCTGATGTTCGATGGTTGATGAGGAATGTCATAGCCGTCAAAAATGCCAGAGGCAACCACAAACTTGCATTTCTTTACGTACTTCACATCAATAGTGTCCATGTCACTGCCTCCATTTTTCATAAATCCACAATGAACCTGCAAAACAAAATCAGTAAACTAAAAATAAGAGCTTAATTGTTAAATATATTTTGTGCATGATAAGATTGCATAGCACAAAATCCTGCACAAGTATTTGTTTATCAAGTTCATAGACTATGACAAACTCACAATGTTCTAAATATTGGATATCCGTATCATATCGGCCTGACGATTTTCATATCGGATAGCTCATATCGCGATATATCGGAAAGTATATTCTAAAAAATATTTTTTATATCATAAATGTCATAAAGAAGACTTTATATGAAATTGGCTCTTTTAGATGAGTATTCCTCACTAGCTCAGTTATAGAGCGGTCATATATAATAGTTGGTCGTAAATTCGAATCCTACATGAGAAGATTTGACGTTAAAACACAAATAACCGAATTTAAAAACATTGATATTAAACATATGTAACATATTATATCAGTAAAGTATAAACAAAATAAGGCACTAACAATCTTACCTGCATCTAAAGACCCAAAATAAAATTTGACAAATATCACAAGATTTGGTAAGATATATCGGACCAAATATATTGGCCAATATTATGATATATCGGCCGATATATACCCAAAACTAAAAAAGATATTATTTCATTACATCATATCGTTTTCCCTCCAAAACCGATATATCAGCCGATATAGGTGATATATCAACGATATTTATAACACTGCAAACTCATCATAGATATAAATTCAAATATTAAGGGTTTGGAAGATTTGTAGCATTTTCTGCAGTCTGAATATTATCATCGAGCAATGAGATTAATCCACACCAAACCTGAAAACAAGAAATAG
Organism: Agapanthus africanus; assembly: GCA_030015575.1. Taxonomy (NCBI): domain Eukaryota; kingdom Viridiplantae; phylum Streptophyta; class Magnoliopsida; order Asparagales; family Amaryllidaceae; genus Agapanthus; species Agapanthus africanus. Next base: position 50,823,363 of record JASDDO010000019.1, read on the forward strand.
GAGACCAATGACATGGTTGATGATATCCTACACTACCAATAATAATCAGAATTCTCTTCAATATTGAATTTTTACCATGCATGGAAACTTGGCATCACTATTTTAGTTTTTCTTTCAATGTCCATATAAGTGATTTAGTTGTTAATACTTTATATGATTAATGGAGAAGTATAAAGAAAAATATAGATGTGCATATAGTTAGAAGAATCTTATCCTATCATCCCTAAGGAGATACTGCGATAGATTTAAAACGAAACAGCTTGTAGCAATATGGATTTAAATAAGCATATGTATGAAATGTAGCATACCATGTAAGAGAAACAGGATCAAAGACGGAGTTATTCCCCATCATCATACATTTACACCAAGGACAGCATCAATTCCTCATTTCTTTTTTTCAGTTTTGGACTTACTAGCCATATTGTAGATGAAATTTCATTTATCCAGCTGTTTGGTGATAATCACAGAAAAAGATGGCTTTCATAGCAGGAAGGTGTAGAGAAGGTTCAGAAACCAAAGAACTCCAAATTTCATGTCAAAATTGTTATGTAAAATGTAACTTGAGGGCATGTGTCACAGTGATGACCACAAAATACCTGGGTGGTCATTTTTGCTTGTGAGGGTTAACATGAAAATGGCAATTTGTTCACAGGATCAGATTGAGAAGGTTAATGCTTCTGGAGTATTATGTGATCTCATCGCTTTTCACTTTTTACATGCCGAAATTTGAGCGGTACCCATCTTAAATAACTAGCGCGGAAGGGTTAGGTTGTCCTAAGCTAAGGTGATGGGAGAATCTAGGCTAAGATGGATGAGGAAGAAAACTGCACGTGATAGTGAAATGAATGGGTGCGTCAATATGGGGATTATATATAACAGTATGAACTTTGAGGCCCTGTTTGGGAATGGAGTTGAGTTTTTTTTAACTGGAGTTTCATAAAGTTAGCAACACTCAACTCCAAAATGCTAATGTTGCTTTGTTTGGCATTCATTTTGGAGTTGAGATAACTGCAATTATCTCAACTCCAATCAAATCTAAGTTTGGTAAACTCCATTTTCCCAAACATCTCTTAAAACATAAGCATAGTTAATTTTTAAATGGAGTTTGGGGTTTGCAAACCACAGTTTGCATCCCCTCTACCTCCACTTAAAAATAACCTCCAGTTATCCTAACTCCATACCAAACAGGGCACGAGGGGTTTTCTGTAGTCAACCCAATTTAAGGATAAAATTTCTTGCTCATTTGAGTAGAGGTAAAGAAAGCAATTGGCAAGAATGATGACACATGTACGTAGACATATCACTCTAAATCCCAAGTAGACCGGTTATTCTATTATACTCTCATGAATTTTTTATTATTTTTTCACTTGATCTTTGATAGTAAATATAGCAATATGTGTGATTGATCTTTGACAGTAGATATAACAATATATCTAAATGTGCAAAGTTTACCTTCATACTTTTATTCAGTTTAAAGCTCTCTTCTCTCTGTGACCAGCTTTGATGCCCTCCAAACAGTGGAGGAGACTTCGTGCTTGCTTTCTCATCAACTGATATGTAAGATAAATGATCTGGAATCTTATCAGGGGTCCTCTCTGGAATGGCCACAGCATCTGCATCATCTGCTAGAGGAATTTCACAACCTGTAACAATGCAAAATTTAGAGTAGCTTCAATAGGAAAGCTTAACGGACAAAGAACTATATAATAAGAAGCTTACGATGTTGTGGTTTTGGTGTCAGTCCCATTGTGTTCAAAATGCCAAGCACCTTATTGTCTTTTTTACAAAGCCCTGCAAATAACCAAGGAACCAAATAATTTATGGCCAGAAATGAAAATCCATAAGCACTAGGTCAATAGAGATTAGGATGCTAAATGACAAGAAGATTAAGCATCCCAGAAAGGCAAATATGGACAGTCACGTATAAAATTGCCAAGATTGCAAGAAGGAAAATAGAAGTGCTATTTTTTTTTCCTCTTGGCAGAGGAAAAAATAACAGGAAAGGGGAAAGTGTGAAATTTGATTTATTAAAATATTACACCGTTTTAAAAACAAAAAATGAATACATAAATTTTCTTACAAGTACATAAAACAATTTTGCTCGATCGAATTATGATGAGCTTGATAAATGAGAATATTTATTATACCTAAATCATGATAAACAAAAAATCGAAGTTTACATAAGCCTAAAAATTGATATTATGATATTTTTATTGTTATATCTTTATAATGAACATCACATATAAGATAAATTCATTATTTTATTTATATGCAATGCAAGCATCTTTCATTCCATTTACGTTGCACGTGCAAAAAAACAGTCGCCCATAATGTTGGTATCTAATAGGAAATATAAAACTGAAACTATTCAGTCCCAGTGCCTACCGACATGATGATAAATTTGAAATTCAAACAACATAGCGAGGGCGATGGTAGACCTATTGACATCACCATTCACCATATTGCTTCTATGCTTGACGGTGCATATCATGGCATGGGAAATTGATGGAGGACCATCAATGCATAGTTAATATATCATGCATTATGGAGTACTATTAGTGGTACAAAAATAACAAGAGTTATATAATGCATTTAACATGTTCACAAAAAGTTTATTGATATTTTAAGAGAGCTTGTGTTTTTTTTCTCAAGTTTCGCTTTTAGCATTAAGACTGTTTGGGAATCTATGACTGAGAAAATTGGCTGAACCAAAATAAACTGACCGACCCAACCCTGCCAAACCGCTCTGTCTTAGTTTTATATTATGATTCGGGTCAGTTCAATGTTGGAAAAAAATAAGTCGGTAAACCGAACCAACCAAACTACTTATGAGTGGTGGGTGCGATGTGTTAAAATCGAAATGATGCACACATAATATATTGGCTGCCGCTGGCCATATATAACAACGAGGTAAAAAAAATTCTAAACGTCTGCATCAACACTCCTTCTACAGAGTGCACATCCGTATTGGTATTGTAATGGTATACCCAAATCCATTCAGACGATGTTACATGAGATTATACTTATACCATACTCATTGAGTCATTGTATATATAAGGTTAAATGATAATCTTGCTTATCTTCAAATAAAGCTATAGCTTGAAAGTTGAAACTAAGATATGGAAAACATCAAAGGGGATTTAACTGAAGCCCAAATAGACTAACCTATATACGAGGCTAACAAACCCAGAGACCAGAGATGCTTATAGCTGGGTTCAATAAAACTTTGAGATGCACTAATTTTTCAGTCTATACTCGTAGTCCATTCCTACGACACAAGTGCATCTATCTTGTAATGATACAAGAGATATGTTCATTATAATTCTTGATGAAATCGTATCTTTCACAAGTGGGGTGCAATTAGTTATAGCAACGATTTTAACAGATTTCACATTTTCACCTTTGTAAATCTGAGAGTGGGACCGCTCCTTTCGGAGAATTGGGCTTATTCTCTATTATAACTCATGAAATCAGTTTTGAGGGCTCAATTTAACTCCTGAATTATTATACGGACGACACGGTTTTTCATTTTTTCTAAACAATCACAGTTCAAGATCAAGACCACTATAACTTTAGATTGAGAGTTATAAAAGTGGCTCACTTCAGAATATATCATAATAATTCTTTACTCACCATAAAATCTAATTATTAATATTATTTTTCTATTTTACATTATATTAAATTAGTGGAGGATTGTTTGAGTTTTAATAAAATTTAACATTTTTGACATTTTGATTAAGCTTGATTGGCCTTGATTCAATCGAGTCTTACACCATTTATCATACGCCCTAACCATATGGGCACTCGACTATTTCAACAATATGGACACCATTTAGATATTAACTTGAGCATATATCTAGTCTTGGCCTTTTATTGTTGGTCATTGCTTTGTCTTTAAGCTTGGATATATATAACCAAATACTTATTAGTTTTTTAGGCCATATAACTAATTGTTGGATGTTGTAATAATTAATGATCCACATCGGAAATCCAAGACTGGTGTTTTAACGTAAACTGAAAAAACTAACCAATGAATACCAAGCACGGTGAAAAGCGCACCAACACAGGAGATATAAGATTTATCCAAGTTTGCCACAGCTTGTACCTACTCCTACAACCATGACGAGAACTTCCACTATGAGAAAGAATTACATGAGTTTACACCGAACTTCTCACAATCCCTTTACAAAGAAATACCTGTTCACAAATCCTCTCTTGGCCGCATTTGGCCGCAACCCTCTCTATTTTCTCTGTTTTGGTGGATATAAAAACCCTAGGAGATGATATATATATATATCTATATATATATATATTGGAAAGACCTAGAGAGACAACGATTTAAATTATAAATTGAATATGAATTGAAACGGGAATGGAAACCACGCCTGCAGCCCGCACCCAAGCCCGCGAGGCTCTCTCCCGCGCACCTACATGAGTCGCACGCACCCACACCACGTGCTTGGGCATGCTCGCATGGGCTTTACGCCTATTCCTAAGCCCACTCACCTAGGCCAAGCGTCTGGGCCTCTTTACTAAGCTTGCTGCTCGCATCTTACTGAGCTTGCTGCTCGCATCAATGGGATTTTGGGCTCAAGAATTTGTATCAAAAAGCTATATTGAACTCTCCATCAAAAAGCTACTTAATTGGTCATTTTATTAATACTGAATGGTATTACTTTACAATAAGTTTTTTATCGTATGTTATTCAAACAAGAGAATAATGGAGGACAAAGACCCTAAGAGGGAAACCCTCCTATAGCGTCGAAAAAAGTCTATACTTTTATCGTTTTATTTCGACGATTGGCACTAACTATATTGATTCTTATCACCTAAGATATAGTTACACCAAATTTCAAATGATTCTAACACTTTTCCACCGTTGATTTAGTGGATAGTATCAAACCCACTATTGATTAGTACCTACATTTCCATTGAGATCACCACCAATAGAAGACCGTTGATTTACTGATTTAGTGAAGCAAAAATTCTTAAAATGTATATTATCGGAAAACTGTTAATTTTGTACCCACTAAATCAATGGTGAAAAAATATTGGAATCGTATGAAATTTGGTGTATCCACATCATAGCAGATGAAGATGAAGATGGTGGATGTCGGTCGTCGAATAAAACGGTTTAAGGGTAGAGTTTTCAACGCCATAGGAGAAAATCCTCTCCTAGGGCCTTTGTCCTCCATTGTTCTCTTCAAACAATCATCATTATTATATCTATATTTTCATGGTATTGAGATTCATAGTAAAGATAAATTCAAGGCATTAGCTAAGTTGTTTACTTGGTTTACTAATATGATATTAAGTAGTAATAATCACTTCACATGTAATCTTGATCTAGGTTATTTGAGCCTAATATTCTAAAAATTACAATATATGATTTGGAAGAAAAGTGGTCATGTGCACCGACGGATTACCTACTATCACACTAAATCGGATCATTATAATTATAAAGTTTAGATGCAATCGGGATACTTATGTTATATCCTCTATTGATTTTAATTATCTATAGTGGATCTCTTTTGTGTGTGTTTGCATCGAATTTGAAACCTGCATCTATTATTTCTCTATGCTGTGCAATTTAGTTTTTCTTGTTGGTTCGCATATCATCGTAGCATGCTTCTTTTTAATCATATGCATAGACATAGTTAGCGACTTTCCATTCCATCCCTCCAATTATGTACATCGAACCACAAAAAACATTCCCAAAAGTATGAACCGCCAATGTGCTGATCCACATGAATATAGGTCCCTATATGTAGGATAACTTTGTTGGGGCATGAAAATTACGACAAGGTCACAAACTAAAGGGCATGTCTCCGATATAATGGAGAGGAAAGGGTTGAATCTCCCCTCCGACATCTCTCCGCTAATAAAAATCAATGGAGAGATCGACTAATAAGGATCAAGTCGTTCATGGACTTGTCATTCATGGACTTGAGGCATAAAAGAGATTTGGGGTCTCTACATTGATAAAATCTGTGTAGCAATCCAACGCTCTATACAGGGGGAATACATGAGAGGCAGTAGGATTTGATCTAGTAATGATGTAGAGGATCATGATTCATAAATGGCTAGTTTTCCTACAAGAGGTAAGCAATTCGATCCCATCAGTAGAGAATCCATATTTGGAGAGAACGTCAACTATATTTATTAAATAGGGAATAGAATTGTCCTCAAGGAGTCCAAACTTATAGCTAAAAGAACCGCATGGTGAACGGAATAAAAGAACTCATTGCCCCATAAGCTTCAACAACTACATGGGTTTGACATATAGGGACGAAAGAGATAAAGAGAGGTCGTTGGTCACTACTCCATGCACATTTAAGTGAATGCAAGTTTCCTTATAAGCTTTGGAGCTTGCAATCTCTCTTTTTGGCATGCTTGTGTTATAAAACAATTACTTGAAATAGCTTCGCCCGTTATATGAAATAGCTTAGGCTAAATTTCACTAAACACCACTAAGTTTGGGGTTGTATCTATAACACCCCCCCCCCCCCCCCCCACACACACACACCATCACCACCACCACCACCACAAAAGTTTAAAAATGCTACAAAATGACCCCTTATATTTTTCTAACTTGTGAAATATATAAATCATAACATAAATTTATTGAAATGACCAAACAAACCTAGAACTTCACTTACAACTGGAAATCAGATTTTTTATGTTCCAAACTTTTCCCTTCATTTCACTATGCTTTTCTTCTTCTCTCATCCATTTCTCTTTTTTAACTCCACATTCTACTTCAAATCTTTGAAATCTTACTTTAATGTTTAATATTTTCTCTTCTTAAAAAAAATTAACGTGATTTGTCAATTACACTTTTTATATGAAATCAACTCATCCATAAGTTGCTTTCATCCCATTTCCATATTTTTTTATTTTCACGCAATTGGTGTCCGCCATTCAATCCATGGGCTAGATTTGATATCTTAATTTCATCAGAATATTTAACAAGGCTAAAAAGAAACAAAGTGAGTTAAGTGATTGGGTAAGGGAGAAAAATCCTATAACATACATATATTTATTCTATTCTGGTCGCATTATTTTTTCTTCACATGTATTCTTCCTAATATGAAAGCTCTAGTTTTGAAAAATAAATAAACATTGCGTGGTGGTTATCTTGTAGCACTTTGAAACATAAAGGGATTATCTAATACACCTTTACTATCTACAGTTTAAGATAGAGGGGTTCTGTGAGACACCCTGGGTATAGTGAAATTTAGCCATAGCTTAAGATATACAGCTAGCTTCCAAAAAAAACTATATTTAAAATCTCACATCCACTGCCAAAAAATCCCCCCCCCCCCCCCCCCCCACCGGCGCCGCCGCATCAAAAATAAATAAATACAAAAGTTCTCAAGCTTTCACCTGTCATGAACCCAACAGAAGGATGGCATGGCCTCAGCTGAAAACCCAATGCAGCGGCAATAAGAAGCATCCATATAATCCCCGCAACAAGAACCGCTCCCACAGAACCCCTTCCAAAAATCGACTTCAAAGGACCCCGCGACGCTCTCCCTCCATCATACCCATCATCACCATCAAAATCTGAACAAAACCCAAAATCTCATTTTTAAAACAAAAAACAAATCAAGAACCCAAATTGGACAAAGGATCGAGATTCATATTGTAAAACCTTTGGTGTGAGATTGGGGCTGCGTGGTTCGTCGAGTCGCTCTCATTGTTGTGTACTGTTGGTGCTGGGATTCATCTTCTTGCGTTTAGGGTTTGATAAGATCTGAAGGAGGGGGTGATTGTATCCCGGGGAGAGGATCGGCGATGAAGAGGGAGGGGTTGATGTGGCGGTGCGGTCACCGCCGGCGTCAACTCTCCACACACACACAAGATTCTTTGCTGGGAAGCTGATAGTGCTCGATATTGGCGACCCTCAAGATCATGACGCGTGGCAGGTGACGTGTCCCAGAACTCAGAAGAATGGGCCCACAGAGACCGATCAGGCCACCCCGTGCCTGACCAGCAAGCTCAAGCTGGCCCCCCTTTGGGCACCTGCAAATTGGCCTCCTCGGCCTCTCAGCTCGCCCCCGAGCTACCACAGGACCAAGATTCCTCGACCTCCTTGCTCGTTCCCGAGCTCCCGCCGAGAACGTTTTCCTCGGCCCTCCGACCTATTCCCAGGCGTAACCGCCGCTCCGCGAATCTCGCCACGGGCGGATTCTCCGCCAGCAACGTCCCACGTTCCACACCATCACGATCCCCATCAATGGGCGATCCGCTCTTTACGCGGGCGTGACGTAGGGAGCGTAACTGCCGGCGAGATTCCCGTGCCTGCTGCTGCGTGCTGCCGCCGCTATATAAACCCCCATCACAGAGAGGCCAAGTAAGCCATTTTTTACACTTTTAGGCCGTTACTCTGCTCGGACCTCATCACTAACTTGAGCTCGGAGGGTCCTCGGTGGTACCAAACCACCCTGGGACTTCCTTGCAGGTACTCGGCAACAGCTTTCTCACTACACCTCTTCCTCCAAAAACCTATTGAGACCCACACGCAACGAAGGATAATCAGCTAAGTCCACCGTGAGATCAACGGAAGACAACATCTCACGGAGGCCCGAAAAGGAGCTCCATCAATTGGCGCCGTCTGTAGAAAGTAACTCCACAAAATACAAAGTTGGCTTCCTATCTCCACCCTCATGGCAGACGACCATCCTGGAGATCCCGGTACCAGCTGCCGTCCTCCACTCACTGAAGGCGGGGATGAACCTCCTCCCATGACGGTCATCAACGCCCTCGCAGGCCAGATAGATCGTCTGCAATCCCTCGTGGAGGCCCTCGTCCGCACCCAAACGGTCGCGCCCGGGCCCCTGATCGCCGTTCCGCCACCTCCAGAAAGCTCTGTCCCTATCTGGACTGCCGATCACCAACAAGCCGCGTCCCCTGGCCGCCGGTCTCTCGAACCGAGGCTCCCTGGGGCCCGTTGGGCGCCCCAAGGCTCGACACCGAGATCCGCCGCCAAGGCGCCTCACCTCGAGCCTCCTCGTGACCCCTATCCCCCTGAGGAGATGTCAGTCACCTCGCCTGTCCACGGGCGTAGTCGGCCAGACCACCATTGGCGGGGCCGCACAGAAGAGGTCCACCCAGGCGGCTCAAGAGCTACCTTACCCCGGGACCTGAGGCACCTCATTGAGAAGAACCGGGGACGCTCCCAGACGCAGGTCACCCACAGCGGGGGCCAGAGATCCCGAGGCGCCGATTTCCCGGGATACCACGGTCGGCTCGATGCCCTCGAGAAGAAGATCGAGGGCATACGCCGAGAAGCTCACCTCTCGAGCGACGGAGCTAAGTACGCCTCCGACTCGCTCACGAAGCCGTTCACCGAGGAACTGCTCGCCGTCCACGTCTCCTCGCGCAACAAGCCCCTAAAGGTCTCTCTGTTTGACGGGAAAACCGACCCGAAGGACCACTTAGACACATTCATCGCGGGGATGAGCTTCCAGGATCACTCCGACGCCGCCCGGTGCAGGGCCTTCCTGGCCACCATCATCCGCGCAGGTCGGGACTGGTTCTGGGGGCTCGAGCCCCGCTCGGTTTCGACCTTCGACGAGCTGGCTACTCAGTTCCTCGGCCATTTCGTGGGGAACCGTCGACAGAAGCGCACGGTCGACTACCTCTTCACGGTTAAGAGCGGGGACAAGGAAACGTTCAAGGCATACATTACCCGTTTTTACAACGCCCTCCTCGAGGTGCCCGAGCACCGAGATGAAACCGTCATAACAGCACTCAGATCCGGTCTGAGGCACAAGGAATGGTTGCGCTCCTTCGTGCTGGTGCAACCTAAGACCATGGCCGAAGTCAAGACGTGGACCGAGCGCGAGGTCCAACTGGAATCCGAGGTGAACGATAAGCTTCCTCGGGCAGAACGGCTCGACCAGAAGAAGAGGGCTCGGGAGGAGAGGCCAGAGCGTTAGCAGCCCTACCACCCGAAGTTCCAGGAGTATACTGTAAGTCCACGGTAGCGCCTCGGCTGTCTAACAGATGCCAAATGCGGAACAAAAACTTTTACAACTGGCGCTATCGCGTACTATAACCCGGATCTGCCATTAAAACTAAACTAACAAACTACAAAGTAGGTAGAATTGTTATACCGAATGATCCGAGTCCTTCGGTCTTCAACCATCATCCCACGCTTTGTTGCGGCTGCTCCGATCTCCTGAATCTCCAGTCTTCTCGTCCAGGTGGCACCACGTCGACGGATCTTTAAACGGGCTCCCGCCTCTGAACCGAGGCAACTCGGTCGTCAAGTTTGCTAAAAGAGATGACCAAGATGAAGTAGAGAATGAGTAGAACACTTTGTCTCGCTTCGTCCAAAGCCATGGACGAACGGTTAATGAAGTTGCCTTTTGGATCGGGTGAAATGAGAAATGAGACTATCTGATTTCCATGAGTCCAAAACTATATCAATCTTTTTTCCAAGCAACCATATTCCCTCCATCATAATGGCCGGCCAATATATAGAGAGGAGAGAGTGAGTGTAGGAGCAAGAGAGTGACCATAACATTAAAGGAGAAGGAATGAGTCAAATAACACCTTGTATGAACACATTTAATGAAACAATGAATCATAACCCTTAGTCATCAAAACAATTAATGCAATAATCAATGCACTAATGACTCACAAGCATAGTCACCATCCTGGTCACCTTCTAGAAGCATCCACACACATGACTCACCCTATGACTCACTCTCAAGAAGAAAAGATAAATCCGTATTTAACCGAATGTTAAATACGGGTGATAGAAAACAGGAAACTGGCAATTTCCAAAAGTAATCCTGAAACGAATTTCAGGATAACCCCGTATCAGTATAAACATACCCGCATTTATATTACGACCGAATACAAATGCAACTGAGATAAAGACATCATATCTACACAGTATAATACTGGGATCCGGCTTAAACCAAAGCCTACCAGTATTATCTACCCGAAAAATGACACGTGCGAAAACGCACGTGCATTTTCCGAACCCTGCCATAAAACCATAGGTCCTCTACAACATTTCGCCCGAACTTGGGAAACGGTCTGTGGGGGGACTCTAATGACTCATCAACACACTGGCACTGGGTATAACCTCTAACACGTCAGAGGTACAAGCTGTACGTAACGGTTGCCTATGTATTGATTGGAAGAGAAGCTGACGAGCGAACTCATCCATAAACCCTACTGAGCCTGACAGTGACAATATCCATACAGTCCGGTCCGTTCGTCTAAAGAGTATCGCATATCGAGTCTAGGGGGTGGATGTTAGTTATATGTATGCCCTAGAGGCCATTACTGTACATAGGATGTATATTGTAGTGGATGCTGGGACATATATAGGGAGGACTTTCTTGCTCGACATGATAGTATGCTATCTGGTTACACTTTACCTTAACATGCATACTGATTGTCTCTCTGTTACATGTTGGTAAAGCCCTTAGGATGTGTACTTGACTACCTGGACTATGATGCGGATCATACTAGTGGGGACATGGTAGTCCATAAGTACATCCTTCAAAGTCCCTAATCGTGGGTGTATCGAGACGGGGCATCGATATACCAGAGTAAACTAGCGTGTACCTTCTCGACCCATACAGATGGGCGATGGATGATCCCATATTCATTGGTGTTTGACATCAGAGGAGATATACGGGTGCTCAGTAGAGACTGGGTACACTGGACGGACTCGCCGAGAACTCCCAGATGGTATTATACCTCACGTCAGATGGCAGTTCTCTGGTGACACTGGTACAGAGTAGTCTGTTGACCCGAGATCGTCATAGAGTCTTGTGTGGTTCCCACTGTGCTTTGATTTCCATCTTACCACGTCCAAGAGGGCGTGCAAAATGGTGGTTTTTGGGTACAGTCCCGAGTCACATGGAGGCAATGAGCGATAGGAGGGGATTCGTCTCTCCCGGTACAGGGGGTTGATGTTGCGCTGTGTTCGATTGCCTATAACAGGAAATCCCTGGCCAGGGTTGCTGAGATTTACTGGTAAGTGTTACCGGTAGTTTCTCGAATAGTTATAGACCTCATATCGACACGACTTATCGAGTTATTAGGGTCTGACGTTTACCACCCCTAGGCGAGATATGCGACATATCAGACGATCAGACCGGACTGTACGGTAGTGTTACTGGTTGGATTCACTGGAGTGTGAGCGGGCTTGCTCGTCGATCTTTAGATCGCTCAATACCCGGGTGGCCGTTACGTTTAGCAGACCGCTTGCGGCTTGTGGATGTTTGATATGATCATCATCCGCTGCCGGCGTATTGACGAGTCTTTAAAGTCCTACACAGAGGTTTCCTGGCTCAAGCGAAACGAAATAGGAGCGCATATGAGATATGTGCGGGACCGAGAATGATGCGTGTATGTGATACCGTATTTCATTCTCGCGATGTGACATTGATCGGTTATATGCGATATAGCCGGGTTATCGGATCAAGTGTTGATTCGATAAGTTGTTACTGATGATACCAGTCGGTTATGTGCGACATGACCGGATCATTGAATCAAGTGTTGATTTAGTGATTTAATGCATAATTATATATTTGATATATTACTTTGCATTAACTAGTATCGGTTCACTTTGAATGGATTTTCTCACTCGGGTGTGCGCATTCCATATGCGATATGATTTTGTGCACTTGATTGTATCATGATTGATGATACATGCTTTTTGGTTAAGTGTAAAGTATCAAACTATAGTTAAGTGGATGATTAGGGTTTTTGATTTCCTTATTTATATATTAATATTTTTCTTTTTGGAAAAAGAATAAGCAAATGAGAAAATGGTGGCAATTTTTGTTTTGTTCATGAAGTTTCATGAACACTTTGACTTTGTCACCATTTTGTCTCATGCTTAACCCTAACCACTCCACTAACCCTAGTTCACTCTCTACAACTAACCATGGTTCACTTATGATAAGAATGGATTATTCTTTTCATTTTAAACAATTCTCATGATGATGATCATTCTAGATCATCTTCTTCTTCTTCATCTTCTTCAAGTGAAGAAAGCAAGCTCCATCAATGGTGATTGATGGAAATGAGTGAGAAATCCAATTCTAAAGTCTACCCACTTCCTATTTCTTCATCCTCTACCTCTTGCCAAGTAGTAGAGTGTGTTTCCTTCACAAGTTTTCATGGCTTGGTGAAGGTGGAGCTTGATCTAGTGATGCTTCGACGTAGATCATCTTCGGCACGTCGTCGATGACCTAGCCCGCTTCTTCTCCGATGAAGCCGACGCAAGAGCCCGGATCTCGATTTGGACAGCGAGGATACTTCGTTGCGGAGCTATGGAGGTGGAGAACCGGATCTACAAAGGTTGTATTTCCGTTCACTTAGTTAAAGTAGTTAACTAGTTTCTTTTTCGCCTAGATTTCTAGCCAACGATCCGTAGTTTAGGGTTTCTCGGCACCGTTAAATTTGAAATTGGCATGGTTGATGCCTTGTGAGACCTCATTAGGGTGCCTAGGAACCTTACAGTGGTATCAGAGCCTAACTAGAGCCTTAGGCGAAGTCTAGACGGAGTTTGAAGTCCGAACGACCCGAAAACCCAAACCTAAACATGCTCTCTGTCCTTTTTTCAAAAACTGGGATTTTTCCAAATTAAAAATATGCAGAAAACTCAGTAGAGAATTCTAAGAATTACGGCGCAAAATTGGGGTCATGAACAGTGCAAGCTGCGGCGGAACCGCGGCAGAAGCCTGCCTTAGGCGGCGGTTCCGCGGCATATTGATGACGTCATCCCCCCCTCTCTGCACAGTAATTCATTATTTCAGAAGCTGAGTTTTATGGGTATTTTTAATATTTTTTCAAGAGTTGAATTTTCTGGGATTGTTTTGGGGATTCGGTGTTTCGATCGGAGTATCAAATTTTGTCTGTGTGGACTTCCGGATAAATTTTAGAATATGTTAAAAAGTTCGACCGGATATAAATACCCAATTTTTCCCCTGTCGGGAAATTTCCAAGTGTTGGATTTTTCCGTAGTTTAACGACGTTCTAAGTAGTGCAAGTAACGCGATGGACCCTCTAGAAGACAACAAACCTTAACTCGATTATGTGACCGTCTTGAACTGCCCTTTGAACCTTCGGGTTTGGGGCAGTACGGCGTGCCACATGTGAGGCGTTGGCTTGACCCTTCTACGGCTGGACCGTTGGTATTGAGGCACGAACTGAATGTTGTTAGACTTATTTCATGTGTTGGATTGTATCAGGAAAACTTGGGTGTTCGATTGTTCGATCGGAAAGTTTAACATTTTCTGTTTATCTGGAATGTGATACAATAATTGGAATTCACAAATAGTTATGAAATAACTGAATGAATGTTATAAACATAGCAGTTTAGTCTCACTTGATCGGTTGCCACGGAATTTTGATGCGATCAAAAGTCCGTTGCAATCACGTAGCGTACGCGGATACTCGCCGGGTAAACTTAATAGACAGCCTCACTCCATAGCCCCGACCAAGTGACTTTAGGAGAACCCCGTCGCCGAAAGCATCCGTCCGGGTGCTCGCGGTAGCGGTGTTCCGCCTTGGTGCACTTCGTCGACGGTATCAGGGGTGCAGCCGTCTACTGAAGTTTGCGACGAGCATTCGATCAGGATGTCGGGAATCTTGTTGAATTACCCGACTTGGTATTGAAAAGTGTTTTCGATTTTGAGACTAAAATGCGAGGTTTATAATTGTTAGGCATGTGATGTCTAAGGTATTCATTTGATTAGGCATGCGATGTCTATGAAGATTGCGGATTCCAACTGTTGTAGTTTTACACTTTCTTTTCTGTGACCGTAAGCGTAATATGTGATATCGCCGGTTTCGTTGCTATATGTCAACGACAATTGGGATGGACATATTTACTTACGTTGATGACATGTGATGTTATGTGTTGCTGGATATGTTATATTGGATCGTCGTGTTTGAATAGCCGAGGGTTTTTTATGTGAGATGAGTGTTTTTCATTTTCATTCATGTAAAAACTTGTATGTAATATTCTTTTATTGGGGCACTTCCAGGTTGCGGAAGATGTCACCGTTTGTATATTATTTACTTTTCCGCACTAGGATAGACCCAAGGAGGAGGGCACAAGTAACCGGGTTCTGGAGTCCAGTGGGAGACCAACTCAAGGAGTCGAGTCCGGGTCTCCTAACTCTAGAATTGGCAGGGTTGCTTGCCGCTCTCGTAGGGGTCTACGGGTGTGGGTTTGGCTATTCATCACGACCGTGGAATCCGTGTTTTATACTGGCTCGTATTGAAAACACGGACGTCCTAGTATATCCAATATTTCATATAATATTCTTCTGCTGCGATATCTGTGATGTGATCATGTGATGTTCTGTGATAGATACTTTATATAGTATATATGATATATTATATAGACGTTACTTATGTTTTACACCCGCGCTAGCCCTGCCCCGCTCTGCCGTTAGTCACCTAACCTAACGGTGTATGAGGGGACATCGAGGCGAATGCGGATGGCATAAGTGTACGTCGTATTTATCTGTGATGTTTAGGTAACTTAAATGATGGGACTTCATTAATGTGATTAATGAAATAAAAGAAACCTAAGATGTTGTAGAATCGAATTTCAAATTAAAACAGGTAGCTACAGTTCTTGCTTTGCACAGAGATATATGTGATATATCCTGCACCTTATTCGATGAGGAAAGGACCGAGATCCCTTCACCGGGAGTGACTCCTTTAGCAATAACTGGCAGATGCTACACACTCGGTTTGTCTTTTGATTGCTTGATATATATGATATATCCCGCACCTCATTCGACGAGGAAAGGACCGACGATCCCTTCACCGGGAGTGACTCCTTTAGCAAAACTAGAAAAGCCTCAAAAGCACTCCATTTTTTTAAAATCATTTGATTCTACAACGATATCAAGTTCATTGCGCAATAGGTTTTCAGAAAAACCTGTCGTAGCCCTCCGTCATTTCAGATAAGTTGTATATAGTATTCGTGCTGCATTTGTTGGCTTTCGTCAAGGTGCAGTGTGCGGTAGCTATATGCTGCTTATCTGCTAACATACGATGCGATTGGATTAGGGTAGTCGTTCGGCTTTGTTGGCTTTCGTCAAGGGTCGTGCGGGTGGGTTTAATTCGATCAAGAAATGTACGGGTTGAACTTGACTAGCGGGCTATGGTTTGTTGGCTTTCGTCAAGGTCATAGCACGTTAGGGGCAAAATATTATCGGGAATTTCAAGTGTTGAAATTTGCAATGAGATTGCATACCTTCTATGAGATAGTTGGATCCCGATACCCGCTGCGAGTAAGAGTTACTCCTGGGAGAGTTTTATACATTACAATTAGCCGATCAAGTAGGTGTCTAGAAAGGTGTCAACGAGGTTACGCCTCTGGGAAAACGAGGTTTACATTAATTAGGTTCGTGCGAAAGCACGGGGGACCTCCCTCAAAGTACCGACACTGGCCTGGCTGAAAGATTGGCGAACTTGTAGTGTAATTAATCCCGGCTAGTCTTTCCTTTTTGGGTTTGAAGGAAGATTTGATAAAAAGCAGTGGGAGCCATCCTGATTAGATAAAATAATAACCAATCTATTCTTGCAAGAGCGCACGCTGAGTGTTTTCTTCTCTCTCTCTCCAGGTAGCGACCACATCACGCCTTAATCAAGATAGTAAAACGGATTATTGACCGAACCCGCTTGTTATACTGAGCTGGGGAACGTTGGTCCCGCTCCAACTTATAATTGTTATAAGACCGAGCAGGAAATAGGGGATTACCAGAATTCCCATGCCGCCCAAACGAAGAGAGTACATGCTGATTCATCATCTTCGGGTGTGTTCTTTATACAGAACTGTTTCTCAGTATCCTTTACGTCCTGGGTATATGATACCGGATCAGGATCCCAGATATGTAATCTGTTACATAGGGCTACTGAGAGGTAGAGGACTGAGAACGGGTGATAAGTTTCATGAGGCAGAAAACGGGGCAAGTGTTGCAGCCAAGTCTGTTGGTCACTGTCACCCTGTATTACAAATACATTGATTCTGAACGAATGTTATTAGATACCGAACCTGATATACAAAATCGTATCTATCTCTTTATTAGTAAAGAAATGATAAAATTTTGTATTGTTGGATAATGTTTTGAACATTTCCTATATCAAAAGTTGATCGGTTCAGGCACGTTATCTAAAAGCATTGCTGTTCTAAATCAAACTACAGTTCTTAGTATACATAACACACACAAGAGGAAGAGTTCAGAAATGAACGAATCCTTCTTGAGGTATTGTAGACTAGGTCAGATCAATGCGACCCGACTGGCTAGAGTTACATAAAGATGCATATTTAAATTAGTTTGAACTTACATCTTGTGAAACTCGCCAGTCATGTCACAAAGATAAGATGACCATAGCTCCGTTTACTGGAAATAGAGAAAGAGTTAGTGAACTCTTGGGATGATACATGTTGATGTATGTAGGTCCCCTGTCTACACATGCCAAGACCGGTTCTTTATACTTCATTACATTCTCTGATGATCTTTCGAGATTCAGACCTATGTTCCTGTTGAAACACAAGTCCGAACCTTTTGAGATATTCACAGAATATAAACGAGAAGTAGAAAACCAGAATACGGGTATAAGTATTATGTCCTTTGATGTGATCAAGGAGGAGAATACTTGAGCACGAAATTCTTGGACATTTCTAAAGGAGAATGAGATTCTCTCTCAGCACTACTCCTCTGTATACACCATAGCACGATGGTATATCGGGGCGGAGCAGATACACCCTATTTGATATGGTGTGCTCTATGATGAGTACTACTGAGTTACCTATTTCTTTTTGGGAGTTATGCACTTGAGAAGATGCATACCTATTGAATAGGGTTCAAATCAAATCAGTTGCCTACCGCTTCATATGTGATATGGAAAGGGAAGAGCCCATATCTTAAGTTGGTTAAGATTTGGGGTTGTTCGGGCTATGTCTAAAAGCAAAATCCGGACAAGCTCGAGGCAAGGACTGTTATGTAGAACTGGAAATGTTCCAGCTATACAAACTGCAGCTGATGATTTGAAAGAACCAAAGGATTCAATAGTTACCAATGAACCTCAGCCTCTCCGCCGATCTAGTAGGGTTCCTCACCCACCTGAGAGATACTTCGTTTTCTCTATGACAGTGGGAGCGAGGATTGCATCATGAGATGATGACCCAACTAGCTTCGAGCAGGCCATCGAGAGTAAGACTCTGTAAGAATGGCTGGATGTTTAGCGATCTGAGATGGAATCCTTATACACCAACAAAGTATGGACTTTGGTTGCTATATCTGAAGGGTTAAATCCCCATCAGGAGCAAGTATATCTTGAGAAGATTACTTGGTGTAGATGGAAAAGTTGAGACTTTCAAAGCTAGACTTGTTAAAGGTTTGCATAATTGACCAGATATGGATCATAATGAAACCTTTTTCTAAGGATCTATGCTTAAGTCCATCCAGATCCTACTTGCCACGGCTACAGACCATGACTACGATATCTGGTGGTTGAGTGTCATGACAGCTTTTCTAAATGTTGTTTTAGAAGAGTGCGTCTATAAGTACACAGCCAGAGGGCTTCGTAGACAGTGGGAGCAGCGGAAACGTGTGCAAGATGCTTTATAGGATAAAGCAGGCATCGCGGAGTTGGAACATCTGTTTTGATGAAGTAGTCAAAGAGTTTGACATCATCAAAATGGTAGATGAACCTTGTATAAACAAAAAGGTAGTAGGGAGTATGGTGGTGATCCTCGTAGAGTATGTGGATGACATACTCTTGATGGGGAAGGAGTTTCCTATGCTACGTTCGATCAATCTCCGCTTATCACAATGATTCTCCACATAGGATCAAGATGACACCTCCTAAATCCTGGGTTTTGGACCTATGAGATAGATCTAAATGGATGTTAGAATACTCACTAGCTGTAGTGAGATGGTATCAATTGATCCTGGGAAGAATCACTGGAAGTGTTCCAGGGTGATAAAGACGACTGAGTGTCAGTCACAGGCATTGTCTTTACCCTCAGTAAAGGGACGGTATGTTGGAAGAGTTCCAAGCTAGATACCGTGACATACTAGACGATAAAGGCAGGATACATCGCTACTTAAGATGCTACCAAAGTGGCTGTCTGGGTGTATATTGGTTCATGAGATGAACTTAGTTCCTCCCATTGTGTGACAATGGAGTTGTGGCTTATGCCATGGAACGTCCGTCCCATCAGTGATCCAGACATATTCTAAGACAGTATCACTTGATCATGGAGATGGTTGATCTCCAGGGAGATCGAGGTTAGGAGAGTAGACTCAGAGGACAACACAGCGGATCCACTCACAAAGGCCTGTTCCCAGAGAGAGACTTTTATGGGATGGTTGAGTATGAGATACTGCAACCACTGCTACAGATGGCCCTAGTGCAAGTGGGAGATTGTTAGTTATATGTATGCCCTAGAGGCCATTACTGTACATAGGATGTATATTGTAGTGGATGCTGGGACATATATAGGGAGGACTTTCTTGCTCGACATGATAGTATGCTATCTGGTTACACTTTACCTTAACATGTATACTGATTGTCTCTCTGTTACATGTTGGTAAAGCCCTTAGGATGTGTACTTGACTACCTGGACTATGATGCGGATCATACTAGTGGGGACATGGTAGTCCATAAGTACATCCTTCAAAGTCCCTAGTCGTGGGTGTATCGAGACGGAGCATCGATATACCAGAGTAGACTAGCGTGTACCTTCTCGACCCATACAGATGGGCGATGGATGATCCCATATCCATTGGTGTTTGACATCAGAGGAGATATACGGGTGCTCAGTAGAGACTGGGTACACTGGACGGACTCGCCGAGAACTCCCAGATGGTATTATACCTCACGTCAGATGGCAGTTCTCTGGTGACACTGGTACAGAGTAGTCTGTTGACCCGAGATCGTCATAGAGTCTTGTGTGGTTCCCACTGTGCTTTGATTTCCATCTTACCACGTCCAAGAGGGCGTGCAAAACGGTGGTTTTTTGGTACAGTCCCGAGTCACATGGAGGCAATGAGCGATAGGAAGGGATTCGTCTCTCCCGGTATAGGGGGTTGATGTTGCGCTGTGTTCGATTGGCTATAACAGGAAATCCCTGGCCAGGGTTGCTGAGATTTACTGGTAAGTGTTACCAGTAGTTTCTCGAATAGTTATAGACCTCATATCGACACGACTTATCGAGTTATTAGGGTCTGACGTTTACCACCCCTAGGCGAGATATGCGACATATCAGACGATCAGACCGGACTGTACGGTAGTGTTACTGGTTGGATTCATTGGAGTGTGAGCGGGCTTGCTCGTCGATCTTCAGATCGCTCAATACCCGGGTGGCCGTTACGTTTAGCAGACCGCTTGCGGCTTGTGGATGTTTGATATGATCATCATCTGCTGCCGGCGTATTGACGAGTCTTTAGAGTCCTACACAGAGGTTTTCTGGCTCAAGTGAAACGAAATAGGAGCGCATATGAGATATGTGCGGGACCGAGAATGATGCGTGTATGTGATACCATATTTCATTCTCGCGATGTGACATTGATCGGTTATATGCGATATAGCCGGGTTATCGGATCAAGTGTTGATTCGATAAGTTGTTACTGATGATACCAGTCGGTTATGTGCGACATGACCGGATCATTGAATCAAGTGTTGATTTAGTGATTTAATGCATAATTATATATTTGATATATTACTTTGCATTAACTAGTATCGGTTCACTTTGAATGGATTTTCTCACTCGGGTGTGCGCATTCCATATGCGATATGATTTTGTGCACTTGATTGTATCATGATTGATGATACATGCTTTTTGGTTAAGTGTAAAGTATCAAACTATAGTTAAGTGGATGATTAGGGTTTTTGATTTCCTTATTTATATATTAATATTTTTCTTTTTGGAAAAAGAATAAGCAAATGAGAAAATGGTGGCAATTTTTGTTTTGTTCATGAAGTTTCATGAACACTTTGACTTTGTCACCATTTTGTCTCATGCTTAACCCTAACCACTCCACTAACCCTAGTTCACTCTCTACAACTAACCATGGTTCACTTATGATAAGAATGGATTATTCTTTTCATTTTAAACAATTCTCATGATGATGATCATTCTAGATCATCTTCTTCTTCTTCATCTTCTTCAAGTGAAGAAAGCAAGCTCCATCAATGGTGATTGATGGAAATGAGTGAGAAATCCAATTCTAAAGTCTACCCACTTCCTATTTCTTCATCCTCTACCTCTTGCCAAGTAGTAGAGTGTGTTTCCTTCACAAGTTTTCATGGCTTGGTGAAGGTGGAGCTTGATCTAGTGATGCTTCAACGTAGATCATCTTCGGCACGTCGTCGATGACCTAGCCCGCTTCTTCTCCGATGAAGCCGACGCAAGAGCCCGGATCTCGATTTGGACAGCGAGGATACTTCGTTGCGGAGCTATGGAGGTGGAGAACCGGATCTACAAAGGTTGTATTTCCGTTCACTTAGTTAAAGTAGTTAACTAGTTTCTTTTTCGCCTAGATTTCTAGCCAACGATCTGTAGTTTAGGGTTTCTCGGCACCGTTAAATTTGAAATTGGCATGGTTGATGCCTTGTGAGACCTCATTAGGGTGCCTAGGAACCCTACAGTGGATAAAGTCAGACCCCTAATAACGCGATAAATCGTGTCGGCATGAAGCCCATCACCATCTGAGAAACTACTGATCCAAATCAGTAATTCTCCACTATCTCGGCCGAGGATTTCTAGTGATGGTCACCCGTGCACTGTGCGACATCAACCCCCAATACCGGGAGAGATGAATCCCCGACGATCCGCTCACTGCCTCCATGTGGCTCGGGACTGTACCCAAAAAATACCTGTTTGCACGTCTCCTTTGAGCGTCGTAGGGTAGGAATCAAAGCACAGTGGGAACTCACATGAGACAAATGACGATCTCAGGTCGACAAACTAACCTGTACGCATGTCACCAGGGAACTGCTATCTGACAATATGTATAATACCAACTAGTATGTTCCCGGCGAGTCCTGTCCGGTGTACTCATAACCTAATGAGCACCTGTATATATCTTAGGTGAACCAACTGACACCAATGGCTTGTGAGACCGGCCACCGCCTCTCTTCGGGGTCTCGACTGTATACACTAGTCTACTCTGGAGTATCGATACCCTGTCTCGAACTCCCACGACTAGGGACACTTTTAAGGATGTGCTTACAAACCCCAGCTCCCACGTATATGATCGCCATCATACTGCCGGTAGTCAAGCAAGAATTCTATGGGCTCTATCAACATGCAATAGTGAACTAAAGCATGTATACAACGATAAAGACAAACCAGATAATATACTATCATCTCGAGCAAGACTGTCATATCGGTATAGGTCCTGCCTCAATCATTGCAATCACGTACCTGCGATCCAATAATTGACTTTGAGGGCACTATCTCCAACAATCTTCCACTTGCACTTAAGGCTAATTATTGCGATGTAGCATACTCACAGCCCGTGTGATACCGAACATCCAACTTCTCTACTAATCAGTTTCACAAAGCTTGTTTGTAAAATTATTGTGTTCGAGAAATAACCTCAGTGAGTGGATCCGCCCTGATGTTTCTTTCTATATCTCTCTTAATCTCAAGTTCGCGGAGAAAACCATCTCCCGAATTGAGTAATACCTGTCTTAGAATATGTCTGGATATCTGATGGGACCTAGTTCATAAATGAACTTCAAATCCAAACTTCTTAGACTGTATCGTCAACTGAACCTAATCAGTATCCTGCACCATGCCTCCCACAGTATCCTCTTGGACCACCTGTCCATAATACTGTCCCTCGTCAGAGGGAAAACTATAACTCTGACAATCACCCTGTCATCCATGTCACCTTTAAAGCCTGGAATGATAACCGTCTCCCGAAGGAGGCTGCCGTCATCAAATCCGTAGAACATGTACTTATGTTCTAAAACTGCTTCCTTATGTTTCTTCAGGATTGGATTAATATAAACTTATTACATCTAGTGCAAAAACAATATCTGGTGTGGTACTTGACATCTCACGATTGACTCAATTCCCTA
Source organism: Agapanthus africanus (assembly GCA_030015575.1). Classification (NCBI taxonomy): domain Eukaryota; kingdom Viridiplantae; phylum Streptophyta; class Magnoliopsida; order Asparagales; family Amaryllidaceae; genus Agapanthus; species Agapanthus africanus. The sequence continues at coordinate 50,846,463 of JASDDO010000019.1, forward strand.
AGCAAGTGATCTGCCAATCATGCACATCCCTCTCCCCTTTAGTCTGTAAAACACCTTTAGAGAGGGTGACTCCATCACCTGCAGGTACACCACCATGCCAGGAGTCATCTATTCTAAAATACTATTAGAATACTGTCAAAGTACCCATATTGGGAAACTACCCAAATCTAGATCTAAAACCATAGATCTAGTAACCAGAATATCAGATATTATATCCATATCCTTTATGGAGAAGCAACTGTGTGACGACCAAAGTACAACCGATCGTAGTATAGGAATTTTACTTCCTACTTTGTGTATGTCATCCAAATACCAGGATATCACACCCTACTACCTTCTCAAAAGATCCATCCCCTATTATGATGAAGTCAAAGCCATGACTGTCTCATCAAAATTAGATGATCTATCTCCGCTATAACTGCTCTAGTCTATAAATATACATAAGCTACTTGCCCATTATGCTTCCGCTGCTCCCACTGACTACGACAACCCTTTGGCAGAATAATATATACGTACACTTCTAAAACTAGTTTAGAACGACGCTATTTTTATCCTCCTGCCGGGTCTCATAGTCGGGAACAATAGTAGCGTCAAGTCTGGGTGAATAAGAACCTCCCTGTCACCGTCCTTGAGGCTACCGGAGTACCTCTCGGGTGTCTGAGGTTACCCACCATGTCTGCGGAGTGGCTAATGGAATGTCAAACCTGATTGAATATATAGGTCCTATTAAATTTTCCGTAATCGTTTGCGGTTCTGGAATCACTTCCAGTTCTACCAAACTCCCACTACCGTTTTCTGAAAAAATCCATTTTACTAAAAATGTGGCGAGTCAAGAACAATATCACTATTGATCTTCTAGATGGTAGAAAATCAACCATCGTCAAAGCCAGGGTCAACCCACAAACTGTCATTACAGAAACGTGCCTTGAGTTATCCAGTGTCTGGTTTTAAGGATAAACCGGACAACTCCCCGTATCTTAACATCGTTAAGATATGAACCATTCTATATACAATATAAAAATAGAGACACTAATTTAACTGGAACCAGATTCAAAACATGCAACTGTCTCCAGTGCATATCAACTTAATGGAGGGAGGCTAATCAGCATTACTCAACTTAGGAATCCATCCAATTATGAGTAATCTGAAAGAGAAACAAGTTTCTCAAAACCATTACTTCAACTGAATACCAATCACAAGTATCTACATCTTCGATTTCTTTGAAAAATCCCGATACTTGCGACATCTGGTTCTCTACTTTATTCTTATACCCATAACTTCTCAAAACTTAGACATTGTATTTCTACGAAACACTTGTCTAAAAACTAGAGAAGTTACAAGTAAACAGAACAGAGTACGAGGACCAATCCCTTTGTCCTGATGGACACTGGACAACATACAATACTCTGTATACGTCCGTTGAGTTGAATAACTCAAAACCTGTGCATCGTAGGTTAAAAACTGTATTTACGGTAAAGAACTACTCCGCTGTTCAATACTCCTTACCCAATCGTCAACTGATATAGGTAAATGTCATCGACATAATATCAAAAAGTTATATCTCACTTTATAAAAGTAAACGTACAGATATATCATTTTGAAATTGGTTCACAACAACGGATACTCAAAACCAAATACATGCCGTTCGGCAAAAACCCAGGCGACTTCCTCAAATATCACCAATTACAACGAATTCCGATATAATGAGGATGATCACCTTATTCCCAATAACCTACTCCTACTCATCATCTGTAAAACCATACAGATGTGAGAATCATACCTGGTAAATACATACCTCGGAGTAAGTATCTAATCGGGAAATCAGTTTTCCATTAACAATGCACAAAAACATGAAAATGTTTCGTAAGGGTATCCTGGTATTCTTAGTAATGTATCTTCCATAATCCAATTCATGACTTTAACCGTATATTTCTTTGTCATCTCTCCAAATCCCTTTATCTGTCTTTATTCATTTCCTTCTGTACACCATCGTTAGGCTAAGTGGTTTTCTTCCTTCTCTACCGTTCGGCACCAGCCTATGGTTTGGAAGAAGAATATCCAGTAAGCATAATAGGTGTACCCTCCTAATCCTAGGAGTACTCGCAACTTGAGAGAAGGTGATGATAAAAGACAACTGAATAATACCTTATTCTATTAAAGGTGAAATAGGGTGGCGATGAAGTACGCGGTTTGGTCGTGAATGATAACAGTCGCAATTTACTTTGCCCTCTTTCTAATCCCTTCATCTTGTCTTTAGTTATTACCTTCTGTACACCCTACTTAGGCTAATTGGTTTTCTTCATTCCCTACCTTTCGGCACCAGCCTATGGTTTAGAAGAAGACTATCCAATAAGCGTAATAGGTGTACTCTCCTAAACCAAGGAGCCCTCGCAACCTGAGAGAAGGTGATAATAAAAGATAACTGAATAAACCAATTCTATTTCTCCTGAACCTGGATCCATCCTCGAAGAAGTACCTTCGAGTTCGTATATAACCATACGATGGATCTATCCAATGGAAGTGGATGTCCGTAGTAATACGGGGTGTTCTGAGAAATACAAAGGGTAAAAGGAGCGGCAATGACTTATGCAACTCGGACAATCCAAAAGCCAGTATTTTAAGAAGGTTCAGTCAACTTGGTCACTTAGTCATAGTCTAGGGTCAGTCAAAGGTTGCTGCCAAAGAGAGAGAGAGAAAAGAAACACTCTGCGTGCACTCTAACCTAGATCAGAATGGTTATCACTTTATCTAATCAGGAAACCTCCCACTGTTATCTCAAATTCTCCTCCAAATCTGAAAGAAGAATTAGTCGGGATCACCTGAAGATTAAACTAACTCATCAGTGGGAATCGGGATCCAACTCTCATTGCATGATAACTCGATGGAAGCCACTCAAGTTATCACACTCCAGAAGGTATGCGCATGCCTGGCAAGTTTCCTGTATATTTGAAACTCCCGATATGATTTTTGCCCCATGCTCTTATGACCTTGGCTTTGGTCAAAATGTCATAAGTCACATGCCAAGTTCTACCCGTCACTATCCAGGTCAATTTGAACCCGCCCGCACATGCCCTTGACTTTGGCCAAAATGGCAGAACGACTGTCCCAAACCAACTCATCTATTTATGCTACAAATGAATACCCAGCAGCTACCAAACACTATGCCTTGACTTTGGCCAACAAACATAGCTTGAATACTACTGACTATCCATAAGAAATGACGGAGGGCTACGGCTGGTTTTTGGCGAAAAACCTTTAACGTAATGAACTTGATCTCGTTGAAGGAACCTGATAGCTTTTTATAAAATATAGTGGCGAAAAACCTTTGCTAAAGAGGTCACTCCCGGTGAAGGGATCTCGGCTCTTTCCTCATAGAATGAGGTGCAGGATATTCTAACTGAATACCGCGATACAAAGCAACTTTTAATCGACTATAGTAAAGTTATTACCCTGACGTAAACTTCTGCCCAAGGGGTCACTCCCGGTGAAGGGATCTCGGCCCTTGCCTCGTCGAATGAGGTGCAGGATATTCCAACTGAATACCGCTATGCAAAACAAAAGGAAATATCTTTGTAATAACACCTTTTAAAATTTGTTCAAACAACATCAAATATAGGTTTGTTTTATCCTTGCATTGATAAGAATCAATGCAGTCCCATCAATCAATCACACCAGAAAAGAACGAAAATAAAATGTACGTATATGCCATCCGCATTCGTCACTGGGTCTCGTCATCACCCGTTAGGTTACTTAACTAACGACAGAGCGGGGGCTGGACTAGTGCGGGTGTAAAACATATACAACATCTAATAGTATATACCAATATACAATAATCGCTCCAGGCGTGATAATATGCAACATTACAGAAAAGTAATAAGCATCACAGAAAAATACAGATAATCTGGGATCCCCAGATTTCACAGAGCCGCTACTGAAATCCGACGCTCCTCTGGTCGTATGGATAGCCTATGCAATGAAACCTAGACCCCTACAGGTGTGGCAAGTTACCCGCCAAAACCTGAAGCGAGGCAGCCCCCTACAGCAAAATGAATGGACCACCCGGCACTTCATGGAATCCGGTAACTTGAGCACTCCTCCTTGGGTCAACCTGTACCCCCTACGAGTGCGGCGAACGGTCTGCCAATTCTAGAGTGAGGCCCCTCTGCCTCTCAAAACCATGAAATACGGACCCGTTGCCCTCCAGATCCGGCTATCCGTGCACTCCGTCGCGGGGTAAACCTAGTACAGAAATAAAAATATGTACAACGGGTACATCGACCTCTACCCGGTCATGCCCCAAAAGAATATTATACAAACATGCAGCAACGGCAGTCCACATGTTGGACGCTCGCCCAGCAATATCAAATGTACAAATAAATCCAAACTGCACTACCATTGCACACTGCTATCCACCACGACATATCCGCAACATCACAGCATAACACAGAACATCAACGCGAATGTCACGTTCGAAATCCGTCTAAAAGGGCTATAGCAATTAGACGCGATTTACCGCTCAAATGACATTCCCGGTCGGAGATATAATATAAATACTGTAAACTAACACGTTTAAATTTCGATCGACCAAATATCCCAAAGTGGGTCCCACAAACATCTGCTGTACAGTAACAAAATCTGGGCCCAAAAGATGTATACCAAAAACCACAATTTTCCATTTTGAACTCACTGGAAAAATTTGGGTCACTGTTCCTACACACTGGCCGCGGTTCCGCGGTCAAACCCTAGCTTTGACCGCGGATCTATGGCAGTACTGTGGGACCACGTGCCCAATTTTCACCAGTATTCTTAAAAAACCTTGCTCAATTTTCTAGGATGATCAAAATAATTTTTAAACCTGATTTAAAATCGACAGAAACTTTGAACATGGAAATTGCAGTTTTTGAAATTCGGTTCGATCGATATTTTAAACGTGTTAGCATAAGTTAGTATAGCTTAATGGTGAGGCTCTGATACCACTGTAAGTCTACGGTAGCGCCTCGGCCGTCTAACAGACGCCAAATGCGGAACAAAAACTTTTACAACTGGCGCTATCGCGTACTATAATCCGGATCTGCCATTAAAGCTAAACTAACAAACTATAAAGTGGGTAGAATTGTTATACCGAATGATCCGAGTCCTTCGGTCTTCAACCATCATTCCACGCTTTGTTGCGGCTGCTCCGATCTCCTGAATCTCCAGTCTTCTCGTCCAGATGGCACCACGTCGACGGATCTTTAAATGGGCTCCTGCCTCTGAACCGAGGCAACTCGGTCGTCAAGTTTACTAAAAGAGACGACCAAGATGAAGTAGAGAATGAGTAGAACATTTTGTCTTGCTTCGTCCAAAGCCATGGACGAACGGTTAATGAAATTGCCTTTTGGATCGGGTGAAATGAGAAATGAGACTATCTAATTTCCATGAGTCCAAAACTATATCAATCTTTTTTCCAAGCAACCATATTCCCTCCATCATAATGGCCGGCCAATATATAGAGAGGAGAGAGTGAGTGTAGGAGCAAGAGAGTGACCATAACATTAAAGGAGAAGGAATGAGTCAAATAACATCTTGTATGAACACATTTAATGAAACAATGAATCATAACCCTTAGTCATCAAAACCATTAATGCAATAATCAATGCATTAATGACTCACAAGCCTAGTCACCATCCTAGTCACCTTCTAGAAGCATCCACACACATGACTCACCCTATGATCACCCTCAAGAAGAAAAGATAAATCCGTATTTAACCGAATGTTAAATACGGGTGATAGAAAACAGGAAACTGGCAACTTCCAAAAGTGATCCTGAAACGAATTTCAGGATAACCCCGTATCAGTATAAACATACCCGCATTTATATTACGACCGAATACAAATGCAACTGAGACAAAGATATTATATTTATACAGTATAATACTGGGATCTGGCTTAAACCAAAGACTACCAGTATTATCTGCCCGAAAAATGACACGTGCGAAAACGCATGTGCATTTTCCGAACCCTGCCATAAAACCATACGGCCTCTACAACATTTCGCCCAAACTTGGGAAACGGTCTGTGGGGGGACTCTAATGACTCGTCAACACACTGGCACTGGGTATAAGCTCTAGCACGTCAGAGGTACAAGCTGTACGTAACGGTTGCCTATATATTGATTGGAAGGGAAGCTGACGAGCAAACTCATCCATAAACCCTATTGAGCCTGACAGTGATAATATCCGTACAGTCCGGTCTGTTCGTCTAAAGAGTATCGCAAATCGAGTCTAGGGGGTGGATAAAGTCAGACCCCTAATAACGCGATAAATCGTGTCGGCATGAAGCCCATCACCATCTGAGAAACTACTGATCCAAATCAGTAATTCTCCACTACCTCGGCCGAGGATTTCTAGTGATGGCCACCCGTGCACTGTGCGACATCAACCCCCAATACCGGGAGAGACGAATCCCCGACGATCCGCTCACTGCCTCCATGTGGCTCGAGACTGTACCCAAAAAATACCTGTTTGCACGTCTCCTTTGAGCGTGGTAGGGTAGGAATCAAAGTACAGTGGGAACTCACACGAGAAAAATGACGATATAAGGTCGACAAACTAACCTGTACACATGTCACCAGGGAACTGCTATCTGACGATATGTATATACCAACTAGCATGTTCCCGGCGAGTCCTGTCCGGTGTACTCATAACCTAATGAGCACCTGTATATATCTTAGGTGAACCAACTGACACCAATGGCTTGTGAGACCGGCCACCGCCCCTCGTCGGGGTCTCGACTGTATACACTAGTCTACTCTGGAGTATCGATGCCCTGTCTCGAAACTCCCACGACTAGGGACACTTTTAAGGATGTGCTTACAAACCCAGCTCCCACGTATATGATCGCCATCATACTGCCGGTAGTCAAACAAGAATCCTATGGGCTCTATCAACATGCAATAGTGAACTAAAGCATGTATACGACGATAAAGACAAACCAGATAGCATACTATCATCTCAAGCAAGACTGTCATATCGGTATAGGTCCTGCCTCAATCATTGCAATCACGTACATGCTATCCAATAATTGACTTTGAGGGCACTATCTCCAACATATACCCCCTTCAATGTCTCCCTCGCGGTGCTGCTGGATGAGGCCCAGAACGAGGGGTTCTTCAAGTTCCCTCCGGTCCCGCGTCAGGCCGCGAAGCCAACCCGGGGCCCCTACTGCGCTTTCTACCGGGTAATGGGCCACGCCACGGAGGACTGCAAACAACTGAGGGACTACATCGAAGAACTCATCCGGTCTGGGCACCTCGCCGCCTACCTGAGGGACAAGCGGCAGACCGACCGCGAGCAGGAGCAGCATCGCCCTCCCGCCGACCTGACCATCGGTCAGATCATGCTTGCTTCAGCGGACGGCCAACCCGGAGCTCAGGGAGCCCCATGCCCTATGCCAAGCGCGGGGACAGACAGCCCTTCGGGGAGGTCGGCCCCAGCCAATAAAGTCATCTTCTAGCCTGTACCCTTCTTTTAAAGCAATGTAGATTCTTCCTAGGATCTATTGTTAATTTAATAAAGATCAATGAGCGTTGCGAAAAGGAAAAAAAGTTTTTTTTATTCAAAGGGTATTATGGGCTCCTCAGCCGTACATGCAAAAAGAAAAGAAAATTACAATAGTGGAGGAAGGGGGTGCAGCGGGCACTGCTCGTGGTACTCGGTAAAAATCTCCGCCAGCCGGGGCCTCGCCAGTTCCAACCTCTATCCTCGGTTCCCCCCGTGGGCATCAATCCCGAGCCTCAGCTCGTAGCATTCGCGGATAAGCACCTCTGAGCGGGCCAGCCGGTTCGCGGAGATTAAGCCGAATCGCCTCAAAGACAGTAGCTTGCCCACGGCCTCGTCAAAGAGCAGCTCAGACAGGGGGTTGTAAAGCCCCGGCGATGCCCTCCAGATGGAGTACACCAGCAGCTGCAGAAGGGAGGAGCGTCGGGGGAGCAGCCGGCCAAAATGGTCCTCGATGCTCCCGTAGACCAGCTGCACCGTGTCCTCGGTGCAGTACGGGTCATAAAGGTACACGTCTTTGAAGCGGACGATGTCGGGGATGGTGAATGGGAAATCCTGCATCCTCGGCGACCTGTTTATGAAGAATGAAAGGACCAATACTCCTTCAGCCTTATATAGCCCACTGCGCAGCCCAACCGTCGCACGCTTTCGCCCAGGGAGTCGCTGCCACGCGGCAATCGCCAAGCCTCCTCCGGTGGAATCGAAGCGACGCGCTCCGAACACTTCGCCTTCCCCCGCATTCAATAGGCCAGTTACACGCGCCATTGCCTCGACCGTTCCTATTCCCAACACCTGCAGCTGAACGGTCGGGATACACCACGACAAGATTCAGCCCAGCAGCTTCCCTGCTCGGTCGTCCCCAGCGGGCAGCTTCCCTGCCACAACGCCGGGGATCAAAAAGCCCTCCCAGAGGCAGTCGAGCCCGAGGTCCCCTCGCTCGGCTATCTCCGGCGGGCAGCTTCCCTACCATAATGTCGGGGATCAAAAAGCCCTCTTAGAGGCGGTCGAGCCCGAGGTTCGCTCGCTCGGCTATCTTTCAGGACAAAAGCCCTCGCCAAGAGGCACCGGACAGTAACCCTGCCCGGCCAAGGGTCCTTGGTAGGCTTCTTACAGCCCTATAGCTCTTCCCACGCCAAGGACCAAAGTCCTCCCGGAGGCAGTCGGGCCCTCGCTCGGCTATCCCCAGCTGGTAGCTTCCTACCACAACCGACAGGGATCAAAGCCCTCGCCAAGAGGCACTGGGCAGTAACCCTGCTCGGTCCCCGTCCTGAAGGATCAAAGCCCTCGCAAGAGGCAACCGAGCAGCTACCCTGCTCGGTAACAACTCCGGCTGGTAGTCGCCCACCCACGACGCCGGGGATCAAAAAGCCCTCCCAGAGGCAGTCGAGCCCGAGGTCCTCTCGCTCGGCTATCCTCGGAGGGCAGCTCCCCTGCCATAATGCCAAGGATCAAAAAGCCTCCCAGAGGCAGTCGAGCACGAGATTCCCTCGCTCGGCCTTTCAGGACGAAAGCCCTCGCCAAGAGGCACGGGACAGTAGCCCTGCCCGGCCAAGGGTCCTTGGTAGGCTTCTTACAGCCTTATAGCTCTTCCCGCGCTAAGGACCAAAGTCCTCCTGGAGGCAGCCGGGCCCTCGCTCAGCTATCCCCGGCTGGTAGCTTCCTACCACAACAATCCTGAAGGATCAAAGCCCTCGCAAGAGGCAACCGAGCAGCTACCCTGCTCGGTAAAAACTCCGGCTGGTAGTCGCCCACCCACGACGCCGGGGATCAAAGCCCTCGCCCAGAGGCCGCCGAGCAGCTACCCTGCTCGGCCGTCCTTGGTGGGAAACTCCCCTACCACCATGCCAAGAAGCGCCAAGCCTTTGCAAGGGGTGACGAGGCAGCGACTTTGCCCAGTCAACCCCGGATGGTGACCAATGCTCGGAATCAGAGATGCTCTGTAGTCGTGGAGGACCCGAGACCCCAGTGAGGGGCATCAGGTCTGTCCAAGTCTAAACGATCTTCCCTCAACTTCGGGGCCCAGGGAGATACCTCCTCAGAAGCGCTCGTCGGCAAGTGATCGCAGACAACTCAACGGACAATCACTAGACAGACGGCCAACCTGACGTAAAAGCACAACGATACAGACAAAAGATATGCCACGAGCATTCTTCACAAACAAAACGCAGAACACAATTCTATGGAGCTGAGGAAAAAAGAAACTTCATTACTACTGCCAAAGACAAAAGTTTTTTTTTACAAAGGGTACTTTTTGGGCTCCCCAGCCTTACAAAATTCAAAAGAAAAACAAATCAAAGATGGGAGAATGGGGGCTCTACATCTCGGGGCCAGGCGCGACCCCGGGGTCCTCGACCTCCACCACTTGATGCGCTGGGTCCTCGGCCGCCTCCTCGCCGGGAACTTCTTCCCCTTGCCCGTCGACGCCCACGTGGGGGAACTCTGCCCGGAGATCCGTGTCGTTGAAACCCGGCATCCGAGACTTGACGGCATCGAGGGCGACATGCCAAATGCGGGTCGTGGCCATGGCCAGGTCGTTATAAAAATCCTTCGACCCCTTAAAGCTCGCCACGGCCCTCGATTCAGCCGACTTAGATGCCTTTGCCGCCGCCCCCAGCTCCCTTCGGAGGGCCTTCACCGTCCTCTTCAGGTTGCCGGCAAGCACCTGGGAGTCCTCGAACTTGCTCTCGGCGATCACGATGGCCTCGCGATGCCGGGCGACCTCCTTTTTCCCGGCGACCACCTCGCCCTCCAGGGCGGCGATCTTCGTCGACATCGTCTTCTGCTCTCGCCTGGAGCTTTCTTGCAGCGAGGCGAGCTGACCCGCGGCCTCCAACGCCGGGGCTACCACCTCGGTCTCCACGCGGAGGGCGAGGGCCACGTGCTGGAGAACCTGGGAAGACACAAAAAGGTCAGAAAACAGAAAAGGGCACCAAACCTCACGATGAACTGGGGGCTTACCTGCACGGACTCCTAAGCGATCGACGCCAGCTGGGCCCTGAGGGTCCTTCCAGGGACTTGACCCCTAGCCGAGGTCTCTATTTCGTGCAGGAGGCTGTCCGCGACCGATAGCCCCGACGGCACCGCGAACCGGAGCCCCCTTCCTCCATTACGGTTGGCGAGGACCGGCTCCGGGAGGGTCTCCGGGAACTCTTCTTAAGCGGCTTCGAGGGAGAGCCGATTTCCTCTTCCGAGGCCGTGTCCTCAAGAATTAAGGCCCGCTTCTGACCCGATGCTCTGCTGGGGCCCGGGGCGGGATCTGCCACCGAGCGTCCTCGAGGCGCCACCTCCGGGGTAGTAGGAGCTGGAGCGGGCTGCGCCCGAGAGGAGCTGGCGCCCCCGGTCCTAGCAGGCTGCCTCGGCTGGCGCATAGCATCTCGGAGCGAGCCGAAGTCCATGGATCCTGCATGAAACGAACACCCAACAGATCAGCAACACGAGTAAAATGTAAACCCAAAAAGCAAGCCTAACTTACCGGCGAACTCGACGGGGCTAAGCCCAACCCAGTTCAAAACCCTCTCGGACAGCAGCACGTCATGTCGAGGGACGGGCTCCCATGACGCCACTCTCACCGCGGCGGGGTCATCGGACAGGTTCCCCGGCAAACACTTCTCCCTCGACCACTTGGTGGGCACCGGCCAGTACTCGCCCTCGGGAGGGGAAACGAAGAAAAATTTCTTTTTCCAATCATGAATGGAGGAGGGCAGGGCCACGACCCCGGTCCCGGCAGCGACCCCGGGCCGCTTCCTAAAAGTAAAGTAAACCCATCTCGGGTCGCCGGCTCGACCGCCAGGGTGACTCTTGAAAGCGAGGAAGGAATCACGAAGGGAGAGACTGAAAGGAACCGCCTGCAGCCTCAGGCGGATCAAGAACACAAGGAGGATCCTCCACGCGTTCGGCACTAACTGGCCGGGGGCCAAGCCGAAGAAATTCAGAGCGGCGATGACCTCAGGAGAGAAGGGCAGACGCATTCCGCCTCAAAAAGCTTCCAAATACAGGGCAATCTCCCTCTCCCGTACCTGGTCTGCCCTCTCTCCCTCCTCGGCTAGACGGAGCGTGTAGCGCGGGGGAATATGAAAGCGAGCCTGAGCGCTGGCGAGCTCGTCTTCATACCTCACCCAGCACGAGGTGCTGGGGGCCACATCTTCCTCCTCCTCCCTGGAGGCGGCCCCCGCCTCACGGCCCCGGGAAAAGGGCCCAGCCCCTGCTCCCCGAGGAGACTCAGAAATATCTAAAGGGACCCTAGCATCTACTCCTACAACGTCTACTGATTCTACAGAGGAAGACATCTAACCTGGGAAAGAAATTCTCCAAAGGTTGGAAAAGAGGGGAGACGAGCGCCGAGCAGCTAGAGCTTGAGAGAGGAAAATATGAAAGAGTAAGGGCCCTAGGACGGACCCCACCCGTATTTATTGCCACATCCAACGGCGGCCATCGTCTCCCGCCGAAAGGGCTCCTCGCGCCCAGCGGCTCCGATTGCTCCACGTGGCGGCCCAGCGCTGGACCGAGTCCCATCAGACGCTACAGACCTGCGCACGTCACATCGGCTAATCGACGCTCGATACGTGGGTCGTCGCTTCGACTGCAGAGCGCACAAACCGGCGCACCTTCTTTAAATGCAAAGATCTCATCCTGATTCGCGGGCGGAAAAGACAACCGACGGCCCGAGGACTAGTCCCGACGAAACCATAGAAGGGATCTTACCTCGGGAGGCCCGGCAGTCCACTCCTGACCCGACCACTATCTAGTCGGGACAAGAGTGGGGGGCTAATGATAGTGCTCGATATTGGCGACCCCCAAGATCATGACGCGTGGCAGGTGACGTGTCCCAGAACTCAGAAGAATGGGTCCGCAGGGACCGATCAGGCCACCCCATGCCCGACCAGCAAGCCCAAGCTGGCCCCCCTTTAGGCCCCTGCAAATTGGCCTCCTCGGCCTCTCAGCTCGCCCCCGAGCTACCACAGGACCAAGACTCCTCGGCCTCCTTGCTCGTCCCCAAGCTCCCGCCGAGGACGTTTTCCTCGGCCCTCCGACCTATTCCCAGACGTAACCGCCGCTCCGCGAATCTCGCCACGGGCGGATTCTCCGTCAGCAACGTCCCACGTTCCACGCCATCACGATCCCCATCAATGGGCGATCCGCTCTTTACGCGGGCGTGACGTCGGGACCGTAACTGCCGGCGAGATTCCCGTGCCTGCTGCTGCGTGCTGCCACCGCTATATAAACCCCCATCACAGAGGGGCCAAGTAAGTTATTTTTTACACTTTTAGGCCGTTACTCTGCTCGGATCTCATCACTAACTTGAGCGTCGGAGGGTCCTTGGTGGTACCAAACCATCCCGGGACTTCCTTACAGATACTCGGCAACAACTTCCTCACCACACATCTTCCTCCAAAAACCCATTGAGACCCACACGCAACGAAAGATAATCAGCTAAGTTCACCGTGAGATCAACGGAAGACAACATCTGACGGAGGCCCGAAAAGGAGCTCCATCAGAAGCACTAAAGAATTTCCCTATTTTCATATACCATACACAAAAATTAGTTATTTTGAAATAACATGCTAAAAAAAAAACAGGTACTTTTAAAAAGCCACTCAAAATTCAACGGTCAACTAAATAAGGCATTTTGTTAGTGGGCTATTAGTTAGGATAACTGATTAAATTAACTTGGGAGGTTAAGTTAGTTCATAAAATTCTTTACCTAGCCTTCTCTGGTCTCCTTCGTCGTCTCGGTTGACAAACTCTTTGAGCTGCTCTCTCTAAACCCGACAATGAAGTCTCCACATCTGAACCTCATCTCTCTCTCTCTCTCTCTCTCTCTTCTCTCTCTCATATCTCCAATGATCCATTGAACACCCTTTTCATCCCTCAAACATCCTCCATCCGCATTCAAGAACAGCCTTATATCTAATCCTCGCCACCCTTCACAGCGTCGTCGATCTTCACCCCACTTTTGTCGGTGACGTCTCTTAACCCAACTCGGTGCTTAAGTGGAAAAATGGCTCTTCTTTTTTACCAGAACGAGGTTTGGACGGAGTTCTACAACAAGAGCTGGTCTCAATTCAAAGGCGGAACTCTTCATATCAAGATTTGGTATTTTGTGATTAGTCCTTTGTTTTTGGTGATGGGTCAAGATTAAGTTGATTGCTTGATGGGTTTTTTGGATTTTTTTATGGGATTAGGAATTTGAGTTTGTTTAGAGCCAGGTTTACATTAGTATCATATAGCATTTACAAGGGTATATTGTTCTCTTAAACCCCTTAACGACAGGGGTCAACCAAAACGTGATGGAAACTAACTAGAGGTTTATTTTGCTTTTGGACGAAGGTATTAAAAATACCTGTTTTTGGGTGTATTATCTCAAAATACTCAAGTTTAGGATGGGGTATATAAAAAAAACCTTCATATTTTTCTACCAATATCTACTATCATTTTAGGCATGCGATGCATGAGTATATGTAAGAAGTTGTGCAGAAATAATAAATGCAAACTGCAAATTATTATTCTAGAAAGAATAATGTGGAGGAAGAATACAATTTTTTTTCTGAAATAAATTTAGTTGATGTGAACCGCTTTCTTTCTTATTCTTTTTAAGAAATAAGAAGAGAACACATTTTGAATTTGACATAAACAACATATGAGTGATAGAATGAGTTGTGTATATACTAAACCTTTTTTCTGAGGGATATTGAAAAAAATTTCAATGTCTTTAGCAGATAGATGCTTCCATTCTATTCAGTTGTTGTTATTGTTGCTGTATATATATATCCCTATTTCAAGCTTTATATATATATATAAGCCCTATTTCAAGCTTTTTATTCCCTAAATCGCCCCTTGAATTTCCCTAAACGCCACTTATCTCCTCATGTATTGGAAAATTAGCTCAGCCCTTTCCATTTTAATGAAATTTACATTTGGCCTCTTCCTTCTAATGAATTCCCATTGTTGTATGTGCGGGAAAAATTAGGCTCTTACTTTTTTATAAAATTTATGTTCGGTCCTTCATTTTCAATTAATGAAGATTGGGGATAGGCTTGAAAAAATATGAAACGCCCTATCTCAACGATAGCGACCTTCAAATATCTGATCTCGGTCATATATTCATGTCTTCATGACAATTCTTATAAAATTATTATCAACCGAACATAATTAAAAGGTAACTTAATTAATAAGAGTATATAATAGTTTTCTGTCTTGCCGTCAAATTTTTTTCCCACAATAAAAAGTAAAAAAACACCCATTCTTTTTTGGTAAAGAATTCATTCAACAAAGAAAATCTAATTGAACTGATTAATGCACATCAATAGCAAAGAAATTTTATTGATTCCTACAAAATAGTTTTTTCCTATATAAAAAATTAATACTGTGATTATGAGCTGTATTTTGATAAGGGAAATCAAGAATAATGAAAACCTCTCGATAAATATATAATTCTATTTCAATGTCTTTAAGAAATTATTTATTTAAAACACCATGTTATCTTTCTTTATTTAGTTTTGGTTTGAAATCTCTATATGAGATAACTTTCAATTTGGTTAAAAATTTTCATGTTTTCTTCTTCCAGATTGAAATTGAGTTATGTTTAGAATTATTGTATTAACTTATATATATTTTGTCAAAACGGATAGGTTCGGCTTAGTTTAGAGCATGCTAAAAAGCGAGCCTTAAAATGCATCTACATAAATGAAAGGTTCCTAGTGCCCTTACCGCTACAATCGCGGCCAATGCAGAATCGAAAAACAAAAAATTCTACGGGAGCACTAGAAACTAATCTTTAACGATCGATCCAAACACTAAATTAGAAAACAAGCATGCAAGGTTTAGAAATTACAACCTTTGATGCGTGTCCATCCAATCGTGAAAAACCCCTCCAAACTGCTCGTAGGCCGTCGGAAACAAACTTGAGAGACGACTGCCCTTACCGAAGATGATCCACCCAAGAGAACCGATCGAAACTCCAGCTTCACCTAGCGCCAACGCTCCAAGCTCGCTTGAAATAGAGAGTGGGGATGTAAGAATTTTCCACTATCATTTTCTCACTAAAAATCAAGCTTAAGTGAGAGAGCATCCAAGAAGGAGGAGAAGAGAATGGAGTGGTAGCATTAACAAAAAATACCTAAGTGTTTCATCAATCAAAAGAATGAGAGTGGAATTGCTTCATATCCTTTTTCAACAAACAAAAGAAAATATCTCATAACATTTTTAGTATAAACAAATAAAGCCATGTCTTTCTACATGTTCCCAACCATACACAAATGCCACCTCACTCTCCATCTCATATTTGATTTTCTTAAAAAGAAAATCAACAAATGAGGTATCCTCCTTCTAGAAGCATTCACATATAAATACGGAATAATTCCCGGTACACATATCAAAATATATATACGCATATTCATATAAAAAATATGAATAACCAATAGAGAGAAAATGAATAGTGAACAATAATACTAGAATATATGTAACAACCCTAACTTTCTGTACAAACTTTTTCAAAATACAGAAAGGCACAGCTGAACCTGAACACGAGTTATAAGTTTGTTTTGCTTTAAAACAGCAAGAAAGAGCTTGTAGCTCATTGGTAGACCTTGCACTGCTAAGCCATAGTACCAGAGTTCAAATCACATCAGCAACACATTTTTATTCTAATTTTTTTAGAATCCCAAAAGGTTGCACGTGCACTGCACGTAAAACGAAAAGTCAAATTAATCGAACATGTGAACTGAGAACAATACCTACACGTAGCTTGCACCCTATGGTTGCATCAATACATCATATTCACTTCATGGTTATTGAAACGGACTTGTTTGGATCGCTACGTACATTTTACGTGCATTCGTTCTTGGGGGTATACATTTTTATTAACCGGACATCACGTTATGGTTTTAACTTATCCGTATATTCTTTATATTTTAAAACTAGATTTTTAGACACAACCCGGGAATTTTTCGGAGTACTTTTGTTTTAGCCTAAAAACCCAAGTTTATATATTATTATATTTATAACTTAATTTTACTATGCACACTTTGCACTCAGTTTCTCTCTCTTCGCATGTCTCTTTCTCTTTCCCCTTATATATTATATTATATAATATATATATATATTATATTATATTATTATTAACATATGTTCTCTCCCTCTCACCAACCCACTTCTTCTTTTTCTTACGGCTCACCCACCCCCTCTCTCTCTCTCTCCCTTTCACACTCCACTCAAATTCCCTCACGTCTCTCTCTTCTCTATATATATTCTTAAACCCCCCACGATATCCTGTCACCTCCCTCACCACTATTCTCATCTCTCTCCTTTTCTCCTTTCTTGTTTTTATTCTCTTTAATTTCTTGATCGGTATTTTTCCGGTAAACACCGGAGCCGTGCCGTCGCCGACAAGGCGAGCAATCCAGCAGACGTTCTCATCCTGCACGGTCACGTTCTTATATAGCCTGATTCAGTTCTGTACGTCCGCGTGTGCATCACGACTTTTACCGACGGTTCCGTAATAGCCAGTAAGTCTTTTTTCCCCCTCCGTTTCTCTTTTCTTCCTTGCCTCTTGTCATGACTCCATAAAATCATTTTAAATTGCTTTGCTCAATATTATATACGTATTATATTCCATGCTTAACAAAAAGAAAAGATTTACATTTACGTGAACTACCATTACAATTCAAATCAATATTCAACATGAATCCATATATTCAATCTATACATCTTGACTGAACCGAACCATGGATATACATCCATTTACATGATTCTCCAGTTATTTCATTTACATGATTATACAATTACATCCGTTTACTGATATCATGGTTTTGGTCAGTCATCCAACTATACAATCTATACAATACAATCAAAACACTAAGGGGTTTATAAGGGGTAGACTGGTATGGAAGGTGTTAAAAGCGGCACGAGACAGTAAGATTAAGACATCTAAATTCTGTTGCTGTTGTACCGTGGCCCAACGGTTCCTTGTACATTCCGTTTGCCTTGGTCTCTAGCATATAGAGACCCCTCTCATATACGCTGGCATCCTTCTGTACCAAGCTACAAACAACAGCGTTAACACAACATTATATCAATATATTACAACTTTAAAAGATATCTTCTTATTCTGTCTATTCTATTTCTCCCTTATTTTTGGGACTTACCGAGCGACCTGTTCGCTGACGACATTCTCTTTCTTTTTTCTTTGAATGTCGTCAGGTGATCTGGACACTTCAGAGATCGAGCCCACTGCTGAAGACTTAGACCAGTTCAGTGAAAACCCCGAGCTCTAGTCATTGTACACTTTCCATTCAGTACTTTCCATTTTTGTTATGCTATTGTTTAGGCATCGCTTTATTCCATGTATTTAGTTTTCCATGTACTGTAAAAGAATGTTAATGAATAAAGTTGCTGATATATTTTGTCTCTTGTGCATTTTATTTATATTGCTTAGACACGCTTAGCGTATTTACTTCAGAGTAAATATGTAGCGGGCCCGTCGCGTCCCCTTCTCCGTATACCGGGAAGCGGGGCGTGACAGGTTTTGTTGGTGGCCCATGTAGGTCAGTTCTGCGTGGGACATACTGAGCAATATAAAACACAAGAAACAACAACTAAAAACATTCATTACAATTTCGTATCCCTTGAAATATTACCATTTCATATTCGTTGAATCTATCTTAACAGACTTCTAAAAAAAAATCCCCTCACACTCTTTCCAATTTTCTTTCCAAAACTTTTTGCAATCTTTCATTCCTTTAAATACTTTCATGCACTACCAATAGTTCTGTCATCAAACTTTTCTTGAAACGGTTACACTTTCCTTTTTATAAATTTCGAGAACGAATTTTTTTTTAAGGAGGGTAGAATGTAACAACCCTAACTTTCTGTACAAACTTTTTCAAAATACAGAAAGCCACAGCTGAACCTGAACACGAGTTATAAATTTGTTTTGCTTTAAAACAGCAAGAAAGAGTTTGTAGCTCATTGGTAGACCTTGCACTGCTAAGCCATAGTACCAGAGTTCAAATCACATCAGCCATACATTTTTATTCTAATTTTTTTAGAATCCCAAAAGGTTGCACGTGCACTGCACGTAAAACGAAAAGTCAAATTAATCGAACATGTGAACTGAGAACAACACCTACACGTAGCTTGCACCCTATGGTTGCATCAGTATATCATATTCACTTCATGGTTATTGAAACGGACTTGTTTGGATCGCTATGTACATTTTACGTGCATCCGTTCTTGGGGGTATACATTTTTATTAACCGGACATCACGTTATGGTTTTAACTTATCCGTATATTCTTTATATTTTAAAACTAGATTTTTAAACACAACCCGGGAATTTTTCGGAGTACTTTTGTTTTAGCCTAAAAACCCAAGTTTATATATTATTATATTTATAACTTAATTTAGTGTGCACACTGTGCACACACGTTTCTCTCTCTTCACACGTCTCTTTCTCTCTCCTCTTATATATTATATTATAATATATATATTATATTATATTATATTATTATTAACATATATTTCTCTCCCTCTCACCAACCCGCTCCTTCTTTTTCTTACGGCTCACCCACCCTCTCTCTCTCTCTCTCCCTTTCACACTCCACTCAAATTCCCTCACGTCTCTCTCTTCTCTATATATATTCTTAAACCCCCTAAGATATCCTGTCACCCCCCTCACCACTATTCTCACCTCTCTCCTCTTCTCCTTTCTTGTTTTTATTTTCTTTAATTTCTTGATCGGTATTTTTCCGGTAAACACCGGAGCCGTGCCGTCGCCGATAAGGCGAGCAATCCAGCAGACGTTCTCATCCTGCACGGTCACGTTCTTATATAGCCTAATTCAGTTCTGTACGTCCACGTGTGCATCACGACTTTTACCGACGGTTTCGTAATAGCCAGTAAGTCTTTTTTTCCCCTCCGTTTCTCTTTTCTTCCTTGCCTCTTGTCATGACTCCACAGAATCATTTTAAATTGCTTTGCTTAATGTTATATACGTATTATATTCCATGCTTAACAAAAAGAAAAGATTTACATTTACGTGAACTACCATTACAATTCAAATCAATATTCAACATGAATCCATATATTCAATCTATACAACTTGACTGAACCGAATTATGGATATACATTCATTTACATGATTCTCCAGTTATTCCATTTACATGATTATACAGTTATATCCGTTTACTGATATCATGGTTTTGGTCAGTCATCCAATTATACAATCTATACAATCAATACAACAATACAATCAAAACACTACGGGGTTTATAAGGGGTAGACTGGTACGGAAGGTGTTAAAAGTGGCACGAGACAGTAAGATTAAG
The DNA here is from genome assembly GCA_030015575.1 of Agapanthus africanus. Lineage (NCBI taxonomy): Eukaryota > Viridiplantae > Streptophyta > Magnoliopsida > Asparagales > Amaryllidaceae > Agapanthus > Agapanthus africanus. Next base: position 50,866,323 of record JASDDO010000019.1, read on the forward strand.
ACATCTAAATTCTGTTGCTATTGTACCGTGGCCCAACGGTTCCTTGTACATTCCGTTTGCCTTGGTCTCTAGCATGTAGAGACCCCTCTCGTATACACTGGCATCCTTCTGTACCAAGCTACAAACAACAGCGTTAACACAACATTATATCAATATATTACAACTTTAAAAGATATCTTTTTATTCTGTCTATTCTATTTCTCCCTTATCTTTGGGATTTACCGAGCGACCTGTTCGTTGACGACATTCTCTTTCTTTTTTCTTTGAATGTCGTCAGGTGATCTGGACACTTCAGAGATCGAGCCCACTGCTGAAGACTTGGACCAGTTCAGTGAAAACCCCGAGCTCTAGTCATTGTACACTTTCCATTCAGTACTTTCCATTTTTGTTATGCTATTGTTTAGGCATCGCTTTATTCCATGTATTTAGTTTTCCATGTACTGTAAAAGAATGTTAATGAATAAAGTTGCTGATATATTTTGTCTCTTATGCATTTTATTTATATTGCTTAGACACGCTTAGCGTATTTACTTCAGAGTAAATACGTTGCGGGCCCGTCGCGTCCCCTTCGCCGTACACCGGGAAGCGGGGCGTGACAATATATATATATATATATATATATATATATATATATATAATCAATACTTGATTTAATAATCTGGCTTAATTCTAAGCCGGCAAGTATTATCAACTGTCCGATTAAAATCGGTGCAACAAGTACACGTATTTAATCGGACCCTACACGTATCCATATACGGCCTCTACATCATATCGCCTGAACCGAAAAACCCTCTGTGTGAGACTCTAAAAACTCAACAATACGCTGACAGTGATTTACTCGATAAATCCAAAAGCACAAGCACATCAGCGACACTAGCTGTACGTAACGGCTATCCAGATATCTGCCGAAAGGGAGGCCGACAATTAAGTCCGTCCGTACCCTACTGAGCCTGAATGTGACAACCTCCGTACAGTCTGGTCTCTTCGTTTAAGAGTATCGCATACCGGGTCTATAGGGTGGATAATATCAGATCCTTAATAAACCAATAAGTCATTCCGGAGTCAAGCTCATCACCAACCGAGAAACTACTGAACTTCTATCAATAAATATTATCTACCGTGGACACAGATTTAAGGTGATGGCCAACCAAACAAGCATGACATCGACTCCTAATACCAAGAGAGACGAATCCCTGTCAATCGCTCACTGCCTCTATATGGTTTGAGACTGTACCCAACTAAAACCTGTTTGCATGACTCCTTTGAGTCGTGGTAGGGTTGTCGGGACCCGGTTCTTGCTCACGGAACAAAGTGCCACGCCAATTGTCATACCAAGGGGACGGGGGCCACCTCTTGAATCCGTGGGGGCCACCTCTCGAGTCCGTGGGACCCACTGTAGAACAATGGGGAATTTTCGGAACACATTTCGAAAGAGAACCGAACTTATTATAAATATAATGATACCGTCCCCAATTACAGAGGCGCCTTTTAAGTGAACCGGAACTACAGGAGCTTGAGAACTCCGTAGTTAAGCGTGCTCGGACCAGAGATGTCTTAGGATGTGTGACCTCCTGGGAAGTGGCCCCTGGTCGGGTCCGGTTCGCTCTAAAGGGAAAAACCGTGCGGTTTCGACCAGAGCGGACAATACCATCTGTACTGGGACGTGGGGCGTTACATTTATGGTGGCCCATGCAGGTCAATTCTGTATTAAGTCTTAAGCAATATATCATAAGAATTATAAGAATCAGCAACTATACATTCCTTACATTTCTGATTTCTTGAATCTATCCTAACCATTCATTTTCTATCAAGGTCATGGATTCTCCCAACAACACCAGCACGAACGTCAATGACAACACCCCACCGCCTACTCTACCACCACCACCTACCGTTGCATCTCCCATCAACGAGCAAACGGTACTACTCGAGGCGATCAAGAGCCTTCTGGAGGGTCGGCAGCATTAGACAGCTATCCTCATGCACCGCCCCGAAGCCTAGGCACCCGGAGTCAAACAATTTTGGACACTGCATCCAAAGCACTTCTCAAGAAAATAGAGCCCACTAGAGGCGGAAGAATGGGCTCAATCGATAGAAGATGATCTGGCAACAGCTCAAGCGCCAGATATTGCCTGGGTGAAAGTTGCGAAGCTGCAACTGACAGACAACGCCAGAAACTGGTGGAAGGCTGAGGAAAGCCGTCTTACCCAACCTATTGAATGGAAGACATTTCGCGATCTGTTCGATGTGAAGTACTTCCCTGAGACTTCCTTTTTGACATGGAGCAGCAGTTCATCCATCTACAACAAGGCTCGATGTGGGTCAAGACTGTGGATGAATACGATGCTAAGTTTACCATGCTTAGCAGGTAAGATTTGTCTAAAATTCAAATTCCTGATTTCACTCTTTACACTGCTAATACAAGGACATAACAGGTTTGCTGCACACCTGATTCCTACCGCTGAGATCCGGGTATGCCGATTTCAGCAAGGGTTGGACCCGAAAATCCAAGTTGTACTCGCTACAGGGGATTTCCCAACCCATGAACTTGCTTTGAAGGCTGCTCGACGCTACGAGACAGTTGTGAAGAAGAAGGACAGACCGCAGACTGCCGGTGTGAAACGCCCTGCCATACAAATGTCAGGAGGAGCCTCTTCTAGGCTGACATTTGCACCCAGGAGACCGAGAGGATCATTTAACCGGCCCAGTCCAGACTTTTGCTTTTACTGTAAGAGGACATGACACCTGGAGAAGGACTGCAGGCATGCAAATGGCCTGTGTTTGGTTTATGGCGCATCCACTCACGACATAGGAGCATGTTCATATCGCTTCAATACAGCTCCAGCCCCCAGACCAGCTATCATAGTTCCGCAGCGGCCAGCCATTCAGGATCCTGCACCCCGACTAGCTCTCCTGCTCTAGTTCCACGTGGACCTCCTGCACAGCCTCAATGTCAATTCCATCAGGCACAGAGAAACATGCCTCAAGGGTAGAGAAACATGCCCCAAGAACAGAGGAATGTGCCTCCAGTAAGGAGGAATGTACCCCGACGTCAGGCTTTCACGATGACGGTCGAGGGGGGCCAAAGCCATAAGCCAAGTAATCACAGGTAATTCGCAATCATTTCAAATCTTTTCAATCCTTGTATATCACTATATTATTCCTATATCTAAACCCAATACCACACAACTTAGGTACAATCTTAGTAGCCTCCCTACCTGCTCTAGCACTCTTCGACACTGGAGCATCACATTGTTTTATGTTGCAACGGATCGTCCGAACTCATGCAATTCTAGTTAAATCGCTCGTATCCAGCTGGAATGTCGGTTCAGGGAACGGCGTTCTAAAAGTAACTTTGGGATACGATCTGTGTCCAGTGGTCATCTGCAGTAGAGAATTTTATGCGGACTTCAAGATACTAGACATACCGAACTTCGACGTGGTCTTGGAAATGGACTGGCTGGGAACTTTCTTCGCTACCATCGACTGTTGCCAAAGGACGGTAGTGTTCGAAATACCAGATCATCTAGTGTTCTATTTCAAGAGTAGAGACCGTACCCTGGAACCTAGCATCTACAAAGCAAAACCAAAGAAGGCAACGGTTGCAACATTACAAGTGGAAGAATCGAAGCCAGAAGTAGTTCGATAGTTCGAGGATGTATTCCCGGAAGATATATCAGATTTACCTCCCGATCGAGCTCTTGAATTCAGCATCAATTTACAACCTGGTGCGCAACCGGTAATCAAAGCTCCGTACCGGTTAAGTCCAGAAGGATTGAAGGAGATCCGTAGTCAGTTGGACGAACTCCTGAAGAAAGGTTGGCTTCGTCCCAGTACTTCAAATTGGGGATCTCCTATATTACTGGTGAAGAAGAAAGAAGGTTCATACAGGATGTGTGTAGATTATCGAGCTCTGAACGAAGTGACGATTAAGAACAAGTATCCACTACCGCGCATCGATGATCTTTTCGATTAGCTAAGTAGGTCTTGTGTATTTTCAAAGCTAGATCTTCATTCGGGTTATCATCGGGTGAAGGTCAAAGAGTCCGACATTTCCGAAGACGGCGTTTAGGACTCGATTTGGTCATTATGAATATCTCGTGATGCCATTTAGAGTGACCAATGTGCCTGCCATCTTTATGAATATGATGAATCAAGTTTTCCAAGAGTACTTAGACAGGTTCGTTGTCATCTCCATCGACGACATCCTGGTGTATTCAAAGAATCGGAAAGAACATGCCAAGCACTTAAGGATTGTCCTGGAGATATTGCGACAACATCAGCTCTATACCAAGTACAGCAAGTGTGAATTTTGGCTGGATCAAGTCGGATTTCTCGGACATATCGTTTCAGGCGAAGGAATCTAAATAGATCCAGCTAAGGTGTCGGCTGTCAGCGAATGGCCGACACTAAAGACGGTGAAAGATATGCGAAGTTTTTGGGATTAGTAGGATACTACCGACGATTTATTGAAGGCTTTTCGAAGATTGCAGCACCCCTGACCAAGCTCACGCGTAAAAATGAAGTATTCGTGTGGTCAGAAGCATGTGAAAACGCTTTTGTAGAACTCAAGTCAAGATTAACTTCTGCTCCTATTCTCGTAATACCGGATCAATCTGAAGGATTTATTGTGCATTGTGATGCATCCGGTAAAGGATTAGGATGTGTTCTACACCAGCATGGGAAAGTTGTGGCTTTTGCATCAAGACAGCTAAACGTTCATGAGTGCAACAATCCAACACATGATCAGGAGTTGGCAGCCGTTATCGTCGCACTTAAGATTTGGTGCCACTGTATTTTATATGAACGAGTGGATATATACACTGACAACAAGAGTCTGAAGTATGTATTTACTCAGAAGGAATTAAACATATTGCAGAGAAGATGATTAGAACTCATGGCGGATTTCGACATCAATGTACAGTATCATCCTGGGAATGTGAATGTAGTTCCTGATGCATTTGGCCGCCATCCATTAGCAATGAATCGCACTGCTCAGTAGAATCTACAGCAAGAATTGCGTGGATTAGCGATCGAAATAGTTATGCCAGGTAATGCTTCGTATTTGGTGAACTTCCAAGTCCAGTCCACTCTTGTCAATCAGATCAAGGCAGCTCAAGAAAATGATGCCAAGCTATAAAAGATCTGAGAACAAATAGAAAGTGGACTTCGAACTGACTTCATCATCCACGAAAATGGATCCTTGAGATATGGAAGTCGATTGTGTGTGCCACATTGTAACACTCTAGTTCATTTATACCAGTTCTAATTCGAGTATTTCTTTATTTATGGTATTTTCCTGATTTATTGTGTTTTGAGTGCGAATACTGTATTTGACATCTGTATTTGCATCCGACCTGACCCGCTTGCTAGAAACCCGTCTTGATTCCTATTTATGATTTATCCTGGCTTGTTACATGGATCCGTGCACTTTCATATTATACATATTGTATACTGGCATTATATCTGGCATATGCATTTCTTTAATATAACATTTAAAGTCAAGTAAAATATTTTAAAAATACATTGCATGGCCTGCCTGCTACCCCTAACCCTGTCGTGGCATTCGTGCATCTTGTTCTCGTCCCGTTCAGTGAAGCGGACTCGTTTGGATGGCTACGTGCACGCTACGTCCATCCGTCCGTGGGGGTATCCATTTTCGTTACCCGGATATCCAACTTTAATTTTGGTCGACATGTATATTTTTCGTATTTTAAAACTAAATTTTACACCCGACCCGGACATATTTTGGACTATATTTGTATTTACAAGAATATCAAATTTTATTTATATAATATTAATTTTATAAACTGATACAAATTAAAATTTAGTTAACTAATAAAAGATTTTTTAAAATTTAAATCTAAACTAATTTCCTAATAAACTAACAACCCCTTTCTCTCTCTCTCTCTCTCCCCTTTGCATATATATATATATATATTTATATATATTTTATTTATTTATTTTTCTTTCCTTATTTAATACACAACCTCTTCTTCTTACTTCTTCTTCTTCTTTCTTCTTTCTTTTTCTTGATCTTGTTTCTTGATTCCGGTGATCACTGCCGGAGCCGTGCTCATCGCTGACGATCCGAGTGATCCAGTGAACGTATCTTGCCTGTGTGATCACCCTCTTGCCTTGTCTGGACCCGTCCCACGTGCCGCGTGTGCGTTGTGACGATTTATCGACGTCGGACGTGCCGTGCGTATCCGTCGCGTGATTCGATCGAGGCAAGTTTACCCTGCTACATGCTATGTTACTATATTTACATCCATTTGAATAAATATAATACATGTATTTAAAATTATGCATCTCATGTTATAGTTTTACAGTTTTACGACGTCCGTTTGCATCCGTACAATTTATTCCGTATCTAGTGCATGCAAATTTATCTTGTTACATGCTAGAATACAATATATTGCACCCATTTGAATAATAACATCACATAATGTTTAGTTATGCATCCCACATTACCATTTTACAGTTTTACTGTTTTCAGATATCCATATGCATCCATATCGTTATTTACATATCTAGTCGCATGCTAATTCATCTTACTACATCTTGGTATATCATTGTGCATCCATATGAGTAAAATATTACCTGTTTATCATATTATACATCCATACTAAAGTTTTACTGTTTTCGGATACCCGTTTGCATCCATATCATTTAAAATATATATAACTGCATTTATAGATCATATTAATTCATATTATTATTGTAGTAACACCCCATGCTTAATAATGTGCATCCCACTTAGTCTTGCAACTGTAAATATAACCCTAATCGATGTTTGTGCATCCATACCATTAATTATATATCTATTTGCATTCCATGTCACGTTATTTCATGTTACTGCTACATTAACACTCCATGCTAGAAAATGTGCATCCTACATAGTAATGGAGCTATAGTCGCAATCCTTAATAGTTATTCTTGCATCCATGTTTATTTGTGTATCCATACCATTAATTCTGCATAACTAGTTGCACCACATATTACATTAACTCATATTATTAATACATTAGTACCCCATACTTGATATTGTGCATCCTACTTAGTCATGATGTAACCCCTGATAGATATTTGTGCATCCATGCTTTTATCGTACATCCGTACTTTTACCCTGATTCCATACTTGCTACATCTTACTGTTGGGCACCCATTTGTTACACTGTGTACTACTTGACATGACCTGATACACCACTACTTGACATGACTTGATACATGTATACTACCTGACATGACCTGATATATCACTACTTGACATGTTACCTGATCCTGTTTCTAATGCCGACAATCCTGACATGTTGTCCCGATGGACATATCCTATTGTCTGTATAGACAAATCTGTTCCTGCTTGATCCTGTGTTGGCATTAGCTTCAGATTTATCAATACCTAACTTGAACACATAACTTGGGGGTATGGGAAAATCAAGAATGTAACCGAACGTAACTCAAAGGGCTATCATATTGTTTGGCGTTTTTCCGGGCGTTACGGAATATCTATTGTTTGCCGTTTTTCCGGGCGTTACGGAATACTTATTGTTTGTCATTTTTCCGGGCGTTACGGAATAATCACCGATGGGTTACGATGAGAATTACATTAATTGATTTCGAAGACTTTAGAATAGATAACCCAGTAGCGCAGTTAGATTACTCACTACACATCACATGTGCTTATACCCTTCATTGTTCCTTATTCGTGATACTGTTATACTCTTATTACTGTTCATACTCATGTCTGCATGTCTTGTTACCTCCCGATTATATTATTATTGATACGCGCTGACGTCTGGGTTTTGCATGGCCCAGATCCTCTACCTTTGTCGCAGGCTGATCAGGAGTATTTCCGCCGTCAGGCCGAGCAGTGAGGATCCTGTTAGTATCCAGTTAGTTTAGTTATTTTCGTACCTTCCAGATTGTTATTGTTATTTGGATTTATTGCTTCCGCATATTATTTCTTGACTCGTTTATTCTGGCTCATGGACATGTACTAGATAGTTTATTTTATTTCTACTATTCTTGATATCTTATAGACAGCCGTAATGTGACTGTGGAGGGATGTTTTCTATCCACAGGTAGCATGGTTGGCTCTGTCACGTGCCTATCTTAGCTCACTATGGGAAGCGGGGCATGACAGGGTTTGTTTGGTATCAGAGCCATAAGATTTAGGTTAATCGGGTTTGATTCTTTTGTAGTTGGGTATTGAACCCAATACACGAATCAGAAAACTCGTAATTAGGAACATGTCCTGCCACATTGTTCTCGTGATTCTTGAATCTTATCTTTCTCTTGATCTTTTGTCTTGACGATATGCAAACAATTTTGCATGTCGACTTGAAACCTTCTGGTTCCCTATTGTTTCTTTCTATTCTCATACTAGGATTTGGGCGACTTGAACGGAGTTATATGATTGTACCCATGAACTGCAGTATGGTTACAATGAGGTACTCTATTTAAGTTACATGGAATTATAGTCTTGATTTATTTCCTTGTTTTATGATCGTTATATTTGCTTGCTTCTCTTGGTTTCATTGCTCACCAGTTCTTGTTTTATCGCTAGCTTGAATCATGTTTACCGTGCTTAATCTTCTTCAGTATCTTAGCTTCGGATGGAGTCATTTCGGTATCCTACTTGTTCATGTTTTTCCTGCATCAGTATTATTCGATTCTGGCGTATCCCGTTGTTGTTTGATGTTGTCTTGGGAATGGATTTTCTCGGCACTTTCCACGCTCACATTGATTGTAAGGCAAAGAAAGTGATTTTCCAGATTCCCGGACATCCAGAGTTTGTTGTTGCTGGAGGTAGCAGTTCTGTCGGGCCAGTCGAGTTTAGGGGTAGGCCGCCAAACAATGTTCTTTCGTCGATGGAAGTTGACAAGGAGGAAGTGCCAGCTGTAGTTCGAGAGTTCATGGACGTGTTCGAGGACATCTCGGGTTTACCGCCAAAATGAGATGTGGAGTTCGCGGTCGATCTTGTTCCTGGTGCAGCGCCAATCTCAAAGGCGTACTATCCAATGGCACCAGTGGAGTTGGAAGAAGTAAAGAAGCAGGTTACCGAATTGCTAGAGAAGGGTTGGATTCGCAGCAGTAATTCACCTTGGCGAGCTCCAGTTCTTCTAGTCAAGAATAAAGATGGCACAAGGAGGATGTGCATCAATTATCGAGAATTAAACCGGGTGACTATTAAGAACATGTACCTGATCCCTCGCATTGGTGAATTGTTCGAGCAATTTAGTGGCGCGAGGGTATTCTCGAAACTGGATTTGCGATCCGGATATCATCAAGTTCGAGTTAAACCAGAAGATATTTGCAAGATTGCGTTTCGAACTCGGTATGGACATTACGAGTATTTAGTGATGCCATTCGGAGTCACGAATGCACCGGCGATATTTATGGACTTGATGAATCAAATCTTTTCACCAATCTTGGACCAGATTATAGTGGTGTTCATTGATGATATTCTGGTCTACTCTAGGAGCCTAGAAGAGTATGCAGAACACTTGAAAAAGTGAAGTTTTTGAGGTATGTCGTATCTGAAGATGGAATCGCCGTTGATCCCGAGAAAATTGCAGCAGTTCAAGTGTCACGCCTCACTTCCCAAAATACGGAAAACGAGGGATGACTAGGCCAGCCATGCTCCTACGGTCAAGGAATAATCCCTCGTAGTCACACTTCGGTTTCTAGCATTACATGGTAATCAGTAAACGAAGCACAGAAGTAAAGGAAATACATCACTAAATTATTACATCAACTTCCATTGTTCACAATTTACAATAAAATGAGGAAAAGAACTACTAACCAAGTGCGAATACAAGGTTTCTTTAGGGAAAGCAGTAAAGGTGAAGGAGGTACTCCCGACTAAACCTCCACAAGCTCGAAGGGCAAGTCTGACTCCTGTACTGGTTCTTCCTCGAGATCTGAGCATGCATACTCAGGTCGTCAGAGCAACGTAATAGCAATATTATAGTAGTGACAAGAAACATAAAAAGAAAGTAATAACAGTGGAGATAAAATGCAGGTAGTCAATATGTCACTAACTGATGCAATGTATGATCTGTGTCCCTATCAGTCTCTAATTCATCTTTGAAATCGAGTTGTGGAAAGGAGGATCATGTTTAACGAGGGTCTCGTACATACCCGAGACTACGGCCCGCTATCACCCGGGACATAACCCTGTCAGCCGGACCGTTAGACCCAACCTAATATATATAAGAGTCGATGTTCGAATGATCATCCTCTAAATTACTATCCTCGCTAAATACAATTCTCTTTCTACTTCGATTTCCCCTTTCTCCCCAGGATTACACTATTTATGAGTATGGTCTAGTCGTGTACAAGTATGCACCAATAACACGGTTTTAGTCACTGTTCACTGTATTGTTCACTGTCACGAATCATTCACTTTTTCACTGGCGTACTTGACACTCCTAAACCGATACCATTCATGCACGAAAATGCATTGTACACTAAATAATAACGCGCACTATCACTAAAAGTATGGCAATCGGGTAAAATATGTGCATTTATGCAGTTAACAAATCATGTGTAATACGAGCTATTATGCATCTTATGAACTTATAAAAATTTCCTTAAATCATACATTCAAAATTCAGTAAAATGATACAAAGGCAGTAGTAAGTAAACTCAGTCGGCAGTTCACCAAAATTTATTTCAGGTCAATCGAATTTCGGGTTTGCAAGTTACAGCCGTTCCATTTTAAGTGTTCGCTGCTGGAAATTCAGTTCCTGAACTGAATGTCCATTTCGCGACACAGTTTTCACCCTGATCAAAATTTGGCGACGCTATAGTTGAACAAAATTTAGGTTTATCAATTGGGTTTTCAACGCACTAGACGTATTTTCAATCGCGCCTCTACGTCATAAGTTATGTACTATACAACAATGGGGTATAAGTTCTGTCCCTGTTTGGGACTGCTATACGTCCTGTTCATCTAAAATACAGTTTAAATAGTAAACGACAGTGAAAATAGATGAAATCACTTTCATTAGTTATCTAACTGTTTCATCTTCACTATGGTATAGGGTTCTGCAACATAACATGCTCAACCAGTAGAGGATAAGCATTACAAGATGAGAATCAACAGCCAGTGTTGCTCTGGACTGCAGTCCAGAGCCCCACTCCACACCAGTTTCCGTCGTATTTTAGCATAGAAACAAATTAAAACTCTTATGGGGTTCTAGGTCGTCGAGTCGTCTTCGATTTGAGCCCTCTAACGCAACATTCCAAATTATATTCAATTAGTTGTGATTCTTACAAGTTTCAGACGCGGAAAATTTCAGTTTTAACGGGCTTGAATGAGAATGACCGATCACGTCGGTAACGACTGTATTTTTCAACCAAATTATAACAAGATATTCAATATTATATGGGCCAACCTATGTGATCATTTTCCTTCAATTTAACGGGGTTTTCCCCCTCGGGTTTGGCATCAAACACTTGCATTATATTAATTTGCACGAATTGTATACACGGAATTCATTAGTATTTCGAATTGTAATAGATCGATTTAGCATGAAGAAAGTAGTGTACTTGCCTGATGACGCGTTGACGATGCACTGTAGAGGTAACGGCAAGATCGCGCCATGAACGGCGCGGCTAGGGTTCGCGGCCTCGTCTCGAGCTTGGGTTTTTGGCGTCGAGGTCGGGTGTGCAGGTGAGGCGAGGAGGTGGTGATCTTGACGACGGCGGTTGTAGGTGTTGGATGTCGAAGGAGGAGATGATGATGGCAAGGGATGGCACTGGTGCTCGAAGGAGGAGGCGCGGGAAGGAGGGTGTTGCGGCGGTTGTGGCGACGGCAACGATGGTGATGATGATGGTGCCGGGGGGTCGCACGATGGTCTGAGGTGGCAGGCGGCCGTGGAGGGGAGCTCGGGTTCGTCGTCGGAGTTGGCTGGGGATGGGGACAAAGAAGCTTGGAGTGGGGGCTCTGAAAGGAGGTTAAGCTCACGTGGGTTGCAGGAGGAGACGGCGAGGTAGGAGGTCGTCGGAGGCAAGAGGAGTCGGTGTGCAGGGGAGGTGGTGCTGCTGTTGAGGGTTGGCGATGGAGGTTGGTGGAGCTAGGCTCGGCGAGGGGTTGCGAGAAGAAATGGGGAAGGAGAGAGGGAGAACGAGAGTGAGGGGGAGAGAGAGTTAGAAAGAAGAGGTGGGGCTTGAGGAGGAGGCGAGCGTGAGTGCGTGAGATTGGGGGTCGCGGCATGGGGTCGTGGTCGCGAACGAGGAGCGAGGCGTGGGGCTCGCGGCGACGTGGGGAGAAGGAGAAGGAGCGGGAAAATTTTGAGGGAGTGGGGAAGAGAAGGATGTGGGTCGGGTATGGGGGGGCAAGGGGCCGGGTCGATTTGGGCCGGGAATGGTTCGGGCCGGGGATTTATTATTTTCCTTTAGGCTTTTAGTGTAGGCAAAATTTTAATATTTAAAACGTAAGAATCTAAATTCATACAAAAAATAACGGAAAAAATAGAAAAATATTCATGGGACTTGGAGAAATATGGGGAAAATTTTATTGACGGAACCAGGAATTTACATCATACCCTCCTTACAAAATTTCGTCCTCAAAATTTAAAAGGAAACAACGAAACCATAGCACTACACAAACAGATGTGAAAAACGTGCACGGATATCCTCCTCACGCTCCCAGGTGGATTCCCGTGGGGAACGACCGCCCCAAGACACTCGGACCAACGGAATGACTTTATTCTTCAGCACTTTTTCTCTGCGATCGAGGATGGTGGTGGGCTGCTCCTCGTAAGATAGGTCGGTACCCAAAGCTAACTCCGAATAGTCCAGAACATGGCTCTCATCCCGAACATAACGCCGCAACTGAGATACGTGGAAGGTATTGTGCACACCAGCTAGCGACGGAGGTAAGGAAAGTCGATAGGCCACTTCTCCTACTCGCTCTAGCACCTCAAAAGGTCCGATGAAACGGGGACTGTGTTTCCCGCAACCTCCAAACCTGATAACTCCGCGGGTAGGGGAAATCTTCAGGAATACGTGATCTCCGACTTCAAATTCTAGTGCTCTCCTGCTGGTATCCGCCCAACTCTTCTGTCGATCCTGAGCCGTCTTAATGCGCTGCCTGATCATTTGGACTTTGTCTACCGTCTGCACAATGAGTTCGGGGCCCAGCAATCTTCGTTCTCCCACATCATCCCAACAAACTGGGGATCGACATTTACGCCCGTAAAGTGCTTCGAAAGGAGCCATCTGAATGCTATCCTGGTAACTGTTGTTATAAGAAAACCCGACTAGATGCAAATGATCCTCCCAGGAACCCTGGAAGTTCAGCATGCAAGCTCTCAGCATATCCTCGAGTGTCTGAATCGTACGCTCGGATTGTCCGTCCGTCTGCGGGTGATAAGCTGTGCTAAACTTGAGGCGGGTACCCAAACTCTCCTGTAAGCTCCTCCAAAAGTGCGAAACAAATCTGGTGTCTCGATCTGACACAATGCTAACCGGAACTCCATGAAGTCGCACTATCTCCTGTATGTATCTCTCCGCCAGTGACCCTGTCGACTGTCCCACCCGGAAGGGTATAAAGTATGCAGCTTTCGTGAGGCGGTCGACGATAACCCAAACGGCGTTGTTGCGCCTAGGGCTCCGTGGCAAGGCCGTCACGAAATCCATAGTAATGTGCTCCCACTTCCATTCTGGTATCGGAAGCGGTTGTAACAGTCCCGCTGTCCTCTGATGTTCCTCCTTCACTTGCTGGCATACCAAGCAACTGGATACAAACTGCGCAATTTCTCGCTTCATCCCGTTCCACCAAAAGTGCTGCTTTAGATCTCGATACATCTTCGTGTCTCCCGGATGCACAGAATAAGCTGAACTATGCGCCTTAGCTAGTACCTCTTCCCGAACATCCCCTTTGGGTACGCAGAGTCTGCTACCGAATCTCAGAGAACCGTCTTCATGTATGAGTAAGTCCTTTCTCAGCCCGGCTTCTACCTGCGCTCTGAACTTTTGCAATCGAGGATCATCCGCTTATGCAGCCTTGATGCGATACACAAGAGAAGACTGCACCTGTAGTTGCCAAAATTGCCTGATTGCGCTCGGTGTAATGACCTCAAGTTCGAGTATCTGAAAATCCTCAATGATACTCCTCTGACTGGTCAACATCATGACCACTGGCTTGCGGCTGAGAGCATCTGGTATAACATTTACTTTTCCCGGATGATACTGAAGGTGCAAGTCTTAGTCCGCCATCAGTTCTAACCATCGGCGCTGCCTCATATTTAGTTCTTTCTGAGTGAAGACGTACTTCAGACTCTTGTGATCCGTGTACACCTCCACCTTCTCGCCCAACAGGTAATGCCTCCAGATCTTCAATGCAAAAACCACTGTGGCTAACTCCAAGTCATGCGTAGGGTAGTTCCTATTGTGATTTCTCAGCTGTCGTGAGGCGTAAGCAACCACTCGACCGTGCTGCATCAGAACACAGCCTAAGCCCTTCCCTGAGGCATCACTATGTATCACCAAGCCACCGGAATCATCTGGCACTGTAAGAATGGGCGCCGTGGTTAACTTCTGCTTCAGTGTCTCAAATGCCCGAGTACACTCCTCTGTCCACACAAACGGTACATCCTTCCGCGTCAGCCTCGTCAAAGGTTCAACGATTCTTTAAAAGTCTTGGACGAACCGCCGATAATACCCTGCCAGTCCCAGAAAGCTTCTGATCTCGGCCACTAACTTCTGTGTTGGCCAATCTCTGACAGATTCTATCTTTGTCGGGTCCACTGAGATGCCTTCACCCGAAACAATGTGTCCCAAGAATTGAACCTTGTCGAGCCAGAACTCACACTTGCTCAATTTTGCGTACAACTTCTCTTCCCGAAGAATGTGTAGAACCGTGCGCAAGTGCTCGACGTGCTCCTCCCGGGTCTTCGAGTAGACCAGTATGTCGTCGATAAATACAACGACGAACGTGTCCAAGTACTTCGCAAACACCCTGTTCATCAAATCCATAAATATCGCTGGAGCATTGGTAATACCGAACGGCATCACAAGAAACTCATAGTGTCCGTATCGGGTCCTGAAAGCCGTCTTGCATATATTCTCGGCCGCTACTCTGATCTGATGATAGCCCGAACGGAGATCCAACTTCGAAAATACCTTGGCCCCACTTAACAGATTAAATAAGTCGTCGATGTGCGGAATTGGGTATTTGTTCTTTATCGTGACTTTGTTCAGCTCCCGATAGTCTATACACATCCGCAACGATCCATCCTTTTTCTTCACCAACAGAACTGGTGCACCCCACGGTGAAGCGCTTGGCCGGATAAACCCCTTCTCTAGGATTTCTTCAATTTGCTTCTTCAATTCTACCAACTCAACCGGTGCAATTCTGTACGGGGCCTTGGAAACTGGTGTAGTACCTGGAGTCAAATCAATCGAGAATTCCAAGACGCGTGGAGGTGGTAGACCTGGTAAATCTTCAGGAAACACGCCCAGGAAATCCTGAACAATCTCTGGGGCTGGGCTCTCATCAATCTCCATAGCTGTCAACTCATTTGGCTTGGCTCTATACTTGGCTGGCTCCAAAGATTCGCTCCCGCCTTCAAAAATAAACTCTGGGTGATTGGGAATGCGGAAGGTCACATTCCTTGCTCGGCAATCAATAACTTCATGGAAGGTACTCATTCAATCCATCCCGAGAATTGCGTCATAGCTGCCTGTTCCGATCAAAAGGAAATTCGCATAGAATTCCCTGCCACACACTACAACCGGACATGATCTACATTCTCGACTAGATATTATAACACCATTCCCCGTATTTATTTCCCAACCCTTGGTTAATGGTTCATGTAGTATGAAGTGTGTATCAACGAAATGCATAGATATGAAACAGTGCGATGCTCCAGAATCAAACAGTACTCTAGCTGGCATGGAATGTACGAGTAGAATACCTGTGACAACTTCTCCTGAAGCCTCTGCCTGCTCGGCGGGCAAGGTGAAAGCCTGTCTCTGACCGCGGCCTGTGTAGGGTTGCCTCTGCTCCCGTGATCTCTGCTGCTGCGGTCCAGACCCTCCCTATAACTCTGTTCGCTCGGGGCAACCACTAACTCGGTGCTGGCTGGATCCGCAAATCAAACATTGTCCCTTGGCACGACGACAGTCCTTCTGGATGTGCCCATCCCTGTTGCAGTAGCCGCAAACTAAGTTCTTACTCTGGGGGCGATGCTGGGGCACGAATGGAAGCTTCATCTGTGTAGTTCCTGGCCTGTGAACTGGTATGACTCCTCGAGACGGTGTGTGAGTACGCACTGGAACAACTGGGGGCTTCCTAAATTTATTGATCAGCTTCTCCTGAATTTGTGCCGCGTTGAGTACCTGCACAAAAGTCTGCAACTCGAGTGACGCGATAAATTGCTGTAGCTCAAAATCAAGTCCATGTAAGAAGCGCCTGGCCCTGGTGGCCTCTGAAGCGACCATATACGGAGCAAATCGGCTCAGACGGTTGAATTCTGCCGCATATACGTCCACGGGACGACCATTCTGCTTCAGTAAGATGAATCTTTCTTCCATCTCTGCCTTGGCGGTGGAAGGGAAATAGTGGTCCAAGAAGCACTCCTTGAATTTGCTCCATTCGATTGGCCCTTCTAGTCTGCTTTCTTCAACTGACCACCAAGTACGTGCTTCGTCTACCAACTGGATTTTTATCACATTCACTTTCTCTTCATCGGGTACCCTTGCGGCCGTCAGTAGGTTCTCTATATTTACCAGCCATTTCTCGGCCTCGAGTGGTTCGGCTAGTCCCGTAAATGCAGCTGGATGTAACCTCTGAAAATCTGACACGGTGCCAGCCCTGGCAGAAAAGCTGGTGGAGCAGTGCCCTCGGGGGCGGTAATAAGAGCGGAGGGTCCCCCTACTGCTGTAATCGCCCTGAGTCCCTCAGTGAGTAGGTCCGTCTTTCTCTCCTGAGCTTCTGCAAGGGTCGTCAGTGCACTCAAGATCCTCTCTGTGCGATCCTGAGAACTTGAGTCCGAGGAATGGTCATTCGGGGACGTCATGTTGCTGGAAGATAATTAAAAGTATATGATTAGATACAAGGAGGAAAGTCAAGGATAGTGACGCGAAAATAATGTAATAAAGTGTAGTTAATGTTATCCCTTACTACTAACCTGGCTCTGATACCAACAAAACCATGTCACGCCCCGCTTCCCAAAATACGGAAAACGAGGGATGACTAGGCCAGCCATGCTCCTACGTTAAGGAATAATCCCGCCGTAGTCACACTTCGGCTTCTAGCATTACAAGGTAATCAGTAAACGAAGCACAGAAGTAAAGGAAATACATCACTAAATTATTACATCAACTTCCATTATTCACAATTTACAATAAAACGAGGAAAAGAACTACTAACCAAGTGCGAATACAAGGTTTCTTTAGGGAAAGCAGTAAAGGTGAAGGAGGTACTCCCGACTAAACCTCCGCAAGCTCAAAGGGCAAGTCTGACTCCTGTACTGGTTCTTCCTTGAGATTTGAGCATGCATACTCAGGTCGTCAGAGCGACGTAATAGCAATATTATAGTAGTGACAAGAAACATGAAAAGAAAGTAATAACAGTGGAGATAAAATGCAGGTAGTCAATATGTCACTAACTGATGCAATGTATGATCTGTGTCCCTATCAGTCTCTAATTCATCTTTGAAATCGAGTTGTGGAAAGGAGGATCATGTTTAACGAGGGTCTCGTACAGACCCGAGACTACGGCCCGCTATCGCCCGGGACATAACCCTGTCAGCCGGACCGCTAGGCCCAACCTAATATATATAAGAGTCGCTGTTCGAATGATCATCCTCTAAATCACTGTCCTCGCTAAATACAATTCTCTTTCCAATTCGATTTCCCTTTTTTTCCCAGGCTTACACTATTTATGAGTATGGTCTAGTCGTGTACAAGTACGCACCAATAACACGGTTTTAGTCACTGTTCACTGTATTGTTCACTGTCACGTATCATTCACTCTTTCACTGGCGTACTTGAAACTCCTAAACCGATACCATTCATGCACGACAATGCATTGTACACTGAATAATAACGCGCACTATCACTAGAAGTATGGCAATCGGGTAAAATATGTGCATTTATGCAGTTAACAAATCATGTGTAATACGAGCTATTATGCATCTTATGAACTTATAAAAATTGCCTTAAATCATAAATTCAAAATTCAGTAAAATGATATAAAGGAGGTAGTAAGTAAACTCAGTCGGAAGTTCACCAAAATTTATTTCAGGGCAATCGGATTTCGGGTTTGCAAGTTACAGACGTTCTATTTTAAGTGTTCGCTGCTGGAAATTCAGTTCCTGAACTGAATGTCCATTTAGCAATACAATTTTCACCCTGTTGGGATCAAAATTTGGTGATGCTATAGTTGAACAAAATTTAGTTTTATCAATTGGGTTTCCAACACACCAGACGTATTTTCAATCGCGCCTCTATGTCATAAGTTATGTACTGTACAACAATGGGGTATAAGTTATGTCCCTGTTTGGGACTGCTATATGTCTTGTTCATCTAAAATACAGTTTAAATAGTAAACGATAGTGAAAATGGATGAAATCACTTTCATTAGTTAGATAACTATTTCATATTCACTATTGTATAGGGTTCTGCAACATAACATGCTCAAGAAGTAGAGGGTAAGCATTACAAGATGAGAATCAACAGCCAGTGCTGCTCTGGACTGCAGTCCAGAGCCGCACTCCGCACCAGTTTCCATCGTCTTTTTAGCATAGAAACAAATTAAAACTCTTATGGGGTTCTAGGTAGTCGAGTAGGTTTCAATTTGAGCCCTCAAACGCAACATTACAATATATATTCAATTAGTTGTGATTTTTACAAGTTTTAGACGCGGAAAATTTCAGTTTTAACGGGCTTGAATGAGAATGACCGATCACGTCGGCGACGACAGTATTTTTCAACCAAATTATAACACGATGTTCATTACTATACGGGCCAACCTATGTGATCATTTTCCGTCAATTTAATGGGGTTTCCCCCCTCGGGTTTGGCATCAAACACTAACATCATATTAATTTGCACGAATTGTATACACGGAATTCATTAGTATTTCGAATTGTAATAGATCGATTTAGCATGAAACAAGTAGTGTACTTGCCTGATGACGCGTTGATGACGCACGGCAGCGGCAACGGCAAGATCGCACCATGAACGGCGTGGCTAGGGTTCGCGGCCTCAGGTCGAGCTTAGGTTCTTGGCATCGAGGTCGGGTGTGCAGGTGAGGTGAGGAGGTGGTGATCTTGACGACGGCGGTTCTGGGTGTTGGCTGTCGAAGGAGGAGATGATGATGGCAAGGGATGGCACTGGTGCTCGAAGGAGGAGGCGCGGGAAGGAGGGTGCTGCGGCGGTTGTGGCGATGGCAACGATGGTGCTGATGATGGTGCCGGGGGGTCGCACGATGGTCGGAGGTGGCAGGCGGCCGTGAAAGGGAGCTCGGGTTCGTTGTCGGAGTTGGCTAGGGATGGGGAAAAAGAAGCTTGGAGTGGGGGCTCTGGAAGGAGGTTAAGCTCACGTGGGTTGCAGGAGGAGACAGCGAGGTAGGAGGTCGTCGGAGGCAAGAGGAGTCGGTGTGGAGGGGAGGTGGTGCTGCTGTTGAGGGTCGGCGATGGAGGTTGGTGGAGCTGGGCTCGGCGAGGGGTTGCGGGAAGATATGGGGAAGGAGAGAGGGAGAACGAGAGTGAAGGGGAGAGAGAGTTCGAGAGACGAGGTGGGGCTTGAGGACGAAGCGAGCATGCGCGCATGAGATTGGGGGTCACGGCGTGGGGTCGTGGTCGCGAACGAGGAGCGAGGCGTGGGGCTCGCGGCGATGTGGGGAGAAGGAGAAGGAGTGGGAAAATTTTAAGGGAGTGGGGAAGAGAAGGATGCAGGTCGGGTATGGGGGGCAAGGGGCCGAGTCGGTTTGGGCCAGGAATGGTTTGGGCCGATGATTTATTATTTTCCTTTGGGCTTTTAGTTTAGGCAAAATTTTAATATTTAAAACGTAAGCATCTAAATTCATACAAAAAATAACGGAAATAATAGAAAAATATTCATGGGACTTGGAGAAATATGGGGAAAATTTTATTGACGGAACCGGGAATTTACATCAAGATTGTCCGATTCCGAAGAACGTAACAGAGATCAGAAGTTTTCTTTGACTTACCGGATATTACAGAAGATTCGTGGAGAATTTTGCTCGATTGGCTGAGCCTTTGACCAAGCTTACACGGAAGGATTGTTCCCCTCCGAACGGCGGCCGAGACGTGAGGATGTCTTGCCTGAGATTCGGGGCAGATGCTATATGGTTTTACCCGTCCACCTATCCGAAGATGCCAAGTTGATTTATGGCACCGTGTATCGGAGGTTTAGACGGATGCGGCCGATGTAGCAGACTTCGTCACACTCCCCCTCACTTGAGGGGTTTTTGATTGTGGGGATGCTCTTCCCTGCAGGCGCAAGCCCCTGCAGTTAATTACGCTACCGCATCGCGGTAACAACTTTCTCCTTCTCCAGAATTTCACTTCGTGTCGTGGGTGTTTATTTTGTTTGTGGTTGCCCGTGGATTGTATACGAAGACTAAGTGATGTCGTCGCCCGTAAGACGTGGATTTGTCCAAATCCGTATTTACTTAGATTTGGGTTTGGTGTTTTAGTTTAAGGATACGTTAGCCATATTTAGGCTAAGATCGACTTAAACGTTCTTTAAGGATACGTTAGTCTGATTTGAGACTAAGATCAACTTAACGGGATCGTTTGGATCCGACAAGAGAGCAGTTGGCTCTATTATTTAGTTTAATGACGTTGCGGTCGATAAGTAGTTTAAGGACGTTGCGGTCCATATTCCAGTTTAGGAACATAGTGGTCCATATTCCGATTTAGGGACATAGAGGTCCATGTTTAGTTTAAGGACGCTTAAGTCCGTGGGTTTAAGGACCCCATAGTCCATGTTTTAGTTTAAGGACGCATAAGTCCGCGGGTTTAAGGATCCCACAATCCGTCTTTTGGTTTAAGGACTCTTAAGTCCATGAGTTTAAGGACCCCACAGTCCGTGTTGATGTGTGGTTGTCGGGACCCGTCACCTCTCTGACGTCGTTGAAGGATTACAACGATAGGAGTCAAAGGAGTTCGGAGATGTACCCTCGAACCGGATGTAAATTGATTTAAGAGAGCAGCTGTGCTCAGTCAATTTAATTTGATGACTTACGGCCATGATTGGGCTAAGTCCAGTTGAAAAATGTTCAACGCTTTTATTTGTTTTTGGCCTGTGCTAGGGCTTGGCCCCTTTTTAAATAATGCATTGCATTTTCTTTTTTATTTTATTTGGGCTCTGCCCTTTTTATAAAAGATGCAGCGCATCAATTTTACTTGGGCTCTGCCCTTTTATTGCATTGCAATTTATTTTGGCCTACTAGGTCTTTTTGATTTGGGCCTGGTCCTTTAGCACACAATGCATTGCATTTGTCAGGCGCTTTGCGCCAATCAATGAGCACAAGCGCTTGTGGTGATGACACGTGTCACGCAAGCGCAGTACGCTGCGCTTGCGCTGCTGACACGTGGCGCGCTCTGGTGAGTTGCACCAATTTCAGAGAGCAAGGCTCTTTGTTAAAAGCACATAGTGCAAGTGATTCAGATGTTGACACGTGGCGCTCTTTGGTGGCTTGCGCCTACCCAGGAGCGCAACAGTGCAGTTTTTGCAAGTGCAAGGCACTCTTTAATATTCTAGAACCAATGGTTCATAAAAAAGTGCAAAGCACTGTTTGATTTCTTGATCCAATTTAGATCAAAGAAAACAAGTTTTTTCTAGTTTTCAGAGAACCGGTGGTTCATAAAAGAGTGCAAAGCACTTATTATTATATGAAGATCATTGATCTTGTTCTTAGATCAATGATTCATTAGAAGAAATTCTTCTATTTTATGAAGGTTTTTACCTTTTTTCTTGAAATTTCTTCAGAGTTTTCTCTGTTTTGAGGTTCTCAATCTCTCACAATGTTGATCCTTTTGATTTGGGGTCTAGGGGCCTTTATATAGTGTCCATAAATTTATTAAATTTGTTAAAGAGATCTTTCTTTGAGTGATTTGGGGAATTTTCCCCACCGTTGGATCTTTGATCCAAGGGCTTCTGTTTTACGGAAGGCAATCTTCTTGTTTTAACAAGAACAGAAAAATCTTGCTAGAATTTAATTCTGTTTGGCGTAAACGTCCCAGTGCGTGTCACGTGTCGCGCAACGCACAGCGCAGCGCAACTGCGCTAACACGTGTCGCGCAGCGCACAGCACAGCGCATCCGCGCTTGCGCTGACACGTGTCGCGCAGCGCTTGTGCATCCGCGCCTGCGCTGACACGTGTCGCGCAGCGCAACGCTTGCGCAACTGAAGCGTTGCTTCCTTTAATTTTGTTTTAAACAGAGCTTTGCTCTGATTGGGCACGCTGCCTTGGGCGCTGCGCTGGCATATCAGCTTTCGACACGTGACGCGTTGCGCGCAGCGCAAAGAATTTGAAGCGTTGCTTCGAATTTTGAATTTTGAAATTCAAACAGAGCTTTGCTCTGATTGGGGGAAACAAATGCCCCCCCACCGTTACGATCATGTGGCGCGCACATGAGTGCAGCGGTGGCAAGATCCTGGCCGTTGGATCAACGGGTGAGCTGAAGGGGCGCAAGCGTCTTATAAATAGGACCCCTGGCCCTTAAAAAATCTTCACCATTTTCCAAGATTTTGATTTTCAGAGCTTTGCTCTTGCTTAAGAACTTCAGAGCTTTGCTCTTGCTTCCAGACTCTAGAGCTTTGCTCTCATTTCCAAAGCTAGAAAACTTTAGGTAAAATTAATTTAAAATTAAATTAAATTAATTTAAATCAATCTTAACCAACAGAGCCTTGCTCTCATAGATCTTTTGATCTCAAGAAATCCCCTTTGGGGTTTCATAAACAGAGTTTTGCTCTCAAGGATTTGCTTCAGGGTTTCTTAGCCCATGAACAGAGCTTTGCTCATATTGACGGAATATAGATCTTTGATCTTCTGATTATGAACTCTTAAGAGTTTTTTTTATATGGATCTTTAAGATCCCAGAACTTCATTTTTTTAGGATTTAATTAATTTCCTTTCTTTGATGAATTTTTTTATCATTATTACAGAGCTAGGCTCTTTTTTAAAGAATCTTACCCCTGAGACCAGAGTTTGACAAGTGTCACTCTGTGACAGAGCTTTGCTCTGAAAGAGGAGATTTTCTCCTTGTCTCTAGGGATTTTTTATTATTAATGGGAATATTCTCTTGGGGATTAACTGACAATCTCATCCAATAATGGGGTTGTCTTATTAACTGACGTATTGTCATCCAGATTTTGTGGGTCCCCCATCGGTCTCCTACCCACTACACTGCTGTGCAGTGTAATTAATTTTAATTAATTTTTAAATTCAGTTAATTAAAATTTTTAAACGCCAAGCATTGGAATTGCAACACTAACGGCTAATTTTGTTCACTTGCAGTGACCATGTCTCTCGATACTTCATTCCCGTTCGCTCGTTCGGAGGAGGGGTTTCCTGAAGCGCCCTTGGACCGCGAAGTCTTAGCTATGATCAGGGACCATGACCCGGAATATAAGAGTCTCCCCTTTGGGGGTCGTGGTACAATCAGATTATCATGGGTCGACGGAGCTTCACGTGCGCAGTACCGTCGGAACCTATTACGGCGATTCATTATGCCAGCCCACCCCCGGTGCAGTATGCCGTGGAGATGGTTGATTGGACTTTGAAAGGCTTTATTCATCCTGCCATAGATGCGATTCCGGTCCAGCGTCCTATGGTTTTGGATATCCTGGGATGCCGTATCTGTCAAGGTGAGGCGCGACCTTAGGGGCAATCATATAACATAGGTCTGATCCCCCGCCACCCGATCGGCTATCTGCCGTGGGCTCGCTATATCCTGTCGGCGAAGAAGTCGCAGTTGATAAGGTTAGGGTTGTACACTGCAGTTTACGTCTCTCTCTTCCAGTATCCGACTCTTCCCACCTGGTGGTTCAAGGCTTTCTTGGAGCAGTGGAACATTCCTACTCACACTTTCCTCGCAATGGACCGGGAAGTGCCGATTTCTCTTGAGGAGTTCACAGAGGTCTTCGGTTTACCGGTTATAGGGGAGCACTATGAGGAGTTGCTTCCGACAGACGAGTATGTCTTCAGTGCTAAGCCGGTGGTAAGGGGCCTCACGCCGGAGAATGCTGTTCAACACCAATTCCCAAGTTTGATCAAAGTGTTGAACATATATGAGGCCCTTTTCATTGAACGTGGGAGTCGCGGAGTTAGCTTTGAGGATTTCATCGCTCGGTTCCTTCACCCAAGCGTCCTCTCAGCAGAAGCTGCCAAGTTTGCCACCCTTGAGGACCCTTTCAGTCTAGGTTTGGATAACCTACCGGCGAAGGAAATAGACCAAAAGGGTTTTTTCCTTCTTAATTCCCCGACCATGTCTTTTGCGGAAGTTGCAGCCCCTGGGATGGAAGAGGAGGCCTTCTTCTTAGGATTTCTCAGGCTATGGCTGAGTTGGTTTGCACTCCCGATGCATTCCTGCCATATGCAGCCCTCTGTCTTTTACCCAGCTCACCAGATGACTATCGGAGTAAAAGTGGCCGTTGGGATCGCCGGCTTGGCTCACTTGTATCATGGTCTCAGTCGAGCGGCGGATGCTAATGAGCCTGGGGTACTGCACGTGATCTTCCCGATGCACTACTTCGTATCGTGGCTCGAGCTACACACATCGGGCGTCTTCGGCATGCACAAAAGGCCCTCGATCTATGATAGGTGCAGCTTCCCTCGCATCATACAGTTGATTGGATCATCAATTGTGACTCCATCGCCACGGAATGCCAGGGGTTTACTCCTTCGCCCCCACACCATTGGAGACGGGGTGTATTTCGTTGACAAGGTGTTGACTATTGGAAAGGCGTCTACCACTGCAGTGCGGCCATTGCAAGACACTTTCAAAGATGGAGCCTCAGTTTTGACGGCAAGGGAGACCCTCCACTTATATTCTATCAGACCGGGCTTCCTGGTGTTCAGGCAGAACGGTGCGGCGATTTTCATGAGGTACAACCCGCATCGTTTCGCTCAACAACTGAGCTACAATCAAGGGGTACCACTGGAGGCTTTCCTATCGGAATCTGCTGCTACCGAAGAAGGGATGGAGAGAGCGCTGCATCACTTCATGCGTTTGAATACGGGTTCTCACTTTTTTATCAGTGAGCCGGCTTGCGTCCCACGACTCCTCAAGGTATATACAGAATGGTACAGTCATTCGACGGGAGCCGTCATAAAGGAGGAAAGGCAATCGCTGGTCGACCGTAAGGGTGCGCCTCCAGGTAGCGACCGTAACGCTCCTTTAGTGCCAAGGACCCCGGTAATTCCCCCTCTAAAAGATGCTAGAGCCGGACCACCGCGTGCGCAGAGTCCTCCACGCGAATTGCCACTCCCCGATATTGCGGATGCACCACCAGCGCCCTGTGCTCCAGTGGAGACAGTAGTTGCAGCCTCGCCGGAGTCTGGTGTGGGTGCGGACATCGGGACCCGCCGCCCCAAGGTATCTGCCAAGCGCAAGTCGATCCCGGGTGCACCTAGGGTTGGTGGGCAGAAGAAGAAAAAGAAGTCGCTCTTCGCCGCCGACGTCGCGTTCGGTCAGGAACCCCATGCTCCCTATGGTGAGGGCCTAAGTGAATATGGGACTAACGAGGGATTAGTCATGCCACCGGATGACACGGACTTGGAGGCCGCCCTCGAAGCTTTGGAGCGGTTGGCGAGGCGTGACGCGTGGCTGGCTAAGCTTGCGGAATCAGGTAATCACTAGTCGCATTTTCTATTGCATCATATCTTTATTATTGCCTTTGACTAACATTTTTCCTTCTTTTCTTCCAACAGGCATCACCACTGAAGAAGCCATTGTCGCTTCCCTCAAGACATTTCAAGAGGAGGAACGCCTTAGAGCGTCTTTAGGCCTTAGTAAGTTTCGATTCATCAAGTTTTCATTTTCCTTGTGTTATGATCGATCTAACCTCTCCCTTTTTATCGCAGGAACCTCAATGCCGATCCCACCAGGTGACGCGGAGACTCTTCCAGGGCCAGCCGTTGATGTTTCTGCCTCCTCGGGGCTACCACGAGAGGTCCTTCTTGAAGAGCCGATGAGAGATGCCTTAAAGGCTCTGGAGGCATCTCTGAACGACGACGACGACGCCTTGATGAAGGAAGCGTCGAAGAGGTCCATAGCGACAGCCCGGGAGGAAAGGAAGCGGTTAAGGCGCGAAGCAAAGGTACGCAGGGCTGCCTTGGCCACTGGAGCGGGCCCAAGCACCGTCCCTGGTGCCGATACTCCATCAGAAGAGCCCCCGGTCGCCTTGTCTACGGCTCATAGACAGGCGGTGCGCGCCAATAGGGAGGCTAACGATAAGTCCACCTCAGGTAATATTTCTTTCAGAATTTTGTTGCAAGAATTATACAGCTACTAGTTCTTATATATTCTATCCTGCAGGGCCAAGTCCAACCGAGGGGGAGACGGAAACCGTCGAACCTAAGGGGCTAGAGGGAGAGGTATTGGTCGAAGCCGAGCCGATGGCGGATGACACAACCGGGATTGCTGGGCCTGAGCCAGTGGCTGACGAAATGGTCATGTCTACTATGCCTGAGCAAGTGGTTGATGCCGAGCCCGAGGTAGCAGCGGACGGAGCGCCTGAGACCGACGACCTCGTAGCGACGGTGGACGAGACAACTGTGACTGCTGAGCCCGAGGGAGTAGCGGGTGAGGTGGACATGATTCCTGAGGATGAGCTAACCGCTCTTTCTCAGGAGTCTGGCAATGCTCCGGTCATAGCTCTCCCCGCCTATGGCCCTCTGCCATCTCCTGGCCTCGCGAGCACGACGACGGCCCCCGTGGAGTCTGGGGATGAGGCCACGGGTGGTGGACTTATGTCGATGGAGGAGGGAGACGCCTCCGTCTCGGCTGGAGGCTCATCAGGTAAATTTCGGATTACCGTCCCCCCTTTTTTTATCTGGCAATCTTTCCTGACAGGTTTACCCTTGTTTTTTAATGCAGGTGCAGCCAGCGCTGATGCTCCACTGCTCGAGAGAGCGCCGTCAACTACTGCTTTGGCGGTGGTCACTTCTCAACCCTCTCTTATACCATCGAAGATGTTGGAAGGTATGGATTTGCAACCTATTAGTTTCGTCTTTCAGCCGCATAATTTATGTACTAAAGTCGTACTGTTGTGTCTTTTCAGGAGTGCTTTTTGATCATCTTTATCAAATGCTGCTCCCACACTTCTCCTTCCCATCTGAATTCGCTTCTCCCTCTGGTGGCGCTGGTGAGTATGGTTTCCAATTGATATCTTTCTTTTTCAGTGATGGAATTATTTCTAACTTTTTCTCGTCCCGACTGCAGTGCTATAAATTGAAGGAGGGGATGAAAGATTGGCCGCGCCACCGACCCTTCCGGTCTTGCCACCTGCCTCAGCTGGTACAACAACTATCACATTGATAACTCCTTTTTTTTATTTCTTGAACTATTATCTGATCATATCTTGTTTTTTCAGCTGTCGTTCCGTTCTCGGCGCCCTTCGAGCCTCGTGTCATAATGCTGGCGGGCCCTTTCCTGAGACGTCCGTCTTCGAAAGGCGCCGCGAATAGCCTGCGCATGTTGAGCGACTACATCGAGGAACTCGACGTCGAGACTCCTACATCTGCTGCGGATTTCGCTACGGCGGTTAACCCGATGCTGGTGATACTCGTAAATTTCCATGACGAGGGCATCATCGCGTCTTGGGTTAACCACTGCAGGGAGATCAAGGCTCGTCTGCATCAACTGGAGTTTGCGCGCCCTGCTCCCGAGACCTTAGCCGCAAGCAATGAAAGAGCAGCGTGGATCGAGCAAAGCGCTTATTACGTCCACCACTTGGAACAAGAAGCAGCTTTAAGGCTGAGAGAATACCAAGAGACCTCGAGCGAGATGGCTCGTCTGCGTGCTGAGGTTGGGGCGAATGCTGCTCAAGTGAAGGCTATCTTTGAGGGCCTCCTGGAACGAATCTCTCATGGGCTAAACTTGAAGTGAAAGCTTGATGTCGCCGAGCGTGACACCCCAGGCTGTGAAGCTGCTCATCAGGCCGTTAGGGAGCAGCTTGCATCTGACTTGTAGCAGCGGGCTCAAGTGGAGGCAGATCTGGCGGTGGTGGCCGATCAGGAGAAAGTGTGGAAGGAGGTGCGCGAGCAATTGCTAGAGTTATGCAAGACGCTTCCTTCCCAGTAATTCCCTTTATATCTACATACTTGTAAAAAAAAATTTTCTTTTTCGAATAAGATGTATCCATTATTTATTCTTTTGTACGCTTCACCTTGTACCTGATCAAGTTAATAAATAAAGATACACATTTTTCTCTGCAATGTCTTGTATTATTTCTTTGCTTTCTCCCTTCTCTTATTATCAACAGGCTGTCTTGATAAACACAATTGACAGATAATAGAGTAAGCATCTATATTTCTCCAAGAGATAACGATGGCTTAGGCCACAGGTTCAGATCTGTTGCCTAAGACTTTTCAACTCTATGAGCCGTGAGGGTCTTATAGAGGCTTTTCTCCCTACGGATCGAGAGGATCTTGTAGGTGGATTTTCTCCTTAGGAATCATGAGGATTCCTAAGTGTGTTTTCTCTTATAAGTCGTAAGAATCTTATAAGAGAATTTTCTCCCTTACAAGTCGAGAGGACTCATAAGTGGTTGGTGAGTTGACTTGTTTCCGAGTCGAAGTATGGCTCCAACGGGGAGGTCGTTGGCTGACTTGTTTCCGAGACGGAGGTCGTTGGTTGACTTGTTTCCGCGACGGAGGTCATTGGTTGACTTGTTTCCGCGACGGAG
Source organism: Agapanthus africanus (assembly GCA_030015575.1). Lineage (NCBI taxonomy): Eukaryota > Viridiplantae > Streptophyta > Magnoliopsida > Asparagales > Amaryllidaceae > Agapanthus > Agapanthus africanus. The sequence continues at coordinate 50,895,225 of JASDDO010000019.1, forward strand.
GTCATTTGGTGACTTGTTTCCGCGACGGAGGTCATTTGCTGACTTGTTTCCGAGACGGAGGTCATTTGCTGACTTGTTTCCGCGACGGAGGCCATTTGCTGACTTGTTTCCGAGACGGAGGCCATTTGCTGACTTGTTTCCGTGACGGAGGCCATTTGCTGACTTGTTTCCGAGACGGAGGTCGTTAGGTGACTTGTTTCCGAGACGGAGGTCGTTGGTTGACTTGTTTCTGCGACGGAGGTCATTTGTTGACTTGTTTCCGAGACGGAGGTCATTTGCTGACTTGTTTCCGAGACGGAGGTCGTTGGGTGACTTGTTTCCGAGACGGAGGTCGTTGGTTGACTTGTTTCCGCGACGGAGGTCATTTGTTGACTTGTTTCCGAGACGGAGGTCATTTGTTGACTTGTTTCCGTGACGGAGGTCATTTGCTGACTTGTTTCTGAGACGGAGGTCATTTGCTGACTTGTTTCCGAGACGGAGGTCGTTAGTTGACTTGTTTCCGCGACGGAGGTCATTTGTTGACTTGTTTCCGCGACGGAGGTCATTTGCTGACTTGTTTCCGAGACGGAGGTCATTGACTGACTTGTTTCCATGACGGAGGTCATTGGATGACTCTAGGTTGTCTGTGAACCATAGAGTCTTGGAACTGGGGACTTTGCCGTGGCTTCGATCGGTGATGTCACGTCCGTGTCCTGCTCGAATGAGGAGGAACGCCGCTGTTGGTCTCCAGGCTGTAGATGTGGTCGTCGGGATCTGAATTCCCTTTGACGCAGCCTGGTGGGGAAATGTAGTCCCCTTTCCTTTTTTTTATGCCCATGGATTGTATGCAGGGGTCACTATGGACTTACCTGCAGGGCAAAAGTTTCATTCTTTCATTATTTTTTTATTTCTTTCTGCGATGCTCTATCATTTTAACTTTTTACATCGCGAAAGTCGCGATTGCCCAATCATTTCGGCTATTTTTCGCAGTGCCCAATCATTTCGGCTATTTATTTTATTTTTACTCGCTGCTTTTTATTGCGAGTTGCCCAATCATTTCGGCTATTTTGTATGCATACGTTTTTACTTGCTGCTTTTTATTGCAAGTTGCCCCATCATTTCGGCTATTTCGTATGTATGTGCGGCCTACTGGCTTTTCACCGCAAACCTGAAATTAGACACCGATTTCGGCATCAGCACCGCTACAACTGGGATATTGTCAGGAGCGAATCATCATTTGCCTCCGTCGATGTCGAATAAAGGTGGCTTAGCGAACAGGGTTAAGGTCCTGTCGACTAAGGCTTTTAACTTCATGAGCCATAAGGGTCTCACAAAGGTATTTCTCCCTACAAGTCGTGAGGATCTTGTAGGTGTGTTTTCTCCTTAGGAATCGTGAGGATTCCTAAGTGTATGTTCCTCTGTAAGTCGTAAGGACCCTACAGGAGGGTTTTCTCCTTGTAAGTCGAAAGGACTTATAAGGGTTGTTCATCATGCGAACATATCCCCAGTCACGGATGGGATTTGGTTAGGGAAATGTTTATTCGCGCCTGTGGATTGTATACAAGGGTCAGTATTGAGCCACTTGTAGGGCAATATCGAAGGTTGTGGGGGTTGCTTAAGCATAGGTTTAGGTCTCTGTAACTTAAAGACTTTCAAATCTTATGAGCCGTGAGGGTCTCATAAGAGAGTTCTCCTTACGAGTCGTGAGGATCTCGTAAGTGTATTTTCTCCTTAGGAATCGTGGGGATCCCTAAGTGTGTTGCTCCCTTGTGAGTCGTAAGGATCTCACGCGGGTGGTTTCTCCTTACAAGGTCGAGAGGACCCTGTAAGTGTCCTTTAACGAGGTTGCGCCCTTTCAGGTTTTCACAAACACTCGCCGGTAGTCCTGCTGTTTTTACTCACGGAGCCCTTTCGGGTTTTCATCCGTACCCTTTTTGCTTATGAACATACCTTTTCTTTATTCTTTTATTATTTTTTTTACGAGGCCGCGTCCTTTCGGGTTTTCACGAACACTCGCCGGTAGCCCTGCTGTTTTTACTCACGGAGCCCTTTCGGGTTTTCATCCATGCCCTTTTTGCTTATGGACATACCGTTTTTATAAAAAAATTTTATTATTTTTTTTATTATTATTTTTATATTCATTTCGTCAGCCTAAGGATGCCGCGGTAGTAGTTTAAAGACATTTCGGTCCTTCATTAGTTTAAGAACGTTTCGGTCCTCTATTAGTTTAAGGACGTTTCGATCCGCCCTTAGTTTAGAGACGTTTCGGTCCGTCCAGGAAAAGGCTGGCTACTGCTTATAAAGTTTGAGCTTAGGAAGATAGCGAGCGGACATAGTCGTCGTCATCTATCATTGACCTAGGCGGTAACTCGCTAAGCGTAGTATTTCTTTAGGAATCGGCCATTTATTGGCCTGTAAGGCCTTTCACCGTGCATATCCATGAGTAGATAGGCCCCACCCTGGTAGACCTTGTCTATGATGTACGGGCCTTCATAGTTTGGCTCGAACTTTCCCCGCTTGGCGCGATTGGGGATCATAGGCCTTTTGACCACTAGCACGAGTTCGCCTTGGCGGAATGTTCTCGGCCGGGTCAATCTTTCATATGAGCGCGTCATCTTTGCTTTATAGGCCTCCAGATTTTGTTGCGCTATGAGCCGGGTTTCATCAAGGGCATCAAGCTCCTCAAGCCGAAGGTGAGCATTTTCTTCGTCTGTCAGCTCGTTGTGGACTGCCACTCGTAGAGAGGGTAACTCTATCTCGAGGGGGAGTACTGCTTCTGTACCGAATACCAACGCATATGGCGTTGTGTTTGTAGCTGTCTTGAATGTAGTTCGATATGCCCAAAGAGCTTCTTGCAGCCTCTCATGCCAGTCCTTCTTATTTCGGGACACTGTTTTCTTCATGATCTTTGTCAAGGTTTTGTTGAAGGCCTTAGCTAGACCGTTAGCTCGCGGATTATAAACCGAGGAATATCTCCAGTCTATATTGTGTTGTTGCGCGAAGCGACTGATCTTGTGGCTTCTGTAAGCTGGCCCGTTATCGAAAATGATCCGTCACGGAGTTCCAAACCGATATATGACGTGCGTCTTGAAGAAGTGGAGGATATTCTCCGTCTTCACTTCCCTCAGCGGTACTGCCTCTGCCCATTTAGAGAAATAGTCAGTTGTCGCCAGAATGAAACGATGTCCTCTAGACGATGCTGGTTCGATGGGGCCGACTATGTCAGTTCCCCACATTTCGAATGGCTAGCTAGCCAATGTTGGATGTAGTGGATTTGAATGCTGGTGGATGAAGTCCCCATGGATTTGGCATGAGTGGCATTGCTTCGCATATTCGAGACAGTCCTGAATCATTGTGGGCCAGTAGTAGCCCATCCGTTTGATTTTCAGCTTCATCTTCGGGCCCGCTTGGTGAGAACCGCAGAGTCCGTCATGAACTTCCTGAACGACTCTTTTCGCTTCGTCAGGTCCCAGACATCTCAACCACAGAGAATCAAATGACCTCTTGTACAGAGTATCATTGACGAAGGCGAAGGACAGAGCTCGTTTCATAAGCTGATGTCTTGAGGACGCATCTTCAGGCGTTCGACGGTATTTGAAGTAGTCTATAAAGACCTCCCTCCAATCCTAGGCATTTTCCCGGTCTTTTATTTGCAGAGCCATTCGCTCAGTCGCTCCCTTCTCTTCGGGTGATTCCGGAGATATTTCCGCTGGGGCGAGCACCCGACGGCTTTGTACCACGATTCTTACATCGTCGAGGTTCTCATCAGCCAGTTTCTTAGCAAGCTTGGCCAATGCGTCCGCTCTGCTGTTTTCCGCACGCGGTATGTTTTCTAAAGCGTAGGAAGGGATTTGGGTCAACAATTGCTGCACCTTCTCGCCGTACTTCACCAACTCTGGTTTGCACGTTTGATAGTCGCCGTTTACTTTACTAACGACCAGCTGGGAGTCTCCGTATATGAGGAGGTTTTCAATTCCCATGTCGATGGCGATCTCGAGGCCTGCTATCAGAGCTTCATATTCGGCTTCATTGTTTGTCCTCGGCTCTGTTAGGGAGAAGGCAAAGCGCATTATCCCTCCTTGTGGAGTCACAAAGATGAGTCCTACCCATGATTTGATTATAGGGGTACTTTTTTTGCGCTTCTTCACGGAAGATGCTCCATCGAAATAAAGCTTCCAACGAGTATCACCACCATCGATCACGTCAAATGCATGTTCGTCTGGCAGATCGCAATTCAGAGGAGAATCGGCAGGTATCGGATGTTCAGCGAGGAAGTCGGCGATGGCCTGGCCTTTCACTGCCTTGAGAGTTTGATATGTTATCGAGAACTCCATCAAGAGCAGGGCCCATTTAGCGAGTCACCCCGTCAATATGTCCTTTGACATTAAATATTTAAGAGGGTCCACCTTCGAAATGAGACGGACCTCATGTGCCAACGCATAGTGTCTGAGCTTTGTTATAGCAAAGATGAACGCCAGGCAGTGTTTTTCAATGGGGGAGTAGTTGCTTTTTGCTCCCAGTAGAACTCGACTTAAGTAGTAGAGTGCTCTTTCTTTCCCTTGATCGTTCTCTTTTGCCCATAATGCACCTAAGGAACCTTCGAGGGCGGTTGTATAAAGGATGAGAGGCTTTCCCTTGACCGGAGCAGCCAACACTGGCGGGTTCTGCAGGTATTGCTTGATCTCGTCTAGCGCGCTTTGGCATTTTTGGTCCCAGACGAACGGGGTTCCCTTCTTCATCAGGTGGCTGTAAGGACGGCACTTGCCTGAAAGGTTGGCTATAAATCGCCGTATATACGCGAGCTTCCCTTAGAGAGACCACAGCTGTTTGAGAGTCCTTGGCGAAGGCATTTCCATGATCACCTTGATCTTTGACGGATCTATCTCAATACCTCGGTGTCGGACGATGAATCCTAGGAATTTGCCTGAGGAAACTCCGAATGCACACTTGAGAGGGTTCATCTTCAAGTTGTATTGTCGAAGGCGTTGAAATACGGTTTTCAGATGCTCGAGATGTTCTTCGTATGATTTGCTTTTCACCACGAGGTCGTCGATATAACATTCAACGATTTCGTGTATAAGGTTATCAAAGATCTGCGTCATGGCTCTCTGATAAGTGGCACCGGCGTTCTTTAGACCGAAGGGCATCACCTTGTAGCAGAATATACCCAAAGGAGTCCTGAAGGCGGTGTGCTTCTGGTCTTCGGGATGCATCTTTATCTAATTATACCCCGACAAGCCGTCCATGAAGGAGAAAACTTCATGAGTGGACATGTTGTCTATCATCAGCTCGGTGACTGGCACTGGGAAATCGTCCTTCGGGCAGGCTTTATTGAGATCCCGGAAGTCCACGCATATGCGCACTGTCCTATTTTTCTTCATCACCGGGACGATGTTGGCGATCCATTCAGGATATTGAACCTCCTGGATAAAGCCGGAGTCGATCAGCTTCTTGATCTCGGCGTTGATGCTCATCTCAAGCTCGAGCCGCATTCTTCTTGGTGCCTGCTTGACTGGCTTGACGTCCGGGGATATTGCCAATTTGTGTACAGCAATTTCTGGATCTAGTCCCGACATTTCGGAATAGTTCCATGCGAAGCAATCTTTATGCTGTACAAGCAAGTCTTTTAATGAAGCCACCCTCTCTTCAGACAGCAGTTCACTAATGAATTTCGGTCGCGGGTCATTCGCCGTCCCCAACTCAATTTTCTTGAGGTTATCCGCAGTGGTATGGATTCCATCTTCCAGCTCTTTTGGCGCCGGTGGAAATTCTGAGATTAACTCATCGTTGCTGTTTTCGAAGCACCAGGGAAGGTCATCCATGTCCTCGAGCTCTTCTTTTGATATTGTTATCATGTGACAAGTATGAATTCGCTTCCAATCCCAATGTGGAACTGGTTCTTCTTTCGTGGCCTTGGGTTCATGTTTCTGTGGCGGCGTTACCCTCCACTTGTCAGACAGAGCGAACTTGCCAAGCTGATATTGATCTTCGAGCCAATTCTTGAAGGTGAAGCAGTTTTCAAGAGGGTGCCCTATCACTCGGTGATAAGGGCAATAATCCGGGCAAGAGACTTCGCCTGCTTGTTCGGGGTGTTTGGACTCCGGCAGTGTAAGCATCTGATATTTTAGAGCGAGGTCAAGTATTCTCTTTGTCTTGTCCCGAGGAAAAGAGTATGCCCGACCCATTTTTCTTATGAGGGATAGATCGGAACCGTTCGATTCCCGCTTGCGTGATCTCTTAGTCCCACTTCGTTGCTGTTGAGCGCCTTTTTCGCGTTTCGACTTGTTTCTGCCTATGCGTTGAGCCCTCTTTATAGCGGGTTGACAAGGAGCGGCATCTTCATTTTTCACAGCCTGTTGGAGGAGGCGTTGCGTTTTGGCTTTCTCGTAGATGGCCATTTCGCGGTTATGGTCGTCTCGGACTTTTTGACCAGCTTCCCTTATAAGCTTGTCCATTTATTCTTCGAACGACGGACTAGGCACTTTTGCATCTGGAACTTTCACTGGTTCAGGATTAGCGTCCTCCCACTGAGCGTCCGCTTCTTCATTGAAGTCATATACGACGTAGTAACCGTGGAGTAGCTCTCGTTTCTTGGACCGAATATATCCAAGCCCGATTGTTTCCATTCTCCCATTAGGCAGCATATGTTGAGTCCCGGGAACGTTCCAGACTTTGTCATAGAACTTGGCTTTTCGAACGGTCTGCTTGAAGGATATCCCCTGGCGCTTTAGCAGCCTCTTCAAGCCCTCTGTATAATATCTGGGGAGGCGGATGGGCTGAAGCCTGTCAAGCGTTGGATCCACGCCATGCCAGATTTCTTTCTCCATTTTGGTTTCTTCAGAGCGGTAGAATAAAATTGCTTTTTCGCCTTCTCGCCTGGGAGGGACATAGAACGTCTGCAGCTTTTCTACACTGTAGATATTAAGTGCATCCAGTTCTTTATGATGTTTAAGCGGCACCATGGCGACTTGTAGACTTTGCTCTTCGTCAGCGGACGTTTGTATTGAAGGTCGAGCAGAGAATACAGCATGTACCTCATCTTCCGAGTCGCTACCAAAGATCAACGTAGGAGCGGATGGTCCTGGCCTGTTGTGTCGAGACGGTCCAGAGTAAACTATCTCTTCTTCTTCTTCGGTATCACTCCCGAAAACAGGAATGGTGGCAGCGGCTTTACTTTCCGGTTTGCGACATCTCTCTGTATCTTCGAAATCTGGCAAGAAGTATTTGGCATCTTCATATTTGCAGACCTCGTTCATGGAGAACGGGTTCAGCTCTCCCATCACGGTATACTCGAGACCATCTTTAGAATACTTCATACACTGATGTTGTGTAGAAGGGATGATGTTGTACTCGTGTAACCATGGTCGGCCGAGCAAAGTATTGTAGCATGTCTTGGCGTCTATGACGTGGAACTTAATGTCCGTGACGAGTAGCCCAAAGCGTAGAATCAGTATCACAGACCCAAGAGTTCTTGATGATTGTGAGTCGAACCCGGAGATGGTAATCTTATCCCGAGCAAGGTGCTGGACGCTCATGCAGATTTCTTTTAACACCCGCACATTGAGGAGGTTAACGGAGGATCCATTGTCGATCAGGATTTTGCCTATCTTTATGTCGGGGCAGTATCCTGAGACATAAAGGGGGCGATTGTGTTCGCACGTCCTAAGGAGAAGGTCCTCGTCGCCAAAAGTGACATCGGCCGTATGCACTTCCTCCAATTAATCCTTCATCCTTTCTTCGGACAGGAAAGCTTGGAATTGCTCCGGATCCTGTAGTGCCTTGATTAACGAATCTCTCGCCTCCTTCGATAGCAAAAGGGCGTCAAGAATGCTGAGCTGCGAGGGTAGTTTCCTCAGATGTGCTAAGACGTTGTAATCCACCTTATTTCTCTTCGGCGGGTCCTTGGCACTTAGCTCCTCCACAACTTGGTCATTGAGGGCGATCTCCTCAGGGACCTTCTCTTTCCCTTTATCTTTTTTATTTGAGGGTCCGAGATTCTTTTCGGGAAGCGTACGATTACGCAGCCGGATATTTTCACAGACCTTCTGCTCTTCTTCTTTCCCCGAGGTGGACTCTTTAAAGAGGGGGCTAAGAGCCATCTCCTCGTCAGAGTCGCTCCCGAATGTAAGCACTTGTGATCCCCCGGCGTTAACCATGCGACAATCGCCGGTAGTTCTGTTAAGCCCTTCGGTCGTATTTTTCCGCTCCCGACGAATTTTGCGCTTCTCCCGCTTAAAATGTTGTCGATGAGAAACATATCCTTGCCACCATCTATTGAAAACTTTGCACTCTTCGGTGGGGTGCGAAACCTTCCGATGATACAAGCAGTAGGAGGGGTGCATTTCCACTTCATCAGTAATGTTTTCTTCGGAGGATGGTAGCTTCATGCCCATTGATATGGCCTTAGCAAACCTTTTCCTCGTCTTGAATTTTCTTTTATCCGTAGTGGATGTATTTTTCTCCAGCGGAAATGTCTCAGCTCTTTCGTCAAGTCGCCGGCGCTTGGCCCTTTCAAATATAGCCGTCTCGCGTTCCCGATCAGCTTTACTTTTCAACAGAGCTTCGTTGAGGAATGCGTCAATTACTTCATCCGATGGCCCCAGAATTTTTGGTTCAAGATCTACCCCCAGCTTTTCAGTGCAAGGAGTCTCCTCATCGTCCGTGAACGAATGGGAAATCACATGACAGCTTGCCACGTATTCCTCAGACTCATTTGACGAACTTTCTCCCTCATCTTCCTCTTGAAAGACGTGGTTGAGAAACTCTTGGAGTGTAATGGGAGTCCGTGCTTTCTGGTTGTATTCCTCCAGCGCGTCAATTTGTTTTTGTAAGTCTGTGCGCTTGTCGCCAGACTTCACAGGCTTCTCGGATTTCTTCTTTTTCTTCCTCGAAGATTTTGACGGCTGGTTGTGAGTGCTTGGGCCACCACCATCGGTCTTCGGAGTTGGACGTGGCTTCAACATCCCCTCAATGACCCGCGGTTCCAACGGGTTCTTCCACTTGATCGCTGGGCATGTCCGAAGATCGTTCAGCATTCTCTTTGTTTTGGCCGATAGTACAACCTCCCATGGGGCTTCTTCAATGAGAGAGCACGTTGCCCCCGGCGTATTCATCCTTTTAGAGGCGTGAGGTTGCGGCGGATTCACTCCATCTGTCGGATAACGCAAACTTGCCCTGTTGGTACTGGTCTTCAAGCCAATTTTTGAAGACGTGGCAATCTTCGATTGGATGACCCAGTACCCGGTGATAGGGGCGGTAGTTGGGCTCATTGACATCATTTGGTTGTAACGGACGTTTTGGCTCCGGCAGATTTATAAGTCGGTTGCACAACGCCAGCTCGAATAATCTTCTTGTTTTATCTCGGGGAAACGAGTAAGGACGTCTTAGTCTCTCCTCAAGGGGTACCAGCGGACGCATATTATTTTGACGAACAACCGGTTTCGATTTACTCGGCTGTTGTTGAGCATTAGCGACAATGATCGCTTTTCCCTTCCCCTTTTCATTTCGGGAGTCCGGCTTTGGAAGAGGGGTTTATGGCCCATCTGATCCATTTGCGCTAGCTTTTCAATCAAGGCCTGGAAGGTAGTCGGCTTGAAGAACATCATAAATTGCGAGATGGTTGCTTGTGGATCAAGGGTTCCCACAAACATACCCACTGCAGGAGCTTCTTCAATGCGCTGCTCGCACTTTGACCATAAGTTCCGCCACCGTATAGCATATTGAACCCATGTCTCGCCTTGCTTCACTCTGGCGTTAATCAGAGCCGTCATCGGGGTGCGTTCACTGGCGCTTGCAAAACGCTGAGTAAACAACAGCTCTATCTCCGCGAAGGTCTTGATAGAGTCGTTCGGGAGATCAGAGTACTACTCGAACGCTGTATCTGATAAGCTTCCAACGAACTGGCGAAGCAACAGTTTGTCATCACCGCCGGTATTGCCGCAGAGCGCCCTGAACTGGGCAACATGCTGGTGAGGATTGCCCGTCCCCTTATAGACATGGAACTTGGGAATTGTGTAGCCCGGCAGGTACTTGATCTGGTCGTACCAACTCGAATACGGTCGTCCTGTTTTTACGACCTGGCCGGCTGCTTCAGTCGCATGATGAACCCATATTTGTTGGGCTAGGTACTCATCCAGGTCAGCCTTGGAGATTGTTTCTTCCTTAGCTGTTGACAGAGCTGGCGGAGGATTTGACGTCTCTCCCCTATCGTCTTCAAGGAAGATCGGGCGATCTTCGGCCGGGGGATCTTGTTGGATCATCATCCCCACCATGTCTTGGAACAGGAGGCCCATACGCTTTATGTTGGCTGCTTGTTCAGCAGCCTCTTTATCCTTCTTCTCCAATATGCGACGAAGGAATTCGGCGTCGGTTTCTTGCTCTTGGCGTTCATCCGAGGACGTTTCAGTGTTTTCTTTTGGCCCAGTAAGTGCGGCCATCGCGTTCATCATCTCCTGGAGCTTTTGCTGTTGCTCCTGAGTTTTGGTCACTGACCGTGTAAGCGGTCGATGACCCGTAGATATGCGACTGTCCTCTTTACCAGATGCCATGTAGACGGTGTGAACTACAATGCCCCCTGACTTAGGGCGTTAGGGTTCACCACCTTTGATATTCGCCGTCGGCATGAGGACTTTCTCCGGCCTTCTTCTCTTATGGGCCGTTGAAGTTGAGGGGGCCGTTGCTTTGGGCACCCAAGTGGTCGTCGCCTTTCGTTGTTTGACCGGGGAATTTTCTTCTTGCCGACCTTTCGACTTCTTGTGTTGGCGAGAGGAGTTAGGATCAATTACAGATTCTTGGACTCGTCGCCATGTCTTGTAAATCCTGGAGGACAGCGATTGAAGAGGCTGCTCCGTTTTTTCTACTTCTACGGCGGTCTCTACCGGTGGAGGAGATCTTTTGAGTACCGCAGTTGGCGAGTTTCTGCGTACTCTGTTCAGCAGCTCAAAGTTGTTCCCAGTTGGAACAACAGTATTAACTTCCACCGTTGGAGCTGGTGGAGTTATCCCAGAGGGGGAGTTGCCCCCGGTCTTCCTTATCCGGTGCCAGTGGCGTCGTCGGGCGCGACGATTTGTCGGTATTGGTTCAGAGACAGCTTCTTCTTGCCCCCTGTTCAGGCGAGGGACTGTTGCCGGTGTCAGCCTGTTGAAAACTGACGTCCGTTGAGGAGTTGTGTCCAAGCGGTCAACAGCAGATTTCTGAGCGGGAGTAGGAATAGTCAGCCTTGCAAAGATTGAATCTTTGACAGGAGAAGCCGCCTTGGCGACTTCGGGAGCAGCCGTCTTCTTTGGGATAACCGCCTTAGGTGTTATGGGCTTCTTGATAAGCCCTTTGGTGCTCGAGCTCAGCCTGGTGAAGACTGAAGAATTGGACGACCCGTTGAGAGGGGCCGTGGGAGTAGCAAGTCGATCGAAGACCGACTTTCTTGAAGCTTCCGGTGCGGGCACAGGGATGGTGAAGCTTGCTGGAGGAATCATGGTTCCGAAAAACAGGAAGGTGGTGGCCTGAGTCATTTGCTCCACGGGCATAGTAAGGACGGAGGCCGCTTGAGGCCCATATGCTATGCCTCCAGGTGAGGTGGAGTGTCGGCTGCATTCGCACTTCGAGCAATTCGAGCAATTTGAGGCCATTGATGCTTGATTTCTGCGCCAGGCAAAAGACCAAATCTTAGTAACTTGAAATCCAAAGGCAACCATTAACAAACCGCGATTCGTTCGTGAAGACGACACACGAAGTGTGGAGTGGAAAGAGAAAAAGGTCCCACCGGGCGTGCCAGAATCTGTTCCCCTCCGAACGGCGGCCGAGACGTGAGGACGTCTTTCCTGAGATTTGGGGCAGATGCTATATGGTTTTACCCGTCCACCTATCCGAATATGCCAAGTTGATTTATGGCACCGTGTATCGGAGGTTTAGACGGATGCGGCCGATGTAGCAGACTTCGTCAGATTCCCCCTCACTTGAGGGGTTTTTGATTGTGGGGACGCTCTTCCTTGCAGGCGCAAGCCCCTGCAGTTAATTACGCTACCGCATCGCGGTAACAACTTTCTCCTTCTCCAGAATTTCACTTTGTGTCGTGGGTGTTTATTTTGTTTGTGGTTGCCCGTGGATTGTATACGGAGACTAAGTGATGCCGTCGCCCGTAGGACGTGGATTAGTCCAAATCCGTATTTACTTAGATTTGGGTTTGGTGTTTTAGTTTAAGGATACGTTAGCCATATTTAGGCTAAGATCGACTTAAACGTTCGTTAAGGATACGTTAGTCTGATTTGAGACTAAGATCAACTTAACGGGATCGTTTAGATCCGACAAGAGAGCAGTTGGCTCTATTATTTAGTTTAATGACGTTGCGGTCGATAAGTAGTTTAAGGACGTTGCGGTCCATATTCCAGTTTAGGGACATAGTGGTCCATATTCCAGTTTAGGGACATAGAGGTCCATGTTTAGTTTAAGGACGCTTAAGTCCGTAGGTTTAAGGACCCCACAGTCCGTGTTTTAGTTTAAGGACGCATAAGTCCGCGGGTTTAAGGATCCCACAATCCGTTTTTTAGTTTAAGGACGCTTAAGTCCATGAGTTTAAGGACCCCACAGTCCGTGTTGATGTGTGGTTGTCGGGACCCGTCACCTCTCTGACGTCGTTGAAGGATTACAACGATAGGAGTCAAAAGAGTTCGGAGATGTACCCTCGAACCGGATGTAAATTGATTTAAGAGAGCAGCTGTGCTCAGTCAATTTAATTTGAGGACTTACGGCCATGATTGGGCTAAGTCCAGTTGAAAAATGTTCAACGCTTTTATTTGTTTTTGGCCTGTGCTAGGGCTTGGCCCCTTTTTAAATAATGCATTGCATTTTCTTTTTTATTTTATTTGGGCTCTGCCCATTTATAAATGAGGCAGAATACCAATTTTGTATGGGCTCTGCATTTTATTTGGGCTCTGCCCTTTTTATAAAAGATGCAGCGCATCAATTTTACTTGGGCTCTGCCCTTTTATTGCATTGAAATTTATTTTGGCCTACCAGGTCTTTTTGATTTGGGCCTGGCCCTTTAGCACACAATGCATTGCATTTGTCAGGCGCTTTGCGTCAATCAATGAGCGCAAGCGCTTGTGGTGATGACATGTGTCACGCAAGCGCAGTGCGCTGCGCTTGCGCTGCTGACACGTGGCGCGCTCTGGTGAGTTGCGCCAATTTCAGAGAGCATGGCTCTTTCTTAAAAGCGCATAGCGCAAGTGATTCAGATGTTGACACGTGGCGCTCTCTGGTGGCTTGCGTCAACCCTGGAGCGCAACAGTGCAGTTTTTGCAAGTGCAAGGCACTCTTTAATATTCCAGAACCAATGGGTCATAAAAAAGTGCAAAGCACTGTTTGATTTCTTGATCCAATTTAGATCAAAGAAAACAAGTTTTTTCTTGTTTTCAGAGAACCAGTGGTTCATAAAAGAGTGCAAAGTACTTATTATTATATGAAGATCATTGATCTTGTTCTTAGATCAATGATCCATTAGAAGAAATTCTTCTATTTTATTAAGGTTTTTACCTTTTTTCTTGAAATTTCTTCAGAGTTCTCATTGTTTTGAGGTTCTCAATCTCTCACAATATTGATCCTTTTGATTTGGGGTCTAGGGGCCTTTATATAGTGCCCATAAATTTGTTAAATTTATTAAAGAGATCTTTCTCTGAGTGATTTGGGGAATTTTCCCCACCGTTGGATCTTTGATCCAAGGGCTTCTGTTTTACAGAAGGCAATCTTCTTGTTTTAACAAGAACAGAAAAATATTGCTAGAATTTAATTCTGTTTGGCGCAAACGCCCCAGCGCGTGACACGTGTCGCGCAGCGCATCTGCGCTTGCGCTGACACGTGTCGCGCAGCGCAACGCTTGCGCAACTGCGCTGACACGTGTCGCGCAGCGCAGCGCTTGCGCAACTGAAGCGTTGCATCCTTTAATTTTGTTTTAAACAGAGCTTTGCTCTGATTGGGCGCGCTGCCTTGGGCGCTGCGCTGGCGTATCAGCTTTCGACACGTGGCGCGTTGCGCGCAGCGCAAAGAATTTGAAGCGTTGCTTCGAATTTTGAATTTTGAAATTCAAACAGAGCTTTGCTCTGATTGGGGGAAACAAGGATGTATCGTTCGTTTGGACGGATAGTTGTGTGTCATCTTTTGAGGCGTTGAAGCAAAGATTGATAACCGCTCCTATTTTGACCGTACGAGACAGTTCCGGAGGATTGGTGATCACAGGACGCGTCTGGGAAATGTTTGGGGTGTGTTCTGATGCAGCATGGAAAGGTTATAGCTTACGTATCGAGACTGTTGAAGACCCATGAGAAGAATTACCCAACTCATGATTTGGAGCTTGCAGCAGTAATTTTCGCTTTGAAGATTTGGAGACACTACTTACTGGGCAAAAGGGTCGAAGTATTCACCGATCATAAAAGCCTAAAATATGTGTTCACGCAGAAAGAGCTTAGTATGAGGCAGCGTAGATGGTTGGAGCTGATGGCTGATTACGATCTTGATCTTAAGTACCATCTGGGGAAAGTTAATAAGTGCCGGATGCGCTTAGTCGGTTGCCAGGAATTTGGATGTTGACTGCACAGAAGGAGCTTATCGAAGATTTTCGGAGATTCGAGTTGGAGATCGTGCTACCGCATTCTTCGGGACAGTTGATGTATCTACTAGTACAGTCATCATTGATCGACAATATTAAAGCAGCGCAGTCGCACGACCCAAGATTTCAGAAGTTTCGAGAACAGGTTGAAGAAGGACTTCGAACGGACTTGTTGATTCATGAAGATGGTTCGTTGCGATATAGTAGCCATTTGTGTGTGCCGAAAGGAGACATTCGTGAAGAATTTATGAAGGAGGCGCACAGTTCCGCATATTCCGTACATCCAGGAGGCACGAAAATGTACCGTGATCTACAACAGCATTTCTGGTGGGAAGGCATGAAAAGGGAGATTGATCGCTTTGTAGCGAAATGCTTGGTGTGTCAGCAAGTCAAGGCCGAATATCAAAGGGCAGCTAGTTCATTGCAACCACTTCCGATTCTTCAATGGAAGTGGGAACATATAACCATGGATTTCGTGACAGCTTTACCACGGAGTTCAAAGGGCAACAATGCAGTTTGGGTGATTGTTGATCGATTGACCAAGGCAGCTATGTTTCCTCCAATCAAAGCAAAGATCTGTTTGAATTTCAAAAATTGAAAAATTGAAGCAACGCTTCAGATCCCTTGCGCTGCGCGCAACGCGCCACGTGTCAAAAGCAGACACGCCAGCGCAGCGCCCAAGGCAGCGCACCCAATCAGAGCAAGACTCTATTTAAGATAAAAATAAAGGAAGCAACACTTCAGATGGTTTGCGCTCTGCGTTGCGCGACACGTGGCAGCGCAGTTGCGCTGGCGCTGCGCTCTGCGCTGCGCGACACGTGTCAAGCGCAGGTGCGCTTGCGCCAAACAGAATTAAAATTCTGAAAGATCTTTCTGATCTTATTAAAACAAAAAGATTCTCTCCTGTAAATCAGGAGCCCTTGGATCAAAGATCCAATGGTAGGGGAAAATCCCTAAATCATTCAGAGAAAGATCTCTTTAACTAATTTAACAAATCTATTAGCACTATATAAAGGCCCCTAGACTTCAAGTCTAAGAGGGATGGAAAACACAGAGAGAATTCACAAGAGCTCTTATAAGAACTTTGAGGAGAATTCAGAAAGAAAGAAAGAAAAAGGTAAAACCTTTAGAAAAGAAGAATTTTCTTCTAAAAAAAGGTCAATGATCTAAGAACAAGATCAAAGATCTTCAATAAAAAATGATAAATAAAAAGAAGTAATTTACTTCTTCTTTAGATCATTTGATCTACTCAAAGGCATTGCCTTTTGTTGAACCCTCGGTTCTGGAATCTTTGGATTCTTTTCTTTGATCCAAAATTGGATCAAGAGATTAAAATAGTGCCCTGCACTTGTAAAATTTACACTGTTGCGCTTCTGGGTTGGCGCAAGCCATCAGAAAGCGCCACGTGTCAGCCCAGAACGAACTGCGCTATGCACTTTTAAAACAGAGTACTGCTCTCTTAAATTGGCGCACTGCACCAGAGCGCGCCACGTGTTAGCAGCGCAACAGTGGAGCGCACTGGCGCAGCGCACTGCGCTTGTGTTCACCAGAGCATGACACGTGTCACCTCCATATGCACTTGCGCTCTTTAATTGGCGCAAAGCGCTCGACAAGTCACATGGCACTCTGTCAGACTAATTAATGCTCTGCATTATAATAAAAGGGACAGAGCCCAATTAAAAAGGCCTAACAGGCCTAATAAAAAATGCGATGCATTATTAAAAAGGGGCAGAGCCCAAGTAAAGATCTATCAGACCAAAATAAAATGCTCTGGGCCTAATAGGCCAGAGAAAGTGCACTGCATTATTAAATAGGGGCAGAGCCCTAGTAAAAGGCCTAATAGGCCAAATGCAAATGTTAAATATTTCCAATTAGACTTAGCCCAATTCTGGCCATAAGTCCTCAAATTAAATTGAACCGAGCCCAAATGCTCTCCAAGTCAATCAACTTTGGTTCGAGGGTACATCTCTGAACTCCTCTGACATCCTTTGTTGTAATCCTTCAACGCCGTCAGAGAGGTGACGGGTCCCGACAACCATACATTGGTGCGGACTGCGGGGTCCTTAAACTCATGGACTAATGCATCCTTAAACTAATCTTCGTCCTCAATTGGGAATGTTGGACTAATGCGTCCTTAAACAAATCTTCGTCCCCAATTGGGAATGTTGGACTAATGCGTCCTTAAACCAATCTTCGTCCCCAATTGGGAATGTTGGACTACCGCGTCCTTAAACCAATCTTCTCCCTAATTTGGAATGTTGGACTAATGCGTCCTTAAACCAATCTTCGTCCCAAAATGGGAATGATGGACTAATGCGTCCTTAAACTAAGATCCATCCCCAAAATGGGAATGTAATGGACCACTATGTCCCTAAACTGGAACAACAGAGCCCAAATGCTCTTTTGTCGGATCTAAATGATCCCGTTAAGTTTATCTTAGTCTGGAGATTAGGCTAACGTATCCTTAACAAAAGTTTAAGTTGATCTTAGCCTCAAATATGGCTAACGTATCTTTAAACCTTCAAACAGACTTTAGTCCCAAATTGGATTATAGAATCCCCAATCAACTTTGGTTCAAGGGTACATCTCTGAACTCCTCTGACATCCGTCGTTGTAATCCTTCAACGTCGTCAGAGAGGTGACGGGTCCCGACGGCCATACATTCAATGGACCACTATGTCTCTAAACTGGAACAATAGAGCCCAAATGCTCTTTTGTCGGATCTAAACAATCCCGTTAAGTTGATCTTAGTCTCAAATTGGACTAGCGTATCCTTAACAAACGTTTAAGTTGATCTTAGTCTCAAATATGGCTAACATATCCTTAAACCAAAACCCCAAAACCAAATCTAAGAAAATACGTATTTGGACTAATCCACGTCCTATGGGCAACGATATAAATTAGTCTCCGTATACAATCCACGGGCAACCACAAACAAAACAAACACACACGACACGAAGTGACCATCTGGAGAAGGAGAAAGTTGTTACCGCGATGCGGTAGCGTAATTAACTGCAGGGGCTTGCGCCTACAGGGAAGAGCGTCCCCACAATCAAAAACCCCTCAAGCGAGGGGGAATCTGACGAAGTCTGCTACATCGGCCGCATCCATTTAAACCTCCGATACCCGGTGCCATAAATCAACTTGACATCTTCGGAGAGGTGGACGGATAAAACCAAATAGCATCTGCCCCGAATCTCAGGCAAGACGCCCATGTCTTGGTCGCCGTTCGGAGGGGAACAGATTCTGGCACGCCGGGTGGGACCTTTTCCTCTTTCCACTCCATACTTCGTGTGTCGTGTTCGCGAACGAATCGCGATTTGCTGTGGTTGCCTGTGGATTCGAGGTACTAAGATTTGGTGTCTTGCTCCATGCAGAGAGTAGAAGATCAATGGCTTCAAGCTGCACTACCTGCACTTGCAACTCTCGCTTCATCCTTGCTGGAGGAGTGACTTATAGGCCCCAAGCGGCCTCCTTTTTCAAGATGCCAGTGGAGCAGGTAACTCAAGCCACCGCTGGACTATTCTTCGGGACCATACGCCTACCGATGAGCTTCAATGCCCCAATGACATCGCAAGAAGCTCCAAAGAAGCCGGTCTTTGATCGACTTACCACTGCCGTGACCCTTCTCAACGGGTCGCCCAACTTCAATACCTTAGTTTTCAACAGACTGGGCCAGAATGTCTACAAACCCGCGATACCCGAAGCTGCCATCCCAAAGCAGATAGCCATCCCGTCTCAAGCGGACGAAATCATTGGAAAGGCTCTTCCTTCCAAGAAGTCAGTTTTTACAAGGCTGGCCATTCCGGTTGCTGCTCCAGGCGAGGTCCTCAAAGCAGCTTCCCCTGCCCAGAGGTCTGTCTTTGACAGATTAGACATTGCTTCTTAACGGGTGTCAGTCTTCAACAGGCTAGCACCAATAACAGTCTCTCCTCAAAGCAGGGGGCATGAAGAAGCTTATCCAACAACGGAGGTGATCTCATCCGCACGACATGCTCGACGTCGCCACTGGCGCCGCGTAAGGAAAGCTGGGGGCAATTCCCTTTCTGGACCGACTCCGCCGGCTTCAGCAATGGAAGTTGACGCTGCTGTTTCAACCGGGAACAGCTTTGAACTGCTCAACATAGTGCGCAGAAACTCTTCTATTGCAGTGCTGAAGAGAACTCCTTCACCTGTGAATAATGCCCTAAAGGTGAAGTTGGAGCAGCCCCCTCAATGGCTGTCCTCTAAAATCTATATGGTCTGGCGTCAAGTCCAAGACTCGGTAATTGATCAAGACTATCCCCGCCGATAGAAAAAGATGAAAGTTTGGCAGGAGAAGGACTATTCTGTCAAGCCACAAAGGATGACGGCTACTTGGGTGCCCGCCTCAACGGCCCCCTCAACTTCGACCGCTCGAAAAAGAAGGAGGTCAGAGAAGATCCCTGTGTCTTTGGCAAATCGCAAAGACACTGAATCTAAACGTCCCAAGTCTGGGGGCATGGTGGTGCATACTGTATATATGGCTTCCGGAAAGGAGGAAGGCCGTGCTTCGACGGGTCACCTACCGCTCACCCGATCCGTGACGAAAGCTCAAGAACAGTAGCAGAAGCTTCAGGAGATGATGACTGTGAGGGCCGCACTTACCGGGCCAAAAGAAAGCCCGGAAGCATCATCGGAGCAGCGGCACAAACAAGAAACCGACACTGACTTCTTACGCGGAGTCCTCGAAAAGAAGGACAAAGAAGCCGCAGAGCAAGCGGCTAACATAAAACAAATGGCGTTCCTCTTCCAAGATATGGTAGGGATGATGTTACAGCCGGACCCCCAACCGAAGATCCTCCAGTAATGGTTGAAGATGACAGAGGAGAAACATCGAATCCTCTGCCGGCTCTTTCAGCAGCCAAGGAGGAAACAATCTCTAAGGCCGCACTGGATGATTATATTGCCCAACGAATACGAGTACACATGGCAAATGAAAGCAGGATCAAGATAAGGAAACGATTCGCCAAAGCTATATCAATGGGGATGAGGCTGCCCTCTTTCAGAGAAAATTCTCCCGGTGGTATACATCTTGATGAAGCGGACGTGCATCCTAACTTCTGCTTATATCATCAGAAAATCGCACATCCTACTGAAGACTGCAACTCCTTTAAGTGTTGGTGGCAAGGGTACGTCGCTCAAAAGCAACACTTCAACAGGACAAAGCGTGAAGCTCGTAGACATCAGAAAAATGCGACAGATAAGCGCAAAAGAGCCGCCGACGACTGTCACATAGCCGACACCAAGAGATCGCACGTTATCACCTTTGGAAGCGACTTTGACGAAGAAGCCGCCCTCAACCCTCTCCTCAAGGAATCCATTTCAAAAACGAAAGAATTGAGGAGTTGCGAGAACATTCAGCTGTGCAATCGCACGCTACCCGGAAAAAATCTCGGTCCCGCAAACAAAGGATCGAGTAAAAAGGATAAAGGGAAGGGAAAAACAGCCCTCGTAGCCAACACTCAACAGCAATCGAGTGGCCCTAGACCGGTTGTTTGCCGAAACAACAAGCGGCAACCCCTTCATGAAAAGTTGAAACGTCCTTACTCATTTCCCCAGAATGAAACAAGGAGACTGTTCGAACTAGCAGTGTGCAACAGCCTTATTACTCTACCGGAGCCGAAACAACAGCTACAACTGAATGATGTCAACAATCCTAATTGCTGCCCTTACCACCAAGTATTGGGCCATCCGATTGAAAACTGCTACGTTTTCAAAAACTGGGTTGAAGACCAATACCAACAGGGCAAGTTCACATTGTCCGAGAACTGGAAGGTGAGCCCGCCACAACCACATGCTCCGAGAAAGGTAGACACGCCAGGGGCATCATGCTCAGTCATAGAGAAAGCCCCATAGACCGAAAAGTCAGTAAACTAGAGATTCGCCTCAAATACGGCGACGGTGGACCGCAATGTCCTAAAACTTGCAAACGACCGAAACGTCTTTAAAACTACTACCGCAGCATCCTCAGGCTGACGAGATAAAAAAAGAATAAAAATAAAAATAAAATAAATAAAAAGAACGGTATGTCCATAAGCAAAATAGGCACGGATGAAAACCCGAAAGGGCTCCGTGAGTAAAAACAGCAAGGCAACCGGCGAGTGTTTGTGAAAACCCGAAAGGGCGTAACCTCGTTAAGAGACACTTGAAGGTTCTTTCGACCTTGCAAGGAGAAACCACCCGCGTGAGATCCTTACGACTCACAGGGAAGCAACACACTTAGGGATCCTCACGATTCCTAAGGAGAAAGTACACTTGCGAGATCCTTACGACTCGTAAGGAGAACTCTCTTATGGAACCCTCACGACTCATAAGATTTGAAAGTCTTAAGTTACAGAGACCTGAACCTGTTCTTAAGAAACTCCCACAACCTTCGATATGCCCTACAAGCGGCTCAATACTGACCCTCGTATACAATTCACGGGTGCGAATAAACATTTCCCCAGCAAAGTCCCACCCGTGACTAAGGATATGTCCATATGGTGAACAACCCGTATAAGCCCTCTCGACTTATAAGGAGAAAACCTTTTGTAAGATCCTTACGACTTACAGGGGAATATACACTTAGGAATCCCCACGATTCCTAAGGAGAAAACACACCTATGAGATCCTCACGACTTGTAGAGAGAAACACCTTTGTGGGACCCTTACGGCTCATAAAGTCAAAATCCTTAGTCGACAGCATCCTAACCCTGTTCGCTAAGACACCTTTGTTCGACATCGACAGAGGCAAATGATGATTCGCTCCTGAAAATATCCCAGTTGTAGCGATGCTGATGCCTAAATCGGTATTAAATCCCAAGCCCTTTCATGGCAAATGATGATTCGCTCCTGGCAATATTCCAGTTGTAGCGATACTGATGCTGAGATTGGCGTCAGATTCCAAGTTCCACACTCGCGATAAAAAAAAATCAGCGAGCCATACGTGCATATGAAATAGCTGAAATGATGGGGCAACTTGCAATAAAAGCAGCAAGTAAAAATGTATGCATGCAAAATATCCGAAATGATTGGGTAACTCGCAATAAAAATCAGCGAGTTAAAATAAAATAAATAGCCGAAATTATTGGGCACCGCGAAAAATAGCCGAAATGATTGGGCAATCGCGACCTTCGCGATATAAAAGCTGAAATGATAGAGCATCGCGAAAATAAAATAATGATATGAAAATGAATGAAACTTTTGCCCTACAGGTGAGATCACATCGATCCCTGTATACAATCCAGGGGCACAAACAAAGAGGGAACCATACCTTCTCAACAGGCTCCACCAGAAAGCGAAGCTAAATCTCGACGGTTCATAGACGACCTAAAGGCAAGCTCGACAGTTGTCGCAATATTGCAAACACAATGTCAACAAACGAAGCAAAGGAAGATCCCTAGCTTCAGGGTCTCGACGTCGATATCAACAACTTAGAGATCACCAACGGTGTTTCTCCTCACTCCAACCAGATGCAGACGTGACGTCAACAACCGACCTCAGAGTCGCAATGAAACGGAGCCATGGCAAAAGTCCCTAGTTCCAAATCTCAATGGCCACATCTACAGCCTGGAGACCAACAACGGTGGGCCTCCTCATTCCAGCAGGACATAGATGCTACACCATAAAACAACGGAGCCACGGCAAAATCCCTAGTTCCAAACCTCAACGGTTCACCAGCAACCTAGAGACAACCGCGACATTCGTCTCGATACAGCAGATGCAATGCCGCCAAATGAAGCAAAGGCTAAATTCCTAGCTTCAGGGTCTTGACGGTAACTCATATAAAACCGGAAAGACAATCGGAGATCATCCCACATGGAGTGGTCATCACCCCGACGTTCGTCTCGATACAATAGACGAGATGTCACCACAGCGTTCTTCCTCCAACAGGATCCAGACATGCCAAAGCAAATGAAGAAAAGTCCAAATTCCTAGCTTCAGGGTCTTGACGGTAACTCATATAAAACCTGAAAGACTATCGGAGATCATCCTATACCAGCGCGGAGCGGTCACCACCTGACATTCGTCTCGATACAGCAGACGAAATGTCACTACAGTGTCCTTCCTCCAATAGGATTCGGACACGACAAAACAAACGAAGCAAATGCCAAATTCCTAGCTTCAGGGTCTTGACGGCAACTCATATAAAGCCTGAAAGACAATCGGAGATCATCCCGCACCAGCACGGAGTGGTCACCACCCCGACGTTCATCTCGGTACAGCAGACGAGATGTTACCACAGCGTTCTCCTTCCAGCAGGATTTAGACGCGACAATCAAACAACGGAGCCACGGCAAAATCCCTAGTTCCAAACCTCGACGGTTCACCAGCAACCTAGAGACAACCGCGACATTCGTCTCGATACAGCAGATGCAATGCTAACAAACGAAGCGAAGGCCAAATTCCTAGATTCAGGGTCTTGACGGCAACTCATATAAAACCTGAAAGACTATCGGAGATCATCCCACACCAGCGCGGAGTGGTTATGACTCATCGGGGCTCTCCAAAATGAGCCTAACCTCAAGTAAAAAGCGGCATGGCAAAATTCCTAACGCTTGCTCTTCCGACAGTCAAACTGCCTTGGAGGATTGCTTGAAGACGTCTTGTCCAGCCCCCGAAGGGATCAGAGACACGACAATCGCAAGGCCACTCGAACAGCAAGATTGCCTATCGAAGAATACATCAGCCAACGCGACGGTGCAACGGACAAAACCCTAAGTACCACAGACCCTAACGGACCTCTGTCGAAAAGAGTAGAGGTTAACTGTGACGTTAGGATATTCTTGCGAGAAATGCTTGATTCGTCTCGACTCGTGAAGAAAAGCCTTAGGCAGCGGGGATTAAAAAAAACTGTTTCCTAAGCACTAGGACCCTGCAAGTCGGTCCAAAATGGACTCTTGCATACTATTCACGGGTCACACTCTCCAAAGTCGAATCTCGACAAGGAGGGAAACAACCGCTTACGGGTCCTCTCGACTCGTAAGAGGGAAAATTCTCTTATAAGATCCTTACGACTTATAAGAGAAAATGCACTTAGGAATCCTCACGATTCCTAAAGAGAAAATACACCTACGAGATCCTCTCGATCCGTAGGGAGAAAATTCTTTATGAGACCCTCACGGCTCATAAAGTTGAAAAGTCTTTGGTAGCAGATCTGAACCTGCGGCCTAAGCCATCGCTACCTCTTGAAGAAACCGAGACAGGGTGTTCGCTCTATCACCTGTAAACTATGTTTACTAAGACAGCATACTGATAATAAAAGAAGGAAGAAAGAGCAGAGATGACACAAGACATTGCAAAAGGAAATGTGTGTATCTTTATTCATGAATTCAATTAAGTACAAGGCGAATCGTATAAAGAATAAAGAATGTGTACATACTATTCAAAAATTACAAGTGTATAAATGGTACAAAATGTTCAAGGAGAAGGAAGCGTCTTAAATAGCCCCATCAGTTGCTCGCGCACTTCCTTTAATGCCTTCTCCTGATCGGCTGCCACCGTCAGTTCTGCTTCCACTTGAGCCCGCTGCTGTAGGAAGGTTGAAAGCTGCTCCTCAACTGCCTGCTGAGCTGCTTCACGACCTTGGGCATCACGCTCGGCGGCATCGAGCTTCTGCTTCAGTGTTAGCCCGTCAGAAATACTTTGCAGAAGGCCCTCGAAGATAGCCTTCACCTGGGCAGCGTTCGCCTCAACCTCTGCATGTAGGCGATCAGTTTCGCTTGAGGTCTCTTGGCATTCCCTCAGCCTTAAAGCCGCTTCTTGTTCCAAATGACGGAAGTAAGGAGCACTCTGCTCGATCCATGCCGCCCGTTGAGTGCTCGCGGCCAAGATCTCGGGGGCAGGACGCGTCGACTTCAGTTGATGCAAGCGGGCCTCGATTTCCCTGCAGTGATTAACCCAAAACTCGAAGACGCCTTCATTATGAAAATTTACAAGCGCCGCCAACATCGGGTTAACCTCCGCAGCGAAATCCGCAGCAGATGGGGGAGCGTCTGCGTCAAGCTCTTTGACGTATCTGCTCAGCATGCCCAAGCTTATCACGGCACCCTTTGAAGATGGACGTCTCAAGAAGGGGCCTGCCGGCATCATGATGCGAGGCTCAAAGAAGGCCGGAACCGGAACGATAGCTGCAAAACAAAATACAGTTAAATGACGATTTAAGAAATATAGAAAATTCATCAATGAAGGAATTTACTATACCAGCTGCAGCAAGCGGCAAAGCCGGGAGAGCCGGTGGCGCGACCGATCTTACATCTCCTCCTTCGATTTGTAGCACTGCAATCAGGAAAGGAAAGAATCAAAAACAAGTCCATTGTTGGAAAAAGAAAGAGTATTAATTGAAAATTATACTCACCAGCGCCACTGGAGGAAGCGAGCTCCAACGGGAAGGAGAAGTGTGGGCGCAGCACCTGATAGAGGTGATCAAAAAGCACTCCTACAAAGACACGGTAGTATAACATCAGTACTTAGATCATGCGGCCGAGAGATGAAACTGATGGGTCACGAATCCATACCTTCTAGCATCTGCGATGGTGCGAGAGAAGGTAGAGAGGTAATCACCGTCAAGACAGTAGCTGACGGCGCTCCCTCGAGCAATGGAGCGTCAGCACTGGCCGCACTTGCGTTAAAAACAAAGATAAACCTGTCAGGAAGGATTGCAAGATAAAAAAAGGGGGGGACGGTAACCCGAAATTTACCTGATGAGCCGCCAGCCGAAACGGAGGCGTCTCCCTCTTCCATCGACATGAGTCCACCTCCCGTGGCCTCATCACCAGACTCTACGGGGAGAGCAATGATCGGAGCATTGCCAGACTCTTGAGAAAGAGCGGCCGGCTCGTCCTCAGGAATCATGCCCGTCTCACCCGCTTCTCCCTCGGGCTCAGCAGTCGCGGCCGTCTCGTCCATCGTCGCCACGGGGTCATCGGTCTCAGGCGCTCCATCCGCTGTTGTCCTTGACCCGGCTGTAGCAGCTGTCTCATCCGCCGCTACCTCGGGCTTGGCATCGGCCACCTTCTCAGGCATAGTGGACGTGACCATTTCGTCAGCCACTAGCTCGGGCCCAGCAACCCCGGCTATGTCGCCCACCGTCGGCTCGGGTTCAGCCAGTACCTCCTCCACTGTCCCCTTAGGCTCGACGGTTTCCACCTCCCCTTCGGTTGGACTTGGCTCTGTAGGACAAGATATATAAGAACCTATAGGTTTACAATTCTTACAACAAAATCTTGAAAGACACACTACCTGAGGTGGACTGATCGTTAGACTCCCGAGCTGCACGCTCCGCCTGTCTGTAAGCGGTAGACAAGATGACCGGGGGCTCTTCGGAAGGAGAAGCAGCAGGAATAATGGTGCTTGGGCCCGCTCCCACGGCCAAAGCAGCTCTGCGCTCCTTCGCCTTGCACCTCAACCGCTTCCTCTCCTCCCGGGCCATCACGACGGACCTCTTCGATGGTTCCTTCATCAAGGAGTCTTCGTCGTCATATAGAGTTGCCTCCAGAGCCTTCAAGGCATCTCTCATCGGCTTCTCAAGTCGGGTTTCTCGCGGCGGCCCTGATGAGGCCGGGACTTCAGTAGTTGGCCTGGGGAGAGTCCCCGCATCGGCTTTCACGGCCCCTGCAAAGAGACAAAGAGAAGATTAGATTGGTTATAAAAAAAATAATAAAGACTCAGCAAGCAGATACATACCAACGGCCAATAGAGCACGTTTCCTTTCCTCCTCCTGGAAAGTTTTGAGGGAAGCAGCGATAGCTTCTTCAGTGGTGACGCCTGTTAAAAAAAGGGGAAAAGCATTAGTCAAAGACAATAATAAAGGTACAATGAAATGACGAAGAGTGCAAGCAATGATTAACTGACTGAGCAAGTTTCGCCAACCACGCTTCGAGCCTTGCCGATCGCTCAGAAGCCGCAATGGCGGCCGCCAGATCAGTGTCTGCTGGATCTACCGAGAAGCCCTTATTGCTGCCGTACTCACTTATGCCTTCCGCGAGAGGCGCCTGAGGCTCTAAGCCGAGGATAGCATCGAGAGAGAGGAGCGACTTCTTCTTCCTCTTCTGCACGCGAGCCCCGGGTGCACCCGAGATCAACTTGTGCTTTGCAGGCACTTTAGGGCGGCGGGTTCCGATATCCGCGCCCACGCCGGACTCCGGCGAAACTACATTTACCGTTTCCATTGGAGCACGGGGCGCTGGTGGCACATCTGCGGTAGCACGAGGAAATCCGCACGGAGGGCTCAACACGCGCGGTGGTCCAGCTCCAGCATCTTTCAGCGGAGGCACGATAGAAGTCCTTGGCTTCAGGGGAACCTTGCGGTCGCCGCCGGGAGGTGCACCTTTACGGTCAACCAACATGCGCTTCTCCTCACGGATGACTGAACCCCTTGCGTGCGCATACCAAGCCACGTACGCGTGGAGGACCCGGGGGACGCAGCTCGGCTTGCTGATGAAAAAGTGAGAGCCCGTATTCAGCCGCATAAAATGGTGCATCGCGCTCCGTATCCCCTCCATGCTGGCCGCGGGCTCTTCCAAAAACGCCTCTAGCGGGACCCCCTGGTTATAGCTTGATTGCTGGGCAAACCGGTGGGGGTTGTACCTCATGAAAAGTGCTATCTCGTTCTTCCTGAACACCAGGTAGCCCGGCCGAATGGAGTAGATGTGAAGAATCTCCCGGGCTTTCAGTACGGAGGCCCCGTCCTTGAAGCCGTCACGCAGCGCCACCACCGCCTTGGAGTTTTCTGAGCCGATAGTTATGACTTTATCCATGAAAGAAATCTTCGCTCCGACCAGGTGTGGACGAAGGAGCAACCCCTTAGCCTCCTGTGGAGACGGATTCACGATCGAGGCACCGATCAGCCGCATGACTCTTGGGAGTCTGCACCTCTCAAAAAACGAAGGGCTCTTATGGACGCCGAATACCCCGTGCACATGCATTTCCATCCACGAAGTGAAGTAGTGCATCGGGAAATTGGCAGGCTGCACCCCGGGTTCGTTAGCGTCCACCTCCACGCTAAGTCCATTATATAGGTGAGCCAACCCGGCGATTCCTATTGATAACTGCAGGCCAGCCACCATCCGATGCGCTGGGTAGAAAACGGACGGCCGCATGTAGTGCGGGTGCATGGGGAGCGCGAAGCTGCACAGCCACAATCCCAGGAACCCTAAAAAGAAGGTCTCCTCATCAATGCCCGGGGCGGCGATTTCTGATAAGGGCATGATGGCGGCGTCGGGGAGATAGAAATCCTTTTGATCGTCTTCCGATATTGGCCGACGATCTAAGCCGAAGCCGAAATGGTCATCGAGCTTGGTGAACTTTTCACTCCGCTCTAATAGAATCTCCGGTCGAAGGAAGCGGGCAATAAAATCTGCGAAACTGACTCCCCAAACTCCTGTTTCCAGATAGAGCCCTTCGTATATGTTCAGCACCTTCACCATGCCCGGAAACTGGTGCTGAATAGCATTCTCCGACGTCAAATCAAACACCAGCGGCTTGGTGGCGAAGACGTATTCGTCAGGAGGAAGCAGCTCCTCGTAATGCTTCCCCCTCACCGGTAAACCCGAGATTTCGACGAACTCTTCCAGGGAGATGGAGACTTCCCTGTCCGTCATAAGGAAGGTGTGGGTGAGGATGTTCCATTGTTCGATGAAGGCCTTAACCCACCACGTTGGAGAAGCGGGGTACTCAAACAGCGAGACGTAGATTGCGGAGTACAGACCGATCTTCATCAGATGAGTCCTCTTCGCTGATAGGATATATCTGGCCCACTGCAGATATCCGGCCGGTTGTCGCGGGGTCAATCCATTGTTGTATGCCTGTCCCCAAGGGCATGCCACACCCTGACATATACGCCGCCCCAAGATGTCCACGGCCGGCGTTGGCTGCACGGGAATGGCACCAATCGCAGGATGGAGAAGATCCTCCGAATTCCAGTTCTTAACCTCCACGGCATACTTCACCGGGGGTTCATCCGCATAGGAGATCGATGAGATGGGCTCAGACGGCGTCGCGGAACCGAACCTTCAGCGACCCTTGATGATATCATTATACCACCTGCCCCACAGGTGAAGGTTCTTGTGCTCGGGGTCATGATTCTTAATGAGGGCGAGCACCTCTCGGTCCACCGACACCTCGGGAAATCCTTCCTCCGAGCGAACAAAAGGGAAAGACAAATCGACAGACATGTTGCCTGCAAAACGAAGGAGGACAAAAGTCAACCGTCAGTGCTAGAATCTTAATTTCTGACATTTTGAGTTTTAAAATTTGTACCACACTGCAATTCAGTGGATAGGGGACCAAAGGGGGACCCACAAAATCTGGATGACAATGCATCAGTTAATAAGACAGCCCCATCATTGGATGTGACTGTCAATTAATGGGGAGATCCCCAAAAGAATATTCTCATTAATAAGAAATCCCTACAAACAAGAAGAAAATCTCCTCTTTCAGAGCAAAGCTCTGTCACAGAGTGACACTTGTCAAACTCTGGTCTCAAAGGGATAAAATTCCTTAAAAGAGCCTAGCTCTGTAATAATGATGAAAAAATCCATCAAAAGAAAAAGTTGACTCCTAAAAATTAAAAAAGAATTTTAGGATCTTGAAGATCCAAGAAAACTCTTAAGAGTTCATCATCTTTGGATCAAAAAGATCTTTATTTTTTGTCCATGAGCAAAGCTCTGTTCATGGGTTAAAAACCCTGGAACAAGATCTCTTTAGATATATGAATTCTTGAGAGCAAGGCTCTGTTGGTGAAACCCCAAAGGGGTATTCTTTAGATCAAAGATCTATGGGAGTAAGGCTCTATCAATTAAAATTAGTTTACTTTAATTTAATTTAATTTAAATTAAAAAAAATTTACCTAAAAAGTTTTAAGAGTTAACTCTTGGAGTTCTTGAAAGCAAGAGCAAGACTCTGAAATTCTGAAAATTAAAATTCTTGAAGATGATGAACATCTGTTGAGGGCCAAGGGTCCTATTTATAGGCGCCTGCGCCCCTTCAACTCCTCAGTTGATCCAACGGCCAGGATCTTGCTACCGCTGCACTCACGTGTGCGCCACGTGAGCACAACGGTGGGGAGGCATTTGTTTCCCCCAATCAGAGCAAAGCTCTGTTTGAATTTCAAAAATTCAAAAATTGAAGCAACTCTTCAGATCCCTTGCGCTGTGCGCAACGCGCCACGTGTCAAAAGCAGACACGCCAGCGCAGCGCACCCAATCAAAGCAAGGCTCTATTTAAGATAAAAATAAAGGAAGCAACGCTTCAGATGGTTTGCGCTCTGCGCTGGCGCAGTTGCGCTGCGCTCTGCGCTGCGCGACACGTGGCAGCGCAGTTGCGCTGCGCTCTGCGCTGCGCCACACGTGTCAAGCGCAGGTGCGCTTGCGCCAAACAGAATTAAAATTCTGAAAGATCTTTCTGATCTTATTAAAACAATAAGATTCTCTCCTGTAAAATAGGAGCCCTTGGATCAAAGATCCAATGGTACGGGAAAATCCCTAAATCACTCAGAGAAAGATCTCTTTAACTAATTTAACAAATCTATTGGCACTATATAAAGGCCTCTAGACTTCAAGTCTAAGAGGGATGGAAAACACAGAGAGAATTCACAAGAGCTCTTATAAGAACTTTGAGAAGAATTCAGAAAGAAAGAAAGAAAAAGGTAAAACCTTTAGAAAAAGAAGAATTTTCTTCTAAAAAAAGGTCAATGATCTAAGAACAATATCAAAGATCTTCAATAAAAAATAATAAATAAAAAGAAGTAATTTACTTCTTCTTTAGATCATTTGATCTACTCAAAGGCATTGCCTTTTGTTGAACCCTCGGTTCTGGAATCTTTGGATTCTTTTCTTTGATCCAAAATTGGATCAAGAGATTAAAATAATGCCCTGCACTTGTAAAATTTACACTGTTGCGCTTCTGGGTTGGCGCAAGCGATCAGAAAGCGCCACGTGTCAGCCCCAGAACGAACTGCGCTATGCGCTTCTAAAACAGAGCACCACTCTCTTAAATTGGCGCACTGCACCAGAGCGCGCCACGTGTCAGCAGCGCACTGCGCTTGCGCTCACCAGAGCATAACACGTGTCACCTCCATATGCGCTTGCGTTCTTTAATTGGCGCAAAGCGCCCGACAAGTCACATGGCGCTCTGTCAGACTAATTAATGCTCTGCATTATAATAAAAGGGACAGAGCCCAATTAAAAAGGCCTAACAGGCCTAATAAAAAATGCAATACATTATTAAAAAGGGGCAGATCCCAAGTAAAGGTCTATCAGGACAAAATAAAATGCTCTGGGCCTAATAGGCCAGAGAAAATGCACTGCAATATTAAACAGGGGCAGAGCCCTAGTAGAAGGCCTAATAGGCCAAATGCAAATGTTGAATATTTCCAATTGGACTTAGCCCAATTCTGGCCATAAGTCCTCAAATTAAATTGAACCGAGCCCAAATGCTCTCTCAAGTCAATCAACTTTGGTTCGAGGGTACATCTCTGAACTCCTCTGACATCCTTCGTTGTAATCCTTCAACGTCGTCAGAGAGATGACGGGTCCCGACAACCACACATTGGTACAGATTGCGGGGTCCTTAAACTCATGGACTAATGCGTCCTTAAACTAATCTTCGTCCCCAATTGGGAATGTTGGACTAATGCGTCCTTAAACAAATCTTCGTCCCCAATTGGGAATGTTGGACTAATGCGTCCTTAAACCAATCTTCGTCCCTAATTGGGAATGTTGGACTAATGCGTCCTTAAACCAATCTTCGTCCCAAAATGGAATGATGGACTAATGCATCCTTAAACTAAGATCCGTCCCCAAAATGGGAATGTAATGGACCACTATGTCCCTAAACTGGAACAACAGAGCCCAAATGCTCTTTTGTCGGATCTAAATGATCCCGTTAAGTTGATCTTAGTCTAGAGATTAGGCTAACGTATCCTTAACAAAAGTTTAAATTGATCTTAGCCTCAAATATGGCTAACGTATCCTTAAACCTTCAAACAGACTTTAGTCCCAAATTGGACTATAGAATCCCCAATCAACTTTGGTTTGAGGGTACATCTCTGAACTCCTCTGACATCCGTCGTTGTAATCCTTCAACGTCGTCAGAGAGGTGACGGGTCCCGACGGCCATACATTCAATGGACCACTATGTCCCTAAACTAGAACAATAGAGCCAATATGCTCTTTTGTCGGATCTAAACAATCCCGTTAAGTCGATCTTAGTCTCAAATTGGACCAGCGTATCCTTAACAAACGTTTAAGTTGATCTTAGTCTCAAATATGGCTAACGTATCCTTAAACCAAAACCCCAAAACCAAATCTAAGAAAATACGGATTTGGACTAATCCACATCCTACGGGCGACGACATAAATTAGTCTCCATATACAATCCACGGGCAACCACAAACAAAACAAACACCCACGACACGAAGTGACCATCTGGAGAAGGAGAAAGTTGTTACCGTGATACGGTAGCGTAATTAACTGTAGGGGCTTGCGCCTGCAGGGAAGAGCATCCCCACAATCAAAAACCCCTCAAGCGAGGGGGAATCTGACGAAGTCTGCTATATCGGCCGCATCCGTCTAAACCTCCGATACACGGTGCCATAAATCAACTTGACATCTTCGGAGAGGTGGACGGATAAAACCAAATAGTATCTGTCCCGAATCTCAGGCAAGACGTCCATGTCTTGGCCGCCGTTCAGAGGGGAGCAAGCTCATTTCATACCATTTCAAGTTGGTCAGTCAACGGAAGCGTTAGCTGAATGGTACATGCAGGAGATTGTGAGATTGCATGGAGTACCTGTGAGCATCGTTTCCGACTGTGATACCCGATTCTTATCCCACTTCTGGAAAAGTTTACAGGAAAGTTTAGGGACGCGATTGAAGTTTAGCACAGCTTATCATTCTCATACAGATGGCCAGTCGGAGAGAACGATCCAAACTCTTGAAGACATGCTGAGAGCTTGCATGTTAGACTTCAAGGGTTCATGGGAGGATCATCTACACTTTGTGGAGTTTTCGTACAATAACAGCTTTCAAGCGACTATTCAGATGGCTCCATTCGAAGCGTTATATGGTCGCAAATGTCGCTTACCTGTTTGTTGGGATGATGTTGGAGAACGAAGATTGTTGGGACCGGATTTGATCGTTCCGTGGAGAAAGTTAATACTATCCGAAATCATATGAAGGCAGCACAAGATCGACAGAAGAGTTGGGTCGATATATCGAGAAGACCTCTAGAGTTCGATGTTGGTGATCTGGTATTCTTGAAGATATCACCTACTAGAGGAGTAATTCGTTTTGGGAGTCGAGATAAGCTTAGTCCTCGATTTGTGAGGCCTTTCGAGATCATGGAGCGTGTTGGAGAAGTGGCTTATCGATTGGTGTTACCACCATCATTGGCGAATGTTCATGATGTGTTTCATGTATCTCAACTCCGTAAGTATGTTCGAGATGAAACACACGTGTTGGATCATTCGAAGCTGACTGTAAGAGAGGATTTGACCTTTGAGGAACGACCGATGTCGATTGTTGATCGAAGAGAAAAGGTCCTTAAGAACAAGGTTATCCCTCTCGTACTTGTTTCATGGGGGAATCGCTTGCACGGAGAATCGACTTGGGAACGAGAAGACGAGATTCGACAGAAGTTTCCAGATCTCTTCATGTAGTTTCATGTTTGTTTATCTTTTCTTGTTTTGGGAATTTTGAGGACGAAATTCTTTTTGTAGTTGGGTATAATATAACACCCTAGTTCATTTATACCAGTTCTAATTCGAGTATTTCTTTATTTATGGTATTTTCCTGATTTATTGTGTTTTGGGTGCGAATAGTGTATTTGACATCTGTATTTGCATCCGACCCGACCCGCTTGCTAGAAACCCGTCTTAATTCCTGTTTATAATTTATCCTGGATTGTTACGTGGATCCGTGCACTTTCATATTATACATATTGCATACTGGCATTATATCTGGCATCTGCATTTCTTTAATATAACATTTAAAGTCAAGTAAAATATTTTAAAAATACATTGCATGGCCTGCCTGCTACCCCTAACCCTGTCGTGGCATCCGCGCATCTTGTTCTCATCCCGTTCAGTGAAACAGACTTGTTTGGATGGCTACGTGCATGATACGTGCATCCATCCGTGGGGGTATGCATTTTCGTTACCTAGATATCCAACTTTAATTTTGGTCGACATGTATATTTTTCGTATTTTAAAACTGAATTTTAGACCCGACCCGGGTATGTTTTGGACTATGTTTGTATTTACCAGAATATCAAATTTTATTTATATAATATTAATTTTATAAACTGATACAAATTAAAATTTAGTTAACTAATAAAAGATTTTTTTAAATTTAAATCTAAATTAATTTCCTAACAAACTAACAACCCCTTTCTCTCTCTCTTTCATGACTCTCTCTCTCCTCTGCATATATATATATTTATATATATTTTATTTATTTATTTATTTTCTTTCATTATTTAATATACAGCCTCTTCTTCTTACTTCTTCTTCTTCTTTCTTCTTTCTTTTTCTTGATCTTGTTTCTTGATTCCGGTGATCATCGCCGGAGCCGTGCTCGTCGCTGACGATCCGAGTGATCCAGTGAACGTACCTTGCCTGTGTGATCACCCTCTTGCCTTGCCTGGACCCGTCCCGCGTGCCGCGTGTGAGTTGCGACGATTTACCGACATCGGACGTGCCGTGCGTATCCGTCGCGTGATTCGATCGAGGAAAGTTTACCTTGCTACATGCTATGTTACTATATTTACATCCATTTGAATAAATATAATACATGTATTTAAAATTACGCATCTCATGTTATAGTTTTACAGTTTTACGATGTCCGTTTGCATCCGTACAATTTATTTCGTATCTAGTGCATGCAAATCTATCTTGTTACATACTAGACTACAATATATTGCACCCATTTGAATAATAACATCACATAATGTTTAGTTATGCATCCCACATTACCATTTTACAGTTTTACTGTTTTCGGATATCCGTATCCATCCATATCATTATTTACATATCTAGTCGCATGCTAATTCATCTTGCTACATGCTAGGTATATCAATGTGCATCCATATGAGTAAAATATTACCCGTTTATCATATTATACATCCATACTAAAGTTTTACTGTTTTCGGATACCCGTTTGCATCCATATCATTTAAAATATATATAATCGCATTTATAGATCATATTAATTCATATTATTATTGTAGTAACCCCCAATGCTTAATAATGTGCATCCCACTTAGTTTTGGAACTGTAAATATAACCCTAATCGATGTTTGTGCATTCATACCATTAATTATATATCTATTTGCATTCCATGTCACGTTATTTCATGTTATTGCTACATTAACACCCCATGCAAGAAAATTTGCATCCTACATAGTAATGGAGCTATAGTCGCAATTCTTAATAGTTATTCTTGCATCCATGTTTATTTGTGTATCCATACCATTAATTCTGCATAACTAGTTGCACCCCATATTACATTAACTCATATTATTAATACATTAGTACCCCATGCTTGATATTATGCATCCTACTTAGTCATGATGTAACCCCTGATAGATATTTGTGCATCCATGCTTTTATCGTACATCCGTACTTTTACCCTGATTCCATACTTGCTACATCTTACTGTTGGGCACCCATTTGTTACACTATATACTACTTGGCCTGACCTGATACTCTACTACTTGACATAACTTGATACATGTACACTACCTGACATGACCTGATATATCACTACTTGACATATTACCCAATCCTGTTTCTAATGCCGACAATCCTGATATGTTGTCCCGATGGACATATCCTATTGTCTGTATAGACAAACATGTTCCTGCTTGATCCTGTGTTGGCATTAGCTTCAGATTTATCAATACCTGACTTGAACACATAACTTGGGGGTATGGGGAAATCAAGAATGTAACCGAACGTAATTCAAAGGGCTATCATATTGTTTGGCGTTTTTCCGGGCGTTACGGAATACCTATTGTTTGCCGTTTTTCCGGGCGTTACGGAATAATCACCGATGGGTTACGATGAGAATTACATT
The DNA here is from genome assembly GCA_030015575.1 of Agapanthus africanus. Taxonomy (NCBI): domain Eukaryota; kingdom Viridiplantae; phylum Streptophyta; class Magnoliopsida; order Asparagales; family Amaryllidaceae; genus Agapanthus; species Agapanthus africanus. The sequence continues at coordinate 50,930,874 of JASDDO010000019.1, forward strand.
AATTGATTTCGAAGACTTTAGAATAGATAACCCAGTAGCACAGTTAGATTACTCACTACACATCACATGTGCTTATACCCTTCACTGTTCCTTATTCGTGATACTGTTATACTCTTATTACTGTTCATACTCATGCATGCATGTCTTGTTACCTCCTGATTATATTATTATTGATATTATGACGCACTGACGTCTGGGTTTTGTATGGCCCAGATCTTCTACCTTTGTCGCAGGCTGATCAGGAGTATTTCCACCGTCTGGCCGAGCAGTGAGGATCCTGTTAATATCCAGTTAGTTTAGTTATTTTCTTACCTGCCAGATTGTTATTGTTATTTGGATTTATTGCTTCCGCATATTATTTCTTGACTCGTTTATTCTGGCTCATAGACATATACTAGATAGTTTATTTTATTTCTACTGTTCTTGATATCTTATAGACAGCCGTAATGTGACTATGGAAGGATGTTTCCTATCCATAGGTAGCATGGTTGGCTCTATCACGTACCTATCTTAGCGCACTCTGGGAAGCGGGGCGTGACACACATGGCCCAGATCGAGAAGAGTTGATGAAAGAAGCTTACAACTCTCCTTATTCTGTACATCCCGGTGGTATAAAGATGTACAGGGATCTACGGCAACACTACTGGTAGAATGGAATGAAGTGCGAAGTAGCTAGAAGCGTAGACAAGTGTTTTGTGTTTCAGCAAGTGAAGTCTGAACATCACAGAACTGCTGGTCTACTTCAGCCGTTACCAATCCCAGAATGGAAATGGCATCACATTACCATGAATTTCGTGACTGCCCTCCCTCGCAGTACGAAGGGTAACGACGCAATATGGATTATTATGGATCGACTCACCAAGTCGGTTCACTTTATTCCATTTCGAGTTGGCCAATCAACCGAGACGTTAGCAAACAAATACATGGAGATAAGTATAAGTCTAAAGTAAGATTTAAACCTTTACTATTTTTGATACTCATGAACTCATGCAGGAGATTGTGAGATTACATCGTGGCAACTATGGACGTAGTTCGCACAATCAGGAAAAGAATGCGCATAGCCCAAGACCGACAAAAGTATTGGGCAGATGCAAAGCAGTGACGTCTAGAGTTCCAACCTGGAGACCATGTTTTCCTAAAGATCTCTCCAAACTGAGGCGTGATCCGCTTTGGCAAGAGGGGTAAGCTAAGTCCGAGATAAATAGGACCGTTCGACATACTCGAACGAGTTGGAGAAGTGACATACCGTTTAGCACTTCTACCCTCATTGGAAGGAATGCACAACATGTTCTATATATCCCAGCTACGATGATATGTGAGCGACCCCAGCCACATACTTGATCACTCCGAGCTCACAGTACAAACTGATTTAACCTGCGAGTAATAACCCATTGAGATCTTGGACCGAAAAGTGAAGACACTGTGGAACAAGAAAGTAAACTTGGTCCGAGTGATGTGGAGAAAGGATTCGCCAGGAGAATCAACATGGGAACGAGAACAAGACATGCGTGCAAGATACCCTTACCTCTTTGAAAATTAGTCCATATGTAATTGTAAATTTCGAGGACGAAATTTTTATACGCAGGGTAGAATGTAACGACTCTAAAATCTTGTACGAAAATTTTACTGTTAATATACAAGAAATGAGTTTTACAGTATGAGTTTGAGTTATAAGTCAATATTGTTAAATAACAGCAAGAAATAACTTGTAGCTCACTCGTAAAGCTTTGCACTGCTGTGATGTAGCCCCTATGTTCGATTCCCATCAGACACATTATTTTTTCTGAATTTTTTTTAACTTTTTGGAAACCCAAAAGATTGCACGTGCAATACACAAGGAAATGAAAAGTTCAGAAAAATCAAACATATGCAAAAAGGTTTAAATACTGGGTTGATCAAGTGGCACAAATCTCGAGGCAAATGCCTCAAGATTGTAATATTTCAGAAAATATAAAATATTATCTTTGGAAATTTAATATTTAAATAATATTTTTCCCGAAAACTGCCGATTTGCGAAATTGGGGTTTTCGAAAAAGGATATAAATATATACCAATAATTATGAATAAAATAGAAATTAAAATGATTTATTCATTTAATAATATAATTAAAGGATTTGGCATTTTTAAAATTTATGATACGCAGTTTCGATAAAAACCCGATTAGTGCACTGCTAATCGCGATTAAGCCAAATCCGCGTTTTTACAGTTTCCATGGTTAGTGCACCATGACATGTCCATTTTTTCACATGTTTCATTTCAATTGGGCTTTATATTATGGTTTTTGGTAAGAAAAAGAGAGGAAAAGGGTCATGATGAGTGAGGAGAGAGAAAGGAGGCAAAATGATGACATGTGAAGGGAGTGGGTGAGAATTATAGAGAGAGAAAGAGAAGGGGGCTGCTGCCTTAGCCATTCCCACCTCATTTTCCATCATCCTCTTCATCTCCTCAAGCTTCCAACCCTCCTCAAATAATCCCTAAATCCATCTCCTAACAATCCCCAAAACCCTACACACCCTTCACAAAAATTAATCACCTCTTCAATCTCTACATATGGGACCAAGAAAAATTCAGTTTTGATGATCTTGGGGGATTCATGGGTGCTTTATGAGGTAATTCTTTCACTAATTGGGTAGTTTTCCATTTACTTAAGTATTTATATTTGTTTAGATGTGATATTATGGAGGTAGTGAACATTGGGAAACCCTATTGAAGATTTGAGTGTTGGTTTGAATTGGGTGATTTCTAGTAGCTGTTAACTAAACGTAGATGGTGTTTAGTGACCTAGACCAGACCTTAGAAACCCCAAAACACGGATTTAGAAACCCGACATCGGATAAATGTGTGATCTGTGAAGGTGTTCTGGAATCTGGAGCAACCCGGGGGCACTAAAAATTAAATTGAGCTGACAGTGAGTCGTGCAGGCACTTAGGAAGCTACCACCAAGACCCGAGCCCCTAATTCAAACCTGTGGCCGCAGATTTAATCATTCTGGCCGCAATTTGCGGCCAGAGTAGGATGGATTGGGTTCATATTTGTTCCAGGGCTCATTTTGCACTAAATTAGACCCCTCCTATATGCAGTTTTGGCTAATTGTCATCTTGGGAAAATCTGGGAGCATTTTGGTGTGTTTTAGGCGATGTTTTCCGTATTTTTAAATGCACTTTCTTGATATTTGGATTTGTATTTGGTTGTCAGGTGTTCGTACATCGACAACAGGGGTTGTTTGATTGATTTGCACGTTTAGGCCATAGGTTCTAACCTGTGAGCACACTGTGCGCCGTATCTGTTTTCTGCTTCGATTTTTAATACGTATTGCGAATGTTATGATTGTAGGTACCCTCGCATGGATTCCGAGGCGAAGAAGCGTGGCGTCATCGATTTGGGCGAGCGAAGACAGCTAAGTAGATCTATATCTACCGGGGAAGTCGGGTGGATGGCGTATAGCATCCCCGCAAACTTCTGATGGAAACCGATTTATAGAGTATGGTTAGGAAACCTAGATTAGGAAACTAGGGTTAGAATATAGATAGGTATGTAGCCATGTTAGAAACTAGAGGATAGTTAAGTGTGATATGCTACTACTACTACCCTAGAATGATGTTTAGCGATACTACCGCTGAGGGTTCTGTAGGACTAGATAGTCGATGTAGATGAATCATTCGAACCATACCTTTTTCTAAACCAAGAATCGTAAGTATATTTTAAATGTATATCTTGAGGGATGTTATGGATTTTCAAATGATATCTTTTCTTTAAAAACACCATAACCCCTGTTTTCAAATCTACGATTCACTTCTTTAAAAATCTGATTGTATGGTTCGGGTGTGTTTGTTAGATTAGATACTTATACATAGTAGAGATAGCGTGTTTATGTAAATTCGACATGATAGGAGACATAAATGCGATGAAAGAATACAAGACGAATTTGATGATATAATGAGATGATGATATGATATGATGGTATACGGATGCGAGTCGATCGAAATGATTTATACCCTGCCGGTCCCCTGATATGAGATTATTGCAGATGCGACCTGAGACATAGGTATATAGGGTTATATTTATATATAGAATGTTGTGAATCATGGATGATAGGTCGTATATGATATTAGGCCATACCCTCATTTGTCGTATAGGATGATAGGATCCGTATTAGCTTAATGCCGCCGCACGATGATATTCCGTGCGTGATGAGTTGACTTGATGATTGATCCTTACCCTTGACTAGAGGTTTCCGTACGATGGATTATACCGTACGCGATGTTATTGGGCTAGATGCCGATTGATAGATTCACTGACTCGGACATATGATAGTTATGTATACTTTATAGCTGTTAGCTGATGATTTACATGCTGTATTCATGATATTATCATTGCATCGCATATACCTGTGATAGTACACCTGCACCATTATCGATGATGCGTATGTTACACGTACACTTATTTGCCGGCTCACACACTTCATCATCGATAATTGCCATGTCACTACACAGTAGAGTTGTTGCATCATGACATATACATAGATACATTCATACTTGCGGAGTTACACATGGTACATCTATATTTGTGCACACATACATGGTACATCTATATTTGTGCATATTCATATTGTACCTACATAGATAACCGGTTTTATTGTAAAATAGGGAACCGCATGCTATACTTTAAAACTGGAATCATTTTAAAAGAGCGGTTTTCCCTTAATATGTCATATCACTATTCCATGTTGCATGATACACGGATATGCTCGCATTTCTTTTTACATGTCGCATACATCATGCTCTACTATTTTACGCATTGAGATATGCTGTTTTCATGAGATTTCTGGATTTGAGAACCGTGGCTATTTCAAAAGAAAGCATATATTGTTTTAAAAATCCGGTTTCTCTTGATATGATATTTCAGTGCGTCCACCATGTGTTTTCTCGGTTCTGAGAGTGGCATGTGAAACCCGATTCGAGGAGTGGTAGGCACCGTCTGCGGGTATATGGTGGACCCGGTGAGGTACCCCGGGGCAAGAAGACTCGTATATATTAGACGGTGAGCCCGGCAGGGAGAGCACTACCTACCGGTGATAGTATGTAGACTCGGCGGTTATCCGGAGGATACCGACCGGAGTAGCGAGATGGATATGAGGGCCGACCAGGGAGTGCGGCGCCTGAGGGCCGATCTGAGGATGCGGCGCCTGAGATATATGAGGATTTACGTGCCGATGCTGGGTACGGTTTTCATGATGTTTTCGAGTGTCGATGCTAGGCACTCAGGTTCCATGATTTGATGTGTCGGGAGGGACACTGTTGATAGACATATATCCTCATACTTTCATGCACACTCTTTTATGATATTTACATGCATGATATTGTTGCGCCAGTGGTTGACGCGTGGACTAGATCCACATACATACATACATACACCGATGCTACTATCGGAGATTTTGCACATGCTTAGAGATATTGATTTATGGGTGGACGAGATCCACATATCCGCATGCATTGATTATTACTGTTGGATGTTATCCACATGCATATAGATAGTGACTACCTTGTTGGCACATATACGACCCGGTCACCCTAGATATCATAGTATTACCGTATGATATAGTTGACTTAGGAGTCGTTGTTTATTCGATTTCTACTTGTAGATATATTTCTATTCACGAGTTGGCAACTCACCCCCGTTGTGCCACAGTTCTTGCAGGTTGACCGCTTGGATCAGTAGCGGATTCGCTGGCACACAGATTCATTTGGGTGTTTTACACTGGTAGGTGGGGCATTTATATCGTACCCACTCTTGTATTTTATTTCATATTGTATCTAGTTAACTCCATCAATCAATCAAAAGTTGTATTTGTAAGTGATGAGACTTAGTGAGACTTGTAGTTGCGAGATTTGAGCGATGTGTTTTATTTTCCCTTTGGGGTTATATCTTGCTCTTTTCTTTATCTTTTTTTGTGGTGAACTTCGCCGTTGGGCGTCGTATACTTATTTATACTGTATTGCATGGTTGTGATCCGCCGTTTGGCGAAGAGCTAGCTCCCGCTTGGGGATGCCATTATTCTTGTTATGTATTATGGTTTTGGATCAAAATATGCAAAGGAGGTGCTGCCAAAATTTTTCAAAATACGAAACTTGTTTTCATTATACCTTTATTTCAAAACCTCACCTCCTTTATTTTTTCTAAAAAGGTTTAGATTTCTAGGTTTCAGCTTACTTGAATTCCGTTACACCTTTAGACGTGGTGTGATTCAATTGCTGGTCACGAGCTAATATTTCGGGTCGTGACAAAGTTGGTATCAGAGCGCTAGGTTTAATCTTTGTTCGAGTCTATGTTTGACTATGCGGAGTCTAGGGCGGGAGTGTATTTCGGAACCTAGGCTTGACCTTACGGAACTTAGACTTGGACGGGGGGTATTAGACCCGAACTTTCGTTTCATAGGCTGACCCTGATTGATGGAGTAGGTAGCTTGAGTAGAGTAACGTACCGTACGTATGTTCCGCGGCATATTTACGATACGATACTCCACTTAAGAAACCTTAGGATGTACATATTTCTGAGACTTGTGATTCTCTTCGTATCCATGATTATACATCCCTTGGAGATCCTCGATTCTATTAGTTCCATGATCATACTTTCATTGATACTGTTCCTTCTTATGATCATGTATCCATACTGGATTTGTCGTTTCCTCTCATGCTGTTGATCTGCTCTCTTTGATACTCGATTGAGGTTCCTGTCCCCATTGTTTGAGCGCAGTTGAGCTGCTGCTAGTGTTACGGTCAGGGCGATCTCGTCTGGTATGAGAGCCGACCATTGTGTTTTCTGGTGACATGGGAACGTCTCGAATTAGTATTGATGATTGTGACCTCTTGTAGAGGCGAGTGCTTGGTTTTACACCGGATGATCGGGCCATTGTTAGGGCTGCCAGTTGAGAGAGGACTGTAGATGTACAGCATACCTCAGAGTTTATGGTGTCGCCTACCGTGCAGACAGATGGCCCAGCTGTTGCTGAGATTGATAGGATGTCGCTCCCAGAGCTTACGAGCTAAGACCGCCGGGGATTCCAGGCAGAAATGCGATAGATGATAGCTAGTCTACCCTGACTTGAGAGACGAAGGTGATTCGTCAGATGGATGCGCTGGAGCAGGCCCAGTTGAGTTGAAGATTTCCAGTGTGGAGAGTCTTACTCAGATCTAGAGCAGACCGATTTAGAGATGACTGCCAATGTATCGCCTTTCCTGGAGGATTGAGGCGCTGTTCAGCGTACAGACGAATGAGCCAGTTGTTGCTGTAAATGACGAGGTATCGCCCAGAGGTTGGAGCTACTGCAGCATAAATATATACTTAGAGATATGATGGAAGGTCGCTAGCCACCCAAGGGTGAAGGACTAGGACATGTGGTTCGTTCGCTACCCGATGCGAGGTCATCTGATAGATTGATTCCAGTTAGAGACGACTTCACGCAGATTCGTTGAGAGTCGATAAAGACGATCGAATGTCAGGAAACCATATTCCAAGTTTAAAGTATTCGGAAAGAGGTGCAAGCAATTCTATGGACCCTCTAGAAGAATGAAACCCTAACTCGACATAATGACCGTGTGAAAGCCTTTGAAGCTTAGGGTTTGCGGCAGTTCTGCGGCGCCATTAGTGAGACTTGGGTTTGCCCTTCTACGGCTGGATCACTGATGCTGTGGCATGTACTCGATACTATTAAACTGTACCCAAGATGTTGATCTCTTGGGGGATTATGAGGTTTTGGCATATCGATCAAATGGTTCGACATCATTCGGATATCTTGTGATGGGATACATTGCTTGGGAGACTGCAGATACGAGCGTAGCAATTGGAGCACAGTCCTTACAGCCACGAGAAGGTGAGTCTGAATCATTCGACATTGGAGCCAAGTGAAGTGAAGAGTTCGACGAACATTGGGTATTCTTCTGATGGTTGGGACGAGTTCCGAGGACGTGTTCAGCCAGATATCTTCTACCAAGTGATGAAGATACCGAGTTCGTGACTTAGAATCCGTGCGAGAGACTTCGGATTGACCGTGGCCGAGAACAGTTGCAGTGCGCAGATAGCATGGCTTGACGTCATAGTGGACGATGGTAAAGACAAGTGGAACCAAAAGTTCGTGCGAGACGCTGACGAGCTGTTATTACACTCCGTCGGGATCAGAGGCCTGATATGCTACAGAGATGTTGGGATACGACCAATTTCCAAGGAAATGTGTGAGGCACACGCAGAGGTCCGGAAAATAAGGAAAGATTATGTAAGAGTACCAGCCTCCGTACAGTTCGGCATAGACGAGATCGGAAGAGACCCTGAGTAAGATTCCTTCCAGGATACAGCTGGAATGAGATTTGCACTCAGGATCAGAGGTGTCACGTGTATTCAGAGAGCCAGAGGCCGACGCCAGTGACGTGCTGCTTATTGAGTGGTCATGATGATTGACCGAGAGATGACCAGAGAAGTGCTAGAGTGGAATCGTCCCCGTTAGCACACCTGGCAGGGCCGATGAGCCGATGGATTGCGAGATTGGTAATCCGCAGGGAAGATGAGTACCCAAAGACAGAGGACGCCAGACCGTGAGCAGGAGGCGAGCAGATGTTCTTGTTCTGCCAGTTTTTAGGCGCACCGATTTACTTCTCGACATTGTAGGAGGTGTACCTCGATGTCCTTTATTGCGATTTGCGTTTGTGATCTGAGTATCACGCTTATATCGCTTGGATTTGAGTTTTGATGACGAGTTTCCTGATATTGATTTCGTGCACCATGGTTGCACCTACTGAGTATTTACATTTTGTGTATAATTATTGCACTTGAGATATGTTTTTATACACCATGGTATTGGTTTTTGATTTGTGCATGGTTATCACACTTGATATCGGTTTGTGCCTTGCTTGCACATGTTTATGAGTTCATGGATTTCATACGGTTGATTTGATTTTGTGCGTATAGTACGCACTCGATTTGATGTTTGCACTCGGTATAGCTTATATGTGCTTGTAGTGCATTGATATGCGTTTTGTGCACGCAGTTGCACACGTTTACGATTTTATACACCTTGGTGTACTCGATATTGCTATTTATGCATTTGAGTTATTGATCGGTATTTCGTGCTCTGGATGCACTGTATTTGTATTTTATGCACTAGATTGCATTCTGCATATGTTGCACCGGACGGGTATTTATGCGTTGTAGCACTGGATTTATACCCCGTACCTTAGATGCACCCGATTAATACCCTTGAGCATTCATTTTACCAGATTTGTATTTTCGTGCGCGTTGGCACTTGCCGTTTGTTTTTGTGCATGTTACTGCACTATATGCTTTTACGGACCCGACGCATTTTGGTTGAATTTTGCGCATATTAGGCGCTCAATTTTGGATTTTGTGTACATCGGATACACTTGAGTGAGATTTTACTTGTGCATGTGGGATGCTCTTGATTTGGATTTTCTTCCGTGCATATTGGATACGATTTCATTCGTGCGGGACATATGCACTTGAGTTGTATTTTCGCGCATGTTGGGCGCATGATATGAGATATGATTCTGTGCACACCGGATGTATTGGATTGAGATTTTAGTGCACTTTAGATGCACTTGGTATGGTTGTCGTGCACACCCGTTGCACTGGACAGATGTTTTTGTGCACACCCGTTGCACTTAGTTTTGCTTGTGCGTATTATGGCACCTGTATTTGGATTTGATTTCCATATGCACCAGACGCATGTGATGTTTGGATACGCCTTTTGAGGCTGATTTTGCTTTTGAGCACTTTGTTTTCATGATGGGCCCTATATTGTGTAGTAGCCAAACAGGACTGATCTGAGGACAGTACCTGAGTACTTTACATGCATTAAAGGAAAACCTTTTGGGATGTTTTGAAAATGACGGAACGTGTATTTAAGAAAACATATATGGACATATATTATTATTTTAAAATGAGCGCCCGTCAGTTATGCCGTGAGTTACGCATTCCCACGGCGATTTAGAAAAGAACTCATACCCTCTTTTTCAACCTTTCTTTAAACCTTCTAAACCGTAAGTCCTTTTTAAATCTCTTCCTTTCTATTGAAATTCATTTTCAAATTTTTATCGGTAAAAGTGGAGTTAATACCGACATCTTTTTTTCTAAAACACATAACTCCCTTTTCCTTTACAATTTAGTCAATCTAATTTTACTACATCATTTTTAACCTTAAACCCTAATATTTAGAATCAAATTTCATCAAAATTCTCATGTAAAACAATAATAGTAGAACTTTTTCATTAAAATACCTTAAACTTTATAAACACCTCTTTTAGTATTTGTTAAAACAATACCTTAGGAAAACTTCATGGGGTAATGACCTACCCCACACATACACTTGGTTTCATAGCACGATACTCATTGAATATATTTTCATTTCGAAGAATAATATTACGATAAAATACCACATAACTTTAAAAACCGGATTTCTTTTAAGCGGTATTTCATTTCCTTTGCGAATATGCATCTACAACCCTCTTTAGGGGACCCGCTAATAGATGGTGCGGATTATAGCACATCCTTGGGCTAGTAGAACGAGATGCAGACCTCCTCACGGAGCATTCGATCTCAAAAGGATTTAAATACGATTTTTAAGAAATACGAATTTTCTAAATAAAATAAAATTACTTTTAAAATTAAAATTATATAAAATTATAAATACATATTTTCAAAATATAATAAACCTATGTTTTTCAAAAATGAAAAGATTAACAACTGACAATAAAATACCATCAAGATACCAACAAGACAAGTTTTACAGTAAAATACCATGAACTTTCCAAACTAAGTAATTATCTCTAAAAATACCCCAAATACTTAAAATCCATGCTCATGACAACTTCAAATAATACTAATTACCCTCGCTATTTACTTTTAAACTGTATTATTAAAATGTTTTTTCATAAAACCCACTCGAGTTATATAAAACAATATTTAAGGACTTTAGTAAATATAGGTTTAAACGGGATCAATTCTTTTGAGCCCCAGGGAGCCGGAGAAAGTGAGTGCTTACCTATTTAAGGTAGACAACCTAACGGAGTTATCAATGGTAATTGTCTTGGAAAAAGACACAAATCCTGCCGTCCATATGGAGCAGTTACCGATAACTCCCGAACCTAATTCAAGAGCTAAATCTGTTTACAAGTGTCTGACTCGGTCTGAGTCTAATTCAAACCCGAATCCAAAAATCAAATCCGAATACTTGATCATGAGCATGAATACTTGAAATCAAACATCAAGATCAAACATGTATACTTGACCTGACTTGACCGAACCATGGTTATAACTTGACATGACTACTTGATTACATCCTGAACATGAATACTTGAACAATTTGTATCCATAGTTTTGGCAAGACTTGTAATTATAATTTATAAAATATATTACGTGGGGATAAAGGGATAGATTGGTACGCGATCAGTCAAAAATATTGCAATCTTGAACATATCAATTTCCTCACTATTCTAATCATTTAAGGATAGTTGATATATTTATAACACATATTACCAGTTCGTCTACAAATTATTAAATACCACGTGTTATATATAATCAACATCTTTTTAAGGAAATTGTATGTTTAGTATGTCATGCATAATATTCTATATCTCCAACATTTTTTATCGAGATTCTGTGCAGAAAATTTTCTCAAGACAGATATTGGAATCGCAAATTTACTGACAAATTACAGCAAGTCAAAGACTTAAAATCTGGAAGAGATTCAGAAGAGATAAAAATATTCCGGATATCACCTGACGACCCATTTGCCAACACCAAACAACACAGAAAGTTTGAAGCATCAAACTCAACAAATGGCCGCGGAACCGCGGCCGAGTCAGGCCGATCCGCCGCGGATCCACGGCCAAGTTAGGGGCTCCGGTAACGATACTTCTCCAGAACATTCTCTTCAACTTCCTAGCCTGCTTGAGACGCTTCATAACCACCTGGCTTCTTCTGGAAGGCTCTGTATAACTACCAATCTTCTTGTGGAAGCTTGATTTGAGATCTATAAAAAGGGATCTAGGCTACATTGTAAAGGTTGTTGAATTTTAGGGTTGAAAGTTGAGTGACACAACTTGTGATTCCAATTCAAATCCAAATCAAAAATCCAAATCAAGATTCGTTGAGAACTACATCAAGCGAAGACATTGAAGATCCTTTATCGCAACGCCGATCGTCATCAAGAGCAAGAGATCCACGAATGATCCACGTCTCATGGTGATCGAGCCACGCAAAAATCGACGACAAATTCTCTTTTCAAAGAAGTGATCGAGAGCTTAGTCTTGTAATCTCGGATTGATAAGTGTAAATTTGAGAAGATTTAGTAAAGGTGATCAATTGTTAACTCCCGTTTTCTTTACATTCTTGTATTATGAAATTTCTCATTCTTGATTCTTTTATTTTCATGATGCGTAAGTAAATCTCCGCTTGCTAAGGAATTGAAGGAAATCGGTAGATCTAATGATGATGAAAATCCTAAAACTAATCTTTAGTCTTATGAGAATTGTGAACTTTAGGAAAAAGAATCATCAATTACCTAATTTGGATTGAGATCACCATTCTTGATAATTTCGTTGCAATTTAAGAATTGAATGATTGATGATTTTCTTTGCTAAAGGTTAGATTTGAATGATGATAAATGAAAAGACAAGGGAAAGTGAAGGAGAAACCGTGGTTCCTTCAATAGATCCCTAATCTTCATTCATCGCCATCGATCTAGCTATAATTCATCAATTGATAAGATACGTCATTATTAGTATTCATCATTGCTAATAATTCATATCGATTCCTACAAGCTATTCTTCATTTTCTTGATAACGAAAATTGATTTTGGATACTTTCTTGATTTCTAATTCTTGATCATGTTCTTGATTTTCTTGAAATGACAACTCAATTAAATCTTAAATTACTTTCTTGAATTTTCTTTGATATTTTCTTTCAATTCATCTAAAGCAAAAACGAATAAATTCACTTATCTCAATGGACGATCCGTATTCATTAACGAACTATATCGACACCGTTACTGATTGCGGCTATAAATTCTTTAGTTGTGATAACATTTTTAAAACACAATCTTAACGATCAATCAAATGGCGCCGTTGTCGGCGATCGCGTGCTATTTTGTTCGTTCTTGTTATTTGAGTTAAAATTTTATTATTCCATCAAAAATTTGAATCAAAATCGCATCGTGTGCTTAACGATTAGTTGTGAATTTTGCAAGAAAATCTGGAATCTCTGCAGCAAGGGAAAAAATATTCAGATCATTTCAGGTAGGACAGAGGAGCAATAGGAGCAGCAATACAAAATTTCATGCAAAGAACTGTTCATCTAACCGCGGAACCGCGGCATTTTGCAGGTTTTGGCGGCGGATCTGCGGCTTTCTTGAAGCTTCAAGACTTCAGTTATCTGTGGTATCTTCTATACTTTCTTATCTCTCCCCTGCTCTTGTCCAATAACCATTTTCTGCATAATTCTTTGCAAAAATTCGCAGCGCCGCCAAAAGAATTTTTTTTTTGCGTATTTTGATATTGGTTGTTTGTGCATATTTTAACACGGAAATTAAGGGGAAAAGACCAAATTCAGATTAGGTAGGGATTTCATTACCCTTCCTAAGCCCCAAAAATCACAAACTAGCATCTACTTCACCTTCATTAACTAAAAAAATATCTAGACAAGAATCTAAAGACCGTCGCGCTCAATTAGGACAGAAGAAGGTCGTGGGTAATCTATTGCTTATCCGCATTTCTTTTGTGGTGTCTAAGGTAAGTATGTCTAAGGCAAGTGGTTACTTAATTAGGCCCGCTACTTACGTAGCGGAGAATCTCCTACTTACCTGGCACTTACCTGACCACAGGAGGGATAAAGAGGTAGTAGAGAATTTATCCTGTGATTTGTCTTCTGAAAGTCTAGGAGCGGTCTAGTGACATGACCTAGGTGACCATTAGATCTAGGGTTGCTTGTGCATTTTTTGTGTGATTTTTCAAAATCCGTCTTTTTCAAAACCAAACACCAAAACAAATCATTTTCTCTAATTAATTAACGCTGCCACTTGTGCTAAACCCTTTAGTGCATGCTCGGCTGGACACGGGATTCTAATGCCCGTCTTGTCCGCGTTTCTCCTATCGACTCCGAAGTCGGTATTTCTACATCTTCTTTTTCCTCACCACACACCACATCCACCACAATGGACGGATCTCCATCAAATTTTAACACTACTTTGCCACAACTCGCAGGTGCGCAGAATCTACCGCGTATGTCTCTCCAAGAGAGATGTTACCCGATACGTGGTCCTCTTTCTACTTGTCTTTCCATACCACCAGCCAATGGGGACAATTTCGAAATCAAACCACATTACATTAATCTTTTACCAAAATATCACGGTCTCGAGTCTGAAAACGTATACGTTTTTATTACCAAATTTGAAAAAGTATGTGCTATGATGGGCACTTCACAGATTTCTGTGGATGCTATGAGATTGCGTCTTCTCCCGTTCACCTTGTGCGATTTAGCCGAGAAGTGGCTTTATAACACAGCTGCACACTCTATTTCAAACTGGGATGAATTCGTCATAGAATTCCTTAAGAAATTCTATCCCAATCATAAGACCGCCCGTGTTCGTAATGAAATCAATCAATTTACCCAGCTTCCTAATGAACAATTTTGGAAGTGTTTTAAATGGTTCAAGGATCTGTTAGTTCAATGTCCTCGTCACGGAATCCATCGATGGGATCTCTGTCGAATCATATATGAGGGCATTAATCCTACAATAAAACAGATGCTTGAATCCATGTGTCAAGGCAATTTCATGTCTAAAGACGATGGTGAAGCTTGGAAATTTTCAGAAGATTTCGCTGAAAAAACTTTGCAATGGGAGAGTGTAAGTCAACCATCATCTAGGGGTTGTATTCATCAACTTGATGTTTCCATAGTAGTCAAAGCTGAAATGGCAGCAATGCAAAAGAAACTTGAAGCTATGGAACGCAAATTTTTATTAGCCTCCCTAAACCAGACGACACTCCCCAAAACCCTGTGTGGATGCTGTTCTGATTCATTACATTTGGCGGAAGAATGTCCTCTGAATTCACCGTTTTAAGGTCAAGAGCACACTAATGCTGCTTTTCAGCAAAGACCTAGAAACGATCCTTATTCTTCCACTTATAATCAGGGTTGGAGGAATCACCCTAATTTTGCTTGGAACCAACACCAAAATCAAAACACGGTTCCAAACCAAAATAACTTTCAAAGGGTCCCTCCACAACAATAGCAACCACTACAATTGACTCAGCACCCCTATCAACCACAAAATTTTCAAAATTCGGCCAATACTTTTGCACCGTATAATAATTTTTTGCAATTGGCCGGTACTGGTAACTCCTCTTCACTCGAACAAACCATGAATTTGATTTTGAAAAATTTCATGCAAGTTTCAGCTAAGATGAAGTCTTCTGTCAAGAATATCAAGAAGGACTCCGCCTTCCACGGTGAGAGTATTAAATCGATAGAAGCACAAATTGCACGATTAAATGCCGAAATGAGTGGTAGAGAAAAAGGGAAACTTTCATCTCAACCCCTACCGAATCCTGGGCATTCACAACACTACAATGCGAATGCCATCACAACGTAAAGATCTGAAAGAGTGCTGAATAATTAAGTCGGTGAACAGATTGATAATGATGAAATAATCAATGACACCCCAGCTTCTACTTCTACTTCTACTTCCACTTCCACTTCTGACCCTAGTTCTTCTTCTTGCGAGCCTATTCTTCGTTTTCCTCAAGGCTCGAACCCTCAGCCCATTCCTTCTAGTCAACCAAAGACGATCCCCACTCCTATTCTGGGATCTGTTCCACACACACAACCTTCTCCAATGTTAGACCCAGCTCTTATTGCTAAAGCTCCTTATTCGAATCGGTTAAGGGGAAACAAACCAAGTCCACATATGGAGAAGATATTGGAAATGTTTAAACAGGTTAACATTAATATCCCTCTTTTAGATTCTATTCAACAAGTTCCGGCTTATGCGAAAATTCTTAAGGACTTATGCACTAGGAAGAGGAAGACTCAAGTGCCCAAAAAGGTATTCATGACGAATAATGTTAGCACAGCTTTTACCCCACAATTACCAAAGAAACGTAAGGACCCTGGCTGTACTACAATCTCGATTTCTATTGGGGGCAAAAATATTAACCGTGCTTTACTTGACCTTGGCGCAAGTGTTAACCTGCTTCCATACTCTGTCTATGAGCAGTTAGGGATTGGAGAGTTGAAACCAGCTCATTGTACTCTCCAAATAGCAGACCGATCAATCACCAAACCTAGGGGTGAACTTGAGGATGTGTTGATAAAAGTCGGGGAATTTATATTCCCTGTAGACTTTATTGTTTTAGATACATACCCTGTAGTGAACCCACGGAACCAAATTCCGGTGATTCTTGGTCGACCCTTCCTAGCCACTTCCAATGCTATCATTAATTGTCGAAACGGTTCCATGAACCTATCTTTTGGGAAAATGACAATTGAGCTTAACATCTACAAGATTGGAAGTCAGCCATCTGAACTCTCTGCTCACATTCTTGATGTCTGTTCTTTCCACGAGATAGCTCCCGAAAGCTGAAAGGTTGATGAACTTTGCTTTGATGATCTCGACGACATTAGCACATCATTGTTTGATCTTGCACATCATATTGAGGACACTTTTGATGAGTCCACTCCTGAGTTTGAACCTTCTGACTCATCACAAAAGTTAGTCACACTTTCCGAGTATGTATCCTTTGCAGGCTATTGTCATGAACCGAAAAAAAAGCACGTGATGGCCCTTAAACTACGCAACGTTTACAGGCGTAACGCAATTTAAGTAAGCCGAAAACCCAGCAATCTAAACCATCAAAAGCAGTAAGTGATAATAGCATTTTCAAAACTTTTGAAATCTCAAACCAAATTCTTTAAAGTCCAACTTTACTTTCTTAAAAATTTTGGCAGTACCTCCTTTGTAAAAACTAACCCCAAAAATGGGTACAACATAAATATAAAGTAAAGCATCCCCAACGGGAGAAAATCTACGCCCAACGGCGGAAAAAACCACCACAATAGATATATGACGCTGTAGCGAAGAAATAAAAGACGATATAAGTAAAACTGTATAAAAGACATCCAAGTCACCAAAATATACAATATCGTCCTCACATCAAGTCTCTAAGTCATACACATGAAAGGGATAGATGGAGAGTACAGGATACAACGAATATACAATACGCAACATCGGATAACCGTAAAACCCACCTATAGCAAAACTATACACAGTCAGCCGTAACGGTATCCGCTGCAAAAGATGATACGAAAGATGAAAAGCCTGCCGCGAATTCCCTGAGGGACTACCTGCAAAACACTGTGGCACAACGAGGGTGAGTTGCCAACTCGTGAATAGTAAATAACATATGCAGGTAATCGCAAGTATGCACGTACAGCGCGAATCTAATATATGCAAGCGGATAGCAATAAATGGTCATATGTATACAACAGTCATGAAAGATAGTCTAGCAGGTACAACTAATACATGAAACAATAATATGACAATATGTATATGCAACAGTCATGAAAGGTACTCTATCAGGTACTACTAATACATGAAGCAATGCATATAACATAAATGAGGAGTATGGAAATAAAACATGTCATTCTCACGGAATCCTGACCTCGTGATAGGACCAAAGTCCATCCAGACAATCTAAATCCCAAATTTCCTCAAATCAGCCCCCAAATTGGTTCTCATATCTTGTAAGTATCATATATACTGAATGTACAATATCAAGTATATCTCATATATCCTGAACGTACAATATCAAGTAAACCTCATATATCCTGAATGTAAAGTGTCAAGTAAATCTCATATATCCAATATCCAGTATCGAGTAAGTTTCATATAAAGTGAGTATCCAACATCGACACTCAAAAATATCATGAAACAAGTGTCTAGCATCGACACATAAATACTGATCTATCAGGTGCTGTCACCACGACTGACCCCCTGATAGGTACGTATCATACGCTATCCCGAAACTCAAGTGCCTAGCTCTGACACTCGAAATTCGACGTATCCATACGTACATGACCCCGGCCTGTATCCCCATGATACCCGTCGAGTCAAAGGTACTGTCACCGGTAGGTACTTACCTACCTTCCAGGCTCAATCAGCATGGACCGTCGATCTTCTTGCGGAGGGGAACCGTACCGGGCCCCACCATGTACCCTCACACGGCCCACGACGCTCCTCGCATGGGGTATATATATATCAGAACCGATAAATCTCATGGTGGCTGCTGAAATATCATATCAAGAGAAACCGGGTTTTTTAAATAATGCATAATTTCATGAAACAACCACGGTCCTCAAATCCAGAAAACATCAAGTAATGAATAAGTATAAATGCATGAATCAATACATATATATTAGCGTCCCATTCCACTAATATATATATATATATATATATATATATATATATATATATATATATATATATAACAGCGTCCCATTCCACTGTTATATATACTTAGGAGTAAAAATATCAGAGAGCATCATATGAAATCTATGAATGTAATATATGCAACATGAAACAGTAATATGAGTATATAAAGGAAAAACCGCTATTTAACTGCAACAAGTTAATATATATATCATGAGGTTCCTAATTTCTCCAAATCCATACAACATCAAATAAAGGTGAACATGTAGCTATAACCAGGTATGCGTAACCATGTCGATATAGTAAGATGTGTGTATCTACCTATCACTAATGATGTAATACCCTCCGGATATAAGTGTAAGTATGTATGCGAGATGTACATGTAGCTATGTCTCATATGTGTATATACCTATCACTAATGGTACAATACCATATAGGTAATTAGCATGTAAGCATGTCAAGCTATACTACTATCATAAGCGCCAACGCATAAGAATCAATGACCTCACGTCAATGACAAAACAGTACCACATAGGTATGTGTAGCCCTAACTAGGTAAGTGAGTACACATGTAAGTATGTATGCACGGTGTATATGTGAGTATGTGTGCATAGCAAGGCATATGTGTAAGCATGTAGGTATACAGGTATACTATTATCATATGCGCCAAGGAAAATAAGGATCATGTCTCAATGTCCCTAAACAATACAATATCACATATGTATAGATGTTGTGCGTGTCATGGCAATTATTGACGGTGTGTGTGTAGTATACAATTAGTGCTCATGAAACATGAACCGTAAATAATGGTGTTGTGTCTCATTAATACTAAGTCTATACACAAGGAAATGAAATAAGGAACATGGTATACATGCACAATCAATATCCGTATACTTTTAACTAATAGTCATGTCATTTGATCTAGCCCAGATGCATAACGCCATGCGGGCGATCCCCCTGTAGATGTTAAATCTACTCACCAACGCTCCTGGCTAAGCAAAGCCGACCACCTGCTTTCCTTTCTCCGCAGGGTCCGAAGTCCTCGCCTGCGATCCTGAAAGCATATAATAATATAACAAGTATATATTAGTAATCGACCAATAATACGTACCAACTACGTTTGACCGACGCACCAACTCCAAATATACTCTCAAGTGTTCGTCAAGTGGCTAACGCGCGTAGTGACACTACGAAACCAACTGAAGAACAAAAGCTACACAAAGACACGAACGACATCGGCACGACCCTAACTAGGAACACAAAGCGACACAACTACCAAGCCTAGACGCTGATCGTACCGATTGTGCATTCACAACACAAGTCTAAAGCTAATACAATTCTAGCGATATCAAACATCTTAAAACAGCTTAACTAAGTTATCCAAACCACTTCCATAATTTTAAACTCGCCCAATTATGTTTTAGAAAAACCTAGTAAGCAATATATATCATTTTATCACAAAACTACAACTTTTTACCAAACTAGCATTTACAAACATCACTAATTAGTAAGATTAAACTATACAAACCCTTACTAAAATTTTAATCTCACTTGATTAAGATTTAGTAAAAATTTAGTTTGCTAATTAGCTTATTTATCCGATCAGGAAAATATCATTTAACAAATTAGCAACTTGGTTAAGTTTTCATAATCTTCAAATAACAATTAACCATTTCATCAAGTTAAATCCTAACTTGAACTTCATTAAAATTATCATGAATGAATTAAACATGAATTTAAAGTTATAATTAAACAATTAAATAGCTAACTTATGATTTAAACATAACAATTAAGGATTAGGGTTAGAGTTTTATACCTCACAAAAGATCAAAATCAAGCAACTAGAAATCCAAAGTTAGCCTCCAAAAATCCTAATTTGATGAAGATCAAAGCTTGATTGAAGAAGAAGAATGATGGGTTTTGATTATATTTGAGTTTGTATGAATTTATTTGGATTTTTGATGATTTATTTGAAGTAAAATGAGTTGAAATGGGATGGAAATAATGAAGGGCAGCAAGCAATAGAAGTGGCCGGCCATAAGGAAGGAGCTAGGGTTTTGTGGTGAAGTGTGGAAAATTCTAGAAGAAAATATCAATTATTGCATAATAAAACAAACAAGCATTTTGTCACCATTTTCTTTTCTTTAAAATTCAATTAATCTCCACAAATATCTAGATATTTAGGTGAGAAGGTTTAAACATAATTCTAGTGATTAGTTTAGCATAGATTCACATTAGTAGTAATTAACCCAAGCCAAAAAGTAATTACCACTAATAAAGTGCGCAAATAAAACATTAAAATAATATTTTAATTAGGGAAAAATTCTATGTGAATCAAAACTTCCAATTGACCCCAAAGCCCGCGCACTAGCTTCATTCTAGCTAAACTAGGTGCCGACAAAGCTATACAGAAGTTTGATCACAATCGGGTTAAAACGAAAAACACCGACAATTTTACCCCAAAACGGAAAAATTCGCAAAACGATTTCTAAAACGTTACAGCTATGAACTTCTTCGAGAATCCGAATGTCATTCACTGACCCCACCTTCTATTGTCTCTCCGCCGACATTAGATAATTGCTACCTTATATGCATATTTAGGTGAGAATGAGTCTTTGCCCGTGATCATATCTGCTTCTCTAGCCCAAGAGCAAGAGAACGCTCTTTTGATGGTCTTGAGATCTAATAGGCAGGCCTTTGGTTGGACAATGGCCGACATCAAAGAGATTAGTCTCTTGATTGTTGAACATCATATACATTTGATGGATGAAGCCAAACCAACCCAAGAACCACAAAGACGGTTGAATCCCGTCATGAAGGAGGCAGTAAAGAAAGAAATCGTCAAATGCCTTGACAGTGGTATCATTTACCCAATCTCTGATAGCCAATGGGTAAGTTCTATTCATGTAGTCCTTAAGAAATCTGGCATCACGGTCATAACAAATGAGGCTAATGAGTTGATCCAGACACGCACTCAAACTGGGTGGCGTATATGTATTGATTATAGAAAACTCAATGCCGCAACGAGGAAAGACCACTTCCCTCTACCTTTCATTGACCAGATGTTGGAACGATTAGCTGGACATGAATATTATTGTTTCATGGATGGATACTCTGGCTATAACCAGGTCCCTATTGCCGAAAAGGATCAAGATAAAACCACATTTACTTGTCCTTTCGGTACCTTTGCTTATAGACGCATGCCCTTTGGGTTATACAATACTCCCGCTACATTTCAGCTGTGTATGATGGGGACATTCTCGGACATGGTCGAGAATTTTCTGGAGATTTTCATGGACGATTTCTCGATATTAGGAGATTCTTTTGATAACTGCCTATCTCATCTTGACGCAGTTCTTACTCATTGTAAAGATAAGAACTTAACTTTGAATTGCGAAAAATACCATTTCATGGTCCAAGAAGGCATTGTACTTGGACATGTCATTTCACGGAAAGGCATTAAGGTTGACAGAGCTAAAATAGATGTCATTCATAACCTTTCTCATCCCAAATGCGTCAAAGATATACGATCTTTCCTTGGTCATGCAGGGTTTTATAGGAGATTCATTAAGGATTTTAGCAAAATTGCTAGACCCTTAACTCTTCTCTTAGCCAAGGATACCGCATTTCAGTTTGACTCGGATTGTGTGGCTGCTTTTGAATCACTTAAAAATTCTCTCACTATAACCCATGTTCTATCATCTCCTGATTGGAACCACCCGTTTGAGCTTATGTGTGATGCATCAGATTTTGCTGTTGGTGCAGTCTTAGGACATCACATTGATAAGATGCCACATGTGATTTATTATGCAAGTAAGACCTTGAATGATGCCCAAATTAATTATACAACCACCGAGAAAGAACTCTTGGCAGTTGTATTTACATTAGAAAAATTCAGGCTTTACTTGATTGGCTCACCAGTTGTGGTTTACACTGATCACTCCGCCTTAAAACATCTTTTATCTAAGAAGGATGCTAAAGGTAGGTTAATACGTTGGATCCTATTATTACAAGAATTTGATCTTGTCATTCGAGAAAAGAAAGGATGTGAAAACGTAGTAGCCGACCATCTTTCGCGCATCTCTTCTTCACCCGTGACCTTGCCAATTAACGATTCTTTTCCAGACGAACAACTCTTGATCGTATCCGGCGAACCTTGGTTCGGGGATATTGTGAATTATCTTGCAACGGGACTTATTCCCAGCAAATGGTCTAAACAGGACAAACATCGATTTCTATCCCAAGTAAAGCATTTTTACTGGGATGAACCATATTTTTTTAAGTATTGTCCTGACCAAATCATTCGCAAATGTGTCCCCAATGATAAATTCAAGAGTGTTTTGTCTTTCTTTCATGATCAGGCATGTGGAGGTCACTTTGGTCCACGAAAGGCGGCGGAGAAGGTTTTGCGATGCGGTTTTTACTGGCCAACTTTATTCAAAGATGCATTTGATCATTGCAAAACCTGTCCACAATGTGAACACACTAGTCGGATTTCTAAAAGAAATGAGATGCCACTTCAACCGATCTTGGTTGTTGAAATTTTCGACGTTTCGGGTATTGATTTTATGGGTCGTTTTCCCAACTCTTTTGGGAATTTGTACATCTTGTTAGCGGTTGATTGCATTTCGAAATGGGTGGAAGCTATTCCTTATCTCACTAATGACAACAAGGTTGTCATTAAGTTCCTTAAAGAAAATATCTTTTCGCGATTTGGACACCCACGCGCTATCATTAGCGACAACGGGACGCATTTCTGTAATCGGTCTTTCGAGACTTTGATGCGGAAATATGCAATCAACCACAAACTTTCCACACCCTATCATCCCCAAACGAGCGGGCAAGCTGAGATTTCAAATAGACAAATCAAACAAATTTTGGAGAAAACAATTTCTAAAAACCGGAAAGATTGGTCAACCAAATTGACGGATGCTCTTTGGGTATTTCGTACTGCTTATAAAACTGATCTCGGTATGTCTCCTTATCGTCGAGTGTTTGGAAAGGCTTGCCACCTTCCGGTCGAGATTGAACATAAAGCAATGTGGGCTATTAAAGAACTTAATTTCGATTTAAATCAAGCCTGCAACTTTCGGAAGTTGCAATTAAACGAGCTAAGCGAACTCCGTGAGGAAGCTTATGATAATGCGATGATTGTAAAGAACCGGACTAAGGTATTTCACGATAAAAATATTTTGAGAAAAACTTTTACCCCAGGTCAACAAGTTTTTCTTTACGATTCCCGTCTCCATCTTCATACGGGTAAGCTAAAATCTCGTTGGATAGGACCATTTGTTGTGCGGTATGTCTACCCGCACGGGGCAGTTGAGCTTGAAAATGTTAAAAACGGCTCAATTTTCAAAGTGAATGGATATAGACTAAAACCGTATTTTTCCACTGACCCCTCGGAGGAGCTTCTGTTTTTACAGGAGCCGATTTATAATGATTGATTTTCCTCCAGCTCACCTCCATGTCTCGGTAATATTGTCTCATCTTTAGAATGGAGGTGAGTCAAATTGTTTATATAAAAATAGTAAAAATTAAAAAAAAATGCAAATTTGTACATAAAATAAAAAAATAAGTTTGGGGGAGATTTTCATGTACATTCATTCTTATCCCCGTCAATAAATTTTTCCTCCCAAGCCTACAGGTTTTTGACATTTAACAGATGACAACAGTGAGAACACTACTGTAAACAGGTTTGGGGAAGGTTTGTGCTTATTTACGCATCACTCTGCATCATACTTTGCATAAGTACAAAATTTTCAAAATTTTTCTTCTATAATAAAAGATTAGAAAGTAAAAAATTACATTTAAAAGATTGGAAAAATTTAAGAAAACCAAGAAAGTTAGATGTTTTCTTAAACGAACTAGTAATAAGTAGTTATGAGCCGTTGTCCCAAGGATTAGTAAGATGAAAGAAGTCACTAATCTGAGGATAAAAATAAGTCTGAAAAATAGTTCCTATTCTGGAAGTCAAACATTTGAACACTGATACCCTACTATACGCACTTACACACGTCTTGAAGCTCGGGATAGTAGAGGATACCTTGAAATGCACTTGTCCAAAAGCCAAAGTATGGCGAAATAATAAATGAAGCATAAAAGATAAAATGGTGAAGAAAATGAATACTAGTTTTGAAATCACCAAGGCAGTATAAAAAAATATAGCGAGGGTGCTTCATCACCCAGTGCCTTAGACCAACTGGTTTAAGAGTCACTGCTAAGCCTTAGGTGTTGCAGGACAAGAAAAATACTAATTACGCTTAATATGTGAGCACATTTAGTAATCGGTCGGTTAGTACCTCAAGAAGTATTAACGGTCGCATGAAAAATGTGTGAGCAATTCCATCTAAAATATTCACCGACTAAGAAAGTAATGAGGTAGATGGACAAGAGTATGATAGCTTGAATTGAATTCTCTGAGTGTAGGGATGTCTTTTACACACACGTAGGGGTATATGATCGATGTTTGGAAGAAAGGTAGGGATGAAGAATAAAAACGATGTTTTATTGAGGGATGATGTGATTTCTAATATCTTTTCATGACTATTAAGATAAGGCTCATGACAACCGAAAAGCTAGAGTTGTTGGAAACTCTGATTTTTCAAAGTCTTTCTTTTACAATTATTATCTTTATATGTAACTTTCACAGTCTTTCTTTTATTATAGGATTTTGTAAGTGCAATCCGCTGAAAACCCTCAGGAGACAACACTCCTCCTACTAGGGACACCTAGAGCTTTAAAGGCTTGTTGCACGTGCTCGGTGCAATTGTGTTTGCCTATGAAAGTGTGCTAGTTAGTTTTTCTTTTTCTTAATAAATTTCTGCTTCTCTTGAATAAAAGAAGTTTGCTCGAGACGATCAAAATCAAGTTTGGGGGAATTTGTTCAGTCGAAAATATTGCAATCTTGAACATATCAATTTTCTCACTATTATAATCATTTAAGGATAGTTGATATATTTATAACACATATTACCAGTTCGTCTACAAATTATCAAATACCACGTGTTATATATATAATCAATATCTTTTAAAGGAAATTGTATGTTTAGTATGTCATGCATAATATTCTATATCTCCAACATTCTTTATCGAGATTCTGTGCAGAAAATTATCTCAGGATAGATATTGGAATCGCAAATTTGCCGACAAATTGCAGCAAGTCAAAGACTTGAAATCTGGCAGAGATTAAGAAGAGATAAAAATATTCCGGATATCACCTGAAGACCCATTTGCCAACACCAAACAACACAGAAAGTTTGAAGCATCAAACTCACCAAATGGCCATGGAACCGCGGCCGTGTTAGGCCGATCCGCCGCGGATCCGCGGCCGAGTTAGGGGCTCCGATAACGATACTTCTCCAGAACCTTCTCTTCAACCTCCTGGCGTGCTTGAGACGCTTCATAACCACCTAGCTTCTTCTGAAAGGCTCTGCATAACTACCAAGCTTCTTATGGAAGCTTGATTTGAGATCTATAAAAAGGAATCTAAGCTACATTGTAAAGGTTGTTGAATTTTAGGGTTGAAAGTTTAGTGACACAACTTGTGATTCCAATTCAAATCCAAATCAAGATTCGTTGAGAACTATATCAAGCGAAGACATCGAAGATCCTTTATCGCAACGCCGATCGTCATCAAGAGCAAGATCCGCGAATGATCCACGTCTCACGGTGATCGAGCCATGCAAAAATAGACGACAAATTCTATTTTCAAAGGAGTGATCGAGAGCTTAGTCTTGTAATCTCGGATTGAGAAGTGTAAATTTGAGAAGATTTAGTAAAGGTGATCAATTTTTAACTCTCGCTTTCTTTACATTCTTGCATTATGAAACTTCTCATTCTTGATTCTTTTATTTTCATGATGCGGGAGTAAATCTCTGCTTGCTAAAGAATTGAAGGAAATCGGTAGATCTAATGATGATGAAAATCCTAAAACTAATCTTAAGTCTTATTAGAATTGTGAACTTTAGGAAAAAAAATCATCAATTACCTAATTTGGATTGAGATCACCATTTTTGATAATTTCGTTGCAATTTGGGAATTGAATGATTGAAGATTTTCTTTGCTAAAGATTAGATTTGAATGATGATCAATGAAAAGACAAGGGATGTAAGTGCACGGCGGCGCCCCGGCCGTCAAACCGACGGCCAAATGCGGAAACGGTGATAAACTTTAATTTTGCGAACTTTGCAAACCGGCACCACCGCGCACTAAACTCCGGATCGGGCCATTAAACTAGTCCTAGCTAAGTAACAAGATAGGGAAGAGAGATATACCGACTGATCCGAGTCCTCCGGTCTTCTCGTCATCGTCCCGATCTCCCGCGGAAACTCCGGTCGTCGCCTCCTCGCCGGAAGGGCACCACATCGCCTGTATCTTTTACGGGCTCCCGCCTCTATACCGAGGCAACTCGGGCATGAAGCTGGCAAGTCGACATGCCCAAGATTTGCTGTAGAATAATGTAGAATCGTTGTCTCTTTAGGGTTTTGTATAGTTGCCATGATGGAGGAATTTTTTGCACAAGGATTTTCATAGATGCTTGAGGGAACAATGGTGCATGCAAGGAAAAAGGCTCGGCCAAAAAATCCTATTGTGCTCACTGTCAAAAAACAATGAAGCAAGCTCATCCCCTTATATAATTAATTAATCCATTATCTCCCCTCTTCAAAAAAAAAACAGCCCCTGCACACTTATTAAAAGCACATTCCCCTTTTTAATAAATTAATCCCTTAACATCCAAATGAAACACTAGCAAAACACATGGGGGAGGGGGCCCACGAAAACATGCAGGAACCATTTTCCCTTGTCCAAAACTTCAACCATACTTCACTTCTATTCACACCTTAACCTCATAAATGCAAAAGTATGGATGAAAGATTCAAATCCTATCATAATGAAGACAAGTGCAAGAAACCCCCTCCTCAAATGTTATTTGCACAATTGCAAATAACCCCCCTCCATCGGAAAAGTCCGGCCGGGAAAGAACAAAGGAAAACCGGCCGGAACGGAATGCAAACTGGCAACTCCAGAAAACTGGTCCCGTAATAAATTACAGGAAAACCCCGATACTGTGCATACACACCCGCATCTGTATTCCGACCGGATACAAATGCAATGAGACAAAATCTACACTGTACTAAACTAGGATCCGGCTTAAACCAAAGCCGGCTAGTAATGTTCGTCCGATCCTGATCCGTGCAATACCGCACGTATCTGATCGAACCCTGCCATATATCCATACGGCCACTAGTACAAACCGTCCGATCCTGATCCGTGCAATACCGCACGTATCTGATCGGACCCTGCCATATCTCCATACGGCCTCTACAGCGTTTCGCCCGAAAGCTTGAGTAACTGTAAGTGTGTGGTGGACTCTAAAGACTCGTCAATACTATGGCTGTGGATTTAACCACTAGCTCGTCAGAGGTATAAGCCAATACGTAACGGGCTACCAGCTATTGACCAAAAGGGACGTCGATGAGCGAACTCATCCTGACACCCTACTGAGCCTGTCAGTGACAATATCCGTACAGTCCGGTCCGTTCGTCTACGAGCATCGCATGTCGGGCCTAGGGGGTGGGTAAAAGTCAGACCCCCAAAAGCAGTACAAGTCGTGTCGGAGTGTAGCCCAGAACACCCTGAGATACTACTGGAATACCTACCAGTAAATCTCCTGCCTTGGGCAAGGACTTCGTGTAATGGCTCTCCTAGACACAGCGCGACCTCACCCCCAATACCGGGAGAGACGAACCCCTGAAGATCCGCTCACTGCCTCCATGTGGCTCGGGACTGTACCCAACTAAAACCTGTTTGCACGACTCCTTTGAGCCGTGGTAGGGTAGTAATCAAAGCACAGTGGGAACTCACACGAGACAAATGACGATCTCAGGTCGATGAACTAACCTGTACACATGTCACCAGGGAACTGCTATCTGACGTCAGGTATAAGACCAACTAGCATGTTCCCGGCGAGTCCTGTCCGGTGTACTCATAACCCAATGAGCACCTGTATACATCTTAGGTGAACCAACTGACACCAGTGGCTTGTGAGACCGGCCACCGCCCCTCGTCGGGGTCTCGACTGTATACACTAGTCTACTCTGGAGAATCGATGCCCTGTCTCGAAACTCCCACGACTAGGGACCTTTTAAGGATATGCTTGTAGACCCCAGCTCTCACGTATATGATCGCCCTCATACTGCTGGTCGTCAAGCAAGAATCCTAGGGGCTCTATCAACGTGCAATAGCGACCTGTCAGGTCACCTAAAGCAGTACACGATGATAAAGGTAAACCAGATAGCATACTATCATCTCGAGTAAGACTGTCGTCCCGGGATAGGTCCTCCCTCAATCATTGCAATCACGTGCCTGTGATCCAATAATTGACTCTGAGGGCACTATCTCCAACAATCTCCCACTTGCACTCAAGGCTAATTATTGCGATGTCGCAGACTCACAGCCCTTGTGATACCGAACACCCAACTTCTCTACTAGTCAGTCGCACAAAGCCTGTTTGCGAAACTATTGCGTTCGAGGAATAGCCTCAGTGAGTGGATCCGCCTAGATGTTTCTTTCTATGTCTCTCTATATCTCAAGTTCGCGGAGAAAGCCATCTCCCGAAATGAGCAATACCTGTCTTAGAATGTCTGGATGTCTGATGGGACCTAGCTCATAAATGAACTCCAAATCCAAACTTCTCAGACTGTATCGTCAACTGAACTTAATCAGTATCCTGCGCCATGCCTCCCTCAGTATTGCCTTGGATCACCTGTCCAGAATACTGCCCCTCGACAGAAGGAAAACTATAACTCTGACAACCTCCTTGTCGTCCAGGTCACCTTGGAAGCCTGGAATGATAACTGTCTCCCAAATGAGGCTGTCGTTATCATATCCCTAGAATATTCACTTATGTTCTAAAACTGCTTCCGACTGTTTCTCCAGGATTGGATCAATGTCAACTTATTGCATCTAGTGCAAGAACAACATCTGGTGTGGTACATGACATCTCATGATTGACTCAATTGCCTAAGCAAGTGATCTGCCAATCATGCACATCCCTCTCTACTTTAGTCTATAAGACACCTTTAGAGAGGGTGACTCCATCACCTGCAGGTACACTACCGTGCCAGGAGTCGTCCATTCTAAATACTCTTAGAATGCTGTCTAAGTACCCTTGTGGAGAAAACACTGTGTGACGACCAAAGTATAACCGATCGTAGTATAGGAATATCACTTCCTACTTTGTGTATGTCATCCAAAACCCGGATATCACACCCTATTACCTTCTCAACAGATCCATCCTCTATTCTGATGACGTCAAACCTATGACTGTCACATCAGAAATAGATGATCTAACTCCGCTATATCTGCTCATGTCTATAAATAGACATAAGCCTGATGTCCACCAATGCTTCCGCTGCTCCCACTGACTACGAAAACCCTCTGGCAGAGTCATATAGACGTGCACTTCTAAAGCTAGTTTAGAACGACGCTATACTCATCCTCCTGCCGGGTCTCACAGCCTGGAACAACAACAATGGCAAGTGTGGGTAAACAAGAACTTCCCTGTCACCGTCCTTGAGGCTACCGGAGTACCTCTCGGGTGCCTGAAGTTACCCACCATATCTGCGGAGTGGCCAATGGAATGTCAAAACAGATTGAATCTTTAGGTTCCTTATCAAATCTTCAGTAATCGTTTGCGGTTCTGGAATCACTTCCAGTTCTACCATACTCCCACTACTGTTTTTGAAAAAATCCATTTTTATTAAAACTGTGGCGAGTCAAGAACAATATCACTATTGATCTTTCGTGTGGTAGAAAGTCAACCCTCGTCATAGCCTGGGTCAACCCACAAACAGCCATTACAGAAACGTGCCTTGAGTTGTCCAGTGTCTGGTTTTAATCATAAGCCGGACAACTCCCCGTACCTTAACATCGTTAAGATATGAACTGTTCTATATCCAATATAGAACCAGAGGCACTGATTTAATTGAACCAGATTCAAATCATGCAGCTGTCTCCAGTGCATGTCAACTAAATGGAGAGAGGCCGATCAGCGTTGCTCAACTTAGGAATGCTTCCAATTATGAGTAACCTGAAAGAGAAGCAATTTCTCTTTATCATTACTATCAACTGAATACCATACACAAGTATCTACATCTTCGATTACTTTGAAGAATCCCGATACTTGCTACACCTGGTTCTCTACTCTATTCAAATACCTATAACTCCTCAAAACTTAGACCCTGTGTTTCTACGAAATACATGTCTAAGAACTAGAGAAGTTAAAAGTAAACAGAATATAGTATGAGGACCAACCCCTTTGTCCTAATGGACACTGGACAACATACAATACTCTGTATAAGTCCGCTGAGTCTAACAACTCTTTCACTGTGTGTCGTAGGTTGAAAACTGTACTTATGGTTAAGAAGAATTACACCCCTGTTTAATGCTCCTTACCTAACCATCCACTGATATAGGAAAATGTCATCGACATAATATCAAAAGGTATATCTCACTCTATGAAAATAGACGTACAGATATATCAATTTGAAATTGGTGCACAACAGCGGATATTCAAAACCAAATATTTGCCGACCGGCAAACATCCCAGGTGATCTCCTTAAATATCACTGATTACAACGAATCCCGATATAATGAGGATGATCACTCAATTCCCAATAACTTACTCCCACTCATCATCTGTAAAACCATACAGATGTGAGAATCATACCTGGTAAATACATACCCTGGAGTAAGTATCCAATCGGGAAATCAGTTTTTCTTTTAACAGTACACAGTTGAACTGAAACATTGAAATGTTTCGATGGGGTATTCTGGTATTCCTAGTAATGCCTCTACCATTATCCAGATTCACAGCTATAACCGCATAATTCTTTGCCACCTCTCCAAATCTCTTTATTTGTCTTTAGTCGTTACCTTCTGCACACCCCTTAGGCCAAATGGTTTTCTTCCTTCCCTACCGTTCGGCACCAGCCTATGGTTTGGAAGAAGACTATCCAATAAGCATAATGGGTGTACTGTCCTAGTCCTAGGAGCACGCGCAATGCGAGAGAAGGTGAAGATAAAAGACAACCGAATAAACCTTATTCCTATTTCTCCTGGACCAGAATCCATCCCCGAACTGGAACAAGTTCCTTTCGAGTTCGTATATAACCATACGATGGAGTATCCAAATAAACTGTGGATCTTCGTAGTGATACGGAGTGTCCTGGAGAAATACAAAGGTGATTTAGGATTGGCGAAGAAATACTTGGTTTGGTTGTGAATATCAGTCGCAATTTACTTTGCCCTCTTACTAATCCCTTGCTTTGTCTTAATCTTAATACCTTCTGCACACCATCGTTATGCTAATTGGTTTTCTTCATTCCCTACCGGTCGGCACCAGCCTAAGGTCTGGAAGAAGACTATCCAATTTGCGTAATAGGTGTACTACCTCCTAAACTAAGGAGTACTCGCAACTTGAGAGAAGGTAAAAGGGAAAAGACAACTGAATAATCCTATCCGTTTTCTCCAGAACCGGAAACCATCCTCGAATTCCTTCGAGTTCGTATCTAACCATACGATGGTTTTGTCCAATGGAAGTGGACGTTCGTAGTAATACGGGGTGTCCTGGAGAAAAGGGTAAAAGTAGGAGTGGCAATGAGGTCTGCAACTCTGATAATCCAAAAGCCAGTGTAAAGAAGGTTCGGTTAACTTGGTCTCTGAGTCATAGTCTTAGGGTCGGGTCAATGGTCGCTGCCAAAGAGAGAGAGAGAAGAAACACTCAGCGTGCACTCTAACCTAGATCAGAATGGTTACCAATTTATCTAATCAGGAAACCTCCCACTGTACCTCAAACTCTCCTCCAAACCTGAAAGAAGAATTAGTCGGGGTCACCCGAGGAGTAAACCAACTCATCAGTGGGAATCGGGATCCAACTATCATCGCATGATAACGTGACGGAATCCGCTCACGGTATCACACTCCAGAAGGTATGCGCATATATCTGGCAAGTTTCAGTTCTTTTGAAACTCCCGATGTGGATTTCTGCCCTATGCTCTTATGACCTTGACTTTGGCCAACAAATTATAAGTCACATGTCAAGTTCTACCCGTCATTCTCCAGGTTAATTTGAGCCCACCCGTACAAGCCCTTGACTTTGGCCAACAAGGCTATACGACTGCCCCAAACCAACGCATCTATCTATGCTGCATATGAATAACCAACAGCTACCAAACACTGTGCCTTGACTTTGGCCAACAAACACAGCTTGAATACTATTGACTACCCATATGAAACGACGGAGGGCTACGAATGGTTTCTGGCGAAAACCTTTAACGTAATGAACTTGATATCGTTGAAGGAACGGATAGCTTTTTAGAAAATATAGTGACGAAAACCTTTACTAAAGAGGTCACTCCTGGTGAAGGGATCTCGGCTCTTTCCCCGTAGAATGGGGTGCTGGATATTCATAACCGAATATCACTGTGCAAAGCAAAAGTAATCGGCTATAGTGAAGTTAATGCCCTGACGCAAACTTCTGTCTAAGGAGTCACTCCCGGTGAAGGGATCTCGGCCCTTGCCTAGTCGACTGAGGAGCAGGATATTCCAAATGAATACCACGATGCAAAATAAAAGTGAACGTCCTTGCAATAACAGCTTTTTGAAAAGTGTTCCAACAACATCAGAAAAGGTTTGTTTAAACTTGCATTGATCCGAATCAATGCAGTCCCATCAATTGATCACACCATAAAGAACGAAAATATACTGACGTACGTATATGCCATCCGCATTCGCCACTCGGTCCCGTCATCACCCGTTAGGTTAGCTAACTAACGACAGAGCGGGGACTGGACTAGTGCGGATGAAAAACATATACAACATCTACTAATATATATACCAATATATTATATTTCGCTCAAGGCGTGAATAAAATGCAACATCACAGAAATGTACAGTATCACAGAACAATACAGATATTTGGGATCCCCGGGTTTCACAGAGCCACTGCTGAAACCCGAAGTTCCCCTGGTCGTGTGGATAGCCTGTGCAATGAAAACCTAGACCCCTACGGGCGCGGCAAGTCACCCGCCAAAACCTGAAGCGAGGCAGCCCCCTTCAGCACCGTGAATGGACCACCCAGCACTTCACGGAATCCGGCAACTTGGGCACCCCTCCTGGGTCAACCTGTACCCCCTACGAGTGCGGCGAATAGCCCGCCAATCCTAAAGTGAAGCCCCTTCCGTCTCAATGCCATGAGATGCGGGCTTGTTGCCCTCTTGAACCCGGCTATCCGTGCACCCCTCCGCGGGGTAAACCTAGTACAGAAAGTAAAATATACATACAACGGGTACATCGACCGCAACCAGGTCGTGCCCCAAAATAATAATACAAACAGGCAGTGACGGCAGTCCACATGTCGGACGCTCGTCCCGCAATATCAAATGTACATAATACAACCACAACTGTACTAGTATTGCATCCAGGCTATCCCCCACGACCGATCCGCAACATCACAGCAAAACACAGAACATCAACGTGAAAGTCACGTTCGCAAATCCGTCTAACCGGGCTATAGCAGTTAGACCGGATTTACCGATCGAGTGACATTCACGGTCGCAGATATAATATAAATACTGTGAAAAATGTGTTTAAAATATCCGATCGATCAAAAATTAACAAGTGGGCCCCCAAGCAATACTGTAGCACTCACAGAAAATCTGGGCCCAATTTTAATATTCCAGAACCCCTATTTTTAGCCCACAAGCCCACTGCAAAAAAATGATGACATGATCCCTCATTCATGCGGCGGATCCGCGGCCTACAGAGTGGTAATGGCCGCGGATCCGCGGTCGTACGGAGGGATCGTGTTGTCGAATTTTTCCAGTGTTCTTAGAACTCCCTGCACATCATTCTGAGACAACCTGAAAAATTTTTCGAGACCAAAAAATTTCAACAGAAAACTGATGTGAACAAAAATGCAAGTTTTGGAATTTTGGTCGATCGGAAATGCAAAACACATCAAACGAAGCTAGACGAAGTTAATGGCGAGGCTCTGATACCACTGTAAGTGCACGGCGGCGCCCCGGCCGTCAAACCGACGGCCAAATGCGGAAACGGTGATAAACTTTAATTTTGCGAACTTTGCAAACCGGCACCACCGCGCACTAAACTCCGGATCGGGCCATTAAACTAGTCCTAGCTAAGTAACAAGATAGGGAAGAGAGATATACCGACTGATCCGAGTCCTCCGGTCTTCTCGTCATCGTCCCGATCTCCCGCGGAAACTCCGGTCGTCGCCTCCTCGCCGGAAGGGCACCACATCGCCTGTATCTTTTACGGGCTCCCGTCTCTATACCGAGGCAACTCGGGCATGAAGCTGGCAAGTCGACATGCCCAAGATTTGCTGTAGAATAATGTAGAATCGTTGTCTCTTTGGGGTTTTGTATAGTTGCCATGATGGAGGAATTTTTTGCACAAGGATTTTCATAGATGCTTGAGGGAACAATGGAGCATGCAAGGAAAAAGGCTCGGCCAAAAAATCCTATTGTGCTCACTGTCAAAAAACAATGAAGCAAGCTCATCCCCTTATATAATTAATTAATCCATTATCTCCCCTCTTCAAAAAAAAACAGCCCCTGCACACTTATTAAAAGCACATTCCCCTTTTTAATAAATTAATCCCTTAACATCCAAATGAAACACTAGCAAAACACATGGGGGGGCCCACGAAAACATGCAGGAACCATTTTCCCTTGTCCAAAACTTTAACCATACTTCACTTCTATTCACACCTTAACCTCATAAATGCAAAAGTATGGATGAAAGATTCAAATCCTATCATAATGAAGACAAGTGCAAGAAACCCCCTCCTCAAATGTTATTTGCACAATTGCAAATAACCCCCCTCCATCGGAAAAGTCCGGCCGGGAAAGAACAAAGGAAAACCGGCCGGAACGGAATGCAAACTGGCAACTCCAGAAAACTGGTCCCGTAATAAATTACAAGAAAACCCCGATACTGTGCATACACACCCGCATCTGTATTCCGACCGGATACAAATGCAATGAGACAAAATCTACACTGTACTAAACTAGGATCCGGCTTAAACCAAAGCCGGCTAGTAATGTTCGTCCGATCCTGATCCGTGCAATACCGCACGTATCTGATCGAACCCTGCCATATATCCATACGGCCACTAGTACAAACCGTCCGATCCTGATCCGTGCAATACCGCACGTATCTGAACGGACCCTGCTATATCTCCATACGGCCTCTACAGCGTTTCGCCCGAAAGCTTGAGTAACTGTAAGTGTGTGGTGGACTCTAAAGACTCGTCAATACTATGGCTGTGGATTTAACCACTAGCTCGTCAGAGGTATAAGCCAATACGTAACGGGCTACCAGCTATTGACCAAAAGGGACGTCGATGAGCGAACTCATCCTGACACCCTACTGAGCCTGTCAGTGACAATATCCGTACAGTCCGGTCCGTTCGTCTACGAGCATCGCATGTCGTGCCTAGGGGGTGGGTAAAAGTCAGACCCCCAAAAGCGGTACAAGTCGTGTCGGAGTGTAGCCCAGAACACCCTAAGATACTACTGGAATACCTACCAGTAAATCTCCTGTCTTGGCCAAGGACTTCGTGTAATGGCTCTCCTAGACACAGCGCGACCTCACCCCCAATACCGGGAGAGACGAACCCCTGAAGATCCGCTCACTGCCTCCATGTGGCTCGGGACTGTACCCAACTAAAACCTGTTTGCACGACTCCTTTGAGCCGTGGTAGGATAGTAATCAAAGTACAGTGGGAACTCACACGAGACAAATGACGATCTCAGGTCGATGAACTAACCTGTACACATGTCACCAGGGAACTGCTATCTGACGTCAGGTATAAGACCAACTAGCATGTTCCCGACGAGTCCTGTCCGGTGTACTCATAACCCAATGAGCACCTGTATACATCTTAGGTGAACCAACTGACACCAATGGCTTGTGAGACCGGCCACCGCCCCTCGTCGGGGTCTCGACTGTATACACTAGTCTACTCTGGAGAATCGATGCCCTGTCTCGAAACTCCCACGACTAGGGACCTTTTAAGGATATGCTTGTAGACCCCAGCTCTCACGTATATGATCGCCCTCATACTGCTGGTCGTCAAGCAAGAATCCTAGGGGCTCTATCAACGTGCAATAGCGACCTGTCAGGTCACCTAAAGCAGTACACGATGATAAAGGTAAACCAGATAGCATACTATCATCTCGAGTAAGACTGTCGTCCCGGGATAGGTCCTCCCTCAATCATTGCAATCACGTGCCTGTGATCCAATAATTGACTCTGAGGGCACTATCTCCAACAAGGGATAGTGAAGGAGAAATCCTAGTTTCTTCAATAGATCCCTAATCTTCATTCATCGCTATCGATCTAGCTATAATTCATCAATAGATAAGATAAGTCATTATTAGTATTCATCATTGCTACTAATTTCTATCGATTCCTACAAACTATTCTTTATTTTCTTGATAACTAAAATTGATTTTGGATACTTTCTTGATTTGTAATTCTTGATCATGTTCTTGATTTTCTTGAAATGACAACTCAATTAAATCTTGAATTTTCTTTGATATTTTCTTTCAATTCATCTAAAGCAAAAACGAATAAATTCACGAATCTCAGTAGATGATCCGTATTCATTAACGAATTACATCGACACCGTTATTGATTGCGGCTATAAATTCTTTAGTTGTGATAACATTTTTAAAACAC
Organism: Agapanthus africanus; assembly: GCA_030015575.1. Classification (NCBI taxonomy): domain Eukaryota; kingdom Viridiplantae; phylum Streptophyta; class Magnoliopsida; order Asparagales; family Amaryllidaceae; genus Agapanthus; species Agapanthus africanus. The sequence continues at coordinate 50,968,135 of JASDDO010000019.1, forward strand.
AATCTTAACGATCAATCAGTACGGAACGTATATTATTGTACGAGAGGTCGCTTAAAAGACACCTACATGAATTCTCGTGTCGTTGTCCCGTGGGTTATGACGGGGCCTTGTACTACATGTTACCATAGTCCACGGGGTAAGATGGACTCCTCTCGTATACATGAATACTTTCTTTACCAAGCTATAAACAACCACGTTATAATAACCATCATATACCTGTACAACTTACTTGTTCATTTAACACTACTTATTATATTCTCTTTCTTCTTTTGGGACTTACCGAGCGCTAGTTCGCTGATGACATTCCCTTCTGTTTCTTTTTTGGAATGTTCGTCAGGATGACAGGACTCTCAGGAGATTGAGCCTAACTAGGAGGACTTGGACCAGCTTGCAGCACAACCGGACTTCTAGTTCCTTGTACTTACTTTCCTGTATGCCATTGTTTAGGCACCGCTTTATATCATTGTATCTTTTCATTTTCAGACAGTTGTATGTAAAGATGAAGTTAAAAAAGTTGTTGTTTTATTTTTACACTCTTGTCATTCTTGTACATTTTTATATATTGCTTAACTATGCTTAACGTATTTATTTCTCAGTAAATACGTTGCGGCCTGTCATGTTACTGTTTCCATCTACTGGAAAGCGGGGCATGACAGGTTTTGTTGGTGGCCTATGCAGGTCCCTCAGTAGTAGGTCTGTGGTTCGAGGACGAATCATTGTTCAAAGGTAGGGAGAATGTCGGGACCGGGTTCTTGCTCACGGAACAAAGTGTCACACGGAACAAAGTGCCACGCCAATTGTCATGCCAAGGGAGCGGAGTCCACCTCTTGAATCTGAGGGATTGTCGGAACACATTCCGAGAGAGGACCGAACTGCATTATAAATATAATGATACCACTCTCAATTACAGAGGCGCATTTTAAGTGAACCGGAACTACATGTGCTTGATAACTCCGTAGTTAAGCATGTTCGGGCCAGGGAAGTCTTGGGATGGGTGACTTCCTGGGAAGTGGCCTTTGGTCGGGTCCGGTTCGCTCTAAAGGGAAAAACAGTGTAGTTTCGACCAGAGCGGAAAATACCATCTGTAGTGGGGCGTGGGGCGTTACAAGGGTAGTAATTTAAGTACAGTGGGAATTCATATGAGACAAATGACGATCTCATGTCAAAACACTTGTTTCCCCAATCAGAGCAAAGCTCTGTTTTGAATTTCAAAATTCAAAAATTGAAGCAACGTTTCAAATCCCATGAGCTGCGCGATGCGTGTCAAAAGAAGACACGCCAGCGCCAGGAGCGTTGCGCCCTAGGCAGCGCACCCCCAATCAGAGCAAACCTCTATTTCAAAATTCAAAATTTAAAAGTTGAAGCAACGCTTCAGATCCAGCGCTCTGCGCTGCGCGCCACGTGTCAAACACGGGTGCGCTAGCGCAGCTACGCTGCGCGCCACGTGTCGAACGTAGGTGCGCCAGCGCAAAGTACGCCAGCGCTGAAATTAAAAAAATTCCCCACCTTCAGATCAAAAGATCTAATAATAATGAATAATTATTAATTAATCAGAATTAAAATTCTGTTATGGAAAGAATTTTCAATCTTATTAAAACAAGAAGATTATCTTCTGTAAAACAGAAACCTTAGGATCAAAGATCCAACGGTGGGAAATATTCCCAAATCAATCAGAAAAAGATCTCTTAAACTGATTTAACAAATCAATTGGCCCTATATAAAGGCCCCAAGACTTCAAGTCTCAGATAGAAAAAACCCCTGCAAGCTTTGAGAAAAAACTCAAAAGAGAAAGAAAGGCAAGCCTTTGAAGAAAAAAGATCATTTCTTCATCTTTAAAGGTAAAGAATTAATTCTTGAACAACAGAGATGAAATCATCTCGTAAAAAGAAGAAACATCTTCTAAAAAGATCTTAGATCTATAAAAAAGACCAAGGTCTTTGATTAAACATAAAGGATTAAAAGATCTAATCATAAAAATATAAAAAAGAAGTATTTTAGTTCACTCACAGATCTTTTGATCTATAAAGGCAGAGCCTTTAATAAGAATAAGAACTTAGTTCTTGAATCTTGAGGCAAAGCCTCCTTTAAGAAGAACATAAACTTGTTCTTTGATTTTAAAATTGATCAAAACGCGCTTTGCGCTATTGGAAAGTGCTTTGCACTCATAAGCTGCGCCTTTGCGCTCCTTGGATCGGCGCTCAGCGCCAAAACATGCCACGTGTCAACCATAGACACGATCTGCGCTTTGCGCTCCTGAAAACAGCGCACCGCGCTCTTAGGCTGGCGCTCAGCGCCAAGCGCGCCACGTGTCACTCACCGGCGTACCCATAAACTAGCGCAGTGCGCTCATAAATTAAAAGCGCAGTACGCTAACAAACTAGCGCTTAGCGCTAAGCAACACATGTCCTCCTCGTGTGCTCTAACCGACAGAAGCGCAAGTGCTTTTTGACTAGCGCAAAGCGCCTAGTGCGCCACGTGGTGCGCTGTCAAAACATACCTTGTTCTGATAAATGTTATGCATTCAATATAAGACAAAAAATGTCTGAGCCCAATGTTTAACATTATTAAAAGGGCAGAGCCCAAATAAAGACCTAACATGCAGAACAAAAATAAAAATGTTAAACATTTTTTTAACTGGACTTAGCCCAATTCTGGCCATAAGTCCTCAATTTGAATTGAACTGAGCTCATCTGCTCTTCCAATCAATTTACACCCGGTTCGAGGGTACATTTCTTTACTCCTCTGATATCTGTCGTTGTAATTCCTTAACGTTGTCAGAGAGGTAACGGGTCCCGACAACCACACATTACATCGGACTGTGGAGTCCTTAAATCCACGGACTATGATGTCTTTAACCTTGACCGTGATGTCTTAAAACTAACGTTGGACTGTGGAGTCCTTAAATCCACGGACTATGATGTCCTTAACCTCGACCGTGATGTCTTAAAACTAACATCGGACTGTGGAGTCCTTAAATTCATGGACTATGATGTCCTTAACCTCGACCGTGATGTTTTTAAACTAACATCGGACTATGAGGTCCTTAAACCCACGGACTATGATGTCCTTAATCTCGACCGCGATGTCTTTAAACTAACAATGGACCCCCATGTCCTTAAACTGGAAATCGACCGCAATGTCACTAAACTAAAAAATAGAGCCCAATTGCTCTCTTGTCAGATCTAAATGGTCCCGTTAAGTTGATCTTAGTCTAAATTTAGACTAACGTATCCTTAACAAAAGTTTAAGTTGATCTTAGTCTCAAATGAGGCTAATGTATCCTTAAACCCAACCCCCAAACCCAAATCTAAAAAAGATACGGATTTGGACTAGTCCATGCCCTACGGGCGACGACATAACTTAGTCTTCGTATACAATCCATGGGCAACAAAACACAAAACAAACACCCACGACACGAAGTGACCATCTGGAGAAGAAGAAAGTTGTTACCACGATGCGGTAGCGTAATTAACTGCAGGGGATTGCGCATTCAGGCAAGAGCGTCCCCACAATAAAAAAACCCTCTCAAACGAGGGGGAATCTGATGAAGTCTGCTACATCGGCCGCATCCGTTTAAACCTTCGATACATGGTGCCATAAATCAACTTGGCATCTTCGGAGAGGTGGATGGATAGCACCAATTAGCATCTGCCCCGAATTTCAGGCAAGACGTACACCGCGTCTCCGCCGCGTCTTTTGGAGGGGAACAGATTCTGGCACGCCCGGTAGGACCTTTTCCTCTTTCATTCCACACTTCGTGTATCGTGTTCGCGAACCAATCGCGGTTTGCTAATGGTTGCCCTTGGGTTTCGAGGTACTAAGATTTGGCGTTTTTCTTGGTGCAGATAGCAATGATCAATGGCGTTCACCTGCTCGAAGTGTTCCACATGCAGCTGCAACTCGCGTCCTGCCTCAACTAGGGGCATAACTTACGGGCCCCAAGCGGCTTCCCTGTTCACGATGCCCATGGAACAGGTCACTCAAACCACCACAGGGCTGTTTTTCGGGACCATGCTCCCGCCAACGAGCTTCACCGCTCCCGTGTCCGTACCAGAAGCTTCCAAGAAGTCGGTCTTCGATCGACTTACAGCTACTGCGGCCCCTCTCAACGGGTCGTCCAGCACCGGTGCCTCGGTCTTCTCCAGATTGGGCCAAGATTCCTGTGGGCCCACAATGAAGCTTGCAATCCCAGAGAAGGTTATTCCGAAGAGAGTAACCAAGCCTGCTCCTGAAGTTATCAAGGTGGCCTCTCCTGCTAAGGGGTCGGTCTTTACAAGACTGACTGTCACAACTCCCGCTCCTGCTACTCAAAGGACATCGGTCTTCAACAGGCTGACGCCAGCAACGGCCTTTCACCTGAACAGGGGGCAAGACAAGGTCATCCCCGTCACCGAGCCAACTCCATCAGCTCGACACGCTCGACGTCGCCACTGGCGCCGAGTGAGGAAGGCCGGAGGTAACTCCCCTTCTGGGCTAACTCCACCAGCCCCGACGGTGGAAATTAATGCTGCTGTTCCGATTAGGAACAGCTTTGAGCTGCTGAATAAGGTGCGTAGGAATTCTCCAACCGCCGTACTGAAAAGATCTCCTCCTCCGGTGGAGAATGTTGCGGAAGCAAAGCCAGAACAGCCCCCTCAGCGGCCATCCACCAAGATCTACAAAGTCTGGCGGCAGGTCCGGAACTCAGTTGTTGATCAAGATTACCCTCACCGACAAAAAAAGGGCGAAGGTTCAACAAGAAGAAAGCCATCCTGCCAAGCCACAAAAAGCTATCTGGATGCCCACCACGACAGCCCCTTCAACTTCGACCGCTCATAAGAAGAGAAGGCCGGAGAAGATCCCCATGCCTGCGACAAATGTCAAAGGCACTGAGCCCAAACGCCCTAAGTCTGGGGGCATAACGATCCATACTATTTACATGGCATCCGGGAAGGAAGATAGTCGCGCTTCTACGGGCCACCGACCACTCACCCGATCCATCACAATGGCTCAAGAACAGCAACAGCAGAAGCTCCAGGAGATGCTGACTGCAATGGCCGCACTCACCGGGCCAAAAGAAAGCCCGGAGGCGTCATCGGAATAACGTCACGAACACGAAACCGATGCTGACTTCCTTCGCAGAGTCCTCGAAAAGAAGGACAAAGAAGTCGCGGAGCAAGCGGCTAACATAAAGCGAATGTCACTTCTCTTCCAAGACATGGTCGGGATGATGATACAGCCGGAGCCTCCAGCCGAAGATCCTCCAGTGATAATTGAAGATGATAAAGGAGAAATATCGAATCCTCTGCCGACTCTGTCAACAGCCAAGGAGGAAACTATATCCAAAGCTGCCCTGGATGACTATATTGCTCAACAAATACGAGTTCACCAGGCAAATGAAGCGGTCGGCCAAGTTGTTAAAACTGGGCGACCATATCCAGGCTGGTATGACCAGATAAAATACCCGCCGGGATACATGATCCCCAAATTCCATGTATACAAGGGGACAAGCAATCCCCACCAGCACGTCACCCAGTTCAGAGCTCTGTGTGGCAACACCGGGGGCGATGATAAACTTTTGCTCCGCCAATTCATCGACAGCTTATCAGAGATGATGTTTGAATGGTACTCCAAACTTCCAACGACTCCGTCAAAACTTTCGCAGAAATGAAGTTATTGTTCACCCAGCGATTCACGAGTGCTAGTGAACGCACTCCAATAACGGCATTGATCAATGCGAGAGTAAAACCGGGGGAAACTTAGGTTCAATACGCAATCCGATGGCGGAACCCGTGGTCGAAGTGCGAACAGCGCATCGAAGAAGCACCAGCGGTGGGCATGTTCGTGGGCACCCTAGACCCTCATGCAACTATTTCACAGTTCATGATGTTCTTCAAACCGACCATGTTCCAGGCCCTAATCGACAAGCTGGCCCAGATGGACCAGATGGGTCATAGACCATCTCCCCCGAAGCCGGAACCACGGAACGAAAAGGGTAAAGGGAAGGCGATCTTCGTTGCAAACACCCAACAGCGGCCCAGTGCCCCAAAACTAGCGGATCAATTGGAGGAGAGACGGCGCTATTACAATGAGAAAATGAAGCGTCCTTACTCATTCTCGCGGGATAAAACGAAGAGGCTGTTTGAGCTGGCGGTGCGCAACAGGCTTATCAATTTGCCAAATCCAAGGCGACCACCACAACCCAGCGAAGTGAATAATCCCAATTATTGCCCTTACCACCAAACTGTAAGCCATCCGATCGAAGATTGCTTCGTCTTTAAGGGATGGATCGAAGATCAGTACCTACAAGGCAAGTTTGCGTTATCTGAGAAGTGGAAAGTAAATCCACCACAACCGCACACTCTTAAGAAGACGGACACACCGGGGGCAACATGCTCTTTTGTTGAGGAAGCTCCATGGGAGGTGGCTCTTTCGGCCAAAACCAAAAGGATGCTGAATGACCTCCAGATATGCCCGGCGATCAGGTGGAAGAAACCGCTGGAACCCCAGATCATTGAAGGGATGTTGAAACCGCGCCCGACTCCAAAAATCGGTGGTAATAGCTAAAGCGTTCATGCTCAGCCGTCGAAATCTTTGAAAAAGAAGAAGAAATCCAAAAAGCCCGTGAAGCCTAGCGACAAGCGCACGGACCTACAGAAACAGATTGACACGCTAGAAGAGTACAACCAGAAGGCGCGAACCCCAATCACGCTTCAAGAGTTCCTCGGCCATGTCCTTGAGGACGAAGATGATGGAGAAGACTCGTCGGATGGATCTGAGGATTACGTAGCAAGTTGTCATGCGATCTCTCATTCGTCGCTAGACAATGAAAAAGCTCCCTGCACAGCGAGACTGGAGGCAGGTCCCGAGCCAGAACTTCTATAGCCGTCAAACGAAATTATCGACGCCTTCCTGAATGAGATTCATCTGAAAAGTAAAGCCAATCGGAAGCGTGAGATGTCCATATTTGAAAGAGCCAAACGCCGGCGACTAGACGAAAGAGTCGAGACACTCCCACCGAATCAAGGAACATCCGTCGCGGATAAAAACAAGTTCAAGACGAGGAAAAGGTTTGCTAAAGCCATATCAATGGGAATGAAGCTACCACCCTCTGAAGGAAACACTCCTGGTGAAACGGAAACACATCCTAGCTACTGCTTATATCATCGAAAGATTTCGCACCCTACCGAAGAGTGCGACGTTTTTAAAAGGTGGTGGCAGGGATATGTTGTTCATAGACAACATTTTAAGCGAATGAAATGCAAAACTCGTCGGGAGCAAAGAAATACAACCCAGAAGCATAAAATTACCACCGGAAATTATCGTGTGATTAATGCCGGAGGATTACAAGTTCTCACATTCGGGAGCGACTCTGACGAGAAAATGGCTCTTGGCCCTCTCTTTAAAGAGTCCACTTTGGGAAAAGAGGAAGAACCAAAGGCTTGCAAAAATATCCAGCTCTGCAATCGTACACTTCCAGAAAAGAATCTCGGACCCGCGAACAGAAAAGATAAAAGAAAAGAGAAGGTCTCTGAAGATATCGCCCTAGATGACCAAGTCATGAATGAGCTGACCGCCAAGGACCCGCCAAGGAAAAGTAAGGTGGATTACAACATTCTGGCACACTTGAGGAAGTTACCCTCACAACTCAGCATTCTCGATGCTCTTTTACTATCAAAAGAAGCAAGGGACTCATTGATCAAGGCGCTACAAGAGCCAGAGCAATTCCAAGCTTTTCTCGCCGAAGAAAAGATAAAGGACGAGCTGGAAGAAGTACACACAGCCGATATTACCTTCGGTGATGAAGATCTCCTCCTTGGGACGTGCGAGCACAACCGTCCCCTTTATGTCTCCGGATACTGTCACGATATAAAGATAGGCAAGATCCTGGTTGACAATGGGTCTTCCGTCAACCTCCTCAACGTGAGAGTATTGAAGGAAATCTGCATGAGCGTTCAGCATCTCGCTCGCGATAAAATTACCATCTCTGGTTTTGACTCCTAGTCGTCACGGACTCTTGGGTCTGTGATACTGATGTTGCGCTTCGGATTACTCATCACGGATATTAAATTTCACGTCATTGACGCCAAGACTTGTTACAATGCTTTGCTTGGCCGGCCTTGGTTACATGAGTACAACATCATCCCTTCGACGCAACACCAATGTATGAAGTACTTCAAGGATTGTCTCGAGTATACTGTGACAGGGGAGTTGAACCCTTTCTCCGTGAACGAAGTCCGAAAATACGAAGATGCAAAATACTTTTTGCCAGATTTTGAGGATACGGAAAGATGTCACCAACCGAAGAACAAAGCTATCACCACTATTCCAGTCTTCGAGAGTGATACCGAGGAGGAAGAAGAGATAGTTTATTCAGGGCCGCCTCAACGCAACAACCCGGGGCCATCCACCCCAATGTTGATCTTCGGCAGTGACTCGGAAGATGAAGTTAATGCTGTATTCTCCGTTCGGCCATCAATACAAGCTTTCGCTGGCGATAATCAGAGTCTACAAATTATCATGGTTCTACGGGAGCATTACAAAGAGCTCAATGCACTCGAAGCTTATAATGTACAAGAACTGCAGACATTTTACGTCCCTCCCAGGCGAGAAGGTGAACAGGCGATCCTATTCTACTGATCTGGAGAAACCAAAGTGGAGAAAGAAATTTGGCATGGCGCCGATTCTATGCTCGACAGGCTCCAGCCCATCCATCTACCTAGATATTACTCAGAAGGCTTGAGAAGGTTTTTGAAGCGCCAAGGGGTACCCCTTAAACAAACCATTCGACAAGCTCAGTTCTACAACAGGATTTGGGATGTCCCTGGAACTCAGCGTAAGTTTCCCAATGGGAGAATGGAAACGCTCGGGCTTGGATATGTGAAATCCGGGAAACGGGAATGAGTCCATGGTAGCTACGTCATATATGACTTCGATGAAGAAGAGGACGCCCTGTCAGAAAACGTTGACCCTGAATCAAAAAAAGATCCTACCATCAAAATGCCGAGTCCGTCGTTCGAAGAACGAATGGACAAGCTTATCAGGAAAGCGGGTCAAAAGATCCAGGATGACCATAACCATGAAATGGTCATTTACGAGAAAGCCAGGACGCAGCGCCTCCTTCAGCAGGTCACAGAGAATGACAATGCTCTTCCTTGTCAACCCGTCATACAAAAGGCCCGACGTAGAGGCAAAAATAAGTCAAAAAGCGGGAAAAGCATTCGAAAGAGACAAAGCGGGACCAAGAAGCCACGCGATCAGGAATCGAGCAATCCGGATTCGTCCCTTATGAAGAAGATGAGTCGAGCATACTCTTTTCCTAAGAACAAAACACGGAAGATACTTGATCTCGCTATAAAACATCAAATGATTACACTTCCGGAGTCCAAACACCCCGAGCAAGTCAACGAGATCTCCTACCCAGACTATTGCTCTTATCACCGAGTAAGAGGACATCCTCTCGAAGACTGCTTCACCTTCAAGAACTGGGTTGAAGACCAATATCAGCTTGGCAAATTCGCTCTATCCAGCAGCTGGAGGATAAATCCGCCACAGAAGCACGAACCAAAAGCCGCCCATACAGCGAGAGTAGAACCGGATCAAAATCGGTCTTGGAAGCGAGCTCGTACTTGTTATATGATAACGCTATCAAAAGAAGAGCCCGAGGATATGGATGACCTCCCCTGGTGCTTCGAAAACAATGATGACGAGGTGGTCTCATAATTTCCACCAGCGCCGAAAGAGCTGGAAGATGGAATACATACTACTGCAGATGAGCTCAAGAAAATTGACTTGGGGACGGCAAGTGACCCACGACCGACATTCGTCAGTGAGTTGCTGTCTGAAGGAAGGATAGCTACACTAAAAGACATGCTTATGCAGCATAAGGATTGCTTCGCATGGAACTATTCCGAGATGCCATGATTAGATCCAGAGATTGCTGTCCACAAACTGGCAATATCTCCGAACGCCAAGCCAATCAAACAAGCACCAAGAAGAATGCGGCTCGAGCTTGAGATGAGTGTCAACGCCGAAATCAAGAAGCTGATCGACTCTAGCTTCATCCAAGAGGTTCAGTATCCTGACTGGATCGCCAACATCGTCCCGGTGATGAAGAAAAATGGGACAGTGCGCATATGTGTGGATTTTCGGGATCTCAATAAAGCTTGCCCAAATGACGATTTCCCAGTAACGGTCACCGAGCTGATGATAGACAATACGTCCACTCACGAGGTTTTCTCCTTCATGGACGGATCGTCGGGATACAATCAGATAAAGATGCATCCCGAAGACCAGAAGCATACTGCTTTTCGGACCCCTTTGGGTGTATTCTGCTACAAGGTGATGCCTTTCGGTCTAAAGAACGCCGGTGCCACCTACCAAAGGGCCATGGCAAAGATCTTCGATGACCTCATACATGAAATCGTCGAATGTTATATCAACGACCTCATGGTTAAAAGCAAATCATACGAGGAATATCTCGAACATCTGAAGATCGTGTTTCAACGCCTTCGGCAATACAACTTGAAGATGAACCCTCTCAAATGTGCATTCGGTGTTTCCTCAGGCAAATTCCTAGGATTCATCATCCGACACGAGGCATCGAGATAGATCCATCGAAGATCAAGGCAATTATGGAGATGCCCCCGCCGAGGACTCTCAAGCAGTTGCGGTCCCTCCAAAGGAAGCTTGCGTATATTCGACGGTTTATAGCCAATATCTCCGGCAACTGCCGCCCCTACAGCCACCTAATGAAAAAGGGAACCCAGTTCGTCTAGGATTAGAAATGCCAAAACGCGCTGGACAAAATCAAGCAATACCTGCAGAATTCGCCAGTGCTGGCTGCTCCGGTCAAGGGAAAGCCTCTCATTCTGTATACAACTGCCCTTGAAGGTTCCTTGGGCGCATTGTGGGCACAAGAGAACGACCAAGGGAAGGAGAGAGCCTTCTACTATTTGAGTCGAGTTTTACTGGGGGCAGAAAGCAATTATTCTCCCATCGAAAAACACTGCCTGGCGCTAATCTTCGCGATAACGAAGCTCAGGCACTATGCGTTGGCGCATGAAGTCCGTCTCATATCGAAGGTGGATCCTCTCAAATATTTGATGTCAAAGGCCATATTAACGAGGCGGCTCGCTAAATGGGCCTTTCTCTTGATGGAGTTCTCGATAACTTATCAGCCTCTTAAGGCAGTGAAAGGCCAGGCCATCGTCGACTTCCTAGCTGAGCATCCGATACCTGCCGATTCTTCCTTGAACTGTGAATTGCCAGACGAACATGCGTTTGACACGATCGACGGGGATGATATCCGGTGGGAACTTTATTTCGATGGAGCATCCTCTATGAAGAAGCGCAAACAGAACACGCCCATAATCAAATCGGGGATATGCCTTATCTTCATAACCCCACAAGGAGGGATAATGCGCTTCGCCTTCTCCTTGACAGGGCCAAGGACGAACAATGAAGCCGAATACGAAGCTTTGATAGCAGGCCTCGAGATCGCCATCGACATGGCAATTGAAAACCTCCTCATATACGGAGACTCCCAATTGGTCGTTAGTCAAGTAAATGGCGACTACCAAATGTGCAAACCAGAGTTGGTGAAGTACGGCGAGAAAGTACAACAACTGCTGACTCAAATTCCTTCCTACACCTTGGAAAGCATACCGCGGGCGGAAAATAGCAAAGCGGATGCATTAGCCAAGCTTGCTAAAGAACTAACCGACGAGAACCTCGATGACGTAAGAATCATTGTGCAAAACCGTCGGGTTCTTGCACCGGCGGAAATATCTCTGGAGTCGTCCGAAGAAAAAGGAGCGACTGAGCAAATGGCTATGCAAATAAAAAACCGGGAAAAGGTTGAGGATTGGAGAGAAGTCTTTATAGACTACTTCAAATCCCGTCGAACACCTGAAGATGCGTCCTCAAAACATCAGCTCATGAAGCGAGCCCTATCTTTTGTCTTCGTCAACGATACTCTATACAAGAGGTCATTTGATTCTCTGTGGTTGAGATGCCTGGGACCTGAAGAGAAGAAAAGAGTCGTCCAAGAAGTTCATGATGGACTCTGCGGTTCTCACCAAGCCGGGCCGAAGATGAAGCTGAAGATCAAACGGATGGGCTACTACTGGCCCACGATGATTCAGGACTGCCTTGAGTATGCGAAGCAATGTCACTCATGCCAGATCCACGGGGACTTTATCCATCAGCACCCAAATCCATTACACCCGACAGTGGTTAGCTGGCCGTTCGAAATGTGGGGAACTGACATAATCGGCCCTATCGAGCCAGCATCATCAAGAGGACATCGATTCATTTTGGCGACGAATGATTACTTCTCCAAATGGGCAGAAGCAGTGCCGCTGAGGGAAGTGAAGACGGAGAATATCCTCCATTTCTTCAAGACACACGTCATTTATCGGTTTGGAACTCCGAGACGGATCATATCCGATAACGGGCCAGCCTACAGAAGCCACAAGATCAGCCGCTTCGCACAACAACATAACATAGACTGGAGATACTCCTCAGTTTATAATCCCCGAGCCAACGGTCTAGCGGAGGCTTTCAACAAGACCTTGACGAAGATCGTGAAGAAGACGGTGTCCCGAAATAAGAAGGACTGGAACGAGAGACTGCATGAAGCTCTCTGGGCGTATCGGACTACGTTCAAGACGGCCATGAACCCAACGCCGTACACGTTGGTATTCGGCACAGAAGCGGTACTCCCCCTCGAGATAGAGTTACCCTCTCTACGAATGGCAGTCCATTATGAGCTAACGGACGAAGAGAATGCTCACCTTCGCCTTGAGGAGCTAGATGCCCTTGATGAAACCCAACTGATGGCGCAGCAAAATCTGGAAGCTTATAAAGCAAAGATGACGCGCTCGTATGAAAGATTGACCAGGCCGAGGACATTCCGCCAAGGCGAACTCGTGCTAGTGGTCAAAAGACCTATGATCCCCAATCGCGCCAAGCGGGGGAAATTCGAGCCGAACTATGAAGGCTCGTACATCATAGACAAGGTCTACCAGGGTGGGACCTATCTACTCATGGACATGCATGGTGAAAGACCTTTCAGGCCAATAAATGATCACTTCCTGAAGAAGTACTACGCTTGATGAGTCACGACCTAGGTCAATGATAGATGACGATGACTATGTCCGCACGCTATCTTCTTAAACCCAAACTCTATAAGTAGTAGCCGGCTTTCTTTTGGACCAAGACGTCCTTAAACTAATAGTGGACCGAAATGTCCTTAAACTAACAGCGGACCGAAACATCCTTAAACTAACGACGGACCGAAATGTCCTTAAAACTAACAATGGACCACTATGTCCTAAAACTAGCTGTCGACTGAGATGTCGATAAACTACGGTGGATTGCAGCATCCCAAAGATGATACAAATAAAAAAAGAATAAAAAAAGAGAAAACGGTATGTCCATAAGCAAAATGGGCACGGATGAAAACCTGAAAGGGCTCCGTGAGTAAAAACAGCGGGGCTACCGGCGAGTCTTGTGAAAACATGAAAGAGCGCAACCTCGTTAGAAAAAAAAGAATAATAAAAAAAAAGAAAACGGTATGTCCATAAGCAAAATGGGCACGGATGAAAACCCGAAAGGACTCCGTGAGTAAAAACAGCAGGGCTACCAGCGAGTGTTTGTGAAAACCCGAAAGGGCGCAACCTCGTTAAAAGATACTTGTAAGGTCCTCTCGACCTTGTAAGGAGAAACCACCTGCGTGAGATCCTTACGAGTCACAAGGGAGCAACACACTTAGGAATCCTCACGATTCCTAAGGAGAAATTACACTTGCGAGATCCTCACGACTCGTAAGGAGAATCCTCTTATGAGACCTTCACGGCTCATAAGATTCAAAAGTCTTAAGTTACAGAGACCTGAACCTGTTCTTAAGCAGCCCCCACAACCTCCAATACTTCCCTACAAGCGGCTTAATGCTGACCCTTGTATACAATCCATGGGCGCGAATAAACATTTCCCTAACAAAGTCCCATCCGTGGCTAGGAATATGTCCATATGGTGAACAACCCTTGTAAGTCCTCTCGACTTATAAGGAGAAAACACTCTTGTAAGGTCCTTACGACTTATAAGAGAACATACACTTAGGAGTCCCCACGATTCCTAAGGAGAAAATACACCTACGAGATCCTCACGACTCGCAGGGAGAAATACCTTTGTGAGACCCTTACGGCTCATGAAGTCAAAAGCCTTAGTCGACAGGATCCTAACCCTGTTCGCTAAGCCACCTTTGTTCGGTATCGACAGAGGCAAATGATGATTCGCTCCTGGCAATATTCCAGTTGTAGCAGTGCTGATGCCGAAATCGGTGTCTAATCCCAAGCTTGCAGCGAAAAGCCAGCAGGCCACACATGCATATGAAATAGCCGAAATGATGGGGCAACTTGCGACAAAATCAGCAAGTAAAAATATATGCATGTGAAATAGCCGAAATGATTGGGCAACTCGCAATAAAAAGCAGCGAGAAGAAATAAAACAAATAGCCGAAATGATTGGGCACCGCGAAAAATAGCCAAAATGATGGGCAATTGTGACCTTCGCGATATAAAAGCTGAAATGATAGAGCATCGCGGAAAGAATTGAAAAATAAAAATGAAATTTATGCCCTATAGGTGATATCACATCAATCCCTGTATACAATCCAGGGGTGCAAACAAAGAAGGAATCACACTCCTCCTCCCCATGTTTCATCAGAAGAAGAAGCCAACCCTCGATGGCTTACAGATAACCTGGAGATCATCTCGACATTTGTCTCATTACAACAGACACAACATCAAGCAAAGCGGAACAGCGGTAACTTCCAGTTCCATGACTCGGCGGTATACAGATGACCGAGAGTCAAATTCCAACTCCGTGAAATGCGGATAAAGTCAACCCTTCCTGGCTATGTGGAATGCGGATTATGTCACTTCTGACCCCGTGGAAAACGTCCAGAGCGGATCCTGGTCCTCGCAGACACGGCAGTGAACCCGTGTGAAGCATCCAGAGCGGAGCCTAGTCCTCGCCGAACATGGCAGTGAACCCATGGGAAGCATCTAGAGCAAAATTCCTGGCTACGTGGAACGCGGATTATGTCACTCCTGACCCCGTGGGAAACGTCCAGAGCGGATCCTAGTCCTCGTAGAGCGCAGCAGTGAACCCGTGTGAAGCATCCAGAGCAGAGCCTAGTCCTTTCCGAACACGGCAGTGAACCCGTGGGAAGCATCTAGAGCAAAATTCCTGGCTATGTGGAACGCGGATTATGTCACTTCTGACCCCGTGGAAAACGTCCAGAGCGGATCCTGGTCCTCGCATAGCACGGCAGTGAACCCGTGTGAAGCATCCAGAGCGGAGCCTAGTCCTCGCCGAACACGGCAGTAAACCCGTGGGAAGCATCTAGAGCAAAATTCTTGGCTACGTGGAACGCGGATTATGTCACTCTTGACCCCGTGCGAAACGTCCAGAGCGGATCCTGGTCCTCGCAGAGCACGGCAGTGAACCCATGTGAAGCATCCAGAGCGGAGCCTAGTCCTCGCCGAACACAGCAGTGAACCCGTGGGAAGCATCTAGAGCAAAATTCCTGGCTACGTGGAACGCGGATTATGTCACTTCTGACCCCGTGGAAAACGTCCAGAGCGGATCCTGGTCCTCGCAGAGCACGGCGGTGAACCCGTGTGAAGCATCCAGAGCGGAGCCTGGTCCTCGCCAAACATGGCAGTGAACCCGTGGGAAGCATCCAGAGCAAACATCGGACCGTGGTCCTTAAATCCACGGACTATGATATCCTTAACCTCGACCGTGATGTCTTAAAACTAACATTGGACCGTGGAGTCCTTAAATCCATGGACTATGATGTCCTTAACCTCGACCGTGATGTCTTAAAACTAACAATGGACCATAATGTCCTTAAACTAATTTCACCTTGGTTCAAGGGTACATCTCTTCACTCCTTTGATATTTGTCATTGTAATTCCTCAACGTCTTCAAAGAGGTGACGGGTCCCGACAACCACACATTTCACGGACTGTGGGGTCCTTAAACCCATGGACTATGATGTCCTTAACCTCGACCGTAATGTCTTAAAACTAACATTAGACTGTGGAGTCCTTAAATCCACGGACTATGATGTCCTTAACCTCGACCGTGATGTCTTAAAACTAACATTGGACTGTGGAGTCCTTAAATCCACGGACTATGATGTCCTTAACCTCGACCGTGATGTCTTAAAACTAACATTGGACTGTGGAATCCTTAAATCCACGGACTATGATGTCCTTAACCTCGACCGTGATGTCTTAAAACTAACATCAGACTATGAGGTCCTTACACCCATGGAATATGATGTCCTTAACCTCGACCGTGATGTCTTAAAACTAACATTGGACTGTGAGGTCCTTAAACTCATGGACTATGACGTCCTTAACCTCGACCGTGATGTCTTAAAACTAGCATTGGACTATGAGGTCCTTAAACTCATGGACTATGATGTCCTTAACCTCGACCACGATGTCTTAAAACTAACATTGGACTGTGAAGTCCTTAAACTCATGGACTATGATGTCCTTAATCTCGATCGTGATGTCTTAAAACTATCATTGGACTGTGGAGTCTTTAAATCCACGAACTATGATGTCCTTAATCTCGACCGTGATGTCTTAAAACTAACATCGGACTGTGAGGTCTTTAAACTCACGGACTATGATGTCCTTAACCTCGACCGCGATGTCTTTAAACTATGGTATTCTGGAAAAACGTCCAGAGCGGAGCCTGGTCCTCGCCAAACATGGCAGTGAACCCGTGGGAAGCATCCAGAGCAACCCCTGACTCCGTGAAATGCGGATAAGGACAACTTCACCCATCACTTGCGGGTCCTCACGACTCGTAAGAGAGTAAATTCTCTTGTGAGATCCTTACGACTTTTAAGAGAAAACGCTCTTAGGAATCCTCACGATTCTTAAGGAGAAATTACCCCTACGGGATCCTCTCGACCGGTAGGGAAAAAATTCTTTATGAGACCCTCACGGCTCATAAAGTTGAAAAGTCTTAGGTGACAGATCCTAACCCTGTTTTCTAAGCCATCGCCACTCTATAAAGAATACAAAATTGACAGTTATACGCTATCTACAGACCGCACTTGCTAAAGTCATATGGCAAACAACACAGCAAGAAAGAAGAAAGCAGAGAAATGACACAAGACATTACGAAGAACGTGTATCTTTTATTCATGAATTCGATTGGGTACAAAATACATTATATGAAAGAATAAAAGAACAAATACATTTTATTCAAAATTACAAATAGTACAAAATTTTTATTGAGAGGAAAGCGATTTCAATAATCCAGTCAGCCGTTCGCGCACTTCCCTCAGCCCCTCTTCCTGATCAGCTGCCGCGGCCAACTCTGCTTCGACCTGGACTCGCTGCTGCAAGTAAGACGAGAGTTGTTCCTCGATGGCCCGCTGAGCTGCTTCACGATCTTGTGCATCCCACTCAACGACATCGAGCTTCTGCCTCAATGTTAACCCATCAGAGATACATCGCAGAAGGCCTTCGAAGATAACTTTCAACTGGGCAGCGTTCGCGTCGACCTCAGCATGCAGTCGAGCAGACTCGCTTGAAGTTTCTTTACATTCCCTTCGCTTTAAAGCCACTTCTTATTCAAGATGGCAGAAGTAAGAAGCTCTCTGCTCGATCCATGCCGCCCGTTGAGTGCTCATAGCCAGAGTCTCAGGTGCTGGACGCTTAAGCTCAAGCTCATGCAAGCAAGCCTCGATTTCCCTGCAACGATTAACCCAAGATTCAACGACACCCTCACCATGAAAGTTCATGAGTGTTGCCAGCATAGGGTTAACCTCTACGGCAAATTCCGCAGCAGATACGGGAGTCTCTACGTCAAACTCCTCGATATACTCGCTCAGCATGCGTAGACTGGTCACAGCACCTTTGGATGATGGACGCCTGGAAAAAGGCCCTGCCGGCATTATAATACGAGACTCGAACGGGGCTGGAGTCGATGTGATTGCTGCAAAATAGATCATAATCAAATGTCGGCTTAGGAAATAAAGAAAACACGCAAAAAGTAGAGTCTACTACACCGGCTGCAGCAGGAGGCAGAGCTGGGAGTACTGGTGGCGCAACGACAGCATCGTCTCCCCCTTCAATTTGTAAGGCTACAAGAAATATGAAGAAGAGTTAGCAGTAATGCGACTGCCCGTTGAAGAAAAGGACGTTGTTTAGAAAATATACTCACCTATACCAGCAGGTGGACTAATCTTTGACAAGAAGGAGAAGTGTGGGTGCAGCACCTGGTACAGGTGGTCAAAAAGGACTCCTGCAAAAATGCGATAATTCAACGTCAGTACATGAATTATACGCCCGAGAGATAAGACTAATGGGTTACAAATCCATACCTTCCAGCATTTGCGACGGTGCGAGAGAAGGCAGAGAGGTGGTCACCGTCAGGGCGGTAACTGACGGTGCTGTCTCGAGTAGCTTGACTTCAGCACTAGCCGCACCTGCATTAGAAGCAGGATAGACTTTATTAGGAAAGATTGCAGAAAAAAAAAAAGAAGGACGGTGACCCAAAATTTACCTGATGAGTCGCCAGCCGAAGCCCTGACGAGGGCGTCACTTGATACAACGGTGGCGTCTCCTTACTCTATTGGGGTGGTCTCACCTCCCGTCGCCTCATCCCCTGACTCCACAGGAGCCGTCGTCATTCTCGCGACGCCAGGAGACGATAAGGAACCATATGCGGGGAGAGCGATAATCGGAGCGGTGCCCGACTCTCGAGAAATAGCGGCCATATCGTGCCCAGCGATCGTACCCTTTTCGCCTACTACCACCTCAGGCTCAGTGGTCGCAGCCGTCTCGTCCATCGCTGCCTTAGGCCTGTCCGTAGAAGCTGTTTTGTCCACTGCTACCTCAGGCTCGGCCGTAGTAGCCGTCTCGCCCGCCGCCACCTCGGGCTTGGCATTGGTAGCCATCTCGGGCATAGCAGTCATGACTGTCTCGTCAGCCACTATCTTGGGCCCGGCAACTACGGTTACATCGCCTACCGTCGCCTCAGGTTCAGCAGCTACCTCCTCCACCGCCCCCTCAGGCTCAACGGTCGCCGCCACTCCTTCAGTAAGGCTCGGCCCTGCAGGACAAGATATATAAGAATTGATAGTTTAAAGCTTTGACAACGAAGCCTCAAAACACATTACCTGGGGTTGATTTACCGTTGGCTTCCCGAGCTGCACGTGCCGCCCGTCTATGAGCAGTAGACAAGGCAACCAGGAGCTCCTCTGAAGGAGCAACAGCGGGAGTAACGGTGCTTGAACCTGCCCCTGCAGCCAAAGCAGCACTACGTTCCCTTGCTGCGCGCCTCAGGCGCTTCCTTTCCTCCTGGGCCATCACAACGGACCTTTTAGAAGCCTCCTTCAGCAAGGCATCGTCGTCCGCATTCAGGGTTACCTCCAGAGCCGTCGAGGCTTCCATCATCGGTTTTTTAAGCAGGGCCTCTTGTGGTAATGCCGAAAAGGCCGGGACTTCGGCATCTGGCCCGGGGAGAATTTCCACATCAGCTTGCGGGATAGGCCTTGCGATCCCTGCGATGAGACAAAGAGAGGGTCAGATTACTCATAAGAAATGGAAGCAGAAACATAGCGAACCAAAATGTACCAAGGCCTAAGGATGCTCTAAGTCGTTCCTCCTCCTCGAAGGTCTTGAGAGATTCGGTAGAAATGCCTATTAAAAAAGGAAAAGCGTTAGTCAAAAAAAATGATAGAGGTATGATGCAATGACGAAAAATACAACTAATGATTACCTGATTGCGCGAGTTTAGCCAACCACTCATCGCGCCTTGCCAATCGCTCGGAAGCTGCGATGGCAGCCGCCAGATCAGTGTCATCTGGCGGCATAAATAGGCCGTCATTGGTCCCGTACTCACTCAAGCCCTCGCTATAAGGAGCATAAGGTTCCTGACCAAATACAACGTCAGCAGAGAGGATCGATTTCTTCTTCCTCTTCTGCGCGCGAACTCCGGTCGCAGCCAAAATCAGCTTATGCTTCGTGGGCACTTTGGGACGGCGGGTCCCGATATCCGAGCCCATGCCGGATTCGAGTGAAACCACGTTTACCGTCTCCACGGGAGCATGGGACGCTGATGGCAAGTCCACAGGATCACGGGGCAATCCAAGCATGGGGCTTAGCACACGTGGAGGCTCAACTACAGCATCTTCTCTTAGTGGAGGAAGGACAGGAGTCCTTCGCTTTAAGGGGATGTTGCGATCGCTGGCAGGGGGCGCACTCTTGCGATCGAGCAGCAACCGCCTATCTTCCCTGATGACAGCACCCATCGCGTGCTGATACCAGGCCCCGTATACGTTAAGGGCCTTCGGGACGCAACTTGGCTCGCTGATGAAGAAGTGGGAGCCCGTATTCAAGCGCATAAAGTGATGCAGCGCACCGCGTATTCCCTCTCTTGTGGCAGCAGGTTCTTCCAAAAACGCCTCCAGTGGGACCCCCTGGTTATAACTTAGCTGCTGGGCAAAATGATGGGGGTTGTATCTCATGAAAAGCGCCGCATCATTTTGCCTGGAAACGAGAAAGCCCGGCCTAATGGAGTATAGGTGCAGAATTTCCCGGGCTTTCAACACGGAGGCCCCGTCCTTAAAGGTGTCGCGCGGTGCCAGCACCGTCTTGGAAGTTTCCTGACCAATCGTCAGGACTTTGTCCGTAAAAGACATATCGGCTCCGACCGTGCGCGGACGAAGAAGCAACCCCTTAGCTTCCCGCTGAGACGGATTCACGATGGAAGCGTCAACCAGCCGCATAATACTAGGAAATTTGCACTTCTCGAAAAACGGGGGTCTTTTATGAATACCAAACACCCCGAGCACGTGCATTTCCATCCAAGAAGTAAAGTAGTGCATCGGGAAGTTAGCAGCTTGCACCCCCGGTTCTGTTGTATCCGCCAACACGCTAAGACTATGGTACAGGTGGGCCAGCCCGGCGATCCCGATGGCCACTTGTATGCCAGCCACCATTCGATGTGCTGGGTAAAAGACGGACGGCCTCATATAGCGAGGGTGCATGGGGAGCGCGAACCAGCATAACCACAGCCCCAGAAACCCGAGGAAGAAAGTCTTCTCGTCGATGCCCGGAGCAGCGATTTCTGACAGAGGGATGATCGCGGCATCGGGGAGATAAAAGCCCTTCAGATCAGCTTCCAACACTGGTCGACGGTCCAAGCCAAAGCCAAAGGGATCGTCGAGCTTGGCAAATTTTTGCCTCGTTGCGATAGAATCTCTGGTCGAAGAAACCGGGCAATGAAGTCTGCAAAACTGAACCCCCGGCCGCCGGATTCTAAGAAGAGACTCTCGTACATATTCAGCACCTTTATTAGACTTGAAAACTGGTGCTGAATGGCGTTCTCCGGTGTTAGGCCCATCACCAACGGCTTGGTTGCAAAAACGTATTCATCCAGAGGAAGCAACTCTTCATAGTGCTCTCCCCTCACCGGCAGACCGGAAATCTCAGCAAATTCTTCTAAAGAGATGGAAACTTCTCTGTCCATTAGAATAAAAGTATGGGTTGGGATGTTCCATTGCTCCATGAACGCCTTAATCCATCATGTCGGAGGAGCAGAATATTGGAACAATGACGCGTAGACTGCAGGATATAGGCCGAGCTTCAGCAAGTGTGTTTTCTTCGCCGACAAGATGTACCTGGCCCACTGCAAATATCCGGCCGAATGTCGGGGAGTCAACCCGATATTGTAAGGTTGTCCCCAAAGGCGCGACTCACCCTGGCATATGCGTCGCCCCAGAGTATCCAAAGCCGCCGGCAGCTGCATGGGTATGGCGGCAATCGAAGGTTGAAGAAGACCCTCCGAAGTCCAATTAACAACCTCCACGGCATAGTTCACCGGGGTACATCTGCGTACGAGATCGATGAGATCGGCTCCGACGGCGTCGCACAAGAGAAGCTTCGGCGACCTTTGATAATTTGGTCGTACCACCTACCCCACAGATGAAGGCTTTTGTATTCCGGGTCGTAGTCTTTAATGAGCGTAAGAACCTCCCGGTCCACCGGTGCCTCAGGGAATCCTCCCTCTGAACGGAAAAATGGGAAAGAAAGATCGAAAGACATGTCACCTGCGAAAAGGAACAGAATTCAATTACCAGTACTATAATTTAATCTTAAAATTCTGAGCGACACTTTAAAATTTGTACCACACTGCAATGCAGTGAAAAGGGGACCAAAGGTGGACCCACAAAATCCATATGACAATGCATCAATTAATAAGACAGCCTCATCATTGGATGAGACTGTCAATTAATGAGAAAATCCTCAAAGAATATTCTCATTGAATGAGAAATCCCTCGGGAGAAGGAGAAAATCTCCCTTTCAGAGCAAAGCTCTATAACAGAGTGACACTTGTCAAACTCTGGTCATGAGGGAATAAAATTTCTTAAAGAGCCTAGCTCTGTAATGATGATGGAAAATCCATCAAAGATTAATGAAGATTAATTCTTGAGAATTAAAATTTTGGGATCTTAAAGATCCATGAAAAAACTCTTAAGAGTTCTTCATCAAAAGATCAAAAGATCTATATATTGTCAAAAGAGCAGAGCTCTGACTCATGGGCTAAGAAATCCTAAGAAAAGATCTGTTTAGATCTATGGGTTCATGAGAGCAAGGCTCTGTTTATGAAACCCTAAAGGGGTTTTCTTTATATCAAAAGATCTATGAAGAGCAAGGCTCTGTTAATGGGTAAAAACCCCAATTTATTAGAATTAATTTAATTTAATTTTACCTAAATTTAGTAGAGTTTTAACTCTTGAAAGTTCTTGAACAAAAGAGCAAGGCTCTGAATAAAATTCTTAAGAAGAGATGAAAATCATCTGAGGACCAAAAGGTCCTATTTATAGGTGCTGAACCGCCTCCTCAACTTCTGAGTTGATCCAAAGGCTCAGATGTTACCACCGCTGCACTCACGTGTGCGCCACGTGAGCGCAACGGTGGGGGGCATTTTTTTCCCCAATCAGAGCAAAGCTCTGTTTTGAATTTCAAAATTCAAAAATTGAAGCAACGCTTCAGATCCCGTGCGCTGCGCGCGCCACGTGTCAAAAGCAGACACGCCAGCGCCAGGAGCGCTGCGCTCTAGGCAGCGCACCCCCAATCAGAGCAAAGCACTGTTTCAAAATTCAAAATTTAAAAGTTGAAACAACGCTTCAGATCTAGCGCTCTGTGCTGCGCGCCACGTGTCAAACACAGGTGCGCTAGCGCAGTTGCGCTGCGCTCTGCGCTGCCCGCCACGTGTCAAACACAGGCGCGCCAGCGCTGGAATTAAAAGAATTCCCCACCATCAGATCAAAAGATCTAATAATAATGAATAATTATTAATTAATCAGAATTAAAATTCTGTTATGGAAAGATTTTTCAATCTTATTAAAACAAGAAGATTATCTTCTGTAAAACAGAAACCTTAGGATCAAAGATCCAACGGTGGGAAATATTCCCAAATCAATCAGAGAAAGATCTCTTAAACTGATTTAACAAATCAACTGGCCCTATATAAAGGCCCCAAGACTTCAAGTCTCAGATAGAAAAAACCCTCTGCAAGCTTTGAGAAAAAACTCAAAAGAGAAAGAAAGGCAAGCCTTTGAAGAAAGAAGATTATTTCTTCATCTTTAAAGGTAAAAAATTAATTCTTAAACAACAGAGATGAAATCATCTCGTAAAAAGAAGAAACATCTTCTAAAAAGATCTTAGATCTATAAAAAAAGACCAAGGTCTTTGATTAAACATAAAGGATTAAAAGATCTAATCATAAAAATATAAAAAAGAAGTATTTTACTTCATTCATAGATCTTTTGATCTATAAAGGCAGAGCCTTTAATAAGAATAAGAACTTAGTTCTTGAATCTTGAAGCAAATCCTCCTTTAAGAAGAACATAAACTTGTTCTTTGATCTTAAAATTGATCAAAATGCGCATTGCGCAATTGAAAAGTGCTTTGCACTTATAAGCTGCGCCTTTGCGCTCCTTGGATCGGCGCTTAGCGCCAATACATGCCACGTGTTAACCATAGACACGATCTGCGCTTTGCGCTCCTGAAAACAGCGCACCGCGCTCTTGGGTTGACGCTCAGCGCCAAACGCGCCACGTGTCACTCACTGGCGCACCCATAAACTAGCGCAGCGCACTCATAAATTAAAAGCGCAGTGCGCTAATAAACTAGCGCTAAGCGACACGTGTCCTTCTCGTGTGCGCTAACCGATAGAAGCGCAAGCGCCCTTTGACTGGCGCAAAGCGCCTAGTGCGCCACATGGCGCGCTGTCAGAACATATCTTATTTTGATAAATACTATGCATTCAATATAAGACAAAAAATGTCTAAGCCCAATGCTAAACATTATTAAAAGGGCAGAGCCCAAATAAAGGCCTAACAGGCAGAACAAAAATAAAAATGTTAAACATTTTTTTAACTGGACTTAGCCCAATTCTGGCCATAAGTCCTCAATTTGAATTGAACTGAGCTCATCTGCTCTTCCAATCAATTTACACCCGGTTCGAGGGTACATCTCTTTACTCCTCTGATATCTGTCGTTGTAATCTCTCAACGTCGTCAGAGAGGTAACGGGTCCCGACAACCACATATTACATCGGACTGTGGAGTCCTTAAATCCACGGACTATGATGTCTTTAACCTCGACCGTGATGTCTTAAAACTAACGTTGGACTGTGGAGTCCTTAAATCCACGGACTATGATGTCCTTAACCTCGACCTTGACGTCTTAAAACTAATATCGGACTGTAGAGTTCTTAAATCCACGGACTATGATGTCCTTAACCTCGACCGTGATGTCTTTAAATTAACATCGGACTATGGGGTCCTTAAACCCACGGACTATGATGTCCTTAACCTCGACCGCGATGTCTTTAAACTAACAATGGACCCCCATGTCCTTAAACTGGAAATCGACCGCAATGTCACTAAACTAAACAATAGAGCCCAATTGCTTTCTTGTCGGATCTAAATGGTCCCGTTAAGTTGATCTTAGTCTAAATTTAGACTAACGTATACTTAACAAACGTTTAAGTTGATCTTAGTTTCAAATGAGGCTAATGTATCCTTAAACCCAACCCCCAAACCCAAATCTAAAAAAGATACGGATTTGGACTAGTCCACGCCCTACGGGCGACGACATAACTTAGTCTCCGTATACAATCCACGGGCAACCAAACACAAAACAAACACCCTATACACGAAGTGACCATCTGGAGAAGGAGAAAGTTCTTACCACGATGCGGTAGCGTAATTAACTGCAGGGGCTTGCGCCTGCAGGGAAGAGCGTCCCCACAGTAAAAAAAAAACCTCTCAAACAAGGGGGAATCTGACGAAATCTGCTACATCGGCCGCATCCGTTTAAACCTTTGATACATAATGCCATAAATCAACTTGGTATCTTCGGAGAGGTGGATGGATAGCACCAATTAGCATCTACCCCGAATTTTAGGCAAGACGTACACCGCGTCTCCACCGCTTCTTTCGGAGAGGAACAACACTAACATGTACTCATGCCACTAGAGAACTGCTATCTGACGATAGGTATAATACCCTTTAGAAGTTCTCGGTGAGTCCGTCCGGTGTACTCACCTTAAGTGAGCACCAATATATTATTTTAAGTGACACAAATCCAATGGCTTGTGAGACTAGCTACCACCCATTTTCGGGGTCTAGAAACGTATACACTATTCTGCTCCAGAATATCGATGCCCGGTCTCGATACTCGCTTGACTAGGGACATTTAAGGATGTGCTAATAGACTACCCAGCTCTCACGTATATGATCACCATCATAATGCTGGTAGTCAAGTAAGAATCCTACGGGCTTCATCATTATGTATTAGCGACACATAATAACAAGTAAAACGTATACACATCAATGATAAAGACAAACCAGATAATATACTATCATTTCGAGTAAGACTGTTCTACCTACATAGGTCCTCCCTCAATTATAATAATCGCCTACCAGCAATTACAATCATTTTCTTAAGGGCGCTATATCCAACAATCTCCCATTTGCACTTAAGGCTAATTATTGCAGTATCCAATACCCACATCCCGTATGCTACCGAATACCCAATTTCTCTACTAATCAGTTTCGCAAACCGTGTTTGTGAAACATCTATGTTCGAGAAATAGTCTCAGTGAGTGGATCTGCTGCAATATTACAACTTCCTTTGTCTATGTCTCAATTTCGTGGAGATCAAAAATCTCCCGAACTGAGCGATACCCCGCCTCAAGAATTTATCTGGATACTTGATAGGACCAAGTTCATAAATGAACAATTTTATCCAACAAACTTCTTGGGTTGTATCTTTTGTTGAGTCATAACGAGTATCTTGCACCATGTCTATCTCAGTATCCATATTGGAACCATATCCAATATACTGCTCCTCAGAAGAGGGTAAACTCAAAACTCTGACAGCATCTCTATCAACCAGGTCACCTTGAAAGCCTAAACCAATAACCGCCTCCTGGAGGAGGCTGTCATTACCATATACCAAGAACATCCACTTATGTTCTTAACTGCTTCACTTTGTTTCTCCAATACTAGATTAATAACTGTTTACTACAGCAAGTGCATAAACAATATCTGGTTTGGTACAAGATATTGCATGATTGACTCAATTGCATAAGCAAATGATATATCATTCACGCATGTCCCTCTCTTCATCAGTCTGAAAGGCATCTCTTTAGAGAGGGTGACTCCATTACCTGCGGGTATACTACATCACCAATAGTTTTCCGTTCTAAAATACTTTTAGAATAGTGTCTAAGTACCCAGATTGGGACACTTCCCAAATCTAGATCTAAAACCATAAATCTAATCACCAGAATTTTTGATATCTTATCCAGATCGTATATGGAGAAAACACTTGTGACAACCAAAGTTTGACCAATTTTAGTATAAGAACATCACTTTCTATCAGAAGTATGTCATCCAAATCTCAGGACATAACTCCCTACATCTTTCATACTAGGTTCATCTGTTTTTTTAATAAAATCAATCATCCTGACTATCACATCAAAACAGATGATCCGTCTCCGCTATTCATACTTTAGTCTACTGTAACGACTCCGAAATCTCATTACGGAAATTCTTCTGTTACAATACAGAAAAGAGTTTTACAGCCTGAGTTTGAATTATAAGTTACTTCTTTTAAATAAAAGCAAGAAGCCACTTGTAGCTCACTGGTAAAGCCCTTGCACTGCTGTGACATAGCCCCTGTGTTCGATTCCCATCTGACTCAATTATTTTTTTCTAAATTTTCTTTAACTTTTTGGAAGCCCAAAAGATTGCACGTGCAATACACGGGGAAATGAAAAGTTCAGAAAAATCAAATATGTGGAAAATGGTGTAAACACAGAAAAATATACGTGGCACAAATCTCGAGACCCATCGCCCCTAGAGCCAGCGGGGACGGTTGAGATGCATCCAAAATGCTCCGTGCTTTGCACACATGACTCTTCAACACCTATTAACTCCTTTGCACTGTTTGATTTCCCTGCAATCAAAAAGAGACCTTTCATTTCATAATTAAACACAATTTTAATGCTTTTAATCCATATTTTTAATTCCCAAACCCTAATTCTCCACTATAAATACCACCCCTACCTTGGCTCCGCACCATTCTGAAAATTCTAGCCAAAACTCTCTAAAAAGTTCCTCGTGCAAGTGAAGTAAAGTGGAGTTAGCGAGCAAACTGGTTCCGGCGAAGATCGAAGCCAATTCTGGAGCTCCCGCGATGCCACGAAGCTCATCCCCTCTTCTTCAATCTCTCCTTGAAATTTCTAAATGGTAAGTTCCTCCCAAACTCCCTTTCTCTTCATTGAATTTCTTTTTTAAATAAAATCGGTAAAAGTAGAGTTATTACCGATATCATCTTTTCTAAAACCGATAACTTCATTCTCCTTTATCATTTGGACAATCTAATTTTACCACTTCACTTGTAATCTTAATATCAATGTTTAGAATAAATTTTACCAAAGAATCGCATGTAAAACAACCATATTTGAACTTTTACATTAAAATACCTTGAAGTTTGTTATCACATCTTTTCGACAAAATTGCTTAACAATACCTTTAGGAAAACTTCACGGGGTAATGAACTACCTCACACGCACACTTAGATCTATATCACAATACCTCTTTTGTATGAATATTTGTTACGAAGAAAAATTTACAATAAAATACCACAATATTCTAAAACCGGATTTCTTTTAAAGCGGTTTTTCATATCCTTTGTGATTATGCATCTACAACCCTCTTTAGGACTCACTAATGGATGGTGTGGATTATCGCACATCTTGGGAATAGTAGAGCGAGATGCAGACCTCCTCACGGAGCATTCGATCTCAAAAGGATTTAAATACGGTTTTTTAAGAAATACGAACTTTCTAAATAAAAATTTATTTTTAAAATTATATAAAATTATAAATCCATATTTACAAAATATAATAAACTTATATTTTTCTAAAAATGAAAGATTATCAAATGACAATAAAATACCATCAAGATACCAAAAATGACAAGTTTTTCAATAAAATACCATGAACTTTCAAATGCTAAGTATTTATCATTAAAATACCTCAATACTTAAAATCCATGCTCATGACAACCCTAAATAATACTAAACACCCCCGAGGTATATTTTTAACTATATAAAAAAATGTTGTTCACAAAACCCCCTCGAGATATACAAAACAATATTTTAAGGACTTTAATTAGTAAATATAGGTTTAAGTAGGATCAATTCTCTTGAGCCCAGGGAGCCGGAGAAAGTGAGTGCTTGCCTATTTAAGGTAGACAACTTAACGGTATTATCAATGGAAATTGTCATGGAAAAGGACACAAATCCTGCCGTCCATGTGCAGCAGTTGCCGATGACTGCCGAACCTAAGAATTCCAGAGTTAAATCAGTACAAATGTCTGACTCAGTCTGAGTGTAAACTCAAACCTGAATCCAAGATCAAACACGAATATCTAATCATGAACTTGAACACTCGAAATCAATATCAAACTCAAACATGTATACTTGACTTGACCTGACCATACCATGGTTATAATTGGACATGAACTTAACATGAATACCAGAACACAATGGTTGCTATTGAAACTGACTTGACTCGAACCATAAATACAACTTGACATGAATACATGAATACTTAACACGAATACATGATATTGACATGAACTCAATAGTGCAACTTGATGTATTCATGGATTCGAGCAAGACTGGTAATCTTAACTGTAATGTAGAATACACGGGGTGTTAGGATAGTTCATGTGTGAATCCAACGGAATCTCAGGAGTCCCCCTAAATTATGAATCTATGTCTACTAACACAAATAAGCTATCATGAGGGCCCGTGTTTCTCGCTCCAGGATTATAACCTGTTGAGTTTGGAATACTTCAACACTAAATTGAAGTCCCGTTACTAACACTTGATTCAGGCCCGTGGTTCCTTACCCCTAGATTATAGCCAGTTGGGTTCGAGAACACTATTGAGATTGGTTGACATTCACCCTTGAACTTACGTTAAATTAGTTTACCCATGTAAAGACCATTTAGGACACTTACATTCACTTCATGTTCACTATACCTACACTACACGGCCATGCTATACTATGCTCATGTTATGATATATATAAAGAACTGCATGTTAAATAGAATTGCCAAGTTTACAGCAAATGACATGTTTAAACAGCATAGCTCCCAGTCCATTGCTTCATGATATACATTTTTATTTATCATTATACTTCACACCCTTTTCTTCGGGAATTACCGAGAGAAAGTTTGCTGACGGGCATTCCACCCATCTTTGTTTCTTGGAATGTTCGTCAGATGTAACACCCGAGCCCAATACTACTATTTCTGTTACTGGTTGAGTGTTAGATATTACGCATTTCATTTATCTTGCTTGTTTGGGTCTTACTGTAAAATTTTAACTGGCTAAGTCATTTCTGCATATAACAAATTTTAGCACCTAAAACAAAATTAAAAATATCTATCTTGGCCTACTCATCACCCCTAGCCGCGTGGTAGCGTCCGTGCGTCGAGTTCTCATCCCGTTCGGTGAAACGGGCGAGTTTGGACGACTACGCGCGCGTGCAGGTGTCCGACTTGGGGGTATACTTTTTAATCATAAAACATTTCATTTTAAAGTTTGGAACCCGCTTAAAATCCTATTATTTGAATTTTGAATTTTTGGACCCAACCCGGGCGCGATTTGGAAATATTTCATTTAGCGCCAAAATCCCAAATTAATAAAATATTCAAACCTTATAATATTTCATATATATTTGTACCCTTACTGTTAACATAATATTCTTAAATCTTTTTAAAAAATTCTTTTAACCACTTAAAATCCTTATCAGCCAATCACGAGCCGTGGGCCCCTCCACTTTTGCTCTCTCTCTCTCTCTCTCCCTAATTTCCCTAGCTCTCTCTCTCTCTAACCCTCTCTCTCTCCCCTATATATATTTACACATTTCTCGTCTTCCTCAGATTTTCCGAGAACCCTTCACGAGAAAACCCTACGGCCTAACCCTAGCCACCGTGCCATCGCCGCCGCAACCTTGTCGCCGGCACCACCGTCACCCTCGCCTTCGTCTCCTCTTTCCAACCTCGACGTCCCCTCCTTCTCCCCGTGTGCTCGGGCCGCAACAGAGATCTCCGGCCAACCCGTGCCTTCTCTGTTTGGCCAGAAACACCGTCGGCGACTCTCGTCGTCGTCACCTGCGCCACCGCCGACCACCTCCTCTTCACCGGCGCACCAGACCCGACCACTTCCTCTCCCTCTCCACCTTCTTTCTTTCTCCAGTATCCACAGCCCTAGCCTACCGCATGCAGCATCCTCGCCGGTGCCCCATCGCCATCGACCCCATCGCTGTCGCAACCTCTGCAATCCCAGTAAGCATTCCTTCATCTTCCTCCTTCCTTTTCCCCCTCTGGTTTATCCTTGACTGTACATAGGATTTCTGAACTTGTTGTCGCTGTTTTGCATCTCGCCGGAATCCGGCCGTACCGACGACTTGATCCGACGTTCCAGCGAGGTACCCCGATCCGCGTGGTCCCATTGTTCGTTGTTTGGGTTCAATCCGTGAACTGTGCATCCGTCACGTGTTTCCCCACCGACGTTACGTCCGTTTTTCCCGGTTCGCAACCCGTCGAGGCAAGTATCACTTGCTACATGCTATACTATACAATTATATATGTTTTGACTCATTAAAACTGCAAAACTTAACTCGGTATGGTTATTCCCTCATTGGGTTGCAATATGACATATATCATTTTACAGTTAACATGGAAATTACAATTTGCTACTATTAACCTACGAACCAAGTTTACCTGTTAATCACATTTTTTTTACCGTTAATAGATTATAGTACTCTCCTATGTAGTTCCATTACATTCGGATGTTCGTATTTAAAGACTTGATATAACCGTATTGCATCATCCTTAAAACTGTTGCACCGCTAAGGGTGCTCAAAACCTGTTAATATAATAAAACAGTTGCACTATATTAATGCACTCTTGTGATTGAATGAACTGCTTATTGGTGTTTAATTTATTGCTTATTTCCTGCTGTTAATCCCCTGTTCGATTACATATCTGTTGTGATCACACCCACGACATCGTTACATCTTGACTTGACCTGTTACCCACGATATATATTGTTACACCTGACATGGCACTGTTTACTGTTGACCTGACCTGTTACCTGATCTCGTGCCTAATGCCGACAAACCTGACATGTTGTCCTCATGGACCATTCCTGTTGTCTATCCAGACAAAACCTGCTGTTACCTGATCCTGTGTTGGCATTAGTTCTTGATTACTGAATACCTGACCTGACACATATAACTTGGGGGTATGGGGAAATCAAAAGGGTAAACTAAAGTGTAACTTAAAAGGGTATTACTTGATCCGTGGTCCCGGGGGGTAACGGGACAGAGCCATTCGTGACTCTTACATTTTCCTGATCCGTGGTCCCGGGGGGCAACGGGACAGAACCACTATTGGTTCCCATATTCTTGATCCGTGGTCCCGGGGGGTAACGGGACATATCCTTTGAGTTACATGGAGGATTACTCGAATTGATTTCAAAGACTTTAGAATAGAAAACCCGATAGAACAGTTTAGTTACCCACTGCACACTACCCTGCACTGCTTGTTTCATACTATTGCTGTATTCATGTTTATTTCTGCATGGCCTATTACACTGTTCATATTATATTATTGGTTGACATGACGCGCTGACGTCTGGGTTTTGCATGGCCCAGATTCTTTACCACTGTCGCTGTCCGAGCAGGAGTATTTCAGCCAGCAGGCTGATTTGTGAGTTCTGTAGTGGTTAGTTTTATTTCCCGCATTTTATTTCCAGATGTGAGCCCGCATTATGGGACATACTTTTCTATTATTGTATTGGATCATTTGCTTCCGCATTTACTTATCGTTGACTCTTATTATTCTGGATTGTGGACATGTATTAGATAGTTTTATCTTGTTCTTGATATCTCTACAGCCGTAATGTGACTGTGGATGGATACTTCCTACCCACAGGTAGCATGGTTGGCTATGTCACGTGCCCAATCTTGCGTACTCTGGGAAGCGGGGCGTGACATGGTTCTTTTGGTATCAGAGCCATAGGTTAGTTGGGTTGATTCTTTTGTAGTTGGGTATTGTACCCAATACACGAATCAGAATACCCGTGTTTAGGAAACATGTCCTGCCACCTTGACCGTTTTACCATTCTTGAATCACATTCTTCCTGATTATATCTTTTATGTTGTGCAAACTTCCTTTGCATATCGATTCGAAAACCTGATTCCTTGTTATCTCTAGGACTTAGGCGACTTGGATGGAGTTATGTAATTGTGGCTATGATACCGCGGCATAGTTACAATGCGGTACTCTATTTAAGTATCTTGGAGTTCTAGCCTTGATTTATATATTGAATCTATCATCATGCTAATGTTGGGTGTTTTGATTTCAGGAATATGGCAGACAAGAATTTCAAGACATATCAGAGGCGCGTGGACGAAGCCGCCATGTTGGGAGTAATACGTGGAATGCTGGAAAATCGGAAGAGGCATACTGAGCTGATCCAGCAGCAAGCAGATTCGTTTCAGGAGGGTTTGCAGGCCATTCGGCAGTCTGTAAACAACGCTGGAGCTAAACCAGTTGACCGGGTAGGGACCGTGGCAGATTTCAGACGTTTGGGTCCGACTACATTCACTGGTTTGGAGGAGCCATTGCCAGCCGAGCAGTGGCTGGTCGACACGGAGAATCTTCTGATTGCGGCACAGATTCCAGAGGACAAAAGAGTTGATGTGGTGCGCATTCAGCTAGTGGATTACGCCCGAGAGTGGTGGCTTGTGGAAGGGACCCGCTTGCCCAAGCCGATCAGTTGGGCGGAGTTTTCTAAGAGTTTCCTGGAGAAATTCTTCCCACGGACTGCACGGGAGGAAATGGAAGAGAAATTTATTGGGCTGAGGCAAAATGGAGCGCCCGTGGACGTGCATGCAGCGGAGTGGACGAGACTCAGCCGTTTCGCTGGACCTTTAGTCGCCAATGAGGCAGACAGGGCACGGAGGTTCATGCGCAGCTTGGATGTGGACATCCAGAAGCAGATTGTCTCCCTGGGTTTGACCACTTTCTCACAGGTTCTTACGGCAGCCCGGGAGCAACAGAGTTTATCGGGGATGAAAGGGAGCCTGCAGCAGACAGCAATTGCGGCTAGGAAGCCCGCATTTGTACCTAACCGAGATCATGGGCGCAAGGGTATTCCAATGGATCGTCGTGGTGTAGTACCCATGAAAAAGCCTGTGGTCGTTGATCGAAGAAAGGGCATGATTTGTGACTACTGCAGTTTACCTGGGCACATGCAAAAGGATTGTCAAAGGAAGCTGGGACTTTGTTTGGTTTGTGGAGCGGCTGATCACGCAGTTGGTGCCTGTCCGTCGAAGCTTCGTACGAGGGATGATTTTCAGAAGCCTCCGCAGAGACCGTTCCAAGGGCAGAAACAGCTGACTCAAGGACTTAATCAGGCTCGAGCTTTTACCTTGACAGCTGAGGAAGCTAAGGCATCAGGAGAAGTGGTTTCAGGTATTCTACTCGTTCATGGTTTTCCCGCAGTAGCATTATTTGATTCTGGTGCATCCCATTGTTTTATGTCATCCAAGTTTATAACTACACACTCGATTGCCTGCACGACCCTGTCTAGTTTCTGGGACATACACACTGGGAATGGGAAAATTGTATCTAGTAAGGAATGTAAAGACTGTACAGTTGTGATATGCGGACGGGAGCTTTTTGCAGATTTCTTGGTGATTGATACGAGCAGCTACGAGGTCGTCTTGGGAATGGACTTTCTTGGCACTTTCCACGCTCATATTGACTATAGGGCAAGGAAGGTAATTTTCCAGATTCCCAGACATCCTGAGTTTACCTTCACTGGAGGAAGCAGTTCTGTCGGGCCAGTCGAGTTTAGGGCTAGGCCGACAAATGTTATTCTTGCAGCAAAGGAAGTTGATAGTAGTGAAGAGCCGGCGGTTGTTCGCGATTTTATGGATGTGTTTGAAGATATATCGGGCTTACCGCCAAAGCGAGACGTGGAGTTCGCAATTGACCTTATTCCTGGTGCAGTGCCAGTATCTAAAGCATATTATCCAATGGCACCAGTAGAATTGGAAGAAGTTAAGAAACAAGTTGCTGAACTGCTTGAGAAGGGTTGGATTCGAAGCAGCAACTCGCCTTGGGGAGCTCCAGTCCTTCTAGTAAAGAAGAAGGATGGCACGAGAAGGATGTGCATC
The DNA here is from genome assembly GCA_030015575.1 of Agapanthus africanus. Lineage (NCBI taxonomy): Eukaryota > Viridiplantae > Streptophyta > Magnoliopsida > Asparagales > Amaryllidaceae > Agapanthus > Agapanthus africanus. Next base: position 51,003,007 of record JASDDO010000019.1, read on the forward strand.
GACTATCGAGAATTAAACCGGGTGACTATTAAGAACAAGTACCCGATCCCTCGCATTGGAGAACTTTTTTAGCAGCTTAGTGGCGCGAGGGTATTCTCGAAACTGGATTTACGATCCGGATATCATCAGGTCCGAGTGAAAGCAGAAGATATTTGCAAGACGGCATTTCGAACTCGGTATGGACATTACGAGTATCTAGTGATGCCCTTCAGAGTGACGAATGCGCCGGCAATATTCATGGATTTGATGAACCGAATCTTTTCACCATTCTTGGACCAGTTTATTGTGGTATTCATTGACGATATTCTGGTTTACTCGGAGAGTTTTGAGGAGCATGCTGAGCACTTGAAGATCGCGCTGCAGACATTGAGGCAAGAGAAATTGTATGCGAAGATGAGTAAGTGCGAATTTTGGCTGGAAGAAGTAAAGTTTCTGGGGCATGTTGTGTCGGGCAACGGAATCGCCGTCGATCCTGAAAAGATTGCGGCAGTTCGAGATTTGCCTATTCCAAGGAATGTAGCTGAGATAAGAAGTTTCCTTTGATTAGCCAGATATTACAGGAGATTTATGGAGAACTTCGCTCGTTTGGCAGAACCATTGACCAAGCTTACGCGCAAGGAGGTACCTTTTTTATGGACGGATAAATGTGCGTTGGCTTTCGAGACGTTGAAGCAGAAGTTGATAACCGCCCCTATCCTGACCGTACCAGACAATTCCGGAGGACTGGTGATTCATAGCGACGCATCTGGGAAAGGACTAGGATGTGTTTTGATGCAGCATGGGAAGGTCGTAGCATACGCATCAAGACAACTGAAGACCCATGAGAAGAATTATCCAACTCATGACTTGGAGCTTGCGGCTGTAATCTTCGCTTTGAAGATTTGGAGACACTACCTTTTGGGTGAGAGAGTCAAAGTTTTTACAGATCACAAGAGTTTGAAGTATGTGTTCACTCAGAAGGAGTTGAATATGAGGCAGCGTAGATGGTTGGAGCTGATGGCCGACTACGACCTTGATCTTAAATACCATCCGGGAAAGGTTAACGTCGTGCCGGATGCGCTTAGTCGGTTACCAGCAATTCAGGTGTTAACTACACAGAGGGAGATCATTGCAGATTTTCGAAGATTCGACTTGAAGGTTGTGCTACCACATTCTACGGGACAGTTGATGCAGTTGCAAGTACAGTTGTCCTTGGTTGAGAAGATTAAAGCGGCACAATCGCAGGATCCTAGACTGCAGAAGTTTCGAGAGCAGGTTGAAGCCGGACTGCGAACAGATTTACTGGTCCACGAAGATGATTCGTTGAGGTATGGTAGCCGTTTGTGTGTGCCAAAGGGAGATGTTCGTGAAGAACTTATGAAGGAGGCACACAGTTCAGCTTACTCTGTACATCCAGGAGGTACAAAGATGTACCGAGATATTCGACAACATTTCTGGTGGGAAGGCATGAAACGGGAGATTGCTCGCTTCGTGGCTAAGTGCTTGGTGTGTCAGCAAGTTAAGGCTGAACATCAAAGGGTTGCTGGTTTGTTGCAACCACTTCCGATTCCTCAGTGGAAGTGGGAACATATAACCATGGATTTCATGACGGCTCTACCGCGGAGTCCAAAGGGCAACAATGCAGTATGGGTGATTGTTGATCGATTGACCAAGGCAGCTCACTTTATTCCTTTCCGGGTTGGTCAATCAACGGAGACTTTGGCGGAACGGTACATGCAGGAGATTGTAAGATTGCATGGCGTACCGGTGAGCATCGTGTCCGATCGGGACACTCGGTTCTTATCACACTTCTGGAGGAGTTTACAGGAAAGTTTGGGGACTCGATTGAAGTTTAGCACAGCTTATCATCCTCAAACAGATGGTCAGTCGGAGAGAACGATCCAAACTCTTGAAGACATGTTGAGAGCATGCATGTTGGACTTCAAGGGTTCATGGGAGGATCATCTATACTTGGTGGAGTTTTCTTACAACAATAGTTTCCAAGCAACTATTCAGATGGCTCCGTTTGAAGCCTTGTATGGTCGTAAGTGCCGTTCACCTGTTTGTTGGGATGATGTTGGTGAACGAAGATTACTGGGACCAGATTTGGTGGTACAGACAGTTGAGAAGGTGAATACAATCAGGAAGCATATGAAGGCAGCTCAAGACAGACAGAAAAGTTGGGCTGACACGTCAAGAAGACCTTTAGAGTTCGCCGTGGGTGATTTGGTATTCTTGAAAATATCACCGACTAGAGGGGTAATTCGTTTTGGGAGTCGAGGGAAGCTTAGTCCTCAATTCGTTGGACCCTTCGAGATATTGGAGCGCGTTGGAGAGGTAGCGTACCGTTTGGCGTTACCGCAGTCCTTGGCAGGTGTGCACGATGTGTTTCACGTATCTCAACTACGAAGGTATGTTCGAGATGAAACACACGTCTTGGATCATTCGGAGTTAACTGTACGGGAGGACCTAACTTTTGAGGAGCGACCGGTTGAAATCATGGATCGAAGGGAAAAGGTTCTTAAGAACAAGGTTATCCCCCTTGTGCTCGTTTCTTGGGGTAATCGATCACATGGAGAGTCCACTTGGGAGCGAGAATACGAGATCCGACAGAAGTTTCCTCACCTTTTCCTGTAGTTTTCTATCTTGTATTCTTGGAATTTTGAGGACGAAATTCTTTTTTGTAGTTGGGTATAATATAACACCCGAGCCCAATACTACTATTTCTGTTACTGGTTGGGTGTTAGATATTACGCATTTCATTTATCTTGCTTGTTTGGGTCTTACTGTAAAATTTTAACTGGCTAAGTCATTTCTGCATATAAAAAATTTTAGCACCAAAAACAAAATTAAAAATATCTATCTTGGCCTACTCGTCACCCCTAGCCGCGTGGTAGCGTCCGTGCGTCGAGTTCTCATCCCGTTCGGTGAAACGGGCGAGTTTGGACGACTACGCGCGCGTGCAGGTGTCCGACTTGGGGGTATGCTTTTTAATCATAAAACATTTCATTTTAAAGTTTGGAACCCGCTTAAAATCCTATTATTTGAATTTCGAATTTTTGGACCCAACCCGGGCGCGATTTGGAAATGTTTCATTTAGCGCCAAAATCCCAAATTAATAAAATATTCAAACCTTATAATATTTCATATATATTTGTACCCTTACTGTTAACATAATATTCTTAAATCTTTTAAAAAAATTCTTTTAACCACTTAAAATCCTTATCAGCCAATCACGAGCCGTGGGCCCCTCCACTTTTGCTCTCTCTCTCTCTCTCCCTAATTTCCCTAGCTCTCTCTCTCTAACCCTCTCTCTCTCCCCTATATATATTTACACATTCTTCGTCTTCCTCAGATTTTCCGAGAACCCTTCACGAGAAAACCCTACGGCCTAACCCTAGCCACCGTGCCTTCACCGCCGCAACCTCGTCGCCGGCACCACCGTCACCCTCGCCTCCGCCTCCTCTTTCCAACCTCGACGTCCACTCCTTCTCCCCATGTGCTCGGGCCGCAACAGAGACCTCCGGCCAACCCGTGCCTTCTCTATTTAGCCGGAAACACCGTCGGCGACCCTCATCGTCGTCACCTGCGCCACCGCCGACCACCTCCTCTTCACCTGCGCACCAGACCCGACCACTTCCTCTCCCTCTCCACCTTCTTTCCTTCTCCAGTATCCACAGCCCTAGCCTACAGCCTGCAGCATCCTCGCCGGCGCCCCATCGCCGTCGACCCCATCGCTGTCGCAACCTCTGCAATCCCAGTAAGCATTCCTTCATCTTCCTCCTTTCTTTTCCCCCTCTGGTTTATCCTTGACTGTACATAGGATTTCTGAACTTGTTGTCGCTGTTTTGCATCTCACCGGAATCCGACCGTACCGACGACTTGATCCGACGTTCCAGCGAGGTACCCCGATCCGCGTGGTCCCATTGTTCGTTGTTTGGGTTCAATCCGTGAACCGTGCGTCCGTCACGTGTTTCCCCGCCGACGTTACGTCCGTTTTTCCCGGTTCGCGACCCGTCGAGGCAAGTATCACTTGCTACATGCTATACTATACAATTATATATGTTTTGACTCATTAAAACTGCAAAACTTAACTCGGTATGGTTATTCCCTCATTGGGTTGCAATATGACATATATCATTTTACAGTTAACATGGAAATTACAATTTGCTACTATTAACCTACGAACCAAGTTTACCTGTTAATCACATTTTTTTTACCGTTAATAGATTATAGTACTTTCCTATGTAGTTCCATTACATTCGGATGTTCGTATTTAAAGACTTGATATAACCGTATTGCATCATCCTTAAAACTGTTGCACCGCTAAGGGTGCTCAAAACCTGTTAATATAATAAAACAGTTGCACTATATTAATGCACTCTTGTGATTGAATGAACTGCTTATTGGTGTTTAATTTATTGCTTATTTCCTGCTGTTAATCCCCTGTTCGATTACATATCTGTTGTGAGCACACCCACGACATCGTTACATCTTGACTTGACCTGTTACCCACGATATATATTGTTACACCTAACATGGCACTGTTTACTGTTGACCTGACCTGTTACCTGATCTCGTGCCTAATGCCGACAAACCTGACATGTTGTCCTCATGGACCATTCCTGTTGTCTATCCAGACAAAACCTGCTGTTACCTGATCCTGTGTTGGCATTAGTTCTTGATTACTGAATACCTGACCTGACACATATAACTTGGGGGTATGGGGAAATCAAAAGGGTAAACTAAAGTGTAAATTAAAAGGGTATTACTTGATCCGTGGTCCCGGAGGGTAACGGGACAGAGCCATTCGTGACTCTTACATTTTCCTGATCCGTGGTCCCGGGGGGCAACGGGACAGAACCACTATTGGTTCCCATATTCCTGATCCGTGGTCCCGGGGGGTAACGGGACATATCCTTTGAGTTACATGGAGGATTACTCGAATTGATTTCAAAGACTTTAGAATAGAAAACCCGATAGAACAGTTTAGTTACCCACTGCACACTACCCTGCACTGCTTGTTTCATACTATTGCTGTATTCATGTTTATTTCTGCATGGCCTATTACACTGTTCATATTATATTATTGGTTGACATGACGCGCTGACGTCTGGGTTTTGCATGGCCCAGATTCTTTACCACTGTCGCTGTCCGAGCAGGAGTACTTCAGCCAGCAGGCTGATTTGTGAGTTCTGTAGTGGTTAGTTTTATTTCCCGCATTTTATTTCCAGATGTGAGCCCGCATTATGGGACATACTTTTCTATTATTGTATTGGATCATTTGCTTCCGCATTTACTTATCATTGACTCTTGTTATTCTGGATTGTGGACATGTGTTAGATAGTTTTATCTTGTTCTTGATATCTCTACAGCCGTAATGTGACTGTGGATGGATACTTCCTACCCACAGGTAGCATGGTTGGCTATGTCACGTGCCCAATCTTGCGTACTCTGGGAAGCGGGGCGTGACATCAGATGCTGTGGAGACTGAGGAGGTGGACACCACTGAGAAGGAGCACGCGATCAGATCACGACTCAGGACTAGACTAGCTATTTTTACAGTTTATGTATGCCACCTGTTTAGGCATTTCTCTTTTTGTATTGTATTTGCTTTCAGTTAAACTCATGTATTATAAATGCTTCAAGTTGAATGTAAATAAAGTTGTTGAAGTTTAAATCTCATGTTTATTTCTTGTTATTTTATATTGCTTATTTTACGCTTAGCGTATTTATTCTAGGAAGTGACCTTCCCGAAATAAATACGTCGCGGGCTTGCCACGTCACCGTTTCCGTCTACTGGGAAACGGGGCGTGACAGGTTATGTTGACGGCCCTTGTAGGTTCTGTTATGCATGAAGTCATAAGCAATATATCACAAGAAATATGAAATTCAACAACTTTATATTCCTTGCATTTCAATTTTCGTTGAATCTATCATAATCTTTCTTCTTTATCTAAGATGATGGATTCTCCCAACAACCCTAGCACCAACTTCAATGGAACTACACCACCTTAACCTACTCTTACCATTCTACCAACTCCACCTACCATAGCCGCTCCATTCACAGAACAGACGATACTTTTGGAGGCTATCAAAAGCCCTATTTGAGGGTCACAGGCTCAAAGCACGATTTTGCAGGAGCAGACTGCTCTCCTTCAACAGAGTTTCATTAGCTCTGAAGCAAAAGCACCGGGAGTGAAACAATTTCGAGCATTACACCCGAAGAACTTCTCAGGGAAAGAGAAACCATTTGAAGCTGAGGAATGGGCTCAGAGTATAGACGACGACCTAGCCGCAGCCCAAGTTCCAGAGGTTGCTTGGTTCAAAATAGCAAAACTCCATCTTACTGACAATGCCATAGTCTGGTAGAAGGCCGAGGAGAACCGCCTTGAGCATCCGATCGAGTGGAAGACTTTCCGTGATCTCTTTGACGCCAAGTATTTTACGGAAACCACGCACTTCGAGATGGAACAGAAGTTCATTCAGTGCAACAAGGATCCATGTGGGATAAATCGGTGGATGAGTATGATGCAGAATTCACCATGCTCGACAGATTCGCCGCCCATCTAATTCCTACTGCAGAAATCAGAGCCAGGAGCTTCCAGGAAGGATTAGACCTAGAGATCCAGGCTTCCCACGACCCAAATTTGGCACGTGACCGGCACTTAGATTTTGTGACGTCTAAATATGCCGACACAATCTGAATAAGCCAGAGAACCATGATCTAAAACCTATTTGCGGAAATAAGAAAGTACTGTTTTAAAAAATAAAGAAAATGAGGTCGCATGTCGAATGGTTTTTAAAATGAAGTAAAACAATTGGTTTTAGTATTGGAAATTTCGACAGCACCTCCTTTGTAATCATTAAGAAAAGCAAGTACATAAACATTTAATATAAAGGCATCCCCTACTTGGGAGCAAAATCAACGCCAATCAGCGGAAACAACCTACGTAAATAATATACGACGCTCAGAAGCAAAGAATCACATGCATAAAAGTAACATAAAGGACAATCAAATATAACTAGTCGATTCTACTCAATCGACCCAAAATACAAACATAAGTATACCCTCATTCTAAGTCAAATAATATATATAGTCTGATAGAGTAACACTAGATACAAGATACAAAATACCCAAAAGAGACGGTTACCAAACATGTAACCCACCTAGCAAGATATATGACGAAAGCTGTGATATCTGTGTCCGCAACGCAGCTATGCATCCATACGTCTCCTGCAAGGAACTAAGGCACAACGGGATGAGTTGCCAACTCAGTAAATAATCTAGCATCCAACAGTTGAAATTGTATGCATAACGAAATAGTGACTAAAACTATGCATCAGGTAGGCATGATATATAAGAACATATGAAATATGAATATGTAATTATAGTGCCTGTATAAAAGGAAACAGAAATCTCATCAAATGTTCTAAAATCTTGGTCATTTTTATAACGATCATTAAATCCCGTGTCAAATATCGACACAAATCTTCAGTTTTAGCAGGCATCGTTTCCCGAACGATCTTGACAGCCAACAATATCGGTCGGTATCCTCCAGATATCCGCCGTGTTTCTCAACTATCTCCGGTATCGAGTGTCCTCGTTAGGCTCCCCGCCTCTAATGTGGCTTTCCTTCCCCTTCGGTCTCAACCGGGTCTACCGTGCATTCAACTGTATACTCCCCCACTCAGTCCGAATAACGTAAAAATCCGCAACCGTATAGATCCCCCACTCAGTTCGAAATAAAACCAAATCATAAAAACAACAACTTATGGTGGACATATCATATCAATCACGAAGAACCGTAGAATATAACCAGTAGTGCATAAAACTCAAAACAAGGAAATCTCATAATCCAATATATATCATGATACAATTAGTAGCAATGAAAATGAGATATGATATGTGTCAAAACAATAGCAATGGTGCGTAACAACAATTATTAAGGATACTAACCGTGTGCAATAGATTATAGGTGACATAGCAAGTTCTAGGTGTGTACGTGACATGTTAATTACCGATGGAGTGTGGTGTAGCATGTAAATATGTGCAAGTGCAATATAACGTATCGGTAATGGTGCAAGTGTCCTAGCAGGTGTTAAGCAACAATGATTAATAGTATAAATTCATACAATGCAATACTAGGTTTAATTATGCAAACAATATGAATGGAAAACAATTAAGACAGGATTTCTAGTTTCGGGCGCTATACGTCATCCATACAATATCCCCCGGTAGATATTTAGTCTACTCACTGGGACAAGTCGTGATCGACTCAGATCCCATAACTCCTTTTCCCTTCCTCGCTGCTTTCGAAGTCCCCGCGGTCGAATCTAACATCGAAAATAACTATCGTATGTAAGCGGCTAAATTCCGATACGGCGAAAATATAAATTATAAATGAACTTACATACGTACCGTGATACATGAGAATATCGTGTGCTATACAGACCCTAGGCTAACTAGAGCTACCCCCTATTCCTCGTATTTTGAGAAAACACAAAACGTAACACAAACTGTCTGTATCATATGTTAAAATTTTTATAAAAAGCAAAGAAATTAGCTTCCAGATTTTATTTACAGACTATATAGAAAAATCAAAATATACCAAATACCCTACATAATCTACAGAGAGCTACCTACAAAATCTTAACACCCAAGTCAACAAAAGAGCCGTCGATACCGGGAAAAAGGAGAGTTTCGCCGGTCAAATTGTGCAGAAAAAGGTCCGGGTTTCTAGGGTACACTCTAGGTCTAATTATCATGCTACTGTACTATTAGATTTATTTAGAGATTAGTATAATTATAGCAGATACTAACAGAGCTAAGATTCTAACAAAAATACATTTTTTACCGATATCTTAAACACTACTTTATACAGAACTCATATTAAGATCTGAAAAGTTGAGCGTTATACCTATAAGAAGGATTCCACTGAGCTAAATCTTCAAGAGGTGCACAAGGAGTTGAAAAGCCTAGCTTGAGGGATTTAAATCAAGGTGCAAGGAACTCTAGCTATCCTTTCTTTGTTTTCTTTTTTTTCTAAGTGAGGGTAGAGAGCTTCACTATGCTAAGTGTTTTGGAATTCTAATTTCAGTTTGATAACTGAACAATTTAGAGGAGTTGTGTGTTGATAAGGGATGAGGAGGTGTCATCATGGAGAGGTGATGTGCATGTGTGCAAGGATGAGGTATGGGCTTGAGGTTCATCCCTTGGTGTAGTGTGGGTGAGGTTCATCATAACCTTAACATCATAATTAACACAATATGCACATAAACCCCACACAACTCAATATACCATATACAAAATAAACTTTCCACTAAAACCCTTCCTTACAATTAATGTAACCTATAATAATTACCATTTTATTTAAACACCATAACCATTTATGTAACAACTCCAAATTTTGTATACATAAAATTGTTTAAAAGTTAATATACACTTGGGGTATTTACAATACCTGTGAGTACTATAAGTATTTGATTCAATTTAGAACAGCAAGAAGGAGCTTGTAGCTCACTGGTAAGACCTTGCACTGCTAAACCAAAACACCAAAGTTCAAATCTCATCAGCCACACATTCTTTTTATTTAAAATTCTTTTAAACTTTTAGAAAACCAAGAGTCCACACATGCACAACCCGTAAAACCAAGAGTCACAGCCTAAACAAACATGTGCATGAGACTAGACCAAGCGTCAGGGACACGTGGCACCAATACGAGCCCCCACCTCATGACTCAGGCTTGCGGGATGGTGACTCGGGCCGCCGCCGCCGGTCCAACTCGGACCAAACCCAATTTTTTTAAACCCTAGCGACTCTTGAACTCCCCCCATAACCCCAGTATTGTTTATTTTCTGCCCATTTATAGAGAATATTAAAACCCCTTTAATCACAATTTTAATGCAAATTTAAATGCATTTTTTATCATACCCTAACCCTAATTTTCCCTATAAATACCCACTCTATTTTTACACCCCTTCTCTCTGAAATTTCCTACAAAAACTCCCAAGAAAATTCCAATATTATTCCATTTATAAGAAAATACCATACAATTCCAATATTTCAAATAAATACCTTATACTTTAAAACTATGTCATATTCACTAGAAATTTCACATTGAATAAAAAAAATCTATGAAAACTCTAAAGACGATAATTAAATACTTGAGATATATTTTGAAAGTATAACAAAACTATTTTACATAAAACCCCTCAAGTTATACTAAATTACAATAAGGACCCTAGTAAACATAGGTTTAAGCGAGACCAGTCTCTTGAGCCTCAGGGAACCGGAGATATGGGTGCTTGCCTATTTAAGGTAGACAACTTGACAAACGGTGTTATTAATACGGCAATTGTCTTTGAAAAAGACACAAACCCAGCCGTCCATGTGCAGCAGTTACCGATAGCACCAAAACATAATTCAAGACTTCAATTTCTTTTCTAATTGTCTAACTCAGACTGAGTCTCAATATAATTAATCTGACTTGAATATGATTCAAGTATCAAACTACAATACAACATGGATCTATGAATCTGGCTATTCAATCTAATCAATCTATATTGACCGAACCGAACCATGGATATATTCCATTTACATGATCATCCACTATATTCGTTTCATTACTGATATCATGGTTTCGGTAAGTCATCCATCTATATACAATATACAATTCAAACAATACAATCAAGACATCACAGGGTTTATAAGAGGTAGATTGGTACAGAAGGTGTTAGAAGTGGTACGTGACTGCAACCATAAGACACCTAACCTGAATCTCCAATGTCGTTGTACCGTGGCTGAACGGTTCCTTGTACTCCGTATACCGTAATCTCTGGTATAGTGAGACTCCTCTCGTATACATTGGCATCTTCTGTACCAACCTACAAACAACAGCGTTAACAATATAATACAACTTTAAAAGTTACACTCTCTCTCTGTTTATTCTATTCCTCCCTCATCTTTGGGACTTACCGAGCGATTGTTCACTGACAACATTCCTTTCTTCTTTCTTTGGAATGTTGTCAGGTGGATTGGACCTTCAGGAGATCGAGCCCACCAACGAGAACTTGGACCAACTGGCTTTCGACCCCGAGCTTTAGATTCCTTGTACACATTTACATTTCTATTTCTGTTATGCCACTGTTTAGGCATTGTTTTTCATTCCATGTATTTACCTTTCAGATGTAATGTAAAAAGAATGTTAATAAATAAAGTTGTTATTCAATTATATCTATTGTCACTGTCTCTTATGCATTTTACTTATATTGCTTAGATACGCTTAGCGTGTTTACTTCAGAGTAAATATGTAGTGGCCTCGTTGCGTCCTCTGCCCGTATACTGGGAAGCGGGGCGTGACAATTTATAAAAAGTCTTTTTATCAAATTTATAAATTTAAAATAACATCTTTTAAATAAAATAAAATAATTAATTATCTACAAATTTTTCCGAAATGTTACAATATCCCACCTTAAGAAAATTCGGTCCCCGAATTAAAACCTAAACACACATACCTTCAAAAAGATGCAGGAATTTCTTCCGTATCACATCCTCGGCTTCCCAAGTGACCTCTTCGCAATTTGGTCCCCGCCATAGAAGCTTTACAGATGGAAGTACCCTTGATCGCAGTTTCTTCACCTGCCGATCGAGAATAAATATCAGCTGCTCAGTGTAAGATAAATCATGCTCAAGCTGTATAGTCTGATGCTGGATAGCGTGAGAAGGATCATGAAGGTACTTGCGAAGTATAGACACGTGGAACACAGGATGCACATCAAGAAAACTTGGCGGAAGTGCTAAACAATATGATACAACACCCACCCTCTCAAGAATCTCATAGGGTCCAATATATCTGGGACTGAGTTTCGCCTTTTTCCCGAATCGCATCACACCCTTCATCGGAGAAACACGGAGAAATACATGGTCTCCCACATCGAAATCAAGTCTACGGCGACGACGATCAATATAAGACTTCTGCCTGCTCTGAACTACTCTCATCCTGTCCTGGATCATCTGGATTTTCTCAGTAGTCTCCTGGACCAACTGAGGCCCTAAGAGGCTGCTTTCGCTAAGCTCGGTCCAACAAACTGACGACCGGCACTTCCTCCCATATAATGCCTCAAATGGAGCCATCCGTATAGTCTCCTGAAAGCTATTATTGTAGAAGAACTCAATCAAAGGTAAGTGACGATCCCAACTGCCACCCAAATCCAGTGTACAAGCTCGAAGCATATCCTCAAGAGTCTAAATCGTACACTCTGACAGGCCATCAGTCTTTGGGTGGAAGGCAGTACTGAAACTCAAGCGAGTGCTCAAAGCATCCTGAAGTTTCTGCCAGAGACGGCTGGTAAACTGTGTGCCTCTATCAGAAACAATACAGGTCGGAACTCCGTGCAACCGCATAATCTCGTCTATATAGACCTGGGCGTACTGCGCATACCCGAAAGTAGTCTTCACCGAAAGAAAGTGAGCTGCCTTCGTCAATCGATCCACAATCACCCAAATAGATTCATACTGTAACACCCGAGCCCAATAATACTATGTATATTACTAGTTGAGGGTTATTTATTGCTCTTTCCAATTTTCCTGATTTTCTGGTGTTTATTGCTAAATTTTACCCGGTTAAGTCATTTTGGCACATAACAAATTTTAACTCCGAAAATGAAATTTAAGATGTCCATGTTGGCCTACTCGTCGCCACTAGTCGCGTGGTAGCATCCGCGTATCGAGATTCCGTTCCGTTTGGTTAAACGGGCCAGTGTGGGCGACTACGCGCGCGTGCAAGTGTCCGACTTGGGGGCATGCATTTTAATCACTAAACACCTCTTTTCAAAATTTGGAACCCGCTTAAAATCCTATAATTTGAATTTGGAACATTTGGGCGCGACCCGGGCTCGATTTGGAAATGTTTCATTTCGCGCCAAAATGGCCCATTTAAATTTAATATCGAATATTTATATATACACTCAAATCTTTAATTCACAACAGAAATCCCTCAAATCTTACGCAATTTCCTTCTCAATCAAATCTCGTGGCCAATCACGAGCTCTTATTGAGCTCGTGGGCCCCCTCCTTTCCATCTCTCTCTCTGCCTCTCTCCTCTTTCTCTCTCTTCCCTCAATCTCTCACTTTCTCTCTCCTATCTCTCTCTCTCTCATCTATATATTTACGTAACCTTCGCAGCCGCCTCCCTCATTCATCTTCCTCCTTACGAACCCGACGCAAACCCTAACCCTAGCCCTCGCGATCCCATCGCCGACTCCCCCGCGACTTCGCCGTCGCCGCCCTCACCACCACGACCTCCACCGCACCCACCTACCTTCCTCCTCCCGTTCTCCCGACGACTCCCGCTCCTTCCCGCGCCTGCAACCCATCTCCCCGACGCCTCCATCCCCTCGCAGACCTCGCCGTCGACGTCGCCTCCCACCGTCGAAGCCTCCCACGACTCCCTCTCACCCTCCTCGTCGAAACCTCGTCGTCGTTTCCTTCCTCCCCTCGCCGGAACAGTAAACCCGAGCCCTAACCCATCGCCTTCCCCGCTGTTCGCCGGGGAAACGTGCCGGTGACCTCGTCGACGCCACCTCCGACCACCTCTCTCTCTCCCACGACCACCAGAGCCGACCACACCCTCCTCCACTCGTCGCACCCCTCTCCAGCAAGCTCAGCGGCTGTTCCAGCCTTCGCAGCCACCGTCGCGGCCTCGTCGACGTTCCAGTGCCGTCGAACCCGCCGTGGTCACCCCCTGGTGTCTCTCTGTAAGTGTCCCCTTTCCTTCCTTTGTGCAAATCATCCCCCTGCTGGTCCGTATTTTTTAGATGTGTGGGTTTTGTCGCTAACTCCGTTACTTTTGACATTTTGCCGGAATCCGACCGTACCGCCTTGACGAACCCGACGCTCCAACGAAGCCCCCTGGTCCGTGTGATCCCGTTGATTTCTGTTGGGACTCGATCCGTGGCCCGTGCTTCCTTATCGCAGTTTCTGCCGACATCGCATCCGTGTTTCGGTTTGCGGAACCGCCGAGGCAAGTATCCGAATACTTGCTTAACATGCTACAATTTAATCATCATATTATAACCACACAACTAATATAACATCGATACCTTTTATAACTTAGAATCGCTAGCCGCGATTATCCGTAACCTTAAATCAATGAAATCATTGCTCGCTTTAACCGGTCTGCTATTAATTCATACTTAACTAATCAAACCAAGTAGATCATCCCCACTTCATTTGTTAAAATCACTCATGAGACAATTATTGTGCTTAGTTCAAATTCATGTAACTCCATTACGTATATTATCGATATTGTTCGTCTTGTGGCTTTTGCACCTCAAAGGTGCGTGAACCGGATTAATAAGAGAATACGAAATATCACTGTGTTTACCTAGATGAATATTGTTATTTACTGTTTCCTGCTACTGTTCATTATTGATTGTATACCTGTTGCGAACACTTACCCGATTGCACGACATATTGGCCTGACCCTGCTACACCTGACATATACATACATTCCAACTCATCCCGTTGTACCATGACATTACTTGTTCCTGATCTCGTGCCTAATGCCGACAGACCTAACCATTCCTGCTGTCGATCCAGACAGACCTACCTTTACTTGACATTGCGTTGGCATTAGTCCTTGACTACTGAATACCTGACTTGACATACATAGTTTGGGGGTATGGGGAAATCAAAGGTGAAACCGACTTGTAACTCAACAGTTCGATACATTGTTCTGATCAGTCTTACGGGCTTGGCCAGCTCCGGAGTGTTGATGCTGACATCACTCATCTATCCTACTACCTTTTACTGCTTAGCGGCACGTCTCGGATTCAGCCCCGAGGATCATGACCGTGGTCCCGGGCACGCACGGGATACTATTGAGTTACATCGACGATTCATCAATTGGTTTCAAAGACTATAGAGTAGAAAACCTGATAGGACAGTTCAGTCACCATTGCACACTACCCTGCTTGTTATTTCTTATTACTGCTTTATTCATGTTCATGCTTGCATTGTTTATTACCATGTTTATATTGTATACTTGATTTCATGACGCGCTGACGTCTGGGTTTTGCATGGCCCAGATTCCGTCCCTTTGTCGTCGACCGAGCAGGAGTACTTCAGCCAGCAGGCTGAACAGTGAGTCCTTAGGATTTAGTTTATTTATGTCATTTCATTTCCAGATGTGAGCCCGCATTATGGGACATACTGTTTATTCATTATATTGGATCATTAGCTTCCGCACTTATTGTTTATTGATTCTTGTTATTATGGATTTGGACATGTATTAGATTAGCTTATTATCTTGTTCTTGATATCTTTACAACCGTAATGTGACTGTGGATGGATACTTCCTACCCACAGGTAGCATGGTTGGCTATGTCACGTGCCCAAATCTTGCGTACTCTGGGAAGCGGGGCGTGACATGGTTTTATGGTATCAGAGCCATAGGTTAATTGGGTTGATTCCTTGTAGTTGGGTATCGCACCCGATACACGAATCGTAATACCTGTGATTAGGAAACATGTCCTGCCACTTTGACCATTTTACTATCCTTGAATCATTCTTCCGGATCATGTCGACGTGCAAACTTACTTTGCATTTGTCAACTCAAAAACCTAATTTCTTGTTATCTCTAGGACTTAGGCGACTTGGGTGGAGTTAAGTAATTGCGGCTATGATACCGCGGCATAGCTACAATGCAGTACTCTATTTAAGTATCTTGGAGTTCTAGCCTTGATTTATATATTGAATCTATCATCATGCTAATGTTGTTTGTTTTGATTTCAGGACCATGGCAGATAAGAATTTCAAGACGTATCAGAGGCGTGTGGATGAAGCCGCCATGTTAGGAGTGATACGTGGGATGTTGGAAAATCAGAAGAGGAAAACTGAGTTGATCCAGCAGCAAGCAGATTCATTTCAGGAGGGTTTGCAGGCTATGCAGCAGTCTGTAAACACCGCCGTAGCGAAGCCAGTCGACCGAGTAGGGACCGTGGCAGATTTCAGACGGTTGGGTCCTACTACTTTCACTGGCTTGGAGGAGCCGTTGCCAGCCGAGCAGTGGCTTGTGGACATAGAGAATTTATTGATTGCGGCACAGATCCCAGAAGACAAGAGAGTTGATGTGGTGCGCATTCAGCTGGTGGATTACGCCCGAGAGTGGTGGCTCGTGGAGGAGACCCGCTTGTCCAAGCCAATCAGTTGGGCGGATTTCTCCAAAAGTTTCTTGGAAAAGTTCTTCCCGCGGACTGCACGGGAGGAAATGGAGGAGAGATTTATTGGGCTGAAACAAAATGGAGCAGCTGTGGATGTGCATGCAGCGGAGTGGACGAGACTTAGCCGCTTCGCTGGACCCTTAGTCGCCAAGGAGGCAGACAGGGCGCGAAGGTTCTTGCGCAGTTTGGATGTGGACATCCAGAGGCAGATTGTCTCCCTGGGTTTGACCACTTTCTCGCAGGTTCTTACGGCAGCCAGAGAGCAACAGAGTTTATCAGGATCGAAAGGGAACCTTCACCAGACAGCAGTTGCGGCCAGGAAGCCTGCATTTGTACCTAACCGAGATCATGGGCGCAGAGGTATTCCAGTGGACCGTCGAGGTGTAGCGCCAATGAAGAAGCCTGTGATCGTTGATCGAAGGAAGAGCGTGATTTGTGATTACTGCCGATTACCTGGGCACGTGCAGAAGGATTGTCATAGGAGACTGGGACTTTGTCTGGTTTGTGGAGCAGCCGATCACGCAGTTGGTGCTTGTCCGTCGAAGCTTCGCACGAGAGATGATATACGGAAGACTCCGCAGAGACCGTTCCAAGGGCAGAAACAGCTGACACAAGGACCGAACCAGGGTCGAGCTTTCACGTTGACAGCTGAGGAAGCCAAGACATCAGGAGAAGTGGTTTCAGGTACTATACTCGTTCGTGGTTTTCCCGCATTGTCATTATTTGATTCCGGAGCATCCCACTGTTTTATGTCATCCAAATTTATAACTACACACTCGATCACCTGCACGACCTTGTCTAGTTTCTGGGACATACACACTGGGAATGGGAAAATCATAGCTAGTAAGGAATGTAGAGATTGTACGGTTGTTGTTTGCGGACGAGAGCTTTTTGCAGATTTCTTGGTGATTGATACGGGCAGTTATGAAGTAGTCTTGGGAATGGATTTTCTTGGCACTTTCCACGCACACATTGATTGTAGGGCAAGGAAAGTAATTTTTCAGATTCCCGGGCACCCTGAGTTTACTTTCATTGGAGGAAGCAGTTCTGTCGGGCCAGTCGAGTTTAGGGCTAGGCCGACAAACAGTATTCTTGCGGCAATGGAGGTGGAAGAGCCAACAGTTGTTCGCGACTTTATGGATGTGTTTGAAGATATTTCAGGCTTACCGCCGAAGCGAGATGTGGAGTTTGCGATTGACCTCATTCCTGGTGCAGCGCCAGTATCAAAATCTTATTATCCGATGGCACCGGTGGAATTAGAAGAAGTTAAGAAACAAGTGGGTAAATTACTAGAGAAGGGATGGATTCGAAGCAGCAACTCACCTTGGGGAGCTCCAGTTCTTTTAGTAAAGAAGAAGGATGGCACGAGAAGAATGTGCATCGATTACCGAGAATTAAACCGGGTGACTATTAAGAACAAGTACCCGATCCCTCGCATTGGAGAACTCTTTGAGCAGCTTAGTGGCGCGAGGGTATTTTCGAAACTGGACTTGCGATCAGGATATCATCAGGTCCGAGTGAAGGCAGAAGACATTTGCAAGACGGCGTTTCGGACTCGGTATGGGCATTTCGAGTATTTAGTGATGCCCTTCGGAGTGACTAATGCGCCGGCAATATTTATGGACTTGATGAACAGGATCTTTTCACCGTTCTTGGACCAGTTTATTGTGGTATTCATTGACGATATTCTGGTGTACTCAAAGAGTCCGGAGGAGCATGCTGAGCATTTAAGGATCGCATTCCAGACGCTGAGACAAGAGAAGTTATTCGCGAAGATGAGTAAGTGCGAATTCTGGCTGGAAGAAGTGAAGTTTCTGGGGCATGTCGTGTCGGGCGATGGAATCGCCGTTGATCCCGAGAAGATTGCAGCAGTTCGAGATTGGCCTGTTCCAAAGAATGTTGCAGAGATAAGAAGTTTTCTTGGACTCGCCGGTTACTACAGAAGATTTGTGGAGAACTTCGCTCGTTTAGCTGAGCCATTAACCAAGCTTACGCGTAAGGAGGTACCGTTTGTTTGGACAGATGGATGTGCATTGGCCTTCGAGACGTTGAAGCAGAAGTTGATAACCGCCCCTATCCTAACCGTACCGGATGATTCAGGAGGACGGGTGATTCACAGCGACGCATCTGGAAAAGGATTGGGATGTGTTTTGATGCAGAATGGGAAAGTCGTCGCTTACGCATCGAGACAGCTGAAGACTCATGAGCAGAACTATCCGACTCACGACTTGGAGCTTGCAGCCGTGATCTTCGCCCTGAAGATTTGGAGACACTACCTTCTGGGCGAGAGAGTTGAAGTCTTTACGGATCACAAGAGTTTGAAATATGTGTTCACTCAGAAGGAGTTGAACATGAGGCAACGCAGATGGTTGGAGCTGATGGCCGACTACGACCTTGATCTTAAGTACCATCCGGGAAAAGTTAACGTCGTGCCAGATGCGCTAAGTCGGTTACCAGCAATTCAGTTATTGACTGCACAGAGAGAGATCATTGAGGAGTTTCGGAGATTTGACTTGGAGGTTGTGCTACCGCGTGCTACAGGACAGTTGATGCAGTTACAAGTACAATCGTCCTTAGTTGAGAAGATTAAAGCGGCGCAATCGCAGGATCCTAGACTGCAAAAGTTTCGAGAGCAGGTTGGAGCCGGACTACGAACCGATCTACTGATCTATGAAGATGGTTCGTTGAGATATGGTAGCCGTGTGTGTGCGCCAAAAGGAGATGTGCGTGAAGAGCTTATGAAGGAGGCACACAGTTCAGCTTACTCTGTACATCCAGGAGGGACAAAGATGTACCGAGATATTCGACAGCATTTCTGGTGGGAAGGTATGAAACGGGAAATCGCTCGCTTCGTGGCTAAGTGCTTGGTATGTTAGCAAGTCAAGGCTGAACACCAAAGGGTTGCTGGTTTGTTGCAACCACTTCCGATTCCTCAATGGAAGTGGGAACATATAACCATGGATTTCGTGACGGCGTTACCGCGGAGTCCAAAGGGCAACAATGCTGTATGGGTGATTGTCGATCGGTTGACCAAGGCAGCTCACTTTATTCCTTTTCGGGTTGGTCAATCGACAGAGACTTTGGCAGAGCGATATATGCAGGAGATTGTCAGATTGCATGGAGTACCGGTAAGCATCGTGTCCGATCGGGACACTCGGTTCTTGTCACACTTTTGGAGGAGTTTACAAGAAAGTTTGGGGACTCGATTGAAGTTCAGCACAGCTTATCATCCTCAGACCGATGGACAATCGGAGAGAACGATCCAGACCCTTGAAGATATGTTGAGAGCTTGCATGTTGGACTTCAAAGGTTCTTGGGAAGATCATCTACACCTGGTGGAGTTTTCGTACAACAATAGTTTCCAAGCGACAATCCAGATGGCTCCGTTTGAGGCGCTGTATGGTCGTAAGTGCCGTTCACCTGTTTGTTGGAATGATGTTGGTGAACGAAGGTTATTAGGACCAGATTTGGTGGTACAGACAGTCGAGAAGGTGAATACAATCAGGAAGCTTATGAGGGCAGCTCAAGACAGACAGAAGAGTTGGGCCGACACGTCAAGAAGACCTCTAGAGTTCGCCGTGGGCGATTTGGTATTCCTGAAGATATCACCGACTAGAGGGGTGATTCGCTTTGGAAGTCGGGGAAAGCTTAGTCCCCGATTCGTTGGACCCTTCGAGATATTGGGGCGTGTTGGAGAGGTATCGTACCGGTTGGCGTTACCACCGTCATTAGCAGGAGTTCATGATGTATTTCATGTGTCTCAACTACGGAGGTATGTTCGTGATGAGACTCATGTTTTGGATCACTCGGAGTTGACCGTTCGGGAGGACCTGACTTTTGAGGAGCGACCAGTCGAGATCAAGGATCGAAGAGAAAAGGTTCTTAAGAACAAGGTTATCCCTCTTGTGCTAGTTTCTTGGGGTAACCGATCGCATGGAGAATCTACTTGGGAGCGAGAAGACGAGATCCGGCAGAAATTCCCTCATCTTTTCCAGTAGTTAGTTATCTTGTATTCTTGGAATTTCGAGGACGAAATTCTTTTGTAGTTGGGTATGATGTAACACCCGAGCCCAATAATACTATGTATATTACTAGTTGAGGGTTATTTATTGCTCTTTCCAATTTTCCTGATTTTCTGGTGTTTATTGCTAAATTTTACCCGGTTAAGTCATTTTGGCACATAACAAATTTTAACTCCGAAAATGAAATTTAAGATGTCCATGTTGGCCTACTCGTCGCCACTAGTCGCGTGGTAGCGTCCGCGTGTCGAGATTCCGTTCCGTTTGGTTAAACGGGCCAGTGTGGGCGACTACGCGCGCGTGCAAGTGTCCGACTTGGGGGCATGCATTTTAATCACTAAACACCTCTTTTCAAAATTTGGAACCCGCTTAAAATCCTATAATTTGAATTTGGAACATTTGGGCGCGACCCGGGCTCGATTTGGAAATGTTTCATTTCGCGCCAAAATGGCCCATTTAAATTTAATATCGAATATTTATATATACACTCAAATCTTTAATTCACAACAGAAATCCCTCAAATCTTACGCAATTTCCTTCTCAATCAAATCTCGTGGCCAATCACGAGCTCTTATTGAGCTCGTGGGCCCCCTCCTTTCCATCTCTCTCTCTGCCTCTCTCCTCTTTCTCTCTCTTCCCTCAATCTCTCACTTTCTCTCTCCTATCTCTCTCTCTCTCATCTATATATTTACGTAACCTTCGCAGCCGCCTCCCTCATTCATCTTCCTCCTTACGAACCCGACGCAAACCCTAACCCTAGCCCTCGCGATCCCATCGCCGACTCCCCCGCGACTTCGCCGTCGCCGCCCTCACCACCACGACCTCCACCGCACCCACCTACCTTCCTCCTCCCGTTCTCCAGACGACTCCCGCTCCTTCCCGCGCCTGCAACCCATCTCCCCGACGCCTCCATCCCCTCGCAGACCTCGCCGTCGACGTCGCCTCCCACCGTCGAAGCCTCCCACGACTCCCTCTCACCCTCCTCGTCGAGACCTCGTCGTCGTTTCCTTCCTCCCCTCGCCGGAACAGTAAACCCGAGCCCTAACCCATCGCCTTCCCCGCTGTTCGCCGGGGAAACGTGCCGGCGACCTCGTCGACGCCACCTCCGACCACCTCTCTCTCTCCCACGACCACCAGAGCCGACCACACCCTCCTCCACTCGTCGCACCCCTCTCCAGCAAGCTCAGCGGCTGTTCCAGCCTTCGCAGCCACCGTCGCGGCCTCGCCGGCGTTCCAGTGCCGTCGAACCCGCCGTGGTCACCCCCTGGTGTCTCTCTGTAAGTGTCCCCTTTCCTTCCTTTGTGCAAATCATCCCCCTGCTGGTCCGTATTTTTTGGATGTGTGGGTTTTGTCGCTAACTCCGTTACTTTTGACATTTTGCCGGAATCCGACCGTACTGCCTTGACGAACCCGACGCTCCAACGAAGCCCCCTGGTCCGTGTGATCCCGTTGATTTCTGTTGGGACTCGATCCGTGGCCCGTGCTTCCTTATCGCAGTTTCTGCCGACATCGCATCCGTGTTTCGGTTTGCGGAACCGCCGAGGCAAGTATCCGAATACTTGCTTAACATGCTACAATTTAATCATCATATTATAACCACACAACTAATATAACATCGATACCTTTTATAACTTAGAATCACTAGCCGCGATTATCCGTAACCTTAAATCAATGAAATCATTGCTCGCTTTAACCGGTCTGCTATTAATTCATACTTAACTAATCAAACCAAGTAGATCATCCCCACTTCATTTGTTAAAATCACTCATGAGACAATTATTGTGCTTAGTTCAAATTCATGTAACTCCATTACGTATATTATCGATATTGTTCGTCTTGTGGCTTTTGCACCTCAAAGGTGCGTGAACCGGATTAATAAGAGAATACGAAATATCACTGTGTTTACCTAGATGAATATTGTTATTTATTGTTTCCTGCTACTGTTCATTATTGATTGTATACCTGTTGCGAACACTTACCCGATTGCACGACATATTGGCCTGACCCTGCTACACCTGACATATACATACATTCCAACTCATCCCGTTGTACCATGACATTACTTGTTCCTGATCTCGTGCCTAATGCCGACAGACCTAACCATTCCTGCTGTCGATCCAGACAGACCTACCTTTACTTGACATTGCGTTGGCATTAGTCCTTGACTACTGAATACCTGACTTGACATACATAGTTTGGGGGTATGGGGAAATCAAAGGTGAAACCGACTTGTAACTCAACAGTTCGATACATTGTTCTGATCAGTCTTACGGGCTTGGCCAGCTCCGGAGTGTTGATGCTGACATCACTCATCTATCCTACTACCTTTTACTGCTTAGCGGCACGTCTCGGATTCAGCCCCGAGGATCATGACCGTGGTCCCGGGCACGCACGGGATACTATTGAGTTACATCGACGATTCATCAATTGGTTTCAAAGACTATAGAGTAGAAAACCTGATAGGACAGTTCAGTCACCATTGCACACTACCCTGCTTGTTATTTCTTATTACTGCTTTATTCATGTTCATGCTTGCATTGTTTATTACCATGTTTATATTGTATACTTGATTTCATGACGCGCTGACGTCTGGGTTTTGCATGGCCCAGATTCCGTCCCTTTGTCGTCGACCGAGCAGGAGTACTTCAGCCAGCAGGCTGAACAGTGAGTCCTTAGGATTTAGTTTATTTATGTCATTTCATTTCCAGATGTGAGCCCGCATTATGGGACATACTGTTTATTCATTGTATTGGATCATTAGCTTCTGCACTTATTGTTTATTGATTCTTGTTATTATGGATTTGGACATGTATTAGATTAGCTTATTATCTTGTTCTTGATATCTTTACAACCGTAATGTGACTGTGGATGGATACTTCCTACCCACAGGTAGCATGGTTGGCTATGTCACGTGCCCAAATCTTGCGTACTCTGGGAAGCGGGGCGTGACACATACGCTCTGCTATACCTGGGTAGACCCACAATGAAATCCATGGAGATCTGCTCGCATTTCCACTCCGGAATAGGTAGAGGCTGCAACTTTCCGACCGGCCTCTGATATTCGGCTTTGACTTGCTGACAAGTCAGGTATTTTGAAACGAAGTCAGACACATCGCGTTTCATCCCTTCCCGCTAATACACGTCTCGTAAATCTTGATACATCTTGGTAGATCCTGGATGAACGTTGTAGGAAGACTGATGTGCCTCCTCTAATATCATACGCCTCATTCCATCAACGCCGGGTACGCATAACCGGGTCCCAAACCATAGCACTCCTTCGCTGTCAATCATAAACTCAGAATTACCATACTGCCGAACTCGCTCCTAAATCTTTGAAGGTCGTGCATCCTCGGACTGTGCCTCCCTGATATGATCAAGCAAAAGTGGAAGAGCACGAACATGGGCAAACTGTCCACCTACAGAGGTAAACTCAAACTGGATACCACTGTCACACAAAATCTGCCAATCAGCATCCGACTGCCTCCGAACTGAACTCAAATACGACAAGCTAATCCCAGGCCACCTACTCAACTTGTCAGCTACTATATTTGCCTTGCCCGGATGATAAAGAATCTCATAATCATAGTCTTTCACCAGCTCCATCCAGTGACGCTACCTCAAGTTCAGATCCCGCTGCTGGAATATATACTTCAGACTCTTGTGGTCTGTAAAGATCTGGCAAGACTCTCCATATAGATAGTGTCTCCAAATCTTCAGTGCAAAGACCGCCGCGGCCATCTCCAAATCATGGGCAGGGTAATTCTGCTCATGTTTCTTCAGCTGCCGAGAAGCATAAGCAATAACTCTGCCATGCTGCATCAATACGCAACCTATGCCAACACGAGACGCATCACAATATACCGCAAATCCGCCTGAGCCTGAAAGTAAAGATAGAACGGGGCAGTCATCATACGAGTCTTCAACTGCTGGAAACTCTGCTCACATCCCTCAGTCCATAGAAACGGAACTCCTTTTCGGCTCAAACTGGTCATAGGTGCCGCAATATGGGAGAAGTCATGTACAAAGTGACGGTAATAACCCGCTAAACCCAAAAAGTTACGAATCTCAGTCACTGACACGGGTCTAGGCCAATGCTGTACTGCCTCAATCTTCCTCGGATCAAACTGCATCCCATCTTTCATAACAATATGACCCAAGAATTCCACACTGTCAAGCCAGAAAGCGCACTTCGAGAATTTAGCAAACAACCAATGCTTTCTCAAAGTCTGCAATGCAATCCTCAAGTGCTGCTCGTGTTCCTCCCGACTCCTAGAGTAGATTAAAATATCATATATGAAGACAATGATAAATTGGTCGAGGAACGGCTTGAAGATCCGGTTTATCAGATCAATGAACGCTGCTGGGGCATTGGAGAGTCCAAACGACATCACCAGGAATTCATAGTGCCCGTAGCGCGTCCCAAAGGCAATCTTCGAAATGTCATCATTCCGGACTCGCAATTGATGATACCCGGACCGCAAATAAATCTTCGAGAAATAGCTGTCTCCCTGCAGCTCATCGAACAAGTCGTCAATACGAGTTAATGGATACCTATTCTGCACCGTAACTCGATTCAGCTGCCGATAGTCAATACACAATCTCATGCTGTCGTCCTTCTTCTTAACGAACAGGACCAGAGCTCCCCATGGTGATACACTCGGACGGAAGAGTCCTCTATCAAGCAATTCTTACAAATGACTATTGAGCTCCTTCAGCTCCGTTGGGGCCATCCGATAGGGTGGTATAAAAATAGGCCCCGCACTAGGAATCAAGTCAATACAGAACTCAATATCGTGCTCTGGCGGCAACCCTGACAACTCAGCAAGAAACACATCAAGAAATTCTCGTACGATTGGAACCTGGTCCAACGGGACCTCTGCGGCTCTCACATCCTGAATAAACGCCAAGAACCCATGACACCCCATCCTTAAAAGCCGTCTAGCACTAAGTGCAGAAATTAGGATGGCAGAGTAATGCTGTAGTCCCCCTGCACAACGAAAATCGGCTCACCAGGAAAACAAAATCTGACCGCTTTTCCCCGGCAATCAACGTACGCATGACAAGCGGCCAACCAATCCATACCGAGAAGTACATCGAAATCTAGCATATCGAGAAAAATAAAGTCAACTAACGAATCTCTATCACCAATACGTATGGAACATGACCTGAATACGCTTCGGGCTACGAAAGAATCTCCTACTGAAGTAATCACAATAAGCGGTAACTCTAATAACGACGAATCTCTCCCCAGAGAAAGTGCGAAGTGTGCAGATACGTAACAGTGCGTAGAACCGGGATCAAACAAAATATGTGCATCTAGGGAACATACGGGAAGAGTACATGTAACAACTGCATTGGATGCTTGGGCATCCTGGGAAGTCAAAGCGAAAACCCTAGCCTGACCCCTACCTGCATCCTGATGTCTTCTCCCTCGGTCTCCTCGTACCCACTAAATACGTCCGGAAAAACCACGGCCTCGCGGTGCAAGAGCCTGGCATAGAGTAGCAGCTGGTGGAGGAAGTAATGCCATTGAAGAAGAAGGTGGAGGGGGTAAAGCATCCTGTGGAACTACAGTCCCTCCCTTGAGTCTACAATCCCTAGTGAAATGCCCTGGATGCCTGCAACTGAAACATGTCGGCGGGGGCCACTGCTTCTCGGGGTACGAGCCAAACATCCGGCCTTGAGCCCAACCTCGACTACTACTGCATCCTGGAATGAATCCGCCTCGGCCTCTGCCAAACTGCCTGGAAACTAACCCAATAGGTCTGGCTCTCTTTGATTCTGAAACAACCGTCGTCTCATTCAGACGCTCTTCCACTCGAATTGCCGCGTCCATAGCCTGTGAATATGTATCGAAGTGCTGGGAGCCCATAGCAAAGAATAGCTGTGTGTCCAGGATCCTCACAAATCTCTTCACCTTGAGCTCCTCCGTGGGAACTAAATATGGAACATAACACGACAACTGGGTAGACTGCAAAACATAATCTGCCACAGACATATCGGCAGGTTTCCGCAATGCCTCAAACCTACTGGCTCTAGCATCTCTCACGCTCTGTGGAAGGAATCTAGCAAGGAAAACCTCGAAAACTCTGTCCGTGTCATCAGAGGAAGATCTGCTACTCGCCCTCTCTCCATCGACTCACACCATGTCCGGGCAAGTCCCTCCAACCGAAAACTGGTCAGGTCCACCGACCGTGTATTTTGAACATCTCAAAGACCTACCAATCCTAGCCATCCTATCAAGAAATGACTGGGGATCCTCTGCTGTGTCGGTCCCTGTGAACACCGGAGGTCTCAACCTCATAAACTCTAGGAGTGATACCTCCATAAACCTCATAACTACAAGTGAGACTGTCTGAACGGGCTATACTATGGACTCTACAATAGTCGATGCCTGATCCTGCCTCTGAATACGGGTGGCCTCAACCAACTGTTCCATCATCTACTGTAAGCCCAACATGCCCTCCTTCAGTCTAGCCATCCGATCGGAAAGAGGAGGATCAACATGTCCTTGTGCCGTCGGGATGTCCTGTGGGTCAGTCGCCATCACTGACGGATCTGCCCGAGCTGCATCCCTGGCTGTGGCTCGCCTGGCTCTCGTGGCCATGGCAACTTGAACAAGAAAAGAGAGTTGGTAAGGTGTACGAACAGGAACAACAATTATAAAGAGTCAAAGGAAGAATTAATCAAGATATACATCCTAAGGTTACTTAGGTGGGGTATCGTATCGTAAATATGCCATGGATCATATGTACGGTACGTTACTCTTCCTGAGTTACCTACTCCATCAAACCAAAAGTCAATCTAAAAAACGAAAGTTTGAGCCTAATAACTCCAAAGTCACTTCTAAGTTCCGTAAGGTTAATTCTAAGCTCTGATACCAAGCTTGTCACGACCCGAATTTGGCACGTGACCGGCACTTAGATTGTGTGACGTCTAAAGATGCCAACATAATCCGAGTAAGCCAGAGAACTAAGATCTAAAACCTTTTTGCGGAAATAAGAAAGTACTATTTTAAAAAATAAAGAAAATGAGGTCGCATATTGAATGGTTTTTAAAATGAAGTAAAAACAATTGGTTTTAGTATTAGAAATTTCGACAGCACCTCCTTTGTAATTTTTAAGAAAAGCAAGTACATAAACATTTAATATAAAGGCATCCCCTACTTGGGAGAAAAATCAACGCCAATTGGCGGAAACAACCCACGTAAATAACATACGACGCTCAGAAGCGAAAAATCACATGCATAAAAGTAACAGAAAGCACAATCAAACATAACTGTTCACCGCCGGAAAGAGAGACGAACTGGGGTAGATCGTCTTGCCTGAATTCGGGGGCAGATGCTATTTGGATTTATCCGTCCACCTCTCCGAAAATACCAAGTTGATTTATGGCACAATATATCAGAGGTTTGGACAGACGCGACCGTTGTAGCAGACTTTATCAGATTCCCCCTCATTTTATGAGGGTTTTTTTATTGTGTGGACGCTCTTCCGTGCAAGCGCAAGCCCCTACAGTTAATTACGTTACCGCATTGCGATAACCACTTTCTCCTTCTACAGCAGTTCACTTCGTGTCGTGTGTGTTTTTGTTTGTTTTGGTTGCTCATGAATTGTATACAGAGACTAGTTTATGTCATCGCCCGTAGGGCACGGATCAGTCCAAATCCGTATATTTTCGATTTAGGTTTGGGTCAAGAATTTGCTTGACGGGGTCCACGCCGGTAGTTTGGTTTGCCAACGGGAATGAACTTAGGACGCAGATCTCATATAAATGAGGCCCATCAGTTTACGGGATATTTGGGTTTTCTAAGGATCGTTAGTCATATTTGAGACTAAGATCAACTTAGAAACAAATGAGCATATATGCTCAATTATTTTAGTTTAAGGACATCACGGTCCAACATTCCCATTTTGGGGATGAATGTTAGTTTAAGGACATTCCGGTCCATTATCGTCGTATTTGGGGCGAATGTTTAGTTTAGGAACATCTCGGTCCATTATCACCATGATTGAGTCGAATATTAGTTTAGGGACATTTCGGTCCAACATTCCCAGTTTGGGAACGAATGTGAGTTTAAGAACATTTCGGTCCGTTATCGCCGTGTTTGGGGCGAAAATTAGTTTAAGGACATTTCGGTCCAACATTCATCTTGCGTGCATGTGTATTTGTTACGTGGCGGAGTGGACGATGGTGACATGGAATGCGCCCAATTTGGAACGCAATCCGATTTGAGATATGCACATCAATTTGGAAGTGCATCAATGTATGACGAAAGGAGTTGTTGGTTGTCAGAACCCGCCACCTTTCTGAAGACGTTGAGGAATTACAACGAAATATATCAGAGGTGTGAAAAGATACACTTCAACCAAATCCCGTATTTGAGGGACAAAGGGGTTGTGGTGGTCCTAAGAATCGTCAGTTATATTTGAGACTAAGATTATTTTAGGAGATATGGGATGAATATCATTTTGGATATTATTAATGAGAGATCATTAGTTATGTTTGAGACTAAGATCAGTTTGGGAAATCTTGAGCAATATGGGCTCGGTTGATTAAAATCAAAGAGGTTTACCTCAGGAAATTTAGCCTATTTGGGCTGAAATTGAGTTTCTATACTACCCAGTAGTGTTAAACACTAATATATGCAGCACTCACGTGTATTTCATGTAGGGCGCTGGAATAATGCTGAGCACTAATCTTTTCTGGCCCTCATGTGTTTTTCACGTGAGACGCTACTATAGTGCTAAGCACTAATCTTCTTTGGCGCTCACATGTGAAACGTGTGAGGCTCTCAGATATGAGCGCTGCCCAATCAGTGCTAAGCACTTTAGTCATTTTGACTGAATATAGAGTGCAATGCACTTTGCATGGCACTCACGTGGGAAGTACGTTAGTGCCGAGCATTGATTTCAGGTTTTGTTTGCTCACCCCCATTTTTTGACATAAGTGCTAAGCACTTGGCTAGAGCTCACGTGTGAAGCACGTGAGACACCAGATTTTGGGTTTCCAAGAGTGTTTCACATGTATTTCACGTGATTGCTTTATTTTGAGATGTTGGGCTGCTTTATTTGGTGGCTGCCTAATCAACACAAAGGAGTTTTTCTTTTCTCTTTGGGCGCTCACGTGGGAAGCACGTGAGGCGTTTTAGTTCTTCTCTTGTTTGTTTTAAGCACTCACGTGGGAAACACGTGAGGCACTATAGTAGTGCTAAGTACTAATTCTACTCACGTTTGTTTCACGTGAAACGCCAAGTTCTTGTTTACAGAGACATTAATCTCTGTTAATGACATTTTAGTCGTTGATGATCATCAAGATTCCTGTAATGAAGATCTTGGATCATCGTCATTGTTTTTATTAGAGAACTAAGTTCTTTTTTATTTTTATAAGAACTAAGTTCTTTATGTAGAGTTAAACCCTAATTTTGGGAGAATTAAATTCCCAGAACAAATATTCTTTTTCTTTTTCTTTCTTTTTATTTTTAACCTTGTTCATCTCCCAAAGTTTTGAGTCTGAAGAACAGAATCTCCCTGATGAGAATTAAATTGTCAACTTGTGGGGAGATTTGTTTTTGCAAATCTCAAATCAGAGGAAGAACTAAGTTCTTGTATGAAGGGTTAAACCCTTATATCCATTATACTGGGCAAGAGGGATACTTTTAATCTCTCCTTTTTTATTTACCTACCTAGAGTGTTTTGAAGGAGGAAAGACTTCTTTCTTTGAGAATTAAATTCCATGTTCTCTCAAGAGCTCACTGTATTTTGGTAGGAGCTTATAGGGTTTTTTTTATACGAGACTTGAAGTCTCGAGTCCTTTATATAGTAGAGGCAAGTTTATAAATTAATTTTGAGAAAATCTCTCATTAAGAGATTCCAATTGATTTAATTGGACTCAAAATTGATTTGGAAAATTTTACCCACCGTTGGATCTTTGATCCAAGTGTTTCTGTCTTACAGAATATGTTTTCTTGTTTTAACAAGATTGGGGGAATATTCTCCCATATAAAGAATAAAATTCTATTGAACGGTGATATTTTTATCACCATTGGATTTTTAATCCAAGAGTGCTCGGTTTAACAGAGCACAATCTTCTTTGTTTAGAAAGATATGGGAAATATTTTCCATCTCATTGGATCATTGAACCACCAACATTCTGTTTAACAGAAAATATCCTTCCCAATAGAATTTAATTCTATACTTAATCACCATTGGATCTTTGATCCAACGGTTCCTTGTTTAACAGAGAGGATATTTCTCGAGTAGAATTTAATTCTACGTAAGGAGGTGCCCTTACGTGTTTAACACGAGATGCATATTTAGCTTCTCTGATTTGGCGTCCATATGCCTTGCATATGGGCGCTCACGTGTTTAACAAGTGATGCCAATTTGGCCTTTAGTTGTTTGACTGCAGCGCCTATATGCTTTGCATATAGGCACTCACGTGTTTAACACGTGAGGCTCATTTAGCCTATAGTTGTTTGATTGCGGCGCCTATATACTTTGCATATAGGCGCTCACGTGTTTAACACGTGAGGCTTATTTTGCCTATTAGTTGTTTGACTGCAACGCCTATATGCTTTGCATATAGGCGTTCACGTGTTTAACACGTGAGGCTAATTTAGCCTATTAGTCGTTTGATTGCAGTGCATATATGCTTTGCATATAGGTGCTCACGTGTTTAACACGTGAGGCTTAAGTTGTGGGGAATTTTCTCCCCTTTTTCTTTTTTTATGAGGGAACAATAACTAGTCGATTCTACTCAATCGACCTAAAATACAAACATAAGTATACCCTCATGATAAGTCAAATAATATATATAGTCTGATGGAGTATGATCGCACGCCAAAAGCGTGTCGGATGTTCAAAGTTCTAAAGTTATAACCGCGATCAGGACGGTGTCGCTTTGCAGCTAGCCGGTTGAGCACGGGTCGATCCACAGGGAGATGGTTGTATGTCCGTTCTTGTCTTAGACGAGTCAATAAAGAATGTGTATATGTTTGTTCGATTCTAACCTATGTGTTATATGCAAGTATACAGTTGTTAAGAAAAAGATACGAAATTGTAAGCTAAAGAAATCCGTACTCAAAACCTTTGAGCCGAGTCTTGACCAATTGAAGCTAGAGCAATCGGCAACAACGTGGATTAGGGGATTTAAGCACGGTACTCGTAGAATCTGGCTTATTTACCCTTGTCCTTCCGTTCTTGTCTCTTGCTTTCGGCTCCGGCCAAACCGAACGCAACCGGTCGCGGTTAGGAATCACCGTTACCTTGGTAGGGTAGGGTGCCTAACGGAGCGCTTGCGTAACGTTTGGGTGGAGTTCAATAGAAAATAACGG
This sequence comes from Agapanthus africanus, assembly GCA_030015575.1. Lineage (NCBI taxonomy): Eukaryota > Viridiplantae > Streptophyta > Magnoliopsida > Asparagales > Amaryllidaceae > Agapanthus > Agapanthus africanus. The sequence continues at coordinate 51,034,564 of JASDDO010000019.1, forward strand.
GAAAAGGAAATGAGCAAAGAAATATTAACTTACAATACCGTATTTATTCTTAACAACGATAATTACAACTATTCACAAAAACGAACCAAAAAGAGCAAAAGAAAAGAAAAGATTACAAGTAAGTAAGTGCATGGAATTTAAGTGCAAGAAATTAAAGCATGAATGTAAAGCAAGTAATAAAAAGCAAGAAAGAAATAAGCAAGAAAGTAATTACAAGAACATAGAACTCAAGACAAGCATGGGATCAATAGCCAACCCTTACACTTGCAAGCTCAATCAAGAGGTTGCAAGATCAAGAGAAGGGTAAAGAACTCATGTGAAATGAAGCACTAATTCCATAAGAAGATACAACCCTTGAAATCAATAACAAACCCTTAAACTTTCAAGCTCAATGAAGAGGTTGAAAGATCAAGAGAAAGCAAAGATCTCAAGGGGAAGCTAAAACAAAAAGAATGATACAAAAAACCCTTATCTTCATTTCATCATCCACTCAAAAAGCACTCACTACAATTTTCATGGAGGAAAGAATGAAGAAGAAGAAGAAGAAGACTAAACTACACTAAAAGAGGCTAAAGAACTTAACACCTTGGTTTGGCTCAGTTCTGGGGTATTTATAGGCAGGGAACTGGAAACCTAGGCAATAATCTGGCTCAATATGAAAGTACCAAACTGCCCCCAGAAAACGACAGAGAGAAGAGCCCATATGGCCGCGGTTCCGCGGCCTAAGCCTGCTTATGCCGCGGAACCGCGGCCATTTAGAGGAGTTAGGCCATCAAAATTTGTGGTTATCCTTGTATTGTGGTCCTCTTCAGTGTGGTATAGTACTTTTCTCAGAATCTCTTAACAATTCTTCCAGAATTTCAGTAGATCAAAAGGTGATGTGATGTGGATCTTTTGCCATGATTTCCTCGAGCTCCGCGTAGATTTCTTGGATTTGGTGTTGCCATTGTGCTTTGTGCACGAAAATGACATCGATTTGCCATTTTTTCCCTTAAACTGGTGTGTGGCAACATACGGATAAAGAGCGGAGACCCGTGTTTTATCAGTGGTTGGCAGTAATCCGGAATTTGACGTACTTTCTATGAATTTCACTGTTTAGAGCTGAGAACCAGTATCCTGTAAATATGTAGCAAACACTGATTAAAAGCACCTTCCTATAACCAAACGAGCGTAAGAATGGGCGGTATAAAATGCAATATTCTGGTATGAACAAATACCCCCAAACTTAACTTTTGCTCGTCCGAGCAAAACCAATTATTCACAAAAAAGTCCTAACCGCACTTTCGCAGGGACCGCGATTGCACTGAGCACGTGCAACAAGCCGTTAAACCTCTAGGTGTCCCTAGTAAGAGAAGTGTTGTCTCCTGAGGGTTTTCAGCGGATTACACCCACAAAATCCCGTCAAGCTAGTGTCATAAGTTAACGTCGATTCTACTCCTACAGTTTAGTATTTACGTTAGAAATTCTATCATCCTAAGTTAGAAATATCCAACCCTTATTTTTCACACCTCCTATCTATTTAACCTTGGATCTCCTGAGTTTTCCTTCTAAAGTGCGGCCTCAAATCAGGGATTTTTATCAACTTTACAGAAAACACAAGTCTTATTCTTTATTTCTATCTTTTATCCAAATATCGATTGTATACCCCTATGTGTGTGTATATTTGCACCCCTACACTCAAGAATTCAATTCAAGCTATAATACCCTTGCGCTAATACCTAATACTACTTCTTTTCATTAAGGATGGACGGATTTGCTCACACACCTTTCATGCGACTATTAATGCTTCTTGAGGCACTAACGACCGATTACTGAATGTGTGAACTTTAAAGCGTAAATAGCAGTTTTCAGGACTTGACTTTATTCTATTTTTTCTTTTTATTTTTCTTTTTCTTTTTCAAGACCGGATATATTTTTCAATATGTTCTTTTGGTGTTTAGCTTTAAATACCGTTTTTTCTTTCATACTAGGCTTTCAGGCAAGAGTATTTCTAGGTATCCTCTACTATCCCAAGTTTCAAGGTGCGTGTAAGTGCGGTTTGTAGGATATATACTTTCTAAATTTGAACTCAAGAAAAGAAACTATTTTTCATATTTATCCTCCAGTAAAACTTCAATATTTTCCCTTCATCTTGACTTAACTCAAGAACTGAACTCAAAAAACTGTAAGGACGTATACATACCAAAGTTAGACAGAATGAGGGTTATTTTAAGGATTTTCAATTCCTAAGTCTAGAATTTAGTTATTTCTAACATATCAACTAAACTTTCAGAATAAAAATCTAAGTTACCCTATTAGCTAACTTGACGACAAAGTTTTTATATTTTTTGGAAAATTTTCAATTTTGTTGGGTTTTTAATAAGGTATGCAAATGCAAAATATACAAATGAATGCGAAGGAAGAAACCTTATCGAGCACACCCCCAAACTTAAACTTGACAGTACCCTCACTGTCAGGCTACACCAAGAGGGTCAAAATTGTCGGCGCTCCCTAGAAACAAATTATATACAAAACAAAAAGGAAAACAAAAAATATAAACAAAAAAGGAGTCCCCCCCAAATTTAAGTAAAACAGTGTTTCCACTGTTAAGCATTGAAGTTCAGGATTAGGGGGGAAAGAGAATAGTATCAAGCTATACAAGGCCTTACAAAGGCCAAAAGTTAACACCAACCATTCAAAAATTCTATCTCTGTAAGATGCGGGTTGGTGAAAGAAGGTGAAGAGGAAAGAAATGGAGAATACGCGAGACCGTATGGAGATAGAAGTGGGATACGGTCTCGGTATATGAGAAGAAGAATGGCGGAAGGGAGAAGGAAGTGGAATACGAACTTGAGGGTGGAAATGGAGTGAATAGATTAGCACAATTTGTGATGACCGATGTGTAAGAAGCGTTTGTGCTAATCTATTAACCTATTGAGAAATGGGGTCAAATCCCTCAAGATTCGTGAGAAACCATGGGTACGCCGAACTCGGTAAACCAGACATATGAAATGAAAGTGAGACGGTTTCTTGCAAGGTCGGAACGATGGAAAGGATGGAGGTAGGTGATTGAGGATGGTTATCGGTTAAAGGTTCCGGAGGGTGTACACAATCAATGAAAGGAACAGGATGAATTGGAAAATCCGACTCATCAATTAAAAGTGGTTCATCCTCAAAAATATCCTCAAAAGTTTCCTCAAAATTCAGCTTATCCATGCAAATTTCATCAAAATCAAGACGCATATGGGGTTCGGGAAAAACAGTTAATGACTCTGGATGATGAATTGGAGAGAAAAACTCTGCCAAATCTATGGGTTCATCATCCAAAATATTTCCAGCGTCAATATCCTCAATCAAGTGAAAATCAAAATTCTCAGACACCTCATCAAAAGCATGGATTTCAATCGATTCTGGTTCTAAGATAGAGGTGTAGAGGTCAAAAGGATTGGGTGTGGTTTCACTTGGCAAGGTCCCTTCACAATCGGGTAAATCAAACACTGCAAAGTCGCACAACTCATCAAACATTCTATCTTTAATTGATAATTTAGTTGGGACACTTGATAGACTTTCAACACAGGAGTTATGGGATTCAATTTGAAACGGGTAGGTTTGATTTGGAAGGGGGTAGAGCTCACTCTCTCCACTCAAATTCTCAATCTGTCCAACCGCCTCATCATACATTAGAAAATTAGGAGCTAGTTGAAAACTAGCTGCCGGATCACTAGGTTGTATGAAGGCGGCCATGGACGCATTCAAATCCATCATCTGTTGGTACGACGCTACCCTAAAGTCTTCTAAAGACTGTTCCAGACTAGACATGGGTTGTGAAGGGGTTTCAGTAAAAGATTCAAAGTTGTTTGGATACTGAAAACTCCCAAATGGCGGTTCAGGAGCAATGTCTAGGGAAGGCGCAAAAGTTGGGTAGGACTGGTAGGAATTGAATGGCTGGACAGGGGTAGGATCAACATTTGGATACGAAGGTGAATAGAATTGTTGATCCCAAGAATTTAAAGTGGTGAAAGGAGTGAAAGATCGGCGACAGGATTGTTCAATATGTTCAGCGAAGGACAAAGGACGACTTGCAAAAGGGGTATCAACATAAGAGGGTGGGGGAGGTTGAAAAGGTTGATACAAAGTGGATTGCGGAGGGCAAGTGTTTTGTCCTAGACGCGTCTATCCGATCTTTCAAAGAGATTTTGGGTATTGAGGGATCGTTCGACGTTCGGCCAAAGCAAGAACCGTAAGAAGTAATGTCTGGTTGTGGGTACCAAAGTTCGGCAAGAGTTTTACGAGGTGGGGTACCCATGATATGAAGAGAGAAAGAAAGAAAGGCGGAGAAAAGGAGGGGAAAAAGAATGTGATTTTTTTTTGTTTTTAACAAAAGAATGAAATATACACACAAAAAGAATATGGACAAAAACAATCACGACACAAAAATACCACACACCTAATCGTTCTAGGGTTCACCTAGGTCAACTAGACCTGCTCCAGAACTTGATTGTCGAAGTAAAACCGTGTCGAGAAACGGGCTCAAGATACACTGATCACGAGGCCAGCTAAGTGCAGAGATAAGGGGAGGTTTTCCAACGCTTTCGCGAAATTCCTTAATTAAATAACCCTTTCTCTTTTGGCGGTTTCGCCGTTAACACTTTCCTAGACACCCAGTAAACAATGTACCGTTAAGCGAGGTTCTAAACACGGTTAACTTCTCCTAGTGAGCGCGAAGTCCTTAAGGCTTAAAGTCTAGTTTCTTTTAAATTTTGTACGGGTAAACGTTATGCTCAAGTTCGTGATTTGTGGGCCACGGAAAAGGTGATGAAATCCTTTACCGTATGTTGTGGGGTTCGCTTGCCCTTAAGTCCGTATTAATGTATGCAATGCGCAATTCAATAAAAATTCTATAAAGAATCAAACAATCGTTTTTTAGTTTAAGCACGGCACTGCAACAATTACGGGTTAGTCAATTTTTAGCGTTTGCTAGCGAACTTGCAAAGAATCCTGCAAAGAATAGTATATTGGATGCGTCGGATTTGAGAAGAAGGTGTTAGTAAAGTACGTACCGTTAAGTTTTTGGGTTAGGAAACCCCCGTTGAATCAAATCCGGTAAGCTTGAAAAGTTCGCTTGCGCGGGTCAAACTACCCGGATCTTTGGCACTGTACTTTGCAATCACCTTAGCCTTGAACGTATACTTTGCTCCCCACAATCGCAGTTTGCAAATCCGCAAAAATCTGCACTCTTGCCCACAAAAATGATCAAAAATAACAAAAAGATTTTTTTTTATAAATATATACAAAAAGAATGTTAACCCGAATAACAAGAAAGAAAATACGCTACCGTCTCCCCGGCAACGGCGCCATTTGATCGCACGCCAAAAGCGTGTCGGATGTTCAAAGTTCTAAAGTTATAACCGCGATCAGGACGGTGTCGCTTTGCAGCTAGCCGGTTGAGCACGGGTCGATCCACAGGGAGATGGTTGTATGTCCGTTCTTGTCTTAGACGAGTCAGTAAAGAATGTGTATATGTTTGTTCGATTCTAACCTATGTGTTATATGCAAGTATACAGTTGTTAAGAAAAAGATACGAAATTGTAAGCTAAAGAAATCCGTACTCAAAACCTTTGAGCCGAGTCTTGACCAATTGAAGCTAGAGCAATCGGCAACAACATGGATTAGGGGATTTAAGTACGGTACTCGTGGAATCTGGCTTATTTACCCTTGTCCTTCCATTCTTGTCTCTTGCTTTCGCCTCCGGCCAAACCGAACGCAACCGGTCGCGGTTAGGAATCACCGTTACCTTGGTAGGGTAGGGTGCCTAACGGAGCGCTTGCGTAACGTTTGGGTGGAGTTCAATGGAAAATAACGGGAAAAGGAAATGAACAAAGAAATATTAACTTACAATACCGTATTTATTCTTAACAACGATAATTACAACCATTCACAAAAACGAACCAAAAAGAGCAAAAAAAAAAGAAAAGATTACAAGTAAGTAAGTACATGGAATTTAAGTGCAAGAAAGTAAAGCATGAATGTAAAGCAAGTAATAAAAAGCAAGAAAGAAATAAGTAAGAAAGTAATTACAAGAACATAGAACTCAAGACAAGCATGGGATCAATAGCCAACCCTTAAACTTGCAAGCTCAATCAAGAGGTTGCAAGATCAAGAGAAGGGTAAAGAACTCATGTGAAATGAAGCACTAATTTCATAAGAAGATACAACCTTTGAAATCAATAACAAACCCTTAAACTTTCAAGCTCAATGAAGAGGTTGAAAGATCAAGAGAAAGCAAGGATCTCAAGGGGAAGCTAAAACAAAAGAATGATACAAAAAACCCTTATCTTCATTTCATCATCCACTCAAAAAGCTCTCACTACAATTTTCATGGAGGAAAGAATGAAGAAGAAGAAGAAGAAGACTAAACTACACTAAAAGAGGCTAAAGAACTTAACACCTTGGTTTGGCTCAGTTCTGGGGTATTTATAGGCAGGGAACTGGAAACCTAGGGCAATAATCTGGCTCAATATGAAAGTACCAAACTGCCCCCAGAAAACGACAGAGAGAAGAGCCCATATGGCCGCGGTTCCGCGGCCTAAGCCTGCTTATGCCGCGGAACCGCGGCCATTTAAAGGAGTTAGGCCATCAAAATTTGTGGTTATCCTTGTATTGTGGTCCTCTTCAGTGTGGTATAGTACTTTTCTCAGAATCTCTTAACAATTCTTCCAGAATTTCAGTAGATCAAAAGGTGATGTGATGTGGATCTTTTGCCATGATTTCCTCGAGCTCCGCGTAGATTTCTTGGATTTGGTGTTGCCATTGTGCTTTGTGCACGAAAATGACATCGATTTGCAATTTTGTCTCTTAAACTGGTGTGTGGAAACATACGAATAGAGAGCGGAGACCCGTGTTTTATCAGTGGTTGGCAGTAATCCGGAATTTGACGTACTTTTCTATGAATTTCACTGTTTAGAGCTGAGAACCAGTATCCTGTAAATATGTAGCAAACACTGATTAAAAGCACCTGCCTATAACCAAACGAGCGTAAGAATGGGCGGTATAAAATGCAATATTCTGGTATGAACAGAGTAATACTAGATACAAGATACAAAATACCCAAAAAAGGCGGTTACTAAACATGTAACCCACCTAGCAAGATATATGACAAAAGCTGTGATATTTGTGTCCGCAACGCAGCTATGCGTCCACACGTCTACTGTAAGGAACTAAGGCACAATGGGGTGAGTTGCCAACTCAGTGAATAAACTAACATCCAACAGTTGAAATTGTATACATAACGAAATAGTGACTAAACTATGCTTCAGGTAGGCACGATATATGATAACATATGAAATATGAATATGTAATTATAGTGCATGCATAAAAGGAATCAGAAATCTCATCAAATGTTCCAAAATCTTGGTCATTTTCATAACGATCCTCAAATCCCGTGTCAAATATCGACACAACTCTTCAGTTTTAGCAGGCATCATTCCCTGAATGATCTTGACAGCCAACAATATCGGTCGGTATCCTTCATATATCCGCCGTGTTTCTCAACTATCTCCGGTATCGAGTGTTCTCGTTAGGCTCCCCGCCTCTAATGCGGCTTTCCTGCCCCTCAGTCTCGACCGGGTCCACCGTGCATTCACTGTATACTCCCCCACTCAGTCCGAATAACGTAAAAATCCGCAACCGTATAGCTCCCCCATTCGGTTCAAAATAAAACAAAATCATAAAAATAATAACTCATGGTGGACATATCACATCAATCACGAAGAACCGTAGAATATAACCAGTAGTGCATAAAACTCAAAACAAGGAAATCTCATAATCCAATATATATGATACAATTAGTAGCAATGAAAATGAGATATGATATGTGTCGAAACAATAGCAATGGTGTGTAACAACAATTATTAATGATACTAACCGTGCGCAATAGATTATAGGTGACATAGCAAGTTCTAGGTATGTACGTGACATTTTAATTACCGATGGAGTGTAGCGTAGCATGTAAACATGTGCAAGTGCAACATAATGCATCGGTAGTGGTGCAAGTGCCCTAGCAGGTGTTAAGCAACAGTGATTAATAGGTATAAATGCATACAATGCAATACTAGGTTTAATTATGCAAACAATATGAATGGAAAAAAATTAAGACATAATTTCTAGTTTCGGGCGCTATACGCCATCCATACAATGTCCCCTGCTAGATGTTTAGTCTACTCACCGAAACAAGTCGTGATCTACTCAGATCCCATAACTCCTTTACCCTTCCTCGCTGCCTCCGAAGTCTCCGCGGTCGAACCTAACATCGAAAATAACTTTCGTATGTAAGCGGCTAAATTCCGATACGACGAAAACGTAAATTCTAAATAAACTTACATACGTAACGTGATACATGAGACTATCGTGTGCTATATAGACCCTAGGCTAACTATAGCTACCCCTCATTCGTCGTATTTTGAGAAAACACAAAATGTGGCACAAACTGTCCGTATCATACGTTAAAATTTTTATAAAAAGCAAAGCAATTAGCTTCCAGATTTTATTTACAGACTATATAGAAAAATTAAAGTATACCAAATACCCTACATAACTTACAGAGAGCTACCCAAAAAATCTCAACACCTAAGTCAACAAAAGAGCCGGCGGTACCGGGAAAAAAGAGAGTTTCGCCGGTCAAATTGTGCAGGAAAAGGTCCGGGTTTTTAGGGTACACTCTAGGTCTAATTATCATGCTACTGTACTATTAGATTTATTTAGAGATTATTAGAATTATAGCAGATACTAACAGAGCTAAGATTCTAACAAAAATACGTTTTTTACCAATATCGTAAAACCTATTTTATACAGAACTCATATTAAGATCTGAAAGATTGAGGGTTATACCTATAAGAAGGATTCTCCTGAGCTAAATCTTTAAGTGGTGCACAAGAAGTTGAGAAGCCTAGCTTGAGAGATTTGAATCAAGGTGCAAGGAACTCTAGCTATCCTTTCTTTCTTTCTTTCTTTTTTCTAAGTGAGGATAGAGAGCTTCACTATGCTAAGTGTTTTGAAACTCTAATTTCAGTTTGATAACTGAACAATTTAGAGGAGTTATGTGTTGATAAGGGAGGAAGAGGTGTCACCATGGAGAGATGATGTGCATGTGTGTAAAGGTGAGGTGTGGGCTTGAGGTTCATCCCTCGGTGTAGTGTGGGTGAGGTTCATCATAACCTTAACCTATTAATTAACACAATATGCACATAACCCCCCCCCCCCACACACACACACACAACTCAATATACCATATAGAAAATAAACTTTCCACTAAAACCCTTCCTTACAACTAATGTTACCAATACTAATTACCATTTTAATTAAATACCCTAATCATTTATAAAAAGTCTTTTTATCAAATTTATAAATTTAAAATAACATCTTTTAAATAAAATAAAATAATTAATTATCTACAAATTTTTCCGAAACGTTACACCCTAGCAACGGGAGAATACCTAACACATAAAGCAGCTTTGAAGTCAGCCCGTCGCTATGAAGCTGTCATCAAAAAGAAGGGAAGGCCACAGTCGGTCGGTATGAAACGTCCCGCCAACCAGATTACTGAAGGAGCCTCTTCTTGGCTAAATCTCTCAGCGCCAGCTATGAGGCCAGGTGGATCATTTTCCGAGACTGAACTAAACTTTTGTATCTATTGTAAGAAGACCGGACACCAAGTCAAGGATTGTCGTCGAGCGAATGGTCTTTGTATGATTTGTGGATCACCCTCGCACATTATAGGAACTTGCCCACACAGTCGAAATGGCCCAGCCCCCGCAACTAGACCAGCTATTCAAGCTCCACCTACTCGGTTAGCCCTTCCTGCACCACCTCCATGCGGACCACCTTTACCTCGTCAGCCATCGATGTACCAACATGCACAGAGAAATGTACAGAGACATCAGGCTTTCACTTTGGCGGCCATAGAAGCCGAAGCTATAAGTCAAGATAACACTGGTAAACCCCCTCTCATCTTTTCAGCCTTTTCAAATTCTTGCATCTACCCAAACATTTTCATGCACTTTCGGTACAATATCAGTAGTTTCTTCACCACTGCTTTAATCAAATTTTTCTTGAATCTGTTACAACATCCTTGTATAAATTTCGAGGACGAAATTTTTATAAGGAGAGTAGAATGTAACGACTCTGAAATCTCTGTACGGAAATTCTTCTGTTACAATACAGAAAAATTTTTATAGCCTGAGTTTGAGTTATAAGTTACTTCTTTTAAATAAAAGGAAGAAGCCACTTGTAGCTCACTGGTAAAGCCCTTACACTGCTGTGACGTAGCTCCTGTGTTCGATTCCTATCAGACACAATTATTTTTTTCTGAATTTTTTTATCTTTTTGGAAGCCCAAAAGATTGCATGTGCAATTCACGGGAAAATGAAAAGTTCAGAAAAATCAAACGTGTAGAAAATGGTATAAACAAAGAATAATACACGTGGCAAAAATCTCGAGACCCATATCCCAAGATTGACCGGGGTTTTCCCCTAGGGCCGGCGGGGACGGTCGAGATGCATCCAAAATGCTCCGTGCTTTGCACACATGACTCTTCAACACCTATTAACTCCTCTGCACTGTTTGATTTCCCTGCAATCAAATAGAGACCTTTCATTTCATAATTAAACACAATTTTAATACTCTTAATCCACATTTTTAATTCTCCAACCCCAATTCTCCACTATAAATACCACTCCCTACCTTGGCTTAGCACCATTCTGAAAATTATAGCCAAAACTCTCTAAAAAGTTCCTAGTGCAAGTGAAGTAAAGTGGAGTTAGCTAGCAAGTTGGTTCCGGCGAAAATCGAAGCCAATTCCGGAGCTCCCGCAATGCCACGAAGCTTATCCCCTCATCTTCAACCTCTCCTCGAAATTTCTAAACGGTATGTCCCTCCCAAACTCCCTTTCTCTTCATTGAATTTCTTTTTTAAACAAATTCGGTAAAAGTGGAGTTATTACCGATATTATCTTTTCTAAAACCGATAACTCCATTCTCCTTTATCATTTGGACAATCTAATTTTACCACTTCACTTGTAATCATAATATCAATGTTTAGAATAAATTTTACCCAAGAATCGCATGTAAAACAACCAGATTTGAACTTTTACATTAAAATACCTTGAACTTTGTTATCATATCTTTTCGACAAAATTGCTTAACAATACCTTTAGAAAAACTTCATGGGGTAACGACCTACCCTACACGCACAATTGGATCCATAGCACGATACCTCTTTTGTATGAATATTTGTTACGAAGAAAAATTTACAATAAAATACCACAATATTCTAAAACCGGATTTCTTTTAAAGCGATATTTCATATCTTTTGCAATTATGTATTTACAACTCTCTTTAGGGGACCTGCTAATGGATGGTGTGGATTATTGCACATCCTGGGAATAGTAGAGCGAGATGCAAACCTGCTCACGGAGCATTCGATCTCGAAAGGATTTAAATACGGTTTTTTAAGAAATACAAACTTTCTAAATAAAAATTTATTTTTAAAATTATATAAAATTATAAATCCATATTTTCAAAATATAATAAACTTATATTTTTCTAAAAATGAAAGATTATCAAATGACAATAAAATACCATTAAGATACCAAAAATGACAAGTTTTTCAATAAAATACCATGAACTTTCAAATGGTAAGTATTTATCATTAAAATACCTCAATACTTAAAATCCATGCTCATGACAACCCTAAATAATACTAAACACCCTCGAGGTTTATTTTTAACTATATAAAAAAATATTTTTCACAAAACCCCCTCGAGATATACAAAACAATATTTTAAAGACTTTAGTAAATATAGGTTTAAGCGGGATCAATTCTCTTGAGCCCTAAGGAGCTGGAGAAAACGAGTGCTTGTCTATTTAAGATAAACAACTTAACGGTGTTATCAATGGCAATTGTCTTGGAAAAAGACACAAATTCTGTCGTCCATGTGCAGCAGTTGCTGATGACTCCCGAACCTAAGAATTCCAGAGTTAAATCGGTACAAATGTCTGACTCAGTCTGAGTACAAACTCAAACTTCAATCCAAGATCAAACACGAATACCTAATCATGAACTTGAACACTCGAAATCAATATCAAACTCAAACATGTATACTTGACTTGACTTGACCAAACCCTGGTTATAATTGGACATGAACTTAACATGAATACCAGAACATAATGGTTGCTATTGAAACTGACTTGACTCGAACCATGAATACAACTTGACATGAATATATGAATTCTTGACACGAATACATGATATTGACATGAACTTAATCTTGCAACTTGGTGTATTCATGGATTCGAGCAAGGCTGGTAATCTTAATTGTAACGTAGAATACACGGGGTGTTGGGGTAGTTCATGTGTGAATCCAACAAAATCTCAAGAGTCCTCGTAGATCATGAATTCATGTCTACTAACATAAGCAAGCTATCATGAGGGCCTATATTTCCTTGCTCCTGGATTATAGCATGTTGAGTTTGGAATACTTCAACACTAGGTTGAAATCCCGTTACTAACGCTTGATTCGGGCCTGTGGTTCCTTACCCCTGGATTACAACCTGTTGGGTTCGAGAACACTCTTGAGATTAGTTGAAACTCACCGTTAAATTAGTTTATCCATGTTCCCTATACCTACACTACACGGCTATGCTATATTATGTTCATGTTATGATATATATAGAGAACTGCATGTTAAATAGAATTGCCATGTTTAAACAGCATAGCTTCTAGTCTATTGCTTCATGATATATATTTTTATTTATCATTATACTTCACACCCTTTTCTTGGGGGCTTACCGAGCAAAAGTTCGCTGATGGGTATTCCACCTATCTTTGTTTCTTGGAATGTTCGTCAGATGCTGTGGAGACTGAGGAGGTGGACATGTTCATAACATAATATTGCATTTTGTATTCCCCATTCTTATGCATTTTACAATGAAAACAGGTGCTTTTGACCCATGTCTGCTACATGTTACAGGTTACAGGTTCTTGGCGCGAAAACAGTGAAAAACATAAAAGACGACACAAAAGAAGGATTTTTGACCAACAAATAGGAAGATCTTAGTAAAGCCCAGCAGAAGAACGGTTCACCATCAACAAGGCAACGCAAGATCTAAATTTGCGAGAAAAACGGTTAAAAGATCCATTGCAAAGTGTTCACTGAAGATCTGGAATTAATACAGAAGCCAAATTGATAAAAAGAATAAAGAACCAGGAAGCCCAAAAGATACCAAGGCAGACCAGAAAAAATGATGAAGTGAACTCACCATTGGGCCGCGGAACCGCAGCCCAAGCGCGCCCATGCCGCGGTTCCGCGGCCGTTTGAAGCCCTAGTGCGCAGGAAATTTTACCATAATTTTTGACGGCTTTGGAAAGATTTTCTAGGGGTATATTTGTAATTGTAGACATGCGGTGCAATTGTAAACCTAGGGTTTCTATGTCCTATAAATAGAACCCAAAAGCTTTGTATTTTCTTATGCCTCTACTCATGAATAAAATTCTGTTTTCTTGAAGTTAGAGCGCATCAAAAGTAAGTAGGTTATTTTCCTTGCAGTAGTTGTAGTTTTTCATATCTGCTATAGGTAAATTATTTTCTCACCCTAGTTTAATTTAGTTTAGTTTTTTTTTAACTTGCAATCGATGTTTTCTCTCTTTAATAAAATCATGTCTTTCTTCATCCTCTCAATGAGCGAGTAGTTTCCTCGCTTGTTAGGGTTAGGAATAGGGAAGGATTTGAGAGATGAAGACCTCTCATCTCTTTTCGTTGCCAAACTTTTATGAACATTAGAACTCCATGCATACCTTCTTATTCCGCTCCCTACGGCACTTCTACCCTCGAGGTAGCGGTGATTCCGTAGTCTAAAGGCCCGGATTTTAAGGTTTTCCATGGAGGTTAGGGTAAATCTTAACAAAGGAAGGACAAGGATCTAGAGGAAGAATCAATCTTCCCAATCATCCTAATCCCCTTCGTTAAGATTTACCATAACACTAATATAATATCTTTAATTAAAGGCAATGCAAAGAGATGTAGATCTTTGTTTACCAAATTTTCCCTAAACCTAATCCTAGCAAGTTTCTAATCCTAGTATCATACAACTTCAATTTTTAGGTTTAAGTATAAATCCAAACACCATTTGGAATTAACTCGTAAGAACTTAAAGGAAATTCACACATCCCTGTGGACCGACCCGTATTCACCGGCTAGCTGCAAAGCGACGCCGTTCTTGATTGCGGTTACAAATATTTTTGATCGACAAAACATCTTTTAATCAAATGGCGCCGTTGCCGGGGATGGCGTAAAATTTCCTTTTTGTAATTTCGGGTTAATATAAAATATAAAAAACCATAAAAATCTGAAAAATCAAAAATAAAAAATAAAAAAAAAATTCTATCATCTTTTATTATTTGAAGGGTTTTCTTTGTGGATCTTTGCAGGATTGACGGATCTGAAACAATACAGAAGGAGAATCAGGAAAGGGTACATCAGAACAGAGGTAGATTGCTACAGAAGATCCGTACAAATTTTTTCAGAGCACGATCCCTCCTTATCACCGCGGAACCGCGGCCTAGGGGTGGTATCTGCGGCGGAACCGCGGTCTTGTGGAGTCTTCTCTGCACGAAAATTGCTTGGTTTGTTTCCTCATTCTCCCCTCTACAAATCCCCATATATCTTTTGCCAAATCTTCTGCAGGATTCTTTGCGCTAAAAATCTTCTTCCCCCTTCCAATAATTGATTTTTTGCAGGATTCTTTGCGCCGCGCTAAAAGGCAAATTGATTGCAAGTGATTTACTGCTTTGCATACTTTAATCTGACTTTAAGGGGCTATTGACCAATTCAGATTGGGTGGGGATTTCATCACCCTTCCCAGGACCCCAGAAATCACTTAAAGCATTTGCATTGACCACTTTTAATTTAAAAAAATATTAGACTCAGCCCTAAGGACCTCGAGCTCAATAGGACAGAGGACTAGTATAGGCATCGGCCGTTTATCCTAACCGACATTGCGGTGTCTAGGCTAGTGATTATTAATTAGGCCCACTGTAGTGGTGGTTCCTTCCCATTTACCTGGCCGTACTTGTCCGTGAAGAGGCGGTTTGAGGTCCTATCTCTAGCCCTTTGGAACAGTTAGGAGCTGTCTAGCTGACCTAGGTGACCCTAGATCTAGGCCTGATTGTGCATGTGTGGTTAATTGCATTTGTGTCACTAGTCTCTTTTCAAAAACTTTTTGCAAAAGCTCACTTAAAAAGAAAAAGGAAAATCTTTTCAAAACTTGCAACTTGTCGCTAAAGAAATCTTTGCACTCACTTACACCACTTCTTCTCATTGACGTTTTCTCACCTTCACATTCTGTCTTTCATCTTTCGACTACACTAACCCTTTTAGTGTATGTCCGGTTGGACTAGGGACCCTAGCGCCCGATTAGTCCGTGTTTCGTTGGTACCGACCGATGAACCTTTCGACTCCGAAGTCGAAATCTTGTCCACTTCTTCACTTTCACCATAACATTCTTCCGAAGGCATGTCGGGATACGATCCTAACAACACCTTACCGACGGGAATGATTCCACCTCCGTTAGGTGCGAATAATCCGAATCACCCACCTGTTGAAGCGCCCGCACGAGTCGCGCTCCAGGATCTTTTCTACCCCATCCGCACCGCCCTTTCTACTTGTCTTTCCCTCCCACCGGCTAATGGGGACAATTTTGAGATCAAACCCCACTTCATCAATATGCTGCCTAAGTTTCATGGTTTGGAATCCGAAGATGCATATATCTTTATCAACAAATTCCAAAACGTTTGCGCCATGATGAAAACTACCCAATTAAGTGATGACGCTATAAGGCTAAGGGTCATTCCTTTCACCTTATGTGACCTAGCCGAGAAGTGGCTATACAGCACCGCATCACACTCAATTAGAAATTGGGACGAGTTTGTGAAAGCTTTTCTTAAAAAGTTCTATCCTCAGCACAAAACTGCTAAAATCCGTAATGAGATTATACAATTTTCACAGCTTCCTGCTGAACCATTTTGGAAATGTTTTGAAAGATTCAAAGACCTACTCGTTCAATGCCCTCACCATGGGATCGAAAGATGGCAACTTTGCCAAACATTATACGAGGGATTGAACCCGGCAACGAAGCATTTGCTAGAAACCATTAGTCAAGGTCACTTTCTGTCCAAATCTAGTGAGGAAGCATGGCAGTTTCTTGAGGATCTTAGTGAACAAACAATTCAGTGGGAGAGCACCAAGACCACATCATCATCTTCTTCTATTGGTCAACCTAGGGCAGGCATACATCAAGTAGAGATGTCAATTGCTATGAAGGCCGAGATGGCCGCTCTTACGAAAAAGCTAGAAGCGCTTGAGACCAAGATCTCAACACCTTCTCCTGCCCCTGTTGTGCCTCCACGAACTGTTTGTGCTTGTTGTGCGGATCCATCACATCTCACCGAAGAGTGTCCTTACACTGTATCTACTCAAGGACAAGATCAAGTCAATGCTGCCTTTCAGCAACGACAAAGAAATGATCCATACTCTTCGACATACAATCCGGGTTGGAAGAGCCACCCTAATTTCGCTTGGAACCAAAATCAACAACCCCAAGGAAACAACAATTTTCAAAGAGCTCCTCCTCCACAACAACAAGCACCTCCACAAACTCAATTTCAGCAACCTCTCCAACAGCAACCTTACCCTAATCAGATGAACAATTTTGTGCCCAACAATTTTGTCCCCCCTCAAAATGTTGTTAGCTCGCTCGAAAGAAGTCTAGAAGCATTCCTAAAGCAATCTGCACAGTCCACCGCTAGGATAGAGACTTCTGTTCAATCTTTGGTGCAAAACAGTGCCTCACACGATCAAAGCATCAAAGCTATTGAGGCACAAATTGCACAACTCAACGCAGCATTGAAAGAGCGAGAGAAAGGAAAGCTTCCGTCTCAACCACTCCCAAATCCTGGTCACGCACATGTTGCACATGAACAGCAGAATCATAACGTGAATGCTGTGACTACGTTGAGATCCGGAAAAGTGCTGCAAAACAATGTGGGTATTCACCATGACACCTCTGCCGGTGGTTCTTCATCTTCCTCTTCTTCTTCGTTAGAGCCTATTCTCCATCCTTCACATGGCTCTACTTCTTCTAGCTCGAACGGACCCTCTTCTCACAACACGAACACATCTACACGGGGTTCCGTTGCAACTCAACAATCTGATCCGCAAAAATTGGACTCAACAACTTTTCAAAATGTTCCTTTTCCAAATCGGTTGAGATCCAATAAACCAACTCCACAGATGGAGAAGATTGTAGAGTTGTTCAAGCAGGTTAGCATAAATATCCCTCTTTTGGATGCAATCCAACAAGTTCCTTCATATGCAAAAATCTTAAAGGACTTATGCACCAAAAAAAGGAAGTCGCAAGTACCAAAGAAAGTTTTCGTGGCTAGTGCTGTTAGTGATGCTCTTGTCAACTCTTTACCCCCAAAGCACAAGGACCCCGGTTGTCCTACTATTTCGATCACAATTGGGAACAAGACCATCAATAGAGCACTATTAGATCTTGGTGCTAGTGTCAATTTGCTACCTTATTCGGTGTACGAACAATTAGGCGTTGGAGAGCTTAAGCCCACTCATTGTACTCTCCAAATGGCCGACCGATCAATCACCCATCCTGGGGGAGAGTTGGAGGATGTGTTAATTAGAGTAGGGGATTTCATTTTTCCCGTTGACTTTATTGTTATGGTTACACAGCCTGTCGCTAACCCCCATAATCAAATTCCGGTGATACTTGGTCGACCATTCCTCGCGACTTCTAATGCAGTAATCAACTGTCGTAACGGTTCAATGAATCTATCTTTTGACAATATGACAGTTGAACTCAACATTTTCAAGTTAGGAAGTCAGCCTTGCGAGCCTAATTCTAGCGTACTTGATGTGTGCTCGATCGATGAGATCGCGGAGGAGGACTGTGAGTTCGAGAATTTCATGTTTAATCACAGCAATATTAACGCCACTAGTGCGTCCCTCCTAGAATCCGACACAGCTTTCACGACGGACAAATATTATGAGTGTTTCACCTTTGTTGATGATCTTGAAGACTCTCCACTCGAGTTTGAGTCTTTTGCTTTTTCGGATGAGTTAGTTGAACCATCTGACTCGGTAGCGTACACTCAATTTGAATCTTTGATGGAATCCTTCGAGTTTGAAACAGTTACTCCATTGTTACCATCTATTGTTTCACCACCTAAACTCGAGCTAAAGCTTTTGCCGTCGCACCTAAAATATGCTTATCTAGATGAAAATGAGACCTTACCAGTTATCATATCGGCCTCTCTAACTCTTGAGAAAGAGAAGGCTCTTTTAACGATCTTATACGATAATCGGCAAGCTTTCGGCTGGTCTATGGCGGACATCAAGGGGATTAGTCCCCTCATAGTCGAACATCATATACACTTGATGGATGATGCCAAGCCGGCAAGGGATCCACAAAGACGCCTCAACCCCATTATGAAAGAGGCGGTCAAGAAGGAGATTGTTAAGTGTCTTGATAGCGGTATCATTTACCCTATCTCGGATAGCCAATGGGTTAGCCCCATTCATGTCGTGCCAAAGAAATCGGGCATCACGGTCATTACCAACGAGGCGAATGAGTTAATTCCCACTCGCACCCAAACTGGGTGGCGAGTTTGCATCGACTACCGGAAACTCAATGCCGCGACAAGGAAGGACCACTTTCCTTTACCATTCATTGACCAAATGCTAGAACGATTGGCGGGGCACGAATTCTACTGCTTTTTAGATGGCTATTCCGGTTATAATCAAGTCCCCATAGCCAAAGAGGATCAAGACAAGACCACTTTTACTTGCCCCTTTGGCACTTTTGCTTATCGTCGCATGCCCTTTGGGTTATGCAATGTGCCCGCTACATTTCAGCGGTGCATGATGGGGATCTTTTCGGACATGGTGGAGAAGTTTTTGGAAATCTTTATGGATGATTTCTTCATTTTTGGTGACTCCTTCGATGAGTGTTTACGACATCTTGACGCAGTTCTCACCCGCTGTAGGGAAAAGAACCTGACTTTGAATTGGGAGAAGTGCCACTTTATGGTATGAGAAGGCATTGTCTTAGGACATGTCATCTCGCAAAACGGCATAGAGGTTGATAAAGCTAAAATCGAAGTCATTTCTAATCTTCCTCCTCCTAAATGCGTCAAAGATATCCGAGCTTTCCTTGGCCATGCCGGTTTTTATAGACGGTTCATCAAGGACTTTAGCAAGATTGCTAGACCCTTGACTCTCTTGTTGGCCAAGGACACTACTTTTGTTTTCGACTCAACTTGCATGGAAGCGTTCGAGTCTTTGAAACACTCACTCATTTCTGCGCCCATCCTTTCATCTCCAGACTGGACGCATCCCTTCGAAATTATGTGCGACGCATCAGACTTTGCCATTGGTGCTGTTCTTGGACAGCACATTAACAAGATGCCGCATGTAATTTACTACGCTAGCCGAACATTAAATGAGGCCCAATTAAATTACACAACAACAGAAAAAGAGTTTTTAGCGGTTGTGTTTGCACTTGAAAAATTTCGGCCTTATTTAATCGGCTATCCAGTTATAGTGTACACGGATCACTCAGCTCTTCGCCACCTTTTTGCGAAGAAGGATGCTAAGTCTAGGCTAATACGTTGGATCCTTTTGCTGCAAGAATTTGACCTTGTTATAAGGGACAAAAAGGGATGTGAAAACGTAGTAGCCGATCACCTTTCACGACTTCCTTCTTCGCCTACACTTGAACTTCCTATCACTGACGTTTTCCCCGATGAGCAACTCTTGACCGTTTCTTGCGAACCATGGTTCGCCGATATTGTAAACTACTTAGCCACCGGCTTGATACCTAAAGATTGGTCGAAACAAGATAAACTTCGATTTTTGTCCCAAGTAAAGCATTTTTACTGGGATGAACCTTATCTTTTTAAATACTGTTCTGACCAAATCATTCGTCGGTGTGTACCTGAAAATGAGGTTAAGAGTGTGCTGTCTTTTTGCCACGATCAAGCATGTGGCGGGCACTTTGGCCCAAAGAAGACAGCCGAGAAAGTTTTGCAATGTGGTTTCTATTGGCCACGACTCTTCAAAGATGCATTCGAATACTGCAAAACTTGCTCCCGGTGCCAACATTTGGGCCGGATATCGCGGAGAAACGAAATGCCGCTCCAACCAATTTTGGTTGTAGACATTTTTGATGTTTGGGGTATAGATTTTATGGGACCATTTCCTAACTCTTTTGGAAATGTGTATATTCTTTTGGCCGTTGACTACGTTTCAAAATGGGTCGAGGCTGTACCAAGTCGAACGAATGACAACAAGGTTGTCGCTCGATTTCTAAAAGAACACATCTTTTCTCGATTTGGGCACCCTCGTCGATAATAAGTGATAATGGTTCTCACTTTTGCAATAGGACTTTTGAGTCCTTAATGCGCAAATACTCTATCACCCATAAGCTGTCAACGCCATACCATCCTCAAACATGTGGGCAAGCCGAGGTCTCGAATCGGCAAATTAAGCAAATCTTGGAGAAAACGGTTTCTAAAAACCGTAAAGATTGGTCACTCAAATTAATCGACGCGCTATGGGCTTTCCGTACTGCGTACAAGACCGATCTTGGCATGTCTCCATACCGGCTTGTCTACGGGAAGGCTTGCCTCCTTCCAGTAGAAATTGAGCACAAGGCATTTTGGGCCATTAAGGAGCTGAATCTATCTCTAGGAGATGCGGGCAGCAACCGAAAGCTGCAGTTAAATGAACTAGAAGAGCTGCGGGATGAGGCATATGATAATGCCATGATTGCTAAGAACCGAGTTAAGGTATTTCATGATAAAAACCTTTTGCGAAAGACATTTAAACCAGGTCAACAGGTTTTATTATATGATATTCGGTTACATTTACATCCCGGCAAGCTCCGTTCTAGGTGGAAGGGACCTTTTGTAGTCCGCACCGTTTATCCGCACGGTGCGGTTGATCTGGAAAACCCAGAGGACGGTACGCTTTTCAAAGTAAATGGGCATCGTTTGAAACCGTTCCTCACAGCGGACCCTTCGGAGGAGCTCCTGTTCTTGCAGGAGCCGATCTACACTGAGTAATATTCCTCCACTTTCACCCCCAGATTTCTTTTCTTCCAAAACATTATTTCAAATAAGTTTGGGGGTGTGTATATAATTTGTAAATATATAATCCCAAAATACCATAAAAAATGAAAAAAAAATTTGAAAATTTTTGGACCTAATTGCAAATTTGCAGATTAATAGCTGATTTTACAAATAAAACCCTCGTTTTAGAGGGTGTTTTTTGCAAATCACCTCCTCCCCCCTATTTAAAGGAACCCGACCCCTCTATCATTTTACCCTAAATTATTTCCTCTTCATAAAACCCTAGCCGCCGCCCCCTACCCTCTCCAGAAAAATCTCGCAGCAACTCCACCAGAGCGCCGCGCAACCGCCGCATCTGCCGCCTCCCGCCGCTGATCCGCCGCCGTCTCGAGTCTTCACCCCCTGAAATTTTTAGGGGAGGTATATCTGACTGTTTCCTCTCTGTTACTGCATATACTTTCACTGTAAACATCTAAATGGCACATAAAATGCAGTATGAAAGGGATTTTTCCCCTGTTTTCGCACACGAGATTTACGGTACATATTTCCCACACGAAATCGCACAAAGGGGCTGGAATTTCCTCCTCTATAATCATACATCTGCGTTTGCTCTATCTAACCTAGTTGCCCTATTTTACGAATCCATGGAAGATAATAGCCTTGACAACTTAGGGTACATTAAACTGAATTGGGGAAATCGGGAAATTCACATCGATAGGGACATGATACACGAGGTTACACTCATACCACGTGTACCTGCACATGAACACCCACTGCGCTTTGAAGATTATATGCCATTAATGGGTAATGACTGTGCACGAGAACCGCGTAAGGGCATCCAAGCACGGACCCTTTTCGCAAACGTTTTAACTGTGTGCCGATGGGCACAAAACAATATTTTTGGAAGTTCTCACAACACAACCTTCTTCACCCCTTCGTTACATGTCGTCCACACACTGATGACGAAAAATCCTAGGTTCGACATGTGCATGGTTTTGCTCCAATCCATAGGTACGGGGAAACGAGGTTCCGTATACCCATGTCCCATGCTCGTTACCCAACTCTGCCGTTATTTCCTCCCCGCCGAGGAATTTGACTCATATATGATAGACGGTGTCCCGGTTCGACCACTTGTAGAGGGCGTCTCGTCGTCCTACTCTAGACTCACAGATATTTGGACACGAACAGAACCGGCAGAAAATGTACCTGCACACACCCCTACCTCGAGCTCGACTTCGAGCGGGGAAGAGCTAACTCCCTAGGAGCATGCGCGATTAGTAAGGAGAACAGTGAGGAGAATCGACTCTTTGAGAGATGAGTTTCGGGCGACTGCACGAGATCACGACCGTCGGCTGACGGAAATTGAGAGGGGTATTCAAACCCTTTTGGCTAGAGGGGAAAGATCACGTTCACGCTCACGAGCGCGACGTGGGGCCGGGCAGTGAGGACACTGCTTTGCTCAAGTTTGGGGGAGAGGGTAGTGTATATAGTTATCCTTTGCATTGCATATTGTATATATTTCTTTTCCTTTTGCATATTTAATTTCTGCACTGCATCCTTATATAAAAAAATCATAAAAATTTGAAATTTTGAAAAATAAAAAAAATTAGAAAAAGAAAAACCCATAAAAATTGAAAAATTATAAAATTATAAAAATTAATGTATTCAATTCTGGTTAATTGACTTGAGTTTGATAAATAGGTTAACTGGCTAGGAAAAACTAAATCTTAGACTTAGCAAATTAAAAACCCTAAAAATAACCTTTCTTAGAGTTTAACGGTAGAAAGTATATGTCTTTGTAGATTATTTAGAAATAGGCAAATTTTGGGTTCACTTCTTGGGCTAAGTCGAAACGAAGAAAAAGTATTAAAACTTTTATTAGAGTATAAGTTTGAAAAATAATTCCTAGCTTAAGTCTAGATTCTGAAAACATATACCCTACAAAATGCACAATCACGCACCTTGAAACTTGGATTAGTAGAAGAGACCTTGAAATACTCTTGTCTAAAGTCCTTAGCACAATGAAAATAAAAAAGAAAAAAAAAGTGAATAAAGAAAAAAAATGGACACTGGTTTTTGTGATTACTTAAGGCTGTAAAAATAGAAAAATATTTAGTGAGGGTGCTTCATCACCTAGTGCCTTAGACCAACTGGTTTGGGAGCCACTGCTAAAAGCCTTGGGTGTTGCAAAACTAGGAAGTACGCTTTAAAACGCTAACGCATCTTGTAATCGGTTGTTGGCACTTCAAGAAGTATTAACGGTCGCATGAAGGATGTGAAAGCGAAGATTCACCAATTAATAAGTGCTTTGGACAATGGACGAGAGTACGATTGCTTGATTTGAATTTCCAAGTGTAGGGGTGATATTTACACACACGTGGGGATATGTGATTAGAGTTTAGATAAGAGAAAGGAATGAAGAATAGAACTTGTATCTTTATTAGAGTTGATAGAAATTCCTAAGTGGAGATGGAACCCTAGAAGGAAAACTTAAGAAATGCCGAAAGCTGAGTAATTCTATAGAACCTATATAATCTTAAGTTAAATAATGAGGAAGTGTGAAAAATATGGGTGGATAATTTGCGGGTCAACGATAATAGAATTCCTTGTTAGAAAACCTAATCAGAGAACAAAAGTCGAAAAACCAAATTGATAGGATTTTGTGGGTGTAATCCGCTGAAAACCCTCAGAAGACAACACTCCTCCTACTAGGGACACCTAGAGGTTTAACGGCTTGTTGCACGTGCTCAGTGCAATCGCGTTTCCCTGCGAAAGTGTGGCTAGGATAGATTTTTATCGAGACTAAGTAAAATAATAAGTTTGCTCGAGGGCGAGCAAAAGATAAGTTTGGGGGTATTTGTTCATAACATAATATTGCATTTTGTATTCCCCATTCTTATGCATTTTACAATGAAAACAGGTGCTTTTGACCCATGTCTGCTACATGTTACAGGTTACAGGTTCTTGGCGCGAAAACAGTGAAAAACACAAAAGACGACACAAAAGAAGGATTTTTGACCAACAAATAGGAAGATCTTAGTAAAGCCCAGCAGAAGAACGGTTCACCATCAACAAGGCAACGCAAGATCCAAATTTGCGAGAAAAACGGTTAAAAGATCCATTGCAAAGTGTTCACTGAAGATCTGGAATTAATACAGAAGCCAAATTGATAAAAAGAATAAAGAACCAGGAAGCCCAAAAGATACCAAGGCAGACCAGAAAAAATGATGAAGTGAACTCACCATTGGGCCGCGGAACCGTGGCCCAAGCGCGCCTATGCCGCGGTTCCGCGGCCGTTTGAAGCCCTAGTGCGCAGGAAATTTTACCATAATTTTTGGCGGCTTTGGAAAGATTTTCTAGGGGTATATTTGTAATTGTAGATATGCGGTGCAATTGTAAACCTAGGGTTTCTATGTCCTATAAATAGAACCCAAAAGCTTTGTATTTTCTTATGCCTCTACTCATGAATAAAATTCTGTTTTCTTGAAGTTAGAGCGCATCAAAAGTAAGTAGGTTATTTTCCTTGCAGTAGTTGTAGTTTTTCATATCTGCTATAGGTAAATTATTTTCTCGCCCTAGTTTAATTTAGTTTAGTTTTTTTTTAACTTGCAATCGATGTTTTCTCTCTTTAATAAAATCATGTCTTTCTTCATCCTCTCAATGAGCGAGTAGTTTCCTCGCTTGTTAGGGTTAGGAATAGGGAAGGATTTGAGAGATGAAGACCTCTCATCTCTTTTCATTGCCAAACTTTTATGAACATTAGAACTCCATGCATACCTTCTTATTCCGCTCCCTACGGCACTTCTACCCTCGAGGTAGCGGTGATTCCGTAGTCTAAAGGCCCGGATTCTAAGGTTTTCCATGGAGGTTAGGGTAAATCTTAACAAAGGAAGGACAAGGATCTAGAGGAAGAATCAATCTTCCCAATCATCCTAATCCCCTTCGTTAAGATTTACCATAACACTAATATGATATCTTTAATTAAAGGCAATGGAAAGAGATGTAGATCTTTGTTTACCAAATTTTCCCTAAACCTAATCCTAGCAAGTTTCTAATCCTAGTATCATACAACTTCAATTTTTAGGTTTAAGTATAAATCCAAACACCATTTGGAATTAACTCGTAAGAACTTAAAGGAAATTCACACATCCCTGTAGACCGACCCGTATTCACCGGCTAGCTGCAAAGCGACGCCGTTCTTGATTGCGGTTACAAATATTTTTGATTGACAAAACATCTTTTAATCAGGACACCACCGAGGAGGAGCACGATCGGATCACGACTCAGGACTAGACTAGCTATTTTTTCAGTTTATGTATACCACTTGTTTAGGCATTTCTCTTTTTGTATTGTATTTCCTTTCAGTTGAACTCATGTATTGTAAATGCTTCAAGTTGAATGTAAATAAAGTTGTTGAAGTTTAAATCTTATGTTTATTTCTTGTCATTTTATATTGCTTATTTTACGCTTAGTGTATTTATTCCGGGAAGTGACCTTCTCGAAATAAATACGCCGCGGGCTTGCCACATCATCGTTTCCGTCTACTGGGAAGCGGGGCGTAACATCTACGAATAGACATAAGCAACTTGCATACCTTCCGCTTCTCCCACTAACTATGATAACCCTCTGACAGAGTCATATACACGTGCACTTCTAAATTCCCATTTAGAAAAACGTTATAGTCATCCACCTGCCAGATCTCATAGTCATGAATAGTGGCAGTGACAAGTTATATCCATATGGAGTTCAGCTTAGACTTTGAAATAAAAGTTTCATCATAATCCACATCGGGCATTTAATGAAAACATTTACTACAAGTCTATCCTTATTAGGTTATCACCTTTCCACCTGCACAGATCTCAAAAGATCTTCTTGGTCCTAATAGGTTTTACCCAGGAGCACCCAGCAAAGTCCAAAATTCATAATTTACTGAAGTATGTGGAGTCCATCTTGAACATATTGCATCTGGTCACCTGAAAGTTTCCACTTCCTATGAACTGCTGATAACTAGTAGGGCCATCATCACCATGATGCTGACCTCCATGTCACCGTCATCGAAAAACCGAATTATCTCTCGAGTGGCTAAGGTCACCTACTAAATCTGCGGAGTGGCTAAGTTTTGTCGAGTCTAATTGAATCTCCAAATTCTACTAAATTTTCAGTAACCGTTTATGGTTCTGGAATTACTTCCAGTTATTCTATACTCCCACTAGTTTCTTTTGTAAAAAGATTCCTTTTTTATAAAAAAAAATAGCGAGTCAAGAACTATGTAACTATTGATCTTGAAAATGGTAGAACCAAAACCCTAGCAAATTCTTGTGGTAATTCACAAACTGCCATTACCGAAACGTGCCTTGAGTTTGTCCGGAATCTTCTTTTAAATAGAAACTGGATAACTCCGTATCTTAACAATCTCAAGATATGCAACTAATCTATGTCCATATAGAATCAAAGGCACTAATTTAGATAAAACCATATTCAAATGCCATGCAGCTGTTTCCAGTGAATATCATCTAAATGGAAAAAGGCATATACAGCATTACTCATCAAGGAGCGCACCCACGAATGAGTAAGCTGTGAGAGAATCAATTTCTTAATATTACTATGATGGAATACTTAGTATAAGTATCTACATCTTCGATTATTTCGAAGAATCATGATACTTCAAACATATGGTTCTCTATTTTATTCTTATATTTATAAACTTCTCAAAAAATTTGAACCTTGCATTTCAACGAATGCGTGTCTAAAACCAGAGAACTCATAGGTAAACCTAAATGAAATAAGAGTACCAATCCCTTGTCCTAAAGGGCACCGGACAATATACATTACTATGTATAAGTCCCAAAAATATACTAACTCAAATTCCGTGTGTTGTAAGTTGATAACTGTATTTTGGTCAAGAATACCTTACACCGTTATTCAATGCACCATATCTTATCCTCAACCGATAAAAGTAAATGTTTGGAACACAATTTTCAAAATTTATATCTCACTTTATAAAATAAAAATACAGATATTTAATTTTAAAATTGGTGCATAATAATAGTTATTCGAAACCAAATATTTGTCGTTAGGCAAAGCCAGACGATTTAATCCAATATCGCCAATTGCTACTAATTCCGATATTGAGGATCAAATCGTCCATTTCCCAATATTCTACTCCTACTCAGCATCTGTAACGCCGTATAAATGTGAGATCCAAATCCGGTACATACATACCCTGGAGTCAGAATTAATTGGGAAAACAGTTTTCAGTAACAACTATACAGAAATATTGAAACATGAAAATATTTCTACAAATGGCCGAGTATTCCTAGTAATTCTTTTTCCGCTATCCAGATTCATGACAGTAGTCGCAATTTCCTTTGCCCTCACTTCAACTCCATTATATTTCTTTACATCTTACCTTCTGTACACCGCACTTAAGCTAATTGGTTTTCTTCCTTCCCTACCTTTCGACACCAGCCTAAGGTCTGGAAGAAGACTATTCAATAAGCGTAATAGATATACTCTTCTAATACAAGGAGCTCTTGCAGCCTGAGAGAAGGTAAAGGGAAGAGACAACCGAATAATCCTACTCAATTTCTCCAGAACTAGTGGCTATTCTAGACTGAAGTAGCTGCTTCGAGTTCGTATATAACTATACGATGGCATTTCCAAACAATATGGATCATCGTAATGATACGGAGTGTTCTGGAGAAAATCAAAAGGAAAGTAGGAGCGACAGGGAAATATGCGATTTTGTCGTGAATCATGACAATCCAAAACCAAAGTGTATAAGAAGGTTCGGTTAACTTGGGTTACGAGTTTTAGTTTTGTTGGATATAATTCCCCCAAGGCAATTGTTGTATGGCAATTACGTAATTAAAGGAAGACATATACGGAGAACATTCTTACTTGAGATGATAGTATGCTATCCGGTTTGTCTTTATCTTTCATGTGATGTCTTTTATTCATTATCACGTATCGTTTAAACATGAGATAAAGCCCTTAGAATTTGCTTGACTACCAGGACGATGATACAGATCTTACTAATGGGGCCTGGGTAGTCGATAAGAACATCCTTAAATGTCCCTAGTCGTTGGAGAATCGAGACTGGACATCGGTAGTCCAGTTTAGACTAATATGTACGTTTCCTGACCCGGTTGGATGGCGATAGCTGATCCCATATCTATTGGTGTTTGATATCGAGGATTGTATATAGCTACTCATTGGATGAGTTACACTGGACAGACTCACCGAGAACTCCTAGTTGGTAATATACCAATGTCAGATAGCAAATCTCTGGTAACATGAGTACAGGGTAGCCCCTAGGACCTGAGATCGCCGTAGTGTCTCATGTGTGTTCCCACTTTACTTAGACTTCTACCTTACCACGGCTCAAATGAGTCGTCCAAACAGGTTTTTGTTGGGTATAGTCCCGAAGCACGTGGAGGCAGTAAGCGGTCGAGGGGATTCGTCTCTCCTGACATAGGGAGTTGATGTCGCGCAGTGCAAGACATGACTACAACCATAAGTCGGTAGCCACCGCAGTGGAAATAAACTGATAAGTGTTATCAGTTGTATCTCCGGTTGGTGACGAGTCCTCTATCGCATGACTTATTGAGTTATTGGGGTCAGACAGATTCCAAACCCTAGACCCGATATGCGATACTCTTAGACGAAGAGACCGGACTATACGGTGACTGTTACCTATAGACTTTGTCGGGTCCGGATGAGTTCACTCATCGACTTGCTTTTATCTTGATCGTACCTAGGTAGCCATTACATACATCTAGTGCCACAGACGTGCTTGTGGGTTATCTCGTCAGGGGATTGGATCTGAAAGTGTTTCGGATCCGATCGGACATGATCCAACATAACCTACTTCCAGCGTATTGACAGGTCTTTAGAGTTCCGCAACGAAAGTGCCTGCCCGGGCAAAATGTGATATGGCGTTCGTATGAGATACATGAGGGAGTTCGATTAAATGATTGATTTAATCAAACGTCCGAAAATACTAGACGGTTTAAAAGCCGGAATATCAAGTCAAGTGTTGACTTGATAACCGTATTTATGATATGGTTTCTAGTGTTGTGTATATGATACACATACTCTCTGCGGTATTCGATACTGAGATATAGTTGGCTGATCCTGTATTTGATACGTGACGGATATGTGTATGTGATACATATATTTATCTCATTTAATATACATATATTGTGTGTGTGTGTGTATTAGTCTCACTCTTTTATATGCTATATTAGTGTGTGTGTGTGTGTGTGTGTGTGTGTGTGTGTGTGTGTCTTTATAGATTAATGTGTTTGTGTGTGTGATACAAATATATTATGTTTAACATAAAGAATGGGACCCCTCCTTCTCTCTCAATGTGCGACAACACATAAGAGGGAGAAAGAGAGGGAATGAGAGTGTATTCTCATATATATCACATGAGAAAAGAAATGAATTAATTCTAATTCATTTTATTAGCCATCTTCATTCATCGCCATCTTCCTCTTTTGAGCTTGAGAGCTCCAAGCTCTCTTCATTAATGGCAAATGTTGCCATGATGGCTAAAATTAAATTCTGGAGAGTATCCAGTTCACCTCTCATCTCCATTAGCGTATAGCGAGCGACGAAGTGGAGTTTCTCCTCGAGACAGAGGAGATGGAGCTACGGGCATCGCGGCTTCACCGCGGATCATGTACGGTAAGACGGTCGGCGTAGGGACACTTCCGGATACTTGCGGAGTCTAGCTCAAATCTGAGCTCATCACTTGGAGCATATGAAGACGCTACAAAGGTTGTAGACTCTTCTAATTTAGCGCTCTTAAGTTTTCTTTTATGCAATTAGAGTTGTAAGTGTTGATCTTGGTGTATGGCTTTGAGGCTATATTTGAAAAATTATTGTTTTGCATTTCCGTCGCGGTCCGTGAGCATCACGACCCTACCCCCAATTCCTAACATGGTATCAGAGCCGATCATTTACATCTGATTACTTTTCAGTGGCTAATTGATTTCTATAACCATTTTTCAAAATGAATTGTTCAATATTTTTTAAAACTGCCAAAACCAGCGACGTTTCTTACTTGTTCTCGTGCCCCGGGGCACTCGATTTAGACCGAGAGGCACGTGAACTCCTCCGCCCATGCCCACCCGAGTCTCGGAAGGCCCGGAGCTGTCATGAGCCCCTTACAGGCTCATTTATCCACTGAACCAAAGCCAATTTTGGCTCGGTTCAGATCTGAACAAGAGCCAAAATTGGCTCTGGTTCGGGGCAATTCTCGAGCCCAAGTTAGGCTCAGAGCAGATCCTGGGTCACCTTCGGCTCAGGGTTTTGGGGATGGGATTCATCCGTGTGTTTTCGGGTCGTTCACGATTCGTTTTGAGCAAAAATTGCGATGGTTTTTGGGGCCGGAGTGGACATCAATTTCAGTTTTTGTGGAATTGAAGTTTACGACTCCGTTGGTTTTGGGATTCATTGGCCATGGGTTCTGTATTGACGTGGTAAAGTGTTTGATCATGTCAATGAATGACATACTTGTCTATATGTGGTGATTAACGTTTACGAATTAATTCGATCAATTCGACGGGGTTGCACGTTATATATATTGTGGTATATTGTGTTGCTTGTATGGAATGTGTTTGGATTGTCGCGAAATGAATAACCCCCGTGCGAAAGTATGATGTTGTGATAAGTATTATTTCCATTCATACTTATAGCCATCTTGTATATTCATTTATTCGGGACGAGCTCCAACTTGTGGCCGCCGTTTCCGCTATTTGTATATTCTTTTATTCGGGACTTAACGATTCACATATGGCCGTAGTCATCGCTTTATGTATTATTATTTGTCGAGACTCGACTTGGTTGCGATCGATGTCGCCATTGTATTAATACATGTTTAGGATTACCCTGTGGAAAAGCGCACAAGCAACCGGATCCTAGATTGCAGCGGGTGGCCATCTCAAGGCGTTGAAACCGGCTCACTCGATTCTAGGATTGGTAGGTTGCTTGCCGCGGTTGTAGGGGGTATAGGATAGACCCGTGGAGGAGTGCTTAAGTCACTGGATTCGAGAAAGTGCCCTCTCATGGTGATGATGCTAGGTTTCCTCGTTTCTCAGATTGGCGGGTGGCTTACCGCACTCATAGGGGTTTGCTTTTTCCTGTGCACGGGCTATTCACGTAACCGGGGAGTGTCACGTTTCGTTTGATAGCTCGAACAAAACACGGGATTCCTAGATAATCCGACCATTCTATCTCTGTGGTTTTCATTATTTGCTTATGATGTGATTATAAGACTGTGATGATTTCTCCTGCATGCTGAAATGTGATTATATGCGTGTGATGATATATTGATATATGTGATATATAGAATATATATGTGTGTGTATGCTATATACATTTTGCATCCGCGCTAGTCCTGACCCCGCCCTGCCCTAAGTTAAGTAATCTTACGATGAAGACCCGGGGACTCGGGGCGAATGCGGATGGCGTATATGTGCATTCTATTTTCTTTTCATACTTTTTTGTGATTGCTTGAGAAGGAAGATACTAGATAATGTGATTATCTAAATGATTGGATTGCGTTAATAGGATTAATGCAAGGTTAAATAAACCTAAAATACATTGTAGAAACCAAATATTAGATATTGGTGTTATAGTCGATTCTTTTGCTTTGATCGAGGTATTCGGTTAGGAATATCATGCACCTCATTCGACGAGGAAAGTGCGTAGACCCCTTCACAGGGAGTGACCTATTTGGCAAAAGATTGTGTTGCTATAAGTTTGCAAATTGAATAGCCGTATTCCCTTGCTTTGCATAGTGGTATTCAATTAGGAATATCTAGCACTTCATTCAATGAGGTAAGAGCCATGATCCCTTCACGGGGAATCCGCACTTAAGTAATAGTCTGCGTAACTATAAATATGCAAACCACTCGGTTCCTACAATGAGATCAAGTTCATTACATTAATGGTTTTCTTAAAAACCAGCCGTAGCCCTCTGTCATTTTAGGAAGTAGAGTACTTAGTATTTATGCTACGTTTGATGACTATATTATGGCGTAGTGTACGTAGCTAAGTGATGTCTTCCTATTAGCATATTGATGTGATTTGTTAGGACGAACGTATGACTTTGTTGACTATGTTAAGGGTCGTGCGGGTGGGTCTAATTTAATCACGAAATGATGGGTTGAACTTGACTTGCGACTTATGATTTGTTGCCTATGTTAAGGTCATAAAATGCTAGGGGTAAAAACCAATATCGGGAGTTTCAAGTGTTGAAACTTGCAAAGAGTTGGATACCTTTTATAGTGTGGGGTGACTTGTTGACTATGTCAAGGTTACTACTCCGTGATAGTTTGTGTCTCGATTCCCACTGTGAGTAATAGTTACTCTCGGGATATGATCCCGGCTAATTCTCCTTTTAGGGTTTGAAGGAGAATTCGAAGAAATAGTGGGAGCCATCCTGATTAGATAAATTAATCAACCAAACTAATCTTGACTAGGGTGCATGATGAGTGTTTCTTCTCTCTCTCTCTCTCTCTCTCTCTCTCTCTCTCTCTGACAGCGACCTAAGATTGACCCTAAACTAAAACTCATATAACCAAATGTTAACCAACCTTTTTACAAACATAGGCTTTGGAATGTTTGAATTGCCCTAAACTATGACAAAGTCACAAATATCCTTGCCCATCCTACTTCCCTTTTGCTGCTCCAGAACCCTCTGTATTTGGTACAGAGATCCATATTGCTTAGAAGGCCGTCGTATGGTTAGATACGAACTCAATGAAATTGTTTCAACTCGAGGATGGTCACTGGTTCTGGAGTAGATGAATTATTCATTTGTCTCTATTCCCTACCTTATCTCAAGTTAGAGATCTCCTTAATGGTAAGAAGGGTATACCGGTTACGCTTATTGGATAATCTTCTTCCAATTTCGAAGATGGTGTTGAAAGAATGGTAATAAGAAAACCAACTAGTGTAAGTTAGGTGTACAAAAAGTAAGTGGGAGAGACAACGAAAGAGGCTGAAGT
Source organism: Agapanthus africanus (assembly GCA_030015575.1). NCBI lineage: Eukaryota > Viridiplantae > Streptophyta > Magnoliopsida > Asparagales > Amaryllidaceae > Agapanthus > Agapanthus africanus. The sequence continues at coordinate 51,067,758 of JASDDO010000019.1, forward strand.
GGGTGAAAGGAAATTGCGACTATTGTCATGGGATTGGGCAATAAAAGAGGCAATACTATGAATACCCGACCAACCCCCTGAAACATTTTGATGTTTCAGATTACCTGTGTGTCTGTGTTTTGAAAAACCGATTCTCAATGAACTCTATCTCTTAGGTATATAGATACAGGATTAGAATCCCATATCTTTAGGACGTTACATATACTGAGAATGAGTGGAGAATTGAGAATGGCTGATTTTATCCTCAATGTCGGTTTTTGGAGCCAATGTTGCTATTGAGGAAAATCAACCGAATTTTCCTAAACAGCTAACTTTTGGTTTCTTTTAACCAAAACATTATTTTTCTATTAACAACACATGGAAATTGAGTTAGTGAACTCTAGAAACTTATACATATTGATGTATGTTGTCCAATGTCCATATGGTCAAGAGGTTGGTACCGGGTATTCCGTATTGAGAATGTGATTCTCTCAAATTGCTCATCTGCGGGTGCGTTCCATGATGAGTAATGTTGAATCGCCTTTTTCAATTAAGGAGATGCACTAGAAATATATGCATATCAATTGATACCGGTTCCACATAAATCAGTGCCTCAAACTTTATATGTGATATAGAATGGGTTATCATCTTAAAATTGTTAAGATGTTGAGTTATCCGGCTTATGCTTAAAACCAAAATCCAGATAAACTCATGGCACGTTTCAGTAATGGCAGTTTGTGGGTTATCCTGGGCATTGACTAGGGTTTAACTTTCTACTATTTGTAGAATCAAAAATGTTTTGTTCTTGACTCGCCGCCTCCTTGGTAAAGGAATTTCTTGCAAAAGAAATTAGTGGGAGTTTGGTAGAACTGGAAATAATTCCAGAACTGCAACTGGTTACTGAAAATTTAGTAGAACCTGGAGATTCAATTGACCCTGACATGCCATAGCTACTCCGCAGATATAATAGGTGACCAGCCACCTGAGAAATACTTAGGTATTCTCGTAGACAATGATAAGAAGGCTTGAATCATGTGATGATGAACCTACTAGATATCAGTAGGCTATAGGAAATGAGACTTCCGATTGATGGCAGGATGCCAAGTTATCTAAGTTGGACTCCATGCACTGTAACAAAGTATGGATTTTGTTAAGTACTCCTGAATGGGGTAAAACCTATAAGGCGTAAGTAGATCCTTCGAGATCAGTGCAATTGGAAAGGTATTGACCTAATGAGGCCAGACCTGTAGTGAAAGGTATTCATTAAATTGCCGATATGAATTGTGGTGATGCTATTACTTCAAAGTCTGTGCTGAAGTCCATACGGATATAACTTGCTACTGTTGCTTCCCTAACTGTGATATCTGTCATGAGGATGAATATAACATCTTTCTAAATTGAATTTAGAAGTGTACGTATATATGACCTGCCAGAGGGTTATCGTAGTTAGTGGGAGTAGAGGATATCGTACAAGTTGCTTAAGTCTATTTATAAACAAAAACAAGCATAGCGGAGATAAATCTATTTTGATTTACGGCCAAAGTGTTTGACTTCATCAAAATGATAAATGAACTTTGTAAGTGTAATAAGGATAGAGTCGAATGTCGAAGATTTCATATTGGATATGAACGACATTCATTTGATAGGAAATGATATTTCTATGCTAAAAATCGGTTAAATAATGGTTGTCATGGATGTTTCTCCAGATAGTAATCCAATTCAGGAGAAACGGAAGTGTAGGGTGTTTTTCGTCACCCCCATTGAGATAGGAATACGCGCGCGCTTGTCAGGCGTACTACATATTCCCCCTGCTTAGGGTAGACGGGGGTTTATTGATTGTGGGGATCTGAATCTCCGGCAGCCGCAGACTAAGCTGCCGTTAATTACCCCTCGCCTTTGGAGCGAGAGAACCTCCGATTGACGGGTCAAAATGGTCATGCGAACTCGATGTGCAGTGTACGTATGTTTTGAAAGGGTTTTGGATATATCGGGGGCCCTACAGAGTTTTACAGGGGTTCCACTACCCTGATAGCGGGTTGGGGGTCAAGGAGGCTAGCAGCTCTCTTGCGGGGTGTAGGGCAGCGTCCCGTTAGAAAAATTTTCCCAACGGGGGACGTGTTTCTGGTGTGGAGTGCATGGAAAATTTGCCCATCCCAAATTTACATATAGCCCCTTGGGCTTTACAAAATGGCATTTTACCCATCCCATTCCTTATGTGCTCATTTCTTTTGCACATGAGCCGTAGGCTTTACAAAAATTTGGCTTTATACCCATTTTTCTTACATTCATGTATGAAAATTACATCAAAATTATTTATTAAATATTTTTCATTTTGGCTTAGGGGAGGCTGGCCGCGGGGCTCGACTTGGGCATGGGCCCACTCAGCCTGGACTTGGGCCCACCTGGCTTGGGATTGACTTTGACTTTGACTTGGTCAACCGGGGTGTAATTTTTGACCCCAACAGGAAGTAATGAAGAACATATGATATGTGCTTGGTGTATGGTAATGGTAGCCTCCTTCGGGAGACGATTGCTGACTCCAGCTTCCAAAGTGATAAGGATGACGGAATGTCTGTTATGAGTTATACAGTTTACCCTTTTCTGAGGATCAGTATATTGGAAGTAGTTCCAAGAGAAATGCCGAGGCAGTCGAGACGCTAGATGCTGATTGTGAATCAGCAAAGGATAACACCTAAGAATTTGCTGGATATAATTGTTCATTTATGAACATGATCCCATCATCTATCCAGGCAAATAATAAGGCATGTATCGCTCAGTTCGGGAGATATTTGATCTCCACGAAATTGAGATACAGGGAGAAAAAGAGAGAAGCGATGTGCCGGATCCAGTCATTAAGACTATTTTTTGAACATGGTTTGCGAAACTGTTAGTACAGAAGTTGGGTATGCGATACCGCAATAATTAGCCTTAAGTGCAAGTGGGAGATTGTTGGATATAGTGCGCTCAAGGTAATTAGTGTAATTGCAAAATGGAAATTACGTAATTGAAGAAAGAACTATATGAAGAACAGTATTACTCAAGATGATAGTATGCTATCTGGTTTGTCTTTATCTTTTATGTGATGCGTTATATTCATTATCATGTATCGTTCAGACATGAGATAAAACCCTTAGGATTTTTCTTTACTACCAGGACGATGATGCAGATCATACTAGTGAGGCTTGGGTAGTCGATAAGCACATCCTTAAATGTCCCTAGTCGTACGAGTATCGAGACTGGGTATCGGTACCCCAGTTTAGACTAGTGTGTACGTTTTCTGATCCGGTTGGAGGGCGATAGCTAACCCCATACCTATTGGTGTTTGACACCGAGGATTATATATAGGTGCTCATTGGATGAGTTACACTGGAAGGACTCACCGAGAACTCCTAGTTGGTAATATACCAATTCCAGATAGCAGTTCTCTAGTGACATGAGTATAGAGTAGTCCCTAGGACCTGAGATCGCAATGGTGTCTCATGTGTGTTCCCACTATACTTAGACTTATACCCTACTACGGCTCAAAGGAGTTATGCAAACAGGTTTTTTGGGTATAGTCCCGAAACACGTGGAGGCAATAAGGGGTCGAGGGGATTCATCTCTCCTGGTTTAGGGGTTGATGTCACGTTGTGCAAAACATGACTACAACCACAAGTCGGTGGCCACCGCAGTGTAGATAAACTGATAAATGTTATCAGTTGTATCTCCGGTTGGTTATGAGTCCTCTGTCGCATGACTTATCGAGTTATTGGGGTCTGACAGATTTCAAACCCTAGATCCGATATGCGATACTCTTAGACGAAGAGACCGAACTGTATGGTGAATGTCACTTATAAACTTTGTCGGGTTCGGATGAGTTCGCTCGTCGACCTGATTTTATCTTGATCATACCTGGGTAGCCGTTACGTACAGCTAGTGCCACTGACGTGCTTGTGGGTTATCCTGTCAGGGATTGGATCTGAAAGTGTTTCGGATTCGATCGGATATGATCCTACATAACCTACTGCCAGTGTATTGACTGGTTTTTAGAGTTCCGCAATGAAGGTGCCTACCCGGGCAAAATGTGATGTGGCGTTCATATGAGATATGTGCGGGAGTTCGATTAAATGCTTGATTTAATCGAACGTCCGGGAATACTGGCCGGTTTAAAAGCCGGAATATCAAGTCAAGTGTTAACTTGATAACCGTATTTATGATACGGTTTCTAGTGTTGTGTATATGATACACATACCTCTGCAGTATTCGATACTGAGATGATATAGTTAGTCGGTCGTGTATTTGATACGTGATGGATATATGTATGTGATACATATATTTATCTCATATATAATATATATATATATATATACTGTGTGTGTGTGTGTGTTAGTCTCACTCTTTTATATGCTATATTAATATATGTATGTATATGAGTGTGTGTTTGTGTGTGTGTAATACAAATATATTATGTTTAACATAAAGAGTGAGACCCCTCCCTCTCTTTCAATGTGTGACAACACATAGGAGAAGGGGGGGAATGAAAGGGTATTCTCATATATATCACATGAGAAAAGAAATGAATTAATTCTAATTCATTTTATTAATTAGCCATCTTCATTCATATTCTTTTTCTTTTGAGCTTGAGAGCTCCAAGCTCTCTTCATTAATAGCAAATGTTACCATGGTGGCTCAAATCAAATTCCGGAGAGTACCCAGTTCACCTCTCACCTCCATTAGCGCATAGCTAGCGACGAAGTGGAGTTTCTCCTTGAGACGGAGGAGATGGAGGTATAGGCATCGCGGCTTCACCGCGGATCATTTACGGCGAGGCGGTCGGCCTACGGACGCTTCTGGATACTTGCGGAGTCTAGCTCGAGTCCGAGTTCATCAGTTGGTGTATATGAAAACGCTACAAAGGTTGTATACTCTTCTAATTTAGCTCTCTTGAGTTTTCTTTTGCACAATTAGAGTTATAAATGTTGATCTTGGTGTATGGTTTTGAGGCTATGTTTGAAAAATTATTGTTTTGTATTTCTGCCATGGTCCGTGAGTAGCACGACCATATCCTCGATTCCTAACAAGTTTAAGGTAAGTCATAGATCGATGTAACCAGAAAGAGAAAAAAAATACTCAGCGTGCACTCTATCAAGATTAAATTGGTTATCATTCTATCTAATCAGGATGGCTCCTACCGTTTTCTCGAATTCTCCTTCAAAGCCTAAAAGGAGAGCTAGTCGGGATCATTTACATCTTACAAGTTCACTAACCGTTCAGCCAGACCAGTGTTGGTACTCCGAGAGAGGTCTCTCGTGCTTTCGCACGGACCCAATTAAATAACCCATTTTCAACAGAGGCGTAATCTCGTTAACACTTTCTAGACACCTAATAGGTTAGCTAGTTGTGAAGTGAAAATCTCCCGAAAAGTAATACCTACTCATCAGTGGTAATCGAGACCCAACTATCATTGTGTAATAATTTTGACGGAAGTCGACCGAAATTACCACACTCCAGGAGGTATGCGCAAACTTGGCAAATTTCTCTTATATTTGAAACTCCCGATATGGTTTTTACCCCAAGCGTCTTATGACCTTGACTTTGGCCAACAAATCATAACACGCAAGTCAAGTTCTACCCGTCATTATCTAGATTAATTTATACACACCCGTACTCACCCTTGACTTTGGCCAGCAAGGTGGTACGACTGCTATAAACTAATGCATCAATCTATACTACGGATAAATAACATACAACTACCATTCACGATACCTTGACTTTGGCCAACAAACACCGCTTGAATACTATGTGCTACTTATTCGAAATGATAGAGGGCTACTGTCATGCCCTGCTTCCCAGTGTACGGGTAAGGAGACGTGACTGGGCCCGCTACGTATTTACTCAGAAGTAAACACGCTAAGCGTAACTAAGCAATATAATGTAAATATGCACAAGAAGACATGAAATGTAAATGAACAGCAACTTTTATTTATTAAACATTTCTTTACAATACAACTGAAAAGTAAATATAATGATGAAAGCAATGCCTAAACAATGGCATGAACATGAAAGTAAAGTATATACAAGAGTTTAGAGCTCGGGGTCCTCGCTGAACTGATCCAAGTCCTTTGAACTGGGCTCTATCTCCAGTGAGTCGGATCCACCTGACAACATTCCAAAGAAAGAAGAGAGAAGGAATGTCGTCAGTGAACAATCGCTCGGTAAGTCCCAAAGAAAAGTAGGAATAGAATAGACAGATATGAGAATATAACTGGTGTATTGTGAGTTTGTTATGTTAACGCGGTTGTTTGTAACTTGGAAAAGAATATGCCAGTGTATACGAGAGGAGTCCAACTATTCCGTGGACTGAGCTATACGTAGCACAAGGAACCATTAAGCTACGGAACAACAGCAATGGATACTCAGGTTAGGTGAATTAAAGTGACCGTCTCGTGCCACTTCAAACACATTCTGTACCGGTCTATCCCTTGAAAACCCCGTAATGTATTATGTATTGATGTATATTGTTTTGTTTAATAGATGTACGACTTGCCGAAACCATGATATCAGTAGTTCATGTAAACGGAACGGATGGTCATGTAATCAGAGTATATCCATGGTTCGGTTCGGTCGATTCATGTTAATATTGATTGTATTCCGGTATAAATGGATTCATGTTTAATTGGAGTTGTACTTGAATTGTATTCAAGAATGGATTGATTTTAGATTAGACTAAGACTCTGTCTGAGTCAGACACTTAAACAGAATTGAAGTCCTGAATTAGTTTTGGAGTTATCGCTAACTGCTGCACATGGACGATATGATTTGTGACTTTTTCCAAGCCAATTACCGTATTGATAATCCCGTTTTTAGTTGTCTATCTTAAATAAGCAAGCACCTAAATTCTCCAGCTCCATGAGGCTCAAGAAAACCGGTCCCGCTTAAACCTATATTTACTAGGGTCCTTATTATAATTTAATATAACTTGAGGGAGTTTTATGAAAAATAGTTTTGATATATTTTCAAAATAAACCTCAAGTATTTAATTATCGTCTTCAGGGTTTTCATAGATGTAAATTTTAAAAGTGATGGTTAATTCTAGTGGATATAAACCTAACTTTTAATAGTATATGGTATTTTCTTGTAATTTGACTTGTATTGATTCTTGATGGTATTTTCATGAACTTTTGTGATTCTTTTTTTTTGATTAGAAAACATAGAATATATATAATATATTTAAAGTAGATATTTTGATAATATTTATATATATATATATATATTTATTTATAAAAAATAGAATTTATTTATTAACAGAAATCACGTTTTTCTTACAATTGTAATACAAATTCAATCGAGATCGTATGCTCCGTGAGGAGGTCTGCATCTCGCCCTACTAGTCCGATGGATATGTGATAAGCCGCACCAACCAAATTGGATTCCCCAAGATAGGTTGTAAGGACTTAATCGTAAGGAATTTAAATAAGACAATTTAAAGAATACAATTTTGTAATAGTTTAGGGTATTTTATTGTAAACTTGTAATTATTCCACAAAATAAAGTTCCAAAAGCCATAGTGCTATGTTAAGAATGAGTGTTGTGATGATATAGGTCATTACCTCTTGAGTTTTCTAAAGGTAATACAAAGGAATATGATGAAATATGTAGAATGTAAAGTTTGTGGTATTTGTTCGTAAAAATGTGATAAAAGTTGCATAACATGTTATTTTGAGATGAAACTTGTTTTAAAGTATTTGGTTATGATTGCTAAACAATATATAAAGAATTGGTAGGTTTGTTATTAAGAAAATTTGGGGTTTTAAAGAAAAGATAATCGAAAATCGGAATAACTCCGCTTCCGACGAGTTTTGAAATGAGAGTGTTTTAAATTAGAATGAGAGGAGGGAGAGGGGACTTACTGATTTGGAGAAGAGAGGAGAGGTAGACGAAACTTTCGAAGGCGTCATGAAGTCACGTCGTCGCCAGATTTGTCCCGAATCGTCGCCGTAACTTTGACCTTGGCTAACTCCACTTGTACAACTTTTAGACTTAGGAATTTTAGAAAGTTTTGGCAATGGGTTTCAGAATGAGGAGGGCCAAAATGTAGGGTGGTATTTATAGGATAGAATTAGGGTTTACGGTAATGAAGAATGGAATTAAAAATATGCATTAAAATAGATTAAAGAGGTGAATTATCACTCTCTGAATAAATACTGGGAAATCAAACAGTTTGAGGGTAGTAGGGTAAGCCAAGGGGTGCTAGGGAAAAAAATTGGGAGCATTTGCAACGGGGGGGCCCGGCGGCGCCGGCCCCATGCTTGATCTTGCCGGCCAAGGTGAGGGGGTTGGGGTCTGGATTGAAGCCATGTGTCCATGGCTGTATAAATACCAATTTCCACATGTTTGTTTTTAGTGTGACTTTTCATTTTACGTGTAGTGCACGTGCAAACTTTTGAGCTTCTAAAAGTTTAAAAGAAAAAATCAATAAAAATATTATGTGGTTGAGAGGATTCAAACACAGGGGCTATATCACAGCAGCGCAGGGCTTTACCAATGAGCTACAAGTGCTTTCTTGCTTTTCAAAAGCAATTCAAATTTATAATTTGTGCTCATGACTTACAAATACTCCATTTGTATATTAAGTTTAAAAAAATTCTGCACATTAAAACAGAGTCGTTACATTCTACCCTCCTTACAAAAATTTCGTCCTCGAAATTTACAATTATTTAAGCACTAATTTACAAACAAGTGAGGGTATCTTGCACACATGTCATCTTCTGTTTCCCATGTTGATTCTCCTGGTGTGTCTTTTCTCCACATCACTCGAACCAAGTTTACTTCCTTATTCCGAAGTGACTTCACTTTTCTGTCTAGGATTTCAACGGGTTGTTGATCACAAGATAAATCTATCTATACAGTGAGCTCGGAGTGATCAAGAATATGGCTGGGGTCGCTCACATATCTTCTGAGTTGGGATATGTGGAACACATTGTGCATTCCTTCCAATAAAGGTGGAAGTGCCAAACGATATGCCACTTTTCCGACTTGTTCGAGTATGTCGAACGGTCCAATGTATATCGAGCTTAGCTTATCCCGCCTTCCAAAGCGAATCACTCCACGGTTTGGTGAGATATTCAAAAAGACATGATCTCTCGGTTGGAACTCCAAGTGGCGGTGCTTTGTATCAGCCCAGAGCTTCTGTCGGTCTTGGGCTATACACATTCTTTCCCCGATAGTGCGAACCACATCCACTGTTGCTACTATCATCTCAGGTCCAAGGAGTTCTCTATCTCCGATGTCGTCCCAACTTAATGGTGAACGACACTTCCTTCCATAGAGCGCTGCAAAGGGTGCCATAGCAATATTTGCTTGGTTGCTGTTGTTGTATGAAAACTCCACAAGATGTAGGCGATCTTCACACGATCCTCCGAAATCTAATATACACGCTCTTAGCATATCTTCAAGTATCTGAATCGTTCGCTCAGACTATCCATCTGTTTGTGGATGGTAAGCAGTGCTAAAATTCAAACTTGTTCCCAAGCTAGCTTACAGACTCTGCCAAAATTGCGATCGGAATCTGGTGTCACGATCGGAGACAATACAAACTGGTACTCCATGTAATCTCACGATCTCCTGCATGAGTTTATGGGTATCAGAGATAGTACACATTGAAGAGTTAAATCTTACTTAGATTCAAACTTACCTCCATGTACTTCTTTGCTAATGTCTCGGTAGATTGGCCAACTCAAAAGGGAATAAAGTGAGCCAACTTTGTGAGTCGGTCCATAATAACCCATACCACATCGTTACCTTTCGTGCTGCGAGGAAGACCAGTCACGAAGTCCATGGTGATATGTTGCCACTTCCATTCTGGAATAGGTAATGGTTGAAGTAAACCAGCAATCCTGTGATGTTAAGCTTTCACTTGCTGACACACCAAACATTTAGCGACGTTTCTGGCTACTTCACGCTTCATTCCATGCCACCAGTAATGTTACCGCAGATCTTTGTATATCTTTGTACCACCAGTGTGTACTGAATAGGGAGAGCTGTGAGCTTCTTTCATCAATTCTTCCTAAACAGAACCTTGTGGTACACACAATCTACTGCCGTATCTCAAAAATCCGTCTTCATGGATGATGAAGTCTGTTCGAAGTCCACTTTCTACTTGTTCTTTGATCTTTTGCAACTTGGCATCACTTGCTTGAGCAGTTTTGATCTGATTGACAATTGTAGACTGAACTTGTAAGTTCATCAAACTTGAAGCGTTACCTGGCATGACCACTTCTATCTCCATCTAATGCAAATCTTGTTGAAGTTTCCACTGTGCGGTGAGATTCATTGATAGTGGTTGGCGACTAGGTGCATCAGGTACTACATTCACCTTCCCTGGATGATATTGTAGGTTGATGTCGAAATCCGCTATAAGTTCTAACTATTTTCTCTGCCGCATATTCAACTCTTTCTGAGTAAACGCGTATTTCATACTCTTGTGGTCTGTGTATATATCACTTGTTCTCCAAGAAGATAATGGCGCCAAATCTTAAGAGCAAAAATAACGGCTGCCAACTCCAAATCATGCGTCGGATAGTTGCGCTCATGAACTTTCAGCTGTCTTGATGGATAAGCTACAACTTTACCGTACTGATACAGAACACATCCTAATCCCTTACCGGATGCATCACAATGCACTTCGAAACCTCCAGATTAGTCCGGTATTACGAGAATAGGCGCTGATGTCAATATTGATTTGAGTTCTACGAAAGCTTGTTCACATGCTTCTGACCACACGAATTCTTCATCTTTACACATGAGCTTGGTCAGGGGTGTTGCAATCTTCGAAAATCCTTCAATGAATCTTCTATAATATCCTGCTAAACCCAAGAAACTTCGAATGTCCTTCACTGTCTTTAGTGTCGGCTATTCGCTTACTGCTGCTACTTTAGCTGGATCTACGGAGATTCCTTCACCTGAAACGATATGTCCGAGAAATCCGACTTGTTCTGGCCAAAACTCGCACTTGTTGTACTTGGCATAGAGTTGATGCTGTCATAAAGTCTTCAGGACAATTCGTAAATGTTTAGCGTGCTCTTTCTGATTCTTAGAATACAACAGGATGTCATCGATGAAGATGACAAAAAACTTGTCTAGGTACTCTCGGAAAACTTGATTCGTTAGGTTCATGAATATAACTGGTGCGTTGGTCACTCCAAATGGCATCACAAAAAACTCATAATAACCATAGCGAGTCCTGAATACCGTCTTCGGAATATCAGACTCTTTGACCTTCACCTGATGATAACCTGAACGAAGATCTAACTTGGAGAAAACGCAAGATCTACTTAACTGATCGAATAGGTCGTCGATGCGTGAAAGTTGATATTTGTTCTTTATAGTTACTTCGTTCAGAGCTCTATAATCAATGCGCATTCTGTATGAACCTTCCTTCTTCTTCACAAGTAGAACTGGCGATCCCCAACTTGAAGTATTGGGACGAATCCATCCTTTCTTCAATAATTCGTCCAACTGAGTTCAGATCTCTTTCAAACCTTCGGGACTCAAGTGATACGAAGCTTTGATCACCGGTTGTGATCCAGGTACTAAATCAATGTTGAATTTAAGAAATCGGTCGGGAGGCAAACCTGATATGTCTTCAGGAAATACATCATCGAACTCTCGAATTACCTCTGGCTTCGATCCTTCCTCTGCTTAAAGTGTTGCAATTGCTGTCTTCTTCGGTTTTGCTTTGTATGTGCTTGGCTCCAGGGTACGGTCTCCACTTTTGAAATAAAAGACCGGATGCTTTAGAATCTTGAACACTACCCTCCTTTAACGACAGTCAATGGTAGCATAGAATGTTCCTAACCAATCCATACCCAAAACGACATGGAAATTCGGTATGTCCAGCACCTTGAAGTCAGCATAAAATTCTCTGCTGCAGACAACCACTGGACATAGGCCGTATCCCATTGTTTCCTTTAGAACGCCATTCCCTGAACTGACATTCCAGCTGGATACAAGTGGTTTGACTGGAATCACATGAGTTCGGAAGAACCGTTGTGACATAAAGTAATGAGATGCTCCAGTATCGAAGAGTGCTAGTGCAGGAAGTGGGGCTACTAAGATCATACCTAAATTATGTGGGATAGGTTTAAGTATAGAAAAAGATATATGGGTATGTTTAAATATTGAAAGAAAGCCTCAAAGAAAAGAGTTACCGGTGATGACTTGGCCAATGGCTTCAGCTTCCTCGCTTCGGTACATTCCTCCTTGCTGGAGGAGCATTCCTCTGTCCGTTCCTCTGTACATGAGGTAAGTTCCTTTGTGCTTGATGGAACTGACGAGGAGGAGGTGCAATCGGTCCATGAGTAGGTGGAGCTGAGAGAGCAAGACGTGGAGCAGGTGCCTGGATAGCTGGCCGCTGCGGATAGGTAATTGCTGGTCTGGGTACAGCATTTGGATTGAGTCTACGAAGACAAGAACCAATATCATGTGTGGATGAGCCACAGACTAAGCAAAAGCGATTAGCACGCCTACAATTCTTCGCCAGGTGTCCATCCCTCGTGCAGTAGGTGCAAAAGGCTGTACTGGGCCGGTTGAATGGTACTCCCGGTCTCCTGGGTACAAAAGGTGGCCTTGAAGAGGCTCCTCCTACCATCTGAGTGGCAGGGCGCTTCACTCCGGCAGATTGGGGTCTGTCCTTCATCTTTACTACTGCCGCATATCGACGGGCGGCTTTCAGAGCCAGTTCGTAGATTGGGAAATCCCCTGTAGCTAAGGCAGCTTGGATCTCCGAATCTAACCCTTACTGAATCGTCTGGATCTGATCTCAGCAGTCGGAATGAGGTGTGCCACGAACCTTTTACGGTCTTGTGTTAGCTGTGTAATATGTGATATTAGAAAATCGAATATTTGAGACATATCTTTACATGCTCAACATAGTGAACTCAGTATCATACTCATCCACTAATTTGCTCCACATAGAGCCTTGTCGTAGATGGATAAATTGTTGCTCCATGTCAAATCGGGCAGTCTCTGGAAAGTACTTCACGTCGAACATGTCGCGAAAAGTTTTCCATTCGATCGGCTGGGTAAGACGGCTTTCTTCCGCCTTCCACCATACTCGGGCGTTGTCGGTAAGTTTGAGCTTCGCAACCCGTACCCAAGCGATTTCTGGCACTTGTGCTGCTGCCAGATCGTCCTCAATGCTCTAAGCCCATTCTTCAGCTTCCAAAAGGCTCTCTTTCCCAGAAAATTGCTTCGAGTGCAATGCCCGGAATTGCTTCACTCCGAGTGCTTCCACTTCTGGGCGGTTCACTAAGATAGCAGTCTGCTGCTGCTGTTCTTCCAGGAGGTTTCGGATTGCCTCAAGCAATACCGTTTGCTCATTGATCGGAGCTTCAATGGTAGGTATAAGTGGAAGAGGTGGTGGTGTGTTGTTGACATTTGTATTCATGTTGTTGGGAGAATCCATAACCTTGAAATAAAAATAGGGTTACGATAGATTCAAAGAATATGAAATTGTAAAATTCAAGAAATATGAAATGTAAAGAATATTTTTAGTTGCTGATTCTTGTGTTATATTGCTTAGGACTTTATGCAGAATTGACATGTATGTCCATGCAGAATTGACCTGCATTGGCCGCCAACAAAACCTGTCACGCCCAGCTTTCCGGTGTACGGGTAAGGAGACGCGACTGGGCCCGCTACGTATTTACTCAGAAGTAAACACGCTAAGCGTAACTAAGCAATATAATGTAAATATGCACAAGAAGACATGAAATGTAAATGAACAACAACTTTTATTTATTAAACATTTCTTTACAATACAACTGAAAAGGAAATACAATGATGAAAGCAATGCCTAAACAATGGTATGAACTGAAAGAGAAGTAAGTACAAGTAAAGCCTAAAGGTCGTGCTGCTGAGTGGTCTACTCCAAGTGCTCCTGGCTGGTCTCAAACTCCTCAGAGTCCGGTCCTCCTGACAACATTCCAAAGAAAGAAGAGAAATAGGAATGGCATCAGTGAACAATCGCTCGGTAAGTCTCAAAGAAAAGTACGAATAGAATAGACAGATATGAGAATATAACTGGTGTATTGTGAGTTTGTTATGTTAACGCGGTTGATTATAACTTGGTACAGAATATGCCAATGTATACGAGATGAGTCCAACTTACACCGTGGACTATGGTAACCCGTAATGCAAGACTCCGTCGATAAAACCACGGAACAACGACAATGGATGTATAGTTACATCTTTTAATGACCATCTCATGTCACTTTTAACACATTATGTACCAGTCTACCCCTTTAAAACCCCATAATGTATTTTGTATTGTTTTGTTTAATGGATGTACGACTTACCGAAACCATGATATCATGTAAACAGAATGGATATAAATGGATGGTCATGTAATCAGAGTATATCCATGGTTCGGTTTAGTCGAGTCATGTTGATTCTGGTATAAATGGATTCATGTTGAAATGGAGTTATACTTGATTCATATTCAATGATAGATTGATTGATTGATTTTAGATTAGACTGAGACTCTGTCTGAGTCAAACACTTTAAAATGGATTGAAGTCCTGAATTAGTTTTGATGTTATCGGTAACTGCTGCACATGGACGGCAGGATTTATGTCTTTTTTCAAGACAATTACCGTATTGATAACACCGTTTTTAGGTTGTCTATCTTAGATAGGCAAGCAGCCATATTCTCCGGCTCTCTGAGACTCAAGAGAACTGGTCCCGCTTAAACCTATATTTACTAGGGTCCTTATTGTAAATTAATATAACTTGAGAGGGTTTTATGAAAAATAGTTTTGATATATTTTCAAATACACCTCAAGTATTTAATTATCGTCTTTAGAGTTTTCATAGTTGTAATTTTTATAAAATGAAATATTCTAGTGGATATAAACCTAACTTGAATAGTTTATGGTATTATAGTGTAATATTGGAATTGTATTGATTTGTATTAGTAGTTTCATGAAATTTGTGATTCCTTTGATTTCGAAAACATGGAATATATATATTGTATATTTAAAGTAGATATTGTGTGTGTGTGTGTAAATAGAACTTATTTATTAAATAGAAATCACATTTTTCTTAAAAATTGCAGTAACAGTTCCATCGAGATCGGATACTCCGTGAGGAGGTCTGCATCTCGCTCTACTAGACCCGAGGATGTGCGATAATCCGCACTATCCCGATCGGGGTTCCCCAAAATAGGTTGTAGAGACGCATTTGCAAGGAATTAAATAATACGCTTTTAAAGAAAAAACGGTTTTTGAAAGTTTATGGTATTTAAATGTAATTTCGTATTTTATTCCACAAACTAATTTTCCAAAAACCATCGTGCTATATCAAGAATGAGTGTTGTGATAAGGTAGGTCATTACCTCGTGAGTTTTCTAAAGATAATATGAGCAAAAAGATAGGGTAATGTCGTATGCAAACTTAAGAGTATTTTACTGTAAAAATGAAATAGAATTTGTTTAACATAATATTTTGAATTGAAACTTTGTCCAATTGTTGTTTAATGCTTACTAAATAATATATAATTAAATAGTTAATTTGTTGTTTAATAAAAATTCAGTTTTTAAAGAAATGAGATCGGAAGTCGGATTAACTATGCTTCCAATGAGTTTTGAAAATATAATTCTTTTTAATAGAGAGAGGAGAGTGAAGAGGGGACTTACTAATTGATTATAGAGGGGGGAGGTAGATGAATAATTCGAAGGTTTCATGGAGTCACGTCGTCGCCGGATTCTTTCCGAAACGTCGCCGGAACTTTGACCTTAGCTAACTCCACTTGCACAACTTTTGGACCTAGGAATTTTAGAAAGTTTTGGCAATGGATTTCAGAATGAGAAGGGACAAAGTGTAGGGTTGTATTTATAAGAGAAATTAGGGTTTATGGTAAGGAATTGAGAATTAAAAAATGCATTAAAATTTTGATTTAATGGTGATTTTTAATTATCTGGATAAGAAAAACTAACAGATTAGGTTTAAAGGGGGAGGCCAAGGGGTGTAGGGTTAAAAAATTGGAGCATTAGGCACCGGGGGGCCCGGCTGTGCCGGCCCCAAGCCTAATCTCGCCGGCCATCTTGGCTTGGTGGGATCTTGGATTTATGCCACGTATCAGGGTCTGTATGAATAATATTTTGCACATGTTTGATTTTTCGGTGACTTTTCATTTTACGTGTAGTGCACGTGTAAACTTTTGAGGTTCTAAAAGTTTAAAAGAGAAAATCAATAAAAATATTATGTCGACGGAACTTTAACCATGGCTGACTCTACTTGCACAATTTTTGGACTTAGGAATTTTAGAGAGTTTTGGTAATGGATTTCAGAATGAGGAAGGCCAAAGTGTAGGATTGTATTTATAGGAGAAATTAGGGTTTAGGGTAAGGAATTGAGAATTAAAAAATGCATTAAAATTTTGATTTAATGGTGATTTTTATTTCTCTAGATAATTGTAAGAAAAACAAGTAGACTAGGTTTAAGGGGGAGGCCAAGGGGTGTAAGGTTAAAAAATTGAAGCATTAGGCATGGGGGGCCCGGCGGCACCGGCCCTAAGCCTAATCTCGCCGGCCATCTTGGCTTGGTGGGGTCTTGGATTTATGCCACGTATCAGGGTGTATGAATAATATTTTGCACATGTTTGATTTTTCAATGACTTTTCATTTTACGTGTAGTGCACGTGCAAACTTTTGAACTTCTAAAATTTTAAACGAAAAATCAAGAAAAATATTACGTGGCTGGGGGGATTCAAACACAAGAGTTATGTCACAACAGTGCAAAGATTTACCAATGAGTTACCAGTGCTTTCTTGTTGTTCTAAAGCAATTTAAATTTATAACTTGTGCTCAGGCTTAGGTGCTCTTTTCTGTATTTTTGAAAAAAATTCTGTACAGAAAGTTTAGGGTTGTTACAACAATCAACACTCCAACTGTTATTTTGAAGACATTTTCGTCAACCGGTTATGGATCGGATATATATGTTAACATATTTGTATCTGTAGTCATTGACGGATGCAGATATAGATATAGATAGTTATAAGAATAAAACTTCGTACTCTATAAATTGACTACCAATACGTTATGAATGATATATTAAAAGTTATATATACATTTGAAATATATATTAAAATCAGTGAGTTGAATTATATAATATAAAAATTAGCGAAAAATGAGTCTATGATGACGTTAAGATAACCATCGTCTAAAGGAGGATGGAGGTCAACAGCAATTAATGATAATTGTGATCGGCAGAATTCGGCGGCGAGCAACAACATTTGCACGGTTTGAAAAAATAGAAACAAATAAATAGTTCAACAAATTTGTTAGATAATTTAAAAATTTTGCACAATCACTTAAATTGAAAAAAGTAAGGCCATGTTTGGATAGTTAGAGTTGATCTCCATAGGATTGGCTTTAGGATTAATATATTTTGGTATGCACATGTATTACAAATAAAATTCCAATGGACTTTGATAACATAATATATGTTTGGATGGTTGGAATAAGAACAGCATTAAAGTGAGTGAGAGAAAGAAAAAGAGAGATTGATGTAATGATATGTCATTTCAAGAGAGAGAAAAAGAAAGTGTGTTTTGAATTAGAAAAATTGGGTCATTACCAATTTTTAGAATCTAATGGATTATTAATATTTTTGGATCTTTTTCCATTAGAATTTTTCATAAAAAATTTACCCAAATAGCTAATTTCTTGGATTGATCCCGTCTAATGGAAAAAAGGAATCTTGGATTTTTTTTCCATTGGAATATGAGCATCCAAACATGGCCTAAAGGTTTTTCTAAATAAGTTGGATACGGTGGAGATTGCACTATTTAGTATCAATTGCATCTATATACCATCCATGCACTTAATTAATGAACCGTTGCATCCAACATGCATCCCAAAATTTTTAGATTTCAATTCTGCATAAAAAAAAATTATTCTGATTACCTTAGGGATTTGCGATTGATTTTTTAATGCTCGATTATGGTAAAATTGAAATTTTTAGATTTTGATTTTGCTTAATGGGGTTTTCATCTCTAAAAAAATTTCAGCTTTTTTTAGATGTTTTGATTGTAAAAGTAAAATATGAAAATTTCCATCTCGGACACATGGAATGACTTAGAAATTTCAAACCCAATTTATCATCCGCTGAATAAATGCAATAAGTATAACTATGTAAAGATAAATACTTTTGTTAATTGTTTTGAGAGAATGAAGAATTTTTTTAAATTGTTTCGAGAAAATTTATTTAAAGCTTGAATATGTGTCTGCGATAAATTTAGTTATGGTTATAGTCATCTATGTAATAGAATATTTTTTGGACAACTCCATATGTCCGTGCATGAGACGGGGCACTTGCTAGTGTATTGATATTACTATAGGGCTTGTTTGTTTCACTGATTTAGGGAAAAAGAATGGCTGCTATGTGAAATCTAATTGCATGGGTGTTCTGTAAAGATCCTGGTCATAAATCCTACGTGCTTTGCACGTAGGATACACAAAGGCTCTCTGTTTCAGACAAATCTCGACCGTTCATTTCTATGTTGGATGGATCTGGACCGTTCGATACAATAGCATAGATATTGCCATAATAGCAGCCGCTCCGAATACTTGATTTAGGGCTTAAGTTCTTTCATTTGGGAGGACAACTACTGAGCATGTTTTCTAGTCAAACCTTGGTTAGGAGTAGGGTATTTGTTTGGGGTTTGATTTGGGAGGGTTGTCCCTTCTTTTACATCAGCATACTCATTGATAGCAAAGCCTTGAAACAGGGGGATGAGTTTAACTATATGATAATTCTTTGTTTTTGTGGGGGTGAGATTTGCATGCTCTCACCTAGCTGACCATATACCAACTCTAGAAAGCCCAATTCAACAAACATGGAATCGAACACCGACCAACTCAATATTTTCATACTTTCATCAAACAAACAATGGGCTCATAAATCAGGAGGGCCGAAAAAACCCCCTTTAACTTATCACACGATTCAATTTGCATTTCGCAACCAAGCAGGCGACAGTAGCACTCACATGTAGCACTTCAAAAGCAAACGGACACTTCCATGTATCGACATGAACCCCAAATCTCTTGCGGAAAGTCAATAGTAGCACTTACATGTATTGATACTATGGACAAGAAGAAAACTATCATGGGAACCAGTCGACAATAAACGGCTACTGAGTAATAACTTTCCTCAATTTTTAGGAGTTTTCTTGCACCGACGCATCCACTATTTTATTCAAGAAAAAGGTGTAATCACCTATGAAGCTTTATCCGAAAAACCTTTGTTATATGCATAATCTCACAAAACTAAGAGCTCATGCAACATCCAAAATGTATGGCTTATAACAACAGAACAAACACATTTCAACCCTATTCCCTCAATGAGAAACACATATACAATTATCAGGCTTCACCAAACTTCTATTTGATGCAACCAATTCCAATTTCTCCCACATCTCCTTCCTCCTCTTCTTTTCTTGCTCTGCCATTGATTCTTGAAGATCAAGATCTTGCAAGCACTTGGCGTACGGTTTTGGCTCCATCTCTTCAAGCATATTTTTAACACTCATTGTTAGATTCTGGACCGATTTGTTCCAATGCCATCGGATGTTTCTCTCGATCGCTTGGACTATCGAAGGAAGAATAAATTTGATGCATCGTGATGCCATTCTCACAAAATGCTCGTTGTTCCATACATAGAGAGCTCTTTCTGCCACCTGAAAAATTGAGATATTGAAAGAAGAGTTGGCTTATACAGAATTGTGCTAAAATACCCTTAAGTATCACTCCTTTTCACTATAAAGTTTTTTCATTAGAGTAAACTCCCTTAACCTTTCCTTTTGATGGAGTTTGCTGTAATTACAAAAATTCATGGTAGTTTAGTGAAGAACATTGCTTGTTAAAGGTATTTTTGTGTAATTTTACCTAGTTAGAATGAATATAATATCTTGCAGATTGATGACATTGTGATTATATGAACAGAGGTCATTTCAAATGCAAATTTCTATTCCTGTCAGTAAAAATTCTGTTAAAATGTACAATTCTCGAAATCAAGGAGAAAGAAAAGGAACTGCACTGCATGAGTAGCAAGTTTATTAAAGTACTAAACTATGCATTGCTGCACTAGATTATTAATTTAAGTACTAATCTAGGATATGCTTGCAAGTTGCAAGTAGTAAAAGACCATACATCATTAAGAAAAGGCTAAATTTCAACTTGATACTTTGCTCACTTTCCCTTAAAACTACCACGAACTTCTAAAATGATAAAAAAAAATACCATAAACTTTTCTTTGAAACAGAAAACTCCATAACGAACATAACATGTGATTAACAAAAAAGATAAAATAACAAAAATATCCAACATATATCAGTTTAAAAAAACTATTTTTTCTTGTAAGAATTAATATATGTTGGATATTAATCAGTCATTTTCTCTTTCTGTTAATCAAATGTCAACTTTGTTAGGGAATTTGCTGGTACAAAAAAAGTCCATGGTAGCTTTACATCATTTTAGAAGTTCGTGGTAGTTTTAGGGGAAAGTAACTATAGTTCATGGTATCAACTTGAAATTTACCCTTAATAAAATTATGGTGTCTTACGTTTTGATCAGTTTGTACTATAAGTGTAGGCAAAGGAATGTATATTTAGATGTCTTCTGGTTTCTAAGGTCTGATTATGTAATCTCTGATTATTAGTATCAAGCTTGTTGGTTAAGGTTATTATTTTTCTCTGGGAATTAAAATCTTATAATACATTGCTGTCTACAGATTAATACAGCTGTAAGATTCTAATGGTTGCAGATTCCAACTAATTAGAAATAAATAAAAGAAAACAATAATGCAGTCACATAAATTTGATGCCTGCAGTAACTTAGCAAAACAGTGTCTTTTCTATATAAAGTATGAACTACACACAACATGTCTTTTCAAGTAAATAATGTGTAGGAACATCAACATAAAAATAATCACAAACTGGATAAAAACATGAAATGAAGTTTTCCTACCCAATAGTTGTAAGATGTTAATGTCTACATATTCAGTCTAATGAGAAAGAAAGAAGAAAGGCTAAAAATTTCACTGAACTGCCATAATTGTCGAAAAATTACGGATATACCCCTAAAAGCTGATTAATTTAATTTTACCCCCCAAAACGGAAATTTCCGACAATTTTATAATATAATGCATGTTCTCAGAAGACCGGTGTACTATGGATTAGGTAATGTAAGGTATTGAGATTATGTTTTTAGGCCTTACAGTTTTTAAGAATAGCATTTATGGCCGTGTCCCGTATTGAATTGCTGAAATTTATATATGTGGATTTGGGGCGTGACATGAGCGGTATCAACAAACACCATAAACTTTGTTAATTATATATGGTCCTATGAACTTAGTCATCTGCAAGTAAATAGTAATACCATGCTCGAATTTTCCAATGTTTTTTGTCCATGCACTGGTTTGAATTTAGCCATCAATTTGATATCATATGGGTAATTGCGGTTGAAAAATGACATATGTTATTAAATTAGAAAAAAGGCATTAAGTCCTATTTGTAACTCGCTGAGTTCATGGTATTTATCTGAGAAATGCTCATAGTTAGTGGTATTTCAGTGAAGTTTTAGCCAAGCAGACAATCTAAGGAAGCAAATAGAACTAACCTGAGAACTGCAACTAATCAAGCACCTGGCAATCTGATTGCACAAACTCACGGCCACCTTCTCAAACTCCTCGCCCTCCATAATCTCCACCAAATCCTCTACCTCGCCAATCAACAACACCTCCTTGGGACAATTCGTCACCGGCCAATACCTTAAAATCCCCTTCACCACCACCTCGCTCAACCCTGGATCCTTCATCACAAACTAGGTAACACAGTACGACAGCTGTCTGTGATACAGGCACATCCCCTTCGGTTTATGCAACGGCATTAAAATCCTTACTAGAAACACCTTGTGCTCCTCTTTTAACGGAACGGTGAACCCGTTGATGATGCTCCCCCAGATCTCCAGCAGCTCTGCTATCCCGCACGGGTGGTCAGGCCCGACTGTTAAATACTGCAGGAGCGCTGTGCTCATTGACCGACGCATGAAGGAGCGCTCGCCGGTCATTTTGGAGTACAGCTGGTGGTAGATTATCTTCAGTCTGTCTCGCTCCCTAGGATCCTCGGACTGGAAAAGCGTAAGCAAATTGAGAAGAAAGGAGTGGTCGAAGTGCAAATGTAGAGATTTGGAGTCGACGTTGGAGACTATGCGAGTAAGAATATCGTACACAATGTGTAAATGGGCCCAACAAGGGGAGGGTACCTGATAAGAATAGAAACTTGGATATCTTGTTATGAGAACAGCCATCTCAATACATAAGACTCTATAGAAAACTAACTAATAACTATTAGCCTAAATTGCAAAAAAATACCCGTCATTTTTTTCTCGCATAGCAGGAAATACCCCTCATTTCGCACTTTGCCTTGTATTTTAATGGCCGTTAAATTTTTCTGTTAAAGCCAAAAAAAATTATTCCCAAAACACCCCCTAAATAAAATATATCAATTACAAATGGTCAATGAAACAATTGCAAAATAATAATAGAAAATGAGGGGTATATTTTACAATTAAATTTTGACTTAACTGAAATAATACCATCATTAAACTTGAAGGAGACAAATACAACGTTTAAGAAAAGACATGGGTATCTACTGCTACACGGTCAAAAGTGAAGGGTATTTCCTGCAATTAGCCTGACTAAAAATCATAACATTCGAGCTAATCCAAATTGATTCGATTGCATAAATATATTTCATAATCTGACAGTACCATTGGAGGGGCGTCGTCATCAAAAGACTCAAACGAAATGCACGGGTAGCCAGTAGGAGGAAGCGGGCGGAAGAGATTCGCCCGGACCATCAAAAAGAGAGAAGTGAGTACACGTGCGTCGAGTGGCGTTCTGGTGGTCCGGAGCGTGCAGAGCACATGCAGAAGGCTATGGCGTTTCCGGTCCTGTTGGGTCGGCGATTCGTTAGGGTCTGTGAAAACGAAGAGTTGAGTGCACTTTGCAATATTGGACAAGAGATCGTCTGAGGGCCTACTCTGTAAGATTGCGTCGGTATTGGAATCGAGCTGGAAGAGGTTTTGGAGGGTGGTGGATCTTTTCTTTTTGGGGGAGGAAGGGACTGGTGAGGTTTTGGGGATGCCCATGGTGCTAAAAATTTCTTGATTTTTGATTTGGAAGAGGATAAAGAGAGAACTAGGGTTGGTTCCTGAGTTTTGTATTATTGTTTGGCGGGGCACAAACATAGGCGATGGTTACAATGGGAGATGTCTTGGGGATTCAGAACTTTGGATGTTTTTTATGAGGGGAGGCACATGGGGATGATCCCAAACAACGAGACTTCAATATTATTTCATTTTATGTTTGGCAGTTTATTGGTACCAAGTTTGGATGCATTTCTGGGAGAGTTGCTGTTCAAGTTCTATTGTAACCTGGAATCTCTTCAGAATCAATCTTAAAGGGGTTAAATTATGGGAAGAATATGGTAGTTTAAATATAAAGCTCTTAACAAGTGCATAGTTATTTAGTAGAAGGATTAGGGTTGCATAAAACCTAAGTTTATCATGTCTAGCGCCTATATACCCCAATAAAGTGATTAGGCACAAAAACGCCCTCTTGTCATCGATCAAAACCCTATAAAACACTCAACTTCAATTCTAAACAACTCAAATTCCTCCAGTATGTGTGCGAAAAACAAAAATAGTAATTTGATATATAAACTAATGAGCATGAGGCTTTTAACAATGGATAATAGAGATGATGGGTGCTCAAATGGATTCAGCGGCAGATGCTCGCAGCACAGTAAACAGGAATTCTGTTATTCAAAATTCTAAGGCACAAAACACGTCAGGGGTTTAGTAACTTCTAACTGAAAAAACAAAGAGCTGTATACAAGAATAAAATTATTGATTATACGAAGACATCATGGGTTGTTTCCTAGATGGAAGCCTTGATGATATCACAAGACAGTAGAACAAAATTAAATAGGGAACACAGAATGCTCCCATCATTTTCAAGTATAGGTTCTACACAAAAGGAAGCATCCAATGTACCATGCAAATATTTGTGATAACAAAGCACCAGATTCGAGATTACGAGATTTCATGCTCACTGCTGATATTTCTCGTGAAAGGATAGTCCTGAATTGAATTGTTTGATGAACTTGATGTTCTTCACAATTGCCCAGCAATTTCCAAGCCATACTGAGTGCCTTGATCCGCAATAACATCAATAGTGTCCATGTCACAAGTTGAGCATTCTTCCTACAGAACGCCACACCTGATATTGGTATTAAGATTATGGTAACTTGCACAAAGACCCTTTCATCTATTGTAGACTCCTCGCCCTTCGCCTTCTTCCTCCATATCTTTATGTAAACTTGGTATTAGAAGAAGATGTTGGTAAATATCGATCTAGAAACATGTGAGATAAATGTTGTTTATTCAGACGGCAGGATATAAAGCCAAAGGGAATGAGATAAATCTCAAAATTTAATAAAATATAAATCTTACTGCAATGGGATTAAAAGCCTTTATATAGATTATAGACCCTAAAACTACACTAGTAATGTGAAAGTACAAAAATGGACCAATTAGGCATGTAAATGGGTCGGGTGAAGCATGTTCCAAACCCATACCCATTTATTTTTATGGTCCAAACCCGCCCATTTACCCGACAGGTCTCTACATAATGGACCCAAACCTTCCTATTATCGGGTCATACCCATTCATCCGGACCCATTTATCTACTTCTCAATTTTATAACTATATCACTCTAACTCATAAGCTTACAAGTAAAAGCTTCAAAAGTTAACTATAATAAAATATCAAACCGTTTATCAAATTTATAACTGCTATAATTATCCATAGTCCACAACATCTAAAATAACCTGAAACTACAATCTACAACTGCCAAGAAAACTAAAAAATTGAATCAACGTCTAAAAAGAAAATTTTATCACTGTAACCTGCGAGTACTAAGAGGCAATTGTTATCTAGATTTGGGTTTGGAATTAAAAAAATATTTCTATATAAAAAATATAAACGCGTCGGGTATATGGATCCGAATAGAAGAGTCCCAGACCACACCCATTTAGTATGCCATTAAATGGGTCTGGGTAGGGTTGGGTTAGGGTCTAGATGCACCTATGCCAGACCTGGATGTTATCAACAAGTCTGGGTCTAGACCTGACCCATTGACAGGTCTAGGCCAAGGATGAAAATGGCCTTAATCATCTAAAATCCGCCAAAACAAGAAATAAAAAACCATCTAAAATCCACCAAACCTGCTATATAAACTACCAAGCTTCTGTACACCCCTTAAACGACCTCAGATTGAAAGAGATTGACGGAAAGTCTGGTGTTAGTAAAACTTCGTTTGATTGGGACCACTATAGAGCACAAAAAGTCATTTTGACATGTGATTAATTTGTTGCCGGCTCCAAAAGTTGATCATTACGTCAGCACCCAAAGTTTTCTCGAGGACTTGTGTGTGTGTTAATCGCCAAGTGATTACTCACAAGCTCGTAATTGAGCATGTACTAACTCATTATCCTCTGCTACCAGACATTTATTCCTGGATAAATCCCTCTTTTTTTTGGGGTGGGGGTGTTTTAGAAAAAGAGAGGGGAGGTAAGTGTTCACCTGTGGAGCATACGGTAAACTTTTCTGATGGATTGCTAACACATACAGTGTAGGCAAAAAAAAGTGGGTATATGTCCTGAATCCTAAGACCATGGTAGAGAGAAGATATGCGCCTAACACTCTATGATTATGGATCAAGGATGTTATAAGCAATTTATCCTAAAAATTATTAGCCAAATGAAAGAAGTTGATTGTATAAAACATAATACATCTTTCGTTCTTTTGTGCGACTGAAATCGAGGGGGGGAGGGGGATTTTAGCATGTTTTGTCTAATAACAAAAACATAACAGCTCCTGGATAGGAGGGTACATATTTGTATGCAAAAGATAGGACAGATTGATAAATTGAACAGTCGGCTACTGAATTCATGATAGCTAAACAAACACTGGTTTATTTACTGAGCTGTTTCCTTTTGTCATCCATAATAAAATCATATTTACTGAAAACACCGTCAAACCTACATTTTATACTCCAACAGTTCAAACAGCAATTTTTCAAAGAGACATGCAGGATTTTGAGATGAAAGTAACCTAGGCAGCTGTAAGCTATATGTATCCAAAAAGAAACCAGGCAAAATGAAGCCCTTCTCAAAAAGGTACCAAGCCAGACAAAGAATAAGCATAGATTAACCACACACAAAACCTCAAAATAAGAGCATCTACCGCAAAAGTCACACACACACACACACACACACATGAAATACACAGGAACAGACTCCGTAATGTTTTGTGTGCACATCAATTCTCGCAACTGCCTAACACTAAATTTTTAACACATTCAATAGATAATATACACCTCTAAATTTATGATTTAAGTTGATTGGAGTCCTACCTAGAAACAATTTAAATGTCGAATAATTTCACGCCTCATAATTGTATCTTGACTAAGGTTATAAGTGAAATAACTTTTTTTCCAGAATCAGTAAAGAAAATCGTTCTGCACCCTGGCATATGTTGAAATCTTCTTTGACAACGAATTTTCAAATAGTTCAGTATCAACTTCTTTCCTTTTTTCTTGGATAGCTTCCTTTACTTTCATGTTTAAAGTATTGATGTCGGTACCTACACGACCATATTGACTAGTGACTGCAACTGGCTAATTCTAACTTCAGCATGGGGTCCAATGTGATATGAATCTTGTTTTTAATAAGACCCAATTGAATTCAATTTCATATTCACCAATGATACATAAGGAGCTAAATAAAGCTCTAAGATGACAAGAAAAATATGCCCAAAGTAGTGAGAGATGAAACAGATCTAGATAGCAATCTATGAATCATACCCATTATAGTTGTGTATAGTCCACTATTGAAAGGATTCACATCAATAGCAAGTTTGGATTGTACATATTTCCCTATGATTCCCTTAGATTGGAACCTGGTCGTACTAGTTTGTGTCTGGACATCCCGAGCCTATGGGAAAAGAAATAAGAATCTAATTTGCAATACAATTAAGAAGATAACGACAAAGATGTCTAACAATAACGGTATAGATATAAATCTAGGACCTTAATCCAAATGAACACGATTAGAATAAAAATAATAAATGAGAGCAAAGGCTTGTACCACATATGATCCCCTCTCGTTTGCCCTGATTCTTCAACGGTCCTGTCCTCGTCAACAAAGCACGGGAAATCATGCACGGGCAATCATGAGATTCAATCTTTTGTCCTTCATCTTCTCCTTCGTCATCTCCTCAGACAAATTCAATGTCGCCTCTCGCAGAAACTTTTTCTTTTACAATTACATGAGGAGTCGCATTCGACCCCGTCCCCTCTTCATTGACCTATGAACAACACACAAATCTAAACCATCAAATATATATATATATATATATATATATACATATATATATATATATATATACATATATATATATATATATATATATATATATATAAAGTGCGCCAAATGGCGATTTGGTGAACAACCCATATCAGCAACTGCGTCGATCAATTCAAAACTCTATCCCACCAAATACAAAATTTGAAACAGTCCCAAACCTTGCCATCATCTAAACCTATCCATCAAATTAATTTGTTTCTCTCGCTTTGTTTGAACGCAGAAAGTTTTGACAGAGTCCTCTCCCTCTCACCCTCTCTCTTACCCAATTCCCAATTCACACCAGCAACTCCCAAGCCTATTAAATCCCACATCGCAAACAGACCCTCTCCAATTTCTGAAAAGCACAAGTTTTTTTTTAACTCCCAATGGGAAAACTATTGAAGTGCTTACCAAAGCCAGCCTCTTTCTCGATCTCAAACAAGCCTGCGGCTGAACCTCGCCGGAAAAGGGGTAAAGATCGGAGCTTTGAAACCCTAGGGCCGAGATCGCCGAGAGTTTCGTGCATGGGACAAGTGAATCATAAGAACGACGAGCAGAAGAAGCTGTGGGCGTTGCGATGGATGTTTCGGACGAAGGTGAGGCCTGGAACACCGCCGGCGACGGCGGTGGCGGAGGAGGAGGAGATGGTGGCGGAGTTGGCGCCGATGGTGGTGGCGATTGAGAAGAGGAAGGAGGTGAATCTATGGAAGAGGAGGACGTGGAAGGCGCCGGTGCCTCTCCAGATTAGTAATTGTAGCTGACGATTTCGTAGTTAGGGTTTGGGGTTGTTGCTTGTCTCTATCTTTCATGCTTTTCTCCATGGCTAAAATATGAATGCAAATTTTCGATGATTATCACTACACGTATCCATATCCAAATGGTGATACCTACATCGGTTCCTCCCTACCTGATATAAGCAATAGTGTTTTTTTACCTCATTAGGTATATTTTCTTATCCATTTTCGACTTTTACCAAATACGGTAATTCTCGTTTCCAACAACTATTTATATCCGTAATCAAATACGTCCATGACTACTGGATACGGATACGGGTAACGGCCCATGTCCGCACCATATGTAATATATACACGTCTCTAGTTTCGGGAGCTTGAAACCTCATTTTTCTAAAACCCCAAAAGTGGGATTTTGTGAGGTTTCTTTTTATTCTCTTGTTGTTTCTTTTTTTTAAAAAAGAGTTAAACGTACCTTTAGTTTCATAAAACTATATTGTCAAAAGACTCTAAGCTTTGCAAATCCCAATTACGAAAACCATGGTTTGCACAAATACAAACCGTGATTTCGTTTTAACTTAAACCAAACTGTGATTACCCAAATCAAGATTTTGAGATATCACCATTAAACTTTTAAAATACCACGACTACCTACCTTGGCAAGAGCTTGCTAATTGTCGTTAACTTAATCACGCCGATGGACTGAATAAGTATAAATTGATATTGTACGTTTGATGAGGCTCATAAATGAGTATTCCCCATATCATGACACGTGGCCGCCAGGCCTGCTAGACTCCTGAGGGCTATGGAGCTGGAACAAGTATGATGTATCAGGGACATCTCCGGAGTACCTTCCACATTTCGCCTAAACAACCATCCAACGGCTCCCCTCCGAGCAATCCTACAGCCGAGCTTCCTCGGCCACCGAGCTATCCACCGAGCTAAACTTCCTTGGGTTCCCTGTTCAACCGAGAGCACGGAGCCCAAGCATCCCCGTAACGGCTCCGTGTATCTCGCCACGACGAGATCTCCGCCGCTCCACGACCCGCATCTCACGCTAGCGCATCTCGCCATTAACGAGCACATCCCACCATCAGCGTGAACGTGATGCAGAGGCGTAATGGGAGGCGAGAATCTCGCGCTGGTCCACTTCATGCGACCACTATATAAAGCCCCTCCACCAGACGATCCAGGTAAGTCAAATCGATTCCAATACGCCGCTACGCTTCCCCTATACCTCGGTACTTACTTGATCGTCGGAGGGTCCAACGATGGTTCCCCACCCGGGACTTCCTTTGCAGGTAGCCCGGCGTCAACGGCATCCAACAACCCATTGAGATCTACACGTTCAATTCTCACTCCCAATCACAACCGTTCAGAACCATTGGCAGCAAGATCGAAGGAGGACACCATCTGAGGGAGATTTTGACCTCTATCAGTTGGCGCCGTATGTGGGAACGATTCTTCTCCACCCAAAAAGTTGATCTTCCGCCTCCGATTCGATGACAAGCGACAACCGTGACGATCCCAGCACGAGTCGTCCTGTCTTCCACAGCGGGGACGGAAACGATCCTACTCATCCCCCTAACGTCATCAACGCCTTATCCGCTCGAATCGACAGGCTCACGGCGATGGTGGACGCACTCACCCGCGTCCAAGCGGCCGGCCATGTCTCCCAGACCGCAGCATCCCCTCCCTGGGGCGACGACGTTCGCAGGGAAATAGAAGAACACACTCAAGCCTTTAACCTCACTCGCGCTCATCTTGATGTGATCGAACACCGACGTGCCGGTTCTGGCAGGCATGCCCCGCGTCCGGGAAATGATTCCATGACCCGTTGGGCACCGGATAGCTCGACACCTCGATCACAGGGGAGACCGGGCTATCACTTCAACCGCGCCTCGCATTCTTGCCCCCCGAGGAAGTGTCAGTCCAATCTCCTGATTCCAGGCTAAACCCGTGCCGCCACCGCCGTCAAGGTCACACGTATGACGAACACTGGGGCTATCCATGAAGGGTCCGCCCCGGAGATTTAAGGAACGTGATAGAGCGGAACCGAAGCCGCTCCGTCGCGCAAGCTGGGAACAGAGGGAGTGGGTGCTCCGACTGTGAAGATTCTTCGGGATACCAACAACGATTAGAAGCTCCCGAAAGGAAAATCGAAGACATACGATAGGATGACCATACGGCTGGCAAAGGCGCGAAGTACTCCGCTGACTCACTCACAAGGCTCTTTACTGAATAGCTACTAGCTGAGTGTGTCTCTTTCAGAAACAAACCGCCCAAGGTGGCCCTCTTCGACGGGAAGTCCGACCCGAAAGACCACTTGGACGCATTTACGGCAAGCATGAGTTTCCAAGACAACTCAGACGCAGCTCAATACCGAGCCTTCCCCACCACCCTCATCTGGGCTGGCCATGATTGGTTCCAAGGGCTCGCGCCACACTCAATCTTGACCTTTGACGAGCTGGCTACCCAATTCCTCGGTCATTTCGTCGGTAACCGTCGGCAGAAAAAGACGGTCGACTATCTATTCACCATGAAGAGCGGGGACAAGGGATCCTTTAAGGGGTACGTCACTCGCTTCTATAATGCCCTTCTCGAGGTACCCGAGCATCGCAACGAGACGGTTATTACCGTCCTGAGGTCACGTCTTAGGCACAAAGAGTGGCTCCACTCTTTTGCATTGGCGCAACCTAGAACCATGGCCGAAGTAAAAGCGTAGACCGAGCGAGAGATTCAACCCGAGTCGGAAGTGAACGCCAACCTGCCCCGGGGTGACCAAGCAGACCGAAAGAAACGGGACAGAGAGGACAAATAGAAATCCGATCGCCCAAAACCCTATGCCCCGAGATTCCAGGAGTGCACTCCTCTGAACATCTCCCAGACGGAACTGGTAGAGGAGGCTAAAGGTGAGAGGTTTTTTAGGCTCTCGCCGGCAACCTAAAGGGCAGGCAAACGGCTCCGGGGACCGTATTGCGCTTACCACATGTCGCAGGGGCACCCGACCGAGAGTTGTAAGAAACTCCATGACTATATTGAGGAACTGATCCGCTCAGGCCACCTGGCGAAATACCTACGAGACAAGCGGCAGGCGGAACCAGAGCAGAAAGGCCAACCTCCTCCCGGGGAGTTAACGATCGGTCAGATCACGGCCATCTCGATGCATCCGACTTTGGACAGTGAAGGGGACCGCTACCCCGTACCGGTCATGGCTATAAGTGATCCCCCCATAAGAAGCACAGGAATGATGACCCGATCACATTCACCGAGGAAGACCTTCACGGCATATCACTACCTCACAATGACCAGCTTATGATAGCAGCCCGAGTTCACCGTTACGAGGTCCGAAGAATATTGGTCGATTCAGGGAGCTCAGCGGATATCTTATTCTACGACTGTTTCCAGCGTATGGGATTAGGTTCCTCCGATCTCCAACCGACCTCTCATGTCCTTTCCGGGTTCACCAACCATTCCATCTCGGCCGAAGGTTCGATCACTGTCCTACTTAATATTGGGGACGCTGGCAAAACGCAAACCATATCGGTAAACTTTCTCATTGCCAAGATTCCGTCGTCCTATAACATCCTCCACCTTTAATGCCCTTCGGACCCAGATCTCAACCTACCACCTCGCGCTCAAATTCCTTTTAGATAACGGGGGGATAGGCCGTGCCTATGGGGATCAGCAAACTGCCAGGATCTGCCTCCCCTCAACATCGCCCGCCGAAGAGCAGGGCGATGACTTTGAAGATACACATGATCCCCAGGGCACCTTGGACACCCGCCACGACCGAAAGGAAATCCGCTGCGCGACGGTGGAAGCGTTAGCATAAGTTCCCCTTATAGAAGCGGTCGATAGCTGGATTGTCCAGATCGGTTCTCTCTTGACAGGGAACGTCCGCGATAACCTGATCTGATTCCTCCGGAACAACTCGGATGTGTTCGCCTGGATTCCGGTGAACATGCCCGGAATCGATCCCTAGGTGATCTCCCACAAGGTCGGGGTCGACCCAAAAGCCAAGCCAATCCAACAAAAGAAGATAAGTTTTGCACCAATAAAACAAAAGGCGATAGAGAAAGAAGTAGACCGGTTGCTCGCCGCCGACTTCATCAGAAACCTGGACTACTCGGATTGGCTGGCGAACGTAGTTTTGGTCAAAAAGACAAATGGGAAATTGCGCATGTGCGTCGATTTCACGGACCTGAACAAGACTTGCCCTAAAGACAACTACCCACTTCCTCGGATAGATTAGCTAGTAGACAGCTCGGCCGGTCATGAATTACTGAGCTTCACGGACGCCTTCTCCGGCTATAATCAGATCCGAATGAACCCGGCCGACGAAGAGCTTACAGCCTTTACCATGGATCAGGGAGTGTACTGCTACAGGGTAATGCCCTTCGAACTCAAGACCGCCGGAGCCACGTACCAGCGACTAGTCAACAAACCATTCAGACCGCAAATTGGGAGAAACATGGAAGTCTACGTCGAAGACATGCTCGTGAAATCCGCCTCCTCAGCTGGACACACAACAGACCTCGTCGAAACATTCGACGTCCTACGAAAGTACAAGATGAAGCTGAATCCATCCAAATATGCGTTCGGTGTCACAAGCGAAAAATTCCTTGGGTTCATGATCACCTACCGGGGAATCGAGGTGAACCCAGAGAAGATCAGCTCCATCATCAACATGGTGACGCCCAAAAGCAATGTCGATATCATGTGGCTCACCGGGAGGGTGGCTGACTTAAGCCACTTTATGTCTAGATCCGGGGAAAAATTCCTCCCTTTCTTCAGAGCCCTAAGGAAAATCCCCAGGTTTGAATGGTCCGAGAAAAGCCAAGACGCTTTAGAACAACTCAAGGTGCATCCCATGACCCCACCACTTCTCACCAGACTAGTCGAAGGCGATGAGCTGCTCTATCTGGCCATCTCCGACCAACCCGCGGACACAGTACATGTCAGAGAGTTTGAAAGAACGTAGAAATCGGTCTACTATGTAAGCCATGTCTTCAAGGACGCGGAAACTAGATACCCATTCATAGAGAAAATAGTCCTCACGCTTGTCATCACGTCCAGGAAACTGCGACACTATTTCCAGGCACACACAATTCTCGTCCTCACTGAACGACCTTTAGGGAATATCCTTGCCTCCCATGAATGATCAGGCCGCTTAGAGAAATGGAGGTGGGACCTATCCCAATTCGATATCATATACCGACCAGACGGGAAATTAAAGCACAAGCCTTAGCCGATTTCGTTGTCGAATGCACCATTCCCAATAAGGAAGGAACGACGGCTCAGCCCCTGACCCACGGTCGTCGATCAAGGAGGAGCCCGACCCAATCCCGGACTGGGTGCTCTATGTAGACGGTTTCTCTACCGAGGAGGGATGTGGGTCCGGCCTGATCATCCGCGGCCCAAACGAAGCAGAAATGGAGTACTAATTAGTCTAAAATATTGCAAATTTGAATGAACATTTTCCCTACTATTATTAACTACAAAATGGTATTAATTATAATTATAGAACATATGTGGGTTTATTTGTAAAAATATTATTATCATATGTTTCTTCATTTTAATTAATATAATTAGGAAAAATATATGCATATAATATTTAAATGAAATATTAGTAATTAAAATATGCATATCATATCAAATATTCCTAATCAATATTTTTAAGATTTAATATCATATAAATAGTTAGAATAATATCTTTAAAGTACCAAATGCTACTAATACTTTGATTTGAGATATTGTGCAGGTACTAGCTCAGGTCTGGAATCCAAGTAAGAGATCCAAGTCAAATCGGGATAACGGAACCGAATCTGCCAAATTTTAGAAGCAAATCGAGGAATTAAGCAACGGCAGAGACTCAGAGCGATATTTTCAGAATCTATATATCAAAAGGATCTCCACATGTCGACACAAAAAGCCAGAAGAAATCTCAAAACCTAGTTCCACTATGATGCGGCGGAACCGTGGCCAAAAAATGGCTATATGCAGCGGATCCGCGGTCCAATCAGGGCCGTTGGATGTGAGATTTTAGGATCATAATTTTAACTGCATATATTCACAGATGGCATCGAGAGTTTTTGGTTTCAGAGACTATATAAAGGACCGAGAGCTGTACATTCAAGATCATCATCGAAGAGATTAAGAGATCCACGTATCTGAGTGATCATCATCTATTCATCTACCTCCAACAAGAGAGAGATCTAAAGCAAATTAGGGTTCGTGTAATGTACTTTCCAAGAAGAATTGTAAATGCAATGATTAATTAATAAAGGTAGTTTTTATTTTAATTCTTTTTGCATTTATTGTCCGCATTTAATTTCTGCACTTACTTTTACGCATTATTTTTCTGCATCTTCATTATGCTTTCATTCACCTTCATCCTCTCTTCTAAATTAACCATGAACGAGTAATTCCTTACTTGCTATGGTTTATAGGATAGGGTAGGACAATAGATGAAAAATCTTTTAATTTCTTTTATACATTTTAAAGTTTATAAACTTTAGCAAACCAAATGTTAACCCCTTATCGGGCGCGCTACCAATTTATTGATAGTCACGACCACGATTTGAGATTGGTTGAACACTTGTTTTGTTAAGGGCTAGATATGAATAGAGATCAATGAAAGGACAAGGGTCGGTAGTGGGAAACCTTAGTTTTCTCCAAGAACCCTAATCTACATTCATCACTATCGCTCTAGTTTTAAACTATTAAAAGATAAAATAGTCGTTTTTAATTATTCATCCATTACTACTAAGTCCGATGAACCCTACAAGCCTTTTTATTATAAATTTTATATCCGTTTTAAAATATAACGACAAACAATCACCCATCTTTCATCAACTCGTCTAAAACAAGAAAAGAGTTCACGTTTCCCTGCGGACGACCCGTACTCATTGCGGCTAGCTACTAGCTACACCGCCTTGATTACGGTTATTTACAAAACACTTCTTTTCGTACGATCAATCAAATGGCGCCTTTGCCGGGGAAACGGTCGTAATTTTTTTCTTGTTATTCGGGTTGATTTCTTATAAAATCGAGCAAATATAAAATAAACGAGAACCAAAACCGTATCTTACGTTTATAACGATTATTATGCGAGCTTTGCAAGTGAATCTGGAGTAACTGGAGTAAAGAAACAGAGATTCAGAGACTTTCAATGTGGACCAGAGGAGCATAGGGGTGCTTTGAAGAAAAATCGGCAAACGATCCTTCCACACGGCGGCGGAACCACGGCAATAGAGTGCGGTTGGCAGCGGAACCGCGGTCTCTTGGTAGAATTGGGCCCCAAAATCCTCAGGTACTCTCCTATTATCTTTCTCTCTCCTCTAAAACTCCAATAATCTGACTTTACCTGCAGGATTCTTTGCAAACAGCGCCGCTCAAAAAAAAATTGCTTGTTTTGATTTCGGTTTGTTTTTGCATATTTAAACCGGATTTTAAGGGGCAATAAACCCAAATTCAGATTAGATGGGGATTTTATCACCCTTCCTAGGCCCCACAAATCACAAATGAGTATACTATCACCCTACATTAATAAAAAATATCTAGACCAAGCCCCTAAGGACTGTCGCGCTCAATTAGGACAGAGAAAGGTCGTGGGTAATTTATTGCTTATCCGCATTTTTCTTGTGGTGTCTAAGGCAAGTGTGACTAAGAAAAGTGGTTACTTAATTAGGCGCGCTATTTCGGTGATTTATATAGCGGATACCTTCCACATACCTGGCACTTACTGAAAGTCTACCTTAGCACCAGCAAGGGGTCCAAGAGGCATCAAGCATGCTAAATTCAAATTTTTATGGCGCTAGGCTAGACTTACCAAGATCGTTAGCTAGGTGATTAGGGTTTAAGTTTGATATCTACAAAAAATATAGTAAGTGAAGGATGGCTATACCCTCGTAGATCGAGTCCTTCACTTCACTTGCTTCGTGTAGTAGTCCCGCGACTCCACTAGGCTCCACTTGAGGCTTTGGATGAGCTTCCTCCGATGACCTTCGTGCCGAAGATAATCCACACGAAGTTCCTCCAACTCAAGCTACTTCTATACTAAACTCTTTAGCGTAGGAAACACGCTACACTCGATCGCTAGTCAAGTGTAGGATGGTGAAGCAGGGGATGTTAAAAGCTCATAAGTTTGTATTCAAGTTTCATGGTTCACATCATATATGAGGGTTGAAGTTTGAACCATGGGATTGAGGAAGAAGAAGAAGCTAGAGAGCAGCCATGGGAGCAACTAAGGAAGAATGGCTAAGTGTTGAAATGAGCTCAAGAATAAATGGCAACTCTTGACCCCTCACCCATTCAAGCATGGAATTTTGCAATATAAAATTGCAACCATGCTTGAATAGCGGGTCAAGATAAATAAATAAATATAAATCTCATGCTTGCAACCATACTCTCATTTTCCACCTCATTTCTATTTTCACAAAATAGAAATTCATATGCCATGCTTCATTATTATATATATATCAATATATTTATAATGAAGAATAATTAGTGAGCTAATGATATTAGTAAATATATAATTATATCACATATAATATATATCACATTATTAAATCAACACTTGATTTAATAATCCGGTTATATCACATATGACCGACTAATATCATTTATCTGTATATCACATTATCAAATCAACACTTGATTCGACACTCTGGTTATATCACATATAACCGAACCGATAACAGATAACTGCCAGATTACAATACGGTATCACATATACGTATTTAATCAGGCCCACACATATCACATATGTGTCCCACTTCATTTCGCTTGAACCAGAGAACTTCTGTGTAGGACTCTAAAGACTCGTCAATACGCCGGCAGTAGGTGATGATCACATCAGTCACCCACAAGCCGTCAGCGGTACTAACTGGACGTAATAGCTATCCTGATATTGAGCGATATGAAGATCAATAAGCAAGCTTGTCCATAGTCTCCATAAAGCCTATCAGCAACACTACCGTACAGTCCGGTCTTTTCGTCTAATATGTCGCATATCATGTCTAAGGGTGGTAAAATGTCAATCCCCAGTAACGTAATAAGTCATGCCGATGTCTGGCCTATAACGGTTCGAGAAACTACTGATAACACTTATTAGTAAATCTCGGAAGCAACCCTAGCCAGGGACTTCCAGTTATAGCCAATCAAGTATAGCGCAACATCAACCCCCTATACCGGGAGAGACGAAACCCCTCCTACCGCACATTGCCTCCATGCAACTCGGGACTGTACCCAAAATCCACCTGTTTGCGCGTCTCCTTTGAGCGTGGTAGGGAGGAAATCAAAGCACAGTGGGAGCCGCACAAGACTCTATGACGATCTCGGGTTTACAGACTAACTTGTACCAGTGTCAACAGAGCACTGCTATCTGACGATAGGTACAATACCAACTAGGAGTCCTCGGCGAGTCCGTTCAGTATACCCATTCTCTAATGAGAACCTGTGTACAATCTTTGATGTCACACACCAATGGTTGTGGGATCAACCATCGCCCTCTAAGAGACAAGAAACGTACACACTAGTCTACTCTGGAATATCGATGCCCTAGTCTCGATATTCCCTCGACTAGAAACTGATTAAAGGATGTACTTTTGGACCACCCTGGCCCCACTAGTATGATCTCATCATAATCCTGGTAGTCAAGTACATATCCTAAGGGCTTTATTAATATGTAAGAGACAGACAGTATAAATACCGGTCTACATGTTAAGATAAAGGTAACCTGATAGCATACTATCATGTCGAGTAAGAAAGTCCTCTATATATATGTCCAAGCATCTGGTATATCAACAATAATGGCCTCTAGGGCATACATATTCCTAACACTTACCTGGCCGCAAGATTGATAAGGAGGTAGTAGAGAATTGATCCTACGACTTGTCCTTTGGAAGTCTAGGAGCGGTCCAATGACTTGACCTAGGAGATCCTAGCTCTAGGGATTGATTGTGCATTTTGTGATTTGTTGAGTCAAGCCTCAAGTCCGACTATTTTTTCAAAACAAACCTTCATAAAATTGTTCTCACACATATTACACGCTGCCACGTGCACTAAACCCGCTTAGTGCATGATCGGCTAGACACGGAATTCTAGTGCCCGTCTAGTCCACGTATTTTCTATCGACTCCGAAGTCGGTACTTCTTCATCTTCTATTTCTCCTCCACCTACCACATCTTCCGAGATGAACGGGTCTCTGTCAGGATTTAACGATACCACCCTGCTGCCACCTATAGGTGCGCAGAATCCACCGCGCATCTCTCTCCAAGAAAGATGCTACCCCGTACGTGGACCCCTTCCTACTTGTCTGTCTCTTCCACCAGCCAATAGGGATAATTTCGAAATTAAAATCCACTTCATCAACTTGTCGCCCAAATTCCACGGGCTTGAATCCGAAGATACATAGGTTTTTATAACCAAATTTGAAAACGTATGTGCTATGATGAATACAACCCAACTTTTAGGGGATACTCTACGATTACGTCTTCTCCCTTTTACTTTGTCCGATTTAGCAGAAAAATGGCTCTATAGCACCGCCGCACATTCTATCGGTAAAATAGATGAATTCGTTATAGCATTCCTTAAGAAATTCTATCATCATCACAAGACCGCCCGTATTCGGAGCGAGATTAACCAGTTTGCCCAACTTCCCAACGAACCCTTTTGGAAATACTTTAAACGGTTTAAAGATCTTCTGGTCCAATTCCCTCATCACGGAATCGATAGATGGCAACTTTGCTAAATTATATATGAGAGTGTTAATCCAGTGACAAAACAAATGCTAGAAACCATTTATCAATGTCATTTCATGTCAAAAGACGATGGCGAAGCATGGCAATTTTTGGAAGAT
This sequence comes from Agapanthus africanus, assembly GCA_030015575.1. Taxonomy (NCBI): domain Eukaryota; kingdom Viridiplantae; phylum Streptophyta; class Magnoliopsida; order Asparagales; family Amaryllidaceae; genus Agapanthus; species Agapanthus africanus. The sequence goes on from JASDDO010000019.1 coordinate 51,106,839, forward strand.
CTCGCTGAACAAACGTTACAATGGGAGAGCACTAGACCAACATCGTCTTCATCTAGGGCAGGTATCCATCAGCTCGACGTTTCCATCGCAGTGAAAGCCGAAATGGCCACGATGGAAAAGAAACTCGAAGCTATGGAAAGCAAATTCTCTTCAGCCTCCCTAAACCAAGTTACGCTCCCCAAAAATGTATGTGGTTGCTGTTTTGACTCATCCCATTTAACAGAAGAATGTCCTTTGAATCCTCCGTCTCAAGGTCAAGAACAAACTAATGCTACTTTTCAGCAAAGACCTAATAACGATCCTTATTCCTCCACGTATAATCAGGGATGGAGGAATCATCCTAATTTTTCTTGGAACCAAAACAAAACTCAAACTCAAAATCAGTTCCCAAGCCAAAATAACTTTCAAAGGCTTCCCCCACAGCAACAACGGCCACCACAACAAATTCAGCACCCCTTTCAGCCGCAACCTTTCCAAAATTCGGCCAACAACTTTGTCTCTTATAATAATTCTTTCCAACCACAGACTAATACTCCAAAGGCCAGTACCGAAAAAACCTCTGCACTCGAAAGAAGCTTAGAAACGTTTATTAAACAGTCCACACAAATAACGGCTAACTTAATTTCTTCTATCCAAACGTTAGCGCAACACACTGCTTCCCACGGTGAAAGCATAAAATCGATCGAAGCACAAATTGCACAGATAAATGCCGCAATGAGTGAAAGAGAGAAAGAGAGACTTCCATCTCAACCTCTACCAAATCCCGGCCACTCACAAAGCGCAAACATCGCCTTTAACCAACAAATCATAACGTGAATGTCGTAGCTACATTGAGATCGGGAAGAGTGCTAAACAATAATGTTGGTAAACAAGTTGATGATGATGAGTCAGATGAAACCCCGACTACTACTTCTAATTCTACTTCGTCTAGTCCACCATCTTCTTCTGAGCCTATTCTCCGTTCTTCACTAGGCTCAACCCTCAGCACACTTCCTTGAATGAACTACCATCTCAGTCCATCCCGAATCCAATTTCAGGATCCATTCCATCCCTACAAACTTCTCCTCAAATGTTGGAACCAACTCTTATTGATAAAGCTCCTTTTCTAAACAGGTTGATGACCAACAAACCAAATGCATAAATGGAGAAGATTGTGGAAATGTTTAAGCAAGTTAACACAAATATTTCTCTCTTAGATGCTATCCAACAAGTTCCGTCCTATGCGAAAATTCTTAAGGACTTGTGTACTAGGAAGAGGAAAACTCAAGTACCTAAAAAGGTTTTCTTAGCGAGCAATATAAGCACTGGTTTTAACCAACAATTGCCCAAGAAACATGTTCCCTTATAAAAAAAAATGGGTAAAGGAAAGTTCCCCACTATTCAAAGCCTCACGTGTTTAACACATGAGCATCTATATGCAACGCATATAGGTACTGCAATTAACGCAACTGTTAAACTAAAACAGTCTTACATGTTTAACACGTGAGTGCCTATATGCAATGCATATAGGCGCTGCAATTAAAACAACTACTAGGATAATGGAGCCTCACGTGTTTAACACGTGAGTGCCTATGTGCAATGCATATAGGCGCTGCAATTAAAACAACTACTAGGCTAATGGAGCCTCACGTGTTTTAATTGCAGCGCCTATATGCAACGCATATAGGCGCTGTAATTAAAACAACTGCTAGGCTAATGGAGCCTCACGTGTTTAACACTTAAGTGCCTATGAGCAACGCATATAGGCACTACAATGCAAACAAACTATAGGCTAATAATCCTCACGTGTTAAACACGTGAGCGCCTATATGCAAAGCATATAGGCGCTGCAATCAAATAGCTGACAAAATAAGTAAGCCTTACGTATTGAACACGTGAGAGCACCTCCCTACGTAGAATTAAATTCTGCTCAACAAGAAACCATTGGATCAAAGATCCAATGGTGATTAAACATAGAATTAAATTCTATTAAGTGGTGAGTGATATTTTCTGTTAAACAGAAAGTTGGTGGATCAAAGATCTCATGAGATGGAAAATATTTTCCATATCTTTCTAAACAAAGAGAGATTGTGCTGTGTTAAGCCGAGCACCCTTGGATTAAAAATCCAATGATGGTTTAATAAGATTCTGCATATGGGAAAATATTTCCCCAATCTTGTTAAAAAAACAAGAAAAATATGTTCTGTAAAACATAAACCCTTGGATCAGAGATCCAATGGTGGGCAAAATTCCCCAAATCAATTCTGGAACCAATTAAATCAATTGGGATCTCTCAATGAGAGATTTTCTCAAAATTAAACAAACTTCTCTCCATTATATAAGGGACCAGAGACTTCAAGTCTTGAGAGAGAACGGAGGAGTGAAGAAAGATAGAGAGAGAAAAACAAAGGAAGAAAAAAAAGAAAAGTTCCAAAAGAAACAGAGAATTTAATTCTCACAAAGGAAGATTTGTTGAAACCCTAAGTAAAAAGAAAACAAAATTCAGAGATCGTCTTGTCTCTCTTTTGCCTCTATAAGGGTTTAACCCTTCATGGAGGAACTTAGTTCTTCCTCTGGTTGAAGATCTGCAGAAGCAAATATTCCCACAAGTTGAGAATTTAATTCTCATCAGGGAGATTCTGTCATGCAGATTCAAAACCTAGGTGAAAGAATTGAGTTCAAAGAATTTAATTCTTACAAGAATATATGGGAATTTAATTCCTCTAAAAAAAACTAGGTTTAACCCTATAAAAAGAAAAGAATTTAATTCTTACAAAATAAGAGATACGAGATCTTACAAATTCTAGTGTCATTAACATGAGATTAAAATCTCCAAACACCCAGAAGGAAAGACTGGTGATTCAACACTATAATGAGGACCTTACGTGTGCCTCCTAAGGCAGTCGCGTGTTTTGCACGCGATCTCCAATCAAGTGCTTGGCACTTATAAAAAAAGATGAGGGGATAAAACCCAAAAGGCAGAACCTAACTTTGGGTCGCCTCACGTGTGTCACGTGAGCGCTACAGAACCCTAGTGTTTAACACAAATCCGGTGTCTCACGTGCGTCACGTGAGCACCACAGAACTCTAATGTTTAACACTAATCCGGTGCCTCACACGAAATACACGTGAGCATTGTATACCTCAGCACTTAGCTCTGTTGGGTAATTATGGAGACCCAGAACTAGTCCAAATTGACTAAATTCTTTCAATCAATTGAGCCCCTCTGCACTCATCATTCCCCAAAATTGATCTTAGTCCCCAAACATGACTAATGATCTTTCAACTGATGATATTCAAAACGATATCCGTCCTACATTCCCCCGAGGAAGTTTTAGTCTCAAAATATGACTAATGATTTCTGGGTTTACCACTGATTCCCTTTTCCCCTCAAATACGGGAATTGGTTCAAGGATATATCTCTCCATACCTCTGATACACGTCATTGTAATTTCTCAACGTCTTCATAGAGATGGTGGGTCCCGATAACCAACTGCTTTTCAGTGCACTTCCCAAACTGACGTGCACATCCCAAATCAAACCACACCCCAAGCTGGGTGTATCCCATATCATCGTTGCTCATCCCGTCACGTAACAAATACACGTGCGTGCAAAATGATCTACGGACCGAAACGTTCTTAAACTACAACGGACCGAAACGTCCTTAAACTACAACGAACCGTGACGTCTTTAAATTAAAACCCCACCTCAAAAATGGTAATTTACAGACCGAAATATTCTCAAACTATAATGTTGCCTCCAAAATGGTGACAACGGACCGTAATGTCCTTAAACTAAAACCTCACATCAAAAATGGTGATCTACAGACCGAAATGTTCTCAAGCTACAGCTTTGCCTCCAAAATGGCGACAACGGACCGTAACGTCCTTAAACTAAAACCTCACCTCAAAAATGGTGATCTACAGACCGAAATGTTCTCAAACTACAACGTTGCCTTCAAAATGTCGACAACGGGCCGTAATGTTCTTAAATTAAACCTCACCTCAAAAATGGTGATTTACAGACTGAAATGTCCTCAAACTACAGCTTTGCCTTCAAAATGGCGACGACGGACCGTAACGTCCTCAAACTAAAACCTCACCTCAGAAATGGTGATTGTTCCCTTATGAAAACTGAATAAAAAATGTATAAAAGAAACGGGAAAAGTCCCCAAATGGAGCATCACGTGCCCACACGTGATAGGCACTGCGCTTGACAAAACAAGGCTGAAACCGAGTCTCACGTGCAGACACGTGACTTCTATATACAAGGTATATAGACTCCTTCTTAAAACAAACAATTGGCCAAAAGAAGTCACGTGATAGCACGTGACGCTCTTTGATGTGCTTAACTTTGTGGGGTCACGTGCTACACGTGATGGGCTCCTATACCTTCTGAACCGATAGAATTAAATTCTGAAATAAAAGGGATCAAAGCCCCATTTGGAAAATATTTCCTTAGACCTTTCTAAACAAGAAAGATTGCGCTCTGTAAAGCAGAACGCCGTTGGATTAAAAATCCAATGGTGATTAAAGAATCACCAATTTACAGAAGAAGATTCTGTATAGGGAAATACTTTCCTAATCTTGTGAGAAATATCTTCTGTAAAACTGAAGCCCTCGGATTAAAAATCCAACGGTGAATAAAATTCACCAATTGATCTAAAAGATCGTTTCTGGTTGATTCTAAAATCAATCAAAATCTCTCAATAAGAAATTTTCTGAACAAATTGATTCTTTTCTTTCTCCTATAAAAAAGAGAAGAAGAAAGAAAGAGGATAAAAAAAAGGGAGAAACACCTTCGTAAGCTTAAAAGAAAAGAGAATTTAATTCTCCGGAGAGAAAAGGAAAAAAAAAACTCTAGGTAAGAGAAGGAACAAAACACAAAGAATATCTCATCTCCCTTTCACCTCGATAAGAGTTTAACTCTTCTAAAAAGAACTTAGTTCTTCCTTTGGTCGAGATCTGTAGAAGCAGATCTTCCCACAAGTTAAGAATTTAATTCTTATCGGGAAGATCCTGCCATGCAGACCCAAAACCTAGGAGAAGATCTAAATTCAGAGAATTTAATTCTCCCAAAAAATATATAGGAATTTAATTCCTCTGATAAAACAAGGGTTTAACCCTTCATATGAGAACTTAGTTCTTCCTAATAGTGAAAGATCTGCAGAAGCAGATCTCCCTACAAGTTGAGAATTCAATTCTCATCGGGGAGATTCTGCTATACAGATCCCAAACCTAAGAGAAAAACTGAGTCCTAAGAATTCAATTCTTACAAAACAGTGGGCTTGAAGGTCTCGAAATTCAGGATCTCCATGCACGTAAAAAAGATTGACACTCAACATGATAATGACCAATCACGTGCTCCCACGTGAGCATCCTTGATGAACAAAGAGGACAACTGAGACTGGCTCACGTGACCCCACGTGACTCCCCAATTAGCGCTTAGCACTCATAAAGCAAAACGGGAATAAATCAAAGGCTGTTTCCATTTGGGGCGCCTCACGTGATCCCACGTGACCCAATAACGCTTAGCGCTCAGAAAAGAACAAGGGAATAAACCCAAAGAAACAGCGCCTCAAATTTTTAGTGTTTAACACTATTTCAAACACCACACATGGGAGCACGTGAGCGCTGAACATATACTGGTGTTGAACACTATGAAAGGCTAATATTAGCCAAACCCAGACTAAATTTCCGAGGACCATCAATTGAGCCCCTCATGCTCAGGGTCTCCAAAACCGATCTCAGTCCCAAAGACAGCTAATGAGCTCCCAACAGATGGCATCTAAACTGATGTTCATCCCATTCCCCCCCAGTCGGGACATTGGTTCGAGGGTACATCTCTCTATACCTCTGATACATGTCGTTGTAATTCTTCAATGTCTTCAGAGAGATGGAGGGTCCTAATAACCAATAACTTTTTGCGCATCCCCAAACCGTCAAACCAAAACTTTACAGACTATGATGTCTTTAAACCCCACAGACTATGATGTCTTTAAACATGGACTATGAGGTCCTTAAACTCATGGACTATGATGTCCTTAAATCCAATAGACTGTAACGTCCCTAAACTAAGCTCTATAGACTATGGCGTCTTTAAACTATAGACTATGAGGTCCTTAAACTTACGGACTATGATGTCCTTAAACCCAATGGACCGCAATGTCCCTATAAACTAAAGAAAATCCTGCTGAGTAGATCTTAGTCTAAAATTTGACTAACGTATCTTCAACAAATGTTTGAGTTGATCTTAATCTAAAACAAGATTAACGATCCTTAAACCAACCTAAACCCAAATCTAAGAAAATACGGATTTAGACTAATCCACGCTCTATGGGCGACAACATAAATTAGTCCCCGTATACAATCCACGGGCAACTAAAAATAAAACAAACATACACGACACGAAGTGACCATCTGGAGAAGGAGAAAATGGTTACCGCTATGTGATAGCGTAATTAACTGCAGGGGCTTGCGCCTGCAGGGAAGAGCGTCCCCACAATCAAAAACCCTCGTAAACGAGGGGAAATCTGACGAAGACTACTACAACGACCATATCTGTCTAAACCTTCGATATACAGTGCCATAAATCAACTTGTCATTTTCGGAGAGGTGGACGGATAAAACCCAAATAGCATCTGTCCCCAAAATTCAGGCCGGACGTCCCAACGTCCCGGTCGCGTCTTTCGGCGGTGAACAGATTCTAGCACGCCCAGTGGGACCTTTTCCTCTTTCCACTCCACACTTCGTGTGTCGTGTTCGCGAACGAATCGCGGTTTAATATGCTTGCCCCTGGATTCGAGGTACTAAGATTTGGTGTCTTGCTCCCGTACAGAGAAAATGGCTTCCAACTGCACCAACTGCAACAACAACTCCCACTCCGTCCTCACTGGAGGAGTGACCTATAGGCCCCAAGCGGCCTCCATCTTCGCCATACCAGTAGAACAGGTAACACAGGACACCACTGGATTATTCTTCAGGACCATGCTCCCGCCAATGAGCTTCAACGCTCCAGTGCCGTCGCACCAAAGAAGTTGGTCTTTGATCGGCTTACCACTACCACGACCCTTCTCAACGGGCCGTCCAATTCCAACTCTACTGCATCAGTCTTCGACAGAGTGATCTAGAGTTCTAGTGGTCCCGTAAAGAAGCCTACAATACCTAAAGGAGTTATCCCGAAGCGGATAGCCATTCCAACTCCGATGGACGAAGTCGTCAAAAGGGCTTCTCCTTCTAAGGAATCGGTCTTCGCAAGACTGGCCGTTCAAACTCCTGCTGCAGGAGGGGTCGTTAAAAATGCTTCCCCTACCCGAAAGTCAGTCTTCGATAGATTGGACGTTTCTTCTCAGTGGACGTCAGTCTTCGATAGACTGGCACCAACAGCAACCCTTCACCAGAACAGGAGGCATGGTGAAGCACCCCCGTAACTGAGACAATACCATCTTCAAGACATGCTCGACGTCGTCACTGACGCCGAGTAAGGAAGGCTAGGGGCAGCTCTCCCTCTGGACTGACTCCACCAGCTCTAATGGTGGAAATTGATACTGCTGTTCCAACTGGGAACAGCTTTGAGTCGCTCAGGAGGGTGCACAAGAACTCTCCAACCACCGTGTTGAAAAAGTCTCCTTCACCCGCTGAAAATGTTATTAAGGCGAAGCCGGAGCAGCCTCATCAGCGGCTGTCTTCCGAAATCCACAGAGTCTGGCGAAGAACCAAGACTCTGTAATAGATAAAGACGACTCCCGCCGGCAAAAGAAAATGAAGGTTCGGCAAGAGGAGGACCATTTCACCGCCGTCGTACCATGGAAGGCATCGGCTGCAACAGCCCCCTCAACTTCAACTGCCTATAAAAGGAGAAGGCCGGAGAAGATCCCCATGTCTGCGACGAATCTCAAGGGCACTGAATCCAAACGCCCCAAGTCCGGGGGCATAGTAGTGCACACCATTTACATGGCATCCGGAAAAGAGGATAGCCGTACCTCCACGGGTCATCGACCACTCACCCGATCTGTGACAAAGGCTCAAGAGCAACAACAACAGAAACACCAAGAGATGCTGACAAAGATGGCCGCGCTCACTGGGCCGAAAGAAAGCCCGGAGACATCGTCGGAGCAGCGCCAGGAATAGGAAACTGAAGCCGAGTTCCTCCGAAGAATGCTCGAGAAGAAAGACAAAGAGGCCGCGGAACAAGCGGCCAACATAAAACAAATAGCGCTCATGTTCCAAGATATGGTCGGGATGATGATACAGCCGGATCCTCCAGCTGAAGACCCTCCAATAATTTTTGAAGATGACAGAGGGGAGACATAAAACCCTCTTCCGGCTCTATCAACATCCAAGGAAGAGACCATTTCCAAAGCCGTCCTTGATGACTATATAGCTCAACAAATACGAGCTCATCAGGCAAATGAAGCAACCGGCCAAGTCGTCAGAACTGGACGACCGTAACCGGGTTGGTACGATCAAATAAAGTACCCGCTAGGATATAGGATCCCCAAATTCCATGTGTATAAGGGGACGGGTAATCCCCATCAGCATGTCGCTCAGTTCAAGGCACTCTGTGGTGATTAATAGAGATTTTACAGATCAAAAATATTTAGTAACCGCAATCAAGAACGGCGTCGCTTTGCAGCTAGCCGGTGAGTACGGGTCGGTCCACAGGGATTTTGTGTTTTCCTAGTCGCGCTAACGAGTTAATTCCGATGAATGTTCGGATTGATTTATTAAATCTAAAAAACTTACCAAATTAAGTTATACTAAAATTATCTAGATCTAAGTCTTGCTAGGGTTAGGCTTAGGGGAAGTTGAGAGATCAAAGGTTTCCTCACCGCTTTCAATACCTTATTTTAGATCAATTAGATGTTATGGTAATTATCAATAAAGTGGATTAGAATCTTTTGGGAAGATGTTTCTTCCTCTAGGTTCTTGTCCTTCCTTTATCGATCCTTACCCTAACCTCCATGGAAAACATGCGCACCCGGTCCTTTATACTACGGTATCACCGTTATCTCGAGGGGTAGGGTGCCGCAGGGAGCGGTGTGTGCGCGTATGCATGAAGTTCTAATTCTCAGGTGTGAAAGGGTAAGAAAGGGGTGAGAGATCTCATCTCTCAAATCTTTCCCTAAGGCTAACCCTAACAAGCGAGGAGACTGCTCGCTCATTAGGGGATTAAAAGACATTCTAAATTAAAAGAGAACTAAAGCAAAGAAATAAAAGTAACTTACTAATTTTTATTGATGGCTCTCTCCAAACATCAACGCAGTACAGATCTGAATTTATGAAGTGAAAAGAGGCATAGGAAGGCATACAATGATTTGGGCTTCTATTTATAAGGCATAGAAACCTTAGGTTACAATTGACCCGCACATCTGCTTTTACAAAAATGCCCTCTAAGAAAAGACCTAGTCAAAGATTTGCACCGCCTCTGGAATTTTGGTAAAATTTTATTCAATTTTGGGCTCTTTATGGCCGCGGAACCGTGGCCTCGGCAGGGTTTGGGCCGCGGTTCCGCGGCCCAATGGTTGACTTGATGGATCAATTTTCTGCTACAGGCTCTGGGCTTTTTGGGATTCCTATGTCTTTGGTTCTTTTCTCCATTTGGCTTCTGGTTCTCTTCCAGATTTTCCAGTGAACATTGTTGTGGACTTTAACCGTGGCTTTGTGTCGACGTCTTGAACCTTACTTTGTGAACTGATCTTTATGTAGGCTTGATCAAGGGTCTTCTGTTTATTGGTCAAAGTCTCACTCTTACATCGTCTTTCATTGTTTTCACTGTTTTAGATCCAAGAACCTGTAACCTGTAATATGTAGCAGACATGCGTCAAAAACACCTGTTTATTTATAAAACGAATAAGAATGGGGAATATAATAATGCAATATTATGGTATGAACATGTGGCAATACCGGAGATGACGACAAATTGCTACTTCGCCAGTTCGTCGGCAGCTTGGCGGAGACGGCCTTTGAATGGTATTCGGAGCTGCAGAATGACTCTGTCAAAACGTTTACAGAGATGGAGTTGCTATTCACTCAGCGTTTCGCAAGCGCCAGCGAACGCACCCCAATCACGACATTGATTAATGCCAGGGTGAAGCCAGGAGAGACATGGGTGCAATATGCAATCCGGTGGCAGAACCTATGGTCGAGATGCGAACAACGCATAGAAGAAGCTCCTGCCGTGGGCATGTTCGTAGGGACCCTTGATCCGCAGGAGACCATATCTCAATTTATGATGTTCTTCAAGCCGACCACTTTCCAAGCCTTGATCGACAAGCTGGCCCAAATGGACCAAATGGGCCATAGACCGCCCTCCTCGAAAACGGAGCTTGGAAATGAAAAGGGAAAAGGGAAAGAGATCTTTGTCGCCAATGCTCAACAACAGCCGAGTGAGCCGAAACCAGCTGCTCGCCAAGGCAACAAGTCGCGATTCCTCGACGAGAAGTTAAAACGTCCTTACTCGTTCCCCCAGGATAAAACGAGAAGGTTGTTCGAACTAGCGGTGCGTAATAGGCTCATCACCCTGCCGGATCCGAAACGCCCACTGCAGCCCGATGACGTCAACAATCCCAACTACTGCCCCTACCATCGAATGTTGGGCCTGATTTAAACAGATTTTATCGATCAAAAATATATGTTACCGCAATCAAGAACGGCGTCGCTTGGTAGCTAGCCGGTGAATACGGGTCGGTCCACAGGGATGTTGTAAATTTCCTAAATGTTCTTACGAGCTAATTCCAAAGGGTGTTGAATCTTTTAATTAAATCTAAAAAAACTAAGTTGAGTTATACTAGGATTAGGAAACTTGCTAGAATTAGGTTTAGGTAAAGTTTGGTAAATAAAGATCTACACCTCTTTCAATGCCCTAAATTAGATATCATATTAGGAGTTATGGTAATTATTAATAAAGGGGATTAGGATGATTTGGAAGATGTTTCTTCCTCTAGATCCTTGTCCGTCCTTTCTTAATCCTTACCCTAACCTCCATGGAAAACATTCAAATACGGTCTTTTATACTACGGGTAGAGTGCAATAGGGAGGGGAAGATGAAAGTATGCATGGAGTCCTAATTGTTCATAAGAGATTGGCAAAGAAAGAGATGAGAGATCTTCATCTCCCAAACCCTTCCCTATTCCTAACCCTAACAAGCGAGGAAACTACTCGCTCATTGAGGGATCTACGAAAGACATAATTTTTATTTTGTTTTGATTTAAGAGATTAAAGATCTACTGCAATTTAATAAAAATTCTAAACTAGATTAAACTAGGGCAAGAAAAGAAATTACCTAGGGCAGAAATTAAAACTAAAACTAGGGCAGAAAAATAAACCTACTTACGAATTGATGCTCTCCAACTTCAAAAGAAATTTGAAATTTTATTGATGAAAAGAGGCATGAACTAATACAAGACTTTGGGTCTCTATTTATAGGACATAGAAACCCTAGGTTTTACAATTACCGCATGTGTGCTTTTACGAAAATACCCCTAGAAAGACTAGTCAGCGCCACCTTAGCATTTTGGTAAAAAAAATTCTCCTTTATGTGCTCTAAACGGCCGCGGAACCGCGGCCGAAGCCAGGGTTTGGCCGCGGTTCCGCGGCCAAAATGTAGGCTCGTTTGCTGAATTTTCTTGTACTGCTTCCTGTCATGTTGGTCTTACTACTTCTTTAGTATTTTTCTCAAATTGGTTTCTAGGTTTCTTCCAGATCTCCACAGTGAACAATTGCAGTGGACTTTTACCGTTGCTTCGAAATCTTGGACCTTGCGTTGCCTTGTACTTTGTGAACTGTTCTTCGTGTAGGCTTGATCAAGATCCTTCTATTTGCTGGTCGTAGTCTCACTTTTGCATCGTCTTTTATCTTTTTCACTGTTTTTCTTCCAAGAACCTGTAACCTGTACTATGTAGCAGACATGGGTCAAAAGCACCTGTTTATTCATAAAATGCATAAGAATGAGGAATATAATAATGCAATATTATGGTATGAACAGAGCCATCCGATCGAAGATTGCTTCGTCTTCAAAAGCTGGATTGAGGACCAATACCAGCAAAGCAAATTCGCGCTATATGAAAACTAGAGGATGAACCCGCCACAACCGCACGCTCCGAAAAAGATGGACACACCGGGGGCACTGTGGGCATCATGCTCATTCATAGTGGAAGCTCCATGGGAAGTAGTTCTCTCGACGAAAACTAAAAGAATGCTGAAAGATCTTCAAGCATGCCCGGCAATCAAGTGGAAGAGCCCGCTGGAGCCTGAGATTATTGAGGGGATGCTGAAACCGCGCCCAACGCTGAAAGCTGGTGATGGTGGACAGAACCTTCGAGCCAAGCCTCCGAAGTCTTTAAAGAAGAAGAAGAAGGCCAAGAAGCACGTCTAACCCGACGACAACCGTACAATGTTGCAGAAATATATCGATGCACTGGAAGAATATAACCAGAGGGCATGGAACCCAATTACATTGGACGAATTCTTCAAGCATGTTCTTGAGAATAAAGACGACGACGCTGATGAAGGAGACGATTCTTCAGAAGAGCCCGATGACTATGTGGCGAGCTGCCACATGATCTCTCACTCGTCAATAAAGGGCAAAGAATCTCCTAATGCAGAGAAACTAGGGGCAGATCCAGAACCGGAGCTCTTGGAACCGTCAGAAGAAACGATTGACATGTTGCTGAACGAAGCCCGTCAGAGGAGCGAAGCTGATCGAGAGCGCGAAATGGCCATATTCGAAAAAGCCAAACGTCGGAGACAGGACGAAAAGGTTGAAGCACTCCAACCGGATCGAAGCACGCCCGCGACAGACAAAAGCAAGCTTAAGGCCAGGAAACGGCTCACTAAGACCCTGTCAATGGGAATGAAGCTGTCACCTTTCAAAGGAGATACTTCTGGCAGTATGTACCTTGACGAAGCGGATGTACATCCTTACTATTGCTTGTACCATCGAAGGGTCACACACCCTACCGAAGAGTGCAACGCCTTTAAAAACTGATGGCAGGGATATGTTGCCCACCGACAACACGTCAAGCGATTGAAGCGCAAGGCTCGTCGGGAACAGAGAAGCACGACAGATGAGCACAAAAAAACTGCCGGTAATTGTTATATGGTTGATTCTGGAGGATCGCAAGTTCTCACCTTCGGAAGCGATTCTAATGAAGAAATAGGCTTCGACCCTCTCTTCAAAGAATCCACTTCAGGAAAATAGGAGGAGATAAAGAACTGTGAAAACATTCAGCTGCGTAGTCGTACGTTGCCTGAAAAGAATCTCGGACCCACAAACAAGGGGACAAGCAAAAAAGATAAAGGGAAGGAAAAAGACCCTGAGGATATCGCCCTCGATGATCGAGTTGTTAAAGAGCTGACAGCCAAAGACCCGTCTAAGAAGAACAAGGTGGATTACAATGTCCTGGCGCACCTGAAGAAAATACCCTCGCAGCTAAGTATTTTGGATGCCCTTCTGCTATCTAAAGAGGCGCGAGATTCTCTGATCTGGGCATTACAAGAGCCCGAGCAGTTTCAAGCTTTCCTTGCCGAAGAAAAGATGAAGGACGAGCTGGAAGAAGTGCACACAACTGACATCACTTTCGGCGATGAAGATCTCCTCCTCGGAACGTGCAAGCATAACCGTCCGCTGTATGTCACCGGATACTGCCATGACATCAAGATAGGGAAGATCTTAGTTGACGATGGGTCCTATGTCAGTCTCCTGAATGTGAGGGTGCTAAAACAAATCTGCATGAGCGTTTAACACCTCGCTCGAGATAAAATCACTATCTCCGGATTTGACTCCCAGTCATTACGGACGCTCGGGTCTGTAATACTGACGTTACGCTTTGGGCTGCTCGTCACTGACATCAAGTTTCATGTCATTGACGCCAAGACCTGCTACAACGCTTTGCTCGGTAGGCCTTGGTTACACGAGTACAATATCATCCCTTCTACACAACATCAGTGTATGAAGTATTTTAAAGATGGTCTCGAATATACCGTAACGGGGGAACTGAACCCATTCTCCGTAAATGAAGTCCGCAAGTATGAAGACGCTAAGTATTTCCTACCAGACTTTGAAGACACAGAATGATGCCATAAACCGGAGAATAAGCAAAAAGCTATCACCACTATTCCGGTCTTCGGGAGCGATACCGAGGAGGAAGAAGAGATAGTCTATTCGGGGCCGCCCCAATGCAACAGGCCGGGACCATATACCCCTATTCTGGTCTTTGGCAGTGAGTCCGAAGACGAAGTCAACGCAGTGTTCTTGATCCGTCCATCAATGCAAGCCCTCACCCGGAATGATCAGAGTTTGAAAATCGCCATGGTTCCACGGTAGCACTACAAAGAGCTTGATGCACTCGAGACATATAGTGTGCAAGAGTTGCAGACATTTTACGTCCCTCCCAGGCGAAGAGGTGAAAAGGCGATCCTATTCTATCGATCCACAGAGACTAAAGTCGAAAGAGAAGTCTGGCATGGTGCCGATCCTGCGCTCGACAGGCTCCAACCCATTCGTCTGCCCAGGTATTACACAGAGGGATTGAAAAGGTTATTAAGATGCCTAGCCGTACCATTCAAACAAACTCCTCGACAAGCTCAGTTCTACAACAGGATTTGGAACGTCCCCGAAACGCAGCGAAAATTGCCCAACGTAAAAAGGGAAACGATCGGGCTCGGATATGTCCAGTCCAAGAAACGGGAGCAGTTCCATGGCTGCCATGTCATAAAGGACCTTGATGAAGAAACGGATGCTCTTTTAAAAGACGCTGACGCTGAGCCTAAACGCGGTCCTGCCATAAAAATGCCGAGTCCGTCATTTGAAGAACAGATGGACAAGCTAATAAAGGAAGCGAGTCAAAAGGTTCAGAACGACTATAGTCGCGAAATGGCCAATTACGAGAAAGCCAAGACGTAACGCCTCTTTCAGCAGGCTACGGAGGACGACAATGCCCTTCACCATCAGCTCGCCATGCATTCCCAAGACAAGAAAAAGGCCCGACGCAGAGGCAAAAACAAGTCAAAGAATGGAAAAAACGTTCACCGGCGGCAAAACGGATCCAAAAGGCCACGCGATTGAGAAAAGACCAGCCGGAATCCATCGCTGATGAAGAAGATGGATCGAGAATATTCCTTCCCTCAAGACAAGACAAGAAAGATATTCGACCTTGTCATGAAATATCAAATGATGACAATCCCGGAGTCTCGGCATCCCGATCAAGCAAACGATGTTCATCACTCGGATTATTGTTCCTATCACCGAGCGATAGGACACCCTCTTGAAGACTGCTTCACCTTCAAAAACTGGGTCGAAGACCAATATCAACTCGGCAGATTCGCTCTAAGACCAATATCAACTCGGCAGATTCGCTCTATCCAACAGTTGGAGGGTGGCCCCACCATAAAGGCATATGCCAAAAGCAACGTATATGGTGATAGTAGAACCAGATCAACATCGGTCTTGGAAACGATCTCGTACCTGTCACGTTATAACGCTATCAAAAGAAGGAGAGCCTGAGAACATGGATGACCTCTCTTGGTGCCTTGAAAATAAGGATGAAGACGAATTGATCTCATAGTTTCCACCGGCGCCAAAAGAGTTGGAAGATGGAATACATACTACTGTGGACAACCTAAGGAAAATCGACTTAGTGACGACAAACGACCCGCGGCCAACGTTCGTCAGTAAGCTGCTATCTAAAGAACAGGTGGCTACGCTACAAGACGTGCTAATGCAGTATAAAGATTGCTTCGCATGGAACTATTACGAGATGCTAGGGCTAGATCTAGAAATAGCCGTGCATAAATTGGCGATATCTCCGAACGTTAAGCCGGTCAAACAAGCACCAAGAAGGATGCGGCTTGAACTTGAAATGAGTATCAACGCCGAAGTCAAAACGCTAATCGACTCCGACTTCATCCAAGAAGTTCAATACCCCGACTGGATCGCCATCATTGTCCCAGTGAAGAAGAAAAATGGGACGGTGCGCATCTGCGTGGACTTTCGGGACTTCAACAAAGCCTGTCCGAAAGATGATTTTCCCGTACCGGTTACCGAGCCGATGATAGACAACATGTCCACTCACGAAGTCTTCTCCTTTATAGATGGCTCATCAGGGTACAATCAAATAAAGATGCATCCCGAAGACCAGAAGCATACCGCTTTCAGGACTCCTCTGGGCATATTTTGCTACAAAGTGATGCCTTTCGGTCTGAAGAACGCCGGCGCTACCTATAAAAGGTCCATGACGAAGATTTTTGACGACCTCATATATGAAATCGTCGAATGCTATATTGACGATCTCGTGGTGAAAAGCAAATCGCACGAGGAGTATTGGGAGCATCTGAAGATAGTGTTCCAACGTCTTCGGAAATACAACCTGAAGATGAACCCTCTCAAATGCGCGTTCGGAGTTTCCTCGGGCAAAATCCTAGGATTCATCGTACGACACCGGGGCATCGAAATAGACCCATCACAGATCAAGGCGATTATGGAGATGCCTCCGCTAAGAACTCTCAAGCAACTGCGGTCTCTCCAAGGAAAGCTCGCGTATATCCGACGGTTCATAGCTAACCTCTCCGGCAAATGCCGTCCCTACAGTCACCTGATGAAGAAGGGGACCCCATTCGTCTGGGATCGCAAATGCCAAAGCGCACTGGATGAAATCAAGCAATATCTGCAAAATCCGCCGGTACTGACCGCTCCGGTCAAGGGAAAGCCTCTGATCTTGTACACAACAGCCCTTGAAGGTTCTTTAGGCGCGCTATGGGCACAGGAGAACGACCAAAGAAAAGAGAGAGCCCTCTACTATTTGAGTCGAGTCCTCCTGGGGGCAGAAAACAACTACTCCCCTATCGAAAAACACTGCCTGACGTTAATCTTCGCGGTAATGAAGCTCAGACACCATGCGTTGGCATGTGAGGTCCATTTTATATCAAAAGTGGATCCTCTCAAGCATTTGATGTCAAGAGCCATACTAACGGGGTGGCTCGCTAAATGGGCCCTACTCTTAATAGAATTCTCGATAACATACCAACCCCTCAAGGCGATAAAAGGACAGGCCATCGCTGATTTCCTCGCTGAGCATCCGATACCTGCCGATTCACCCCTAAACTGCGAATTGCCAGACGAGCACACATTTGACACGATTGACGGGGAGAGAGGAGGGAGTGATACCCGATAGGAACTCTACTTTGATGGGGCATCTTTCCTGAAGAAGTGAAAGCACAGCTCCTCCATGATTAACTATGGGGTAGGCCTCATCTTCGTAACTCCACAAGGAGGGATAATGCGCTTTGCTTTTTCCCTGACAAAGCCGAGGACAAACAATGAAGCAGAATATGAAGCTTTGATAGCAGGTCATGAGATCTCTGTCGACATGGGAATCGAAAATCTCCTCATATACGGAGACTCCCGGTTGGTCGTTAGTCAAGTAAACGGCGACTATCAAACGTGCAAACCAGAGTGGTAAAGTATGGCGAGAGAGTGCACTAATTGCTGACTCAAATCCCTTCCTACGCCCTAGAGTGCATACCGCGTGCGGAGAATAGCAAAGCGGATGCGTTAGCCAAACTCACTAAAGAACTAGCTGACGAAAACCTTGATGACACAAGGATCGTTGTCCAAAGCCGTCGGGTTCTTACACCAACGGAAATATCTCCGGAGCCGTCTGAAGAAAAAGAAGCGACCAAGCAAACAGCCCTTCAAATAGAGGACAGAAAAGGATAAGGATTGGAGAGAAGTCTTTATAGACTACTTCAAATCACGTCGAACACCTGAAGATGCATCCTCATTAGCTCATGAAAAGAGCTCTGTCTTTTGCCCTCGTCAATGATACTCTGTATAAGAGCTCGTTCGACTCTCTATGGCTAAGATGCCTGAGATCAGAAGAAGTAAGGAGAGTCGTCCAAGAAATTCATGACGGACTCTGCGGTTCTCATCAAGCCGGGCCAAAGATGAAGCTGAAGATCAAAAGGATGGGTTACTATTGGCCCACAATGATTCAGGACTGCCTCGAATACGCGAAGCAGTGCCACTCGTGCCAAATTCATGAAGACTTCATCCACCAGCATCCAAACCCGCTACACCCAACAGTGGCTAGCTGTCCGTTTGAGATGTGGAGAACCGATATAATTAGGCCCATCGAACCAGCGTCATCCAAAAGACATCGGTTCATATTGGTGACAACTGATTACTTCTCCAAGTGGGCAGAAGCAGTACCGCTAAGAGAAGTGAAGACGGAGAATATTCTCCATTTATTCAAGACACACGTCATCTATCGGTTCGGCACTTCACGATGGATTATTTCTGATAACGGGCCGGCCTACAGAAGTCACAAAAACAGCCGCTTCGCACAGCAGCATAATATAGACTGGAGATACTCTTTGGTCTATAATCCCCGAGCTAACGGTCTAGCTGAGGCTTTCAACAATACCTTGACGAAGATCATAAAGAAGACGGTGTCCAAAAATAAGAAGGACTGGCAAGAGAGACAGCATGAAACTCTCTGGGCTTACCGCACCACGTTCAAAATGGTCACAAATACAATGCAATTTGCGTTAGTATTCGGCACGGAAGCAGTACTCCCATTGGAGATAGAGCTACCCTCTCTACGAGTGGCGGTTCATTACGAGCTAACAGACGATGAGAATGCTCATCTTCGGCTAGAGGAGCTCGATGCCCTCGATGAAATTCGTCTCATGGCGCAACAAAACTTGGAGACTTACAAAGCAAAGATGGCGCACTCATACGAGAGATTGACTAGGCCGAGGACATTTCGCCAGGGCAAACTCATGCGAGTGGTCAAGAGACCTATGATCCCCAATCATGCTAAACGGGGGAAATTCGAGCCGAACTATGAGGGCCCATACATCATAGACAAAGTTTACCAAGGTGGGGCTTACTTGCTCATGGATATGCATGGCGAGCCCTTTAGGCCAATAAACGGCCGGTTCTTGAAAAAATACTACGCTTGACGAGTCACGGCCTAGGTCAACGATAGATGACGACACCTATGTCCGCTCGCTATCTTTCCAAGCCCAAACTCTATAAGTAGTATCCAGCAAAACTGTTATCTCCAAAACCGCAACAATGGACCGAAACGTCCCTAAACTAACAATGGACCGCAACGTCCTAAAACTAGCTAGGGACCGCAATGTCCTAAAACTAACGACGGACTGGAACGTCTTTAAACTACTACAAACCGCAACATCTTTGGGCTGACGCAAAAAAAAAACGGTACGTTCATGAGCAAGATGGGCACGGATGAAAACCCGAAAGGGCTCCATGAGTAAAAACAGTAAGGCTACCGGCGAGTATGTGAAAACCTGAAAGGGCGCAGACTCATAAAAAATTCATGTACACTTGCAAGGTCCTCTCGACCTTGTAAGGAGAAAATACCTGCGTGAGATCCTTACGACTCACAAGGGAGCAACACACTTAGGGATCCCCATGATTCCTGAGGAGAAATTACACTTACGAGATCCTCACGACTCGTAAGGAGAACCCTCTTATGAGACCCTCACGGCTCATAAGATTCAAAAGCCTTAAGTTACAGGGATCTGAACCTGTTCTTAAGCCATCACATTTCTCATACTGCCTTACAAACGGTTTAATATTGACCCTTGTATACAATCCATGGGCACAAATAAACGTCTCCCTCACCAAGTCCCACCAACGACGAGGATTGTCCTCATTTGGTGAACAAACACTTGTAGGCCCTCTCGACTTGTAAGAAGAAAATGCTCTTATGAGATCCGTACGACTTATAAGAGACTATACACTTAAGAATCCTCGTGATTTTTAAGGAGAAAACGCACTTACGAGATCCTCACAACTCGTAAGGAGAAACATCTTTATGAGACCCTTACGGCTCATGAAGTCAAAAGACTTAGTCGACAAGATTCTAACCCTGTTTGCTGAGCCACCTTTGTTCAAATTAACAGAGGCAAATGATGATTCGCTCCTAGCAACGTTCCAGTAGTAGCGATGCTGATGCCTAAATCGGTAACAAATTCCAAGTCCTTTCACGGCAAGTGATGATTCTCTCCTGACAATATTCCAGTCGCAGCGATGCTGATGCTAAGATTGGTGTCGGATCCCAAGTTCCATATTTGCGGCGAAAAGTCAGTGATCCATAAATACATATGAAATAGCCGAAATGATAGGGCAACTTGCAACAAAATTAGCAAGTAAAATATATGCATACAAAAATATCCGAAATGATTGGGCACCGCGAAAAATAGTCGAAATGATTAAGCAATCGCGACTTTCGCGATATAAAAGCTGAAATGATAGAGTATCGCGGAAAGAAATAAAAAAATGAAAGAATGAAATTTTTGCCCTACAGGTGAGTCCACACTAACCCTTGTATACAATCTATGTGCATAAACAAAAAAGGGCCCACATTTCCCCACCAGACCTTGTCAAAGGGAGAATCAGATCTCGACGGCAACATCTGCTTCCTAGAAGATCAACACGGCGTTCCTTCTCAACTCCAGCAGGATGCAGACGCAACGTCAACAACCGACCTCAGGGTCGCAACGAAGCGGAGCCATGGCAAAGTCCATAGTTCCAAATCTCGACGGCCACCTCTACAGCCTAGAGACCAACAACGACGTTTCTCCTCATGCCAGTAGGATACGGACGCGACACCACCAATCAAAGCCATGGCAAAGTCCCCAGTTCCAAGACTCTACGGTTCACAGACAACCTAGAGTCAGCAAACGACCTCCGCCGTGGAAATACGTCATCCAATGACCCCGTCGCGGAAATATGTCATCCAATGACCCCGTCGCGGAAATATGTCAGTAAATGACCCCGTCGCGGAAATACGTCATCCAATGACCCCGTCTCGAAAATACGTCAGCAAATGACCCCGTCGCGGAAATACGTCATTCAATGACCCCGTCTCGGAAATGCGTCATCCAATAACCTCGTCTCGGAAATACGTTGTTTACCGCCGGAAGCCGGGAAGACTGACGTCATGCCTGAATCTAGGGGCAGATGCTAATTGGTGCTATCCGTCCACCTCTCCGAAGATGCCAAGTTAATTTATGGCACCATGTATCGAAAGTTTAAACGGATGCGACCGATGTAGCAGACTTCGTCAGATTCCCCCTCGTTGTTTGAGGGGTTTTTTATTGTGGGGACGCTCTTCCCTGCAGGCGCAAGCCCCTACAGTTAATTACGCTACCGCATTGCGGTAACAACTTTCTCCTTCTCCAGATGGTCACTTCGTGTCGTGTGTGTTTGTTTTGTTTGTGGTTGCCCATGGATTGTATACGGAGACTAATTTATGTTGTCTCCCGTAGGGCGTGGATTAGTCCAAATCCGTATCTTCTTAGATTTGGGTTTTGGTTTTGGTTTAAGAATACGTTAGTCTTATTTGAGACTAAAATCAACTTAAACGTTTGTTAAGGATACGTTAGTGTAATTTCCAGACTAAGATCAACTTAACAGGATCGTTTAGATCCAACAAGAAAGCATTTGGGCTCTATTGTTTAGTTTAGGGACATTGCGGTCGCTTTCCAGTTTAAGGACATGGTGGTCCAATGTTAGTTTAAAGACATCCCGGTCAAGGTTAAGGACATCATGGTCCGTGGAATGTATGGCTGTCGGGACCCGTCACCTCTCTGAAGACGTTGAAGGATTAAAACGACAAATATCAGAGGAGTTCAGAGATGTACCCTTGTACCAATGTTGGTTGGGAGATTTATAGTCCAATTTGGGACTAAAGTCTGTTCGCAGGTTTATGAGCATATGGGCCCAGTTGATATGAGTTGAACATTTTATTGTTCTGGATATTGAGCCTTTATTTGGGCTCGGCCCTTTTAATAATGCATAGCATTTATCGGAACAAAGTATGTTCTGACAGTGCGCCACATGGCGCGTCAGGCGCTTTGCGCCAAGGAAAGAGCGCATTGCGCTTCTGTTGGATAGCTCACACAAGGAGGACACGTGCCGCGCTTAGCGCTGAGCGCTAGTTTGTTGGCGCATTGCGCTTTTGATTCATGAGTGCGCTGGGCCAGTTTATGGGTGCGCTAGTGAAGGACACGTGGCGCGCTGAGCGCTGAGCGCCAGCCCAAGAGCGCAGTGCTCTGTTTCAGGAGCGCAAAGCGCAAACTGTGTCTGTGGTTGATACTTGGCATGTTTTAGCACTGAGCGCTGATTTATGATTTTTGTTGTGTTTATCAAATGATCCCCGGCAACGGCGCCATTTGATTTAGTGTAGTATCTTGTATCGGTATTTAGAAATTTGTATAAAGAACTCACAATCAAAGAATTATATTTGACCGCAATCAACTACGGTGTCAGTTGTAGATCGTAAGCGAGTGCGGATCGTCCACAGGGATTGTGCGATTCGTTTCAATGTTTAATTTGTTTGAATCGAAAAGTTCATCGAAAAGAAAAGAAAATATGATTCAAGAATTTATCAATTGATTCAGGTGTTACGATGTTTAATCAAGAATCAAGAAACTGATAAACAAATCAAGAATCGGTGTTTCGATAATTTTTCCAACCAAAATGTCAAGAATCTAAATGAGGCTCGTAGGAATCGATCGGATCCATAGACGTGATGTAATTTCAAGATTTCGTGTTCTTGTCCTTCGAAGGATTGATACTAGATCGATGATGATCAATGAGAGTTAGGGCTTTCTTGATGAAACTAGGGTTTCATCGTTTAACCCTTGTTCTTTCATCGATATCATTCGCATTCTAGCCTCTAACAATTTCAAGAAACGATCGTAACTCCCCAATCTCGAGCGATATCAATCAAGAAAGCATCGCAACGAATTGGGTCGTCGATTCTTGAACTTGCTAAGGTTTACAAAACTCGTAGGACTCAAGAATCGATTTAAGATATATTACATCAGCATTCTATTGATTGTCTCGACTCCTCGACGAGCGGAGTATTACTCAAACATCATCACACAGAAAGTATTCAAGAATTGAAAAGATATCATGATGCGAGAATTTAAAGAAAACAAGATAAAAGAATATCACCTTTTATTTATATCAACAATTTGATTACAGTCGCTCAAGAACTACAAGAGGAAGAACTAAATTATTGAATTGGCGTCGCTCGGCTCCGTGAGTCGTGGATCGGCTTTGGACCACTTGCTCCGTTGAAGATCGGCTCGGCTCATAAAAGGTTGCAAGGCTTCTTGCTTGATGGGTACTCGGGATCTTGGCTTTTGATTGGAATTAGGGTTAGGGTTTCACACAAGTCCTCTCACTAGACTTGTGAAAGAAGAAGATGAAGAAGGAGATAGAATGGATCTAAATTGGCTAAAATGAATTAGTCTAGGATCAAGTCCCTTTTACAAGTGAGCCTAGGGTCTTATTTATAGATCACCCAAACCCTAAGCCTTTGGGTTCCCTCCAAAAGTTTGTTGAAAGACTTCTAGAAAGAGTTTGTTAGGAGCTAGCTTAAGCTTTAAGCTAGGATTAATTAAGCTTGGAAACCCTAGTTTGCTGATCTGGCAGAAACCCCTGGAGTCTTCTGGAATTTGAGGTATATTTCTGTACTGTAGGGACATAGGGAAGCATTTTGGACCAAAATTGAGTGTCTGATTCCTTGGACCCACCGCGGATCCGCGGCTCAAGCAAGCTCCTGCCGCGGATCCGCGGCGCTTTGTAGGGCTTGGGTTTTGGGCCTTCTTCTGTGGCCTTGAGATGACATTTTGAGCTTAATTCTGATGTGTTGAATTGTATTTTCCCTTTTGGATTTATACCAGATCTGAAATCATTGAGTTGGCGTAACGTTTTAGCTGTACCCTGTAAGTTTTGGCCTTTCTGCTGGATTTTCCTGCACATATCTCAAAACAAGTGTTGCGCAAATGTAGGGATGATGCGATGCCATGAAATGTGGTCAATTTCCTTTATAGCGTCGGTTTTAGAGTCTAATACATGTAATCTGATATTTTGCGACAGTTTTGCTAATATATGAATTATGAATGCCGAACACTTCTATATGAATGCAAATGATTAGGAAATTGTCGGCTAAAATATGCAATATTTTCGACTAATCAAATTCCCCCAAACTTAATTTCGATCGTCTCGAGCGAACTGTTTTATTAAAAAGAGAAGGAGAAAATAAAGAAAGAGAAAAACTATCTAGCACACTTTCGTAGGCAACACGATTGCACTGAGCATGTGCAACAAGCCTTTAAACCTCTAGGTGTCCCTAGTCGGAGGAGTGTTGTCTCCTGAGGGTTTTCAGCGGATTGCACCCACAAAATCCAATAATAAAAGGAAGATCATGAATATTACATTTAAAGACAAGCATTGTAAAAGAAAAGCCTTGAAAATTAGGGTTTCCAACTAAGCTAGCTTTTCGGTTGTCATGAGCCCTATCTTAATGGTCATGAAAAGATGTTAGAAATCACGTCCTCCCTCAATAAAACATCGTCTTATTTTTCATTCCTATCTTTCTTCCAAAACATCGATCATATCACCCTGCGTGTGTGTAAAGGACATCCCTACACCCGGAGAATTCAATTCAAGCTATCATACTCTTGCCCATCAGCCTCAGTACTTTTTAATTAATGAATATTTAGATGAGATTGCTCACACACTTTCATGTGACCGTTAATACTTCTTGAGGTACTAACCGACCGATTACTCATGTGCTTGCTTATTTGGTGTATTTTCCTCGTTTTGCGCCTCCTCAGGCATAGCAGTGACTCCCAGACCAGTTGGCCTTAGGGCACTAGGTGAAGAAGCACCCTCGCTATAAATTTTTTATTGCCTTCGGCGATAACAAAACCAGTGTCCATTTTTCTCACCACTTATTATTTTCTTTATTCATTTTTTTCTTTTTATTTCCTTCATACATCGGCTTTAAGACAAGAGCATTTCAAGGTATCCTCTACTATCCCAGGCTTTAAGACGTGTGTAAGTGCGAATAGCAGGGTAGCAACGTTTAAAATGTTTGGCTTCCAGAATAGAAACTATTTTTCAGACTTATTTTTATCCTCAGATTAGTGACGTCCTTCATCTTACTAACCCTTGGGACAACGGCTCATAACTACTTATTACTAGTTCGTATAAGAAAACTTCTAATTTTCTTAGTTTTCTAAAATTTTTCCAATATCATGGATGTAATTTTTCACTATCTAAACTTTCATTATCTTATTTATGTACAAAAAAGTGTAAATATTAAAATTATTTTTATACTTGAAAATTTTTAAATTTTTATGGGTTTTGAAAATTTTTCAATTTTTATAGATTTTTAAAGAAATGTTTTGTGCTTATGCAAATGATATGCTAATGATGCAAAAATAAGCACAAACCTCCCCCAAACTTGTTTCCAACAGTGTCCTCACTGTTGCGAATCGCTATACCTACAAAAACTGTAAGCCTGGGGGGAATTATTAGTGGGGGCAAAATATATAAGTGAAGAACTTCCCCCAAACTTACTCTTTTCACTCACCTTCATTCAAAAAGATGATGCAATGATATACTGGATATGAAGGTGAGACGGAGGAATTTTAATCAAATTAAACTGGCTCTTGTAAGAACAAGAGCTCCTCCGTGGGGTCAGTGGAAAAATACGGCTTTAGTCTATGTCTATTCACTTTGAAAAATGTGCCGTTTTTAACATTTTCTACTTCTACTGCCCCGTGCGGGTATACAGACCGCACAACAAAATGACCCTTCCATCGAGATCGGAGCTTCCCCGCATGAAGGTGTAATCGTGAATCATAAAGAAGGACTTGTTGACCAGGTGAAAATGTTTTCCTCAAAATGTTTTTATCGTGAAAAACCTTAGTCCTATTCTTTGTGATTACAGTGTTATCATAAGCTTCATCACGGAGTTCGCTTAGCTCATTAAGTTGCAGCTTCCGAAAGTTGCAAGCAAGGTTTAGATCAAAATTTATTTCTTTTATAGCCCACAATGCTTTATGCTCTATCTCGACGGGTAAATGACATGCTTTTCCAAACACTATCCTATATGGAGACATTCCTAGGTCGGTTTTAAATGCAGTTCTGAATGCCCAAAGAGCATCCGTCAATTTGGTCGACCAGTCTTTTCTATTTTTAGCAACAGTTTTCTCCAGGATAAGTTTGATTTGTCTGTTTGAGATTTCTGCCTGCCCGCTTGTTCGGGGATGATAGGGTGTAGAAAGTCGGCGGTTGATTGAGTATTTTCGCATCAGAGTCTCAAAAGACCTGTTGCAGAAGTGTGTCCCATTATCGCTAATGATAGCGCGTGGGTGTCCAAATCGCGAGAAGATATTCTCTTTCAAGAACTTAATGACAACTTTCTTGTCATTAGTGCGACATGGACTGGCTTCTACCCACTTTGAGACATAATCAACCGCCAGCAATATGTACAAATTCCCAAAGGAGTTGGGAAAAGGACCCATAAAATCAATGCCCCAAACATCAAATATTTCAACAACCAGAATGGGTTGCTGAGGCATTTCATTCCTCTGGGATATTCTACCCGTGTACTGACATTGTGTGCAGGTTTTGCAATAGTCAAATGCGTCCTTGAATAAGGTCGGCCAATAAAATCCACATTGAAAAACCTTTTCCGCTGTCTTTTTAGGACCAAAGTGACCCCCACAGGCCTGATCATGACAAAAAGAAAGAACACTCTTGAACTCTTCATTCGGGACACACCGGCGAATGATCTGATCAGGACAATATTTAAACAAATAGGGCTCGTCCCAGTAAAAGTGTTTTACTTGGGAAAGAAAACGATATTTGTCCTGTTTTGACCAATCGCTCGGTATTAGTCCCGTGGTATGATAGTTCACAATATCCCTGAACCATGGTTCAGCGGATACGCTCAAGAGTTGTTCATCAGGGAATGAATCATTGATTGGCAGGGTCACAGGGGAAGAAATGATGCGTGAAAGATGGTCAGCTACTACGTTTTCACATCCTTTCTTATCTTTGATAACAAGATCAAATTCTTGTAACAGAAGGATCCAACGTATTAGTCGACCTTTTGCATCTTTCTTCGCCAGAAGATGTTTTAAAGCGGAATGGTCAGTATACACAACTATAGGTGAGCCAATTAAGTAAGGCCTGAATTTTTCTAATGCAAATACAACCGCTAAGAGTTCTTTTTCTGTGGTTGTATAATTAATTTGCGCATCATTCAGGGTCTTACTAGTATAGTAAATCACGTGTGGCATCTTTTCGATGTGCTGTCCTAAGACTGCACCTACTGCAAAATCAGATGCGTCACACATCAGCTCAAAGGGGTACTCCCAGTTTGGTGATGATAAAACGGAAGCTGAAGTGAGTGAGTGTTTAAGTGAGTCGAAAGCTGTCTCGCAGTCCGAGTCAAAATGGAAGGTCGTATCCTTGGCCAGGAGAAGAGTTAAAGGTCTAGCAATTTTGCTAAAGTCCTTAATGAATCTCCTATAAAAGCCCGCATGGCCAAGGAAAGATCGAATATCTTTGACGCTTTTGGGATGAGGTAGGTTTTGAATGACATCTATCTTAGCTCTGTCAACCTCAGTGCCTTTCTGTGAAATTACATGTCCAAGTACTATTCCTTCTTGGACCATAAAATGGCATTTTTCCCAGTTCAAAGTCAAGTTCTTCTCTTTGCAACGAGTAAGAACAGCGTCAAGATTTGCTAGGCAATCAGAAAAAGAGTCTCCAAAAATTGAGAAATCGTCCATAAAGATCTCCAGAAAATTCTCTACCATATCAGAGAATATCCCCATCATACACCGCTGAAAGGTAGCGGGAGTATTGCATAACCCAAAGGGCATGCGACTGTAAGCAAAGGTACCAAAAGGACAAGTAAAAGTGGTTTTATCTTGATCCTTTTTGGCGATGGGGACCTGATTATAGCCTGAGTATCCATCCATAAAACAATAATACTCTCGTCCCGCTAAGCGTTCCAGCATCTGATCAATGAATGGTAGAGGAAAGTGGTCTTTCCTCGTGGCAGCATTGAGTTTTCTATAATCAATACATACACACCACCCAGTTTGGGCGCGTGTCTGAATCAACTCATTTGCCTCATTGGTTATAACAGTGATGCCGGATTTCTTAGGAACGACATGTATAGGACTCACCCACTGGCTATCTGAGATGGGGTATATAATACCATTATCTAAACATTTGACGATCTCTTTCATGACCGCTTCCTTCATGACGGGATTCAACCGTCTCTGTGGTTCTCTGGTTGGTCTGGCATCATCCATCACACGTATATGATGTTCAACTATCAAGGGACTAATCCCTTTGATGTCCGCCATACTCCAACCAAACGCCTCTTTGTTAGATCTCAATACCGATAAAAGTGCATTTTCTTGCTCTGATGCAAGAGAAGCGGATATGATAACTAGTAAAGAATCATTCTCACCTAGATATGCATATTTGAGGTGAGAAGGTAAAATTTTTAGATCTAACTCAGGCGGAGAAATGATAGAAGGAGGGATCATTGAGCGATTTTTGGATTTACAAAGAAGCTCAGAGCCTGTGAAAGATACAGACTCGGGTGGAGAAAAGTCAGGAGTGCAGGACTCAAGTGTAGGTAAAGTGTCCTCACTAAGATCATGTGTAAGATCAAGCAGAGATGTGGTAATGTCATCGAGATCAGTAAAGCAAAGATCCTCAGCTCCACAACTATCGGGAGCGATCTCATGGACAGAGCACACATCTAAAATATGAGCAGAGGGTTCTGATGGCTGACTTCCAACTTTGTAGATATTTAGTTCAATGGTCATATTTCTAAATGATAAGTTCATTGAACCATTTCTACAGTTTATAACAGCGTTGGAAGTGGCAAGGAAAGGACGACCCAGAATCACCGGAATTTGGCCCCGGGGGTTTAATACAGGATGTGTGTCGAGCACAATGAAGTCTACAGGGAAAACAAATTCCCCAACCTTTATCAATACATCCTCTAATTCACCCCTTGGTTTGGTGACAGATCGGTCTGCCATCTGGAGAGTGCAGTGAACAGGTTTCAGCTCTCCAATCCCTAATTGCTCATAGACAGAATAAGGGAGCAGGTTAACACTTGCGCCAATGTCTAAAAGAGCACAATTTATGTTTTTACCCCCAATCGAAATCGATATTGTAGGACATCCTGGGTCCTTTCGTTTCTTTGGTAGTTGGGGTATAAAAGCAGTGCTAATATTATTAGACATGAAGACCTTCTTCGGCACTTGAGTCTTCTTCTTCCTAGTGCACAAGTCCTTAAGAATTTTCGCATAAGCGGAGACTTGTTGAATCGCATCTAGGAGAGGGATATTGATGTTAACCTGTTTGAACATTTCTAAAATTTTTTCCATATGAGGACTCGTTCTATTACCCCTTAACCGGTTCGGGTAAGAAGCTTTCCCAATAAGCGCAGGGTCCATCACAGGAGAAGGAAGAGGGGGTAGACGTGGTCCCAAAAGAGGTGTGGGGACCGTTTGTGGAGAACTATAAGGGTTGGGAGAAGGTGTCGAGCCTAATGGGAAATGGAGAATAGGCTCGTGAGAAGATGGTGAGATAGAAGAGGAAGGATCAGAAGGAGAAGTGTGTGTGTGTGGAAAGGTCTCAGCCAGGGTGTTGATATGATTTTCAGTATCATCAATACCTTCCCCGACATGATTGTTCAGCACTCTTCCCGATCTCAACGTTGTGACGGCATTTACATTGTAATGCCCAGGATTCTGTAGGGGTTGAGAGGGAAGTTTCCTTTTTTCTCTCGCACTCATTTCGGCTTTTAGGCGTGCGATTTTAGCTTCCATCGATCTGATACTCTCAGCTTGGGACGCTGAGTTTTTCTTTATCTCACTGACGGAAGATCTAACCTCAGTCGAAACCTCTATGAAATTTGATAAAAGTGATTTCATGGTTTGAGTGAATTGAGAGAACTCGTCAGAACAGGACTGCATAGGATTAGACTGTGCAGGAGTGTTGCCCTGGTTTTGGAAATTTTGTGACTGATAGGGGTGCTGAGTGAGTTGAAGGGGTTGCTGTTGTGGTGGAGGAAGAGTCCTTTGAAAATTATTCGTGTTTGGAACCGTGTTTTGAGATTGGTTTTGGTTCCAAGCGAAATTCGGGTGATTCCTCTAACCCTGATTGTACGTGGAAGAATAAGGATCGTTTTGAGGTCTTTGAAATCCGGCATTAGAATGCTCGTGACCTTGAAACGCCGAGTTTAATGGACATTCTTCCGTTAAATGAGACGGATCAGAATAGCACCCACAAACAGTTTTGGGGAGTGACACTGGGTTTAGGGAGGCTGCTGCAAATTTGTGTTCCATAGCGTCGAGCTTCTTTTGCATTGCTGCAATCTCAGCTCGAACACCTATGGACACATCTATTTGGTGTACGCCACCCCTATTCAATGGTTGGGTTCCACTCTCCCACTGTAGTGATTTTTCAGCGAACTCTTCTAAATACTTCCAAGCTTCCCCATCATCTTTGGTCATAAAAGTACCTTGACATATGTTTTCAAGGCTCTGTTTAGTGTTTGGATTAATGCCCTCATAAATGATTCGGCACAATTCCCATCTCGGGATGCCGTGATGAGGACACTGAACTAATAGATCCTTGAAACGTTCAAAGCATTTTGAAAATGGTTCAGCAGGGAGCTGGGCAAATTGATTCAGTTCGCTACGGATTCGAGCTGTCTTTTGTATTGGGTAAAATTTCTTAAGGAATGCAGCGACGAATTCTTCCCAATTCGTAATAGAGTGTGCGGTGGTGTTATATAGCCACTTCTCGGCTATATCGCACAAAGTAAATGGAAGAAGTCGTAGACGCATAGCATCCACTGAAAGTTGTGACGTACCCATCATTGCGCATACGTTTTCAAATTTGGTAATGAAAACGTAAGCGTCCTCAATCTCGAGTCCGTGGAATTTGGGTAACAGATTGATATACTGGGGCTTAATCTCAAAGTTATCCACATTGGCTGGTGGTGTGGATAAGCAAGTCGAAAGAGGACCTCGAATAGGGTAGCACCTCTCCTGGAGAGAGATGCGGGGTGGATTCTGCGCACCAACGGACGGCGGCAGATTAGGATTAAAGAAGTTTGATGGATTCGGATCCATCGGTGTGGGTGTGGTAGTGGGTAAAGGAAAGGTAAATAGAGAAATATCGACTTCGGAGTCGATAAAGGGTACGCGGACTAAACGGGCACTAGAATCCCGTGTCCAGCCTATCTTGCACTAAAAAGGGTTAGTACAAGTGGCAGCGTTGACTTATAATTAGGGGTAATGAATGCGGTGTTTGCTTTTGAAAAAGGGATGGATTTTTGAAAAAATGATGCGACAAAACAAATGCAGCACACAAACTCTAGAATCTAGTGGTCACCTAGGTCCGGCTCTAGACCGCTCCTAACTGCCAAAAGACAAGTCGCAGGATAGAATCCTCCACTGCCTCTTTGTCTCCCTGTGGCCGGATAAGTGCCAGGTAAGTGGGAAGGTACTCCACTACGTAAGTAGTGGGCCTAATTAAAAACCACTAGCCTTAGACACACTCGCCTTAGGAACCACAAGAAAACGCGGATAAGCAATGAATTACCCACGGCCTTCTCTTGTCCTAATTGAGCGCGACGGTCCTTAGAGTCTTCTCTAGATTTCTTTTAGTTAATGTGGGTCAATGCGGATGCAAGTTTTGTGGTTTTCGGGGCCTAGAAGGGTAATGAAATCCCCACCTAATTTGGATTTGGCCGTGCCCCTTAATTTCCGTATTTAGAATGCAAACAACCAAGAAATCAAAATCACGCACAAATTTAATTTTGCTTTTGCGGCGCTGCGATTATTTGCAAAGAAACCTGCAGCAAAGTATTAGTTGGAGCTAAAAGAGGAGAGAGAAGGAGGTAAGAAATCACCTGAAGAAAAATTGTACAGAGAACCCTCCAAAGGGCCGCGTTTCCGCCGCGTTTGGGCACTTCCACCGCGCTTCCGCGGTTGAACAATGGGATCAATGCACAAAACTTCACCAGGGAGCTTCTATAGACTCCCTCTGCTCTCTGGTATATCCCAAAAATTTTCTTCAATTTCCAAACAGCTCCAGATTTCCTTGCAATGAACCACAACAATTCGTTTAGGGTTTGCACGAATTTTGATCTCAAAAATCACAATGAAATAAATCTTTCAATTCAAACTTTGATATAAAACGAATTAGCGCGCGATCCCCGGCAACGGCGCCATTTGATTTATGATTTTTGTTGTGTTTATCAAATGATCCCCGGCAACGGCGCCATTTGATTTAGTGTAGTATCTTGTATCGGTATTTAGAAATTTGTATAAAGAACTCACAATCAAAGAATTATATTTGACCGCAATCAACTACGGTGTCAGTTGTAGATCGTAAGCGAGTGCGGATCGTCCACAGGGATTGTGCGATTCGTTTCAATGTTTAATTTGTTTGAATCGAAAAGTTAATCGAAAAGAAAAGAAAACATGATTCAAGAATTTATCAATTGATTCAGGTGTCACGATGTTTAATCAAGAATCAAGAAACTGATAAACAAATCAAGAATCGGTGTTTCGATGATTTTTCCAACCAAAATGTCAAGAATCTAAATGAGGCTCGTAGGAATCGATCGGATCCATAGACGTGATGTAATTTCAAGATTTCGTGTTCTTGTCCTTCGAAGGATTGATACTAGATCGATGATGATCGATGAGAGTTAGGGCTTTCTTGATGAAACTAGGGTTTCATCGTTTAACCCTTGTTCTTTCATCGATATCATTCGCATTCTAGCCTCTAACAATTTCAAGAAACGATCGTAACTCCCCAATCTCGAGCGATATCAATCAAGAAAGCATCGCAACGAATTGGGTCGTCGATTCTTGAAATTGCTAAGGTTAACAAAACTCGTAGGACTCAAGAATCGATTTAAGATATATTACATCATCATTCTATTGATCGTCTCGACTCCTCGACGAGCGGAGTATTACTCAAACATCATCACACAGAAAGTATTCAAGAATTGAAAAGATATCATGATGCGAGAATTTAAAGAAAACAAGATAAAAGAATATCACCTTTTATTTATATCAACAATTTGATTACAGTCGCTCAAGAACTACAAGAGGAAGAACTAAATTGTTGAATTGGCGTCGCTCGGCTCCGTGAGTCGTGGATCGGCTTTGGACCACTTGCTCCGTTGAAGATCGGCTCGGCTCATAAAAGGTTGCAAGGCTTCTTGCTTGATGGGTACTCGGGATCTTGGCTTTTGATTGGAATTAGGGTTAGGGTTTCACACAAGTCCTCTCACTAGACTTGTGGAAGAAGAAGATGAAGAAGGAGATAGAATGGATCTAAATTGGCTAAAATGAATTAGTCTAGGATCAAGTCCCTTTTACAAGTGAGCCTAGGGTCTTATTTATAGATCACCCAAACCCTAAGCCTTTGGGTTCCCTCCAAAAGTTTGTTGAAAGACTTCTAGAAAGAGTTTGTTAGGAGCTAGCTTAGGCTTTAAGCTAGGATTAATTAAGCTTGGAAACCGTAGTTTGCTGATCTGGCAGAAACCCTTGGAGTCTTCTGGAATTTGAGGTATATTTCTGTACTGTAGGGACATAGGGAAGCATTTTGGACCAAAATTGAGTGTCTGATTCCTTGGACCCACCGCGGATCTGCGGCTCAAGCAAGCTCCTGCCGCGGATCCGCGGTGCTTTGTAGGGCTTGGGTTTTGGGCCTTCTTCTGTGGTCTTGAGATGCCATTTTGAGCTTAATTCTGATGTGTTGAATTGTATTTTCCCTTTTGGATTTATACCAGATCTGAAATCATTGAGTTGGCGTAACGTTTTAGCTGTACCCTGTAAGTTTTGGCCTTTCTGCTGGATTTTCCTGCACATATCTCAAAACAAGTGTTGCGCAAATGTAGGGATGATGCGATGCCATGAAATGTGGTCAATTTCCTTTATAGCATCGGTTTTAGAGTCTAATACATGTAATCTGATATTTTGCGACAGTTTTGCTAATATGTGAATTATGAATGCCGAACACTTCTATATGAATGCAAATGATTAGGAAATTCTAAAATATGCAATATTTTCGACTAATCAAGCACCGATCGAAGGAGCCCAAAGGCGCAGTTCAAGAGTTCAAAGCACTTTCCAGTAGCACAAAGCGCATTTTGATCAATATTAAGATCAAAGAACAAGTTTATGTTCTTCAAAAGAGGCCTTGCCTCAAGATCCAAGAACAAAAGTTCTTGTTCTTATCAAAAGGCTCTGCCTTTGTAGATCAGAAGATCTGTGAAGTAAAAGTACTTCTTTATTTTAAGGATTGGATCTTTGAATCCTTTATGTTTAATCAAAGATTTCGGTCTTTTTTTTATAGATCTAAGATCTTTTTAGAAGAGGATTCTTCTTTTTATGAGATGTTTTCATCTCTGTTGTTCAAGAACACGGTTCTTTTTACTTTGAAGATGAAGAAAAATCTTCTTCTTTCTAAGAGCTTGCTCTTTTTTTTGCAGAGGGTTTTTCTCTCTTTTTTTGTGTCTTTCCATATTTTAGACTTGAAGTCTAGGTCCTTTATATAGGGCCAAATGATTTGTTGAATTGGTTAGAGAGATCTTTCTCTGATTGATTTGGGAATATTTCCCACCGTTGGATCTTTGATCCTAAGGCTTCTGTTTTACAGAAGATAATCTTCTTGTTTTTAACAAAATTGGAAAAATCTTTCCATAACAGAATTTTAGTTCTGATTAATTAATAATTTATTATTAATAGATCTTTTGATCTGACGGTGGGGGAATTTTAATTCCAGCGCAGGCGCACCTTGCGCTAGCGCGCCTGCGCTTGACACGTGGCGCGCAGCGCGGAGCATGGCGCAACTGCGCTAGCGCGCCCGCGCTTGACACGTGGCGCGAGCGCAGCAGAATCTGAAGCGTTGCTTCAATTTAATTTTGAATTTTAAAGCAGAGCTTTGCTCTGATTGGGGGTGCGCTGCCTAAAGCGCAGCGCCCTTGGCGCTAGCGCGTCTGCATTTGATACGTGGTGCGCAGCGCGCGGAATCTGAAGCGTTGCTTCAATTTTGAATTTTGAAATTCAAAACAGAGTTTTGCTCTGATTGGGGAAAACATACGTCATCCAATGACCCGTCTCAGAAATATGTCATCCAATGACCCCGTCTTGGAAATACGTCAGCAAATGACCCCGTCGCGGAAATACGTCATCCAATGACCCCGTCTCGGAAATACGTCATCCAATGACCCCGTCTCGGAAATACGTCAGCAAATGACCCCGTCGCGGAAATACGTCATCTAATGACCTCGACATGAAAATACGTCATACAATGACCCCGTCTCGGAAATACGTCAGCAAATGACCATGTCACCCCGTCTCGGAAATACGTCAACAAATGACCCCGTCGTGGAAATACGTCATACAAT
The DNA here is from genome assembly GCA_030015575.1 of Agapanthus africanus. Classification (NCBI taxonomy): domain Eukaryota; kingdom Viridiplantae; phylum Streptophyta; class Magnoliopsida; order Asparagales; family Amaryllidaceae; genus Agapanthus; species Agapanthus africanus. The sequence continues at coordinate 51,142,132 of JASDDO010000019.1, forward strand.
GATCTCGTCTCGGAAATACGTCAGCAAATGACCCCGTCGCGGAAATATGTCATCCAATGACTATATCTCGGAAATACGTCAGCAAATGACCCCGTCGCGGAAATACGTCAGCCAATGACCCCGTCTCGGAAATACGTCATCCAATGACCCCGTCTCGGAAATACATCAGCAAATGACCCCGTCGCTGAAATACGTCATCGAATGACCCCGTCGCGGAAATACGTCAGCAAAATGACCCCGTCGCGGAAATACGTCATCCAATGACCCCGTCGCGGAAATACATCAGTAAATTGACCCCGTCGCGGAAACAGTCAACAAATGACCTCCGTCTCAGAAACAAGTCAGCCAACGACCTCCCCGTCGGAGCAGTGCTTCGACTCGGAAACAATTCAACCCATCCACCACTTGTGAGTCCTCTCGACTTGTAAGGGAGAAAATTCTCTTGTGAGATCCTTACGACTCTCAAGAGAAAACACACTTAGGGATCCTCACGATTCCTAAGGATAAAATACACCTACGAGATCCTCTCGACTTGTAGGAAGGAAAGTCTTTATGGGACCCTCACGGCTCATAAAATTAGAAAGTCTTAGGCAGCAGACCTGAACCTGTTTCCTAAGCCGTCGTTGTCCTGCAAGGAGATCAAGATAGAATATTTACGAAACACATTTGCTAAAAGGGAAACGCCAATATGAGATAAAGTATATGTCTTTTATTCATAAATTCAAAATGAATACAAGATACATGTCATAGAAAGAATCAAAATGGATACAAAATATTCTCTCATTCAGAAGTGAATACAAGAAAAGGAGAATATACAAAAAATCTTTAAGCCGGCGGACGATATAATAAATTCGTCAGTTCATCCTTCTTTCGCTGGGCCCCGGCTTCAAGTTTTGTTATTGCTACGAGACGGGTCTCCGCCTGAGACTGTTGAGCCTGAAACAAGGCGAGCCGACTCTGAAGCTCCTTTTCAGCAACCTTGTGAGCTTCAACCATCTCGCGGGTAAAGATAATGGCTTTATCAATAGCTACCACCTCCCTGATAGCTTCTTGAAGCACCCGCCAAAGTTCGTACGCATGGGTGGTCTTAGCAGTGAGTTCAGCTTGAAGTTCCCCCAAAGCATTCGAAGCTAACTCTCTCTCCGAAAACTTCCGATTGAGCCTCTTCTCGCACGACTGCAGATTGGCTGCGCACCGTTCGATCCATCCCCGCAGACTCGATTTCGAGGTTAAGATGTCGGAAGGAAGGCGGATGCATTCAAGCCCGTGTAGGCATGCCTCCACTCGACGACAATATTCGATCCAAAACACGCACAAACCATGTGCTATGAAAGGCAACAAGGAAAGTCTTCGGTATGTACCCCATTAAGCATGCATTCGCGACTATATGCCTGTTTAAATGGAAATGGTATCCAAAACGCGCTGATTTGTGGGCAACACGACGATAGTGTTCGCACTTAAAGAAAATTCCTAGGGGTAAAGTATAAAGCTCATGTACACAGGTGGGATGCACGTACAAATATATGTCAAATAGAAAAATTCAATAGAAAGCATTCAATAGTCAATAATAAGACAAATACATCGATATAAATATACTACTCTGCAGGGAAAAAATCACCAAATATGGGATCAGAGATACAGGGGTCAACAAAACAAAACACAAGGTTCTCCAATTCCCTCTCTGCCCTCTCCACCACGTCGAAGCGACGGTCTTCGCGAGGGGTTGATCCCCACCGATTAGCGCCATGCTCATCAACAAAAGAAGACATGACAGCCCGCCGGCCTCTTATCTGACCCAGTATATGAACCGAGCGATCCTTCAGAGCCTGGGTAATCAAGCATGCCTCGTGGAAACACTCGATCTTATCCTCCGCTGTATCAAGAATTGCCAGGGTCATCTCTGCCGGATGAAGAGGAATATCGGCGAGCACGGATAGAAAGATCGTACGGAGCCAAATGGAGCCTATAGGAAGAGGAGAGCCCCTACGAGTCAAAAGCTCGTACATCATCGCATCATATTGAGCGTCGGTGAGAAGGAGATCTGCTAGCCACGCAGCAAGGCGGGGAACCATTTCCTCGATGGGCACCTCCCATGGTTGCCGACGAGCGTGGGGGCGGTTGCAAGCCATAACCTGTGGTTTGTTTCTCAAGATGATCACCCTAAGGTCTAAATGGTTTTCTCTTTAGAGGGGAAGAAAGGCCTCGGCTTCTAGTTATAAAAGGGAGCATTCAATGCTATGCACAGAAAATGTTGTGCATGGTGGAACTATTCCCAAGGCCTAGAAAAAGGGGAGAGCATGGGAAATGAAAGAAGTGACTCATTGGAATCAGAGTAGGGAGACGAAACGACCCCATCAGCAGAGCCCCACGTGCATAGCACGTGAGCACCAGCCTTGCTCCTTATTGGAAATTAAAATGGTATCGCACATGCATAACACGTGAGCAAGGATTGAAATCCCCAGCAGTGCCTCATGCGCAAAATACATGAACACCAACAACAGTATGACAAAACTTCATACAGAACACATGTAAACATAAAAAAGGGGGAAAGGAAAGTTTTGTCATTCATACTCCGAAAATTCATACAAAAATAAAAGAAAATGTTTACAATAGTAAAACATTAAATCCGGGACACGGATTAAGAAATTCGGAGGTAAGGCCATCTAAAATGCTTCTAGCCTCTCTGACCATTCTCGTGTGCATCCTATCACGAATGCAAGCGTCAAGATCCTCGCTAATGTCCTCCGCCCTCTGATAGGCAGCGATTATCGTCGTCTGTTGGAAAAATTTGATGCAAGATATCAACAAGATTATCTCACCGTTTCTTCGAGATCAGGCCCATCAGATATACTGAGTGCACCATATCTTCGGCATCATCCAGTGCCTTAATCGGCATGGCTTTGTAAAATCCAGAGAGTGCTCCCCAAATTGCTCTCACTATAATCTTCAAAAGAGCAGAGCGACGAGAAAGTAGTCAACTGTTGTATTCATTGAAGCGACTCATAATCTCAGCGCATTGGGCGTTTGTAAACTCCTGGTTTTGACAATGGCTTTATGCGCGAATATCTTCATAAGAAATAATTTCGTTAAGATCGTACAGATGAGCGGCCATAGTATCTTAAAAGAGACAATTGCGTCAAGATCGTACAGATGAGCGGCCATAGTGTCTGAAAAGAGACATCGGTGAAAGTTTAGTGATAAAACTGATCAAGAAGATCCTCATTAAACAGACATTGGAATTCAAACAAATTCTTGGAAAAACAGGTTATGTTAAGCACGCAACAAATTCAAATTTGTGTGAATAAGGGTAAAACCATATGAAAAGATTTTCAAGAACACCAGGAAATAAAACTCCCGAAGGGTCCTCTTGATCTTTCAGAGCTAAGCTCTTCGCCAGAGGAATTAAATTCCTTTTATGTGAGGGAATTAAATTCCAGAAACTCATAAAAAAACATATGAGAAACAAAATCCCATGAACCCTAAAAAAAATCAGAAGGGAATGCCCGAGATATGGAGGTTTACTGCTAAAAGATCACATCTTTGGATCCCTAAGCGGATTGGTTTCAGAGGAAAGCAAAGCTCTCATAATGGATTTAAAATCCGGAAAGTTTGTTCAAAAAGAAAAAGTTCTTTCTGATGTGCAAGATCTTTACCTAAAAGGGTTTCTTTTGACAGAATTTAACTCTGGAATTACAATGGCAGAGAACTAAGCTCTGAGGAGGAGAATTAAATTCTCAAAGAAAACGAAGAAGGAAGAAGATGAAAGAAACAGTGGTTGCCTAAGAAACCAAACCCTTGCATTTATAAGATGTGACAAGGGCGATTCACCTCCCTGTTCCCCTAGACAATCCAATGGCTGTAAAAGTGACAGCGTTGCACTCCCGTGCAAGCCACGTGAGAACAACGTCGTGGGGGCATTTTTCCCTCATGAAAACTGAATAAAAAATATATAAAACCAACGGGAAAAGTCCCCAAATGGAGCATCACATGCCCACACGTGGTAGGCACTGCGCTTGACAAAACAAGGCTGAAACTGAGGCTCACGTGCAAACACGTGACTTCTATATGCAAAGTATATAGGCGCCTTCTTAAAACAAACAATTGGCCAAAAGAAGTCATGTGATAGCACGTGACTCTCTTTGATGTGCTTAATTTTGTGGGGTCACGTGCTACACGTGATGGGCTACTATGCCTTCTGAACCGATATAATTAAATTCTGAAATAAAAGGGATCAAAGCCCCATTTGGAAAATATTTCCTTAGACCTTTATAAACAGGAAAAATTGCGCTCTGTAAAGCAGAACACCGTTGGATTAAAAATTCAATGGTGATTAAAGAATCACCAATTTACAGAAGAAGATTCTGTATAGGGAAATACTTTCCTAATCTTGTGAAAAATATCTTCTGTAAAACAGAAGCTCTCGGATTAAAAATCCAACGGTGAATAAAATTTACCGATTGATCTAAAAAATCGTTTCTGGTTGATTATAAAATTAATCGAAATCTCTCAATAAAAGATTTTCTGAATAAATTGATTCTTTTCTTTCTCCTATGAATAGGAGCCAAGAGACACAAAGAAAAAAAAATGAAGAAGAAAGAAAGAGGATAAAAAAAAAGAGAGAAACCCCTTCGAAAGTTTAAAAGAAAAGAGAATTTAATTCTTCAGAGAGAAAAGGAAAAAAAAACTCTAGGTAAGAGAAGGAACAAAACACAGTGAATATCTCATCTCCCTTTCACCTCCATAAGAGTTTAACTCTTCTAAAAATAACTTAGTTCTTCCTCTGGTCGAGATCTGCAGAAGTAGATCTCCCCACAACTTGAGAATTTAATTCTCATCGGGGAGATCCTGCCATGCAGACCCAAAATCTAGGGGAAGATCTAAGTTCAGAAAATTTAATTCTCCCAAAAAGTATATAGGAATTTAATTTCTCTGATAAAACAAGGGTTTAACCCTTCATATGAGAACTTAGTTCTTCCTTATAGTGAAAGATCTGCAGAAGTAGATCTCCCTACAAGTTGAGAATTCAATTCTCATTGGGGAGATTCTGCTATGCAGATCCCAAACCTAAGAGAAAAACTGAGTCCTAAGAATTTAATTCTTACAAAAGAGTGGGCTTGAAGGTCTCGAAATTCAGGATCTCCACGTAAAAAAGATTGGCACCCAACATGATAATGACTGATCACGTGTTCCTACGTGAGCACCCTTGATGAACAAAGAGGACAACTGAGACTGGCTCACGTGACCCCACGTGACCCCCCAATTAGCGCTTAACACTCATAAAGCAAAACGGGAATAAATCAAAGGCTGTTTCCATTTGGGGTGCCTCACGTGATCCCACGCGACCCAATAACGCTTAGCGCTCAGAAAAGAACAAGGGAATAAACCCAAAGAAACAACGCTTCAAATTTTTAGTGTTTAACACTATTTCAAACATCTCACGTGGGAGCACGTGAGCGCTGAACATATACTAGTGTTGAACACTATGAAAGGCCAATATTTGTCAAACTCAGACTAAATTTTTCGAGGACCATCAATTGAGCCCCTCATGCTCAGGGTCTCCAAAACTGATCTCAGTCCCAAAGACAGCTAATGAGCTCTCAACAGATGGCATCTAAACTGATGTCCATCCCATTCCCCCCCAGTCGGGACATTGGTTCGAGGGTACATCTTTCCATACCTCCGATATATGTCGTTGTAATTCTTCAACGTCTTCAGAGAGATGGAGGATCCCAATAACCAATAACTTTTGGCGCATCCCTAAACTGTCAAACCAAAACCCTACAGACTATGATGTCTTTAAACCCCACAGATTATGATATTTTTAAACATGGACTATGAGGTCCTTAAACTCATGGACTATGATGTCCTTAAACCCAATGGACCGTAACGTCCTTAAACTAAGCTCTATAGACTATGACGTCTTTAAACTATGGACTATGAGGTTCTTAAACTTACGAACTATGATGTCCTTAAACCCAATGGACCGCAATGTCCCTATAAACTAAAGAAAATTCTGTTGAGTAGATCTTAGTCTAAAATTTGACTAACGTATCCTCAACAAATGTTTGAGTTAATCTTAATCTAAAACAAGATTAACGATCCTTAAACCAACCCAAACCCAAATCTAAGAAAATATGGATTTGGACTAATCCACGCCCTACAGGCGACAACATAAATTAGTCTCCGTATACAATCTACGGGCAACCAAAAATAAAACAAATATACATGACACGAAGTGACCATCTGGAGAAGGAGAAAGTGGTTACCGCTATGCGGTAGCATAATTAACTGCAGGAGCTTGCGCCTGCAGGGAAAAGCGTCCCCATAATCAAAAACCCCTCGTAAACAAGGGGGAATCTGACGAAGTCTGCTACAACGGCCACATTTGTCTAAACCTCCGATATACGGTGCCATAAATCAACTTGTCATCTTCGGAGAGGTGGACGGATAAAACCTAAATAGCATCTGCCCCCAAAATTCTGGCCGGACGTCCCAACGTCCCGGCCGTGTCTTTCGGCGGTGAACAGTGATCAACAGACCAAAATGTCCTCAAACTACAGTTTCGCCTCCAAAATGGCGATAAGAGACCGAAACGTCCTTAAACTAAAACAAGAGCCTAAATGATCTCTTGTTGGATCTGAAACAAGAATGATCCTAAAACCGTGTTAAGTAGATCTTAGTTTCAAATTGGACTAACGTATCCTTAACAAAAAACCAATCGAACCCCAACTGCTCACAAACATTTAAGTCGATCTTTATCTCAAAACAGATCAACGATCCTTAAATCAACCAAAACCCAAATCTAAGATATACGGATTTAGACTAATCCACGCCCTACGGGCGACAACACCAATTAGTCTTTGTATACAATCCATGGGCAACAAAAAATAAAACAAATACACACGACACGAAGTGAACTTCCGTAGCAGGAGAAAGTGGTTATCGCGATGCGATAACGTAATTAACTGTAGGGGCTTGCGCCTACAGGGAAGAGCGTCTCCACAATCAAAAACCCCTCACAAACGAGGGGGAATCTGACGAAGTCTGCTACAACGGCCGCATCCGTCCAAACCTCTGATATACGGTGCCATAAATCAATTTGGCATCTTCGGAGAGGTGGATGGATAAATCCAAATAGCATCTGCCCCCCAAATTCAGGCAAGACGATCCATCCCGGTTCGTCTCTGTTTTCGACGGTAAACAAAACGTAAGGACCCCGGTTGTCCTACAATATCTATAACTATTGGGGGTAAAAATATCAATCGCGCTCTGCTCGATTTAGGTGCTAGTGTTAACTTACTCCCGTATTCTATCTATAAGCAATTAGGCATAGAAGAGTTGAAACATGCGCACTGCACTCTCCAGATGGCCAATCGATCTATCACCCACCCTAGGGGTGAGTTAGAGGGCGTGTTAATCAAAGTCGGGGAATTTATATTCCATGTGGACTTTATAGTTTTAGATACACAGCCTGTGGCGAACCCACGAAACAAAATCCCGGTGATTCTTGGTCGCCCTTTTCAAGCAACTTCCAATACCGTAATCAACTGTCGTAACGGCTCTATGAACCTATCCTTTGTGTAACGACTCTGATTTTACTGTACGAAAATTTTTAAGTTAATATGCAGAATGGAGTTTGCAAGCCTGAGTACACTTTATAAGTTATTTTTGTTTAAGAACAGTAAGAAACCACTTGTAGTTCACTGGTAAAGCCTTTGCACTGCTGTGACATAGCCCCTGTGTTCGAATCCCCTTAGACACATTATTTTTCTGAATTTTCTTTTAAACTTTTTGGAAGCCCAAAAGTTTACACGTGCACTGCACATAAAAATGAAAAGTCAGGGAAAATAAACATGTGTACAATGTTATTAACAGCGAGTAGGACACGTGGCCAAGATCCGACGGCTCCCCTCCATAAGATGGCCGACTGTAGGGTGTTTTTCGTCACTCCATTAAGATGGGAATACACGTCGCTTATCTGGCGTACTACAGATTCCCCCTGCCTAGGGTTGGTAGGGGTTTATTAATTGTGGGGATCCGAATCTCCGGCAATCGCGGAATAAGCTGCCGTTAATTACCCCTCGCCTTTGGATCGAAGGAACATCCGATTGACGGGTCAAACTGGTCATGCGAACTCAATGTGCAGTGTGCGTGTGTTGTGCAGTGAGGGGTTTTGGATATATCGGGTCCCCCGCAGAGTTTACGGATAGCGGGCTGGGGGTCAAGAGAGCTAGCAGTCCCCTTACGGGGTGCGGGGTAGCATCCCGTTAGAATTTTTTTCTAACGGGGGAGGTATGTATGTATATAAATAAGGGAAAATAGCGTCTAAAGGATGTAAGAGCGCCAGCGCCCCACGTGCTTGGCACATGAGCGCTGGGCGCCAGCAGGAAAAAGGGCTTTGCTCCTACACTGGAAGTTGTACTCCCGATTGACTTTTGGAGTTGAACTCTTGACAAAGAGGACAAAGGGGCTTGGCCCCTGCATTGGGAGTTTTACTCCCAAAAAGAAAAATTTATTATTATTATTATTATTATTATTATTATTATTATTATTATTATTATATATTGAGAAGTTAAACTCCTAAGATATTTTTGGAGCTGATGAAAGGGAACCCTTTTCTTCTCTCTTAAGCACTGGATCTTCCCCAAAATGGGGTTTTTAGATGTGGGTCTCCTTCTTCATCCTCTTTATTTGCTGGATCTTGGAGAAAAGAGAGTGAGATTTTAAAAATCTCCCCTTTTGGAGATTTGATGGAAGATCCGCGTTCCCCTTCAAAGGTTTTGTGGTAAAAAACTATTTCTTTTTGGAAGAGAAAGAGTGGATCTCTTAATTTAATTCAAAAAATGAAGAATGTTTAGAACCTTGAGCAAAAAGAAGGAGGCACACAAAACCTAATTTTTGGGGAGAATGAATTATTATTTCATTTCATCATCATGTTGTCTTTTATAGGCTTACAAATTTACTTATAGCCCCTTGAGCTTTACAAAATGGCATTTTGCCCATCCCATGCCTCATGTGCTCATTTCTTTTGCACATGAGCCATGCGTTTTATAAAAATTTGGCTTTATGCCCATTTTTCTTACATTCATGTATGAAAATTACATCAAAATTATTTATTACATAATTTTCATTTTGGCATGGGGGCGGCTGGCCGCGGGGCTCGACTTGGGCATGGGCCCACTTGGCCTGGGCTTGGGCTCACCTGGATTGGGGTTGACTTTGACTTTGACTTGGTCAACCGGGGTATAATTTTTGACCCCTAACCTGTACAGTGTTTTTCATCACCCTATTGAGATGGGAATACGCATCGCTTGTCAGGCGTACTACAGATTCCCCCTGCCTAGGATAAACGGAGTTTATTGATTGTGAGGATCCAAATCTCCAACAGCCGCGAACTAAGCTGCTGTTAATTACCCCTCGCCTTTGGAGCGAGAGAACCTCCGATTGACGGGTCAAACATGTCATGCGAACTCAATGTGCAGTGTTGTGTGTTGTGTCTTGAGAGGTTTTAGATATATCGGGGGTCTCGCAGAGTTTACGGGGGTCCCGGTACCAGGAAAGCGGGCTGGGGGTCAAGGGGGCTAGCAGCCCCCTTACGAGGTGCGGAGCAGCGACCCGTTAGAATTTTTTTATAACGGGCGAAGTGTGTATGTATATAAAAAAAGGGAAAATAACGTCCAAAGGACGCGGGCGCCAGCGCCCCACGTGCTTGGCACTGACGGGTATCCCGTGGGGAAAAATCCCCATGCTCTGCACTCAAAACCCTTGGCCTACCCCCTTTACCCCTGCACTGTTTGATTTCTCTGAATTTAAACATACACTTCAATTTCATCTTTAAATCTAATTTTAATGCATTTTAATTCATTCTTTAAATTCCAAACCCTAATTCCACACTATAAATACAACCTCATACCCTAGCCCCTTCACGTTCTGAAAATTCTAGCTAATATCCTCAAAATTTTCTAAGTACAAAAAGAGTACAAGTGGAGTTAGCAAGAGACCAACTCCAGCGAGGAATCGAGCAAATTCCGGCAACCCCGCGATGCCACAACGACCTCAACCCCTTTCTTTCTCAAAAAACAAAATCTAAAAGTATGTCCCCTCTCATCATCCCCCTTCTTCTTTAAAATCACTTTTCAAAACAAATATCGGTAAGTGGAGTTAGTACCGATGTAAATCTTCTAAACTATAGAATCTCACTTTTTAATTACATATTGTTCGTCCAACTTTTACATAATATTTGTAACACTATTATAAATGTTTAGAACCAATTTTCACTCTAAAACATCATGTTAAATAACTTAAATCTCACTTTTACATGAAAATACTATGAACTTTATATACGTCATTTTTCCTTTGTTTGTACATACCTTTAGAAAACATCACAGGGTAATGACCTACCCCTCACATGCACACATGTTTATATAGCACGATATATCTTGATCATACTTTTGATACAATATTTCATTAAAATACCATGAACTATAAAAACCCGGTTTTCTTTGAATTGTATTATCAAAACTCTTTGCGATTATGGCTCTACAACCCTTTTTAGGGGACCCGTTATTGGATGTTGTTGATTATCGCACATCCTATGGCTAGTAGAGCGAGATGCAGACCTCTTCACGGAGCATTCGATCTCGAAAGATTTTTAATACGATTTTTAAGAAAAAAATGAGATTTTCTATTTAATAATAAAAATTAATTTTTAATAATTATATAAATATTATTAAATCACTTATTTTCAAGATATAATAAAATTCCATGTTTTCTAAAAAATAAAAGAATGACAAGTTTTATCAAAATACCCTCAACTTATCCAAAAGACAAACTTTGCACTAAAATACCTTGAACTATCCAAGTTAAACTATTATCACTAAAATACTTCATATTCTTGAAATTCATAATTATGGAAACCCTAAATAATATAAATAAATACTCGAAGTTTATTTTGAAATTATATAAAATTGTTTTCATAAAACCCCCTCGAGTTATATAAAATTACATTTAAAGACTTTAGTAAATATAGGTTTAAGCGGGATTGATTCTCTTAAGCCTCAGAGAGCCGGAGAAAGTGAGTGCTTGCCTATTTAAGGTAGAAAAATTTAACGGTGTTATCAATGGTAATTGTTCTGGAAAAAGACACAAATCCTGCCGTCTATGTGTAGCAGTTGCAGATAACTCCCAAACCTAATTCAGAATCCAAATCGGTTCTAAGTGTCTGACTTAAGTCTGAGTCCAAATCAATCTGAGTCTAATCCAAATCAGAATCCAATTCAACATGAATCCAATATATCAAACATAAATACTTGAACCTGAACCAAAATACCAGAACAATATCAACATGCAAACATGACTTGACTTGACCGAACAATGGTTATAACTTGACTTGATTACATGACTACTTGTTTACATCCTAAACCTGATTACATGAACAAGTTGTACCCATGGTATCGGCAAGTCTTGTAATTATAATTAACACAATATATATTATGGGGTTTAACAGGGTAGATTGGTACGGAATGTGTTAAAAGCGGCACGATGATGGACACTAAAAGACACCTACATGAACTCTCGTGCCGTTGTCCCATGGGTTTTGACGGGACCTTTTACTTACATGTTACCATAGTCCACGGGATAGTTGGACTCCTCTCGTATACACTGATATACTCTGTACCAAGTTACAAACAACTACGTTAGTATACCAAACATATACCTGTATAAATTACCAGTTCTTTCTCTTTACTTGTTCTATTCCACTTTTATCTTTGGGACTTACCGAGCGCTAGTTCGCTGACGATATTCATGTCTCTTCTTTCTTTGGAATGTTCGTTAGGAGGACCCGATTCGCAGGAGACCAAGCCCAGCCAGGAGGACTTGGATTAGTTCACAGATGAGCCAGACTTCTAGTCTTTACTTATACTTACCTTTTCATTTGTATGCCACTGTTTAAGCATTGCTTTTATCATTGTACATTTCCTTTTCAAATAAGTTGTAATGTAAAGAATGAATGTTAATAAAAGTTGTTGTTTATATTACATCTCTTGTTATTCTTGTGCATCATTTATTTGTATTGCTTATTTAAGCTTAGCGTGTTTACTTATGAGTAAATACGTCGCGTACCCGCCACGTTTACTTCCCCGTATCCTGGGAAGCGGGGCTGACACTTTGGGAAGATGACAATTGAGCTTAACCTTTTCAGGATAGAAAGTCAACCCTCCGAACCTTCTGCTCACCTAATTGATATATGTTCTGTCAACGAGATAGCTTCCGATAGTTGCGAAGTTGAGGAACTTTGCTATAACGATCACGACGCCACTAGAACGTTATTGTTTGATCCATCTATTTATATGAGTGAGGACCCTTCTGTCGACAAGTTCATCCCTGAGTCCGAATCCTTTGACTTGTTGCAAAAGTTAGTCGGGCTTTCCGAGTCAATCTCTTACGCTGGACATGAACCTCTTAAAGAGTCCGAGTATCATTCCCTTACCCTACCTTCTATCGTCTCTCCGCCGACACTAGATCTCAAGCCACTACCATCTCATCATAAATATGCATATTTAGTTGAGAATGAATCCTTACCCGTTATCATATCAGCTTCTTTAGTTTTAGAGCAAGAGCGAGTTCTTTTGTCGGCCTTGAGATATAATCGGCAAGATTTTGGTTGGACAATGGCGGATATCAAAGGAATTAGTCCTTTGATTGCTGAACATCATATACGTTTGATGGATGAAGCCAAACCAGCCCGAGACCCACAAAGACGGTTGAATCCCGTCATGAAGGAGGAGGTAAAGAAAGAAATCGTCAAATGCCAAGATAATGGTATAATTTACCTAATATCTGATAGCCAATGGGTAAGTCCTATTCATCTGGTCCCTAAAAAGTCTGGCATCACGGTCATAACTAATGAGGCTAATGAGTTGATCCAAACACGTACCTAAACTGGGTGGTGGGTATGTATTAATTATAGAAAACTCAATGCCGTAACGAGGAAAGATTACTTCCCTCTACCTTTCATTGACCAGATGTTGGAACGATTAGCCGGGCATGAATACTACTGTTTCTTGGACGGATACTCCGGCTATAACCAGATTCCTATCACCTAAAAGAATCAAGATAAGACAACTTTTACTTGCCCTTTCGGTACATTTTCCTATAGACACATGCCTTTTGAGTTATGCAATGCTCCCGCTACATTTCAGCGGTGTATGATGGGGATATTCTCGGACATGGTCGAGAATTTTCTGGAGATATTTATGGACGATTTCTCCATATTTGGGGACTCCTTTAAGGAATGCCTACGTCATTTTGACGCTGTTCTTACCCGCTGTAAGGATAAGAATTTAACTTTAAATTAGGAAAAATGTCATTTCATGGTACAAGAAGGTATTGTCCTCGGGCATATCATTTCACGAAAAGGCATTTAGGTAGACAAAACTAAAATAGATGTTATGCATAACCTTCCTCCTCTCAAATGCATCAAAGATGTACGATCCTTTCTTGGTCATGCAGGATTTTATAGGCGATTCATTAAGAACTTTAGCAAAATTTCTATACCTTTAACTCTTCTCTTGGCCAAGAATACAATATTTTACTTTGATTCGGATTGCGGGGATGCTTTTGAATTGCTTAAAAGTTCCCTCACTACAGCCCCCGTTCTGTCATCTCCGGACTGGAATCACCCTTTCGAGCTTATGTGTGATGCATCCGATTTTCCTATTGGTGTAGTCTTAGAACAACACATTAATAAGATGCCTCATGTAATTTACTATGCAAGTAGGACCTTGAACGAAGCCCAAATGAATTATACAACTACTGAAAAAGAACTCTTGGCAGTTGTATTTGCATTAGAAAAATTCAGGTCATACTTAATTGGCTCCCCAGTTGTAGTTTACACCGATCAATCCGCCCTAATACATCTCTTATCGAAGAAGAATGCTAAATCTAGGCTAATACGTTGGATCTTTCGGTTACAAGAATTTGATCTTGTAAAACGAGACAAGAGTGGATGTGAAAACGTAGTAGCCGACCATCTTTCACGCCTTTCTTCTTCGCCAACGTTGACCGTGCCAATAAACGATTCCTTTCCAGACGAAGAACGCTTGACCATAGCCTACGAACCTTGGTTCGTGAATATTGTGAATTATTTAGCAACGGGACTTCTACCCAGCGAATGGTCAAAACAAGACAATCACCGATTTCTATCCCAAGTAAAACATTTTTACTGGGATGAACCTTATCTGTTTAGGTATTGTCCCGATCAAATCATTCGCCGAAGTGTCCCTAATAATGAATTCAAGAGTGTATTGTCTTTCTGCCATGATCAGGCATGTGGCGGTCACTTTGGTCCAAGAAAAATGGCGGAGAAAGTTTTGCAATGTGGCTTTTATTAGCCAACGTTATTTAAAGATGCATATGATTATTGCAAAACTTGTTCACGGTGTCAACACATGGGTCGGATTTCACGGAGAAATGAGATGTCACTCCAACCTATCTTGATTGTGGAGATATTTGATATTTGGGGAATTGATTTTATAGGCCAATTTCCTAACTCTTTTGGGAATTTATATATCTTATTAGCGGTTGATTATGTCTCTAAATGGGTGGAAGCGGTACCATGTCACACTAATGACAACAAGGTTGTTATTAAGTTCCTTAAAGAAAATATCTTTTCGCGATTCGGACACTCTCGCGCTATAATTAGCGACAATGGGACGCATTTCTATAACCGGTCTTTCAAGACTTTGATGCAGAAATATTCGATCAACCACAAGCTTTCAACGCCCTATCATCCCCAAACGAGCGGGCAAGCTGAGATATCTTATAGACAGATCAAATAAATTTTGGAGAAAACGGTTTCTAAGAACCGTAAAAATTGGTCCACCAAATTGATGGATGCTCTTTGGGCATTTTGTACCGCTTATAAGACCGATCTTGGTATGTCTCCATACCGGTTAGTGTTTGGGAAGGCTTTCCACCTTCCTGTCGAGATCGAACACAAAGCAATATGGGCTATTAAAGAACTTAACTATGATTTTGATCAAGCTAGCAGCTATCGGAAGCTGTAATTAAATGAGCTAAGCGAACTTCACGATGAAGCTTACGATAATGTGGTTATAGTAAAGAACCGGACAAAAGTGTTCCACGACAAAAACCTTTTAAGAAAAACTTTCACGCCGGGACAACAAGTCCTTCTTTACGATTCTCGTCTTCATCTTTATCCTGGTAAGCTAAGATCTCGTTGGAAAGGACCTTTTGTGGTGCAGTATGTGTACCCGCACGGTGCAGTGGATATAAAAAATGTTAAAAACGGTTTTATTTTTAAAGTAAATGGGTATAGATTAAAACCATATTTTTCCGCTGACCCATCGGAGGAGCTCCTGTTTCTACAGGAGCCGCTTTATCATAACTAACTTTCCTCCGCCCCACCTCCATATTTCGGTAACAATATTTCATCTAAGAATGGAGGTGAGTATAAAAAAAATATATAACCGAATATCTGTGCATGCCAAAGAATAAGTTTGGGGGTAGTTTTTCATTTATTTTACCCCTAATATTTTCCTCCTAAGTCTACAGGTTTAAGCGCTCAAAGTACATTATCAGTGAGGACACTGCTGATATATCATTTGGCATTAGGCACTATATATGAAAAAATGGATTTTTTTGGAAATAAAAGTTAGAAAGTGAAAATACATATGAAAAATAGGAAGAGATTTAAGAAATGCAAGAAAATTATATATTTTTAAAACGAAGCTAGCAATAGGTAGTCATGAGCTGTTGTCCCAAGGGTTAGTAAGATGGAGGGAATCACTAATCTGAGAATAAAAATAAGTCTGAAAAATAGTCCCTATTCTTGAGTCCAAACTTCTGAATATTGATACCCTACTATACGCACTTCCACACATCTTGAAACTTGGGATATTAGAGGACACATTGAAATGCTCTTGTCTAAAAGCCTTAATATGAAGGAAAAAAATATATAAACAAAAATATAAATGACATAAAATATAAATGGCGAAGAAAAATGAACACTGGTTTTGTAATTACTTAAGGCGGCATAAAAAAATATAGGTATGGTGCCTTATCACCTAGTGCCTTAGACCAACTGATTTGAGATTCACTGTTAAGCCTTAGGTGTTGCAAAACTAGGATATTGCTAATTACGCCAAAAAGAGTGAGCACATTTGGTAATTGGTTGGTTAGTACCTCAAGAAATATTAACGGTCGCATGAAGAATGTGTGAGCGATTCCATCTAAAACATTCACCGACTAAAAAGTACTAAGGAAGATGGACAAAAGTATGATAGCTTGAATTGAATTCAGTAAGTGTAGGAATGTCTTTTACACACACGTAGAGATATATGATCGATGTTTGGAAGAAAGGTAGGGAGGAAAACTAAAGACGGTGTTTTATTGAGGGATGAAGTGATTTCTGATATCTTTTCATGACTATTAAGATAGGGCTCATGGAAACTAAAAAGCTAGTGTAGTTTAAAACTCTTATTTTCAAAGTCTTTCTTTTATAAGTTCCTTATCTTTGTATGTAACTTTCATCTTATTTCTTTTATGGGATTTTGTGGGTGTAATCCGCTAAAAACCCTCAGGAGACAACACTCCTCCTAGTAGAGACATCTAGAGATTTAAAAGCTTGTTGCACGTGCAATCATGTTGCCTACGAAAGTGTGCTAGTTAAGTTTTTCTTTTTCTCTTTAATAACTATTTTACTCGGGACGATCAAAAATAAGTTTGGGGGTATTTGATTAGTCTAAAATATTGCACATTTGAATGAAGATTTTCCATACTATTGTTAACTACGAAATGGTATTAATTGTAAATATAGAACATATATGAGTTTATTTGTAAAAATATTATTATCATATGTTTCTTCATTTTAATTAATATAATTAGGGAAAATATATGCATATAATATTTAAATGAAATATTAGTAATTAAAATATGCATATCATATCAATATTCTTAAAATTTAATATCATATAAATGGTTGGAATAATATCTCAAAAATACCAAATGCTACTAATACTTTGATTTGAGATATTGTGCATATACTAGCTCAGGTCTGGAATCCAAGTAAGAGATCCAAATCAAATCGGGATATCGGAACAGAATCCGCCAAATTTTAGAAGCAAATCGAGAAATCAAGCAACGGCAGAGACTCAGAACGATATTTTCAGAATCTATACATCAAAAGGATCTCCACATATCAAAATAAAAAGCTAGAAGAAAATTCAAAAACTAGTTCCACTATGATGCGGCGGAACCGTGGCCAAACATGGCTATTGTTGGGGTCAAAATTTACGCCCCGGTTGACCAAGTCAAAATCAAAGTCAACCCCAAGTCAAATGTGTTAGTGTATATACCCTAGGGGCCATTATTGTATCATACTAGCTTGTATATTACTTAATGTAAGCTTGGGATATTCACAGTTATATGACAGTCTTGCTAAATATGGTAGTATGCTACTTGGTTTTTTCTATCTTAATATGTGAGTATACGTATTGATAGAGCTCTTAGGATCTTGCTTGACTACCAGCGTTGTGATGGCAGTCACACTAGTGAGGCCTGGGTAGTCTACAAGCACATCCTTTTTCAGGTCTCTAGTCATAGGGTTATCGAGACAGGGCATCGATACTCCGGAGTAGACTAGTGTGTACGCTTCTCATCCCAGTTGGGAAGATGGTCTGTCCCACAGCCGTCAGTACGTCGTACTGGAGATAGTATACAGGTGCTCGTTGGGTTACGGGTACACCGGACAGGACTCATGGGGAATTGTTGGATGGTATTATACCCGTCGTCAGTTAACAGTTCCCAAGTGACATGAGTACAGCATAGTTCGCAGATTTGATACTGCTACTTCGCCTCGAGTGTGTCCCACCGTTCTTAGATTGCTACCCTACCACGGCTCAAAGGAGTCGTGCAAACAGGTAGCAGTTGGGTGCAGTCCCGAGCACTTGGAGGCAGTGGCGGTTAGACAGGATTCGTCTCTCCCGGTATTGGGAGTTGATATCGCATTGTGTCAGAGAGCCATTACGCAAAGTCCCTGGCCAAGGCAAGCGAGATTTACTGGTAGGTTCCAGTTGTTTCTCAGGGTGTAATGGGCTACGCTCCGATACGACTTATACTGCTATTAGGGGACTGACGCTTGCCGCCCCCTAGGCCCGATATGCGATAGTCTTACACGAACAGACCGGACTGTACGGAGATTGTCACATCAGGCTCAGTAGGAGTTCAGATGGGTTTCCTCATCGGCCTTCTTATCGATATCTACCTGGGGACCGTTACGTACAGCTAGTGCCGCTTGCGGTATGTGGTTAAACCCACTGCCAGCGTAGTAGTCGAGTCTTTAGAGTCCCACACAGAGAATTTCCCTGCTCCGGGCGAAACGATATAGAGGTCGTATGGTTTTACGACAAGGGTTCGGAAGCATACGTGTGTTTACGCACGTACGACATTCGGACAGTTTTTACTAGCCGGCTTTGGTTTAAGCCAGTTTCTAGTATCAGGTTATTGGATTTATACAATCTAAAGTTTTTCCGTGTTTTCACGGATAGGAGGGGCGTTCTCGTAATTTCGCGAGAAGCTTCTAGAAGGATGGTGACTTGAGGGTTAAGGTGGTATTTGCATTTATTATGTTAATAACTCATTTGTGTGATTCATCCATGAAGTTAATGCATCATTTATTGATCTAATGACTCATGAGATGAATCACTCATATGAATGAATGAAGTATGGTTGTTAAATGATTTAATTTATTTATTTCATTAAACATTATGCTTCATATATATTCAAATGAGTTCATTATCTCTTCTCATTCTCTTGCTCACCTTCTTCTCCTCAAGCTCTCTCTCTTCAAACCCTAATCCTCCCCTCTCATGTGTTTTTACCAAGGATTAGAAAAGACTATTTAATCCATAACCCTTCTCTATATCACCTAGGTTGCTTAGATTAGCACTTTAAGAAACCTAGTTACCTCAAGTTAGAGGTGAAGCTTAGAGTATAGCTCTCGGGTGGATCATCTATTACGTGGAGGAGGCCGAGAAGGACGTGGATAACGAAAAGGAGAAGGACACGGTTCATTATGTATAATCACTTATCATAGTAGTTCACAACTTCTATGTTTCTTGTTAGTTATAGTTTAGCAAAGATTCTCGGTTAGTCGATATTTATGCAAAGAACAAGATCGTTTTTCAATTTTCCGCCTCCCCGCAAGTCGTGGGGTGTTGTACATCGACTTACAAAATAGGCCCAAGCCCAGATCAAGTGGGCCCATGCCCAAGTCGAGCCCCGCGGCCGGCCTCCCCCATGCCAAATTGAAATCATATAATAAATAATTTTGATATAATTTTGTATGCATGAATGTAAGAAAAATGGGCATAAAGCCAAATTTTTGTAAAACCCATGACTCATGTGCAAAACAAATGAGCACATGAGGCATGGGATGGGCAAAATGCCATTTTGTAAAGCCTAAGGGGCTATATGTAAATTTGTAAGCCTATAAAAGGCAACATGATAATGAAATAAAGATAATAAGTCATTCTCTCAAATTCTAGGGTTTGTGCCTCCTTCCCCTTCCTCAAGGTTCTAAAACCTTCTCCCCCTTTTGAATTAAATCAAGAGTTTAACCCTTCCTTTTTCAAAAGTAAATAGTTGTTCACCATAAAACCCTTGAAGGGTAGCTCGGATCTGCCATCAAATCTCTAGAAGGGGAGATTTTAAGTCTCGCCTCTCCTTTTCTCCCAAGATCCAGCCAACATAAAGGAAGAAGAAGGATACCTATATCCAAAAATCCCATTCCAGGAGAATCCGAGGCTCAAAATAAGATCCAAAGATTTTTAAGAGTTTAACTCCATTCAAGATCTGTTGGAGTTTAACTCCATAAATCAACCCCCTTTTTAGGAGTTTAACTCCAAATCTATACATAATCCCTGTTAGGAGTTCAACTCCAAAGCCCCCTTAGGAGTTCAACTCCTAACCCAGGGGCTAAGCCCCTTTTCCCGCTGGTGTTCCCAACGGTCGTGTGCCGCGCACGTGATCCACAGATGTCCATAGGTCGCGTGCTGGGAACGTGACCCGCGCGCGCTAAGCGCCCACATGCGCCTCACGCGACCCGCGGGCGCTCAGAGCCCAGAGGTCGCGTGCAGCTCACGTGACCTGCTGGCGTCCAGCGGTCGCGCGCTGCGCATGTGACTCGCTGGCGCCCAGCGGCCACGCACTGCGCACGTGACCCGCGGACGTCCAGTGCCCACGGGCTGCGCACGTGACCCACGGACGCCAATCGCCCACGCGCCAGGCACGTGACCCGTGGGCATCCAACGTCCACGTGCCATGCACGCGTCTTTAAGACGCTCCTCACCCCTCATTTTCCGTGCACTCCACACCAGAAACACGTCCCCCGTTAGGAAAAATTTTCTAACGGGGCGCTGCCCCACACCCCGCAAGGGGGCTGCTAGCCCCTTTGACCCCAGCCCACTATCCGGGCAGCGAGACCCCCGTAAACTCTGTGAGGCCCCCAGTATATCCAAAACCCCTCAAGACACCCATACGCACACTGCACATTGAGTTTGCATGACCAGTTCGACCCGTCAATCGGAGGTTTCCTCGCTCCAAAAGCGAGGGGTAATTAACGGCAACTTAGTCCGCGGTTGCCGGAGATTCGGATCTCCACAATCAATAAACCCCGCTTACCCTAGGCAGGGGGAATCTGTAATATGCCTGAAAAGCGACGCGTATTCCCATCTCAATGGGGTGACGAAAAACACACTACATCTATATGCGGCGGATCCTCAGTCCAATCAGGGCCGTTGGATGTGAGATTTTAGGATCATAATTTTAACTGCATATATTCACAGATGGCATCGAGGGTTTCTGGTTTCAGGGACTATATAAAGGACCAAGAGCTGTATATTTAAGATCATCATCGAAGAGATCAAGTGATTCTCGTATCCGAGTGATCATCATCTATTCATTTACCTCCAATAAGAGAGAGATCTAGAGTAAACAAGGGTTCTTGTAATTTACTTTCCAAGGAGAATTGTAAATGCAATAGTTGATTAATAAAGGTAGTTTTTATTTTAATTCTTTTTGCAATTATTTTCCGCATTTAATTTATGTACCTACTTTTACGCAGTACTTTTTTGCATCTTCATTATGCTTTCATTCACCTTCATCTTCTCTTCTAAGTTAACCAAGAGCGAGTAATTCCTTACTTGCTAGGGTTTGTAGGATAGGGTAGGACAATTGATGAAAAATCTTCTAACTTTTTTTATACATTTTAAAGTTTATAAACTATAGCAAAACAAATGTTAACCTCCTTATCGGGCAAACTACTAATTTATTGATAGTCACGACCACGATTTGAGATTGGTTGAACACTTGTTTTGTTAAGAGCTAGACATGAATAGAAATCAATGAAAGGAAAATAGTCGGTAGTGGGAAATCCTAGTTTCCTCCAAGAACCCTAATCTACATTCATCACTATCGCACTAGCTTTAAACTATTAAAAGATAAAAGAGCCATTTTTAATTATTCATCCATTACTACTAAGTCCTATGAACCCTACAAGCCTTTTTATTATAAATTTTATATCCGTTTTAAAATATAACGACAAACAATCACCCATCTTTCATCAACTCGTCTAAAGTAAGAAGAGTTCACGTTTCCCTGCGGACGACCCGTACTCATCGCGGCTAGCTACTAGCAACACCGTCTTGATTGCGATTATTTACAAAACACTTCTTTTCGCACGATCAATCAAGTACCCACTAAAACATGATTTTAAAGCATCAAGCAACGTGGCAGAATACGAGGCCTTGTTAGCCGGGCTACGAATCTGTTAGTTATGTATATTCCCTAGAGGCCATTGTTGTACATATGATGTATATTATAGTGGATGCTTGGACATATATAGAGAGGACTTTCTTGCTCGACATGATAGTATGCTATCTGGTTGCTCTTTGTCTTAACAAGTTGACTTGTATTGTGATACTGTCTTGCTCTCACATGTTGACTAAGCCCTTAGGATGTGTACTTGACTACTAAGACTATGATGGAGATCATACTGGTGGGACCAAGGTAGTCCACAAGTACATCCAATAATTGTTCCTAGTCGATGGTGTATCGAGACAGGGTATCGATACTCCAGAGTAGACTAGCGTATACGCTTCTTGACCCATATGATGGGCGATGGATGATCCCACATCCATTGGTGTTTGACATCAAAGATGGTATACGGGTGCTCAGTGGAGACTGGGTACACTGAACGGACTCGCAGAGAACTCCTAGTTGGTATTATACCTATCGTCGGATAGCAGTTCTCTGGTGACACTGGTACAGGTTAGTCTGTAGACCTGAGATCGTCATAGAGTCTTGTGTGATTCCCACTGTGCTTTGATTTCCACCTTACCACGTTCAAGAGAACGTGTAAAACGGTGGCTTTTGGGTACAGTCCCAAATCACATGGAGGCAATGAGCGATAGGAGGGGTTTCGTCTCTCCCGGTATTAGAGGTTGATGTTGCGCTGTGCTCAATTGGCTATAACTGGATATCCCTGGCCAGGGCTGATATGGAGATCTACTGGTAAGTGTTATCAATAGTTTCTCAACCCGTTATGAGCCTCACATCGGCACGACTTATCGGTTACTGGGGTTTGACGTTTACCACCCATAGACTGATATGTGACATATCAGATGAAGAGACCGGACTGTACGGTAGTGTTACTGACAGGATTTACAGGAGCATGAGCAGGCTTGCTTGTTGATCTTCTGATCGCTCAATACCCGGATGGCCGTTACGTTTAGCTGACCGCTGACGGCTTGTGGGTGACTGATATGATCACCACCCACTGTCGGCGTATTGACGAGTCTGTAGAGTCCTACACAGAGGTTTTCTGGCTCAGGAGAAACTGAGTAGGAGCACATATATGATATGTGCGGGACCGAGAATAATACGAGTATGTGATACCGTATTCTATTTCTCGCGATATGTGATATCGGTCGGTTGTATGTACTATAGTCGGGTTATCGGATCAAGTGTTGATTCGATAAAATGATACATATTATATTAGTCGGTTATATGTGATATAGCCGGATTATTAAATCAAGTGTTGATTTAATAATTTAATTTATAATTATATTTGATATATTAAATTACATTAACTAATATATGCTCACTTAAGTATTTCTTTTTCTCACTTTTGATACATTTAACATATATGTGATATATGTTTATTGTATTGTTTTCTTTTGTTCACAAATTATATATATGTGATATATATTATTGTGACATGCTAGGTTAGACATGCAACATGGGTGTATGAGACTTACACCATGATATATGATAATGGTGGGATTTTATTTATTTTAAGTAATTCAAAATTGCTTGGATATTTGTCATGGTTGAGCTTGGATGAAGCTTGTAGAGACATTGACTTGGTCCACCAATTTTTTTTTTACCTAAGATATTTTTTAACCCAACCCTTATCACTTAGCCATGGTTTATTCTCTACATGGGTTAGCCATGACATATACTCACCGTGCTTGCATTTCTAACCTCAAACTCATTATTCGTTCATCTTCTTCTTTCTTCATCTCCTTCAAGCTCTCTCTCTTTGATTTGAGGAGATAAAAAAAATAGTGAGAAATTAAATTCTAAAGTGAGCAAAATTCCTACTTCATCACCCTCTTCTAAATTAGCCACTTAGATTAGAGTGTTAGCTTCACTAGTTCCATATTAGTGAAGAGATAGCTTGAGTCCGTATTTTCTCGACGTAAATCATCTTGGATTTTGAAGACTTCTAGCAAGCATGCATCATTCACCTTGTGGAGCCTCTCAAGAGCCCAGGAATTCTTTGATCACAGCGAAGGGACCACTACTTGGAGCATTTGAAGTGAAGGACCGGTCTAAAAAGGTTGTATTTCGCATCCACTTAGTTGTAAAGTTGTTTACATATCATATTGTCTAAATCTTTAGTTAAGATTCTAGGGTTAGGATTAAGTAGCATGGCAAAAATTTGAAAATGGCATGGACGATGCCTCCCGAAACCTTGTTGTTGTGATAAGTAACCCTACAGAATTGCCTTCGGAGTAGGGCTGAAAACCATCCGGATACGCAGCGACTCCACGCTGGTCGTCGGCCAAGTAACCGGGCGTTTTGAAGCCCGAGAACCACTCATGGTAAAATACTTTGCGGAGGTAAGAAGACTTCGGAAAAAATTCGACAAAGTACAATTGGAGCAGATTCCCAGAAATCTGAACACCTAAGCCGATACCCTGAGCAAACTTGCCTCCTCCTACTCGGCTAATCACAAGAGAAACATCCTTTTTGAAATCCTGCCACGACCCAACGTGGAAGATAGAGAGACAACGCTCCAAATCTACACGATCTAAGAAGATACCCCGGATTGGAGAAAGCCCATTGTAGAATTTCTGAAAGATGGGATTCTTCTGGATGACCGGGCCGAGGCGCGTCAACTACGAGCAAACGCTCGCCATTTCGTATGGAGCAAAGAAAACCTATACAAAAATTCGTACACTCAGCCCTTGCTCTGATGAATCGACCCCCACAAAGCAGACTACATCTTACGAGAAATACACGAAGGGGTCGGAAGGGCGCATCAAGGGGCCCGCTGCCTGGTCTAAAAGACGCTGCTCCAGGGATACTATTGGCCGGGAATACATTGAGATGCCGAGAAAATGGTCAGAAGATGCAAGAGCTGCCAACTCTTTGGCAGCATCCCACGTCTCCCCGCCACCGAATTATCGCCACTGAGTTCCCCTTGGCGATTCGCGCAGTGGGGGATGGATATGGTGGGCCAGCTTCCCGCAGGAACGGGTGGACACAGGTACATCCTTGTCACCATAGAATACTTCACGAAGTGGATTGAGGTCATGCCTATCAGGAAACCAGACGCCGTCTCTACGATAAAATTTCTGCAAAACAACGTGATTTCCCAATTCGGGATCCCAAGGTGCATCATCACCGACCACGAAACCAACTTCGAGAAAGACAAAGTCAAGGAATTTTGCAACGACTATCACATATTAATGAAGTTCGCCACGGTCGTCCATCCCCAATGCAACGACTATCATAAAGTCGAGGGCTCCGAACTCGCCCGGAAGGAAGCCAAGGCGGTTGGGTTAAGGAACTACCTCGGATACTATGGGCACTACGGACGTTGGAAAAAACACCTATGGGAGAAACCCCGTCCTGCCTCTGCTATGGTACCGAGGAGATGGTCCCTACAGAAATCGGATTGCCCAGCTATCGGGTCGAGCACTTTGACAACGAGGCCAACACCTCAGCACTACGAAGTAACTTGGACGTCTTATTATAAAAACGAGATCAGGCGAAAATCAAGATGGCCGCCTATCAGCGGCAAATCTCCCGCTACTACAACGCCCGAGTTAGGCATCAAGCCTTCAAGACAGGAGACCTGGTCTTACGACGAAACGAGTTCATGGACCAAGCGAAGCTACATAAGTTCTCCCCAAAATGGGACGAGCCCTTCCTCGTGACAGAGACACTGCTCGGTGGAGCCTACCGTCTTCAGGACTCCAAAGGGCGCAATTTCCCTTGGCCATATAACACCGAAAAGCTTAAGTTGTACAGATAAACGTGTTCCCCCTTTTTTTCCTTTTTCTCGAATAATGTAATTTCTTTCCATATCAGTTAAATTTTCCAAACAAAGTCCTCATGCAAATTAGACTTCGACAGCGACCCGCAACCGCTCCCTTTCTTCCTTTCCTCGGGTCCGAGTTAGGGGACATGGAAAGGGCACGGGTTGGCAAAAAAAGGGGGGATGAGGATAGGGAAAAGAGATATAATGCGCGGCAATCTTGACCACAAGAATTTTTTTTATTACTCGAAGGTATTCTTGGCTCCACAGCCTTACAACCATTACAGTAAAGGAGGAAAAGGATTAAGAAAACATTGACGATGTTACTCGTAAGAAAGCTCCTCCAGCCTAGCCCAAGCAACCTCCACCCGCTCCCTCTAGCGATGCCCATGGACCCTAAAAGCTACAGATTCACCGGGATCCCCAACCACCGAACACGACGCCACCACCAACCTCTGTTGAAAACATTCAAGAAGAATGTCCATCGAGCGATTCCTCCGGCTCTTCGAGATAAGGCCAAGCTCATGGGCCGTATGCATCTTATCAAACGCCTCGTCCATCGCCTGCGGGGACAGAATATTATAAAGACCCAGGGACGACCTCCATATCGCTTAGATCAACACTTGCAAGAGAGGAGATCTTCGGGGAAGAAAACGCCCGCAGTGCCCCTCCAAACGACTTATCACAGCTTCATACGTCGCCTCGGAACGGTCAAGACCATAAAAGTACACATCGTCTCGGGACACGATCTCCCTGATGGTGTATGCGCGGCCCGTCATCTTCAAGAAACGTAGCATCTAAGAGAAATTCGAGCATGCCTTCGACATTTATAGCCTCAACAAGAAATCTTCCAACGGCTGAGATCTTCTCGCGCTATGACGCAAATCACAGGATGTCGCACTTTCCCAATAAGGAACGACCACATGGAACCTGATTGCATGTCGCACCTTCCTTAAAATACAGGTCAAAGAAGGTTGAACGACATTTCCCAGAAAAACATAGAATCTGGGAAGCCCTCGCCAAAGGGTGGCCAAGCAGTTTCCTGCTCGGCTCATCCGCTGAAGGCAGCTTCCTGCCTGACCACTCCGCGGATCCAAAACCCTCGCCAAAGGGTGGCCAAGCAGTTTCCTGCTTGGCTCATCTGCTGATGGCAGCTTCCTGCCCGACCATTCCGCGGATCCAAAGCCCTCATCAAAGGGTGGCCAAGCAGTTTCTTGCTCGGCTCATCCGCTGAAGGCATCTTCCTACCCGACCGCTCTGTGGATCCAAAGCCCTCGCCTAGAGGCGGCTGAGCAGTTTCCTGCTCGGCTCATCCGCTGAGGGCAACTTCCTGCACGACCACTCTGCGGACCCAAAGCCCTCGCCAAGAGGGCAGCTTCCTACCTGACCACCCCGCGGATCCAAAGCCCTCGCCAAGAGGTGACCGAGCAGTTTCATGCTCGGCTCATACGCTAAAGGCAGCTTCCTGCCTAACCACTCTGCGGATCCAAAACCCTGGCCAAAGGGTGGCTAAGCAGTTTCCTGCTCGGCCCATCCACTGAAGACAGCTTCCTGCCCAACCATTTCGTGGAGCCAAAGACTTCGCCAAAGGGCGGCCAAGCAATTTCCTGCTCGGCTCATTCGTTGAAGGCAGCTTCCTGCCCGACCACTCCGCGGATCCAAACCGCTCGCCAAGAGGCGGCCAAGTAGTTTCCTGCTCGGCTCATCCGCTGAGGGCAACTTCCTGCCCGACAACTCCGCGGACCAAAAGCCCTCGCCAAGAGATGATCGAGCAATTTCATGCTCGGCTCACCCGCTGAGAGCAGCTTCCTTTCCGACCACTCCGCAGACCCAAAGCCCTCACCAAGAGGCGACCGAGCAGTTTCCTGCTCGGCTCATCCGCTGAGGGCAGCTTCCTGCCCGACCACTCCGTGGACCCAAAGCCTTTGTCTAGAGGCGGCCGAGCTGCTTCCTACCCGGCACTTTCAAAGTCCAATTCAGACGCGGCGCACGATCAATTATCACCTCGACTCTGGGGTGAGTGGGACGCCGACCTACCTATACTTAGTGTCGTTCAATTTATATACTCAACGCACGATCGTCACCTTGACTCCGTGGTGAGTGAGACGCCGACCTACCTATACTTGGCGTTCGTTTGATTTATATACAAGACGCACGATCGTCACCTTGACTCTGGGGTGAGTAGGACGCCGACCTACCTATACTTGGCGTTCGTTTGATTTATATACGCAGTGCACGGTAGTCACCTTGGCTCCGGGTGATGGCATGCACCGGTCTATCTATGACTTGGCTTTCGTTAGCTCGTACATCGCGCTTGCCCAGCACTCGATGCCCAACTTCGCATGTACTAGACATCCGATGGACACCGACCTATCTACACTTGCGAAAATAGAAGCACTCTGAAAGCGAGAAAAATTACTTGCGAGATAAAAACACTTGCAGATCAGTATACTTGCGAGCTAAAAATACTTTATTTATATCCAAAAATTTTATATAAGGAATTATGGGCTCCCCAGCCTTATAAAATGCCCGGAGGCTTCCAAAATTTAGTGATTGAGGCGCGATAGCTCAAACTGCCTTCTTGGCCGCCACCTCCCCTTGATCGGTGCCTCCTTATGGGGCTACAATCGCGACATCCGGCACAGCGCTTCCGCCCGCCACCTCGCCTCCCTCGGCTGGCTCGGCACCACCCCCTGCGGCACTTCATCGGCTGTAGGATACCTAGCACGAAGGTCTTGATCTTCGAACCCGGGCATGGTTTCCTTAACGGCATCGAGAGCGTTGTGCCACCCGATGGCCGTGGAGTCGGCGAGGTTAAGGTAGAACTGGTCAGAGGTCTTGTACTCTTCCACGGCCCTTTCCGCTTTTTCCTCCGTGAGTTTCGCCACCTCGTAAGACGCCTGAGCACCCCGCTTGAATGAGCCCTCTTCCTCTTCATGGCATCAAAGAGCCCGTTGACCTTCCCCCTATCTGGGCCTGGATAGCCCAGTTAGATTCAGTCAGGAGCCGATGGGACTCCTTCAACTTGGCAACCGTCAGACCCTCCGCGACCAATCTCGAATCAAGGAGGGCCGCCTTATCTTCCACCTATTGTAGCCTGGCAAGGAGTTCTTCTTCTCACGAGGAAGATTCGCCCGCCTTCCTCATCGCAGAGGCCAACTCCTTGGACTCCATTGCAGCGAGGAGAGAGCAATGCAGGAGGACTTAGGAAAACGGGAGCCGTGTCAGGAGATAATATATATATATATATATATATATATATATATGTACTCGGAGAAATTTTGGGAGAGTTACCGACCTGAATGGCCTCCTGAACTATCGCCACCACTTGTGCCTTCATGGTGCCTCGGGGAATCTTGGTCCCCGCTGCCTTCTCTGTGTCTGCCAGTAAACCGTCGGCCATAGAGAGCCCCGAGGGCACCTCGATACAGATCTCCTGCACCTGAATCCCGGGCTGAGAGGGACAAGAAACCACCCTCTTCTACCTCTTGAGGAGGGATTCTGTAGAAGACGGCACTTCCGTCCTAGCCCGGGGGGCCGGATCTCACTTGTGCTTCTGTCCTCCCCGCGGCATTCCTCCGGAACGGGGGGCGCTGCGGGAGCCTTAGCTATGGGTGCTTGCCGGGGAGCCGCGCTCAGGAGCAGGCCAGGATGAGCTTGCGCCACCGCCCTTCCTCCCATGGGCCTTGGCGGCCATGGCAACCATAATCTTTGAGCGATCCATCGGCTCTGCAAGATACCATAAGAAAAGATCATAGACCAAAGAAAAAAAACAGCAACTAAATTTAAGCAAGTCTAAATAGATCGGCACAAGCCCTAACTCACCCACGAAGCGTGTGGGACCGAGTCCCGCCCAGCTCAAAGCCTGCTCAGAAAGCAGAACATCAGCCCGCTAGATCGGTTCCCATTGAGACACCACTCTTGCCTCGGGAGCATTCGACTGCCTAAATCTAGGACAGTCGGCCCTATGCCACTTGATGGGCACCGGCCAATCCTCACCCTTTGGTGGCTCGACGAAGACAAACTTCTCTTTCCACTCGTATATGGAAGAAAGGACACCACTATCCTGAACCAACAGCCCTACCCTTATGTTTTTTGAATGAATGATACACCCAGCTTGGTTCATCCTTGCTGGTACCGGGATGATTTTTATAGCAAAGAAAAGAAAGGAGTATGATCAAATCAAAGGGGATCCGATCAATTTTCATTCCTGCCTGAAACGCTTCCATGTACAGGGCAATCTCTTTGCCCTGTACCTGGTCTGCTCGCTTGCCCTCCCAGGCCAAACGATGTGAATAGCCAGAGGGTATATGAAAACGGGCCCGGATGTCAGAAAGCTCATCCAGACGGTTCAAAACTGAGGGCAGATCGTGGTTATTCCCGATGCGTGCCTTGGGGGCCCTTTTCTCCCCCCGACGGCGAAGGATGAGGGCGTCATTCCTTCTGGGGGGCGAGCCTGACATAGAAGACGAAGACGAAGATGAAAAAGAAGAAAAACTCTCTCGGCTATCAGAAACCGAGGAGGAAGAAAGCATGCTGGGCTTAGCTCCAGAAACTGAAGCCTCATCGTTCAACTCAACCCTTACTACGTCAATAGATATTTCGAAGGAAGACATCTAGCCTGATTCAAGAAAGGTTTGGCTGAATAAAAGTTTTGACAGCTGAAGTTCCCGCCTAAGCGAATGTGCGCCGGGAAATCTTCAGACGACAAAGAGATGGCTAGGGTAAAGTCATGGCCGTGGGACGAAACCCCTATTTATACACTCAGCAAGAAGGCATCCAATGGCCCGCATCCGTTCCTGCCCAAACGAAGCGTCACACCAAGCGTCCACCGAGACTCCACGAGGCAACCGGCCATTGGACACGTAACCTCTCGCCAGGATTCGGGTGACAGCCACCTACGTCCTACCACTCAGTGGAGGACACGTGACGCGTTGTCACGACCCGAAATATTAGCTCGTAACCAGCACTTGAATCACGCAACGCCTAAAGGCGTAACGGAATTCAAGTAAGCTGAAACCCAGAAATCTAAACCTTGTTAAGAAAATAAAAGAGGTGAAGTTTTGAAATAAAGGTATAATGAAATCAAGTTTTCTTAAGTGCATAACAAGGGAACATAAAAAAATGCAAGTTTATTTTACTAGTTTGAAAAACGAGTTTCATCTTTTTTTAAAAAAAATTGGGCAGCACCTCCTTTGTATTTTTGATCCAAAACCACCAATACAAGATAATATAAAGGCATCCCCAAGCGAGAGCTAGCTTTTCGCCAACCGGCGGATCACAACCACGCAAAACAGTAAATATCAGTATACGGCGCCCAACGGCGAAGATCACCACAAAAGATAAAGAAAAAGCAAGACATAAACCCCAAAGCGAACATAAACCCATCGTTCAAGTCTTGCAACTACAAGTCTTACTAAGTCATCATTACTTATACAAAAACTAGTTTGAATTGATGGAGTTGACTAGATACAATATGAAATATAAATACAAGAGTGAGTACGATACAAATGTCCCACCTACCAAGCAAACCACCCAAAAGTAGCTATGTGCCAGCGATGCTGCTACTGATCCGTACAGTCAACCTACAAGAACTGTGGCACAACGGGGGTGAGTTGCCAACTCGTGAGTAGAAAAACATCAACAAGTAGAAATCGAATAAACAACAATTCGTAGGTCAACTATATCATGAGGGTAATACTATGATATCTAGGGTGACCGGGTCTGTATATGTGCCAACACTAATATCAATACCTATATGTATACGGATATAATCCAACAATATAATTAATGTATGTATACATGTGGATCTCGTCCAACCATATAATCAATGTATGTATGCATGCGGATCTCGTCCAACCATATAATCAATGTATGTATGCATGTGGATCTCGTCCAACCATATAATCAATGTATGTATGCATGAAAGTATGAGGATATAAATCAATGTGTGTCCTTCGCGACACATCAAAATCATGGAACCTGAGTGTCCAGCATCGACACTCGAAATATCATGAAACCCGTGTCCAGCATCGACATGTAAATCCTCATATATCGGGCTCCGTCAGTCCGGATCGTCCCACGGGCTCCATCTGTGAAATCGGCCCTTGGCCCCGGTAGTACGGGTCGGCCCGTATCCATTTCTCGTCTCTGGTCAGTATCCTCCGGATAACCGCCAGGTCCAACCAATCACCGGTAGGTAGTAGTCTTTCTGCCAGGCTTACCGTCTACTGCACAGCCATCCGTTCTCGCCCCAGGGTACCATACCGGGTCCACTATGTACCCACAATCGGCCTCATCCAACTCCTCGAATCAGGTTTCACATGTCATAAGTCTCAGAACCGAGAAAACGCATGGTGGACGCACTGAAATATCATATCAAGAGAAACCGGGTTTTTAAAACAGTACATGCTTTCTTTTGAAATAGCCACGGTTCTCAAATTCAGAAATCTCATGAAAACAACATATCTCAATGCGTGTAATCATAAAGCATGATGTATGCGATATATAACAGAAATGTAAGCATATCCGAATATCATGCAACATGAAACAGTGATATGATATATTAAGGGAAAACCGCTCTTTTAAATGGATCCGGTTTTTAAAATAGTGCATGCGGTCCCCAATTCTCCAAAATCAAAGCCAACATCATCTATGTATGTACAAATGGTATATACGCAAGCATGAGTGTATAATATGTATGTGTGCCAATATGGATGTACAAGTGGGTATATATGCAAGTATGAGTGTACAATATGTATGTGCGCCAATATGGATGTACAAGTGAGTATATACGCAAGTATGAGTGTACAATATGTATGTGCGCCAATATAGATGTACAAGTGGTATACACGCAAGCATGAGTGTACAATATGTATATGCGCCAATATGGATGTACCAGTGGTATATGCGCAAGAATGAGTGTACAATATGTATGTGTGTCAATATGGATGTACAGGTGGTATATCCTGATGCAGTGATTCTACTGTGTAGTGACATGACAATTATCGATGATGAAGTGTGTGAACCGGCAAATCTGTGTAAGTGAAACATACGCATCATCGATAATGGTGCAGGTGTACTAGCACAGGTATAAGTAATGCAATGCGAATAACATGAATGCAGTATAAGGTAAATCGTTAGCTAAAAGCTATAAGGTATACGTGTCTACAAGACCGAGTCGGTGAATCTATCAATCGGCATCCAGCCTCACAACATCGCGTACGGTATAATCTATCGTACGGCATCCTCTAGTCAAGGGTATGGATCAAACATCAAGTCAAACTCATCAGGTATGGAGAATCATCGTACGGCGGTATTAAGCTATCAGGGATCCTATCAACCTATAAGACGAGGAGGGTACGGACCTAACGTCTCGTACGGCTATCACTCACGATTCACAACATCTATAAATATCTCTATATACCAATGTCCCAGGTCACATCCGCAACAATCTCATATCAGGGGACCGTCAGGGTATCAATCATCTCAATCGACTCGCATCCGTATACCAACATATCATCAAATCATCATATTGCGTCATATATTCTTTTCATCGCATTTATATCCCTCATCAAGTCAATTTTACAACTACATTCTACCTTTACTATAAGCATAAGTATCTAATGTAACATACACACCCGAACCATACAAACAGTTTTTGAAAGATGCGAATCGCAGTTTTGAAAGTAGGGGCTACGGTGTTTTTAAAGAAAAGATATCATTTGAAAATACGTAACGTCCCTCAAGGTATCTGTTTAAAAGATGTATACGATTCTTCAGTTTAAAAATAAGTATGGTTCGGATGACGCATCTACGTCGACTATCTAGTCCTATAGTACCCTAAACGGCAATATCAACAAATATCATCCTCAAGTCCCGTCATCACATACTAGTCGTATCATATCGCTTCTAACTATCCTTAGTTTCTAATATGGTTTATCTAACTATCTTTTTACTCTATCTGTAGTTTTCTATTAAAGGTTTCATTAACCATAATCTACATATAAATCGGCTTCCATCAAAGTGTGCGGGGGTGCTATACGCCATCCACCCGACTTCCCCCGTAGATATAGATCTACTCACCTTGGTCTTCGCTTGCCGAAGTCGATGACGTCACGCTTCGTCGCATCGGAATCCACGGGAAGATACCTACAATAACAACACATATCGCAACGCTATTAAAATCAAGTTCTGAAATCCAAACGGCACTCGGATCGCCTATAGGTCAGAACATATAGCCCACGCGTGCAAAAACGAGTAAACAACCCATGTTGTTGATGTACAAACATGCAACAACCAAATACAAATCCAAATATCAAAACCTAGCATTCAAAATACGGAAAACACATCCAAAAATCACACCCAAGTGTTCCCAGATTTTGACTCAGGCAAAAAGGAGTTGCACAAACAAGTCTAGGGTGTTGTACATGGTGTATATGACCTATTGGATCAACCGCGACACCAAAACCCACCAAGTGGCCGGCCACATCACATGGAATTCCGGCGATCTCGGTTCCAGTGGATCCAATGGGGTTCATCTGGTCAGTGTGGTCTCCTAGTGCCCTAATTTGGTCCCTGGTATTGTTTGCAGTCCTCAAAAATTTCCCGGGTTGCTCCAGATTTCCCTGCACGCCCTATATACTCACAAAACCAACATGAACAAAATCCTAAATCCGTATTTTGGTTTCTATACTAAATTCCAGGTCTTTCAACAGCCAATAGAGTTCACTAATTTCCCACAATCACCTAAACCCTTCTCTAGAAATTTCTATCTTCACAACCATCAACCCAATTCAACTTCTAAACTATTTAAAACATAAGAAAACTAAAACTAACTAAATGGAAATGATTATACCTCATGGATGTCACTTAAGCAAACCCTAGAAGTCCCAATGTTGTCAAAATCCCACTTTACTTGGTCCATTGCAATGAGGGTGAGGAGGTGATCATTTTTTATGAAAGGGGTATAGGGTTTTGACAAGCTTTTGGAGGTGATTTTTGGGGTTGTAGGTGGAGGGAAAGGAGCTTGAGGAAGAGGAAGAAAGAGATGAAAATGGTGGAGGAAAGAATAATGAGGCAGCCCCCCTCTCAATTATTCTCACACTCTCTCTCCAAGCATGCTTATTCTCATCATTGTGTCCCCTCTCTCTCTCTCTCTCCAAATCATCATTACACCTTTTTCCCTTACTTTTCTCACCAAAAACACATACATCCAAACAAAACAGCACAAATGAAATAACATGAACATGTCATGGTGCACTAACCATGAAAAAAACTGCAGAAACACGAATTTGGCTTAATCGTGATTAGCAGTGCACTAATCGGGGTTTTTTTAATCCAAATTGCATAAAATAAATTTTTAAAATACCAAATCCTTTAAATATATTTTTAAATGAATAAATCATTTTAATTTCCGTTTATTTCACAATTATTGATATATATTTATACCCATTTTCGAAAACCCCAATTTCACAAAACGGGCAGTTTTCGGGAAATATATTATTTTAATATTAAATTCCAAAAATAATATTTTATATTTTCTGAAATGTTACACGCGTAGCCCAACTGGCCGAGTGAACGAAACGGCGCCCTCCTTTTTAGGCGCAATCATTTCACTGATACACTGACGTCACCAAAGATACGCACGGGAACTGAGGCGCTTCGTGAGCCGCCACGTGGATCTAGAGATTCAAGACGAGTATCCACCAAACGGTGTATCTTCGCACAACAACCCATTGCAGAGGAACTTAGGCTGAATCGTCAAAAACCGAGCTTACCACTCTCAATCCCGACCCATAAATAGGTCAAGGCGAGAGTGGGGGGCTAATGATGAGGCTCATAAACGAGTATTTCCCAAATCACTACACGTGACGGATGAAGTGTCATCCGCCAAGCTTGCTAAACTCATGGGGGTTACGGAGCTGGAACAAGTATGATGCATCAGGGACATCTCCGGAGTACCTTACACATTTCGCCTAAACAACCATTCGACGGCTTTCCTCCGAGCAATTCTACAGCCGAGCTTCCTCGGCCACCGAGCTATCCACCGAACTAAGCTTCTTTGGGTTCCCTGTTCAACCGAGAGCATGGAGCCCAAGCGTCCCCGTAACGGCTCCGTGTATCTCGCCACGACGAGATCTCCGCCGCTCCACGACCCTCATCTCACGCTAGCGTATTCCGCCATTAACGAGCGCATCCGGTCATTAATAGGCATGTCTCGCCATCAGCGCGAACGTGATGCAGAGACATAACGGACGGCGAGAATCTCGCACTGGTCCACTTCATGCGACCACTATATAAACCCTCTCTACCAGACGATCCAGGTAAGTCAAATCGATTCCAATACGCCGCCACGCTTCCCCTATACCTCGGTACTTACTTGATCGTCGGAGGGTCCTACGATGGTTCTCCACCCCGGGCCTTCCTTTGCAGGTAACCTGGCATCAGCGACATCCAACAACCCATTGAGATCCACACATTCCCATTGAGATCCACACGTTCAATTCTCACTCCCAATCACAACCGTTCAGAACCGCTTGCGGCAAAATCGACGGAGGACAACATCTGAGGGAGATTTCGATTTCCATCAACGTTCGACTAAATAGATGCGAAATGAACTGAATTTGGTATTCTTTTTTGGAAGACATCCTTCGATTTTTGTATAGCAATATCCTTCAAGGTGGAGAGTTTGACACATTTTCAAAGTTTAGTGGTCCTATCTTAATAATCTATAAAATCTGTCCATTATTTTCTGGTAAGCTACTTTATTTTTGTCAAACTCTAGCAACCCTAAATTTCTTATTACTTAATCAAGCTATGAAATACCATTTCCTTTTTCAATATGCATTTATGTTTTATTATGTAATTGATAGTTTTTAATTGCTTAAAACGACACCAAATATTCATTATTTCTCTTACAATACTCTAGAAGAAAAAATCTCTGACTCCACTGGAAAGTAGATGGCGATGAAAAGAGCTCAATTTCTGCTCGTCTCCAGCAAGTGAATACATCAAAAATTATTAATACAGATGCTATCCATGGATAAAGCGAGGGTTGTCTGCTCGTCTACAGCAAGTGAATATATCAAAAATTATTAATACAGATGCCATCCATGGATAAAGCGAGGGTAGGTGACCATTAGGCGGAGCATGGCATTTTCACTAGAGGGGTGATGGATGTTCTTTTCGGGTCTTCCTCAGATGTTGTCTTCCGTCGATCTTCCGATGGATTTTGGAGATGAACTCTTGTTGCATGTGGGTCTCAATGGGTTTTGAGGAGATTGGTGATTTAAGGAGCTTAGCGCCGAGTACCTGCAAAAAAGCCCCGGGATGGTTTGGTACCACCGAGTACCCTTCGACAATCAAATTAGTACTAGATCCGAGCACCGTAACGGCTAAGTGGAATAAAAAACGGCTTACTTGACCCCTCTGTGATGGGGGTTTATATAGCGGTGGTAGCACGCAGCAGCAGGCGCGAGAATTTCGCCGGCAGTTACGCTCCCGACGTCACGCCCGCGTAGAGAGCGGATCGCCCATTAATCGGGATCGTGATGGCGTGGAACGTGGGAAGTTGCTGGCGGAGAATCAGCGCGTAGCGAGATTTACGGAGCGGCGGTTACGCCTGCGAGCAGCGGAGTTGGTCGGAAGACCGAGGAAAACGGCCTCGGCGGGGGAGCTCGGGGACGAGCGAGAAGGCCGAGGAGTCTTGGTCTTGTGGGAGCTCGGGGCGAGCCGAGGGGCCGAGGAGGCCAATTTGCAGGGGGCCCCGAGGAGGGCCAGCTTGCGCTTGCAGGTCGGGTACAGGGGTAGCCTGGTTGGTCCCTGTGGGCCCTTTCTTCTTAGTTCTGGGACACGTCATCTGCCACGTGTCCTGATCTTGGGAATCACCAATATCGAGTAGCATCATTAGCCCCCCACTCTTGTCCCGACCAGCTAGCGGGTCGGGTCAGGAGTGAACTGCCGGGCCGTCGGGATGTGTTCCCTCCTAAGGTTTCGTCGGGACGCATTCCCGGGCTGTCGGCTGTCTTATCTGTTAGCGAATCAGGGCGAGATCTCTGCATTTAAGAAAGGTGCGCCGGTTCGTGCATCCTGCCGTTTAAGTGACGGTCTACGTGTCAAGCGTCGGTTGGCCGACGCGACGTGTACAGACCTGCGACGCCCATAGGGGTGCGGTCCAGCGTGAGAACGACAAGTGGAGCAATCGAAGCCGTTGGATGCGAGGAGGTGTTTCAGCGGGAGACGAAGGGCGCCGTAGGATGAGGTCGCTCGCTGTGATAAATAGGGGTGGGGCCCGTTCCAGAGCCCCTACTCTTTCATATTTTCTCGTTCTAAGTCCTGGTTGCTCGGCGCTCGTCTTCTTTCTTCCGCTTTCGTTTCCTGAGGACCCTTCTTCTCAAGGTTAGATGTCTTCCTTTGTCGAGTCAGTAGATGTCGTCGGAGTAGGTTCTAGGGACCCTTTAGGTGAGCATGAGTCCACCCGGGGAGCAGGGGTCGGCCCTTCTTCCCGGGATCGCATGGCGGGGGCAGCCCCCAGGGAGGAGGTGGTAGATACTGCCCCCGGCGCCTCGTGTTGGGTGAGGCATGAGGACGAGCTCGCCAATGCTCGAGCTCGCTTCCACATCCCCCCGCGATATACGCTTCGTCTGGCCAAGGAGGGAGAGAGGGCAGACCAAGTACGGGGCAGGGAGATCGCCTTGTACTTGGAATATATTTAGGGTGGAATGCGCCTGCCCTTCTCTCCTGAGGTCGTCGAAGCGCTGAACTTTTTCGGGTCAGCCCCTGGCCAGTTAGTGCCGAACTCGTGGAGAATTCTCCTCGGATTCCTGATCCGCCTGAAGTTACAAGCGATTCCTTTCAGCCTCTCCCTCCTTGATTCTTCCCTCATCTTCAAAAATCACCCTGGTGGTCGAGCGGGTGACCCGAGGTGGGTCTACCTTTCTTTTAGAAAGCGACAGGGGGCCCACCGGGACAGGGGTTGTGGCCCTGCCTTCTTCCATTCACGACTGGAAGAAGAAGTTCTTCTTCATTCTCCCCCCCCCGAGGGCGAGGACTGGCCCGTGCCTACACAGTGGTCGAGGGAGAAATGCTTGCCAGGGATCCAGTCCAGCGACCCCGTCGCGGTGAGAGTGGCGTCGTGAGAGCCCATCCCCCGTTTCGACGTGCTGCTGTCTGAGAGGGTCCTGAGTTGGGCCGGGCTCAGCCCCGTTGAGTTCGTCGGTAAGTTTAGGCTTGCTTTTTGGCTTGTATATTGCTTGTGTCGCTGACTTCTTTACATTTGGTTCTGTGTAGGACCCATGGACATGGACTCGCTCCGATCTTCCATGCGCCAGCCGAGGAAGGTCGCGAAAGCTGGGGGCGCCGGCTCTTCTCGCTCAAAGCCTGTCCCGGCTCCTTCTCCTCCGGTGGTCGCGTCCCGCGAGCGTTCGGGGGTGGATCCCGTCCCGGGGCCTAGCAGAGTGTCAGGCCGGAAGCGGGCTCGGATTCTGGAGGACC
Organism: Agapanthus africanus; assembly: GCA_030015575.1. Taxonomy (NCBI): domain Eukaryota; kingdom Viridiplantae; phylum Streptophyta; class Magnoliopsida; order Asparagales; family Amaryllidaceae; genus Agapanthus; species Agapanthus africanus. The sequence continues at coordinate 51,181,256 of JASDDO010000019.1, forward strand.
CGGCCTCGGAGGAGGAGACCGGCTCTCCCACAGAGCCGCTCAAGAGGAGTTCCCAGAGATCTTCCCGAGACCCGTCTTCGCCGATCATGGTGGAGGAAGGAGGCCTCCAGTTCGCAGTGCCTTCAGGGCTATCCGTCGCGGACAGCCTACTGCATGAAATAGAGACATCGGCCGGGGGTAGGGTCCCCGGGGGACTTTCAGGGCTCAGCTGGCGTCCATCGCCCAGGAGTCCGTGCAGGTGAGTGTTTGGTTTTTTTGGTGAGATTCGGTGCCTCTTTCGTCTTTCTGACCTTTTTCCTGTCTTTCAGGTTCTCCAGCACGTTGCCCTTGCCTTACGCATGGAGGCCGAGGTGATAGCCCCGGCGATGAAGGCCACGGGCCAGCTCGCCTCACTGGAAGAGAGCTCCAAGCGGGAGTTGGAGGCGGTGATGGCGAGGTTCACCGCCCTGGAGGGTGAGGTGGAGGCCAGGAAGCGGGAGGTCGCCCGGTACCGCGAGGCCGCCATGGTTGCCGAGACCAGGCTCGAGGACGCTCAGGTGCTTGCCGGCAACCTGAAGAAGACGGTGAAAACCCTCCGGAAGGAGCTGGGGACAGCGGCCGAGTCGGCGAAGTCGGCCGACCTGAGAGAGGCAAAGTTGGCCGACCTCTCGGCGGCGAAGGCGGTGGAGGGATACAAGAAGTCGAAGGACTTCTATGATGACCTGGCAGTTGCCACGACCCTCATCTAGCACGAGGCCCTCGACGCCGTTAAGGTCCGGATGCCGGGGTTCGCCGACAAAGAGCTCCGGGCCGAATATCCCCTCGCGGATGCCAATGAACAGGGGCAGGAGATTCCTGGCGAGGAAGTCGCCGAGGACCCAGCTCGTCTCGTGGAGGATGCCGAGGGCCCCGAGGTCGCTCCTGGCCCCGATGCCTAAAGCCCCCGTCTTCTTCCTTCTTTTATTTTTCTGCTTCTGGAATTTTGTAAGTCTCTGGGCATTTTGTAAGGCTGGGGAGCCCAAAATACCTTTTGTAAAGACTTTGCCTTTTAGTAATAAAACTTTTTCTTTGGTTTCATCAGTTTGCACTTTGTCTTTTGTTCATGAAGAACGCTTGTAAAATATCTCTGCTTGCACTGTTGGGCTTCCATGTCAGGTCGACCATCTGTCTAGCGATCGTTCATCGAGTTGATTTCGATCGCTTGCCAAGCGTGCCAAGTGCTGCCGAGAAGGAGGCATCTCTATGGCCCAGAAGTCGAGGGGGGATCGCTCAGACTTGGATGGACCTGATGCCCCTTATTTGGGCCTCGGATTCCTTGCATGTGGCGGGCAGAGGGCTGTCCGCCGTATTTATGCCGAGTATGCATGTGAGGCTGCTCGATTGTCCCTTGGCACGTGCCTTTCACTACTGGCGTCGGCGAGCAGCGACCCCTAGCCGGGGCTGGTCAAGCGAGGGTCGGGCTCGACTGCCTCTGGGGGGACTTTGGGTCCTTAGCGTTGGGCTGTAAGAAGCCTACTAAGGGTGACCGGGCAGTAAAGCTGCGCGGTTGCCTCTTTGCGCGGGCTTTGTTCTCCGGCATCGTGGGTAGGGAGCTACTAGCCGGAGATGACCGAGCAGGGTAGCTGCTCGGTTGCCTCTTGCGAGGGCTTTGATCCTTAGCGTTGGAGGGGCTGTAAGAAGCACACTAAGGACGACCGGGCAGTGAAACTGCGCGGATACCTCTTGCCAAGGGCTTTGATCTCTGGCGTCGTGGATAGGCAACTAACAGCCTAAGATGACCGAGCAGGGTAGCTGCTCGGTTGTCTCTTGCGAGGGCTTTGATCCTTAGCGTTGGAGGGGCTGTAAGAAGCCCACTAAGGACGACCGGGCAGTGAAGCTGCGCGGTTGCCTCTTGGCGAGGGCTTTGATCTCTGGCGTCGTGGGTAGGCAACTACCAGCCTGGAATAAATGAGCGGGGTAGCCGCTTAAGTGCCTCTTGTGAGGGCTTCGATCCCTGGCGTCATGGGTAGGGAGCTACCAGCCGGAGATGACCGAGCAGGGTAGCTGCTCGGTTACCTCTTGCGAGGGCTTTGATCCTTCAGGACGGGGACCGAGCAGGGTTACTGCCCAGTGCCTCTTGGCGAGGACTTTGATCCCTGTCGGTTGTGGTAGGAAGCTGCCAGCTGGGGATAGCCGAGCAAGGACTCGACTGCCTCTGGGAAGACTTTGGTCCTTAGCGCGGGAGGGGCTGTAAGAAGCCTACCAAGGACCCTTGGCTGGGCAGGGTTACTGTCCGGCGCCTCTTGGCGAAGGCTTTTGTCCTGAAGGATAGCCGAGCGAGGGATCCTCGGGCTCGATTGCCTCTGGGAGGGCTTTCTGATCCCCGACGTTGCGGTAGGGAAGCTACCCGCCAGGGATAGCCGAGCAGAGTAGCCGCTCGGCTGTCTCTATGGAGGACTTGGATCCTTAGCGTTGGAGGGGCCGTAGGAGGCCTGCTAAAGATAACTGGGCAGTGAAGCTGCGCGGTTGCCTCTTGGCGAGGGCTTTGATTCCTGGCGTTGCCAGTAGGGAAGCTACCGGCCAGGTATAGCCGAGCAGGGTAGCTGCTTGGTTCATTCTTCATGAGGTTTAGCCCGACCATCCAGTTGTAGGCATGGGGAACAGGAACAATCGCGGCGACTGTGCGCGTGGCATGTACATTGAATGTGGGAGGAGGCGAAGCGCTAGGGTCGCGTCGTTTCGATTCCGCCAGAGAAGGCTTGGTGACCGCCGCGTGGCAGCGACTTTTTGGGTGAAAGCGGGCGACTGTTGAGTTCCGTTGGGGCGCAGTGGGCTATATAAGGCTGAAGGAATACTGGTCCTTCCTTCCTTCATAAACAGATCGTTGAGAATGCAAGACTTCCTATTTACCATCCCCGACATCATCCACTTCGAAGACGTATACCTTTACGACCAGAACTGCACCGAGGACACGATGCAGTTGGTCTATGGGAGCATCGAGGACCATTTCGGCCGGCTGCTCCCCCGACGCTCCTCCCTGCTGCAGCTGCTGATGTACTCCATCTGGACTTTTGAAGGCAATAAATAAGGACATTCCATCAAGGCAAAAGGGTATACACATTACCAAAAACCAGAGCACACAAAAGGGTACTAAACATTAATAACGGGTTGGACTTCTTCTTCACTGCATTTACAGCATCCTAGCATTTGACTGCAAAACAGAAATGCAACTCGGGGTACAGAAGAACTGGGGGAGTTGTATCTTGGGATAGAATCGCCGCAGTAAACCTGTCAAGAGGGAGGCAGTATCTTTCTTAGATCAGTACACTCAAGTGCATGCCTCATTTTCATAAACTTCATTTTCAAATTTGTGATCTACAAAGCTTAGAATTTTGTTTATTCAATTTTTCAGATATAAAACGTATTAAACAACAAAATTTTCCAACAATCTAAGAAAGATATCGATCCGTTTAATTTGTTTTGTTTAATTCTAATCTGTTTAATATATTTAGTGCTAATTTATTTCATTAATTGCTATTGCATATAATTATCTACATATTCTGTAATTGTACTAGTATACCGATTGGTCTACTTTGTTGGGCATGTTCCCTTAAAGATTTCTTTACGGATATTGATTACACTATACCGATTGGTCTACTTTATCGGACATGTTCCCCTCTAAGATCACCTTACAGATATTAACTACACTATTTTATTATTGCTAGTAATTCCAAATTAAAAGTGAATATTAATATTAGGAATTAGCTTATTTGTTAAAATCATACCAGGTATTCATATTCAATTTTAAATTCTAACATATTCTAGTTATCCATCAGTTGATATAATATGAGAAAGAGCAAGGACTCCAGTTCTATAAAACCGAAAAGTTCAATGGCTAAAGTGACTTTAAGACTTGGCAAATCTAAGTCGAGTATCGGTTGACTATATTAAGATTAATAACTGCAATTAAAGAAAGTCTTATCCCTTCAATATCTGCTGAATTTGTCCTGAGAAAAGTCCAACCGATGAAAGTGGGACCCACTCCTTCCATGGACAAAACCAAATCTAAGTACTCCTCTCCCGAGGAGATAGATTATCATTGTAAGTTCCGAATACTTAATGCCTTGGAAGGTCCACTTTATCGTGTATCCCTTCGCTTTAAAACGGATAAGCAACTTTGGTTCGTATTAGAACAAAGATATGTTGGGGTAGCGAGATTTAGCATATCGTCCTTTAGGAATTTCACCCTTAAGGACAATGAGCCGATAAATAAACAACTTCATAATTTTCAGGAGTTAGTCATGAAAGTGATTAATTTTGGAACTATATTTTCTGATCAATTTCAAGTGACTGACTTGATTGATGTTCTTCCGCCATCTTGGGAAGCATTTGCTAACCAACTTCGGATGAGCCGAAATTCACTTGCACTCCTTGATGTCATGAATTCCATTATATTTAAGGAACAAAGAAGGGTTGTACTTAATCTTGATATTAAAGACAATAATAAAGTCAACCTGACTGGAGGTTTAATAAAAACGCCCCTAAAAGAAACCAATTTAGACCTAAGATCAATAAGTTCAAAAAAGAATATTTTAAGAAAGGTCTAAACCAGAACAAAAGTCACATGCGAATGAACAAAGAAAAATTATGTTTCGTATGTAGGAGAACCAATCATATCTCTACTAGATATTTCTTCAGCAAAACCAAACTAGTTCGGAAACCTGCAGGTACTAACAATGCAAATGTAAACATGGTGGAAATGGGTGAAGGTTCTTCTCTCAGGTATATTTCCCACACTGTAAACCCTGTCACATCATCCAATGATTGGTGGTTAGACAGTCATGCTAATGTACACGTATATTCTAATAATAAATGGTTTACTTCATTTAATGATGAATGTGGGGGAAGTGTAACACTTGGAAATGATACAACATCACCAGTAAAGGGAAGAAGATTCATTAGGTTCTCGATGACCTCTGGAAAATATTTACTGCTAAGTGATGTTGTGTATGTTACTGGTGTAAGAAAGAATTTAATAAGTGTTTCTTTACTTTCTAAGAGAGGTTGCAAAATTGTATTAGAAAATAATCAAATTGTAATCTCCAAAGGAAATATGTTTATTAGTAAGGGTTATATGTGTGATAGATTATATAAGTTAAATGTTATTTGTAATAATAATAATGAAATAAATAAAACAGATCCCATTGTTTTAACCTTGTCTTCTTGTGTTACATGGCATGGTAAATTAGGACATGTTAATTATCAAATGTTAAATAGAATGATACGTTTAAATAGGATTTATAAAAGTTCTATTGCCTTAAAATCTAAATGTGATATTTGTATCAAGGCTAAACATACTAGAGGTACATTTAAATCCGTTGATCGCTGCACTCAAACCTTAAATTTAGTGCATTCTGATGTTTGTGATTCTTGCAAACAATCAACTAAAGGTGGAAATAAATACTATGTTACATTCATTGATGATAATATAAGATATTGTTATGTATATTTATTTCCAATCAAGGATGGTGTGTTTAATAGATTCAAAATACATAAAGCCAAAGTAGAAAACTACACTAAAAGCAAAGTCAAAGTCCTTAGATCAGACTTTGGAAAGAAGTATACTTCTAATATATTAAATTTGTTCTTTTAAGAACATGGAATTAAACATGAATATTCTCCTCCTTACATTCCTGAATCTAATAGTGTAGTAGAACGTAAAAATAAAACACTAATGAATATGGTTAATTCCATGTTGCTTAGTTCTGGTGCTACTGAAAGTTTATGGGATGAAGCTATACTATCGGCATGTCATATAATAAATAGAATATCTCATAAAATTACAAATAAATCTCCATTCGAATTATGATTTGCAAGAACACTTAGATTGGACCACCTTCGTGTTTGGGGCTACCTTGCACTAGTATGTATTTTTTCTCACAAAAGAAAAAAAATAGGTCCAAAAACAGTTGATGCATTATTTGTAGGATATTCTCTTGATAGTAACACTTATAGATTCATTGTCTTAAAATCTGATATTAAAGTTAATACTTTAATAGAATCAAAAGATGCTACTTTTTTTGAAGATAGATTTCCTTAAATAACTCAAATTTCTAAACAAATAAATGATTATGTTTCTAACCCTGACATAGCAAGTACTTCTAATAATAATGACTTAATTCAAAATGCATCTTCCTCGATTCCAACATCTGAACCGAAATTAAGAAGACGTGATTGAACTAAAAGAAGGAACGTACCGACTGATGATACTTACTGCTATTACCTAGTGGAAGGAGATCCTTTTTCCTATGAAGAAGCAGTGGCGTCTTCTGATACTAAGCATTGGAAAGAGCCTATTCAAAATGAGATTGACCTATCCGGAATAATAATGCATGGGTTTTAACAATCTTACCTCATGGTGGTAAAGCAATAGGATGTAAGTGGATCTTTAAAAAGAAAATAAAGGCTAATGGTAGCATTGACAAATATAGAGTCCGGCTAGTAGCTAAAGGTTTTTCTCAAAAAATGCATAGACTACAATGATATTTATGCGTCTGTAGCAAGAATTACAACCATGAGAACATTAATTGCCTTGGCCGCTATTCATAAGCTATTAACGTATCAAATGGATATAAAGACCGCCTTACTAAATGGTAATTTTGATAAAGAAATTTATATGGAACAACCAGTAGGTTTCATAGAAAAGGGGAATGAAAATAAAATCTGCAAACTTGTTTAATCCCTATATGGATTAAAGTATGCCCTTAAACAATGTCATACTAAGTTCGATGAAGTAATTCTTAGCTATAGCTTTATAATTAATAATTTTGATACATGTATATACTACAAATCTTTGGGAAATGATTTTGTAATTCTTTATTTTTATGTTGATGACATTCTAATAGTTGGTTTTTCTATTAATATCATAAATGATGTAAAGTCATAATTATCTATGAACTTTGATATGAAGGATCTAGGTGAGGTTGATTACATTCTAGGCTTAAAAACCAATAGATTTGAAAATGGATATTCAATTTCATTATCTCATGCCATAGAGAAATTATTAAAGAATTATAATTATTTCAATGTAAAAACTATCTCGAATCCATTTGATCCAAATGTTCCTCTCATTAAATATAAAGGAGAACATATATTACAAAATAGATATACATAATTGATAGGGTTACTAAACTATATAACTACTCGAAAAAGACCGGATATTTCATATGCGGTTTCGAGACTTAGTAGATTTACAAGTATCCCTAATCAGTTACATTAGAATGTTTTGGAACGAGTGTTTAAGTATTTAAGAGGTACTGTAGATTATTGTCGTGTTTAGTCTGATTTCCCAAATCAAATTGAAGGGTACAGTGACGCTAATTGAGTAATTGATACTCACCACAGCCAGGGAGAAAGATGCGCAACTCAAAACGGAAGCAGGAACCGTGTTGTCAAAAATTTCGGGGTTTTGTTTTTGTACCTAGTGGTGGAGCAATTAATCGGGGATCGTGTAAACAAACACTAATTGGTATAAGTACCATGGATACTGAAATGATTGCTTTGGATACTACCTGGTTAGAAGCAGAATGGTTAAGGAATTTAATATCTGAAATTCTCTTTGTACCAAATCCAATTACAACAATAACAATTTATTGTGATAATAGATCTCTGCTAGATTTATTAGAACAGAAAAATTGCAATAGGAAAACAAATAGATTCTTATAATTAAGATATGAGACTATAAAACAATACAAAGAAAATTTTATAGTGTCTTTTATATTTGTAAGCAGTCAACTAAACTTAACTGATTATTTTACTAAGGGTCTTACGAAAACCAAGATTCTTAATGCATCGAGAAGAATGGGACTTAGACCCGTATTGAATTCACTAACAGTGGACACTCGGCCTTACAAGGTTTTGTAATGGGAAGAACGCAGCTGTTGAATATGAACGTGTGGGCACTTTATTTAAGGATTTATATCATATCCTATTCTTATGATGATGCCGTACTTTAGTTGTTAATTAAGATCGAGAATTTAACTCTTAATGGTGTCAGATGCTAAAATTATTTGTGAGGTACTCTGACAATAAGTATTCTCTTAAGACATCACCTAAGTGAGATTGCCATAATGTGTAACCCGTTTTGAATACCTAAATTTCCATTTCATATTGTATGCGTTTTTGACAAATGAACGATCAACAAGATATAGTTTTGTAAGGTCATATAATGACTACTATATTCTTGCTCTAACAATCCTCAATTCCATGTGTCGTCACTTTTAGTTTAATTAATAAAAGAGGCCGTAATTCAGTTCTGATTTCGAGTTATAAGTAATTCTTGTGAAATAAGTGCAAGAAACTCTTTGTAGCTCATTAGTTAAGACTCTCCGCTGTTGTTCCATAGCTTACGTATTCGAATCCTATCAACCCTAATTATTTTAATATTTTTATTTTTAACATTCTGAAAGTCTAAGAGTTTGCATGAGTTTCACACGAATATACGAAAAGTTACAGCAGAATTAAAATGGATAAATGAGGTGTTTAAGACGATTGGAGTTAGGGGCATGAGAATCGAGGCCATAGGCCAAACTTGGACCACCCAAAAACCAAAACCGGCGGCCCAACCGTTCCCAAAACCCCCCATCTTTTGTAAGTGCATCCCTTCAGCTCCGCTCAATCCCCTTTTATACTTTAAAACTCCTGAATTTAACTAGAGAGCAGCAGTCTCTTCCCCTACCCCATTAACCTTATTTTTAATCTAATTTAATTATCTTTTAATTCACCATACACCCCTATTCTTATTCAATAAATACCCATGTCTTTCCCAACTCATTTTTACTCTGAAAATTATCATAAATTTCCTTCTAAAACTCTTGAAAATCATCCCAAACTTCCCTTATTTATTTTACCCCACAACTCGGCAAGGAAACATCGAAACTCCGTTCAAGAACCACCGCAATGGCAAACTAGCTAGGCCAAGCATCCCTTAGCTTCTCCTTGTTATCATCAACGAATTCGACGCCACTTTACACCATCACCATCGTAGACACCACAACAACAACACACCAAATATTTTAGAAAAAACAATCGGTGAATCGGTTGTTAGACCGATCCACACCGCGAGTAAGTTCCCTCCTCTCTTTCCCTTCCCTTATATCTCTTCTCTGTCATTGTATCTCCTTCATGTATGTTTTCTCTTGCTCTTGACCCTTGCCTCTTGATTTTGACTCTTGCTCTTCCTTTGACTTTGCATATTGTCCGTGCCACACTTTTTGCATACACCCTTACATATTATGTTGCATTTCACTATACTACTATTATTACTGGTTTATTTTTTGAGACATGTTACCTATTGCATTGTTGATCACATGCTAATCGTACTTGCACTTGACTCGATCGGATCATTGTTAAACAATATTTGATATGGCAATTGTTATATCTAGAATTGAAAGAAAACACTTTAGCTAATAAAGGCCATATTCATATATTACTTGTGGTAGTTTATTGTTAAAATATTGTGGTGAACGCATGGGGTAACGGTCTACCCCACACGCACACTTTTGGATCATTGCACAGCTACAAACTCGTAGTATTTTTCCTAAAGAATCATTTTACACTAAAATACCCTTAAGATATAGAAAGAGAATTTTAATCTATAAATTTGTTCCTTTGGTAATTACGCCCTCACAATTCTCGTTAGGGGAACTCTATTAAAAGATTGTGTGGATTATCGCATATCTTGGGTCTAGTGAATGAGATCGGGGCTCTTCAAGGAGTGGTTCTCGAAAGAAATGAAAATACGGTTTTTTTCTAAAACTTAAACCATTTCAATGATATTAAATTAAATAATTTAATATGTAACTTAAACAAAGAAAACTTGTAAAGTTGTTTGAAATAAAACACTCTAAAATGAAAAAATTAAACTTTATAAGAAAATACCCTCAAGTTTCCAAAAGATGGATTTTTCATAAAAATACCATAAACTTTATACCAACTAGTTTTTATCACTAAAATACCAATCAATTTAAAATACATTATTATTAAAACCTCGATTTTCTAAATTAACATATTTTTACAAAAAACACCCTTGAGGTTATTTTCCAAAATAAAATATTTTACATAAACCCCATCGAGTTTTCAAATGTAATATTTACGCAAATAACCCAAGGTATTTAGATAAAAATGGGTTTAAGCGGTATTATTTCTCTTGAGCCTCGAGAAGCCGGAGAAAGTGAGTGCTTGCCTATCCAGATTAGATAACACTGCTGTAACGATTCTGAAATCACTGTACAGAATTATTTGTTTAAATGTATAGAAAATGATAAGTAGGAGTTATAAATTATTTTTGTTCAATAAAAAAAGAGGCAGCTTGTAACTCATTGGTAAAGCCTCTACACTGTTATGATATAGCTTGTGCGTTCGATTCCCATCAGTCTAAATTATTTTTAAAGATTTTTCTTTTTAATTTTTCGGAAGCCCAAGAGCTGCACGTGCAATTCACGGAGAAATGAAAAATTTCAGAAAAATCAAACAGGCGCAAAGAAGGGTAAACACCAAACTAGATATGTGGCACAAATCTTGAGGGAAACCGTCAAAATTCGACTGCCCATTTCTCCCCAACGGGCTGCCGCCGACGGTCCGATTAGCTCCAAATGACTCCGTGCATTGCACACACATCTCTTCAGCTCCCCTGCACTGTTTGATTTTCCTGCAATCAAACAGAAGCTCTTCAAATCCCAAATTAACACCATTAAATCCATTTTAATCCATTTTATTTCACGCCCTCTCTCATTTTTACCCTATAAATACCACCCCATGCCCTAACTCTTCCCCATTCTGAAATTTCTATCCAATTTCTTCTAAAATTTTCTAAGTGCAAGTGGAGTCAAGTAGAGTTAGCAACCAAGTTCTCTTTCATTGAAAATCGGAGTCAATCTCGGAGCTACCGAGATGCCACGGAGCCCCCTCTATCTTCCTTACTCTTTTCTTGATGTTATAAAACCGTAAGTCCCTTCCCTCTCTCTTTCTTTTCAACTAAAATCGTGTTCTTAAAATATATCGGTAAAGTGGAGTTAGAACCAATATTGCTTTCTTTTCAAACATTTTCACCCACTTGATAAGCAAAATAAATCACAACAACACTATAAAACCACTTTTAACCTTATTCACATCATTTAGCTTTTTAGCATAATGAAAATTTCCATATGAAATACTCATATAACGAACTTTTTATTAAAATACCATGAACTTTAGTATAAGCCCTTTTCCGATAACTAGTTTACCTAAGTTTAGGAAAACTTTACGGGGTAACGACATACCCCACACGCACACTATGGTTTCATAGCACGAGGTTCTAAACATAGGATTTATGTAAAGAGTAGGTTTTTACATTAAAATACCACATTTTTACAAAAACGGGTTTTTTATCGATATTTTAAATCCTTGGCAATTACGCCTCTACAACTCTTGTTAGGGGACCCGCTAATAGATGGTACGGATTATTGCACATCCTTAGGATAGTAGAGCGAGATGCAGAACTTCTCACAGAGTATTCGGTCTCGAAATGAAGTAAAAATATTATTTTAAAAAATACGAATTTTCTAAACAAAACTAAACTTTGGAAATTATATAAAACTATGAATCCGTATTTTCAATAAAAACATATTATGAAACTATATTTTTAAAATGAAAGATTAGAATTTTTAATAAAATACCATTAAGTTTCCAAAAGAGCTGGTATTCATAAAAATACCATAAACTTTTAAAAACTAGGTTTTTATCACTAAAATACCATAACAATTAAAATACATGTTCATGAAAACCCTAAATATTACAAATCACTCTCGAGATTTATTTTTCAACATTATTAAAGTATTTTTCATAAAACCTCCTCGAGAAATGCAAACAATAGAAATACAATGTAAACAACAAACTAACAAATATTTAAGTACTCTCCATTAATATAGATTTAAACGGTATCATTTCTCTTGAGTTTCAGGGAGCCGGAGAAAGTGAGTGCTTGCCTATTCAGATTAGACAAGTTTAACGGAGTTATCAATGGCAACTGTCTTGAAAAAAACACAAATCCTGCCGTCCATGTGCAGCAGTTGCCCGATTACTCCCGAACCTAAGAAATTCAAGAACTAAATTCTTTCATAAGATTCTGACTCCAACCTGAATCCAAAATCAAACCAGAATCCAAAATCAAACACAGACCTGAATACTTGATCATGAACCTGAACACTCGAATTCAAATATCAAACTCAAACTTGAATACTTTACTCGACTGGACCGAACCATGGTTATAACTTGACATGAATACTTGAACACATGATTACATCTTGAACATGAACCTGTATATTTTATATCCATGGATTCGGCCAAGACCTGTAAACTTGAACTATACACTACAATATGCGGGGATAAGGGGTAGATTGGTATGGAACGTATATCGTGGCACGAGAGGTCGCTTTATAAGGCACCAACATAAATTCACGTGCCGTTGTCCTGTAGGCTATGACGGGGCCTTGTACTACATGTTACCATAGTTCACGGGGTAAGATGGACTTCTCTCGTATACATGAATACTTTTTTTATCAAACTACAAATAACCACATTATAATAACTATCTTATACTGGTAAATAAATATGCTTAGATGCTCTCTTATATAATCGTGCATGTTCACTATATATACTATCTTTTTAACTTCTTTGAAGACTTACCAAGTGCTAGTTCGCTAACGACATTCCTCTATGTTCTTTCTTTGGAATATTCGTCAGGAGGACCAGATTCAGAGGAGATGGAGCCGAGCCCGGAAGACTTGGACCAATTCGTTTCTCAACCTGATTTTTAGCTCCCGCTTGTATTTACTTCCAGTATGTCATTGTTTAGGCATTTGCCTTATCATTGTATCTTTTTATTACAAACAGTTGTATGTAAATTTGAATGTAAATAAAGTTGCTGTTCATTTTATTACTCTTGTGATTCTTGCACATTGTTATATTGCTTAATTACGCTTAATATATTTTCATAGTAAATACGTTGCGGGCTTGCCACATCACTATTTCCATCTACTGGGAAGCGGGGTATGACAATTAAAGAAATTATCAATGGCAATCGTTTTTGAAAAGGACACAAATTTTGCTGTCCATATGCAGCGGTTGTCCGATTATTTCCAAACTTAAGATCTTCAAAAGATAAATCTTTTAATAAGATATGATTAGAACTAGAATTCTAATCTAACTCGAACTCGAATTTAAACTTAAATCTCAACTTGACTTAAACCTAACCCTGAGCTTGACTTGAACATGAATTTAAATCTGAACTATCTACTTAAAACTTGACATGTATACACGAACTCAACCAGCATACCTGAAACCAACTTGACTCGAACCATGAATACAAATGACATGACTTGCACTTGACATGACTACATGAACTCAATCTTGATATTATATCATCTTTTGTATTAATGGACTCGATCAGGTCTCGTAACCTTAATCATAGACTAATATACACGGAGTGTTGAGTAGTTTAAGTGTGGATCCAACGAAATATCAAGAGTCACCCTAAATCATGAATCCATGTCTACCAATACAAGCAATATATCATGAGAGCCCGTGTTTCCTTACTTATGGATTATAGCCTGTTGAGTTTGGAATACTTCAACACTAGGTTGAATTCCCGCTACTAACACTTGATTCGGGGCCGTGGTTCCTTACCCCTGGATTACAGCCTGTTGGGTTCGAGAACACTCTTAAGATTGGTTAATATTCACACTTAAGCTGACGTTAAATTAGATTACCTTTATAGAGACCTCTTAGAACACCTACATTCACTTCATGTTCACTATACCTACACTGCACAACCATGCTACATTTGGTTGCTATGCTCACGTTACATTACCATATTTATATAGTTTCATTTACATTTTCATGTTATATTAGAACCGTCATGTAATATTAATTGCTATGCTTAATCACCATATTATTTTTTCTATCCTTCTATTTTGTCATTATACCTTTATACTTCCCACCTTTCTTTGGGGACTTACCGAGTGCAAGTTCGTTGACGGGCATCCACCCATCTCTTTCTTTCTTTGGATGTTCGTCGGGTAATCTAAAAACTGAGAAGATAGAAGCGACTACAGATGATTATGACCAGCTAGCTTCACAGGCTGATTTCTTGTTTTCTTTCCAGCTCTAGTTTCAGTATGCCACCTATTTAGGCATTTTGTAACAACCCTAACTTTCTGTACGAATTTTTTCAAAATACAGAAAGGCACCTGAGCACGAGTTATAAGTTTGTTTTGTGTAACACCTTAAGAATTCGATTAGTGTTAATTAAGCGTTAGTGCGGGTTTTTGGTAAAAAGTTTACCAATTTGGGTTTCTCACATTTTATAACATTTAATTAATAATTTATTATTATTTGTTATGGCTTGCATGCACATGTGCACGTTAATGTGAGGGTTTGTTTGTGTTAATCTAGTTTAGTGACCATAACAACTTAACCTAATCCCAATCCTTGCTTAAACTTTAACCCTAATCCTAGATAATTGTTGAGAGAGAGAAGATTTTTCTTTTGGGTTTTGTTTTGGGGAGAGGTGGCATGGTAAGCTTAAGGTTGCATTAATAAGGAGTTAATGCAAGGGTGCACTCACCCTCTTGCACTCACCTCTCTCTCTCTTTTCTTCACACTCTCTCTCATTCTCTCACACTTCATCTCCTTCTCATTATTTCTCATCCTCTCATTTCCTTAACTGAACACTTATCACTTCACCACAAAATCTTCACTAAACCATCACAAACTTCATCAAATCTCACAAAAATAACATCTTTATCCTTATTTTGCCTCTTGGATGCCTTGGAGCTTGGAAAGCTAGGATTTTTGAGCTTATGGGAGTAGGTAATGATCTTTTTCTGTTAAGTTAGTTTTTTTAGTGTTGCGTAGCTTGTTAGTTTCAGTTTAGATCGCATATAGTTTCGTTTTGGGTAAATATCGTATTTTTAGTGCAGTTTTGGATCTCGGATGATCTGCTATCAAACCAGGTATTTGTTGGAAAAATTCCCATCACAGTGACCTAGTATGGTGACCTAGAAGATACCCTCAAAATATGAGCCCATTCCCTGAAAAGGCCACAAATTTAACGGTTCTGGCCGCAATTTGCGGCCAGAGTGGGGTGGTTGGTGGTGAGTTTTGGTGTAGGGGTCTCTGCGATTGTGTGTGGTCTTGTGGTATGTGCAACTTTTATAAATTGTTTGGGTAGAAAAATCTGGGACCACTTTGCTTATTTCTTGTGTTTCATTTACGCGCGTTACGTTATCCGATATGGTTCGTGTCAATGTGTGTCTGTTGTTTTTGAGTTGGTTTCGTTGTGTCACTACATGCGTTAGCCACTAGACGAACGCGTGAGAGTTTATTTGGAGTTGCCGCGTCGGTCAAACGTAGTTTGTACGTGTTATTGGTCATTTGCTAATATACATATTTGTTATATTGTTTTATGTTTTAGGTTCGCAGGCGGGGACTTCGGACGCTGCGAAGAAGGGGAAACAGGTGGTTGGCTTTACTTAGCCAGGAGCGTTGGTGAGTAGATTTAACATCTACAGGAGAATCGCCCGCATGGCGTTATGCGTCTGGACTAGATTAAATGACTTGACCATTAGTTAGAAGTATATGGACTTTATTGTGCATGTGTACCTTAGTTGCTTATCTCCTTTCCTATTTGTGTATGGACTTAGTATTAATGAGACACAACACCATTATTGACAGTTTATGTTTCACGAGCACTACTTGTATGCTACACACACACCGTCGATAATTGCCATGACACGCACAACATCTATACATATGTGATATTGTATTGTTTAGGGATATTGAGACATGATCCTTATTTTCCTTCGTGCATATGACATATAGCATACCTGTATACCTACATGGTTACACATATGACTTGACATACTTATATGCTAGTTACTCATATACCTATATGGTATTGTACCATTAGTGATAGGTATATACACATAAGAGATATAGCTACATGTACATCTTGCATACATACTTACATATACCTGGAGAGTATTACATCATTATGGATAGGTAGATACATATATCTTGCTACCGATATGGTTACGCACACCTGGCTATAGTTACATGTTCACTTTCATTTGATGATATATGGACTTGGAGAAATTAGGAATCCGCATGATATATATATTAACTTGTTGCAGTTAAATAACGGCTTTCCTTTATATGCTCACATTTCAGTTTTATGTTGCATATATTATAATCATGGATTTTCGTATTGAGATATGGATTTTTCATGATATTTTCTGAATTTGAGGACCGTAGTAGTTTCATGAAATTGTGCATTATTTGAAAAACCCGGTTTCTCTTGATATAATATTTCAGCATCCACCATGAGATTTCTCAGTTTTGATATATACCCCATGCGATGAGGCGTCGTGGGTTGTGTACGGGTACATGGTGGAACCCGATTGGTTCTCCAGGGCAAGAAGATCGACGGTACATGCCGATGAGCCTGGCTGGGGGCGTGTGCCAACCGGTGACAGTATTGGACTCGTCGATGATCGCGTAGATATCGACCGGAGTCATGTACGTATGGATACGGGGAATTCGAGTATCGAAGCTGGATACTCGGGTTTCCGATGAACGTATAATACGTACTTATCAGGGCCAGTCGTGGTGATAACGCCTGATAGATGAGTATTTATGTGTCGATGCTGGACACTTGTTTTCATGATATTTTTACTCCTAAGTATATATAACAGTGGACTGATAGATGAGTATTTATGTGTCGATGCTGGACACTTGTTTTCATGATATTCTTACTCCTAAGTATATATAACAGTGGAATGGGACGCTGTTATATATGCACATATATATATTAGTGGAATGGGACGCTGATATATATATATATATACATGTCTAAATTATATACATCATTATAATGACCTTGCAAATATACTTATTCATGATATGAGGGCCGATCTGATGGCCGATATGAGGGCCGATCCGAGGGCCGATTTGAGGATATTTGGGATTTGGATTGTCTTGATGGACATTGGTCCTGCCACGATGAGAGTTCCGTGAGGATGACATGTTTTATCCCATATTCCTCATTTATTTATATGCATTGCTTCATGTATTAGTTGTACCTGATAGAGTACCTTTCATGACTGTTGCATACATATGGTCATTTATTGCTATTAGCTTGCATGTGTTACATTCGCGCTGTACGTGCATACTTGCAATTACCTGCATATGTTATTTACTATTCACGAGTTGGCAACTCACCCCCGTTGTGCCACAGTGTTTTGCAGGTTGCTCCTCAGAGTAATTAAGGCATGGCTTTTCATCTATCATATCATCTTTTGCAGCGGATACCGCTACGGCTGACTGTGTACAGTTTTGCTATAGGTGGGTTTTGCGGTTATCCAATATTGCTCGTTGTATATTCGTTGTACCTTATACTCTCATGTATTGACTTAGAGACGAGATGTGAGGACGATATTGTATATTTTTGGTGACTTTGGATGTCTTTTATGCGGTTTTATTTATATCGTCTTTTATTTCTTCGCTACGGCGTCGTATATTTGTTGTGGTGGTTGTTTTCCGCCTTTGGACGTAGATTTGCTCCCGTTGGGGATGCTTTACTTATATCTTTATATGTATCCATTTTTGGGGCTAGTTTATACAAAGGAGGTGCTGCCAAAATTTTTAAGAAAGTAAAGTTGGACTTTAAACAATTTGGTTGAGATTTCAAAAGTTTCAAAAATGCTAATATCACTTACTACTTTTGACGGTTTAGATTGCTTGGTTTTTGGCTTACTTAAATTGCATTACGCCTATAGACGTTGCGTAGTTTAAGAGCCGTCACGTGCCGATTTCGGGTCGTGACATTTTGCTTTCGAACAGCAAGAAGGAGCTTGTAGCTCATTGGTAAGGCCTTGCACTGCTGAACCAAAGCACCAGAGTTCAAATCCCATCAGCCATATTATCTTTTTGTTTTAATTTCTTTTAATCTTTTAGAAGATCAAGAGTCTACACGTGCACAACACGTAAAACCAAGAGTCACACTTAAAACAAACATATACAACTTAGTATTTAGACCGTCAGGGACACGTGGACCCAATCCAAGCCCCCACCTCCATGAATGGACCGGCGAGATGCAATAATAAACCGCCGCCGCCGATTTTGTGTGAGCCAAACCCAAATTTTTTTGTAAACCCTAGACCCTTGGACTTCCCTCTTTAACCCCTATATGTTTGTTTTCCCTGCATTTTCCAGAGAATTAAAAAACCCTTTAAATCCCATTTTAAAGCAAATTTAAATGTATTTTTCATCACCCCCAAAACCCAAAATTGTCCTATAAATACCCACTCCATTTTGCATCCCTTCACACTGAAAATTCTATACAAAAACTATACAAAATTCTCAAGCCTTTTAGTGTATAAGTGGAGTTAACGAAGGGCGAAGCTCCGACGAACTTCCGAGGAGATTCCGGCTACGGAACGACGCCCTGAATCTCTCTTTAGGACCCTCTCTCTCTCCTCTAGTCCGACAAGCCAGTAAGTCCCCCTTCTCTCTCTCTCTCGTTTGCTATTCTCAAACTTTTCATTCTCAAAATGTGTCGGAAGCGGAGTTATCCGGTTTCCGATTCTCTTTTCTTTTAAAAATACAACTTTTTCTTAATAACAAACCTACAACTTTTGATATATTGTTTAGTAATTATTAACGGAGACAATAGAACAAGTTTGACATCAAAACGATAACCAAAGCAAGTTGTATTTCAATTTTACATTAAAATACCTTTATGTTTCATATCGACATGTTTATACCTTTTAACCGTGTT
Source organism: Agapanthus africanus (assembly GCA_030015575.1). Taxonomy (NCBI): domain Eukaryota; kingdom Viridiplantae; phylum Streptophyta; class Magnoliopsida; order Asparagales; family Amaryllidaceae; genus Agapanthus; species Agapanthus africanus. Next base: position 51,200,088 of record JASDDO010000019.1, read on the forward strand.
ATGTTTAGAAAACTCACGAGTTAATGACCTACTTCCTCACAACACACATATCTAATATAGCATGATGGAATTTGGGAATATAGATTCGGGAAAGTACGACTTCACATATAACTACCTTCAACTTATAAAACATTTTTCTATAAGAAGTGTATTTAACAAATCTTTGCAATTGCGCCTCTACAACCCACTATTGGGGGACCCCGTTCGGTATGGTACGGATTATCACATATTCTCGGGCCTAGTAGAGTGAGATGCAGACCTCTTCACGGAGCATACGATCTCGAAAGATTTTTAATACATTTTTCTTTAGAAAATGTGATTTCTATTATAAATAAAACTTATAAGTTTAATAAATAGATATATATGTAATTAATATCAAAATATCTATTTTTAATATTTATAATATTCCACTTTTCCAAAATTCAAGAAAAACATCCCAATTAAAAGAAAATACCATACAATTCCAATATTTTAAATAAATACTTATACTTTAAAAACTATGTCATATTCACTAGAAATTTCACATTGAATAAAACAAACATCTATGAAAACTCTAAAAATGATAATTATATACTTGAGCTGTATTTTGAAATTATGCCAAAACTATTTTTTCATAAAATCACCTCAAGTTATACTAAATTACAAAAAGGACCCTAGTAAACATAGGTTTAAGCAGACCAGTCTCTTGAGCCTCAGAGAGCCGGAGATATGGGTGCTTGCCTATTTAAGGTAGACAACTTAACAAACGGTGTTATCAACACGATAATTGTCTTGGAAAAAGACACAAATCCTGCCGTCCATGTGCAGCAGTTACCAATAACACCAAAACAATCAGGATTTCAAGTTCTTGTGTCTGACTCAGACTGAGTGTCAAACTAATCAATCTGACTTGAATGTGATTCAAGTACAAAGTACAATACAACATGATTCAATATGAATCCATCTATTCAATCTATATCAATCTGTATTAACTGAACAGAACCATGGATATAATCTATCTACATGGTCATCCATTACATCCGTTCCATTTACTGATATCATGGTTTTGGTAAGTCATCCATCTATACAATTTATAATACAAGACAAGATAATACAATCTATATACCAAAACAATACAATCAATACATAAATACTACGGGGTTATAAAGGGGTAGACTGGTATGGAACATGTTAAAGGTGGCATGAGGTGGTCACTTAAGACGTAATTACATCCATGCCATTGTTCCGTGGTATTATCGATGGAGCCTTGTACTACGGGTTACCAAATTCTCCGGTGTAAGTGGGACTCCTCTCGTATACACTGGTATTTTCTGTACCAAGCTACAAAAAACTGCGCTAACATTATAATAAAACATTATAAAACTATACTATCTCTCTGTCTATTCTACTTCTCCCTCATCTTTGGGACTTACCTAGCGATTGTTCGCTGACGACATTCCTATTTCTCTTCTTCTTTGGAATGTTGTCAAGAGGACCCGACGCTAAGGAGTACGAGACCAGTCAGGAGCATTTGGAGCAGGCCCCTGAGCAGTATACCGAAGACCCAGAGCTGTAGCCACTTGTACTTATTCTATTTTCATTTCTGTTATGCCACTATTTAGGCATTGCTTTCATTCCATGTATTTTCATTTCAGTTGTATTGTAAAAAGAATGTTTAATAAATAAAGTTGTTGTTCATTTACATCTTGTCTCTTATGTACATTTTATTTTATATTGCTTAGATACGCTTAGCGTGTTTACTTCTGAGTAAATGCGTAGCGGACTCGTCGCGCCCTCTGCTCGTATACCGGGAAGCGGGGTATGACACATTTCATATTATTGTACTTTGTTCCCAACTATGTGAGAGTTATGAATATAAATAAAGTTGCTGAAGTTTCAATTCACTTGCTTAAATTTTCTTATATATTTTATTGCTTATTTTACGCATAGCGTATTTATTCCGGAAAATGACCTTCTCAAAATAAATATGTTGCGGGCCTCGTCATGTACTTGCTCTCGTCTTTTGGGAAGCAAGGCGTGACACTTGCATTCTGGAGTTTTCTATACAAAGTGTAAGTTCAAGTCTTTATGGCATTTACGCCAATATAAAATATTGTTAGATGTTCATTTCATAGCAGTCATAGTCATAATAGGTTGGATCGAAATTTGAACTTTTGTGGAGGAATTGTTGGAGCAAATACACTAAAGGACAAAAAAGTCCATACTTCTCTTAGGAAGTTTTTTAGTCTCACATCGAGAAAACTAAGGAATGGAGAAGTGTTTATATAGCACTTTGACACCTCTACATTGAGTCCAATGAAAGAAATATGGTAGAACCACACGCGTGCACTGCCGCGGTGCCGAGCGAGCGAGCCACATGTGCCTACACCTGTGAACACGAATGCAGCTCTGATTCCAGTTCACAAAGTCCATAGTATTCTTTTTACAGAAAATTATATTAATATATATTTTGTAAAATAATTTAAAAAATATGGATTTTGCGAATGGGTGCGACCGTTCATGAACAATCGCGATAGTTGTAAGATGACCGTCGCAAATTGAATGGTTACTGCCGTTGGTTATGATCCAACGGTTGTGATTATTTGAACGGTTACAAACATATTGGACTTTTGAAGCCTATAAATAGTGTTAGGAATATGTATGCCCTAAAGGCCATTATTGTATGATATAGTGGATGCTTGGACATATATATAGAGGACTTTCTTGCACGACATGATAATATGCTATCTGGTTGCTCTATATCTTAACATGCACACTTGTATTATTATACTGTCTCTCTGATACATGTTGATAAAGCCCTTAGGATGTTGGCTTGCCTATCAGGACTATGATACAGATTATACTAGCGGAGCTTGTGTATTCCACAAGCACATCCTTTAATAGTTCCTAGTCGAGGGAATATCGATACAGGGCATCGATATTCCAGAGTAGACTAGTGTGTATGTTTCTTAACCCTGTTTTGGGCGATGGTTGATCCCATGGCTATTAGTTTTTGACATCAAAGATTGTACACATGTGCTCATTAGAGAATGGGTACACCGAACAGGACTCGCCGAGAACTTGTAGATGGTTGTTCAGTTGATAAAACTGCACATTTGTTATTACATTTTTCCTACCATTTTCATATTAAAAAAAGGTCTTTAATATAATATATCATACATATGAGGGTTTATGTGTAAAAATACTATTTTCCATGTGTTGATATATTATAATTAGCTTTTGGCAGGAAAATGTATGCAAATAATATCATTGACCTAATCCTAGTAGAATAAGCTCTACTAAATATTATTTGTTAAGTTATTGTGCAGAATTTTCAGGTCTAAAATCAAGGAAATCAGGTTGTTGAAGAAAACCTGCCTGATTAAGAAATCAAAATGAAGAAATCAAGTCTGGCAGAAACTACGAGAAGATTTCCAAGTTACAAAGGTCCAAGATATCACTACATGTTACAAAGATACAATTCCAGAAAAATGATGAAGTGATCTTCACCATTAGCCGCGGATCCGCAGCCATACCCCCTCTTAGGCCGCGGATCCGCGGCAAGATTGAGGACTTAGATGCTGAAATTTTGTGGGGTGAATCTCTGCTGAATTTTACCTAATTTTGAAGCAAAGGTTTCTGGCTTTGGACTATAAATAGGGACCGAGAGCCTCTTGGAAAAATCATCAAGCCGACGCGATCACGAAGTCCAAGACGGCTCACGCATCCAGGCTGGTCATCAACTGTTCGTCTACCTCTTTAGGAACGATCGAGAAGCAAATCAAGTTTTTGTAATCATTTTCTACGGAATAAAGTGTAGATTGTTCAAGTTGATTAATAAAGGTAGTTGTTTTATTTAATTCTTTTGCATTTTACATTATGTTTTCCCTCTCTATCTTTTCATCTTCTTTTCCCAACATGCGCGAGTAATTCTCCGCTTGTTAGGGTTCGTAGGATTAGGGTAGGCTAATGGATGATGAACATCTCTAAACCCTTTTTAAGTCCTATAAAGTTTATGAACTTTATCAAAAGAATCATTAACATCCTAATCGGGCGCGCTAACAATTCTTTGTTAGTTCCGACTGCGATTAGAGATTAGATTAATGATTGTTTTGGTAAAGGCTAGATATGAACGGAGTTCCGTGTCGAGATAAGGGTTAAGAGTGGGATTCCTTTTCCCTCCAGAAACCCTAATCTACACGCATCACCGTCGTTCTAGTTTTAAATCTATTAAAGGATAAAAAGGGTAACTTTTAATTAATCATCCATAACTACTAAATCCTAACGAACCCTACAAGCCCCCCTATTATATTAACTACATCCCTAAAATAATCTAAATCTATATTTTTGCATTAGTGCTTAACATAGATCTAGAAACCATTCTACAACATTCTTATTTCTTCCTCCTTTCTAAACACATATAAAGTAAGAGTAAAAAGGTTTCACGTTTTCCTAAGGACGACCCGTACTTATCTCGGTCTAGCTACGCGCGACACCGTTATTGATTGCGGTTATTCTACAAACACTCTTTCGTGACAATCAAATGGCGCCGTTGCCGGGGAGACGTGTGCAATTTTTTATTCTTGCTATTTGTGTTGAATTCTTAGACGATTCATATCATTATTAAAACAAAACTGCAAATTGCATATTTAACGATTTGTGTGTGAATTTTGCGAGGGAATCTAGAGTCACGGACTTGAGGAAACAGGAGATCAAGGGTTTCACACTTCTCTGGTATCTTTCTTAACTCCTTCTCTCTCCTCTCAAATCCAATAAAATCTATTTTCTGCAGGATTCTTTGCAAAATATCGCCGCTCAAAAATCTTTTTGCAAAGTTTTATTTTGCGGTTTGTTTTTGCATATTTTAATACGGATTTTTAAGGGGCAAGACCAAATCCAGATTAGGTGGGGATTTCATCACCCTTCCTAAGCCCCACAAATCACAAACCGAGCATCTGCATCACCCCTACATTAATTTAAAAAATATCTAGACCAGATTCTAAGGACTGTCGCGCTCAATAAGGACAGAGGAAGGTCGTGGGTAATCTATCGCTTATCCGCATTACTTTTGTGGTGACTAGGCAAGTGTGTCCAAGGCGAGTGGTTACTTAATTAGAACCACTACTTTTGTAGTGGGGAGCTTCCCACTCACCTGGCACTTACCTGGATACAAGAGTAGTAAAGAGGCGGTAGAGGATTTATCCTGCGGCTTGTCCTTTGGAAGTCTAGGAGCGGTCTAGAGACTGACCTAGGTAACCTTAGTTTCAGGGTTGTTTGTGCATTTTTGTGTAATTTGTCTAAATCCGTCATTTTTCAAAACAAACCAATTATTTTTCCTCTTCCCCCTTCTTCTCTTCTTATAATGGGTGACCCAAACTGACGATCTCTTGCCGAGCTTTGCTGTCCACAACCAGATATCTCTTGTTTTCGTAATCCCTTCGATATACCGTCTGGCTCTTCCATGTCCTTAAGAGATCATATAGAACAAGCTGGAAAAAACAGTTGGCCACCTCAGTCTAGGTCTTATCAACTGTATCCTAATCCTACACCTGTTTCAGTTCATACCCAGAGTGAGGAAGCCCCTAGACGAATGTCCATTGCTGAGTACATAGCTAGGTCTAGAGGCCAAAGTTTCAACCCGGACCAATATCAACCATCACCACCACTGTCCGGAGAAGAGTTTGATATGCGGTTTGTGGCATATAAGATGTCTGTTGAAAATAGCCAGCCAACCAACCCATATCAAAATATTGATCCTACTCCTACCCAAGTTCCGCAACCATTCTATTCTTATCAATCGAATCCGACTTTTCCACCTACTCTAGACAGTTCTTCTAATCAGTCCTTTGGGAGTTTTAATTATCCACAGGAATTTCAATCTTATACTGAAACTCCTTATCAACCCAAGACTAGTCTGGAGCAGACATTAGAAAAATTTCTGGAAATGTCGAACCAAATTATAAAGGATTTGGGTAGTAAGACAGAACTGTACACCCTTCCTAATCAAACCTCCCCATTCCAAACTGAAATCCACAACTCGAGTTTCATAGATTCATCAAGTACAATGTCTGATAAGTTGTGTGACTTTGTAGTGTTTGATTTACCCGACTGTGAAGGGTCCATTTCAAGTGAAACCATACCCAACCCTTGTGATCTCTACACCTCTTGAACCAAAACTGATTGAAAACCATATTTTTGATGAGGTGTTTGAGAATTTTAACCTTCACTTGAATAAGGTGATTGACGTTAGGGATATATTAATTGATGAACCCGAAATTTTGGATGAATTTGTCCCACCAATTCATCAAATCCTTTCACTTCCTTGTGGTCATCATCTTGAGCCTTTAATTCTTCCCGAACCCCAAATATGTCTTGAAGTTGATGATAATGGTATACCCGAAGATCAGACCGAAATACAGCCTCCATCTTCCACATCTGGTTCAGCAACACTCGACATACCAATTTGCTTACCCATTTCACTTTCTACTTTCTCCGGTTCTTCTTTTGTTCCTATAGTTTCAGTGAGTTTTGATAAATCACAATCCGTTAATTCAAGTTCAATAATACCAGAAATTCAACTTGATTTGGATATTTTTGAAAATGAGGTAGATGAGTTTTTCGAGTCCTTTACCTCAATAATTTTTGAATCAAGTAGGATAAATTCTGGCACAAAACTCTTTGACAGTAAAATGTTCAATTACACCATTGATAAAAGTTTTGAAGAACTTTTTGCTGACGAACTTGAATTTTTAAACAATACGGATTTTGTGATTAATCAATCTCCACCTATAGAGCTTGAACCGTCACCATTCCTTCTTCTTAATCACTCACATTCATCCTCATTCTTTCTTTTCTCTAATTTCAAACCCTTTCCAAACCACCTCTTATCCCTTCTCCACTTTTTCTTGACTCGATACAACACATTCTTCCACCAACCTATTAAAATCTTTGAATGGTTGGTGTTAACTTTTGGTCTTTGTAAAGTCTTACTTTGACCAAATGACTCACCCCCTCTTAAAATGCTTCGTATTGTCTAACTCATGTTTGAGGGGGGTATATTTTTTTGGCTCTTGAACATAAGTTTTGTCCTCAAATCTGTGAGCCAAAAATAAGTTTGGGGGAGAATTTTCACTTTCATATATTCTTGCCTCTATTAATAATGTCCTTCCAAGCTTACAGGTTTTTGTGATCCAGCAGATAGCAACAGTGAGGACACTGTTGAAAACAAGTTTGGGGGAGGTTTGTGCTTATTTACACATACTTTGCATTATACTATATATAAGCACAAAAAAAAAATTTGATAACAAAAGAGTAGAAAGTAAAAAAAATTACATCTAAAAGATAGGAATAGTTTAAGAAAACCAAGAATATTAGAAGTTTTCTTAAACGAACTAGTAATAAGTAGTTATGAGCTGTTGTCCCAAGGGTTAGTAAGATGAAGGAAGTCACTAATCTGAGAATAAAAATAAGTCTGAAAAATAGTTTCTATTCTGGAAGCCAAACATTTGAATGTTGATACCCTACTATTTGCACTTACACACGTCTTGAAACTCGGGATAGTAGAGGATACCTTGAAATGCTCTTGTCTAAAAGCCAAAGTATGAAGCAAATGAAAAAAATGAATAAAATATAAAATGGTGAAAAGAAAAAAAATGAACACTGATTTTGTTATCGCCAAGGTAGCAATAAAAAAAATATAGCGAGGGTGCCTCTTCACCTAGTGCCCTAAGGCCAACTGGTCTGGGAGTCACTGCTAAGCCTTAGGTGGTGCAAGACGAGAAAAATACTATCACCTAATCAGAAAGCACATGAGTAATCGGTCGGTTAGTATCTCAAGAAGTATTAATGGTCGCATGAAAATATGTGAGCAAATCTTAATATTCATCAAATTAAAAAGTACTGAGGTAGATGGACAAGAGTATGATAGCTTGAATTGAATTCTCCGAGTGTAGGGATGTCCATTTCACACACGTAGGGGTATATGATCGATATTTGGATGAAAGGTAGGAATGAAGAATAAAGATGATGTTTTATTGAGAGATAATGTGATTTCTAACATCTTTTCATGACTATTAAGATAGGGTTCATAACAACTGAAAAACTAGTGTAGTTGGAAACTCTTCTTTTCAAAGTCTTTCTTTTATGGTTCTAATCTTTATATGTAAACTTCACCATCTCTTTTTTGTTATAGGATTTTGTGGGTGTAATCCGCTGAAAACCCTCAGGAGACAACACTCCTCCTACCAGGGACACCTAGAAGTTTAACGGCTTGTTGCACGTGCTCAGTGCAATCGTGTTTGCCTACGAAAGTGTGCTTAGTTTTCTCCTTTCTTTTTTCTCCTTCTCTTGAATAAACTAGTTTGCTCGGGACGATCAAAGATAAGTTTGGGAGTATTTGTTCAGTTGATAAAACTGCACATTTGTTATTACATTTTTCCTACCATTTTCATATTAAAAAAAGGTCTTTAATATAATATATCATACATATGAGGGTTTATGTGTAAAAATACTATTTTCCATGTGTTGATATATTATAATTAGCTTTTGGCAGGAAAATGTATGCAAATAATATCATTGACCTAATCCTAATAGAACAAGGTCTATTAAATATTATTTGTTAAGTTATTGTGCAGAATTTTCAGGTCTAAAATCAAGGAAATCAGGTTGTTGAAGAAAACCTGCCTAATTAAGAAATCAAAATGAAGAAATCAAGTCTGGCAGAAACTACGAGAAGATTTCCAAGTTACAAAGGTCCAAGATATCTCCATATATCACAAAGATACAATTCCAGAAAAATGATGAAGTGATCTTCACCATTGGCCGCGGATCCGCGGCCATACCCCCTCTTAGGCCGCGGATCCGTGGCAAGATTGAGGACTTAGATGCTGAAATTTTGTGGGGTGAATCTCTGCTGAATTTTACCTAATTTTGAAGCAAAGGTTTCTGGCTTTGGACTATAAATAGGGACCGAGAGCCTCTTGGAAAAATCATCAAGCCGACGCGATCACGAAATCCAAGACGGCTCACGCATCCAGGCTGGTCATCAACTGTTCGTCTACCTTTTTAGGAACGATCGAGAAGCAAATCAAGTTTTTGTAATCATTTTCTACGGAATAAAGTGTAGATTGTTCAAGTTGATTAATAAAGGTAGTTGTTTTATTTAATTCTTCTGCATTTTACATTATGTTTTCCCTCTCTATCTTTTCATCTTCTTTTCCCAACATGCGCGAGTAATTCTCCGCTTGTTAGGGTTCGTAGGATTAGGGTAGGCTAATGGATGATGAACATCTCTAAACCCTTTTTAAGTCTTATAAAGTTTATGAACTTTATCAAAAGAATCATTAACATCCTAATCGGGCGCGCTAACAATTTTTTGTTAGTTCCGACTGCGATTAGAGATTAGATTAATGATTGTTTTGGTAAAGGCTAGATATGAACGGAGTTCCGTGTCGAGATAAGGGTTAAGAGTGGGATTCTTTTTCCCTCCAGAAACCCTAATCTACACGCATCACCGTCGTTCTAGTTTTAAATCTATTAAAGGATAAAAAGGGTAACTTTTAATTAATCATCCATAACTACTAAATCCTAACGAACCCTATAAGCCCCCCTATTATATTAACTACATCCCTAAAATAATCTAAATCTATATTTTTGCATTAGTGCTTAACATAGATCTAGAAACCATTCTACAACATTCTTATTTCTTCCTCCTTTCTCAACACATCTAAAGTAAGAGTAAAAAGGTTCCACGTTTTCCTGAGGACGACCCGTACTCATCTCGGTCTAGCTACGCGCAACACCGTTATTGATTGCGGTTATTCTACAAACACTTTTTCACATCAATCAATGGTATCATACCTATCATCAGATAGCAGTTCCTGGTGACACTTGTACATATTAGTCTGTAGACCGATATCGTCATAGTGTCTTGTGTGATTCCCACTATGCTTTGATTTCCTCCCTACCACGGCTCAAAGGAGTCGTGCAAATAGGTGGATTTTGGATACAGTCCCGAGTCACATGGAAGCAGTGAGCGATAGGAAGGGTTTCGTCTCTCCCGGTATTGGGAGTTGATGTTGGCTATAACAGCAAGTCCCTGGCCAGGGCTGAAGAGATTTACTGGTATGTACTATCAGTAGTTTCTCGAAAGATTATAGGCCATACATATACATAACTTATCAAGTTACTGGGGTCTTACGATTCCACTCCCAGACTCGATATGCGACATATCAGACGAAGAGACCGGACCGTATGGTAAGTGTTGCCTATAGGCTTTACGGGAGTTTGGACAAGTTTTTGTGTTGATCTTGTATTCGTTCAATACCTGGATAGCCGTTACGTCCAGCTAGTACCGCTGATGGATTATGGGTATCTGATGTGATCATTACCTACTGCTGACGTATTGACGAGTCTTTAGAGTCCCACACAGAGGTTTCCTAGCTCAAGCGAAATGAAGTAGGGCACATATGGAGACATTTGCAGGTGCTTGATTAAATACGAGTATATGATACTGTTTCCCCCAATCAGAACAAAGCTCTGTTCAAAATTTGAAATTTTAAATGAAGCGGCGCTTCATAAAAGCGCTAGCGCCAAGAACGCCAGAGCTAAGAGTCAAAGACTTTGAGGCAGCGCCTCATGTGCAAAGCACGAGAGCGCTAGCAGCACCGGCGTTAAGAGTCAAAGACTATAAGGCAGCGCCTCACGTGCAAAGCACAAAAGCACTAGCAGCGCCCGCGCTAAGAGTCAAAGACTCTGAGGCAGCACCTCACGTGCAAAGCACGAGGGCGCTAGCAACGTCAGCGCTAAGAGTCAAAGACCTTGAGACAGTGCTCCACGTGCAAAGTACGAGAGCGCCAAGCGCTAAAACTAAATGTTCTCCACCATTGGATCAAAGATCCAACGAAGATGATAAATCATCAAATTACAAAATTTAATTCTGTTAAGGAAATACCCCTCAGAATCTTTCCAAACAAGAAAGATCGTGCTCTGTAAATCAGAGCACCGTTGGATCAAAAATCCATTGGTGATTAAAAATCACCAAGATACAGAGTAATCTCTGTATGGGAAAATAATTTCCCAATCTTGTTAAGTAACAAGAAAGACGTCTTCTGTAAAACAGAAGCCCTAGGATCAAAGATCCAATGGTGGGGAAACATCCCCAAATCAATCAGAAAAAGATTGCCTTAACCGATCAGCCTCCATTATATAAAGGCCTCAAGACTTCAAGTCTAAAAAAGAAGCGACTCCCCATAAGTTTCATACAGAGGAACCCCTCCCCCCACAAACTTTGAGAAATTTCAAAGAGAAGAGCAAGCTCTCAGAAGAAGAATTTCTTCAAGATAAATAAAACAGAGAGATCAAAGCATCTCATCAAAAAAGAAGAACTTAGTTCTTTTTCTAGATCATAGATCTACAAAGACAGAAGTCTTTCATAAAAGTAGAAGAGATTGGAGCATCTCATCATAAAAAGGGAAGGAGAAGAACTTAGTTCTCTTTAGATCACAGATCTATAAGACGAAGACAAAGTCTTTCACAAAAACAGAAGAGATTGTAACATCTCCGATTAAAATAAGAACTTAGATCTTAGATTCACGAAACAAAGTCTCTTATAAATGAGAACTTAATTCTTAGAGCACAGAACTGATCAGAACTGCTTAAAAAGAGCCTTAGCGCTCCAATTTTAAAGAAGCGCCTCAGCGCTCCAAATTTGACGCTCAGCACTACGCGCACTACGTTCTCCTCACGTGTGCGTCATTTCATAAGAAGCGCCTCAGCGTTTCAAGGCTGGCACTCAGCGCCAAGCGCACCACGTGCTCCTTATGTGTGCGCCATTTCATAAGAAGCGCCTCAGCGCTTCAAGCCTGGCGCTCAGCACTAAGCGCACCACGTGCTCCTCACGTATGCGCCATTTCATAAGAAGCGCCTCAGCGCTTCAAGGCTGGCGCTCAGCGCCAAGCGCACCACGTGCTCCTCACGTGTGCGCCATTTCATAGGAAGCGCTTCAGCGCTCTAAGTCTGGCGCTCAGCGCCAAGCGCGCCACGTGCTCCTCACGTGGGCGCTGAAGGAACATAAACTGTTCTAAATAAAGCCCCAGAGCCATAATGAGTGCTCAATACTCAATAAAAGACAAAAAAGGTTGTCAGAACTCAAACCAATGCTCAGCATTGTTAAATAAAAAAGGACTGAGCCTAATTAAATGTTCAATATTTTAACTGAGTGGGCCGAACCCAAGTTGGCCGCAGATCTCTAATTCAGATTAATTGAGCCCATATGCTCATAAATCTTTTTAACTGATTTTAGTCCCAAACTTGACTACAGATCTCCCAACCAACATCAGTTCAAGGGTACATCTCTTCACACCATTGATATGTGTCGTTGTAATTTTTCAACGTCTTCAGAGAGGTGGCGGGTCCCGACAGCCAGAAACTTTACAGACTATGATGTCTTTAAACCCCACAGACTATGATGTCTTTAAACTAGACTATGATATCTTTAAACACAGACTATGATGTCTTTAAACTCCATGGACTATGATGTCCTTAAACTCCATGGACCACAATGTCCCTAAACTAAAACGATAGAGTCCAAATACTCTTTCGTTGGATCTAAATGATCACAAAATCTTATTGAGTAGATCTTAGTCTAAAATTAGACTAACGTATCCTCAACAAACGTTTAAGTTGATCTTAATCTCAATCAGAATAACGATCCTTAAACCCAAACTAAACCCAAATCTAAGAAAATACAGATTTTGACTAATCCACGCCCTACGGGCGACAACACAAATTAGTCTCCGTACACAATCTACGGGCAACCAAAAACAAAACAAACACACACGACACGAAGTGACCATCTGGAGCAGGAGAAAGTGGTTACCGCTTCGCGGTAACGTAATTAACTGCAGGGTCTTGCGCCTGCAGGGAAGAGCGTCCCCACAATCAAAAACCCTTCACAACGAGGGGGAATCTGACAAAATCTGCTACAACGGCCGCATCCGTCTAAACCTCCGATACACGGTGCCATAAATCAACTTGGCATCTTCGGAGAGGTGGATGGATAAAACCAAATAGTATCTGCCCGCCAAAATTCAAGCCAGACGTCCCAACATCCCTGTCGCGTCTTTCGGCGGCGAACAGATTCTGGCAGCCCCCTCAGTGGCTGTCCTCCAAAATCCACAGGGTCTGGCAAAGAGTCCAAGACTCTGTGATTGACCAAGACTACTCCCGCCGATAGAAAAAAATGAAGATCCGGCAAGAAGAGAATCTCAGCACCATTGTACCACAGAAGGTGTCGTCTGCTTGGGTGCTTGCTGCAACGGCCCCCTCAACTTTGACCGTCCACAGAAGGAGAAGGCTGGAGAAAATCCCCGTGTCCACGACAAAGCTCAAAGGCACTGAATCCTAACGCCCTAAGTCTGGGGGCATGATAGTGCACACCATTTACATAGCGTCCGGAAAAGAGGATAGCCATATCTCATCGACCACTTACACGGTATGTGACAAAGGCTCAGGATCAACAACAGCAGAAGCTCCAAGAAATGCTAACGAAGATGGCCGCACTCACTGGGCCAAAAGAAAGCCCGGGGACATCGTCGGAGCAACGCCAAGAACAGAAAACCAACGCCGAGTTCCTCCGAAGAATGCTCAAGAAGAAAGACAAAGAGGCCACGGAACAAGCGGCCAACATAAAGCAAATGGCGCTTCTGTTTCAAGATATGGTCGGGATGATGATACAGCCGGATCCTCCAGCCGAAGACCCTCCAATAATCCTTGAAGACGACAAAGAGGAGACATCAAACCCTCTTCCGGCTCTATCAACAGCCAAGGAAGAGACCATCTCCAAAGCCGCCCTTGACGACTATATAGCTCAACAGATACGAGCTCATCAGGCGAGCGAAGCGGCTGGCCAAATCATCAAGACTGGACGACCCTATCTGGGTTGGTACGATCAAATAAAGTATCCGCCAGGATATACGATCCCTAAATTCCATGTGTATAAGGGGACGGGTAATCCACACCAGCACGTTGCTTAACTCACGGCTCTGTGCGGCAATACTGGGGGTGACGACAAACTGCTGCTTCGCCAGTTTGTTGGCAGCTTGTCGGAGACAACGTTCGAATGGTACTCCGAGCTCCCGAATGACTCTATCAAGAAATTTGCATAAATGGAGCTACTGTTTACAAAAAAATTCACGAGCGCTAGCGAGCGCACTCCGATCACCACACTAATTAACGCTAGAGTGAAGCCGGGAGAAACCTGGGTTCAATACACCATTCAGTGGCGGAATCTGTGGTCAAAATATGAACCGCGCATAGAGGAATCTCCAGCCATGGGCATGTTTGTGGGAACCCTCGATCCTCAGGTGACCATATCCCAATTCATGATGTTTTTCAAGCCGACCACCTTCCAGGACTTGATCAACAAGCTGACCCAAATGGACCAGATGGGCCATAGACTGTCCTCCTCAAAGATGGATCCTCGTAATGAGAAGGGGAAAGGGAAAGCAACATTCGTCGCCAACGCTCAACAATAATCGGGTGGCCCGAGACCGGTTGTTCGCCAAAGCAATAAGCGGCAATACCTCGATAAGAAGTTGAGACGCCCTTACTCATTTCCCCGGGATAAAACAAGGAGACTGTTCGAACTGGCAGTGCGCAACGGGCTCGTCACTCTACCGGAGTCGAGACACCCACTGCAAACCGAACGACGTCAACAATCCCAATTACTGCCCCTATCACCGAATATTGGGCCATCCGATCGAAGACTGCTACATCTTCAAAACTGGGTTGAAGACCAGTACCCACAAGGTAAGTTCGCGCTGTCCGAAAACTGGAAGGTAAATCCGCCACAACAGCACACTCCTAAAAGGGTAGACACGCCGGGGGCATCATGCTCATTCATAGAGGAAGCTCCATGGGAAGTAGTTCTTTCAGCAAAAACGAAAAGAATGCTGAAGGATCTTCAAGCATGCCCCGTAATCAGGTGGAAAAGCCCGCTAGAGCCCGAGATCATTGAGGGAATGCTGAAACCGCGACCGACACCGAGAGTTGGTAGCAATGGGCAAAATACCCAGGTCCAGCCGTCAAAGTCTTCGAAGAAGAAGAAGAAGACCAAGAAGCCCGCGCAGCCTGATGACAAGCGCACAGACCTACAAAAGCATATTAACGAGCTAGAGGAATACAACCAGAAGGCGCGGACCCCAGTCACACTCCATGAGTTTCTCAACCATATCCTTGAGAACGGAGGCAATGACAATGACGAGGGAGACGACGCGTCAGAAGAACCCGAAGATTACGTAGCAAGTTGTCACATGATCTCTCATTCGTCAATAGATGATAAAGAAGCTCCTGATGCAGAGAAGCTGGGGGCAGAATCGGCACCAAAATCCTTGGAACCGTCTGATGAGCTGATTGACGTGCTGCTAAACGAAGCCCGTCAGAAGAGCAAAGTTGATCGAGAACGCAAAATGTCCATACTCGAAAAGGACAGGCGTCGACGTCAAGTGGAAGAAGTCACGGTAGGGATGGATCACAAAACACTCCAACCAAACCAAATCACACCTTAAATGGGTGTATCCCACTTTATCGTTATGTATCCCGTCACGTGACAAATACATGTGCATACAGGATGAACAACGGATCGAAACGTCCTTAAACTAACAATGGACCGAAACGTCTTTAAACTACTACAAACCACAGCATCCTAGGGCTGACAAAAAAAACGGTACGTCCATAAGCAAGATGGGCACGGATGAAAACCCGAAAGGGCTCTGTGAGTAAAAACAACAAGGCTACCGGCGATGTTTGTGAAAACCCGAAAGGACGCAGACTCGTAAAAAAAAATGGTATGTCCATAAGTAAGATGGGCATGGATGAAAACCCGAAAAAGCTCCGTGAGTAAAAACAGAAAGGCTACTGGCGAGTCTGTGAAAACCCGAAATAGCGCAGACTCATAAAAAATTCATGCACACTGGCAAGGTCCTCTCGACCTTGTAAGGAGAAAATACCTGGAAATCCCTACGACTCACAAAGGAGCGACACACTTAGGGATCCCCATGATTCCTAAGGAGAAATTACACTTACGAGATCCTCACGACTCGTAAGGAGAACCCTCTTATGAGACCCTCACGGCTCGTAAGATTCAAAGCCTTAAGCTACAGGGATCCGAACCTGTTCTTAAGCCATCACATTTCCCAGACTGTCCTACAAAAGGTTCAATATTGACCCTTGTATACAATCCACGGGTATAAATAAACGTCTCCCCCATCAAGTTCCACCAATGGTAGGGGATGTCCTCATGTGGTGAACGACACTTGTAAGTCCTCTCGACTTATAAGGAGAAAACACTCTTGTATGATCCTTACGACTTATAAAAGAACACACACTCAGGTATCCTCACGATTCCTAAGGAGAAAACGCACCTATGAGATCCTCACGACTCGTAGGGAGAAACACCTTCATGAGACCCTTACAGCTCATAAAGGCAAAAGCCTTAGTCGACAGGATCCTAACCCTGTTTGCTAAGCCACCTTTGTTTAAGTTAACAAAGGCAAATGATGATTCGCTCCTGGCAATATCCCAGTTGTAGCGATGCCGATACCTACATCGGTATCAAATTCTAAGTCATTTCACGACAAATGATGATTCGCTCCTGGCAACATTCCAGTCGCAGCGATGTTGATGCTAAGATTGGTATCAGATCTTGAGTTCTATACTCGAAAAAAAATGCATATGAAATAGCCTAAATGTTTGGGCAACTCGCAATAAAAATCAGCAAGTAAAATATATGCATACAAAATTAGCCGAAATGATTGGGCAACTCGCAATAAAAAGCAGCGAGTAAAAAGAAAAATAGCCAAAATGATTGGGCACCGTGAAAAATAGCCGAAATGATTGAGCAATCACGATTTTCGCGATATAAAAGCTGAAATGATAGAGCATCACGGAAAGAAATAAAAAAAATGAATGAAAGAATGAAACTTTTGCTCTGCAGGTAAGTCCATACTGACTCCTGTATACAATCCATGGGCATAAACAAAAAGGGGACCACATTTCCCCACCAGACCCTATCAAAGGTAAGCCAGATCTCAACGGCAACATCTACAGCCTAAAGATCAGCAACGATGTTCCTCCTCATTCCATCAAGATACGGACGCAACACCACCAATCGGTGCCAAGGCAAAGTCCCTAATTCTAAGACCCCATGATTCACAAACAACCTAGAGTCAACCCATACACCGCAGAAACTAGAGTACGTCAACTCTGACACCGCAGAAAGCGAAGTACATCAACCCTGACATCGCGGAAAGCGGAGCAAGTCAGCCAATGACCTCCAACCCCTAGGAAAATCAGTGTCCTTGGCTAAACCTTGATTCAGGGAAATCAGCGTCCTTGACGAGAACATCTCGATTCGCGTCGACCTGCAAGGAAATTAGTGTCTTTGCAGGAATCTCTCGATTCGTCTCGACCCCCAGGGAAATCTGTGTCCTTAGCAAAATCTCTCAAATCAGGGAAATCAGCGTCCTTGGCGAGAACCTCTCGATTCTCGTCGACCCACAGATAAATCAGTGTCTTTGCAGGAATCTCTCGATTCGTCTCGACCTCCAGGGAAATCAGTATCCTTGGTAAAGCCTCGATTCAGGGAAATCAGCGTCCTTGACGAGAACACCTCGATTCGCGTCAACCCGCTAGGAAATCAGTGTCTTTGAAGGAATACCTCGATTCATCTCGACCCCCAGGGAAATCAATGTCCTTGGCAAAATCTCTCGATTCAGGGAAATCAGCATCCTTGGCGAGAATCTCTCGATTCGCGTCGATCCGCAAGGAAATCAGTGTCTTTGCAGGAATACCTCGATTCGTCTCAACCCCCAGGGAAATCAGTATCCTTGGCAAAACCTCTCGATTCAGGGAAATCAGCGTCTTTGGCGAGAACCTCTCGATTCGCGTCGACCCGCAGAGAAATCAGTGTCTTTGCAGGAATCTCTCGATTCGTCTCGACCTCCAGGGAAATCAGTGTCCTTGGCAAAACCTCTCGATTCAGGAAAATCAGCGTCCTTGGCGAGAACCTCTCGATTCGTGTCGACTCGCAGAGAAATCAGTGTCTTTGCAGGAATCTCTCGATTCGTCTTGACCTCCAGGAAAATCAGTGTCCTTGGCAAAGCCTCGATTCAGGGAAATCAGCGTCCTTGATGAGAACACCTCGATTCGCGTCGAACCGCAAGGAAATCAGTGTCTTTGCAGGAATACCTCGATTCGTCTCGACCCCCAGGGAAATCAGTGTCCTTGGCAAAACCTCTCGATTCAGGGAAATCGGCGTCCTTGGCGAGAACCTCTCGATTCGCGTCGACCCGCAGAGAAATCAGTGTCTTTGCAGGAATCTCTCGATTCGTCTCGACCTCCAGGGAAATCAGTGTCCTTGGCAAAGCCTCGATTCAGTGAAATCAGCGTTCTTGACAAGAACACCTCGATTCGCGTCGACCCATAAGGAAATCAGTGTCTTTGCAGGAATACCTCGATTCGTCTCGACCTCCAGGAAAATCAGTGTCCTTGGCAAAACCTCGATTCAGGGAAATCAGCGCCCTTGACGAGAACATCTCGATTCGCGTCGACCCGCAAGGAAATCAGTGTCATTGCAGGAATACCTCGATTCGTCTCGACCTCCAAGGAAATCAGTGTCCTTAGCAAAACCTCTCGATTCAGGGAAATCAGCGTCCTTAGCGAGAACCTCTCGATTCGCGTTGACCAGCAGAGAAATCAGTGTATTTACAAGAATCCCTCGATTCGTCTCGACCTCCAGGGAAATCAATGTCCTTGGCAAAGCCTCGATTCAGGGAAATCAGCGTCCTTGACGAGAACACCTCGATTCGCGTCGACCCGTAAGGAAATCAGTGTCTTTGCAAGAATACCTCGATTCGTCTCAACCTCCAGGGAAATCAGTGTCCTTGGCAAAACCTCGATTCAGGGAGATCAGCGTCCTTGACGAGAACATCTCGATTCGCGTCGACCCGTAAGGAAATCGGTGTCTTTGCAGGAATACCTCAATTCGTCTCGACCTCCAGGGAAATCAGTGTCCTTGGCAAAACCTCGATTCAGGGAAATCAGCGTCCTTTATGAGAACATCTCGATTCGCGTCGACCCGCAAGGAAATCAGTGTCTTTGCAGGAATACCTCGATTCGTCTCGACCTCCAGGGAAGTCAGTGTCCTTGGCAAAACCTCGATTCAGGGAAATCAGCGTCCTTGACGGGAACATCTCGATTCGTGTCGACCCGCAAGGAAATCAGTGTCTTTGCAGAAATCTCTCGATTCGTCTCGACCCGAGGGAAACCAGTGTCCTTGGCAAAATATCTCGATTCAGGGAAATCAGCATCCTTGACGAGAACCTCTCGATTCGCGTCGACTCGCAAGGAAATCAGTGTCTTTGCAGGAATCTCTCGATTCGTCTTGACCTCAGGGAAATTAGTGTCCCTGCGCATGAAAAGAAAATTCTCTTGTGAGATTCTTACGACTCTTAAGAGAAAACGCACTTAGGAGTCCTCACGACCCTTAAGGAGAAAATACACCTACGGGATCCTCTCGACTTGCAGGGAGAAAAATCTTTACGAGACCCTCATGGTTCATAAAGTTGAAAATTCTTAGGCGGCAGATCTGAACCTATTTCCTAAGCCATCGCTACCCTACAAAGAGTTCAAGACGAACTGTTACTTATTATCTACAAGCCACACTTGCCAAAATTACATGCCATCGAAATCGAGATGCTGCTCAAGAGTACGTAAACTGCTTTGCGCCAAGTCAAAACAAAAAGGCATAACCCACGGACGTCAATCACATATTATGCAAGGCAATAAGGAGAACATTTGATTTACATCCAATTGAGCGTCCGAAGCATACCCACTCATGTATGTGCGAAAAGGATAAAATAAACGCATAGAAAGAAAAAATTTGTTATTCATACCTCAGAAAGTTCTTACATTGATGAAAACAGTAAATAAAAGTATCATTAAAATGTTTACAATGAAAAAACAATGAATCCGGGATACGGATTAAGAAATTCGAAAGTGAGGCCGTCTAAAATGTTTCCGGCCTCTCTGACCATTCTCGTGTGCATCCTTTCACGATCGCAAGCGTCAGGATCTTCGCTGATGTCCTCCACCCTCTGATAAGCAGCGATTATCGTCGTCTGTTGGAAAGTTTGATGCAAACTATCAATGAGATTATCTCACCGCTTCTTTGAGATCAGGCCCGTCAGATACACTGAGTGCACCTAATCTTTAGCGTCATCCAGTGCATTAAGCGGCATGGCTTCATAAAATTCAGAAAGTGCTCCCCAAATTGTTCTCACTATAATCTTCAAGAGAGCGGAGCGTCGAGGAAGTAGTCGACCATTGTATGCATTGAAACGATTCATAATTTCAGCGCATTGGGCGTTTGTGAACTCCTGGTTTTGACAACGGCCTTGTGCGCGAATGTCCTCATAAGAAATGATTTCATCAAGACAGTACAGATGAGCGGCCATAGCGCCTGAAAATGAAAATCAATGAGAGTTTAGTGGACAGACTGAGCAAGACATGGGGATTTAAACAACTCTTGATATCCGCATGAAGAAAACAAGTGCTGATTAAGACACCCAACAAATTCAAATTTGTGAAATTAAGGAGGGAATCCTAAATGGATTCTCATTTAATGAGAGACTCCTCGGGCCAAGGAGCTAATCTCCCTTGAGAGCAACGCTCTGCAGACAGGAGGGACACCTGTCAACCCTAATCATGGGGGGAATAAAAATTCCCCAAGAATCCTAAAGAGCCATGCTCTGCGAAGAAGATGGAACAATCCATCAAAACCCTAAAAGCAAAGCTTTTTACAGAAGATAAAAACTTCAGGATTTTTAAGATCTGTAAAGCGAACTCTAAGAGTTCTTCGTTAATGGGTTAAAGGAACCCTAAAAAGGATTTCTTTTTCTGATCCATGATCTAGAAATAGCAAAGCTCTAGTTTTTAATTAACAGGTTGAGAAACCCTAAAAATCATTAAGATCAATGATCTAAGTAGAGCAAAACTCTGTTAATGGGTTCAAATCTTACCAAAATTTTTGACAAAGTCTTAACTCTAAAGGATTTTTCTGAGGCAGAAAGCTTGGCTCTAAAAGAGAATTAAATTCTCAAGAATAAGAAAACAAGAAGATGAACAGAGATCATCTCAAAGGGGCCAAAGGCCCTATTTATAGGCGCTGGAAGTCGATACAACTTCCAAGAACAATCCAACGGTGGAAAGGCTGCCACCGCTGCACTCACGTGTAAACCATGTGAGCGCAACGGTGGGGGAGCATTTGTTTCCCCCAATCAAAGCAAAGCTCTGTTCAAAATTTGAAATTTGAAATGAAGCAGCGTTTCATAAAAGCGCCTGCGCTAAGAGTCAAAGACTCTGAGGCAACGCCTCACGTGGAAAGAATGAGAGCGCTAGCAGCGCCGGCGCTAAGAGTCAAAGACTCTGAGGCAGCGCCTCACGTGCAAAGAACGAGGGCACTAGCAGCGCCAACGCTAAGAGTCAAAGACTCTGAGACAGCGCCTCACGTGCAAAGCACGAGGGCGCTAGCAGCGCCAGCACTAAGAGTCAAATACTCTGAGGCATCGCTCCACGTGCAAAGCCCGAGAGCGCCAAGCGCTAGAACTAAATGTTCTCCACCATTGGATCAAAGATCGAACGAAGATGATAAATCATCAAATTACAAAATTTAATTCTGTTAAGGAAATACCCCTCAGAATCTTTCCAAACAAGAAAGATTGTGCTCTGTAAATCAGAGCACCGTTGGATCAAAGATCCAATGATGATTAAAAATCACCAAGATACAGAGTAATCTCTGTATGGGAAAATAATTTCCCAATCTTGTTAAGTAACAAGAAAGACGTCTTCTGTAAAACAGAAGCCCTAGGATCAAAGATCCAATGGTGGGGAAACATCCCCAAAGCAATCAGAAAAAGAATTCCTTACTTGATCAGCCTCCACTATATAAAGGCCTCAAGACTTCAAGTCCAAAAAAGAAGAGACTCCCCATAAGTTTCATACAGAGGAACCCCCCCCCCCCACACACACACACAAACTTTGAGAAATTTTAAAGGGAAGAGCAAGCTCTTGGAAGAAGAATTTCTTCAAGGTAAATAAAACAGAGAGATCAAAGCATCTCATCAAAAAAGAAGAACTTAGTTCTTTTTCTAGATCATAGATCTACAAAGACAGAAGTCTTTCATAAAAGTAAAAGAGATTGGAGCATCTCATCATAAAAAGGGAGAGAGAAGAATTTAGTTCTCTTTAGATCACGGATCTATAAGACGAAGACAAAGTCTTTCACAAAAACAGAAGAGATTGTAAAATCTCCGATTAAAATAAGAACTTAGTTCTTAGATTCATGAGACAAAGTCTCTTATAAATGAGAACTCAATTCTTAGAGCACAGAACTGATCAGAACTGCTTAAAAAGAGCCTTAGTGCTCCAATTTTAAAGAAGCGCCTCAGCGCTCCAAATTTGGAGCTCAGCACACCGCGTGCTCCTCACGTGCGCGCCATTTCATAAGAAGCGCCTCAGCGCTTCAGGGCTGGCGCTCAGCGCCAAGCGCACCACGTTCTCCTCACGTGTGCGCCATTTCATAAGAAGCGCCTCAGCGCTTCAAGGCTGGTGCTCAGCGCCAAGCGCACTACGTGCTCCTCACGTGTGCGCCATTTTATAGGAAGCGCTTCAGCGCTCTAAGTCTGGCGCTCAGCGCCAAGCACGCCACATGCTTCTCATGTGGGCACTGAAGGAACATAAACTGTTCTTTAAATAAAGCCCCAGAGCCATAATGAGTGCTCAATACTCAATAAATGGCAAAAAAGGTTGTTAGAATTCAAACTAATGCTCAGCATTGTTAAATAAAAAAGGACTGAGCCAAATTAAATGTTCAACATTTTAACTGAGTGGGCCGAGCCCAAGTTGGCCACAGATCCCTAATTCAGATTAATTGAGCCCATATGCTCATAAATATTTTTAACTGATTTTAGTCCCAAACTTGACTACAGATCTCCCAACCAATATCGGTTCAAGGGTACATCTCTTCACACCATTGATATGTGTCGTTGTAATTCTTCAACGTCTTCAGAGAGGTGGCGGGTCCCGACAGCCAGAAACTTTACAGACTATGATGTCTTTAAACCCCACAGACTATGATGTCTTTAAACACAAACTATGATGTCTTTAAACTCCAAGGACTATGATGTCCTTAAACCCCATGGACCGCAATGTCCCTAAACTAAAACTATAGAGTCCAAATACTCTTTCATTGGATCTAAATGATCCCAAAATCTTGTTGAGTAGATCTTAGTCTAAAATTAGACTAACGTATCCTCAACAAACGTTTAAGTTGATCTTAATCTCAATCAGAATAACAATCCTTAAACCCAAACCAAACCCAAATCTAAGAAAATACGGATTTGGACTAATCTACGCCCTACGGGCGACAACACAAATTAGTCTCCATATACAATCCACGGGCAACCAAAAAGAAAACAAACACACACAACACAAAGTGACCATTTGGAGCAGGAGAAAGTGGTTACCGCTACGCGGTAACGTAATTAACTGCAGGGTCTTACGCCTGCAGGGAAGAGCGTCCCCACAATCAAAAACCCTTCACAACGAGGGAAAATTTGACGAAGTCTGCTACAACGGCCGCATCCGTCTAAACCTCCGATACATGGTGCCATAAATCATCTTGGTATCTTCGGAGAGATGGACAGATAAAACCAAATATCATCTGCCCGCCAAAATTCAGACCAGACGTCCCAACGTCCCTGTCGCGTCTTTCGGCGGCGAACAGATACCGTATTCTAATCTAGCGATATTTGATATCGGTTAGGTTATATGTGATATAACCGGATTATTGAATCAAGTGTTGATTCAATAATTTGTTATATGTATATATATTTGGTATTGGCCGGTTAAATATGATATGACCGGATCATTGAATCAAGTGTTGATTTAATAACTAGTATTGAATATTAGACAGTTATATATGATATAACCGGATTATTGACTGATCCGGTATCTAATACCCAGGACGTAGAGCAGACTGAGAAACAGTTCTCGGTAACTAACACACCCGAAGAAGATGCATCAGCATGCTCTTTCTCTGTTCGGGTTGCGTGAGAATCCTTGCATTCCCCTATCCCTTGCTCAAACTTATGACAACCATAAGATAGAACGGAACCAATGTTCCCCAGCTCAGTATAATAAGCGTGTTCAATCAATACATCCATATTATTATCTGGATTAAGACATGTCATGGTCGCTAACTGGAGAGAGAGAGGGAAGAAAAACACTTTAGCGTGCGCTCTTGCAAGATTAGATTGATTATTATCTTATCTAATCAGGATGACTTCCACTGTTTTTATCAAATCTACCTTCAAACCCTAAAAGGTAAGATTAGTCGGGATTAATTACATCCTACAAGTTCGCTAATCGTTCAGCCATGCAGGTATTGGTACTCCGGGGGAGTCTCTCCGTACTTTCACATGAAACTAATTAAATAATCTCGTTTCCGCAGGGGCATAACCCCGTTAACACCTTTCTTAGACACCTGCTGGATTAGCTAATCATAAAGTGGAAAACTCTTCCATGAGTAACACTTACTTGTAGTGGGTATCGAGATCTAACTATCATATAGAAGGTATGCAATCTCATTGCAAATTTCAACTCTTGAAATTCCCAATATCTGTTTTTACCCCATGCGGTTTATGACCTTAACAAGGTCAACAAACCATAAATCGTAAGTCAAGTTCAACCCGTCATTTCGTGATTGAATTAAACCCCACCTGTACGACCCTTTACAAGGTCAACAAGGTCGTACAATTATCCTCATCCAATCGCATCATATGCGGCAGATAAGCACTAATCAGCTACCGCACACTGCGTCTTGACAAGGTCAACAAACGCAGTACGAATACTAAATAGTACTTATCTGAAATGACAGAGGGCTACGACTGGTTTTGAAAAAAAAACCTTTAGCGTAATGAACTTGATATCTTCGTAGAATCTCTTGATTTGAAAAGGAGTAGTTTAAGCTCTGCTTTAAAATTGAGTAGTTTTCAAAACAAACCGAGTGGGTTGTAGCATATGTTAGTTTTACTAAAGAGGTCATTCCCGGTGAAGGGATCTAGGCTCTTTCCTCATCGAATGAGGTGCTGGATATTCATAATGGAATATCACTATGAAAAGCAAGAACTAGAGCTACATTTTTGGAAAATTTGATTCTACAATATTTTTAGGTTTCTTTTCTTTTCATTAATCTTATTAATGACATCCCATCATTTATGTTTCCTAAATATCACAGAAGAAACGAAAATAAAACACACATATATGTCATCCGCATTAGCCACAGAGACCCGAGTCTTCACTGTAAGCTTACTTAACTTACGGCAGAGCGGGGTCAGGACTAACGCGGATGCAAAACATATATAGTGTCTATTAGTATATCATATATATAAGTAGCATTCGTCTCACGCGGTTATATGATCATATCATATCACAGAATCCAGCAGAAGCAAACATATGAAATATAGGATATAGTAGGAGGTCCATGTTTTAGATTAAGCCAGTAAAAAAACACGGATTCCATGGTCGTGATGAAAAGCTAAGCCCACATCCCTAGACCCTTACGAGAGCGGCAAGCAACCCTGCCAATTTTAGAGTTAGGCGACCTGGTCTCGACTCCTCGAGATGGTCTCCTACTGGACTCTAGAACCCGGTTATTTGTGCTCCGCGCCTTCGGTCTATCCTAATGCGGAAAAGTAAATAATATACATCAATTGAGACAACAACCTCAACCTGGAAGTGTCCCAATAAAGACATAAAAATTTTATATGAATGAAAATTGAAAATCTCTCATCTCACATAAAATCCCCGGCTATTTGTAAAAACCCTAAACTTTCTGTACAAATTTTTTCCAAAATACAGAAAGGAACACCTTAGCCTGAGCACAAGTTATAAATTTGATTTGCTTTTGAACAGCAAGAAATCACTTGTAGCTCATTAGTAAAACCTTGCACTGCTATGCCGTAGCCCCTGTGATCAAATCCCCCCAGCCACATATATTTTTAATTGATTTTTCTTATAGAAACCCAAAAGTTTGCACGTGTACTGCACGTAAAATGAAAAGTCACAGATTAAACAAACATGTGCAAATTGTTAAATACACTGAACATGACACGTGGCGAAGATCCCAAGCCCCCTCACCGGTTTTGGACCGCCGAGATAAGCTTGGAGACCGGCACTGCCGGGCCCCCCCATAGGGGTTGCTCCCTAAATTTTAACCCTACACCCCTTGGACTCCCCCTACTACTCCTATGCTGTTTGATTTCTCTGCACATTTCCAGAAAATTAAAAACGGACATTAATCTACATTTTAATACACATTTTAAATCTATTCTTCATTACACTAAACCTTAATTTTCCCTATAAATACCATACCACATTTCATCTCTCCTCATTCAGAATTCCATTACAAAAACTCTCCAAAATTTCCACGTCCCAAGTTGTAAAAGTGGAGTTAGCAAGAGGCGAAGTTCCGACGACGTACCACACCACATTTCATTACACTAAACCCTAATTTTCCCTATAAATACCATACCACATTTTCTTTTAATTTATTAGAAGCCGAAAAGTTTGCACGTGCATTGCACGTAAAATGAAAAGTCACAGATTAAACAAACATGTGCAAATTGTTAAATACACTAAACATGACGCGTGGCGAAGAACCCAATCCCCCTCACAGGTTTTGGACCGGCGAGATAAGCTTGGAGACCGGCACCACCGGGCCCCCCGTAGGGGATGCTCCCTAAATTTTAACCCTACACCTCTTGGACTCCCCCAACTACTTCTATACTGTTTGATTTCTCTGCACATTTTCAGTAAATTAAAAATGAGCGTTAATCCAAATTTTAATGCACATTTTAATTTTATTCTTCATTACACTAAACCCTAATTTGCCTTATAAATACCACACCACATTTCACCTCTCCTCATTCAGAATTCCATTACAAAAACTCTCCAAAATTTCCAAGTCCCAAGTTGTACAAGTGGAGTTAGCAAGAGGCGAAGTTCCGACGACGTTCCAAGAAAACTCCGGCGACGAAACGACGCCCCGACGATCCCGAAAGTTTCTTCTTTCTCCCTTCTTTCTTAATAGCCAATAAGTCCCCATTCACCTCCTCCGTCTCTAATCTAAAACAATTTATTTCAAAAACTCGTCGGAAGCGGAGTTATTCCGACTTCCGATTCGTTTTTCTTTAAAAACTCTATTTTTTTTTAAATAATAAAATACCATATTCTCTCATAATGTTTAACAAACATAAATAAACATATTAGAACAAGTTCATCTCAAAATAATTCATGTTGCAATTTTTATTTCACTTTTACAATAAAATACCATCATGTTATATACAACTTATAATTGTTCAATTTAACCGTATTACCTTTAGATAACTCACGAGAAAATGACCTACCTCATCACAACATACATGTTTGATATAGCACGATGGATTTTGGGATTCTAGTTTATGGGAAAATACAAGATTATGAATAAATATCTTAAACATTCAAAAACGTTTCATTAAAAAATGTGTTATTTAATTCCTTACAAATACACCTCTACAACCCATTTTAGGGAAACCTGATTAGGATGGCGCGTGTTATCGCACATCCTCGAGCCTAGTAGAGCGAGATGCAGACCTCCTCACAGAGCATTCGATCTCAATGTAATTTTTGATGCAATTTTTAAGAAAATGAGAGTTCTACACAATAAATAAATTTTATTTTATTAAATATAAATATATATAACTAATATCAAAATATCTATTTTAAAAATATTATATATTCCATGTTTTCTAAATCTAAAGAATCACAATTTCATGAAACTACCATTACAATTCAATACAAATTCCAGTATTTCATTAAAATACCACATACAATGAAATCTAGGTTCTACTTACAAGAAAATTTCATATTTTTAAATATACATCTATGAAAAGCCTAAAGACGATAATTAAATACTTGAGGTGTATTTTGAAATTATATCAAAACTATTTTTATATAAAACCCCCTAAAGTTATATTAAATTACAATAAGGAGCCTAGTAAATATAGGTTTAAGCGGGACCAGTTCTCTTAAGCCTCAGGGAGCCGGAGAATATGGGTGTTTGCCTATCTAAGCTAGACAACCTAAAAACGGTGTTATCAACACGGTAATTGTCTTGGAAAAAGACACAAATCATGCTATTCTTATGGAGTAGTTACCGATAACACCAAAACAATCGGGATTTTAATTCTGTTTAAAAGTCTGACTCAGTTTGAGTCATGGTCAAATCTGAAATCAATCTGACCTGAATCCAATTCAAGTATAACTGCAATACAATATGAATTCATGAATGCCAGAATACAATCTATAACAACATAAACATGACTGGACCGAACCATGGATATACTCTAATTACATGATTGTCCATTTATATCCATTCAGTTTACTGATATCATGGTTTCGGCAAGTCTTCTATTTACTACAAGACAATACAATCCAATCAGTACAGTCAATACAATCAATACAATAAACATTACGGGGTTTATAAAATGGTAGACTGGTACGGAACATGTTAAAGGTGACACGACAATACATGACAATACAATCCAAAGTCCACGGTATAAGTTGGACTCCTCTCGTATACACTGGCATATTCTGTACCAAGCTACAAAAACTACGTTAGTATAACAAATATGACATTATCTACTTCACCTGTTCTATTCTTTGTTTATTCTTCTCCTTCTTCCTTTGGGACTTACCGAGCGATTGTTCGCTGACGACATTCTTATTTCTCATCTTCTTTGGAATGTTGTCAGGAAGACCCGACTTTGAGGAGTTTGAGACCAGCCAGGAGCACTTGGAACTGTTCACAGAAGACCCTGAGCATTGACTTTACTTGTATATATTTTTATTTCAGTTATGCCATTGTTTAGGCATTGCTTTCTATTCCTGTATTTACATTTCCAGTTGTACTTGTAAAGAATTGTTAAATAAATAAAATTTTCTGTTCATTTATATTCCTGTCTCTTGTGTACATTTTAATTTATATTGCTTAGATACACTTAGCGTGTTTACTTCTGAGTAAATACGTAGCGGATCTCGCCGCGTCTCCTCCCCGTACACTGGGAAGCGGAGCATGACACTATTCAATCACGACGATCCAATATAACATATCAACCAGCAACACAATAACATCACATGTCATCAACATAAGTAAATATGTATATCCCTAATGTCGTTGATGTATAACAACGAGATCGGAGATACTCCACATATTACACTTACGGTCGCAGAAAAAGAAGTGAAAACTACAATAATTAGAATCCGCATCATTCTTAGATATCATAAACCCAGAATATCACATATTTCGAATTTCATGCCTAACCCTATAAATCTTGCATTTAAGTCTCGAATTGAAAACACTTTTCAAAAATAAGTCGAGTAATTTAACAAGATTCCCGATAAAATGATCGAATGCTCGTCGGGAACTTTAGTAGATGGCCGCACCCGATACCGTCAACGAAATGCACTTGGGCGAAACACCGTGGCCACGAGCACCCATTTAGATGCTTTTGGCCATGGGGTTTTCCTATAGTCACTTGGTCGGGGCTATAGGCGTGGCTGTATAGTAGTGTCTCCCGACGAGTGTTCGCATACAATACGAGATTACGACGGAGTTTTGATCCGAATCGAAACTCCGTGACAATCCATCAAATGAGACTAAAATGCTAGATTTACAAAATGATAACTAGTTTTCGCAAAACTAATCTATGTGGATTCCAAAAATTGTATCACATATCCAAACTATCTAGACGATATTAAACATTTCGATCGATATTTCGATCGATATTTCAAACACCAGAAAATCACAGAGACCTCAATAACTTGAGCCTCACTAAAAATATCCAGAAAGTCCAAAATGACAGAAGAAAGATGAGACAACAACTCCTAAAATCCCCGACGGAACCGTGGCCAAACCAAGATTTAGGCGGCAGTTCCGAGACCATTTGATAGAGTTGGGCTCTCGAACTTCTTGGGGCTCCATAAAATTACCTGCATGATTTTCTGGGAATTTTTAATCTGAAAAATTTCAACTTTTGAAAAATTGGACAGAAAGTTGTAATTTTCGGGTTTTGAAACTTCGATCAAACACTTTAACGTCGTTTAGAGTACGCCTAAGTCTCTAGTTTGACTCTGATACCATCAATAATCCGGTTATATCACATATAACCGTCCAATATTCGATACTAGTTATTAAATCAACACTTGATTCAATGATCCAGTCATATCATATATAACCTGCCAATATCAAATATATATACATATAACAAATTATTGAATCAACACTTGATTCAATAATCCGGTTATATCACATATAACCTAACCGATATCAAATATCGCTAGATTAGAATACGGTATCACATACTCGTATTTAATCAAGCACCCGCACATATCTCCATATGTGCTCTACTTCGTTTCGCTTAAGCTTAGAAAGCTCTGTGTGGGACTCTAAAGACTCGTCAATACGCTAGCAATAGATAATGATCACATCCGATACCCACAAGCCGTCAGCGGTACTGGCTGAACGTAACGGCTACCTAGGTATTTAACGAATAGAAGATCAACAAGCAAACATGTCCAAACTCCCGTAAAGCCTATAAGCAACACTTACCGTACAGTCCGGTCTCTTCGTCTGATATGCTGCATATCGAGTCTGGGGGTGGAATCGTCAGACCCCAGTAACTTGATAAGTTATGCCGATGTATGGCCTATAACTTTTCGAGAAACTCTTGATAACACTTACCAGTAAATCTCATCAGCCCTGGCCAAGGACTTACTGTTATAGCCAATCGAGTATAGCACAACATCAACTCCCAATACCGGGAGAGACGAAACCCCTATTATCGCTCACTGCCTCCATGTAACTCGGGACTGTACCCAAAATCCACCTGTTTGCACGACTCCTTTGAGCCGTGGTAGGGAGGAAATCAAAGCACAGTGGGAACCACACAAGACACTATGACGATATCGGGTCTATAGACTAACATGTACAAGTGTCTCCAGAGAACTGCTATCTGACGATAGGTATGGTACCATCTAGGAGTTCTCGGCGAGTCCTGTTTTGTGTACCCATTCTCTAATGAGCACATATGTACAATCTTTGATGTCAAACACTAATGGCTGTGGGATCACCCATCGTCCCATACAGGGTCAACAAACGTACACACTAGTCTACTCAGGAATATCAATGCCCTATCTCGATATTTCCTCGACTAGAAACTATTAAAGGATGTGCTTATGGACTACATAAGTATGATCTGCATCATAATCCTAGTAGTCAAGCCAACATCCTAAGGGTTTTATCAACATGTATCAGAGAGATAGTATAATAATATAAGTGTACATATTAAGATAAAGAGCAACCAGATAGCATACTATCATGTCGAACAAGAAAGTCCTTTATATATATGTCCAAGCATCTACTATATCATACAATAATGGCCCATAAGGCATACATATTCCTAACAATTGTCACACCCTGCTTCCCAGAGTACGGGCAGAGGACGCGACGAGGCCGCTACGTATTTACTCAGAAGTAAATACGCTAAGCGTAACTAAGCAATATAAGAAAAATATACACAAGAGACAAGGACAGTAGGTATAATTGAACAGCAAGTTTATTTATTCACATTCTTTTTACAATACATGAAAAAGTAAATACATGGAATAAAGCGATGCCTAAATAGTGGTATAACAGAAATGTAAAGTGCTGGAAGGAAATGTGTACAATGAACTAAAGCTCGGGATCTTCAATAAACTGGTCTAAGTCTTCAGCGCTAGGCTCGATCTCTGGAAAATCCAAATCACCTAAGGACATTCAAAGAAGAAGAAAGAGAATGTCGTCAGCGAACAAATCGCTCGGTAAGTCCCAAAGATAAGGGAGAAGTAGAATAGGCAGAGAATGGGAGAGTATAGCTTTTCAAGTTGTGTTATTTTGTTATACTGTTGTATTTAGTGTTAATGATATTGCTAACGTAAGTTCAAGGGTGAATGTCAAGCAATCTCAAGAGTGTTCTCAAAACCAACAGTCTCCAATTCAGGGGTAGGGAACCACGGGCCCGAATCAAATGTTAGTAGCGGGACTTCGACCGTCGTCGAAGTATTCCAAACTCAATAGGCCACAGTCCAGGAGTATGGAAACACGGGCCCTCATGATTGCTTGCTTGTGTTAATAGACATTGATTCATGATCTTGGGGGACTCTTGAGATTCTGTTGGATTCACGCATGAACTACCCCAATACCTCGTGTATTTATTGTATTGATAGTAATGATTGTACTGATGATATTGTGTTGTATTGTATTGTCTTGTAAATTGAATTGTATAGATGACTTGCCGAAACCATGATATCAATAAATGGATATAACTGTAGAATCATGGATGTAACTAGAGAATCATGTAAATGGAGGTATATCCATGGTTCGGTTCGGTCAATATAGATTGAATAGTTTGATCCGATTGATTATATGGATTCATGGATTCATATTGAATTGTATATTGTAGTATTGTAGATTGTACTTGAATCATATTCAAGTCAGTTTATTAATGAGACTCAATCTGAGTCAATCAATTAGAAAAGTAAATTGAAGTCCTGATGGTTTTGATGTTATCGGTAACCGCTGCATATGGGCGGCAGGATTTGTGTCTTTTTTAAAGACGATTACCGGGTTGATAACACCATTGTTAAGTTGTTTACCTTAAATAAGCAAGCACCCACTTCTCCGGCTTCCCAAGGCTCAAAAGATTGGTCCCGCTTAAACTTGTATTTACTAGGGTTCTTAGGGTAATTTATAGAACTTGAGGGGGTTTTATGTAAAAATACTTTTATATAATTTTCAAAATACACCCCAAGTGTTTATTTATCGTCTTTAGAGTTGTAATAAATGTAGATTTTATATTTGTGACATTTATAGTGAGAATAACCTAATTTTCATAATATATGATATTAAATTGTAACATTGAACTTATATGGAATTCATGGTATTTTAATATAAAGCGATTCTTGTGATTTTTGAAAAGAGTTGGAATATTTACATTATTTCAAAATAGATATTTTAATGTTACATATATACATAATTATATAAAAATAATTTTAATATATATTTTATATTTCTAAAAATCTCATTTTCTTAAGATATCGTATTTTAAATCTCTCGAGACCGAATGTTCCTTACGGAGGTCTGCATCTCGCACTACTAAGCCCAGAGATGTGCGATAATCCGCACCATCCTAGTCGGGCTCCCCAAAATAAGTTGTAGCGGCGCTTTGCAAAGATTTGTGTAAAATACTAATCTTTTAGAAAACGGTTTTAATAGTAATGGTATTTATTTGAAATGTTTCGTTTTCCCGTATTCTATATTCCCGAAAGGTATTGTGCTATGTTGCATATGAGTGTTGTGAGGAGGTAGGTCATTATCTCGTGATCTACTTAAAGGTATAGCAAGTTTGTGATGTTTAAATGTCGAAAATGAAACTATATGGTATTTTAATGAAAAGGTACGGTAAAATGAAAATAGCAATTTCTTTTGATATGAAACTTTTTCAATATGATTAGTTAGTGTTTAATAGTCAACATGTAATGGTTTAACAAGATTGTATTAAAGGAAAAGTGAGATTTTAGGAAGAACCGAATCGGAAATCGGATTTGCTCCGATTCCGTCGGATTTTAGAATTTCGAATTTTCAGAAAGAGTAGAGAAGGGGGAAGGTGGGACTTACGGGTTTAGCTTAAAGAGGAGAGGGAGAAGGATCGGGAGGAGGCGCCGGTGCGTCGTCTCATCGCCGGGAACTCCTAGGGTTGTCGCCAGAAAATTCGCCGGAGCTTCGCCTCTTTGTTCACTTCAAATGCACACTAGGGTTTATAGGAATTTCTTGAGAGTTTGCTCAGAATTTTGGGGTGAGGGGGTAGAGTTTAGGGGTTGTATTTATAGAGTTAGGCTAAGGTTGGGGTTAGGTAAAGAGGTGTGAGAAAAATGTATTAAATTGTATTAAAAATTGGGTTTAATGTGATTTAAAGGGGCTCCGGAACCGATCCAAGAATTTAGAGTATGCAGGAGTGACGGGGAGTGTTGAAGTCAAAAATTGCACCCGGTCGACCAAGTCAAAGTAAACCCCAAGCCAAGTGGGCCCATGCCCAGGTCGAGTCCGAACATGAAGCGGCCGACCCTCCCCCATGCCAAAATGAAATCATGTAATAAATAATTTTTTATGCATGAATGTAAACAAAATGGGCATAAAGCCAAATTTTTGTAATCCCATAGCTTATGTGCAAAAAAAAATGGCACATGAGCCATGGGATGGGCAAAACGCCATTTTGTAAAGCCCAAGGGGCTATATGT
Organism: Agapanthus africanus; assembly: GCA_030015575.1. Classification (NCBI taxonomy): domain Eukaryota; kingdom Viridiplantae; phylum Streptophyta; class Magnoliopsida; order Asparagales; family Amaryllidaceae; genus Agapanthus; species Agapanthus africanus. Next base: position 51,234,558 of record JASDDO010000019.1, read on the forward strand.
AAATATGTAAGCCTATATAAGGCAACATGATGAAAATATCTAATACAATTTTTCATTCCCCCAAAAAATAGGATTCTTTGTGCCTCCTGCTCCTTCTCCAAGGTTCTAAACCTTCTCATTTCTTTTGAATTAAATTAAGAGTTTTACTCTTTCTTTTCCAAAACTAAATAGCTTTTCACTACAAAACCCACAAAGGGGAACTCAGATCTGCCATCAGATCTCAGAAAGGAGAGATTTTTAGATCTCACATCTCTTGATCTTCAAGATTCGGCCAACAAAGGAAGAAGAAGGAGACCCATCTCCAGAAACCCCACTTTGGGGAAGAACTAGGGCTCAAGGGGAGAAGCCCTTCATCAGCTTCCAAACATCTTAGGAGTTTAACTCCTCATATATATATATATATATATATATATATATATATATATATACAGAATAATAAGTGCTCCTTTCTGGGAGTACAACTCCCATTGCAGGGACCAAGTCCCTTTTGCTGCTCAAGCGCCCACATGCTGACACGTGGTGCGCTAGCGCTCTTGCGCTCAGACCGCTCTTGCGCCCAGAGCGCTAGCACCCAGAGCGCTACCGCTCGAGTGCCCACGTGCTGACACGTGGCGTGCTAGCGCTCATAGCGCTAGCGTGCTTGCGCTCAGAGTGCCAGCGCCCAAAGCGCTAGCGCTCGAGCGCCCACGTATTGACACGTGGCGCTCTTGCGCTAGCGCCCAAAGCGCTAGCGCCCGAGCGCCCACGTGCTGACACGCGGCGCGTTAGCGCTCAGTGCGCTAGAGCTCTTGCGCTCAGAGTGCTAGTGCCCAAAGCGCTAGCACCCGAGCGCCCACGTGACGCGCTAGCACTCAGTGCGTTAGCGCTCTTGCGCTCAGAGCGCTAGCGCCCACGTGCTGACACGCGGTGCGCTAGCGCCCGAGCGCCTACGTGCTAACATGTGGTGCGCTGGCGCTGGCCCTTCCTTTGGATGCCTTTTTCCCCTTTTTTATATATATACATATATATATACATATGCATACATATGTACACACACACATACTCCACGACACTGTCCCTGTTAGAAAAAAATTTCTAACGGGGCGCTGCCCCGCACCCCGCAAAGGGGCTGCTAGCCCCCTTGACTCCCAGCCCGCTATCCGGGTAGCGGGACCTCCGTAAAAACTCTGCGGGGCCCCCGATATATCCTAAACCCCTTCAAAACACAACACTGCACATTGAGTTCGTATGACCAGTTTAACCCGTCAATCAGAGGTTCCCTCGCTCCAAAGGCGAGGGGTAATTAACGGCAGCTTAGTCCGCGGCTGCCGAAGTTTCGTATCCCCACGATCAATAAACCCCGGCCTACCCTAGGCAGGGGGAATCTGTAATGCGCCTGACAAGCGCGCGCGTATTCCCATCTCAATGGGATGACAAAAAACACCCTACAGACTCTGGCACGCCCGGTGGGACCAATCTCTCCTCCCATATTTCGGGTTAAACGTTCATGCGAACTCAATTAGTATACATATCTATATTTATACTAAAATAATGCTCTTTCATGCAGGTTTTCAAGCAATCGCCTTTCAACGATGTCTCCGAAGATGAACTCAGCTCCCATCTCCTACACGATGAAGATAGACTCCAGGACGGTCCTTCCGGCCAGTCTCGGACGACAATGGGAGTAGCCGCCACTACCATTTGGCTCTATTATGTTCGTGTCGGCTAATGTTATCCCTGCACCTCAAGCTCCGGTAACCGACAAACCGGCCTCGAAAGGCAAGAGGCCAAATGTGGTGGTCTCGAAGACGGCCCAACTTAAACACAAGTCGGTGTTTGAACGACTTTCCTAGGCCCCAGCTGGGGGCAAGGCCATTAACACGAACAAAGCAACGAGGCGTCTCGAGCAAGCTCCGACGATGCCCCTGACAACTGCTCAATTGGGTGTCTTCTCAAACGTCCCCATCACTCAGCCTATGGTGGCTTCCCGAAGAGCAGAAGCCTGCCAAGCGCTCAAGGCAGAGAAACTGAGGCAGAAGCGGCTCAGATGCAGAGCCAACAAAAGGGTTGGGGCTCTGGCCATGTTAAAATTTATGAATTTCCAAAGCCCGGACCGCTCCGCGAAATCAGCCGCCAAAGATAAAAAGATGGCTGGGTATGTGGTCCGCACTATCTATATGGTCGGACATGAAGAAATGAACCCTCCTATGCTTCACATCCAGGATGATGATATGATTGACGCTACCCAGCATCGGCTCGATCTAAGTGATGAAGAGCCCGCTCAGGCTGATAAGCCAGAGGAGCCCGTGGTTCCTGCGGAATTGAGCTCAGGCAATAAAGATGACCCGATTGTCATAGCCGGAACTACAGAACAGGCGTTATTCCGATGGCTTCAGAGGCAGCTTCAGGACAGGGACGAGAAGTTAGCCAAGGTATAGTCCAAGGTCGACGAATTGGCAAACGTCGCGGCAGATCTCGCGACCCAAGTCGCCCGATTGCAATTACGGCAGAATCAAATTTTGGTTCATGAGCCAGGGATTGATACCCGGGAGCAGCCAACTGATACCCCCTCCAACCTAAGAGCGGAGCGCCTTTGCGAAAAACGGCCGCGATCAGCCTCCAGTCCCTCTGATACATACGCCGGGGGGGAATCGCCTTTGAAAGAAAAACTGGAAAAAGTCTATTCCTTCAAAAGGGAAAAAGTCCACAAGATATTCAGGGACGCCCTAAGAAACGGTCTACAGCTTCCAGAATCAAAGAGACCGCAAGAAACGAATATGACCGACGACCCATAATATTGCCCCTATCACAGGGTGATAGGTCATGCCATTGAGGACTGCTTCGTCTTCAAAGATTGGGTCGAAAGGCAATACAAGACGGGAGAGATAGAACTGTCTAAAGGCGTGTTGGCGAACAGTCAAGCTACGACCGCCGATTCCATACAAATGGAGACCAAAGCCTTTCGGGAACCCAATCCTCCCAGACATGTGCCACTATCTGAAAAGGGCGAACCAAAGACTGATCGGCCTCAAAAACCAGCATCAGTAAGAGCACCTACTCTAATGGAGAGAAAGAAAAAGGTGTACTCCTTCAGGAGGGATGAGGTCCGCACTATATTCGAGGAAGCCTTGAACAACGGTCTGCAATTGCCTATTCCGAAAAGGCCACATGAAATGAATATGACCGGCAATCCCGTATATTGCCCATACCATAAAGTGGTGAGTCATACCATTGAAGACTGCTGTGTTTTCAAAGATTGGGCAGAGGACTAATACAAGCTTGGAAAAACCTCACAATCCTCGGATGTATCGGCAAGCCACAAAGCTAGGTCATCAACACAGCTCCGCCGAGATCAAAGTTCAAGGAGCTGGGATAAGCAAAGAGGACCACTACGTCATTAAACTGGGAACAGTCGACCACCACGTCATTAAACTGGGAATAATCGACCTCTAAGTCGTTAAACTGGGAATGTAAAAAAAATGTGTGTAAATAAATAAATAAAAGGAAAAGCCGAAATGATGGGGCAACTCGCAATAAAAATCAGCGAGTAAAATAAACATGAAAAATAAAACCGAAATGATAGGGCAACCGCGAATAAATAGCCGAAATGATAGGGAAATCGCGACCTTCGTGATAAGAAAAGCTGAAATGATAGAGCAATCGCGATAAAACAAAAAAATATATACAAAAACAAATCGGGAACGGGCAGTGCAGGCTTCCCACAAATTGGGAACCAAATCGCTCCGGGTCAGAGCGTCGACCGTCTATGTCGCAAAACGGGCAGTGCAGGCTTCCCACAAATTGGGAACCAAATCGCTCCGGGTCAGAGCGTCGACCGTCCATGTCGCAAAACGGGCAGTGCAGGCTTCCCACAAATCGGGAACCAAATCGCTCCGGGTCAGAGCGTCGACCGTCCATGTCGCAAAACGGGCAGTGCAGGCTTCCTACAAATCGGGAACCAAATCGCTCCGGATCAGAGCGTCGACCGTCCATGTCGCAAAACGGGCAGTGCAGGCTTCCCACAAATCGGGAACCAAATCGCTCCGGGTCAGAGCGTCGACCGTCCATGTCGCAAAACGGGCAGTGCAGGCTTCCCACAAATCGGGAACCAAATCGCTCCAGATCAGAGCGTCGACCGTCCATGTCGCAAAACGGACAGTGCAGGCTTCCCACAAATCGGGAACCAAATCGCTCCGGATCAGAGCGTCGACCGTCCATGTCGCAAAACGGGCAGTGCATGATTCCTACAAATCGGGAACCAAATCGCTCCGGGTCAGAGCGTCGACCGTCCATGTCGCAAAATGGGCAGTGCAGGCTTCCCACAAATCGGGAACCAAATCGCTCCGGATCAGAGTGTCGACCGTCCATGTCGCAAAACGGGCAGTGCAGGCTTCCCACAAATCGGGAACCAAATCGCTCCGGATCAGAGCGTCGACTGTCCATGTCGCAAAACGGGCAGTGCATGCTTCCCACAAATCGGGAACTAAATCGCTTCGGGTCAGAGCGTCGACTGTCCATATCGCAAAACGGGCAGTGCAGGCTTCCCACAAATCGGGAACCAAATCGCTCCGGACCAGAGCGTCGACCGTCCATGTCGCAAAAAGGGCAGTTCAGGCTTCCCATAAATCGGGAACCAGATCACTCCGGGTCAGGGAAACGTCTACCACGGACACTCCGTCTCGGAGACGCGTCAAGCGTCGACCGTCCATGTCGTAAAAAGGGCAGTGCATCCCAAAAAGTGGGAACCAAAGCAATTCGCCTCCACGCGAAAGAAGATCCATCAATTTCATGCACACGACTCACACATGTGGTGTGCATTTATTGATTGGGGCACTTTGTTGAAGTCGAAAATTGCACCCCGGTTGACCAAGTCAAAGTCAACCCCAAGCCAAGTGGGCCCATACCCAGGTCGAGTCCGAACATGAAGCGGCCGGCCCTCCCCCATAAAATGAAATTATGTAATAAATAATTTTTTATGCATGAATGTAAACAAAATGGGCATAAAGCCAAATTTTTGTAAGCCCATGGCTTATGTGCAAAAAGAAATGGCACATGAGCCATGGGATGGGCAAAACGCCATTTTGTAAAGCCCAAGGGGCTATATGTAAATATGTAAGCCTATATAAGGCAACATGATGAAAATATCTAATACAATTTTTCATTCCCCCAAAAAATAGGGTTCTTTGTGCCTCCTGATTCTTCTCCAAGGTTCTAAACCTACTCATTTCTTTTGAATTAAATTAAGAGTTTTACTCTTTCTTTTCCAAAACTAAATAGTTTTCACCACAAAACCCACAAAGGGGAACCCAGATCTGCCATCAGATCTCAGAAACGAGAGATTTTTAGATCTCACATCTCTTGATCTTCAAGATCCGGCCAACAAAGGAAGAAGAAGGAGACCCATCTCCAGAAACCCCACTTTGGGGAAGAACTAGGACTCAAGCGGAGAAGCCCTTCATCAGCTTCCAAACATCTTAGGAGTTTAACTCCTCATATATATATATACAGAATAATAAGTGCTCCTTTCTGGGAGTACAACTCCCATTGCAGGGACCAAGTCCCTTTTACTGCTCGAGCGCCCACGTGCTGACACGTGGTGCGCTAGCGCTCTTGCGCCCAGAGTGCTCTTGCGCCCAAGCGCCCACGTGCTGACACGTGGTGCGCTAGCGCTCATAGCGCTAGCGTGCTTGCGCTCAGAGCGCTAGCGTCCAAAGCGCTAGCGCTCGAGCGCCCACGTGTTGACACATAGCGCGCTAGCGCTCTTGCGCTCAGAGCGCTAGCACCCGAGCGCCCACTTGCTGAGCGCTAGCACCCGAGCGCCCACTTGCTGACACGCGGCACGCTAGCGCTCAGTGCGCTAGCGCTCTTGCGCTCAGAGCGCTAGCGCCCGAGCGCCCACGTGCTGACACGTGGCACGCTAGCGCTCTTACACTCAGAGCGCTAGCGCCCAAGCGTCCACGTGCTGACACGTGGCGCGCTAGCGCCCGAGCGCCCACGTGCTGACACATGACACGCTAGCGCTCTTGCGCTCAAAGCGCTGGCGCTGGCCCCACGCATCCTTTGGATGCCTTTTCCCCTTATATATATATATATATATATATATATATATATATATATATATATACATATATACACACACACATACTCCACAACACTGTCCCTGTTAGAAAAAAATTTCTAACGGGGTGCTGCCCCGCACCCCGCTAGGGGGCTGCTAGCCCTCTTGACCCCCAGCCCGCTATCCGGGTAGCGGGACCCCCGTAAAAACTCTGCGGGGCCCCCGATATATCCTAAACCCCTTCAAAACACAACACTGCACATTGAGTTCGCATGACCAGTTTAACCCGTCAATCGGAGGTTCCCTCACTCCAAAGGCGAGGGGTAATTAACGGCAGCTTAGTCCGCGGCTGCCGGAGTTTCGGATCCCCACAATCAATAAACCCCGGCCTACCCTAGGCAGGGGAAATCTGTAATGCGCCTGACAAGAGCGCGTGTATTCCCATCTCAATGGGGTGACAAAAAACACCCTACAGGGAGCTGAAGAGACAACATTTTCATGTTGGCGACTCGGCAGTCCGGCCAAGTCCGGCCGGCGGCGGCGGCCCGAGTCGGCCGGTCCGCCGGCCCATTCGGCCGATCCCGGCCGAGTCGGGTGGTCGGAACACTCCACGTCGGTTCATCAGTCTCCGGGTACAGTTACTTTTCAGGGTGTAGTGGGGTTTTTGTGAGATACGCATGTGTAAACTCTTGGTATTCTAAAAATTCAAAATAAAACAATATTAAAAATAATGTGGGGTATGAGATTTGAACTCTGGTGGCTTGGTTCAGCAGTGCAAGGTATTACCAATGAGCTACAAGCTCATTCTAGTAATTAATTAGCAAAACAAATATTTAACTTGTGCTCAGGCAAAAGTACCCCTTTCTTTAAATATTGTAAATTTTGCACAGAAAGTTGTACAGGAAATTTAGGGTTGTTACAACAATCTCTCACTTCCACTAAGACCGGTTGTTATAGTATCTCATACCCAACATTCCAAAAAGTCTCTCAAACTGCGTCTGGGGGAGGGCCTTCGTGAGTAGATCCGTTGTGTTGTCCTTCGTGTCAACTCTTCTGATCTCGATCTCACGGCGATCAACTATCTCCCGGATCAGGTGATACTGCCTCAAAATATGTCTGGATCGCTGATGGGACCGGGGTTTCTTGTCCAAAACCACAGCTCCATTGTTATCACAATACAAGAGTATTGGATCCTCAATGGATGGAACCACACCAAGTTCAGTTTTGAACTTCTTCATCCAGACAGCCTCTTTGGCAGTATCGTTGGCAACGATGTATTCAGCCTCCATCATTGAGTCTGCTATGGTATCTTACTTGGAACTCTTCCAACATAGCGCCCCTCCATTGAGGGTGGAGACAAAACCCGAGACAGACTTGTTGTCGTCCTTATCACTCTGGAAGCTCGATTCGGTAAAGGACTCCGCTTGGAGTTCATCGTTACCATACACCAAGAGCATCTCTTTATTCCTTCTCAAGTACTTAAGAATGTTCTTTACAGCTGTCCAGTATTTCTCTCCTGGGTCCGATTGATACCTACTTACAACACTAAGTGCGTAAGCTACATCCGGTCTGGTCCATAACATCGCGTACATGATAGACCCAACTGCAGAAACATAGGGTATCACTTGCATGTGAGCCCTCTCTAAATCAGTCTTGGGAGACATCTCTTTGGAGAGAGTGATTCTTGAACAAGTGGGTAAATTACCACGCTTAGAATTTTCCATACTAAATCTCTTTAGTATGGTGTCAATGTACCTGGATTGGGACAATTCCAACATCCTTTTAGATCTATCTCTATAGATCTTTATCCTAAGGATGTAGGAAGCATCACCCAGATCTTTCATGGAGAACTTTTGAAATAGGAAGAGTTTGACCACGTGCAACATAGGAACATCATTTCCTATCAAGAATATGTCATCCACGTACAATACGAGGAAGACAACCTTACTCTCTACAACCTTTTTGTATATACAAGATTCATCTACGTTTTTGATGAAGTCAAACTCTTTGACTGCCATATCAAAACAGATGTTCGGCTCTACGATGCCTGTTTTAATCCGTAGATTGGTTTAAGCAGCTTGGACAACTTTCCGCTGCTCCCACTGTCTACGAAGCCCTCTGGCTGTGTCATATACACTCTCTCTTCTAAATCACCATTTAGAAAAGTGGTCTTGATGTCCATTTGTCAGATTTCATAGTCATGGTATGCATTAATGGCAAGTAGGATCCTGATAGACTTAAACATAACCACTGGAGAAAAAGTCCCGTCATAGTCGATACCTGGTCGTTGACGGAAACCTTGCTACAAGTCTTGCTTTGAAGGTCCCAACCTTTCCATCCACACCAAGTTTCTTCTTAACGATCCACTTGCTTCCAATGGGTTTTACCCCTTCAGGAGCAACTTCCAAAGTCCATTCTTTGTTGGTGTACATGGATTCCATCTCAGCTCGCATAGCATACAGCCATTTCACAGAGTCCCCACTTGTGATGGCCTGCTCGAAACTAGCTGGGTCATCATCTTCCATGATGCAATCTTCGCTCCCACCATTTACGAGAAAACCGTAGTATCTCTCAGGTGGATGAGGAACCTTACTAGATCTGCGGAGTGGCTGAGGTTCGTCGGGGACTATTGAATTCTCCAGTTCTACTAAATCATCAGTTGTAGTTTGTGTAGCTGGAACTTCTTCCAGTTCTACCTCATTACCACTAATTTCTTTCACAAGAAATTCCTTCTCTAAAAAGGTGGCATACTGAGCAACAATCACCTTTTGTTCTTCACTGTGGTGGAATAGATATCAATATGAATTCTTTGGATATCCGACAAACTTTTAAAGAACTGATCGTGTTTCAAGTTAATCCGGATTCTATTTTTAACATAGGCCGAACAACCCCATGTCTTAACTCGTTTAAAATACGGTCTCTTTCCACTCCATATCTCATTTGGTGTTTTAGGCACAAATTTTGATGAAACTTGATTCAATAGGTATGCAGCTGTCTCAAGTGCATAACTCCAAAATGAAATAGGTAACTCAGCAAAACTCGTCATAGAGCGCACCATATCTAATAGGGTGCGATTCTTCCGCTCCGATACTCCATTATGCTGTGGTGTATACGGAGGAGTAAGCTGAGAGAGAATCTCATTCTCTTTTAGATAGTCTCGGAATTCCGTACTTAAATATTCTCCGCTTCGATCAGATTGAAGGACTTTAATACTTTTACCCGTCGGGTTCTCTACTTCGTTCTTATATTCCTTGAATTTCTCAAAAGCTTCATATTTGTGTTTCAACAGGAACACATGTCCGAATCTTGAGAGATCATCGGTGAATGTAATAAAGTATGAGGAACCATTTTTGGCATGTGTAGATATGGGACCGCATACATCACTGTGTATCAGTCCCAAGAGTTCAGTAGCTCTTTCTCCGTGTCCAGTAAACGAAGTTTTGGTCATCTTGCCTTTGAGACATGACTGGCGAGTTTCATAAGATGTAAATTCAAACGGATTCAAATATCCATTTTTATGCAATTTAGCTAGTCTTGTCGCATTGATAACCAAGTCTACAATACCACAAGAAGGCTTCGTTCATTTCTGAACTTTTCTTCTTGTTTGTGTGCTGTATATTTAGAACTGTATTTTGATTTAGAACGTATATATCGTTACACAATGTACCAAACCCAATCAACACTTGATTTAGAAAAATGTTCATAACATTATTCTCTAATGCAAAATTATATCCTTTTTTATGTAATAAAGAAACAGATATTAAATTACACATCATTTTTGGTACAAAATAACAATCATTCAGAATCAATGTATTATTATTTGGTAATACTAGGTGATATTCGCCAACTGTTTTGGCTGCAACAGTTGCTCCATTCCCTACTCTGAAAGACATATCACCCTTTCTCAGTTCTTTACTTCTCTTTAATCCATGTAACAGATTACAAATGTGAGATCCTAATCTGGTCTATAATAGTTGATCGCCGCGAGATCGAGGTCAGGAGAGTTGACACGAAGGACAAAACAGCGGATCCACTCACTAAGGCCCTCCCTCAGACGCGGTTTGAGAGACTTTTTGGGGTGTTGGGTATAAGATACTATAACAACCGGCCTTAGTGCAAGTGGGAGATTATTAGGAATATGTATGCCCCATAGACCATTACTGTATGATATAGTGGATGCTTGGACATATATAGAGAGGACTTTCTAGCTCAACATGATAGTATGCAATCTGGTTGCTCTTTATCTTAATATGTACACTTGTATTATTATACAGTCTCTCTGATACATGTTGATAAAGCCCTTAGGATGTTGGCTTGACTACAAGGACTATGATGCAGATTATACTAGTGGGGCTTGTGTAGTCCACAAGCACATCCTTTAATAGTTCCTAGTCGAGAGAATATCAAGACAGGACATCGATATTCCAGAATAGACTAGTGTGTACGTTTGTTGACCCTGTATGGGGCTTTGGTTGATCCCACAGCCATTGGTGTTTGACATCAAAGATTGTACACAGGTGCTCATTAGAGAATGGTTACACCGAACAAGACTCACCGAGAACTCCTAGATGGTACCATACCTATCGTCAGATAGCAGTTCTCTGGTGAAACTTATACAGATTAGTCTGTAGACCCGATATCGTCATAGTGTCTTGTGTGGTTCCCACTGTGCTTTGATTTCCTTCCTACCACGGCTCAAAGGAGGCGTGCAAACAGATGAATCTTGGGTACAGTCCCGAGTCACATGGAGGCAGTAAGCGATAGGAGGGGTTTCGTCTCTCCCGGTATGGAGAGTTGATGTTGCGCTATTGTCACGCCCCGCTTCCCATTGTACGGTAAGGAGACACGACGGGTGACGCGACGTATTTACTCAAAAGTAAACACGCTAAGCGTATCTAAGCGATATAAAGTAAATGTACACAAGAAAAATGACAATAGATATAATTGAACGACAACTTTTATTTATTAAAAATTCTTTACATGTACAACTGGAAATGTAAATACATGAATAGAAAGCAATGCTTAAAAAATGGTATAACTGAAATGAAAAGTATGTACAAGTATCTAAAGCTCTGGGTCAAGGACTAACTGCTCCAAATCTTCGGTACTGGGCTCGATCTCCAGTGAGTCCGATCCACCTGACAACATTCCAAAGAAAGAAAGAAAGAAATGTCGTTGGCGAACAATCGCTCGGTAACTACCAAAGAAAGAGAGAAGTGGAATAGACAGAAAGAGAATATAACTAGTAATGTTTAATTATAATGTTAACGCAGTTATTTGTAGCTTGGTACAGAATATGCCAGTGTATACGAGAGGAGTCCAACTTACACCGTGGATTTTGGTAACCCGTAGTACAAAATTCCACGGAACAAAGGCATGGATGTAATTACGTCTTTAGTGACCACCTCGTGCCACCTTTAACATGTTCCATACCAGTCTACCCCTTTATAAACCCTGTAATGTTTATTGTATGATTGTATTGTTTTGTCTTGTAGTAAATAGAAGACTTGCCAAAACCATGATATCAGTAAATGGAATGGATATAAAAGGAGAGTCATGTAGACGGAGCATATCCATGGTTCGGTTCGGTCAATATAGATTGATATAGATTGATTAGACGGATTCATGGATTCATATTGAATTGTAGTTTATACTTGAATCATATTCAAATTAGATTGATTTCATATTTGACTATGACTCGAACTGAGTCAGACTTTTAAACAAGAATTGAAGTCCTGATTGTTTTGATGTTATCGGTAACTGCTGCACATGGACGGCAGGATTTGTATTTTTTTCAAAGACAATTACCGTGTTGATAACACCGTTTGCTAGATTGTCTACCTTAGATAGGTAACCACTCACATTCTCCGGCTCCCTGAGGCTCAAGAGAATTGGTCATGCTTAAACCTATGTTTACTAGGGTCCTTATTGTAATTTAGTATAACTTGAGAGAGTTTTATGTAAAAATAATTTTGGTATAATTTCAAAATACACCTCAAGCATTTAATTATCGTCTTTAGGTTTTTCATAGTTGTATATTTTACAAAAGTGAAATTTCTAGTGAGTAGAACCTAGTTTCAATAGTATATGGTATTTTATTGAAATATCGGTATTGTTTTGTATTTGGATGGTATTTTCATATAATGATAATTCCTTTGATTTGGAAAACTTGGAATATTTATATAATATAATTAAAATAGATATTTTGATAATATTTATATATTTAATAAAAATAATTTTATTTATTCTTATAGAAATCTCATTTTCTAAAGAAAAATGTATTAAAAATTCTATCGAGATCGAATGCTCCTTTCGGAGGTCTGCATCTCGCTCTACTAGGCCCAAGGATGAGCAATAACCCACACTATCCCGATCGGGCTCCCCAAAATGGGTTGTAGATGCACAATTGTAAGGAATTGATTAATACGCTTTTTTAAAAAATGGTTTTGCAAGTTTGATGGTATTTATTTGTAATGTCGTATTATCCCACACCTATATTCCCAAAACTTCATCGTGCTATGTCAAACATGTGTGTTGTGATAAGATAGGTCATTATCTCGTGAGTTATCTAAAGGTAATACAAGTATTATGTTGTTTTATGTCGAAAATGAAGTATGTGGTATTTTACCGTAAAAATACGATAAAAGTTGCATAAAAGATTATTTTGAATTGAAACTTGTTTTATAGTGTTTGTTAAACATTATATGAGAGTATGGTATTGGTTGATTAAGAAAAAAATAACCTTTTTAAAGAGAAACCGAATCGGAAATCGGATTAACTCCGCTTCCGTCGGGTTTTAGAAATAAAAGTTTTTAAGATAGTAGAAGAGAGGGGAAGAGGGGACTTACCAGCTAGAGAACAAGAGAAGAGACAGGGGAAACTAAAGAAGGTGTCGGGGCGTCGTTTCGTCGCCGGAATCTCCTCGGAACTTCGCCCTTTGCTAACTCCACTTGCACACTATAAGGACTTAAGAATTTTGAGAGTTTTTGTGGGAAAATTCTGAATGAGAAGCGGTGAAATATGGTGTGGTATTTATAGGGGAAATTAGGGTTTAGTGTATTGAATTAGAGAATTAAAAATTTGCATTTAAAAGGATTAAAGGGGTGATTTTAATCCCTCTGCCAATGTGCAAAAAAATCAAACAATATAGGGGAAGTGGGGTAGGCCAAACAGTGCCGGGGGCAAAAATTTGGACCATTCCCGACAGGTAGGACCGGTGGTGCCGGTTTTGGGTGAGATCTTGCCGGTCGAATTGGGTTTGTTTGGATCTAGATTCTTGCCATGTGTCCTAGTCGTATCATATTCCCTTGTGCTCATGTTTGTTTATTCTGTAACTCATCATCCTACATGAAGTGCACGTGCAAACCCTTGGGCTTCTAAAAGATTAAAAGAAAATACAATAAAAATAATATGTGGCTGATGGGATTTGAACTCAGGTGCTATGTCTCAGCAGTGCAAGGTCTTTACCAGTGAGCTACAAGCTCTTTCTTGCTGTTCAAAAGCAAATTAAATTTATAGCTTGTGCTCGGGCTTAGGTATTCCTTCTGTATTTTTGAAAAAAAATCGTACAGAAACTTTAGGGTTGTTACAGCTATGCTCGATTAGCTATAACAGCAAGTCGCTAGCCATGGCTGATGAGATTTACTGGTAAGTGTTATCAGTAGTTTCTCGAAAGGTTATAAGCCATACATCGGCATAACTTATCAAGTTACTGGGGTATGACGATTCTACCCCAAGCTCGATATGCGACATATCAGACGAAGAGACCAGACTGTACAGTAAGTGTTGCTTATAGGCTTTACGGGAGTTTGGACAAGTTTGCTTGTTGATTTTCTATTCGTTCAATACCTGGGTAGCCATTACGTCCAGCTAGTACCGCTAATGGCTTGTGGGTGTCTGGTGTGATCATTACCTACTGCTGGCGTATTGACGAGTGTTTAGAGTCCCATACAGAGGTTTCCTAGCTCAAGCTAAATGAACTAGGGCACATATAGAGATATATGCGGGTACTTGATTAAATACGAGTATGTGATACCGTATTCTAATCTAGCGATATTTGATATCGGTTGGGTTATATGTGATATAACCGGATTATTGAATCAAGTGTTAATTCAATAATTTGTTATACATATATATATATATATGATATTAGTCGGTTATATATGATATAACCGGATTATTGAATTAAGTGTTGATTTAATAATTTAATATATATTTATATATTTGATATATATATATATATATATATATATTAACTAATATTAGCGCACTAAACATTTTTTCTCTTTACGTACATTTAATATATATGTGATATATATTTATAAATGTATTTGGATTTGTATCGTGGTTGATGATACATTGAAGTAGGGTGTATGTGAATCACACTTGAAGGAAACATGAGAAGAGATAATAATAAACCTTTTTAGAATTAACAAGAAAAGAGAATGAGACATTTTCTTTACGTGCTTGTAGAACCTTTGAGAAGCCATGACTCATCTCCATCCTTTGAGAATAATAAACAGTTTTATTCTAAGATATTTATTATACACACATCATCTCATCTCTTGTTTTATTCTAAGATAATTATTATACACACATCATCTCATCTCTTATCACTTCACTTCATGGTTGATTCCCTCATTCACAACACTCACACACCCAATCTCATCTTCTTCTTCAAACTTCCTCTCTAGGGTTTTTCTTGAGTTGGAAAAAGAAAAAAATTTCTAAAGTGAACTAATCTCCTACTTCATCAAGCTACACTAATCTAGCCCATTAGTTTAGGTTGTTTGCTTCACTAATACCTTTATTAGTGAAGAGTGAGCTTGAGTTAGAGAGACTTCATGGTGAATCATCTTTGGCTTCGAAGAATACAAAGTAAGCATGTTCCTTTCACAAAGTGGAGTCTAAGAAGAGATCTAGGGATTACTACTTGGAGTTTTAGAAGTGAAGGACCGGTCTACAAAGTTTGTTTTCTCTTTTCATTTAGTGTAGAACTTGTTTGCTTATACCAAAACCCTAATTCTCTAGTTAGATTCTAGGTTAGTATAGTTTAGACCTCTAAAATTTTAAAATTGCATACTTGATGCTTATTGAAACCTAGTAGAGATGCTAAGACATATTTTCAAATAGACCATTCCATCAAGGCAAAAGGGAATACACATTACCAAAAACCAGAGCACACAAAATTCAGTCATTCTTCTTCTTCTTCACTGCATGCATAGCATCTAAGTATCTGACTGCAAAACAGAAAAGGGTATTAACACTACTTCGGCGTCTTGTGCAAGCTGGAGTACCAGAAGGGTTAGAGGAGTTGTATCTTGAGATTGAATTGCCGCTGTAAACCTGTCAAGAGGGAGGCGATATCTTTCTTAGGTCAGTGCACTCAAGTGCATGTCTCTTTCCCATAAACTTCATTTTTAAATTTATAATCTACAAAGATTAGAATTTTGTTTATTCAATTTTTTCAGATAAAAAACTTATTAAACAACAAAATTTTCCAATAGGATTTACCTCAGATTAATTTTACTTTATATAAGAGAAGCAAAAAAGCAACATTCTTCTTCTTCTTTCTTCCTTCCATTTTCTTTTTAACTTTTGTTGTCCCTAGCAAAAATAAGCTAAACAATTTAAATTCCTCTTCTTGCGAAGGTAGCCCGAGGTATCACTACCTCAAGGCCTCAGCGTATACAAAATAGTACCGTATCTACAATAGTTGTCCTACAAATACTTGCTATTCCAATGAAGCCTATGCAACAAACTGTCCTTAGAACACATGTTCACAAACTTTTTGACTTTTACTCTGTTGTTTATTCTCATTTGGCACGGCCAAATATGGGTTTGAATTTTTGTTCGGCTAAAATTCAGGAAACCATACTCACTTTTGGCCTAAAATGCAGGATACTCCCTTAAGTCCTAATTTTCAAAAACCTACAAATTCCCGTTCACTTAATTGCTGTTAAATTTTTTGTCCAACAGATGCCACATTTCTGACAGCATGAACTTGCCTTGTTGGTATTGGTCCTCAACCCAGTTTTTGAAGACGTAGCAATCTTTGATTGGGTGACCCATTACTCTGTGGTAGGGACAGTAGTTGGGACTATTGGCGTCACTAGGCTGCAGTGGGCGTCTTGGATCCGGCAGAGTGATGAGCCTGTTGCGCACTGCCAGTTCGAACAGTCTCCTCGTTTTATCCCAGGGAAACGAGTGAGGACGTCTCAATTTCTTTTCGAAAGATCGGCGTGTGTTGCTTTGGCAAGCAACCAGTTTCGGATCACTCAGTTGTTGTTGAGCGTTGGCAACGAAGGTCATTTTCGCTTTGCCCTTTTCATTCCGGAGATCCGTTTTTGAAGAGGGCGGCCTATGGCCTATCTGGTCCATTTGGGCCAGCTTGTCGATCAAGGCCTAAAAGGTGGTCGGCTTGAAGAACATCATAAATTGGGATATAGTCGCCTGAGGATCGAGGGTCCCTACGAACATGCCCACGGAAGGAGCTTCTTAGATACGTTGTTCGTATTTTGACCATAGGTTCCGCCACCGAATGGCGTATTGAACCCAGGTCTCTCCTGGCTTCACCCTGGCATTGATTAATGTTGTGATCGGGATGCACTCGCTTGCACTGGCGAACCGCTGTGTGAATAGCAGCTCCATTTCTGTGAATATTTTGACGGAGTCATTTGGGAGCTCCGAGTACCATTCAAACGCCGTCTCCGATAGACTGCCAATAAACTGGCGAAGCAACAGTTTGTCGTCGCCTCCAGTATTACTGAACAAAGCTCTGAATTGAGCAACGTGCTGGTGTAGGTTTCCCGTCCCTTAATACACATGGAACTTAGGGATTGTATATCCTGGCGCGGGTACTTGATTTGATCGTACCATCCTGGATAAGGTCGCACAGTTCTGACGACTTGGCCGGCCGCTTCACTCGCTTGATGAGCTCGTATTTGTTGAGCTATATAATCATCAAGGGTAGATTTGGAGATCGCTTCTTCCTTGGCTGCTGAGAAAACCGGAGGAGGGTTTGACGTTTCCCATCTGCCGTCTTCGATGATTATCGGAGGGTCTTCGGCTGGAGGGAGTTGGGTTAGCTAGCATGACAGTAAGGTTTCGGGAGGTATCGTCCATGCCATTTTCAAAAATTTGCCATACTTAACCCTAACCCTAGAATCTTAACTTGAGAATTAGACAATAGCATATTGTTGGGGTCGAAAATTGCACCCTGGTTGACCAAGTCAAAGTGGGCCCAAGCCCAGGTCAAGTAGGCACATGCCCGAGTCGAGTCCGAATATGAAGCGGCCGGCTTCCCCCATGCCAACATAAAAATCATGTAATAAATAATTTTAATGTAATTTTTTATGCATGAATGGGCATAAAGCCAAATTTTTGTAAAGCTCATGGCTTATGTGCAAAAAAGAAATAGCACATGAGACATGGGATGGGCAAAATGTCATTTTGTAAAGCCCAAGGGGCTATGTGTAAACATATAAGCCTATATAAGTCAACATGATGATGAATAAGATGTACAATTTTCATTCTCCCCAAAAACTAGGGTTTGTGCCTCCTCTCTCTTTTTTTCAAGTTCTTCCTCTTTCTTTTCATTTTCCAAATAAATCAAGAGCTTAGCTCTCTTTTTTTTTAAAACTAAATAAAGTTTTACCATAAACCCACCTCTCAAGACTCCATCAAGAGAAGAAAAATGGTCTCTTTTTTTATCATCCAAGATCTAGATCTTGGAGTTTCAAAAGAACCCATTTTGGGTTTCTTCTCAAAAGAGAAAGGAGAAAATCTTTTGGAGTTTAACTCCACAAATAAAATTATTTTGGAGTTTAACTCCACTACAGAAATTCTTTTGGAGTTTAACTCCACAGTAAATTTTTTTTTTGGAGTTTAACTCCACATTAAAACTTTTTAGGAGTTTAACTCCATATAAAATTCTTTCGGAGTTCAACTCCACAATAAAAATTCTTTCGGAGTTCAACTCCATTTGAATTCTTTTGGAGTTTAACTCCACAAACAAAAATTCTTTTGGAGTTTAACTCCACAATAAAAATCTTTTTTTGGAGTTGAACTCCATTTAAAACTTTTTTTGGAGTTTAACTCCACAAAAAAAATGTCTTTTGGAGTTCAGCTCCATGTTAAATAAAAAATAAAATTTGGAGCCCTTTTTGCCCCATCACATGCTAGCACGTGAGGGGGAGGGCTCCCATTTAATGGGAGCCCTTTTGGCCCCCCTCACATGCAAGCATGTGAGGGGTCACATTCTAGCATGTGGTGGCCCCCTCACATTCTAACATGTGAGGGGTCACATGGTTAGGATGTGATGCCCTCCCCCCACATACTGTGCTAGCATGTGAGGGGTCGCATGCTAAGCATGTGATGCCCCCCCCCTCACATACTGTGCTAGCATGTGAAGGGTCACATGCTAAGCATGTGATAGCCCCTCTGCTAGCATGTGAGGGGTCACATGTGATGGCCATGTGAGGGGAGGCTCCCATTAAATGGGAGCCCAGGCTTCCCCCCCTTTTTCCTTTCTTTATTTTAATCTTTTTTTATTTAAAAATAAATAAATTATAAATAATATTTTTAAATTAAAAAAATAATAAATAAATAAAAACGTTTTCTCTAAATATTTATTTACTTATTTATTTTGTTTTTTTATATATAGAAAAAAAGTATATATATCTTTTTTTTAACAAATGGAATAAAGCAAAAAACACACACGCACACCAACGCATCCCATTTAGTTCGCATGTCCAGTTTGACCCGTCAATCGGAGGTTCTCTCGCTCCAAAGCCAAGGGGTAATTAACAGCAGCTTAGTCCGCGGCTGCCGGAGATTCTGATCCCCACAATCAATAAACCCCAGCCTACCCTAGGCAGGGGGAATCTGTAATGCGCCTAACAAGCGCGCGTATTCCCATCTCAACGGGGTGACGAAAAACACCCTACAGATTCTGGCACGCCCGGTGGGACCAATCTCTCCTCCCATATTTCGGGTTAAACGTTCATACGAATTCAATCAATATACATATCTATATTTATACTAAAATAATGCTCTTTCATGCAGTTTTCCAAGCAATCAATTTTCAACAATGTCTCCTAATGATGAACTCAGCTCCCATCTCCTACACGATGAAGATGGACTCCAGGACGGTCCTCCCGGCCAGTCTTAAGCGACAGTGGGAGGAGCCGCTGCTACAGTTCGGTTCTATTCTGTCCGTGCCGGCTAACGCCATTCCTGCACCTCAAGCTCCGGTAACCGACAAACCGGTCTCGAAAGGCAAGAGGCCAAATGTGGTGGTCTCGAGGGCGCCTCAAACCAAACGCAAATCCGTTTCCGAACGTCTCTCCATCGCTCCAGCTGGGGGCAAGGCCATTAACGTCAACGAAGCAACGGGGCATCTCGAGCAAGCTCCAACGGTACTCTCGACAACTGCTCGATCAGGTGTCTTCTCTAAGCTCCCCGCCAATGATAAAGAGACAGCTGGATATGTGTTCCACACTGTCTACATGGTGGGCACGCGCAGAAAGAGCAAGGAAGGGGCCACTACATCTCAAATTCAATCTGGTATGAATATGGCTGCCACATTCCAAGACCTGCCTCCTCTGGAAGGCAATGAAGACCCTTCCAATGAAGCTGATAAGCAGGGAGAGCCCTCAGTTCATGAGGAGTCGGGCTCGGAAAGCGAAGATGAACCAACTTTCCATCCTAAGACCGCAGAGCAGCAACTTCTCCAGGAGCTCCGAAAGCAGCTCAGAAGTAGAGACAAGGAGATGGCCAAGCTCTACTCAAAAATTGACGACTTGACAAACGTCGTCTTACGGCTCACAGCTCAAGTTGCCTCTCAGCCGCCCAATTAAGCGTATGGTCCTACTCATGAATCGGGAAACGGTGTCCAGAGACAATCGACGCCTATTCCCTCAAATCCAAAGGTAGGCGGACCGCACGAAAGTCAGTCGCATCCTATCTCGGGAAATGTCTTCGCTACCGATGACAGCAACCCGCTAACTCAAGATCAAATCATGGATTTGGTTGCCAACAAAGTCAAAACATTGGTAGCCAAAGCCGGAGAGCAAAAAGAGGTCAGTAGCAGCGGGAGACTATACCCTGCTCGGTACGATCTTGTGGAGTTTCCTACTGGCTATGTCGTCCCCAAATTTAAAAGGTTTGATGGGACGGGAAATGCGAACCGGCACATTGCCCAATTTAAAGCATCATGTGCGAACACTGGGGGCAATAATGCGCTCCTTCTCCGCCAGTTTGTCAATAGTTTGACCAATGTTGCTTTCGATTGGTATGCAAGCATACCGGATGACTCGATCATGACATTCGCTCAAATAGAATTCATGTTCAAGCAAAGGTTCATGAGTGTCAGCGATAAAATCACCATTGCCGGCCTCGTAAAGACTGAGCCAAAGAACAATGAAAGCAACATGGATTTATAGTCCGATGGCGCAATCTCTCTGTCAAATGTGAACCGCCATTGGAGCAAGACCAATCCGTCAGTCTTCTTATAGAAAATATGAAGGACTGGATGAAACCTTTCCCGTGCACCGCATGCCTTAAAACATTCTAAGAGCTGACCAAGAAGGTCCAAATGTTGGAACGCTCAAAGCCTGAGTCCACTCAGGATCTTCAGTTCACAAACAGACCGAAACCTTGGAGGGACGACAACCGAAAAGGCGAAAGTTCTAACAACATCGATTCTCTAAATAAGCAGAGAGCGGGCGGAGCAAAAACTAACAAATCTCGAGAGCCAACTTTGGAGGAAAGAAGAAATAAGGTCTACTCTTTCAGAAGGGACAAGGTCCACAAAATTTTCAAACATGCTCTGAAGAATGGCTTGCGGCTACCAGAACCAAAAAGGCTAAGTGAAGCGAACAGGACTGATCATCCCAACTTTTGCCAGTACCACCGAGTGCTGGGACACACTATTGAAAACTGTTGCATCTTCATGGATTGGGTCGAAAAACAATACAAGGCGGGAGAAATATCATTGTCCCCTGGCGTGTTAACAAACAATCAAGCTGCGACCGCCAATTTCATATAAACGGAGACTGAAATCCTTCAGGGACCCGATTCTCTCAGACATCTGCCTTTCTCTAAAAAGAGCGGACCAAGGCAACAAGCTAAGAGCCAAGCGAGCCACATTGCCAATGAAGAAGCAATAGACGGGTACACAACCCATACGGCCTATATGATGGAGCTCGGAGGAACAAGTCCTTCTACGCCTTATAGCCATGACAATGATGCTGTTGTTGCCATCCAACACCGGCTTGATCCAAATGATGAAGAGCTCGCTCATGTAATTAAGCCCAAGGAGCCCGTGGTTCCTGCAAAATCGAGCCCAAGCTCCAACAGCTGACCATCACGTCGTTAAATTGGGAATGATAGACCTCTAAGTCTTTAAACTGGGAACCGCTGACCACCACGTCATTAAACTGGGAATAATCGACCTCTAAGTCGTTAAACTGGGGATGTAAAAATGTGTATATAAAACAAAAATAATAATAATAATAATAAGCCGAAATGATGGGGCAACTCGCAATAAAAATCAGCGAGTAAAAATAAAGATGAAAAATAAAGCCGAAATGATAGGGCAACCGCGAATAAATAGCCGAAATGAAAGGGCAATCGCGACCTTCGCGATAAGAAAAGCTGAAATGATAGAGCAATCGCGGTAAAAAAACGGCGAATGATGAATCGCTTCTGGTACCATATTCCAGTGCAGCGATGCAGACGCCAACCAAATTCCAAATGCCAATGGCGAATGATGAGTCGTTCCTGGTACCATATTCCAGTGCAGCGATGCAGACACCAACCAAATTCCAAATCCCAATGGCGAATGATGAGTCGCTCCTGGTACCATATTCCAGTGCAGCGATGCAGACGCCAAATTCCGAATCCCAATGGCGAATGATGAATCGCTCCTGGTACCATATTCCAGTGCAGCGATACAGACGCCAAATTCCGAATCCCAATGGAGAATGATGAATCGCTCTTGGTACTATATTCCAGTGCGGCGATGCAGACGCCAACCAAATTCCAAATCCTAATAGCGAATGATGAATCGCTCCTGGTACCATATTCTAGTGTAGCGATGCAGACGCCAACCAAATTCCAAACCCCATACCCCACGTGGCGAATGATGAGTCGCTCCTGGTATCATATTCCAGTGCAGCGATGCAGACGCAAACCAAATTCCAAATCCCATACCCCAACGGCGAATGATGAGCCGCTCATGGTAACATATTCCAGTGCAGCGATGCAGACGCCAACAAAGTCACGAAATTTTTTCGGCCCTACGGTCTGGATCATACATCTTGCAAAACCGTATACAATCCACGGGCGTAAAATGATCCCAATCTCTACCAAGTCCTACCGGCGAGACCACATTCAAAGTCCCACCGGCGGTGAAAATTCAAAAAAAAAACGGGTACGTCCACAAGCAAAATGGGCACGGATGAAAACCCGAAAGGGGCTCCGTGAGTAAAAACAGCAGGACTGCCTGCGAGTTTGTGAAAGCCCGAAAGGGCGCAAACTTGTGAAAAAGAGATGAAATGCACTCGCAAAGTCCTCTCGACTTTGTGAGGAGAAAATTCCCGCGTGAGATCCTTACGACTCACAAAGGAGCAACACGCTTAGGAGTCCCCACGACTCCTAAGGAGAAAATGCCCCTACGGGATCCTTACGACTCGTAGGGAGAAAATGCTTTTATGGAACTCTTACGGCCCATGAAATTGAAAAGCCTTAGGTGACAGGGATCCAAACTTGTCTCCTAAGCCATCGCTTCCTAACATGGAAAGGCAAATGATGATTCGCTCCTGGTACCATATCCTAACGTAAGCGGTGTTGATGCCAAACCAAAACCAAAATCACAAGTCCTCCCGAGGCAAATGATGGGTTGCTCCTGGCATTATTCCAGTGCAGCAATGCAGATGCCGACAAAAAGACAATCCCCAAATCCTCTCAAAGGCAAATGATGATTCGTCCATGGTACCATATTCCAATATAAGCGGTGTTGATGCCAAACCAAAACCAAAATCACAAGTCCTCCCGGGGCAAACGATGAGTTTCTCCTGGCACTATTCCAGTGCAGCAATACTGATGCTAAACAAATTCCAAATTCCTCTCAAATTCAAAAGTCCGGCCGAACAAGGCCAAAATCAAACAAATCAAACCAACCAATTCCAACATCGACCTCTGCGTCAAACAGCGACACTCCGTGCCGGGGAAATGTCCAGCAGACACTTCGTACCGGGGAAACGTCAAGCAGACACTCCGTACCGGGGACACGTCGACCGGCGACACTCCGTGCCGGGGAAACGTCAAGCAGACACTCCGTACCGGGGAAACGTCCAACAGAGACACTCCGTACCGGGGACACGTCAACCAGCCGACACTCCGCCTTGGGGAAACGTCAAGTAGACACTCCGTGCCGGGGGCATGTCGACTACAGACACTCCGCTTCGGGGAAACGTCGACTGGAGACACTTCGTGCCGGGGAAACGTCAAGCAGACACTCCGTACCGGGGAAACGTCCAACAGAGACACTCCATACCGCGGACACGTAAACCAGCCGACACTCCGCCTCGGGGAAAGTCAAGTAGACACTCTGTGCCGGGGGCATGTCGACTATAGACACTTCGCTTCGGGGACATGTCAACCAGCCGACACTCCGTATCTGGGAAACTTCCAACAGAGGCACTCCGTACTGGGGACACGTCAACCAGCCGACACTCCGCCTTAGGGAAACATCAAGTAGACACTCCGTTTTGGGGAAACGTCAACCGGCGAAACTCCGTGCCGGGGAAACGTCAAGCAGACACTCCATACCGGGGACACGTCAACCAACCGACACTCCGTCTCGGGGAAACGTCAAGCAGACACTCTGTGCTGGTGGCACGTCAACCAGCCGACGCTCCGCCTCGGGGAAACGTCAAGTAGACACTCCATGCCAGAGGCACGTCGACTACAGACACTCCGCTTCGGGGAAACGTCGACCGATGACACTCCGTGCTGGGGAAACGTCAAGCAGACACTCCGTACCGGGGATACGTCAACCAGCCGACACTCCGTACCGGGGAAATGTTCAACAGAGACACTCCGTACCGAGGACACGTCAACCAGCCGACACTCCACCTCGGGGAAATGTCAAGTAGACACTCCGTGCCGGGGGTACGTCGACTACAGACACTCCACTTTGGGGAAACGTCGACCAGCGACACTCCGTACCGGGGAAACATCCAACAGTGACACTCCGTAACGAGGAAACGTCAAGCAGACACTCCGTCTTAGGGACACGTCAACCAGCCAACACTCTGTCTCGGGGAAATGTCAAGCAGACACTCCGTGCCGGGGGTACGTCGACTACAGACACTCCGCCTCGGGGAAACGTCGACCAGCGACACTCCGTGTTGGGGGCACGTCTACCAAATCACTCTGGGCCAGGGAAATGTCTACCACAGACATTCCTTCTCGGAGACGCGTCAAGCGTCGACTGTCCATGTCGTTAAAAGGGCAAAGCATCCCAAAAAGTGGGAACCAAAGCAAGTCGCCTCCACGTGAAAGAAGATCCATCAATTTCATGCACACGACCCACATATGTGGTGTGCATTTATTGATGGGGGCACTTTGTTGGGGTCGAAAATTGCTCCCCGGTTGACCAAGTCAAAGTCAAATTCAACTCCAAGCCAAGTGGGCCCAAGCCCAGGTCAACTGGGCCCATGCCCGAGTCGAGCCCGAACATGAAGCGGCCGGCCTCCCCCATGACAACATAAAAATCATGTAATAAATAATTTTAATGTAATTTTTTATGCATGAATGGGCATAAAACCAAATTTTTGTAAAGCCCATGGCTTATGTGCAAAAAAGAAATAGTACATGAGACATGGGATGGGCAAAATACCATTTTGTAAAGCCCAAGGGGTTATGTGTAAACATGTAAGCCTATATAAGGCAACATGGTGATGAATAAGATATATAATTTTCATTCTCCCCAAAAACTAGGGTTTGTGCCTCCTCTCTCTTTTTTTCAAGTTCTTTCTCTTCCTTTTCATTTTCCAAATAAATCAAATACTTAGCTCTCTTTTTTTTAAAACTAAATAAAGTTTTACCATAAACCCACCTCCCAAGACTCTATCAAGAGAAGAAAAATGATCTCTTTTTTTTTATCATCCAAGATCTAAATCTTGGAGTTTCAAGAGAACCCATTTTGGGTTTCTTCTCAAAAAAGAAAGGAGAAAATATTTTGGAGTTTAACTCCACAAATAAAAATATTTTGGAGTTTAACTCCACTACAGAAATTCTTTTGGAGTTTAACTCCACTGTAAAAATCTTTTTTTGGGAGTTTAACTCCACATTAAATCTTTTTAGGAGTTTAACTTCATATAAAATTCTTTCGGAGTTTAACTCCACATTTAAAATTCTTTCGGAGTTCAACTCCACAATTCCACAATAAAAATTCTTTCGGAGTTCAACTCCATTTAAATTCTTTTGGAGTTTAACTCCACAAACAAAAATTCTTTTGGAGTTTAACTCCACTATAAAAAAAAAATTTAGAGTTGAACTCCATTTAAAAATTTTTTTGGAGTTTAACTCCACAAAAAAATGTCTTTTGGAGTTCAGCTCCATGTTAAATAAAAAAAATTAAAAAATTTAGAGCCCTTTTTGCCCCATCACATGCTGGCACGTGAGGGGGAGGGCTCCCATTAAAATGTTAGCTCTTTTGGCCTCCCTCACATAATAGCATGTGATGGCCCCCCCTCACATGCTAGGGGTCACATGCTAGCATGTGATGGCCCCCCCACATGCTATGCTAGCATGTGAGGGGTCATATGCTAAGGATGTGATGGCCCCCCTATGCTAGCATGTGTGGGGTCACATGCTATGGATGTGATGCCCCCCCCCCACATGCTATGCTAGCATGTGAGGGGTCACATGCTAAGCATGTGAT
Organism: Agapanthus africanus; assembly: GCA_030015575.1. NCBI lineage: Eukaryota > Viridiplantae > Streptophyta > Magnoliopsida > Asparagales > Amaryllidaceae > Agapanthus > Agapanthus africanus. Next base: position 51,260,549 of record JASDDO010000019.1, read on the forward strand.
GGCCATGTGAGGAGAGGCTCCCATTAAATGGGAGCCCAGGCTCCCCCCCTTTTCTTTTCTTTCTTTCTTCTTTTCTTTATTTTAATCTTTTTTTATTTAAAAATAAATAAATATAAATAAATTATAAATAATATTTTAAAATTAAAAAAAAGTTTTCTCTAAATATTTATTTACTTATTTATTTTTGTTTTTTTATATATAGAATATATATATATATATCTTTTTTTTAACAAATGGAATAAAGCAAAAACACACACACACACACACCAACGCATCGCATTGAGTTCGCATGTCCAGTTTGACCCGTCAATCGGAGGTTCTCTCGCTCCAAAGCCGAGGGGTAATTAACGGCAGCTTAGTCCGCTGCTGCCGGAGATTCGGATCCCCACAATTAATAAACCCCAGCCTACCCTAAACAGGGGGAATCTGTAATGCGCCTGACAAGCGCGCGCGCGTATTCCTATCTCAATGGGGTGACGAAAAACACCTTACGCATATGTAAACAACTTTACAACTAAGTGAATATGGAATACAACATTTGTAGACCGGTCCTTCACTTCAAATGCTCCGTGTAGAAGTCTCTTCGCTCCAAGTAGTGGTGATCCGGACTCTCCGTAGGCTCCACTGGTCGAAATGAACGAGCTTGCACAATGATCTTCGAGGCCGAAGATGATCTAGTTTGAGGAGACACTAACTCAAGCTACCTCTTTACTAATGAGGGATTAGTGAAGCTAACACCCTAAACTAAATGGCTAATCTAGTAGAGGATGATGAAGAAGGAATTTTGCTCACTTTAGAATTCTTTTTCTCATTCTATTTTTTTTCCTCACCAAAACCTAGAGTGCTCTCTCTTGTTGTAGATGAAGATGAAGAGAATAATGCATGAGAGAGTGAATGGCAACCATGGGTGAGAAATATCTCATATAACCCTTGTAGAGACATAACCATAGTTAAAGATAATGGTTAGGTTAATAAATATCTAAGGAAAAACAAAATTGGTGGACTAAGTCAATGGTCATCTACAAGCTTCTCTAAGCTTCCAACCATGACAAAATTCCACTCAATTTTGAATTACTTAAATAAATAAATACCTTAATATTATCTCATATATGGTGTAAGTCTCATATACCCATGTTGTATATATAAACTAGCATGACATAAAAACATATATCACATATATATTTAGTGTGCAAAAAGTGAGGAAAAAGAATGCTTAAGTGGGCTAATATTAGTTAATGTAAATTAGTATATCACATATACAATTATACATTAAATTATCAAATCAACACTTGATTTAATAATCCGGCTATATCACATATAACCGACTAATATCATATGTATCTTCTTATCGAATCAACACTCGATTCGATAACCCGGCTATATCACACATAACCGACCGATACCAATATCACGAGAATAGAATACGGTATCACATACTCGTATTAATCTTGGTCCTGCACATATCACACATGTGCTCCTACTTCGTTTCTCCTGAGCCAGGAAAGCTCTGTGCAGGATTCTAAAGACTCGTCAATACGCCGGCAGTAGTGATGATCATATCAAGCACCCACAAGCCGTCAGTGGTACTAGCTGGATGTAACGGCTACCCGGGTATTGAGCGATCAGAAGATCAACAAGCAAGCATGCTCATACTTCTGTAAAGCCTGTCAGTAACACTACCGCACAGTCCGGTCTCTTCGTCTGATATGTCGCATATCCAGTCTAGGGATAGTAAACGTCAGACCCCAGTAACCGATAAGTCGTGCCGATGTGAGGCTCATAACGGGTCGAGAAACTACTGATAACACTTACCAGTAGATCTCCATATCAGCCCTGGTCAGGGACTTCCTGTTATAGCCAATCGAGTACTGCGCAATATTAACCCCCAATACCAGGAGAGACGAAACCCCTCCTATCGCTCATTGCCTCCATGTGATTCGGGACTGCGCCCAAAAGCCACCGTTTTGCACGTTCTCTTGAACGTGGTAAGGTGGAAATCAAAACACAGTGGGAATCACACAAGACTCTATAACAATCTCGGGTTTACAGACTAACCTGTACCAGTGTCACCAGAGAACTGCTATCTAACGATAGGTATAATACCAACTAGGAGTTCTCGGTGAGTCCGTTCAGTGTACCCAGTCTCCACTGAGCACCCATATACCATCTTTGATGTCAAACACCAATGGATGTGGGATCATCCATCGCCCATCATATGGGTCAAGAAGCGTATACGCTAGTCTACTCTGGAGTATCGATGCCCTGTCTCGATACACCCTCGACTAGGAACAATTATAGGATGTACTTGTAGACTACCCTGGCCCCACTAGTATGATCTCCATCATAGTCCTAGTAGTCAAGTACACATCCTAAAGGTTTTATCAACATGTGAGAGCAAGACAGTATCACAATACAAGTCTACATGTTAAGATAAAGAGCAACCAGATAGTATACTATCATGTCGAGCAAGAAAGTCCTCACTATATATATTCAAGCATCCACTATAATATACATCATATGTACAATAATGGCCTCTAGGGCATATACATAACTAACAGAGGGTCTGGCTAGATTATCATCCCAACCATGTCTTGGAACAGAAGCGCCATCTACTTTATATTAGCAGCATGTCCCGCGGCCTCCTTATCCTTCCTTTCCAGCACCCTGTTCATATCATAATTTTGCATTATTATATTCCCCATTCTTATTCATTTTACAAATAAATAGGTGCTTTTGATCCATGTCTGCTACATAGTTGCATGTTACAGGTTCTCGGAACAAAAACAGTGAAAACGATGAAAAGACGATACAAAAGTGAGACTACGACCAACAACTGGAAGAATCTTGATCAAGCCTACAGTTTGGAGAATAAACGAAGATCAATGAACAAGTTCACAAAGTACAAAGGCAGTGCAAGGTTCAAGACTTCAACACGAAGCGAACGGTAAAGTCCACGACATTATACACTGTGGAAATCTGGAAGAAAACTAGAAGACAATCTGAGAAACCAAGTGAAGAAAAGCCAAGGAAAAAGCAACATGAGAATTACCAGAGAAGCAGAGCCCATAAGCCCTCTATATGGTCGCGGATCCGCGGCCAAACATGGGTTTTAGCAGCGGATCCGCGGCCATGGTAAGCCCGTGCCGGTAGAAATTTGTTAGGGCATGGCGGTGCGTTGACTAATCTTCTTAGGGGTAAAATTGTAAATGCAGATGTGAGTCGATTGTAACCCTAGAGTTTCTATGCTCTATAAATAGAAATCCTAAACCTCTTTTTGAGGTATGCCTCTTTTTATTTCATCTATTCAGAATTTAATTCAGTGTAAATGTTTGGAAAGGGCCATCAAATAAAGTAAGACTTTTATTTCAATGCCCTAGTTAATTTTATTTCTGCCTTAGTACAATTTTTCATTATCTGCCCTAGTTAATTAGTTAGAACATGTTATTCAATTCCCTAATGAGTGAGTAGTTCCTCACTTGTTAGGGTTAGGAATAGGGAAGGCTTGAGAGATGAAAATCTTTCACCCCTTTCTTGCCCATCACATATAATTAATAGGACTCCATGCATACATACACACACCGCTGCCTACGGCACCTTATCCCATGAGGGAGCGGTGAAACCGTAGTCTAAAAGACCGGTTGCGTATGTTTTCCATGGAGGTTTGGGTAAGAATTAAGAAAGGAAGGACAAGAACCTAGAGGAAGAAACATCGTTTCTTCCCGATGGTACTAATCCACTTTATTAATTATTACCAAAACACCTCATAGATCTTAATTAGGGCATAGAAAGCGGTGAGGAATATTGACTTTCCAAACTTAACCTAAACCTAACCCTAGCAAGATTTTAATCCTAGTCTAAATCAAACTTAGTTTTTAGTGATAATCATCCCAACACCGTTTGGAATTAACTCGTTAGAACAATTTGAGAATATACAAAATCCCTGTGCACCGACCCGTACTCATCGGCTAGCTACCAAGCGACGCCTCCGTGGCCAAAGCCCGTGTTTGGCCGCGGATCCGCTGCCATATAGAGGGCTTATGGGCTCTGCTTCTCTGGTAATTCTCATGTTGCTTTTTCCTTGGCTTTTCTTCACTTGGTTTCTCAGATTGTCTTCTGGTTTTCTTCCAGATTTCCACAGTGCATAATGTCGTGGACTTTACCGTTCGCTTCGTGTCGAAGTCTTGAACCTTGCGCTGCCTTTGTACTTTGGGAACTGGTTCATTGATCTTCGTTTATTCTCCAAACTGTAGGCTTGATCAAGATTCTTCCATTTGTTGGTCGTAGTCTCACTTTTGTATCGTCTTTTCATCGTTTTCACTGTTTTTGTTCCGAGAACCTGTAACCTGCAACTATATAGCAGACATGGATCAAAAGCACCTGTTTATTTGTAAAATGAATAAGAATGGGGAATATAATAATGCAAAATTATGATATGAACAAATACCCCCAAACTTATGTTTTGCTCGTCCTCGAGCAAAACTAGTTTATTCTCGAAAAAGCCTAATCTCACTTTCGCAGGGAAACGCGATTGCACTGAGCTCGTGCAACAAGCCGTTAAACCTCTAGGTGTCCCTAGTAGTAGGAGTGTTGTCTCCTGAGGGTTTTCAGCGGATACTGCCCACAAAATCCTATCAATTCGGCCTATTGACTTTTATTCTCCAATTAGGTTTTCTAATAAAAAACTCTATTATCTTTGACTCAGAAATTATCCACCCATATTTTTCACGCTTCCTTATTATTTAACTTAAGATTATATATATTCTTGTGAATTTACTTAGCTTTTGGCATCTTTCAAGTTTTCCTTCTAGGCTTCCATCTCAACTTAGGAATTTTTATCATCTCTACTAAAGATATAAGTCCTATTTTTCATTCCTATCTCTTATCTAAACCCCAATCACATACCCCTACGTGTGTGTATATATCACACCTACACTTGAAAATTCAAATCAAGCTATTATACTCTTGTCCATCGTCCAAAGTACTTTTCAATTGGTGAACATTTAGATGAAATTGCTCACACATTCTTCATGTAACCGTTAATACTTCTTGAGGTACCAACGACCGATTACAAAATGTATTTGCATATTAAGACGTAATTTCTAGTCTTGTAATCCCTAAGGCTTTTAGCAGTGACTCCCAAACCAAATGGTCTAAGGCACTAGGTGATGAAGTACCCTCGCTAAATATTTTTTTTCTATTAATGTAGCCTTAAGTAATTACAAAAACCAGTGTTCATTTTTTTATCTCTTTATTCACATTTGTATTTTTATTTTATTTTTCTTCGTACTAAGGACTTTAGACAAGAGCATTTCAAGGTCTCTTCTACTATTCCAAGTTTCAAGGTTCGTGTTTGTGCAATTTGTAGGGTATATATTTTCAGAATTTAGACTTAAGCTTAGGAATTATTTTTCAAACTTATATTTTAATAAAAATATCAATATTTTCCCTTGTTTTAACTTAGCCAAAGAAGTCAACTCGAAATCTGCCTATTTCTAAATAAACTATAAAAACATATACTTTCTACCGTTAAAATTTAAGAAAGGTTATTTTTAGGGTTTTTAATTTACTAAGTCTAAAATCTAGTTGTTCCTAACTAGTTAACCTTCTTGTCAAACTCAAGTCAATTATGGCCAAAATTGAATTTTTCAATTTTTATAATTTAAATTTTTTCAATTTGTATGGGTTTTAAAATAAATATGCAAATGCAAAAATATACATATGAACAAAAATATACATATGAATGCGAAGGAAGAAAGCTTACCGAGCACACCCTTCGCAAGAACTCCGTATCGGTCTCCTGCTCTCGGCGCTGTTCAGACGATACTTCCGGGCTTTCTTTTAGTCCAGTGAGTGCTGACATCTTCATCAGCATTTCTTGGAGCTTTTGTTGTTGCTTGATTGATCAAAAATATTTCTAAACCGCAATCAAGAACGGCGTCGCTTTGCAGCTAGCCGGTGAGTACGGGTCGGTCCACAGGGATTTTGTGAATTTCCTAATTGCTCTTACGAGTTAATTCCGATTGGTGTGAAAGGATTGATTAAATCTAAAAACTAAATTAATATAGATCTAAATCTTGCTAAGGTTAGGTTTAGGTTAAGTTTGGAAAGTCAATAAATCTCACAGCTTTCTATACCCATATTAGGATCTATTAGGAGTTATGGTAATTATTAATAAAGTAGATTAGAACCATTCCGGAAGATGTTTCTTTCTCTAGATTCTTGTCCTTCCTTTATCAATTCTTACCCTAACCTCCATGGAAAACACGCTCAACCGGGCCTTTATACTACGGTATCACCGCTACCTCGTGGGATAGGGTGCCGTAGGGAGCGGTATGTGTATGTATGCATGGAGTCCTATTAATTATATGTGATGGGCAAGAAGGGGTGAGAGATCTTCATCTCTCAAACCTTCCCCAAATCTAACCCTAACAAGCGAGGAGACTGCTCGCTCATTAGGGAATTGAAAAACATTTATCTAGGGCAGAGAATAAAAGATCTAACTATCTAAATAGGGCAAGGAATTAAATTTAATTAGGGCAGATAAGAAATTACCTGGAGCAAGAATTGAAAACTTACTCCTAAATTGATGCTCTCCAAAAAGAATTCTGAATTTTATTAATGAAAGGAGGTATAACCTAATACAAGGATTTGGGTCTCTATTTATAGAACATATAAAATCCTAGGTTTACAATCGCCGCATGTATGCTTTTACAAAAATACCCCTAGGAAGACTAGTCAGCGCCGCCAGAAGACATGGTAAAATTTCTCGCCCCTACGGGCTCCGCACGGCCGCGGAACCGCGGCCGCAGGCCAGGTTTGGCCGCAGTTCCGCGGCCAAAAGACGGTCTTGAATGCTCAGTTCTCTTGTGCTGCTTCTGGTTGACTGTTTCTTCCTACTTCTTTAGTTCTTTTCTCAGATTGGCTTATAGGTTTCTTCCAGATCTCCACAGTGAATAATTGTAGTGGACTTTTACCGTTGCTTCGTGACGAAGTCTTGAACCTTGCGATGCCTTGTAATTTGTGAACTGATCTTCGTGTAGGCTTGATCAAGATTCCACCATTTATTGGTCGTAGTCTCACTTTGTATCATCTTTCTCATCAATTTCACTGTTTTTGCTCCAAGAACCTGTAACCTGTAACTAAGTAGCATACATGGGTCAAAAGCACCTGTTTATTTGTAAAATGCATAAGAATGGGGAATATAATAATGCAATATTATGATATGAACAAATACCCCCAAACTTATTTTTTGCTCGTCCTCGAGCAAACCTAGTTTTATTCTCGACAAAATCCTAACCTCACTTTCGCAGGGAAACACGATTGCACTGAGCTCGTGCAACAAGCCGTTAAACCTCTAGGTGTCCCTAGTAGGAGGAATGTTGTCTCCTGAGGGTTTTCAGCGGATACTACCCACAAAAACCTATCAATTTGGCCCATTAACTTTTATTCTTCAATTAGGTTTTCTAATAAGAAATTCTATTATCTTTGACTCATAAATTATCCACCCATATTCTTCACGCTTCCTTATCATTTAACTTAAGATTAAATATATCCTTGTGAATTTACTTAGCTTTTGGCATCTCTTAAGTTTTTCTTCTAGCGTTCTATCTCAACTTAGGAATTTTTATCATCTCTATTAAAGATATAAGTCTTATTTTTCATTCCTATCTCTTATCTAAATCCCAATCACATAGCCCTACGTGTGTGTATAAATCACCCTTACACTTGGAAATTCAAATCAAGCAATCATACTCTTGTCCGTTGTCCAAAGAACTTCTTAATTGGTGAATTTTTAGATGAATTTCGCTCACAGATCCTTCATGTGATCGTTAATACTTCTTGAGGTACCAACAACCGATTACAAAATGTGTAAGCACAATAAAGCGTAATTCCTAGTCTTGTAACACCTAAGGCTTTAGCAGTGACTCCCAAACCAGTTGGTTTAAGGCACTAGGTGATAAGGCACCCTCGCTAAATATTTTTTTCATTAATGCAGCCTTAAGTAATTACAAAAAACAGTGTTCATTTTTTTATTATCTCTTTATTCATACTTGAATTTTTATTTTATTTTTCTTCGTACCAAGGACTTTAGACAAGAGCATTTCAAGGTCTTTTCTACTATTCCAAGTTTCAAGGTGCGTGTTCGTGCAAATTGTAGGGTATACATTTTCAGAATTTAGACTTAAGCTAGGAATTATTTTTCAAACTTATACTTTAACAAAAACATCAATACTCTTCCTTTGTTTTAACTTAGCCCAAGAAGTGAACTCAAAATTTGCCTATTTCTAAATAAACTACAAAGACATATACTTTCTACCGTTAAATTTTTAAGAAAGGTTATTTTTAGGGCTTTTAATTTACTAAGTCTAAGATCTAGTTTTTCCTAGCTAGTCAACCTTTTTGGCAAACTCAAGTCAATTATGGCCAAAATTGAATACATTAATTTTTATAATTTTTATAATTTTCAATTTTTATGGGTTTTAAAATAAGTATGCAAATGCAAAAATATACACATGAATGCAAAGGAAGAAGGCTTACCGAGCATACCCCCAAACTTAAACTTGACAGTGTTCTCACTGTGATGCTACACCAAGAGGGTCAAAATGTCGGCACTCCCTTGTTTATTTATTTATAATAATTTTTTTAAAAGAAAAAGCAAAAAATATATATAGAACAAGGTTCCCCCCAAACTTAAGTGAAACAGTATTTCCACTGTTTAAGCGTTAAAGTTCAGAGTCAGGGAGGAGAAAAATCAAACTATGCAAGGCCTTACACAGACCAAAAGTTAGCACCAACCATTCAAAAATTCTATCGTGATAATGGTGGGGTTGGTGAAAGAATGGAGTGTAAAGAAAAGAAATGCGAAGCACACGAGACCATGTGGATATAGAAACGGTATACAGTCTCGGTGGAGGAGAATGGCGGAGGGAAAAAAGAAATGGTAGTGGTTCTACTTCTTCGAGTGGAGGTTGAGTAATCACAAAATCCGTATCATTTAAGAATGCGAGTTCGTCGGCGAAAATATCTTCGAAACTTTCATCGAAGGTCCGAGTGAACGTTTCAATCTCAAAAGGTGTCACGCCAGAATTCAACACACTTGATTGTTCAAAAATTACGGAGGTAGGAGACTCGTAAAGCTCATATACCTCATTTTCAAAAGATTCTAAATCAAGTTGTGTTTTGAAAATTATCGAACTCAAAATATCGGATTTGTGATTCATCAACACTCGGTATCATTAAAGGAAGATTAGAAGAACCAAAGAAAATAGGAATACGAACTTGAGGGTGGGGATGGAGTGTATAAATTAGCACAATTTGTAATGACCAATATGTAAAAAGCGATTGTGCTAATCTATCAACCCGCGGAAAAATGAGATTAAATCCCTCAAGATTCGTGAGCAAACATGGGTAGTCGAACTTGGTATTGGAGATGAAAGCGTAACGGTCTCTTGTAAGGTCGGAACGAGGACGGAGGGAAGTGAGTGAGAAAGGGTGGCAGTTAAAGATTCAATAGGGTGTATACAATCAGTGGACGGGACATGATGAATTGGGAAATCCGACTCATCAAACGAAACCGGTTCATCCTCAATAATTTTCTCAATATTCTCCTCAAAATTTTGCTTATCCATGCCATTATCATCAAAATCAAGACGCATATGAAGTTCGGGAGAAACATTTAATGACTCGAGATGATGAATTGGACATAAAATTTCAATCAAATCTACGGGTTCATCATCCAAAATATCCTCAATCAAGTGAAAATCAATTTTTTCTGACACCTCATCAAAAGCATGGATATTTATCAATTTAGGTTCTAGAGTGGAGGTGTAAAGTTCAAAAGGATTAGGTGTGGTTTCACTCGAAAGGGAATCTTCACAATCGGGCAAATCAAGCACTACAAAGTCACACAACTCGTTAAATGTTTTATTTTCAACTTGTGAATCATTTGGGACAATCGATGGAAACCCGGAGTTGTGGGCTTCAATTGGGTATGGGTAGGTTTGATTTGGAAAGGTGTAGAACTCACTCTCTCCTCTCAAATGCTCACTCTGTCCAACCGCCTCCTCATACATTGGAATTTTTGGAGCTAATTGGAAACTAGCTACCGGTTCACTAGGTGGCATAAGGGCGGCCATGGACGCATCCACATTCCTTATCGTTTTGTTTGTTGCTAAAATATAAGCTTCCAACGACTGTTCCAAACTAGACATGGGTTGTGGAGGGGTTTCGGTAAAAGATTCAAAATTGTTTGGATACGTGAAACTCCCAACTGGCTGTGTAGAAGTAATGTCTAGTGAAGGAGGGAAAGTCGGGTAGGACTGGAAAGAATTGGATGGGTGGACAGGAGTAGGATCAACATTTGTATAAAAAGGTGAATGGACTTGTTGATCTCTAGAACTGGATGTGTGGAGAGGAGTGAAAGATCGGCTACGAGATTGAGCAATATGCTCAGCAACAGACATAAGTTTAGGAGTTACAACAGGACTCGAAAAAGTGGTATCAACGTACGAAGGTGGTGAAGGTTGATATGGTTGACACAAAGTGGATTGCAACGTCGAACTATTTCTCCTAAATGCTTCTATTTAATCTTTCAAAGAAATTTTGGGCATGGAGGGATTGTCCTTAAATCGACCGAAACAATTGACGTACGAGGCAAAGTTAGGTTCAGGATACCAAAATTCGGTAAGAGATTTATGAGGTGGGGTACCCATGATGTAAAAAGGAGAAGAGAAAGAAGGTAGGTGATGCAATGAGTTCTTAGCGACAAAATTTGCAATTTTTCTTTTTCTTTTTTTTTTTTAAAAAAAAATCCTTTTTCCTTTTTCTCTTTATTTGGAACTTTTTGCAAAAAAAAAAAGGAATTTCGATAAAGGGCTTTGACACACTTTCAATCAACCACAAATGCACAATCAAGCCTAGATCTAGGGTTACCTAGGTCAGCTAGACAGCTCCTAACTGTTCCAAAGGGCTAGAAATAGGACCTCAAACCGTCTCTTCACTGCCAATTGCAGCTAGGTAAGTGTCAGGTGAGTGGGAGGCTCTCCACTACAAGTAGTGTCCCTAATTAAGTAACCACCCGTCTTAGACACACTTGCCTAGACACCGCAAAGTCAGGTTAGGATTAACGGCCGATGCCTACAACTAGTCCTCTGTCCTATTGAGCGCGACGTCCTTAGGGCTAAGTCTAGTATTTTTTAATTAAATATTGGTCAATGCATATGCCTTATGTGATTTCTGGGGTCCCGGAAAGGGTGATGAAATCCCCACCCAATCTGAATTGGTCTCAAGCCCCTTAAAGTCAGATTAAATATATGCAAAACAGTAACAACTACTTGCAATCAAAAATTTTATTTGTTAAGCGCGGCGCAAAGAATCCTGCACAAGATTTGTTATTGGAAGGGAAAAGATTTTTTTTAAGCGCAAAGAATCCTGCACAAGATTTGTTATTGGAAGGGGAAAGATTTTTTTTAAGCGCAAAGAATCCTGCAGGAAATTTTTCAGAAGATATATTTTAGGTTGCAGAGGAGAGAGAAGGGGAGCTTACAGTGCAATTTTCACGAACTGAGGTCACCACGGCGCCGCTCTTCCGCGGCTAAAGCACGCCTCCTACCGCGGTTCCGCGGTCTTCTAGACTGCACGGTTCCCGAAAAAAAATTAGACGATGATTTCACCAGATAACCGCGCTTCCGCGGTCGGAGTGGGGTTACTGCGGTGGTTCCGCGGTCTTCCTACCTATTCAGTTCTCCAAATCTTTTCAGTTGCTCGGTTATGGTACTCCTCGGTTGTTCAGATATTCTGTTTTCTGTTTCTCTCTCTGGATTTTTCCAGATCCGAACTCGATTGTAGATCCTGCAAAATTCAAACAAGAATACCCTTCACAAAATACAAAGATGATAATTTTTATATTTTTTCTCTTCAGTTTTTTATGATTTTTATGATTTATATTAACCCGAAATTGCAAAAAGAAAATAACACGCCATCCCCGGCAACGGCGCCATTTGATTGATCAAAAATATTTCTAAACCGCAATCAAGAACGGCGTCGCTTTGCAGCTAGCCGGTGAGTACGGGTCGGTCCAAAGGGATTTTGTGAATTTCCTAATTGCTCTTACGACTTAATTCCGATTGGTGTAAACGGATTGATTAAATCTAAAAACTAAATTAATCTAGATCTAAATCTTGCTAGAGTTAAGTTTAGGTTAAGTTTGGAAAGTCAATAAATCTCACCGCTTTCTATACCCATATTAGGATCTATTAGGAGTTATGGTAATTATTAATAAAGTGGATTAGTACCATTCGGGAAGATGTTTCTTCCTCTAGGTTCTTGTCTTTCCTTTATCAATCCTTACCCTAACCTCCATGGAAAACACGTTCAACCGGGCCTTTATACTACGGTATCACCGCTACCTCATGGGATAGGGTGTCGTAGGGAGCGGTATGTGCATGTATGCATGGAGTCCTATTAATTACATGTGATGGGCAAAAAAGGGGTGAGAGATCTTCATCTCTCAAACCTTCCCCAAATCTAACCCTAACAAACGAGGAGACTGCTCGCTCATTAGGGAATTGAAAAACATTTATCTAGGGCAGAGAATAAAAGATCTAACTATCTAAGTAGGGCAAGGAATTAAATTTAACTAGGGAAGATAAGAAATTACCTAGGGCAAGAATTGAAAACTTACTCCTAAATTGATGCTCTCCAAAAAGAATTCTGAATTTTATTAATGAAAGGAGGCATAGCCTAATACAAGGATTTGGGTCTCTATTTATAGGACATAGAAAACCCTAGGTTTACAATCACCGCATGTATGCTTTTACAAAAATACCCCTAGGAAGACTAGTCAGCGCCGCCAGAAGACATGGTAAAATTTCTCGCCCCTACGGGCTCCGCACGGCCGCGAAACTGTGGCCGTAGGCCAGGTTTGGCCGCGGTTCCGCGGCCAAAAGATGGTCTTGAATGCTCGGTTCTCTTGTGCTGCTTCTGGTTGACTGTTTCTTCCTACTTCTTTAGTTCTTTCCTCGGATTGGCTTCTAAGTTTCTTCCAGATCTCCACAGTGAATAATTGTGGTAGACTTTTACCGTTGCTTCGTGACGAAGTCTTGAACCTTGCGATGCCTTGTACTTTGTGAACTGATCTTCGTGTAGGCTTGATCAAGATTCCACCATTTATTGGTCGTAGTCTCACTTTGCATCATCTTTCTCATCAATTTCACTGTTTTTGCTCCAAGAACCTGTAACTAAGTAGCATACATGGGTCAAAAGCACCTGTTTATTTGTAAAATACATAAGAATGGGGAATATAATAATGCAATATTATGGTATGAACACTGCTCCTGAGCTTTTGACAACGACCAAGTGAGTGGTCGATGACCTACGGAAGCACGGCTTTCCTCTTTCTCAGAAGCCATGTACACCGTGTGCACGATCATGCCCCCAGACTTGGGGTGTTTGGGTCCAGTGCTTTTGGAATTTGCCGCAGGCAGTGGGGTTTTCTCCGGCCTTCTCCTTTTGTGGGAGGTTGAGGTCGGAGGGGTCATTGTAACAGGCACCCATGTAGACGATGCCTTCCGTGGTACGACGGAGGGATGGTCCTCTTCTTTCCGAGTATATGTTTTCCTCGGTCGGCGAGAGTAGTCTTTATCGATCACAGAATCTTGGACCTTCCGCCAGACTCTGCGGATTTTAGAGGACAACCGCTGAGGGGGTTGCTCCGGCTTTGCCTGCATCATGTTTTCAGCAGGCGGGGGAGACTTCTACAATACAACGCTTGGGGAGTTCTTTCGCACCCTCCTGAGCAAATCGAAGCTGTTCCCAGTTGGAACAACAACGTCAATTTCCACCATTGGAGCTGGTGGGGTAAGTCTAGAGGGGGAGTTGCCCCCAACTCTTCTCACCCGGCGCCAGTGGCGACGTTGAGCATGCCTTGCAGATAGGATTGCTTCGGTTATGGGAGCGGCTCCGTCATGCCCCCTGCTTTGATAAGAGGATGCTGTTGGTGCCAGCCGAAGACTGACGTCCGTTGAGAGGGAACGACCAATTTATCGAAGGCCTACTTTCTGGTAGGGGAAGCACTTCGGACGACTTCACCCGTCAGAGGAGTTGGAATGGCCAATCTTGCGAAGACCGATCCTTTGGTAGGAGAAACCCTTGTGACGACTTCTCCCGCCGAAGCTGGAATGGCTATCCGTTTCGGGATAAACCTCTGTCGTAAAGAGCAGGGGTTAACTGTGACGTTAGGACATGTTTGCCTACAAGCCCAAGTGAGGTAAACTAAACAAGCTCCGATATGAGCTCATAAACTACAAACTCCCCAATGAGTATATAAAATACTTCATTCCAAATCAAGACAGCAAAAGACAGAAAAGCGCTAGTATGAAGAGAAGGGGATCTTCTTCCTCTAGAGAATTGAATTCTCTTTTTCTCTTGTTTCTCAAAACTTATGGGGGGTTCTCTCCTTTTTCTCTTCTCCTCTCCTCGCTCCTATTTATACGAGAAGAACAAGAATCAATTTGTTAAGAGAATCTCTCATTGAGGGATCATGATTGATTCCATGATCTTTTAGATCAATCGATGAATTTTATTCACCGTTGGATCTTTAATCCAAAGGCTATCTGTTTAACAGAGAAGATTTCTTATTTTTTAATCAGATTAGGAAATATTTTCATAAGATAGAATTTTATTCTATCAGACGATCACCGTTGGATCTTTGGCAATAACTATAGACACTACAAATATCTCTCGTGATGCACCGGCAGGTGTAAAGGAGATTATTAAAGCTGCTACTCTTGCTGTGGAGCTCCCGGTGTTAACTCTTGTTCCTTCAGTGTCTATTCCTTTAGCAGAGGTGATTTCACCGGCCACAGATCCCATGGACATCTCTAATGACGCACCGAAAGGTGTAGAAGAGACTGCTGAAGCCGTTAGTCCTGTCTTGGAGCTCCCGGTGGCGACCTCCATCCCTTCAGCATCTACATTTTCAGCAGAGGTGACCTTGTCGGCCATAGATCCAATGGATCTCTCTAGTGGGACCCTGGAGGGTGTGGAAAGGATTACTGAGACCTCTGTCCTCTCCTTAGAGCCTGAAGTGGCGGCTGTTGTTTCTCAATCGGAAGCTGTCGCTCCGGCACATATCCCCAGCAATGTACCTGAGGGTGTGGAGGAGCCTGTCGAAGCTGCCATCCCTCCAGTTCAAGGAGGGCGAAGTATCGAAGGTAAACTTCTTCATTTCGCTTTAACGATCTCTCTGTTATCTGAACCCTTCTTTCCTTCAAAGTTGCGGGAATTGGTGGCTTCCATCATGGATCTATCTTCTAGAAAAACCTTCCAGCGTTTGCTTGATATGGCTGCCCCACAAGCGATACCCCCGCAAAGCATAGTCCTTTATTCTGGGCAAGGTCGGTGTTCTTTGACTCATTTTGTCTTATTATTATTATTATTATTATTTTTATAATGACGCTAATATGCGCTCCACAGTTCTGGAAGTTTATGATGAAGTTGAGATCTTTGATGGGCTTGGGGATCTCTCAAACCCCCCTTGCATGACTGTGGGTAAGTAAGGCTCTATCTTTGGCATTGTTTTGGCTATTCCATGTTCATCAATCTCATTGATTGTTCATGAATCTTGACTGCTCTGCCAACCCTAACCCCGTTAGAGTCTCGGATTCCCATGCCAGCAGGCCCCTATGCCCAGCATGCGTCTAAAAGGATGGCGAAACAAAGCATTTACTCCCCGACGGCTGCTTTGCATGAGTCATTTTGGATCAAAATACCCCTTATAAAGAAGCAGAAAAAAAGAAAAGAAATTCTCTTCTTATTCCCATTAACTCAGCTGAACCCAATCGATTCCAGCGAGCTCCGATCTCTCGAATGACCCTAATTTTCGGTGAATTTGACGTCAGCCCTCCGGCGACCTATTGAAATCTAAACCGCAAATTGATACAATTACAGGATTTTGTAAGAAATACTAACTATAATCCAAACCCTAACCTTTGAAATTTAATCCAAATCCTAAATCAAAACCCTATTCCAATTCCAGTCTCCAATTCAAACCCTCAATTCCCAATTCAAACCTTCAATCCAATCTCTGATTCAAACTGATAAATTGAAACCCTAAATCTACCCCCACCCAATGGAGTAGGTGGGGGTAGCCATAGGTCGCAAGTAGTCGTAAGGTTGTCGAAGTGCATCGGGTGTCAGTGGAGTGCCTTGGGATCAGCGGATTCCACCGGAGATGGTGTGGAGATGGTTTTTATTTTATTTTCTCTCTTCTCTTCTTTTTCCATGGGCATGCTCCAAAACGACTCACATGCGAGGCATGTGGTCGGTTTGTAGGGGTAATTTGACGGCCGTTGGTATAAGGAGGGAATTTGCAGGTCTCGGAATGTCGGTGACGAATTTTGTATTTAGACCGAAAATGAGGAAGTTTTTCTGCATTTCGTCCTCTTCCTTCTCCCTTTCCTATCAATATGGTCTAATCTAATCGTGATTAATAGTAGGTCGGGCGTTGATATGATGGGCCAGATATACCAACATGATTTAGAGAAGCGCACGTTTTCTTTCATTGCTTTGGACCCAGCAGGACCCATCATGGGAATGGGCCCATCCAATTAATTTACGCTCCACTGACAATTATTGTTGGTACCCATTAGAGTTGGTGTCCATCGGTAGTCATGCATGTTGAAATAATGGAGGCCCGAATTCATATCTCATGATCCATATTGCTTATCATGACGTCACCGAGAAACCGAATAGGTTTCTTATATTAAAAGCGTGCAATTACAATTACAACAGTTAGCAACCATGTATTGGTATAGTTCATTGGAACCGTATGATTTTTATATATAGTGATTATTACGGAACGAATGCCATGAATTTCGACTAATTTATTCTTGTATACACCATGCAATAATGTTAAATCAGAAGAGCATGTTTGATAATAAATAAGCTAATAAATAATGTCACATCGGTATAAATCTTCACGTGCCATCACATGCCCCCAGCTAAAACACGTGGCCCAGAAGCGAAATTTAAAAGGAATAAAAAGGTCCAATTCACACACCAATAAAACAAACTAGATGTTCCATCCTATTAAAAAACTAAAAAAGAAAAATCCCTAAGGAACAAAACTTACCACATCACTCAACTTCTGTTCTAAACGGCATTAAAAAAACAAGGCTGCATTTTAACTTGTTGCCGTGCACTATATATATTTTTTTCAAATGATATCATGAACTTTCAAAACGATAGATCGATACCATGAACATTCAAAAGTATCAAAAAAAACCGAGGGAAAATAAAACATTACCAAAATACCAGTCCCTTTGCAAATAAAGTATTTTGGGGACATTTTTGTAATTTTCCTCGCAGGGTTTTTGATACTTTTGAAGGTTCATGGAATCAATCCATCATTTTGAAAATTAATGGTATCATTTAGAAAAGCGACTATAGTCCATGGCTGCATGTTGAAATTTAGCAAGAAAACAAGAAACAAGATATTTTTCTCAGCCATTTTTTTGCTTTGTCCAAGATCTAATTATCGATATCAAAATAAACAAAAATATTGAAATTCGAAAAATGCCTAATCTACCCGTTTCATATATCTCTGAAAACCTACCCCGAAAACAATCTTGGGTTCACATGTTTGGAATTACTTCCCCCATCTCTTTTTACCCGACGTTTTGGAGAGAAAAAAATGCCCCGCTTTACTTACGTTTTGGAATAACGAGAAAATCAGTAACGATAAAAATATTAATAAATGATATAATATCAAAAATAGTATAGAAAATTAACTTTTAGCGGTGGTGTGTCAGTAGATTACCTGCTGATATATTAAATAGCTGAGAGCAGAAACGATATGATTTTTTTAGTTGTGATGTAGCAGTAGATTAATTGTCGACATTAAGAAAATGATAACGCTTTCCTTAATCGATGTGCATTCTCTAAAACGTCAAGTAAAAAGTGATAGTTTTTAGGTGTTGTGGGTCCCTTCATTTTGTCTATTGGATAAACCGTGGCAGGATTTGAAACTGGTTGCTAAAACATCACTCTTAAAATTTCCCATCGCCAAAAATGCTCGAATATGGAAAACAGTAATGAAAACAACCGCTTTTTTGAATCAATCCCCTTAAAACTTAAAAGCGACGCGGAAAATCCCAGGGGTCCTCACATGCCCACAAGCATCGGTAACGGCTCCAAGCGAATAAAATCAAACCCCCTCACCAACATCTCACACAATCCCTGCGGGAAAATCTCCTCTCTCTCCTCTTCATCTTCTTCCTCCTCTTCCTCAAACCCTAGCCCTAGCCCTAAAAAATATCCAATGTCCCAACCCCCAGATGCAACGCCACCTCCAATTCCGCCGCCGCCCTCGGATCCGAAGCCCATCCTTCTCCACGGCGACCTCGACCTCCAGATCCACGAGGCCCGCAACCTCCCCAACATGGACTCCTTCACCTCCCACCTCCGCCTCTGCTTCTCCTCCTGCAGCCTGCCGGAACGACGCCACGGCCACCGCCGCCGCCGCCACCGCCGCCTCATCACCAGCGACCCCTACGTCACCGTCTCCATAGCCTCCGCCACCGTGGCCCGCACCCGCGTCATCCCCAACTCCCAGAACCCTAACTGGTCCGAGCGCTTCCTCATCCCCCTCGCCCACTCAGCCACCCACCTCTTCTTCCATCTCAAGGACAACGACGTCTTCGGCGCCCAGCTCATCGGCACCGCCTCCATACCCGTCACCTCCATCCTCGCTTCCCCCATCGAGCGCCAGTGGGTCCCGATCTCGGCCCCGTACCCGAACTGCGACCTCCTCGTCTCCCTCAAGTTCACGCCGGTGCCTGAAAACCCTGTCTACAGCCAATTGGGGGTGCCGAATGCCTATTTTCCAGTGAGAAAGGGGGGAGGGGTGAAGCTGTACCAAGACGCGCATGTCAGAGAGGGGGAGCTTCCGGAGATTGAGACGGAGAAAGGGAGGGTTTTCGAGCACGGGACGTGTTGGGAGGATATCTGCCATGCGATCCTCGAGGCGCACCATTTGATTTATATCGTGGGGTGGTCGGTTTTCCATCAGGTGAGGCTGGTGAGGGAGTCGACCAGGGCGGTGCCTGATGCGGGGAAGATGACTTTGGGGGAGCTTTTGAAGTATAAGTCGCAGGAAGGTGTTAGGGTTTGCTTGTTGGTGTGGGATGACAAGACTTCTCATGATCGGATGGGGATCAAGACAGTGAGTAGAGCTTGATGCTCTTTGTTTGATAAAATCATTATTTTTTATAGAAAAAACATGGAAATGCAGGTTAGGAAACTGGGTGTATTAGGTATAATTTCCATCCGTAAAGTTAGCATAAACCTTGGGGAAAAAAGACCTCAGCAAGAAATCTAAAATAGGATTTGATATGGTATAATAACATTACCTGGAATCTTGGACATGCCTTTTGTAAGTTTCTTAAAGGAAAAAAAAGTAATTTAATTTAGCTAGAGTAAAGGGAATTGGCACTTATAACCTATAACAAACCTACCATTTTCATCTTCTTCTAGATTTCTTTATCTGTTAGGCTATTAAGAAAATACTGGCCATTTTAGATTTTTAAATCTATTACCTGTTCATAATTTTGTTTGGCTAGGCGTTTGAGACTTCATCAAGAGATGATTGACATCATAAAACTTTGGCAAATCTTTTATGAAGCCTTTGCTCCGTAGTTGATCCCATTCTAGATTGGAAAAGGTTTATATAATAATAACGATGTGAACTTGTAGAGTAGCTCTCTCTTGCCATCAACTTCGCCTTAGGTTTGCTTACAGTTGAATCACATTTTCTTTTAAATTAGAGGACGTGCAAATGAGTTGGTAACTGATGGAAGCCTGGGATATAAAATTATATACCTCGACACTCATCGCAACTTCGAAGTTTTGGTGTAATGGCATGGACATTTAATATTGTATTTAAGTCTGGGTTCAAATAATATTGGTTGTGCAATTAAGTAACAGAGCAAAAGGAAATTGCTACGCGGAAGTTTAAATTTCAGGCCTTTCGGCCCAACATGTAGGGGTGTGTTAGAATATAAAAATATGTTTCTTAACCCTCATCATAACTTCTGATTTTTGTTTTAATGGCAGGAAAATTTAAGAGGAATGGCATTGCTTGCCATATTTTTAACTATTCAGATTTTCTTTTTCACCTGGAAAAACTTCACGAAGGATCAATTAGAGGATCTATAGATGAAGTGGGAACTAATTTTTACGCCTTAAACCATTGGTCCTTACTAACTTTAACAATAAACTACCAATCATATTATGCTTCATTGAGATACAAGAACATAAAACAATCGTGCCTTTTTATTACTGTTAGAATATATGAGTTTGTATGTGGGTTTCTAGATGTTAGAACATATGAGTTTGTATACAAACTCATATTATTCTAACAACTACCATTAGGAATATAAGATCATCCAATCAAAGGTAACCATTTTTCTACAATTATAATGACATATTTTATTGTAATGATTGTCTGCTCCTAATTTTAGGCTAGCAAGATTTTCTATAATTGTGAAATTCCTAAGAGTGAAGTTTAGAACCAATCCCATGCATGACCCAAATGAGGAGCATATTCTATTATAAACGAAGGCGTTATCATATATTACATTCGAGTTAAACTTCCTCATGCTGTTTAGATATCCTCTTATATTGAAAGCATAAACGATAAAGCCATTTATTTATCTTATACTACAATGGTTTTCATGTTAATCATCACCCCTATGGAAGTTGCACCCAAGCATGATAAAACTTCCTTTCTGTTTAGTTACTAACTTATAGATCTCAATCATTTGCATGAGGATGCTTGTTAACTTATCAATATTGTGATTTACCTCCAGAATCTAGGCAAAGTTGGTGGTAAAGAAGCCCTCTAACTTTGATCATGTCAAGAAATATCAATTGTTTCTTTATTCAGACCATTTGGTTTTTAATTATAAATCGATACAGAAATATGTTGTCCCCGTGATTACCAGGTTACGTGTTATAATTTAGAACCATCAAACTTTAAAAATAATTCATAATCAGTCAACTTATCACAGTACTTCTCTTTATATAATCATTATTTGTTCTTCATACATTTTAATCCTTTTGGCCTGTTTCATTTTACTAAACATGACATGCCAACTCAAATTGAATGTGTTCCTTTTGGGTGCAGGAAGGTGTTATGGGAACTCATGATGAAGAAACTCGGAAGTTTTTTAAGCATTCTTCAGTGATCTGTGTGCTGTCACCTCGTTATGCCAGCAATAAGCTCAGCATTTTCAAGCAAAGGGTTTGTAGTTTGAATTTTTTAAAGTTCTGTTGTATACACTTCCACTTTTTGCCAAGTCACTGTTAGTTAGATTCAAGCATTACATAGTTTAATTATTTTTTTTAGATTATTAAGCCATTTCAAGAGATCACTTATATTTGACAATAAGGTTAGCTGTGGTGGCTATTTTTCTTTTAGGGTATATCCAACCTCAAATACATCATCATGCCTAGGAGTGTTACAAATAAGAATCCATAGTTAGATTCAAGCATTACATAGCTTAATTTTTTATTTAGATTATTAAGCTGTTTCAAGAGATCACTTATATTTGACAATAAGGTTAGCTGTGGTGGCTAATTTTCTTTTAGGGTATATCCTACCTCAAATACAGCATCATGCCTAGGAGTGTTACAAATAAGAATCCATGAAAATATTTCTATGATTTTTTGGATCTCCGTCTTAAGTATCTTGATATAAATATCTTTCCATCAGAAGTTAATATGTGAGTCTCATCTTGAATACCTCCTTGTTGGGGTAAAAAATTACACGCCACAGCCGAAAAAAGCTAAAAAGTCAAAGTGAAAGTCAACGCCTAAACAAGTAGGCCCAAGCCCAACCAACCTGGGACCGAGCCCAACAAGTGGGCCCGAGCCCAAGTCAAGCTAAGTTCAAGCATGGGGTTGGCCCATGCCAAGAAAAGAAATGAAAATGTAATAAATAAATTTAATATGTAAGGAATTAGGAAATAAATGTAAGAAAAATGGGCATAAAGCCAATTTTTTAAAGCTCAAAGGCTAATATGCAAATGTGTAAGGGTATTTAAACCCAACCTTATGATGAAATGATAAGTTTTTCTCATCACAAATTTGCTAGGGTTTTGGAGTCTCTACCTCTCTTGAGGTGATTTTCACTCTCATCCCTCACTCTATCTTCAACCTCAAGAAAACCCATAAAAAGAGTTATTTTCTAGTCCAAAACCCAAATAAAATTACATCAAGATCCAGATCAAGAGAAAAAGGTTTGCTTTTCTTTCTCAAATCTAAGAAAAGGAATAAGAACTCTTAGGGTGAAAGCCCATGACTTTCACCCTAAGTAAGCACATAGATGATTTTAGGATGAACGCTCATAGCTTTCACCCCTGTGAACTCTTTCGGCACCGGATATCTCATGAGATCCATGGAAACATGGGTTAAACCCCATGTTCATCCTCGGAACCCTTCCACCGAAAGGTGGTTCCTGCTTCGGGACCCCCTCGAGGGTCCCACTTCGGAGCTCACCCAAAAAGGGCTCCCGCTGTCGGGAACCCCTCAATAAGAGCTCCCGACTTCGGGACCCCCCCAAAGGAGGCTCTCGACTTCCGGACCCCCCCGGGATCCATCACTTCGGGACTCCCATGACTTCAGGAACCCCCAAAAGGGGGTCCACCGTTTCGGGACCTTTCTCATGGAGGCCCGCCACTTCGGATCCTTTCTTAGGGGTCCCACCGTTTTGACCATCTTCTCTTTTCCTCTTTCAGGAGCTTTTCGACACACTTAAGCCACCTCCCTCCAAGAATTTTTTGTTTCGGGGCCTTGCCTCGAGCCCAACAAGGGGGCTGCTAGCCCCCTTCAACCCAACCCGCTAATCGGACAGCGGGATCCCGTGTGATTGCCCCCAATATGTTCAAAGATGCCTAAAATTGTCTTCAAGCACAACGCACATATCACAGAATGAGTTTGCAATATATCCCTGACCTTTTAATCGGAGGTCCCGCATGTCAGAGTGAGGAGTAATTAACGACAGTTTTGGTCGCGGATGCCGGAGATTAGAATCCCCACAATCAATAAACCGCTGACCACCATCGGGCGGAGGGAATCTATACAATGTCTGATACATCTCCATATGGGTGACGAATAATACTCCACTCAACACAAGACAATATCCTAAAGTTTTAGGGTCGAATTCTTGAATCATCTTACGTTCAACTTCGTTAAGGGGCATTCTATGAGTTAAATGAACAAATATATTTTTTAACCGTCTTCAATCATTTTCACTTGCCCTTATTGCTTCATTAACTACGTTCTTGTCATGCTTAACAGTGGCGGTTCAATGTCAGCCAATTGCATGTATTTAAATCATCTTATTCGGTTCTTCCTCATCTAAATTCTTATAGCTGCACTTATATTAAAGTATCGCCACTCATTTATCTCACCATTCTCACTTAACACATTGTTTGGACACGTTTACCGCCGAAAACTGGAAAGCCAAACGTCTTGCCTGAATTTGGGGTAGATGTTTTATGGAACATATCCATCCACCCCTCCGAAAATACCAAGTTGATTTATGGCACCGTCTATCAGAGGTTTGGATAGTTGCGGCCGTTTTAGCAGACTTATTAGATTCCTCCTCATTTGCAAGGGGTTTTTGATTGTGAGGACGCCTTTTCCTGCAGGCGCAAGCCCCCACAGTTAATTACGTTATCACAACGTGATAACAACTTTCTCGTTCTCCATGCGCATCACATCACTTCGTGTCGTGTTGCATGTTTTTTTTGGGTTGCCCTTGGATTGTATATGGAGATTAATTTTTTCGTCGTCCGTAGGGCGCGGATTAGTCCAAATCCGTAAATCTCAGATTTGGGTTGAACTTAGGTACTTTCTGCCATCAGTTCAAGGATTCAAGGATCGTTAATCTTGTTTTAGATTAAGATCGACTTAAAATATATGACCTTGTTTGATTTTCTTTTTAAAATCAAAGAAGTTTGAAACTTCGGGGGGATTAGTCTATTCTTAGACTAAGAATTGGGGTTTGTGTTACCCAACAGTGCTAAGCACTAGACCATACATTCTGTTTTGGGCTTTACATAATCCAACAGTGCTAAGCATTGGGCGCAGAAGCTTAAGCTTCATCATAAGATATAATATCCTCCCCGCTTTAGTGTTCATATGGATATCACGTGAGTAGCTAGTCTCTTAGTGCTCACGTGCCTTTCACGTGAATAGTACTAAGCACTCATTCATATAGCGCTCACGTGGATGTCACATGAACCGCTGTCATCATGGTCGCTCATGTGTCTTTCATGTGAATAGTACTAAGCACTTATTCATACAGCGTTCATGTGGATATCACGTGAAGCACTCTTTGTTTAGCTTTAGGCGCTCACATGGATATCACGTGACGCAAATCCGTTTGATTTTCTTCTCAGCGCTCACGTGGATATCAGACTTTAAGTCTCAGCGCTCACGTGCCTTTCACGTGAGTTTTAAGTCTTATATGGCTCTTTTTTGAGCGCTCGCGTGGATATCACATGAGACGCTATCTTCATGGCTTCTTTTGAGCGCTCACATGGATATGACGTTCGTTGTTTCATGTTTTCTCTTGAGCGCTCACGTGCCTTTCACGTGAGGAGCTGTTTCATGCTTTCTTTCAAGTGCTCACATGCTTTTCACGTGAGGAGCTGTTTCATGCTTTCTTTCGAGCGCGTACGTGCATATCACGTGAAACATTGTTCACGTGAGACATGTTTTCTTGGGGTTTTCATGTGTCGTTCATGTGAGCCTTGCCATGTTCATGCATAGATTAATAGAGAAACTCTAATTTTTCTTTGCAGATCTTTTTTATATAAGAACTAAGTTCTTTTTCGTGAGAACTAAGTTTTTAATCGT
Organism: Agapanthus africanus; assembly: GCA_030015575.1. NCBI lineage: Eukaryota > Viridiplantae > Streptophyta > Magnoliopsida > Asparagales > Amaryllidaceae > Agapanthus > Agapanthus africanus. The sequence goes on from JASDDO010000019.1 coordinate 51,285,473, forward strand.
ATCGGGAAAGAACTAAGTTACTGAAATATAAATTCCATCATTTTCTTTTCTTTTTTCCATGTTCTTTTCTTTTATTTATATGGGGTGGTAAAACATCATAGTCTTTCCTTGGATCTTGAGTCTGAAGAACAAGATCTTCTCGATGAGAATTAAATTACCTTTTATGAGAGATTTATCTTGTGTATCTCAGACCCCGAGGAAGAACTAAGTTCTTTTAAAGGGCTAAACCCTTACATCATACATAAGAGAGGCAGAAAGGAGATACTTTTATCTCTGTTTTTATCTAAGATTTGAACAAGGGGAGATCTTGTTAAAAAAGAGAATTAAATTCTCAGTTTTTGTGGAAACTTATAGAGGGGATTTTCTCTCTCGCAGAAGCTTCGGGGTGTATTGTGTCTCAGAAGTTTATAGAGGGTTTTCTGTATCTATCATATGTGTGAGACATTAAGTCTCGGCTCCTTTATATAGGAGAGGAAAAACTATTAATTAGTTTGAGAAAATCTTTCATTGAGAGGTATCAATTGATCTAATTGATGTTAAAGATCACCTGGGGAATCTTATCTACCTTTGGATTTTTGATCCAGTGGCTTTATGTTTAACAGAAGACATTTCTTGTTAGTTTTAACAAGATTAAGAAAATATTTTCCTAATATAGAATTTTATTCTATCAGATGATCTGATCGGTGATATTATAAGATTTTAAATCTAAAGGCTCTCTGTTTAACAGAAAAAATCTTTCTATATTAGAAAGATCATGGGCAATATTAGAATTTAATTCTATTTTATAGAATTAAATTCTACTAGAAGCTAGTGCTTCAAGCTAATGCGCTCATGTGCTTCTCACGTGAGTGCTACCATATACATATATGGCAGCGACGTTCACGTGCTTTGCACGTGGTTTTTTTTATAGGATTTAATCCGATCCAAAGTCGGTACTCACATGCTTTGCATGTGAGCGCTCACGTGTTTAACACGTGAGGGCTGTCATAAGATTTAATCCTATCCTGAAGCCCATACTCACACGCTCACATGTTTATCACGTGGGGCTACCTTTCAACTTTTTATAAGGAAACAAATGTCCCCACCGTTGATCTCACGTGCCTGCACGTGAGTGCAACAGTGCCATCCTTACAGCTGTCGGATCATCTAGGGAAATGGGGAAGTCGAACCGATTCCATTATAAATAGAGCCTTTAGCTCTGAAGTGACCATTGTTTTTCATCTTCGTTTAGTTTCCCTTTTATTTTGAGAATTTAATTCTCCTTCAGATCTTAGTTCTCTGTCCTCAAAATCTTTTCGAACGAGGTCGACTCTGCCCAATTTTTGGTAAGGATCATGGACAGAGTTAGCTCTAAACATATTTTGGACATTATCCTCTTTTTGGGATTTCAGATTTTAAATCCATTAACATATTCATCAGAGCTTAAGCTAGCTCTTGATTTGGACCGATCATCTCCCTCTTTGGAGATCTTAAAAAAACCTTTTTAATGTAGATTATAGATCTTGATGTTTTGATCCATGATCCTAATCGATGGATATTTTTGGAGTTCCAACTCCGATATGTTTTTTTAGAGATTTTACTCCGTTGTCGATCTTGATATTTCTCTTTTTTTTGGGATTTTTGGAATTTAATTCCATTGCTTTGATGCTTAACCCATAAGCTTCCCAAGTGGGAACTCTAGGATTTAATCCCATTATCTTCTCGTTTACAGAGCTTGGTTCTGATTTGATTTTGAAACAGTTTCCTTTTTTAGGATTTTTGGGAATTTTATTCCTTTTAAATTTTCTTTTGTTCTTGAAAGTATTTCCCCATGGGGTTTTAATATCTATTTCACAGATTTTAACTTTTTGTTATTAAAGGACCCACTTTTTGGGGCCTTGGGAGTATAACTCCATCAGTTCATTTAACGAGAATCCTTTTTTATTTTCACAATGGGCATATGCTCCATTAATGAACCATCATTTGGATTTTATGGGGCCCACCAGCTTTGAAGTTAGTGATTCGACAGTCTGAACTTGCATCCCTTGCTGACGCTTTTTTTTGTCTTCTTTCAGGTACAGTGGCCAGCCGTCTGTATTCTATCAGGGAGATTGTTTCCAATGCAGACATCCGCTTTTATGAATCGGCTTTTACCGACGCATATGCGAATTCGTGCTTCGTCGTTATGAGACTTATTGTGGGCGAAAGCTTCATTGACACTTTGCTCTAGCTGATATTTCAAGCCATCCACAATACCATTCCTGGGGATACGGACGCAATGCTTCTCCATGCTCTTGACCAAGCCGAGAATAAAGTGCATTCGGTCTTCCTGATGAGGCTTATCTCCAAAGGGTTGACAGACCGTGCAACTACCTTTTTACACGTAATCTTCCAATAGAGACCAATCATGTCCATATATGATAGAGGAGAAAATTTCAGCAACGACCCTTACGCTTCCCTTCGTGATGAGGCTTTTGAGTCCTTGTCTGAGTCCATTTATAATTTTATTCATCTTTATAACTCGGTCGATTTACTGCCGCTTTGAACTTTGGACGATGTAACAGCTTTTGCTTTTATTTGTCTTTTGTTTGTCTCTGATTTGTAGTTTGTACCCTACATTTTGATGTATAAATGGGAAGTACTCTTTTGCCTTGTATAGCCTTTTGTATCTTTTCTTCAATTTTGATATATGAATGAAAGATATTTTTGATTTGCATCTTTTCTCATTTCTGATTGCCCTGAAATGGTTTAGCTTCGTTTATTTATTCGTTCCGGAGCGTTCAGTTTATCCTTCCCTTAGGTGGATAAATTCGTCCTAACGTCAAATATGTAACCCCTATCGATATAGGCGTCCGTTAGGTTTGTGATGCTGGGTTTAGTCCATCACATTTTTACGTCAGCAGATTTCATCTCGATCCACGTCCACTCGGGTCGCTATTCAAGTAGCCGTGTACTTGCCGTATCACCCAATCCTACCACTGCAGGATACATCTTAAGTAACCTTCCTAGGCCGGTATGTCCGTATTGCCGTCGGATAGTTCAGCGTTAGGCGATATCATGACCCTTTACCTTGAGATTAGACTCCCTTCTTTTGAGGAGTCCCAGGGAAGTCAGAGCCGCATCCATCCGAGATGGGTTAACATCCAATGGTCTTTAGGTTTTGCATGTATTGCCATCAAGACCCGAAGCTAGGAATATGCCATCACGTAGCTTCATCTCGACCCTTGGGTCTTTGACGACGCCGTGATCGTACTTCACCGGAGTGAGTCGGGCGTCCGTGTAGTCTCTGTGCCATGTAAGTGCTATCAAGACTCAGTAATTCATCTGGCGGAGTGTGGGGAAACACATCGCTCCTTTACATCCATGAACTGCCTACACAAGTCGAAATTCGAACCATCTGCGGGACAAAAAGAATCATTTTTCATTTTTTATATTTTTTATTCTTCGCGATGCTCCATTATTTCAGCTTTTCATATCGCGAAAGTCACGATTGCCCAATCATTTCGGCTATTTATTCGCGGTGCCCAATCATTTCAGCTATTTTTTTTACTCGCTTCTTTTTATTGCGAGTTGCCCTATCATTCGGCCATTTCATATGCATTTTTTTGTCTGATACCAGCTTTGGCATCAGTGTCGCTACAACTGAAATATTTTCAGGAGTGACTCATTATTTTCCGTCGCATATTTGGACAAAGGTGGCTTAGAAGACGGGGTTAGGATCCCATCAACTAAGTCTTCTCAATGTTTACGCGCTGTGAGGGTCTCGTAAAGTTATCTTCTCCTTATAAGTCGAGAGGATCTTATATGTGCATTTTCTCCCTAGAAATCGTGAGGACTCCTAAATGAATCTTGTAAGTCGTAAGGATCCTACAAAAATACTTTTCTTCTTGCAAGTCGAGAGGACCTACAAGTGTCGTCCACCATGTAGAGCTTGGGTTTGTTTATGTTTATTTGTGTTCGTGGATTGCATACAAAAGTCGAGATCGAACTACATGTAGGGCTATTTTATAAGGGTATATGAAGGTTTAGGAACATGTTCGGATCTGTAATCTAAGGCTTTTGAATTCTACAAGCTTTGATGGTCTCATAGGGGGTATATTCTCCTTATGAGTCGTGAGAATCTCGCAAGTGCATTTTCTCCTTAGAAATCGTATGGATTCCTAAACGTGTTTTTCCTTTGTAAGTCGTAAGGATCTCATGTAGGTGTTTTCTCCTTACAAGGTCGAGAGGACTTTGCAAGTGTATTTTTCTTTCTATTCATAAGTTTGCGCCTTTTTGGGTTTTCACATGCTTGTTGGCAGTCCTGTTCTTATTCATGGAGCCCTTTCAGGTTTTCATCCGCGCCCGTTTTTCTTATGGACATACATTTTTTTGACGAAGCTCCGTAGATGGTGGTTGAACATCGCTTGTCGGCAGGATTCTCGGAGAAAGTTTCACCGCAGGTGACCCAACTGTTTGCCGATGGGACTTTGGGTACGATATGGTTTCTTTTTGCCCGTGGATTGTATACGATAGTCAATTTGTAGACTGTCCGTAGGGCAACAAATATTAGTTTAGGAACATTTCGGTCCAATATCCCGTGTTCGGGACGATGTGTTAGTTTAGGGATGATTCGGTCCAACATTAGTTTATGGATCTTACGGCCCAACTTTAGTTTATGGACGTTGCGGTCCAACACCAGTTTAGGGATGTTGCGGTCCAACATTCCCGTGTTAAGGGCAAAGTGGTTGGCTCTCGGAGTTCCGGCTTAGGAAGATGAGAAGCGGACATAGGCGTCGTTATTTATCATTGACCTAATTCGCAACTCTTCAAGCATAATACTTCTTGAGAGATCGGCCTTTTATTGGTCGATATATACTTTCTCCGTGCATATCCACGAGTTGGTAAGCTCCATCTTGGTAGACTTCCTTTATAACATACGGGCCCTTATAATTTGGCTCGAACTTCTCACGTTTTGCGTGGTTAGGGATCATGGGTCTTTTGACAACCAATACGAGTTCGCCTTGGCAGAATGTCCTTGGTCTGATCAATCTTTCATATGCTTGGGTCATCCTTGCTCAATAGGCTTTCAGGCTTTGCTGTATTGTGAGACGGGTTTCGTCGAGCGCATAAGTTCTTCGAGTCGGAGGTGAGCGTTATCTATATCTGTAAGCTCGTGATGAACCGCCATCCTTAGCGAGGGAAGTTCTACCTCCAACGGGAGCACTTCTTCGGCCTCAAACACCAAGGCATAAGGTGTTGTCTTTGTGGCTGTCTTGAATGTCGTTCGGTACGCCCAAAGAGTTTCATGTAGCCTTTCGTGCCAGTCCTTTTTATTCTTGGACACTATCTTCTTTATGAGCTTTGTCAACGTCTTGTTGAAGGCTTTAGCTAGACCGTTGGCTCGAGGGTTATAGACAGAGGAATATTTACAGTCTATCTTGTGTTGCTTGGTTAAACGATTTATTTTGTGGCTTCTATATGCTGGTCCGTTGTCCGAGATTATACGCCGTGGAATTCCGAACCGGTATATCATATGAGTTTTGAAGAAAGTGGAGAATATTCTCCGTTTTCACTTCTCTCAGTGGTATCGTCTATGCCTATTTGGAGAAATAGTCGGTTATCGCCAAGATGAATCGATGCCCTCTTGATGACGCTGGTTCAATGGGACTGATGATATCTGTCCCCCGCATTTCGAACGGTCAACTGGTTACGGTCGGATGCAACAGAATGTGGTGCTGATGTATAAAGTCCCTGCGTATCTAGCAAGAATGGCATTGCTTCGCATATTCAATGCATTCTTGAATCATCGTGGGCCGGTAGCAACCAATTCTCTTGATCTTCAATTTCATTTTAGGACCGTCTTTTATGGGACCCACAAAGACCATTGTGAATTTCTTGGATGACCTTTTTGGCTTCCTTTGGACCTAAACACCTCAGCCATATATGATTAAAGGATCTTTTATATAACGTTCCATCGATCAGGGCGAAAGGCGAGGCTCGCTTGATGAACCGGTGCCTTTGCAATGCATCTTCAGACATCCGTTGGGACTTAAAGTAGTCTATAAAGACTTGCCTCCAATTTTCTTCTTTTTCGGCTTGGAGAACCTTCTCTCCAAATATCTCTTCTTCTTCGGGCGTTTCCACTGGAGGCTCCGAAGGAAATTCGGCCGGCGATAGGATCTTGCGGTTTCGGACATTGATCTTTATATCGTCGAGATTTTCATCTACCATTTCTATGGCAAGTTTTGCTAATGCGTCTGCTTTGCTGTTTTCCGCTCGCGGCACGTTTTCCAGTGTATACGACGGAATCCGTGTTAGCAGTGTATACGACAGATATAAGTGAGCTTTCCTTGGAGAGATCGCATTTGCTTGAGATTCCTTGGAGGGGGCATTTCCATAATTGCCCTGATCTTAGAGGGGTCGATTTCGATCCCTCAGTGGCGGATTATAAAACCCAGAAACTTTCCTGAGGAGACACCGAAGGCGCATTTCAGCGGATTCATCTTCAGGTTGAATTTTTGGAGGCATTTCAGTTCGGTGACTGGTACGGGGAAGTTATCTTTCGGACACGCCTTATTGAGGTCACGAAAGTCCACGCAAATCCGGACGGTCCCGTTCTTCTTTATCACGGGGACGATATAGGATATTAGACCTCTTGGATGAAACCAGAGTCTATAAGCTTGTTAACTTCAGCGCTGACACGCATCTCGAGTTCAAGACGCATTCTCTTCGGAGCTTGTTTGACAGGCTTTATTCATGGCATTATGGACAGTTTGTGAACCGCTACATCTGGATCGAGATCTGGCGTCTCGAAGTAAATCCACGTGAAGCAGGCATTGTACTCCACAAGTACTATTTTAGACCATCTACTTGCTCATCTGAAAGCAGTTCGTTGACGAACGTGGGTCGAGGATCTTCTTCGGTTCCTAAGTTTATTTTTTTCAATTCATCAGCGGTGGTATAGATCCCGTCTTCCAGTTCTTTTGGCGCTAGCGGCAGCTCCAAAATTTCCTCTTCATTTGTGAAGCAGTCGAGGGACTGAAGTGAATCTTCATCCCCTTTTCATTGAGTAGTCTTATTATGTGGCAAGTGTGGGTGAGAGTCTGCTTCTTAGGCTGGTTACGCTATGATTTGGCGATGTTGTCTCGCATTGGCTCATGCTTTTGCGGAGGTTCCACTTTCCAGTTGTCACTCAGCGTAAACATGCCTTGTTTATATTGGTTCTCGATCTAGTTCTTGAAGACAAAGGAGTCCTCGATTGGATGACCAATGACCCGATGGTAGGGACAGTAGTCGGGATGATTAAAAGCATTAGCTTCATGAGACCGCTTAGACTTCGGCGGTATTAACATCTGGTGTTTCATGACGAGGTTAAATATTTTCCCCGTCTTATCCCGGGGAAAAGAATATTCCCATCCCAACCTTTCTATTAAGAGGTGGGGCTGAGCGACCTTGTGGCTTGGATGTGGATAGCGTCCTGTCTTCAATGTTGCCACCTAGAATTTCTTCATTTTTGAAGGAAGGTAGAGGCAGCTGTCGAGGATTGAGGATTATGGCTCGTTTCTTCCATAGATTGCCTGCTCAGGTGTGATCTTCTGGCAGCTTCATACAAAGCCGTCTCCCTCATTCGATATGCTTCTCTTAATAGCTTCTCAGTCGGGTCCACTGGTGGCAGAGTTGCAGTATTTTGTGCAGCTGAATTAATACAACTCATTGCTTCATTATATCACCCGCTTGGGGGTAATCGTATGACCTTTTTATATAGGGCCATTATACCTTCTCCGAGTTCATCAAATTCCTGAATCACTTCTTTCATCAGCGACTTGATCGACACTTCAGATGATCCGGTTGGAGTACTTTGCGAGGTTTCTTCACCTAGCTCAGCTGAGTTCTCTGCCATCCAAGTTTCTTCCCTTTCGCTTAAGGCATAGCAGCTATGAGCTCATTTCTTCTTCTTGGGTCGGATATATCCCAAACCAGGAGTGTCGAACTTCCCATGTGACGCTGGTTGGCGGGTCCCCGGCACTTCCCAGATCCTCTTGTAATACCGGGCCTGACGAAGAATCTGTTCGGATGGTATTCCCTGCCGATGAAGGAGTTCTTTCAAGCTCTTTGTATAGTTTGGTATGGGGATTGGTTGTAACCTGTAGAGATTCGGCTCGAATCCATGCTAAATCTCTTCATCTTGGTCTCTTTCGATTTATAAAAGAGAATCCTCTTTTCTCGTTTAGATCTAGGAGGCACGTAAAAGGTGACTAGCTGTTGCACGCTGTAGGTGCTGTGTGCATCAAGCTCTTTGTAGTGATGCGGCAGAGCTATTGTAATATGTAAGGCTCGATCGGCTTCATCGGGGACCTTCACTCACGGATGGATGGAAAAAACCGTATCGGTTTCTTCTTCCGAGTCACTGCCGAATATCGAAATAGGAGTTGATGAGCCTGGTTTATCAGTTTCCTTTGGAGGTTGTCCAGTGAGTACTATTTCCTCCTCTTTGGAGTCACTTCTAAAGATTGCGAAGATCGCCACTTGCACTTGTTTATCTTTTGGTTTGTCACACTTCTTTGTAACTTCGTAATCCAACAAGAAATACTTCGCATCTTTGTATTTCCGTACTTTGTTTATTGAGAACAGGTTGAGCTCACCTATGATGGTGTGCTCTTGGCCATTCTTGAAATACTTCATACACTGATATCGTGTAGAAAAGATGATGCCATACTGGTGTAACCAAGGTCTTCCCAGTAAAGCTTTGTAGCAGGTTTTGCCATTGACATCTGTGACGAGTTGTCCAAAGTAAAGTGTCAACACTATGGACCCCAGTGTTCTTGAAGACTGAGAGTCGAATCCGGAGATGGTGATTTTCTCTCGGCCAAGGTATCGTACATCCATGGACAGCTCCTCGAGCACCTTAACATTTAGTAGGTTGACCGAATAATCATTGTCGACGAGAATTTTATTTATTCTCTGACCATTGCAGTACCCGGCGATGCAGAGCGGTCGATAATGCTCGAACGTCCCCAGGAGAACTTTGCCGAAAGTGATGCCGGCTGTGTATACCTCCGCCATTTTATCCTTCATCGCTTCCTCGGCAAAGTGTGCTTGAAAAAGATTTAGTTCTTCGAGGGCTTTAATTAAAAATTCCCGCAGTTCTTTTGACAAGAGCATAGCATCGTAGATGCTCAAGTGTGAAGGTAACTTCATCGGATGGGCTAACACATTGTAGTCCATCTTATTTTTCGTAGGGAAATCCTTACTGGCGAGTTCTTTGGCTACATCTTCATCAAGAGCGGTCTTCTTGAGCATTTTCCCTTTATCCCAATCTTGATTCTTGGGATCCTTATTTAGGGGCCTAAGGTTCTTCTCGGGAAGAGTGCGGTTCCGCAGACGAATGCTACTGCAGTCCTTTGCCTTTTCATCGTCGCTCGATGAGAAGTTTACATAGGGGAGATTGACGGGAGGTTCATCTTCCGAATCACTTCCGAAAGTCGGTACTACTGAACTTCCTCCTTCTGAAGTCTGAGCCTTGGTCATATATCAGCTTTCGATGATCGTCCTCGCTTAGCCGTTTGCCTTAGGACCATCATGTTGGGGCGGATGAACCTTGGCCATCCGTTTCTCTCTTTAGATGCCTGTTATGGAGAACCCACTTTCAACACCATTTCCCGAACGCTTTTCGTCAATAGGATAGCAGACTCTTTGGTGATAGAGGCAATACTTTGGATGTTCTTCTCCACCTTCGAAGTCCACAACTCTATGGGTATATATCTTTAGAGGCGGCAACTTCATCCCTTTGGATAGGGCCTTAACGAAGTGTCTCTCGGCCGTGCCTTTCTTTAGCAGTATCTTCTTCTTTGGTTGTGGAGCTATATAACTCGCTTCTCCCGCGGCTTTCCTTTTTAGATGTTGCTGTCTGGCTTTCTTGTAGATAGCCAGCTCACGCCTTTTTCTTTGAAAGGCTTTCATGAGGAGCTTCTCAACTGAGTCTTCTCATGGCGAATTTGGAGCTTCAGGCATTGATTCTTCTCCCTGTTCGTCTGAATTGCGTTCGGACGCGGCTGGAGCCTCATCATCATAGTTGGAGGAGTGAGAGACCATACGACAGCTTTTCACATGGTCTTCTGTTTCCTTTTCTGAGTCATTGTTCTCATCCTCTGCTATTTTCAAGGTTGTGTTTGAGAAACTCCTCAAGAGTAACGGGCGAACGCGCTTCTTATTGTACTCTTCTAACGCACCAATGTACTTTTTGATGTTTGTACAGCTGTTGACATGCTCGGTTGGCTGTACAGACTTCTTCACTTTTTTCTTATTTTTCTGCTTGGAAGACTGGTTGACTTTGGGGCTTTACTCTTTATCAATAGCTTTTGGGATGGGACGTTGCTCTATGATCTCCGGTTCAAACGGGTTTTCCCACCTGATCACAGGACATACTTGGAGATCGTTTAACATTCTCTTCGTTTTGGAAGACATCACCTCCCATGGGGTTTCCTCGATGAACGAGCAGGATGCCCCTGCGCATTGGTTCCTTTAGAGATATGCTTCTGAGGAGGGTTCACCTTTCATTTATCGAAAAGCATGAACTTGCCGTGTTTATACTGGTTCTCAACCCAGTTCTTGAAGACGCAACAGTTTTCAATCGGATGACTTACCACCCGATAATTTGGGCAATAAGTTGGACCATTGACGTCATTAGCTTGGGTCGGTCGCCGTGGTTCGGGCAAAGTCAAAAACCCGCTCTTTATTGCAAGGTCGAATAACTTCTTCGTTTTATCATAAGGAAATGAATATTCTCGTCCCATCCTTTCTTCAAGAGTGGGTCCCGTGCGATTGCTATTTTGTCGACCAGACGTTTTAGGACTGTTTGGCTGTTGCGTATTAAAGACAAACGCCGCCTTACCCCTTGCCCTTGAAGTTTCGCAAATCTCCATTAAAAGAGAGAGGACCTTGGTTCATCGCGTCCAGCTGGGCCAACTTATCGATAAGTTCTTGAAAAGTTGTTGGGCCGAGAAGGGCCAGATAAGGGAATACTTGCGTCTTCTTATCGAGAGTGCTCACGAACATACTTATGGTCAGAACTTTAGCGATTCTTTGTTCGCACTTGGACCAAAGATTTCTCCATCTCATTGCGTACGGAACCCATGTCTCGTTTGATCCAGGCCTCTCATTGATCAAAGCGGTCACGGTAGTGCGCTCGCTCGCACTAATGAATCTTTGACAAAAGAGAAGCTCCATCTCATCAAAGGTTTTGATTGAGTTATTAGGAATTTCCGAGTACCATTCGAAAGTCACCTGCTAACGAACCGTTGAAAGAGAAATATATCGTAACTCAAGTATTGCTGCACTTGGACCTGGGTGATGTGTTGCTTCGGGTTTCTGGCCATTTATATATGGGGAACGTCGGAATCGTATATCTTGGCGGGTACTGTATTTGGTCGTAACACGTTGGGTAAGGTCGGCCAGTCTTTGTCAACTTGCCGGCAGCTTCACTGGCTAGGTGAGGTTTGAACTGCTGGGCAATATATTCATTCAGCTGTGATTTGGAGATTACTTCCTCATTTGTCGCCGATGAGGCTCAGAGGGGATTGGAGGTCTTTTCTTTATCTTTAATGATCCTTTATCTTTAATGACGACCACCGACGGTTCATTTGCTGTTGGTTCGGGATGAGCCATCATCCCGATCATACTTTGGAATAAGTAGGCCATCTTATCCATTCTTGTCTCCATTTCCGCGGCTTTTTCGTCCTTCTAGAGCATGCGTTTCAGATACCCAGTATTAGATTCCCGCTCTGCTTTTTCTTCGGTAGTGCCATCTAGATTGCATCGAACGGAGAACTCATAATTTCTGCCGCTTGAGTCATCAACTTTTGCAACTTCTGGGGATCTTTTGTTACAGACCGTGTGATTGGTTTTGTGAGAGACGGAAGTTTTGCTTTCATCTTTAGAGTTCACCATATGAACGGTATGAACTAGCATGCCCCCAGACTTAGGGCGTTTGGAGTGTTAACTTTCGGAGTTTACCTTTGGTCTTTGAATCTTCTCCGACGTCTCTCGCTTGTGAGAAGCCGGTTTCGGAAGAACCATCATAGCATGAGCCTCCTTGGGTTGGTAGAAAGAGCGTTTATCATGACTCTTCAGCTTCTTGGGTTGGGGAGAGTAATCCTTGTTGATCACTGACCCATGTACTTCTTTCCAGACCTTGTGGATGGTCAAAGAAAGTCGTTTCACCGATCGAACCACTTTTGGTTCATCATTCATCTTGGTGGGAGGTGGAGCTTTCTTTAGTATGGCAGTCAAAGAGTTGCACTTCACCATCTTTAGCGTCTCGAAGCCGTTCCCACTTGGAACAAAAACCCGGATCATTGGAGCCCGCAGAGTTAGTCCAGATGGAGAACTGCCCCCAGCCTATCTTATTCGGCGCCAGTATCGACGTCGAGCATTTTTGGAGATAGGAGCCACTTCAGTCTCAGGAGCCTCCTGTATCTGCCCCTGCGTTTATCTTGTCCTTCGGCAGGTGACAACCGCTTGAAGGCCGATTGTTTGGGTGTGGTAGCATTAGAGACTTGAGGGGGCTAGCCTGTGGAAGACAGACTGTCTCGGTGGGAAACATTCTTGGGAGCTTCAGGGGTAGTAGCTGATGCTCCAAAGGACAAACGTTCAAAGACCGACTTTCTTGGAATCGTGGATTTTTTAGAGGGGCTCACAGAGCTTGCTCCCGATCTCTTGAGAATGGAACCTTCTGGCTTAGCATCAGAGCTCGGAGCGGTAGCTAGCCGATCAAAGACCGATTTCTTCTGACCTACGGCACTTTATGTAGGGAACACATGCATCGTCCTAAACTGGAGGCCGTCAAGTTTCTGCATCACCTGAGTAGTGCGTATGCAGAAGAGCAGAGGGGTCATAGCTTGACCAGCTATGATAATGCTGGGTGGGATGGTGCTTGAGCAACAGTTGGTGGCGCAGTCGCACATCTTGCTGGAGGATGCCATTAAGTTCTACATAGGGAGAACACCGGCTTTAGTATCACAAACGTCCAAAGGCAACATAAATATAATATACCGCGATTGGTTGGCGAAACACGACACACGAAGTGTGGAGTAGAAAGAAAAAGGAGTCCCACCGGGCATGTCAAAATCTGTTTACCGCTGAAAACTAGGAAGACAAACATCTTGCCTGAATTTGGGGCAGATGCTATATGGAACATATCCATCCACTTCTTCGAAGATACCAAGTTGATTTATGGGACCATTTATTGGAGGCTTTGACAGATGCGAACGTTTAAGCAGACTTATCAGATCCCCCCTCATTTGCAAGGGGTTTTTAATTGTGGGGACGCTTTTTCCTGCATGCGCAAGCCCATGCAGTTAATTACGTGATAATAACTTTCTCTTTCTCTATATGCATCACTTCCTGTCGTGTTGTATGTTTATTTTAGGGTTGCCCTTGAATTGTATACGGAGACTAATTTTGTCGTCCGTAAGGCGTAGATTAGTCCAAATCCGTAAATCTCAGATTTGGACTGAATTTAGGTACTTTCTGCCATCAGTTCAAGGATTTAAAAATCATTAATCTTGTTTTAGATTAAGATCGACTTAAAATATGTGAGCTTGTTTGATTCTCTTTAAAGTCAAAGAAGTTTGAAACTTCAGGAGGGCTGTCTATTCTTTAGACTAAACATTAGGCTTTGTGTTACCCAACAGTGCTAAACACTAAGCCATACATTCTGTTTTGGGTTTTACATAACCCAACAGTGCTAAGCACTGGGCCCAGAAACTTAAGCTTCATCATAGGATATAATATCCTTCCCGCTTCAGTATTTACGTGGATATCACATGAGTAGGTAGTCTCTTGGCGTGCTTGTTACGTGAATCATTGTTTTCATGGTCGCTCACGTGCATTTCACGTGAATAGTGCTAAGCACTCATTCATACAACGCTTACGTGGATATCACGTGAAGTGTTCTCTGTTTAGTTTTAGGCGCTCACGTGGATATCACGTGACGTGCTGTCTTTATGGTCGCTCACGTGTCTTTCACATGAGTAGTGCTAAGCACTCATTCATCTAACGCTCACGTGGATATCACGTGATGCACTTCTGGTTGATTTTCTTCTTAGCGCTGACTGTTTCAGCACTTGCATGCTTTTCACGTAAGTTTTAAGTCTCAGATAGCTTCTTTTTGAGCGCTCACATGGATATCACGTGCGACACTATCTTCATGGCTTCTTTTGAGCACTCACATGCCTTTCACGTGAGACGCTGTTTCTTTGGATGCTCACGTGTATATCACGTGAAACGTTGTTATCGTGAGACATGTTTTCTTGGGTTTTTTACATGTCTTTCACGTGAGCCTTGCCATGTTCATGCAGAGATTAATAGAGTTAAACTCTAATTTTTTTCTTGCAGATCTTTTTTATATAAGAACTAAGTTCTTTCTTTTTCTATGAGAACTAAGTTCTTAGTCGTATCTTGAAGGAACTAAGTTCTGAAATATATATTCCATCCTTTTCTTTTCTTTTTTCCTGTTCTTTTCTTTTATTCATATGGTGTAATAAAACATCATCGTCTTCTTTTGGATCTTGAGTCTGAAGAACAAGGTTTTTTCGAGGAGAATTAAATTCTCTTTTTATGGGAGATTTGTCTTATGGATATCAGATCTCCAGGAAGAACTAAGTTCTTTTAAAGGGTTAAACCCTTATATCATACATAAGAGAGGCAGAAAGGAGATACTTTTATCTCTGTTTTTATCTAAGGTTTGAACAAGGGGATGATCTTCATAAAGAGAATTAAATTCTCGGTTGTTTTTGTGGAAGCTTATGGAGGGGATTTTCTCTCTCGCAGAAGCTTAGGGGGTGTATCGTATCTTAGAAGTTTATAGAGGGTTTTTTGTATTTATCGCATGTGTGAGACTTGAAATCTCGGGACCTTTATATAGGAGGAGAAAACTATTAAGTAGTTTGAGAAAATCTAAAATTGAGAGATATCAATTGATCTAATTGATGTTAAAGCTCACCTGGGGAATTTTATCCACCTTTGGATTTTTGATCCAATGGCTATCTGTTTAACAGAAGATATTTCTTGTTAGTTTTAACAAGATTAGGAAAATATTTTCCCAACATAGAATTTTATTCTATGATAGGTGATATTATAATCACCGTTGGATTTTAAATCCAAAGGTTCTCTGTTTAAAAGAAAAAATCTTTCTATATTAGAAAGATCAGGGACAATATTTTTCAAATAGAATTTAATTCTATCATATAGAATTAAATTCTGTTAGAAGCTAGTGCTTCAAGCTGACGCGCTCATGTGTTTTTCACGTGAGTGCTGCTATATATATATATATATATATATAGCGGCGCTCTCGTGCCTTGCATATGAGCGCTCACGTGTATAACACATGGAGGCTTTTATAGGATTTAATCCTATATAAAGCCGGTACTCACATGTTTTGCATGTGAGCGCTCACGTGTTTAACACGTGAGGGCTGTCATAGGATTTAATCTTATTCTGAAGCCAATACTCACATGTTTTGTATGTGAGTGCGATTGTTGCGAAAGTCAAACTAAATTTATATTAGCTGATTATTCATGGAAAGGGCATCTTAAAATATAGTTTATTGACGTGACTACCAACTACAATGGCGTTTTACAAGCAAAAATTGATGGATTTTTAAAAAAAATTTAGATCGAGTTTGTTGAAGCTTTTTAATCATGCAAAGTGCAGTACCAATTTGGTAACATTGGAGGCTTTTCCTGCTAGCTAGCTTGACATTGTGAAATATCCATGGTAGCAGCATTTATGATTTTCTAAATCATTTAATAAGCTATGATTTCTATGTTCCTGTGTCAAGTGTTAATTAAAACAGGACCATAGAGCCTTGCCTCAACTTTCAATTGCTAGTCTTCATTCTTTGCCCTAAAAAAACAGGAATAGAGTAAAAAAAAAGAAAATAAAAATTTCATAGTTCCTTTTCCCCCCCTCCTATGCATAACCCATGTTATCAGATTCTCCATTATTTGATTTTGATTTTGGCAAGGTACACCCCCGTATTTATTTTCTTCTTTAACACACACTCCCTTCAGCATTCCTAATGTTTACTCCCTTCAGTCTATCCTGCTCATCTAGTACGCTTAAACCCTTTCTGGGCATCATTTGACTGCAACACAGTGATCTCTGCACGTGCATGCGTGCGTTTGCTCAATCTCTCACCTCCACATGGACACCATATATTATTGTAGGACTACTTTATCTTAATTCCCTTGGGTAATTGCAGTGATAAGTGAGTAATTTTCATCGAAGCTCCTTGACCATGGGCTTGCACTGATGCTTTTCATATTACCATTTGAACTCTATAATTTTCTAGTATTAGTAATTTGCATATAGAATCAACAATAATGAACATTAAAGTTCTTAAGATGTTTGATTGGGAGGTGTAACACAATCTAATCGTTTCTGGTAATTAAAGAGCATCTCTATTCTGCTTTCATCATGTTGTTGCTTAGATAATAGATGTGTGGTTGTATTTGTTGTTTCTTTTCACTTCTGGTCTGTTGATTGACCCTCTTGCTTCTTGTATCTCCTTTAGGTTGTGGGGACTCTGTTTACGCATCACCAGAAATGTGTACTAGTTGATACCCAAGCTTCTGGAAATAATAGAAAGATAACTTCTTTTATTGGGGGCCTTGATCTTTGTGATGGCCGCTATGATACACCGGAGCATAGACTTTTTTCTGATCTTGACACTGTATTTGCAAATGATTTTCATAACCCCACTTTTGCTGTGAGTATATTATCTACTTATCCATGCTCTTAAGTTCATTCTCCTTTCTTCAGTTTAACTGGTTAGTTTTACTTGGAGTTGATTTTACAATGTAACTCTTACTTTTTCTTTACTGAAATAAATTTACGTACTAAATGTACATGTAATTAGAAAACCTTCCTATATTTGTTCATAGTCTAGGCTATCAATGACATCAATTCGTTACCTACTAGTAATATACCGTTTCTCAAAAATGATAAAGAACTTGAGCGTTACATGCTATGTTAATTTTGAAAACATGCACTCTTATAAAAACTTTTTATTGTCTTTGAACATGTATGCAATGAAAACATGATAAGCGAGAAATGGAACTTTCAGGAGGTTATTTGTTTCAACATGTTTAATGAATTCAATTTGTGTTGCAAGCTCAACACCTTTTTATGCCTATGTCCTATTGCATGGAGATTGGCCGTACACTGGCCATCTTATGTCTTCTTTTTCTTAAGCAATATTTTTTTCCTTCTTGGTTGTGTGTAGACAGAAACCAGAGGCCCGAGACAACCCTGGCATGATTTACACTGCAGAATTGAAGGCCCTGCCGCATATGATGTACTTACAAATTTTGAGCAGCGATGGCATAAAGCAACTAAATTGAGGGAAATGGGATGGTTCAAAAAAGTAACTCACTGGAGAGACGACGCCTTACTAAAGTTAGAGCGCATCTCATGGATAATTAGTCCTAAACCTGGTATCCCTGCCGATCATCCAAGCTTGTTAGTGAGTGATGAAGGACATCCAGAAAACTGGCATGTGCAGGTTATATAACGTAGGACTTATCAGTAACTTTCTTTTGGAATTTTCCTTCTAGTTTCTTCAATTTGTATCTGATTTCCAAAACCTTTTCAGATTTTTCGTTCTATTGATTCGGGGTCAGCAAAAGGTGAAGGCTTTTCCAAAATGCTTTCTGAAGCTGAGAAACATTCACGATTAGGGAAAGCAAAAAAACTTGCCCGAATGGTTGAAGAAGCCCATAAAAGGGTATGACTATAGTCATTGTATATATTTTTTATTCAATGTACTTTACTTCTATTTCATTTGAATCATTTTCTATGATGCAGGTATTAATAACCTCTTCAATTTGAGTTCTAATTTTTTATTTTTCATTTCATATTGTAGAATCTTATTTGTCAAAAGAATCTGGTGGTTGATAAAAGCATCCAGACAGCATATGTAAAGGCAATAAGATCTGCACAACATTTCATTTATATTGAAAATCAGTATTTTCTTGGTTCTTCTTACAATTGGCCAGACTACAGGAATTCAGGTTTCGAATATTCTGTATTAGATAACTTCCATTTTATACTGAAATATATCTTATTGTGTGAAGTATTAGTATTGTACCTCTGTTTTGGCTGTTACCTAAAAGATTAGGCCTTCCTGACTTATATGATAACCGATGTTTATCTAGTTAGTTGACGCAAATTAAAATTTAGAATAATACTGACTGCAAAAGTTGTATATGTGACAAATGAATCAATTAGGCATAATTGTTGTTGAATACTTAAAAGCCATTGACTTATAGCAGTTAACATACCTTAAATCCCTGTTGACTGTTTCCTTATATTTTTCCATTTATGACCATGTAACGCAAAATTACAAATTTGTCATCCGCAGAATTGCGTATGCTGTGGCCTTGCTAGCCTTGGGTAAGTAATGCCAGTAAGCATCACCAGTATAACCTAGCTGATCATATGCGAGATTAGCTTAATTTGTTCAAGTATTTTCAGCTTTACATCTTGGACTGTGGTTGTCAAGAAGAAACTAGTCGAAACCATTATTTACCACGAAATCTAGTTCCTTTAAAAAAAATTCCAGGAATTATTGAAAATTAACCGTTTAGGTTTAATAATAACTTGTTTGCTTTAAAGATGTTTAGATGCCAATAAACTAGAAAATTGTAATTTAGTTATTAACCAATGGATCATTTAGGATCGCAGCATAATAAATGTGTTATACATTTCATAGTCTTCTACTCTTTAGCAATCATTAGTTTCCTTTTTCTGAAAAGAAACTGTTCTATGTGGCATATAGGGGCCCACCGTGTAGTAATTATTGGAAATCTTGGTCCTAGGTTTGCCTTTGTGATCAGAAACTTTGAACACGACCAGCAAGAGTTTTACTAGTTCTTTGTTCTAGATGGTTTCAGATACCTTATATTGAACCAGACTGGACTTGTGTTATCATAAATCGCTAAACCATTAGCGAACGGTCATTCCTAATTGGGGAACACTAGTGTTCCGGATTAGAAGAACCATCTTTCCGATCAAACCTATTAATAATTTAAGTTAAAAGAGGCATAAAGTCGGCCTTGTGTTAAATTAAACTATAAATATATTTAATTCTTTTCAAGAACTTAAATAGAAAGCAAAGAATTTAAATTTTATATATATATATATATATATATATATATATAGAATAATGAAGAAAAGAGGGCTTAGGAGGCTTTTTCGTTGGGTGGCGTCAAATATCTTTATGCTCCATGAATTTTTTCGACGATCGACACCTATCATCATCATCTTTATCATGTTTGATGTGCGTACACCAAATTTCATGTGATCTCACCACTTTTTCACCGTTGAATTAGCAAATGTAAAAAGTTATATTGTCGGTAAACCATTAATTTTGCACCCACTAAATCAACGGTGAAAAAATAATAGAATCACATGAAATTTGGTGTACCCACATCTTACATGGTAAAGATGATGGGTGCCGATCGTCGGAAAAAATCAAGGAGGGTGTATTTTTTAGACGCCATTGAAGGAAATTCCCTCAATGGCACCTTTCCTTTATCATTATTGATTATTCTCATATATATATAATGGAGGAAGGTGACATAGGAGGGAATTTCCTCCTATGGCGTCAAAAAATTACACCATTCAAGATTTTTTCCGACGATCGGCACCCATCATAATCATCTTTATCATGTAAGATGTGGATACACCAAACTTCATGTGATTCCACCACCTTTTCTCCGTTGATTTAGTGGGTGCAAAATTAACGGTTTACCGATAATAGAACTTTTTATATTGCTAATTCAACGGTGAAAAAGTGGTGGAATCACATGAAATTTGGTGTACGCATATCTTTCATGATAAAGATGATGATAGGTGCCGATTGTCGGAAAAAATCATGGAGGATATAGATTTTTGACACCACCTAACGAAAACCCCTCATAGGGCCTCTTTTCTTTCATTATTCTCATATATTATACATACATACATTTACACATACAACCGATCCAAAAAATACTCCACATTCTAGAGCTATGTCTTTTGTTCCCTTTAAGTGTATCGAAGAAATGTTCCCCTATCATACGATGTTCCATGACAAGGCGTTTCGCGTTCCCATTCTCGCTTAGCGGACTGTAATGTTCTGTGTCCCGGGTAACGTAGGACTGGACCAAGTATGAGAACAAGAGTTACATATACCTTGATGACGTTTCCTGGTTATTGAGTTTTTTCCCCTTTGGTAGCACGATGGCATCACAAGGAAAGTGTAACTATATGGTTGGCGTTCCATTTTTCTCTGGAGTGCTATGAGTTTGGCCTTTTTACCCATGTAAATTTTATGAGTAACCAATGTATTCTTTTCTTCCATTACCTATGAAGGTCCTCACTGATAGGTTATTGGCTTTTTATAGGTGCTGATAATTTGATTCCAATGGAATTGGCCCTAAAGGTAGCCAGCAAAATCAGAGCCCAGGAGCCATTTGCGGTGTACATAGTAATACCAATGTGGCCTGAGGGCATCCCAACAGCTTCATCTGTGCAAGAAATTCTCTTTTGGCAGGTAATTTATTATTTCATCAATTTAGCATGCCTCGTTCTATCCTTCAGTTGATGACCAGAAGCATAAAGATTAATGGATAAACCTTGACATTGTTAGATGTTTGCAAAACGTTAACTAAAATTGCCACGTCATCAAATAATACATGATCTTCCCATTTTGCCCTTGACGAAGCTTTTGAAAAGGATTTCTCTCCGCTCCTTTCTTTTTTCCTAGATCTCTTTTCTTAGATCTTGGGCTATTAAAAAAGCTCAAAGCTCGAAGCTCGGCTCGGGATCTGCTTGTTAAAAGCTCGGCTCGGACTCATTTGACTACTAACGAGCCGAGCTTGAACAAAAATCTAAGCTCTGTGAAATACACGACAAGTTCAAGCATGACTCGTGTTCAAGCTCGGCTTGTTTAAGGCTCGTGTAAAGTTGGATAATTTGTAACTTATTTGGTATTCATTACGAATAAATATTTGATTACTTATTCTTAAATTTAGATTATAATTATTAGCATGTTAATGTAAATTAGGACTTACATCATGATAACTATTTAGTCAAGTATTGTTATACTATAATATTGAAGAATTTAAATAGTTTATAATTTTAAATTTTGTTGACAAAATTCAAAACAAGTTTTAAACTTATTTATTTAATTATAATAACTGCATTCCTCCCTACTCATTTGTAAGATATGATATTGAACATTGATATGATGTTTTTATATATTGATGTAATTAGTTACGACTTTCTAGATTTTAGACAGGCTTGATAAATCTCGAGGCTCGCTCGAGCTAGATGAGGGCTCGGCTCGGACTCGTTTGATAAATAAACGAGCCCAGCATGAACAAGTTTTCAAGATTGTTTAAATAATTGAGCCAAGCCGAACAACCTAAAGCTTGGCTCGGTTAACAACCCTACTTAGATCTAAGGGGGTGTTAGTCCTGGATAATTTTACAATCTAAAATTTATAAATGAAATGACCGTCATTTTGATAAAATTCTTTTGTATTCAAAATACTAGTCATTTGATTTCAAAATCTATATGTAATTTAGGGCAATACATTTAATATTGGACGTTAGCTGGTATTCAATTGACGGAAGTTCGATTGACACCGATCGATGGCGGAGGATGATCGGTGGTGGTGAAGGTGATTGTCGGCTGGCGACGAGGATGGTCGGTCGGCGGTTGGAGGCGGCGATCAGAGGTTGGCGACAGACGGCGGCGACGGACGGGGACGGCGACTGCCGGCGGCGGCAGCGATTGCAGCGGCGAACGGGGATGGCGATCGGAGGCGGCCACGGTCCTCTTGGGGCTAATTCGACCTGCGGCAAACAAGGATAGCGAACGGCGATGGCGGCCGGCGGCGATGGTAGTGGCGAATAGGGATGGCGATGGGCAACGGTTGGCGGCCACGGTCGACCTACGATGATGGATGGCGGTGGCGGTAGCGGCTGCGAGGACGGTCAGGCGGCGGCGACGGTCAATGTTCGGGTAATGGCGGCGGCGGCCGGTGATGACGATGCCGGGTGGGACGATTTATTTAAATTTTAATCTATTATGTATAATATGTCATTTTAGAAAACTTAGGGGGTATATCGTGATTTGAAGATTGATTGGTTTTCTTATTTTTGTATTATAAGTTGAATTACGAATTCTAAAATCCAAATTTTTGCATTCTAAATGTTAGTTTCGGCTAACACTATTAAGCAAATTTTAATTTTAAATAATTTCGAATTAACATGAATTATCAAATTCCTGAATTATATTTTCAAATGACTTGGGACTAACACCACCTAAGAGAAATCATGTCTTCTTTTTAAATCTCCATCATCATGATATATTTTGCGATTGCGGTCTTCCCAAACTCCTTGATCACATGAAAATGATTTGGTATTATAAAATTGTGGGGTTCCCTCTTCTTCAAATTCTTTGATTACATGACAGACTATGGGTGCTTTGCAATCTTCTTCTACTAACTTCCTAATCACATGAAATCCCTAACTCAAAACCACATTTTAGACAAGTCACAAAATCCTAATCACGTTGAAAGAATAAAAAAGTCCCTAATTACATAGTTAACAATAAAGTTAACTTAGCCCTAGCCCTAACCCTGGAAAATCAATTTAGTTACAAAATCAAGATCATACACCTCAAATTTTGGGGGTCCACAAATTTCTTCAAGAAAAATGTTAATATCCTTCAATTGAGAACAAGAGAGCTTTGGATTAAGAATAAATAACCGCAAAAGTTAATGCATCAGGGTAAAAGTTAATGGGGTAAAGTAATTCAGGGGTATAACGGTCAATATATACTATTTTAATGCCGCAGGGTAACAATCTGTGAAAGCAAAGGTCGAGGTAGTTTTCTCTAATAAAATTAGATTAAGGCAGTTATCGTAAAAATCATGATAGTTGGAGGTAATTTATGCAATTTAGCCAAGATTAATATGTTAAACAGTGAGTAGTTGAATTGAATGTCATTTCTTAATTTACTAAACCTATCATATACATGCCATTTCATGCTCAACAAGACCCAACTTATGTTACAAGCTCGCTGAAATCTGATTAAGGAAATCTATATGGTACATAGATGGATTTGGTTGAATGGATGATCCTCCTATTTAGTTATCTGTTTAAGCTCATCAAATTACCAGATTTGTTCTATGTGATGATATACCTCCTCCCTAAGTTGATCTATTTCATAACTACGTTTAATATCTTATACATTTATCTGCTAAATTTGTAAATTATGAGATTATTTCTCCATGCTTATGGTGGGCGTGCAGTGTGTCCATAGATTTTGCTATGGAGTGAAACATGCATGGTCATTTCATTCTGTCCCCGCTCATGAAAGGTCAAATACCATAGGTATTGCCATGCGAAGGGCTTTATTCGGAGAAATAGAAGGAACATATATCACACGTGCAAAATCTGAGAAGGTACCGCATGAATATTCTACGACAGTAGGTATTGAGGAATCGGTACATGAAATTTTGATAAATTTGAAAGAAATTGTATTGAGAAGTAATCAGTATGAGACACATCCATTTGTGTTAGGGGTCCTAGATATGTAACCGCTCAAGATATTATCTATACGATAGTAGGTATTGAGGAATCGGTACATGTTTAGTTTCTTTCATCAAATACTATTTACTATTATAGTATATTTGTTCTATGATCAATTAATTACTTGAAATAAATGAAAGTATTCGAAAAAAATTGAACCATAAAAAGGGTTTATAGATTTTACATATAATAGATGAGGAAAAAAATTTCGTTCGTAGAGCTATTTACTCAATCGCAGGCATTTCTGCAGCATCACTAAGAGGAACAAATAGTCAATTTTGAAAGAACTTATTGTCAGCCTCTTTCAGATATGAATCTATCTGATTCAGAAAGGGAAGAACTTGCATCACCGTCTCAGTTTTAATTTAGACACGGGTTTGATTCACATTCCATGTTCTGATAAATTTACCATCCGGAAAGAGGAAAAAACGAAGTCTTTGTCTAAAGAAATACATTGAGAAATGGAAGATGTATGGAACTTTTCAACCAGATGTTGTTTTTTCAAATCTCTCAAACATGCATTTGTTTGACATGTAATTGAAAATTTTCTTCATGCACCTGCTGGATTGTTAAGTGTCATCGACTATGACTTAGAATAGTCACTATTATACATGGAGTGTTGACGGGTTAATGGAGGAGTATGAAAGGAAAATGGGTGAACATGAATTCATGGACAAGTATTGCGCCATGGGCAAAGATATAATAAAGCCAAAGAGAACCAATTAGAGGCTTGCAGTAGTTTGAAAAGTTGAATTTGTGGACTAATCATTTTTTAATTTTCAATTATAGTCTTGTTTCGAGGCCTTCATTGTATCTTAGATTAACTGTAATTGCATGAAGTTTAGGAGACTCTTTCAAGTTTGCATGATGTTGCCTAGTGTTTTGAAGGCACATTATGGTCAACTTTGTGACTAATGTGCTCCTATAGTAGTATGTGTACAAACTCTTGAACAATAATTTTGTCATCCATAAATGACAAACATCCAACTTTCATTCCATATGCCCAAAATATCTTAAATTCTTAAATTGTTCTCCCTCATTCCACATACCCTTACTATTGCATTTACTTTGCATTTACTTCTTGTTTCAAATGACACACTTTAAGCTCTCATCGTGCTTTCCCAAACTATGCAAGCGGTTCTCCCTCATATCATCCTATATCTGAGCTACCTCTTAACAATTTACTATTGCACTAATTATATCTCTTATCTCGTATTTCACTAATCCATATCAACAATATTCTCGTTCTAACTGCACTTGTTTTGGACCGTGAAGAGCTTTTTATCTTTCCTATAAAATTTGCCAATTTGATTTCATGGGTAATCTACGAGCATATAAGATAATATTCTAAAAGCACGTGTCCCCTTCATCCATCTCACCTTTTATTTTATTAACTTTTTCCATCTTCTGAGATCTTTTGAAATTTTTGGTTCCATATAGTATTTTTTAATCTTTATTCTAAATTGTTTAGATTCTGAAACTCTTTTCATTCTTTATAATTTAAAAATTGTTCATTCTTTGGATTCATCTCTTATAACAATACGATTAGCTAATAACATGCACCACTAAAATATGCTTCCTAAATATGTCGATATCTAATCCAAACTGCAAAGAAATAAGAATTGATTCCGACCCTTGGTGCTAGGGCATGTAGAAAGAGATTGGGGTTGTCTCTCATATTGTTCTTACTAATCATTTTATTAGTACATGTTATTGAAATCATCTTTAATATGCTTGTTTCTTTTTTAAATAAAACATATTACTATTTTAGTGACTAAAACACTATCATTTTTTATTTTATTTTTAATAAATTCATATATGAATCTTTTCCTTTTCTTATATTTTCCATTAATATTTTAGTAAATAAGCAGGTTTCATGCTCGACCTTCTTGTTACGTATTAAATTGATTTGCGGCATAAGGAGGGATGTTTACCAAAAATCAACCCGTGATTTTATGATAAATTTTTGACGGAACCTACCAACCGGGCACCTCATCAAGTGGGTTGAGTCTAATCTATATTGAAAGCCCATGTGCTGTTGCGCACTCATATAAATCGAAAACTATAAATATCAGAATTCTAACATGGGTATTATAGTCAAGATCTAATAGTTTCTCGGAGAGTGCTCTACAAGCTAATACCAAATAGAGTGAGTGCCTCTGAAAGAATAGTTCTACAAGTATTGCGCAATCCACACGTGACACCTACGAAAATATATATAAAAAAGATCATGGTTGCACGTGGGGGGAACGGTGAGTATTGGAATATTCCCAAAAAGGAAACAACAAGAGCGTTGGAATAGTTCCATATTGGGATATATAAGATGTACATGGTTATAAGATATATATGGCCATCCTACCAAAAAGGCTTAAGTCTTTCAGATGGAAACCTCATCTATATTGAAAACCCATGTCCACTCATAATCCTCAACACTCTAAATACTCTAACAGATGACATGCGAAAATATAAACCTATACTTTTTTTGCTACCAAAAACCCACCATATAATTTAATTTGTTTGCAAACAAACCCATTTGTCATTTTTAGGGTTTTTTACCTCGCGTCTCTTTTAAACTAAGATATTTTCCCGAGTTCCTCCCTAATTGGACTATTTACCTCACGCCCTCCTAATCCCTCGAGTCTTTCCTGCGGCCTCCTTTAACTGTTAGTAACATCTTAAAGGAATATTCATGTAACTTTGTTAGGGGATAACGACGGTTCGGTGATGGGCTTATTTTAAACCCAAATCATTCAGCCCTTATCCTAATTCATCCCCCAAATAGAATTTTAGGGTTTCAAATTGAGTTTTTTAATCCCAAATTGAAATCTAGGATGTGAGGAATTGAGTTGATTTTGATGAATTTATCATGGATTTCTCTTCGAGCTCTCATCCTTATGCCTAGAATTAACAAATTTGTTGTTTGTGGGTGTCCTCTTGCACGACGTGTCTGTCACAAGCCACCAAATGTTGGCAAGAAGCTCGTTGGAGAAAACATTCTGATGCTACACTGGGAACACCAAATCGAAGCCCTAGTGTGTAAGATTTCTTAAAATTTTTGAAAAATGAAAATAAAAACCTTGTAAGATATCTAATATTAGAAAGATTAGAGACTTGCTTACCTTCAGATTTTATTGCCGATGCTTTCTTCTTGAAGATCCGAGCCCTAGACATTGGCATTGACTATGGATTTGAGAAAGAAGAGCGAAGGTGGTGAGAGCGGAGAGAATAGAGAAATAGAGCGATTCTCGAGTTGAAATTGACTGAGAACACTATAGGGGATATAAGACTAACCATTGAGTTTTAAAGAGACGAAAAACATTAAAGGGGAGGGTTTGAAGGAATAACTTAAGGGATTAGGGGGACGTGTAAATTGTCTGATTTTTTTAGGGGGGCCTCGGAAAAATATCTCAAATTAAGGGGGACGTGAGGTAAAAATCCCTTTTTAAAAACATCAATAACCTATTTGCCGATGCATCAAAAATAACTTCCAGATCTAGAAAAAATTCCAAACCCAACTTAAATCATCTTTAACCCTAAATGCAGCACATTCTCCCCATTATCTTAGATCCTTGTATTGGGAATCTCCTTCACAACTCTAATATCAAAGGAATTCTCTGTTAATTGGTGGTGGATGAACCCTTGTAGCACCTATAAAGCTATTCTCCTAATTTAGCTTAGTTATCTCCTAAAAATACAGAATTCTTTCTATTGGCTGCATTCATTATAATATTTCTTAAATAAGACACATCTTGGTTCAAAAACCCCTAGCCTTTTTTAAAAAAACAAAGAAAAAAGGAGTGCGGGAAGAGAGTTCAGTTCGAAGTAAGAAGATGACGGGGATGAACATGTTGCAATGTGAGGTCATTTGAGAGAATATTCCGATATTGAGAATGTTCTTCACAACTCTAATATCAATGAAATTTTCTCCTAATTGGTGGTGGATGAATGTAGCACCTTTGAAGCTATTTCCCAAAATCAGCTTGGTTATTTGTCAAAATTTAATAATCTTTTAGGGTTTCTTTCTATATGGCTGTGTTTCTTGCTGTATTTCTTAAAGAATACACATCTTAGTTCAAAACCCCCGGCTCTATATTAAAAACAAAGTAGAAGGGAATGCGAGAAGAGAGTTAGTTCTAAGCAAGAAGATGATGGCGATAAAGATGTTCCAATATAAAAGGTCATTAAAGATAATATCCCAGGAGTCTCATTGAATAATTGATTGAATGACATATAAGTGGTTTCTAGCTAATGGAGTAAACCAAAGTGGTTTTCTACTAAATTATATGGTGGTTTCTCCGAAGTTGGTCAAGCCACATGGTGATTTTTGATAGGTGCCTCTCTTTTTTTGACCTTTGCTCAATTACTCTCTCAAAGTTCTATTATGCGGCTCACAAGCTTTATTCCACAGTAGTTTTTTTAACATATGTGAATCCTCCATTCATCAAGCATTTTCTAAGGATCTATAATTTTGTTTAATAACTTAGCCACAAAGCCTGAATCTAAACGCTTCCGAAGCATAATTGAAATATCATTGAGTACCACAATTCTTCTAGTTTTCATTCTCTTTAATGCATTATCTTCCATAATATTAACTATTTGTTTAATGATTAGGATACACCTTAGTTCTCCGAAGCGATTCTCATCAAACAAATACTGAAAATATTTCTTAAACCTCTCTTTAGTATTATTTTCAATTATTTGGACTTTGTGATCTTCACTCTTTATAGTTCATATATTTACCTTTCTACTTTCATTTCAGCAAGCTTATACCTTTCCACATTTTAATTTTTAGGTTCTTCCTAAGCATTGGATTAGCTTCATTAGCCACTCATCTTCCTGTTTTGCTATTTCATTAATCTAATTTTCCCCATCTTTATACCCTTTTACCGATTTTCATATTGACCTCCTTGTTGATTACCTTATGATTTTCATTGGGACGTTCTGATAAGGATTTTTAATGTCCTAATTTAAATACCGCAACTGCACGGTGTACGATTGTGGAACCAATACAAATACGAGTCGATCGAGATTTACTGATAAGTGTCATCGGTAGTTTCTCTTATTGGACATGGGCTTAACGTCAGCATGACTTCTCAGGTTATTGGGAATATGACGGTTTCAACCTTCCAGACCCGGTATGCAACAGTCTTAAACGAAGAGACCAGACTGTACGGTGAATGTCATTGAAAGACTCTAGCAGGATACGGACGAGCTTTCTTGTCGACCGGCTTTTCGTTCAATATCTGGATAGCCGTTATGTACGGTTAGTACCGTTAACGTGCTTATAGCTTAATCCGGTGGAGGATTGATCTGAAAGTGTTTCGGATCAATCGGATATGATCCTAACCTATTGTTAGCGTATTGTCAAGTTCTTAGAGTCCCACACAGAGAGTTTTCCTGTTCTAGCGAAATGATGTATTGCATGTACGACGATGCGTGCGGGGTCCAATTAAGCATGTGTATGTGATGCTACATGTATTAATCGGACGGTTAATACTAGCCGGTTTATGATTGAACCGGGTCATTAAATCAAGTGTTGATTTAATGATATCACTTATATATGATTGATGCATATATAAACTAGTATTATTGTGCTATTCTCTCTCTTTTTGTTATGTTACATATCATATGCATGTAACATGTCATATGTTTCCTTACATATTTATATATATGCGTGTGTAATATACTTATATATGATGATGCATATATAAACTAGTATTACCGTGTTATTCTCACCCTCTTTTACTTTGTTACATATCATGTGCATGTTACATGTCATGTATATTCTCTCTTTTTGTTATGTTACATATCATATGCATGTTACATGTCATGTATATTTATGTGTGTTACATATCATGTGCATGTTACATGTCATGTATATTTATGTGTGTGTAATGTAATTATGAATGAATATGTAATTTCTTTTTTATTCCTTTTCTTTTTGCAGGATAAAGAAATGAGGTGGAGCTTATTTGCTTACTCATCTCACATCTCATGACACTTGGATAAGCGAGAGGGTGGAATGAAATGAGTAGTCACTCTAGGACTTAGCATCCCATCAAACCATGGTTGGAATGAAGAGAGTGGAGTGACTACTCATTTCATTCCATCCTTTCTTATCCAAGTGTCCTGAGATAAGAGATGAGTAAGCAAATGAGCTCCACCTCATTTCTTTATCATGCAAAAAGAAAAAGAATAAAAAAAGAAACTACATATTCAAATACTTGATATGTAACACTAAGGTCATCAAATACTTGGCAATAAATAAAACTAGAAAAGAGCAAAAGAAAAGAGTAGAAAGGTGCTACAACCTTTATAGCGTGTCTGGCTGATCTCGGAAGATCCTTTCTAGACTTCGTGAGCCCCCGGACGCGTCTGAACGCCAACCGCCTCACCGTAAATGATCCGTATTGAAAGCTGGCTGCTCGAGCTCCAACCCCGTCCCCGGACGGAGAAACTTCTTTCAGAGACTAGCTAGGCGTAGAGGAAGACGATGTGTACTCTCTTTTGCTCTTTTATAGTTTTATCTATTGCTAAGTATTTAATAATCTTGGTGATGGATTGAGCTTATGCTTTGTAAAATTGTTGTTTTTCAAATTCCGCCGCCGCCGTGATTGTCACGATCCTAACCCCCGTCCACTTACATGGTATCAGTTCTACCACTCCCACTAATTTTTCATTCTTTTTATTTTTGCATGATAAAAAATGAGGTGGAGCTCATTTGCTTACTCATCTCTTATCTCATGACACTTGGATAAGAGAGGGTGGAATGAAATGAGTAGCGACTTTACTCTCTTCATTCTAACCATGGTTTGATGGGATGCTAAGTTTTCTTTCATTCAAGAACAAAGAGAAAGGAGGAGAGCTAAAAAGAAAAGAAAATGAGAGTTTAAGGATTCACTACTTTTTCTACATCCCTCCTAACTCATGTCTAGCAAGCATGTCAAGTGTTGATTTAATGATATTATCTATATATGGCGATGCATATATAAACGAGTATCATCGTGTTATTCTCACTTTTTTACTTTGTTACATATCATGTGCATGTTACATATCATGTATATTTATATATTTATATGTGTGTGTAATGTAATTATAAATGAATATGTAGTTTCTTTTTTATTCTTTTTCTTTTTGCATGATAAAGAAATGAGGTGGAGCTCATTTGCTTACTCAACTCTTATCTTATAACACTTGGATAAGAGAGCGTGGAATGAAATGAGTAGTCACTCTATTCTCTTCATTCCAACCATGGTTTAATGGGATGCTAAGTTTTCTCTCTCATTCAAGAACAAAGAGAAAGAAGGAGAGCTAAAAAGAAAAGAAAATGAGAGTTTAAGGATTCACTACTTTTTCTACGTCCCTCCCAACTCGTGTCTAGCAAGTATAAAATATGAGTTACATCAAGTATGTTACCACTGTAAGGGGGTTGTGCTCGCTGGACGGGTGTTTAAAAACTTTACAGAAGAGTAAAAACGAAGGGATTCAACGAGCAAGATATCCAATCACAAAAATCAACCATAGACTATAACTTGTAAACAATGAATAAAACAAGGAGAAGATAAAACCTTTGAAGCGACTTCATTTGCTCCAATGGTTGAAATCCGGACTCCAGCTAAGCTCGAGTGCTTAGGATCGCGCTTGATCTCTGATCGGCTCCGTCGAAGATGATCCACACGAAGGCCACCGGTTCTAGCTCCAACTTCGATCAAATTGAAGTAACTTTCATTTTGCGTGTGCTACACATCAAAATGAAAGAGATGTATGAAAAATGAACTCTCTTGCTTTCTTTTTCTTTTGTTCTCTACTTCTCCTTTCTTTTGTTCTTGGACGCGAGGAGAAAAAGACATACAAATGAACA
Organism: Agapanthus africanus; assembly: GCA_030015575.1. Lineage (NCBI taxonomy): Eukaryota > Viridiplantae > Streptophyta > Magnoliopsida > Asparagales > Amaryllidaceae > Agapanthus > Agapanthus africanus. The sequence goes on from JASDDO010000019.1 coordinate 51,316,940, forward strand.
CATGGGATGAGAAGAGTAGAAACTCTACACATCAAAACCATCTCTTTTTCCTCTCATACAAGTGTAGGAACGTGTAAAAAGAATAATCCCCCACCTCACCACTGAACATGTAAAAAGAATAAAAGAGAAAGAAAATACATATTAATGTATATTATACACACATATATCCCGGACGTGTAGGAACGCCGACCGCCTCGCCATACATGATCCGCGTTGAAAGCTGGCTGCCCGAACTCCAACCCCGTCACCGGGCATAGAGACTTCCTCTCGAGACTAGCTAGACGTAGAAGAAGACGATATGAATAATGGGCACTCTCTACTTTTTCCACTACCTCACCATGGCAACACTTGCCATTTTCAAGAGAGCAAAAGCTTTCATGAAGCAAGGAAGAAGTTTGATGGCTTGAAGAAAAAGAATTGATTCTTCCTTAATTTTTCTATCCATGTCATAATATATGACATGAGTCTCCCACTCATAATAAATAAATAAATATACACACACATTAATATATATATATATATATATATATATATATATATATAGAGAGAGAGAGAGAGAGAGAGAGAGGTTAATGGAGGAAAGGTGCTATAGGAGGGAATTTCCTCCTATGGCGTCGGAAAAATACACCATTCATGATTTTTTTCTACGATCGGCATACGTCACCTCCATCCTTATCATTTAAGATATGGATACGCTAAATTTCATATGATTATACCATTTTCACCGTTGATTTAGTTGGTGCAAAATTAATGGTTTACCGACAATAGAACTTTTTACATTGCTAATTCAACGGTGAAAAAGTGGTGGAATCATAAGAAATTTGGTATATGCACATCTTAGATGATAACGATGATGATGATGGATGCCGATCGTTGGAAAAAATGGCGGAGCTTGTATTTTTTCGACGCCATAGGAGGAATCCCATTCCATGACCTCTTTCCTCCATTATTCTCATATATATATATATATATATATATATATATATAAAGATAAATACATTTACATACATATACATTTACATACATATACATATGTATATTTATTTACACATAATATAAAATGGTGGGAATTAATATATATATATATATATTAAATAAGTATTAGTACATGTATCCCGTACACGTACATAACATACACGAAAAGCCATCAATATCTTTTCAGTATTATATACTGTAGAGAGTAAGTGTATCATATACACAATACTAGAAACCGCATCATCTATACGGTTATCAAGTCAACACTTGACTTGATATTCCGGCTTTTAAACCAGTGAGGTCAATCCGGCTGTCGGATCAATCGGATATGATCCTAACATACTGTCGGCGTATTGTCGAGTATTTAGAGTCTCACACAGAGGGTTTTCACTTGACTTGATATTCCGGTTTTTAAACCAGTGAGGTCAACCCGGCTTTCGGAACAATCGGATATGATCCTAACATACTGTCAGCGTATTGTCGAGTATTTAGAGTCTCACACAGAGGGTTTTCCCGTTCTAACGAAATGATGTAGTGTACGTACGGCGATACGTGCGGGGTCCAATTAAACATGTGCATGTGATACTACATGTATTAATCGAACGGTTAATACTAGCCGGTTTATGATTGATTCAGGTCATTAAATCAAGTGTTAATTTAATGATATTACTTATATATGATGCATATACAAACTAGTATTATTGTGTTATTCTCACTCTCTTTTTGTTATGTTACATATCATACGCATGTTACATGTCATATATATCTTTATATATATGTGTGTAATATGCATTAATATGTATTTTCTTTTTCTCCTTTTTTCTTTTTGCATGTTAAGTGGTGAGGTGGAGGATTTCTATTCTGCTTACTCATCCATTATACATGACACTTGTATGAGAGGAAAAAGAGATGGTTTTGATGTGTAGAGTTTCTACTTTTCTCATCCAACCATGTGATCATTTGTATGTCTTTTTCTCTCATCCAAGAAAAAAGAGGAGAAGTAGAGAAAAAAAGAAAAGGAGAGTAAGAGTTCATTTTTCATACCACATCTCTTTCATTTTGATGTTTAGCACACAAAATGAGAGTTTCTTCAAATTGGAGCTAGAATCGGTGGCCTTCGCGTGGATCATCTTCGACAGAGCCGATCGGAGATCAAGCACGATCCGGAGCATGGGAGCACTTACGGAGATCAACTATCTCCCGAAATGATCGATACCTACCTAAGAACTTTGTTTGGATAGCAGATGAGATCATGTTCATAAATGAACGTATTTATCCAAACAAACATTTCGGATGTATCGTCTGCTGATTTACTATCTAGCGCCTTTGACTATCTCAGTATCCCGCTTGAAACTCTTCCAATAAACTGCTTCTCATAAGAGGGTAAACGAATGACTCGCGACAGATACTCTGCCTACCTGTCATTACGGAAGCTGGAATCGGTAATCACTTCCTTAAGGAGCCTGCCATTATCATACACCACGAACATCTCATATGTTCTTCACTTCTTCCCATATTTCTTTAGGATTGGACTAATATTTGCTTACTACACCAAGTGAAAAAGCAATCTCCTACTAACTCACAGGTAATGGGGTCACTCTTTCTAAGGAGATGTCTTTCGGGACTGATAAAGAGAGGGGCTCGCATAAATGACATTCGACATGTTTCGGCAATGAATTCAATTATGCGATGTTATATACCAACATGTATATGTAAGAGCAAGAATAAATGTATACAAGTTAAGATCAATTCGATGTGAGTATGAGCTTGGTATGTTTGGATTGGTTATGGATCATCGTGAAATGAATAGCCCCGTGCGTAAGTGTAATGTCATGTATTTCATTTTATTCATGTTGTAACCAAAATGTATATTCTTTTATTCAGGGCGAGTGCTCGATATGTGGCCATCACTACCACTTTTTGTATTATTATTTGTCGGGGCTCGATCAAGTTACGATCGATATCACTGTTGTATTAATACAGGTTTTAGAATTACCCTACAGAGAAGCGCACTGACAGCCAGGTTCAAAATTGCAGCGGGTGGTCATCTCAAGGAGTTGAGACTGGGTCACTCGATTATAGGACTGGCGGGCTGCTTGCCGCGCTTGTAGGGGTTAGGATAGACCCGCGAAGGAGTGCTCGAGTCATCAGATTTGAGAAAATGTTGGATGGCCCTGTCATGGTCAAGCCAGGTCGCCTCCTTTTCTCGGATTGTTGGATGACTTGTTGCACTCGTAGGGGTCTGCTTTTGGCTACGCACGGGCTATTCACGCGACCGGGGAATGTCTTGCTTCATTTGTGACTCGAACGAAACGCGGAATTTCTAGGTGATTCGACCATTCTAACTGTGTGATGTTTTTCCGCATGCTGTAATGCGATTATTTACGTGATGATATATTGATATATGTGATATATGATATATAAATAAATGTTATATATGTTTTGCATCCGCGCTAGCCCTGACTCCGCTCTGCCGTTAGTTAAGTAACCTAACGTTGCATGACGGGGCCTCATGGCGAATGCGGATGGCGTATACGTGCATTCTATTTTTTCTTTTTCATACTGTTTTCTGTAATGGTTGTGTGAGAAGGAAAGTGCTATATGATGTGATTATCTAAATGATGAGATTGTATTAATTGGATTATTACAAAGTAAAATAAACCTATACGTTGTAGGAACCACTTTTTATCTAAAAAAGGAAATTTTAGTCAATTCTTTTGCTTTGCATTGTGGCATTCGGTTAGGAATGTCCTGCACCTCATTCGATGAGGAAAAAGCTTTGATCCCGTCACAGGGAGTTCGCTCTTAAGTAAAAGTTTGTGTCACTAAAATTATTTTTGTAGCCGTATTCTTTTGCTTTGCATTGTGGCATTTGGTTAGGAATGTTCTGGACCTAATTCGATGAGAAAAGAGTTTTAGATCCCTTTACGGGGACTTCACTCTTGAGCAAAGGTCTACGAGATTATAAATTTTCAAAACCACTCGGTTCCTACGATGATATCAAACTCATTACGTTGATGGTTTTTTTCAAAACCAGCCGTAGCCCTCTATCATTTCAAGAAGTGGGATACTTAGTATTCGTGCTACGTTTGTCGACCTCATTAAGGCGTAGTGTACGGTAGCTAAGTGATACCTTTCTGCTAGCATGTGATGCGATTAGTTAGAACAGTTGTACGACTTTGTTGACCTCGTTAAGGTTTGACGAAGAATTCGACGGAATAGTGGGAGCCATTTTGGTTAGATAAAAATACCGATCTAATCTAGGTTAGAGTGCATGTTGAATGTTTCTTTTCTCTCTCTGACAGCGACCCTGGACCGACCTTAACCTAAGACTTGTTAATCAAATTGATCGACCTTTTTACAAAATCGAAAGCTTTGGAATGTTTGGATTGCCTTAATCCATGACATAGTCGCATATGTCTTTACCTATCCTACTTCCCCTTCTGCTAACTCCAGAACCCTCTGTATTCGGTACAGAGATCCATATTGCTTAGAAGGCCATCGTATGGTAAGATATGAACTCAACTAAATTGTTTCAGTCCGATGATAACCACTGGTTCTAGATTAGATGAATTGTTCGTTTGTCTCTTCCTTCTACCTTATCTCCCCTTCTACCTTATCTCAAGTTCGATTGCTCCTTATATATAAGGAGTGTATACCGGTTACGCTTATTGGATAGTCTTCTTCCAATCCTGAAGCTGGGGCTAAAGCAATATAGAATGAAGAAAACCAACTAGCATAAGTTCGGTATATAGAAGTTGAGATGGAGAGACATCAAAAGAGGTTGAAGTAAAGAAAGGAAATTGCGACTACTGTTATAAGCCTGAGCAATGAAAAAGGCAATACTGTGAATACCCGACTAAACCTACTCAAATATTTTGATGTTTCGGATTTCCCGTGCGTTTGTGTTTTGGAAAACTGTTTCTTAATAAACTCTAACTCCTGGGTATGTAGATACCGGATTAAAATCCCACATCTGTAGGACGTTAAAGATGCTGAGGAGCAGAGAATTGAGAATGGATGATTTTATCCTCAATGTTGGTTTTCGGAGCAATTGTTGCTATTGAGGAAAATCATCAGGTTTTGCATAATGGCAGACTTTTGGTTTCTTTTAACCAAAAGAATGTTTTTCAATTAACAACACACGGAAATTGAGTAAGAGAACTCTAGGGATTTATACATATTGATGTATGTTGTTTGATTTCCATACGGAGATGGGGTTTGTACTAGGTATTCCGTATTGAGAATGTGATTCTCTCAAATTGTTCATCCGCGAATGCCGAGTTGCCTTCCTCAATTTTGGGATGTACTAAAGATAGATGCATTTCAATGGATATTGGTTCTACCTAAACAAGTGCCTCTGCTTCTATATGTGATATAGAATTGTGTTCATCTTAAGGTTAAGATGTTGAGTTGTTCGGTTTGTGCTTAAAACCATAATCCGGATAAACTCGAAGCACGTTTCGGTAATAACAGTTTGTGGGTTATCCTAAGTTTTCACGAGGGATAGCTTCTACTATTCAAGTTCAAAAATGTTTTCTTCTTGACTTGCCACCTCCTTGATAAAGGAATTTCTTGCAAAAGAAATTAGTGGGAGTATTGTAGAACTGCAAATGATTTCAGAACCGCAAACGGTTACTGAAAGTTTAGTAGAACCTAATGCTTCAATTGATCCTGACAGACCATAATTACTTCGCAGATTTAGTAGGTGACCCCAGCCACCTGAGAGATACTTCGGTTTTCTCGTAGACGGTGACTAGGAGGCTTGCGTTATATGAAGATGACTCTACTAGTTATCAGCAGGTCAAAAGAAATGGAGACTTCCGGATGATGGCTGGATGACAAGTTATCCAAGTTGGACTCCATGCACTACAACAAATTATAGAATTTGTTGTGTGCTTCTGAAAGAGGTAAAACCCATAAGGAGCAAGCAGATCTTTCGAGATCAGTGCAAATGGAAATGTATTAACCCAATAAGGATATACTTGTAGTATACAGGTGTTCATCAAATACTCGATGTAGATTGTGATAATACTGTTACTTCAAAATCTGTGCTGAAGTCCATACAGATAAAATTTACTCTGTTGTTTTCATGACTATGATATCTGCTAAGAGTATGATTATAACGTCTTTTTAAATTGGATTTAGAAGTATACGCTTATATGACTTTACCAAAGGGTTGTCTTAGTCCGTGGGAGCAGCGGATAGTGTGCAAATTGGTTTAGTCTATTTGTAGACCAAAGCAGGCATAGCGGAGATGGATCGTCTGCTTTGATGCTATGCTCAAAGTGTTTGACTTCATCAAAATAAAAGATGAACCTGGTATTTGTAAGAAGGCAGTAGGGAGTAATGTCAAGTTCCTTATACTGGTGTGGATGACATTCTTCTGATAAGAAGTGATGTTCCTACACTACGATTTGGTCAAATATTGGTTGTCACATTTGTTTCTCTTTTGTGGTCATATATATTATTGATTCTGGTGACTAGGTCAGTAGAGTTAGACCTGGTAAGGGTTTTGGGATTATTCCAATTCAGGTATAATGCTTTAGAATGGACGACTCTTAGCGAGTTAATGTACCCACAGGTAATGGGGCCGCTTTCTCTAAAATGATGTCTTTCGGGACTGATGAAAAGAGACTCGTATGAATGATATTCGACATGCTTCGGCAGTAAGGCCAATCATGAGATGTTTACCAGACCAGGTGATACTTTTACACTTGGTATAGTAAGCAGATATTAGTCCAATTCTGGAGAGACATATGAAGAAGTGAAGAACATATGAGATGTTCTTGGTGTATGGTAATGACAGCCTCTTTCGAGAGGCGATTACCGATTCCATCTTCCGAGATGACAAGGGTGACAGAGTATCTGTCGCGAGTCATTAGTTTACCCTCTTATGAGGAGTAGTATATTGAAAGAGTTTCAAGCGGGATACTGTGGTAATCAAGATGCTAGATGCCGATTGTGAATCAGCAGAGGATACATCCTAAGTATTTGTTTGGATAAATACGTTCATTTGTGAACAAGGTCCTATCAGCTATCCAAACAAAATTCTTAGGTAGATATCGCTCATTTTGGGAGATAGTTGATCTTCGCGAAGTTGAGATTCAGAGAGATACAGTTAGAAACACTATAGCGGATCACTCATTGAGACTATTTCTCAAACACAGGCTGCGAAACTGTTAGTGGGCATGTAATAGCACATGAGATGTGTGTATGCGATACCGCAATAATTAACCTTGAGTGCAAGTTGGAGATTGTTGGATATAGGTGCTCTCAAGGTAAGTATCGTAATTGTAGGAATGCAATTACTGAATTCATGAGGACCTATACAGAGAACAATCTTACTCGAGATGACAGTATGCTATCTCGTTTGTCTTTATCTGTCATATGTATACGTGTTACTAGTTATCACGTATCACTAATACATGAGATAAAGCTCATAGGATCTTTGCTTGACTACCAGGATTATGATAAGGTTTATACTAGTGGGGCTTGGTAGTTTATAAGCACATCCTTAAATGTCCATAGTCGTAAGAGTATCGAGACTCTGTCATGTGTATACGTGTTACTAGTTATCACGTATCACTAATACATGAGATAAAGCTCATAGGATCTTTGCTTGACTACCAGAATTATGATAAGGTCTATATTAGTGGGGCCTGGTAGTTTATAAGTACATCCTTAAATGTCCATAGTCGTAAGAGTATCGAGACTGAATATCAGTACTCCGGTTTAGACTAGTGTATATGTTTCATGACCCTGTACGGGACGATGACTGATCCCATAGCCATTGGTGTTTAACACCGATGATTGTATACATGTGCTCATTGCATAAGTTACGTTGGACGGACTCGCCGAAAACTCCTAATTGGTATTATATCAATATCAGATAGCAGGTCTTTGGTGACATGAGTATATGGTAGTCCATAGACCTGAAATCGCCATAGTGTCTTGTGTGTTCCCACTGTACTTAGATTATTACCCTACCACGGCTCTACCGAGTCGTGCAAACATGTTTTAGTTGGGTACAGCCCCAAAGCACATGGAGGCAGTGAGCAGTCAAGAGAATTCGTCACTCCCGGTATTGGGAGTCGATATCGCACCGTGCATGACACGTCTATAGCCAGAAATCCGTGGCCACGGCAGTAGAGATAAACTGGTAAGTGTTACTGGTTGTATCTCTTTGGTTATGAGTCCTCTGACAGCATAACTTATCGAGTTATTGGGATCTGATAGATTCCACTCCCAGATTCGGTATGCGATACCCTTTGACGAAGAGACTGGACTGTACGATGAACCGTCACTTATAGATTTTGTCGGGTCCGGATGAGTTCGCTCGTTGACTTGCCTTTATCTTGCTCATACCTGAGTTGTCGATACGTATAGTTAGTGTCAGTGACGAGCTTGTGGGCTAACCCGAAAGGGGGTTGAATCTGAAAGTGTTTCAGATTCAATCGTATGCGATCTTGTATAACCTACTGCCAGTGTATTGATAGCATATTGTCAGGTCTTTAGAGTCCCGCAACGAAAGTGCATGCCCGGGCAAAACGCGATGCGACGTGCATATAGGGATACATGTATGAGCTCGATTAAACATTATTGGATATACGTGTTTAATCGGACGACCGGTCTAATAGCCGGTTTAATAGCCGGAATATCAAGTCGTGTGTTGACTTGACAACCGTATTTATAATGCGGTTTTTAGTATAGTGTATATGATACACGTGCTCTCTGCAGTATATGATACTGAGAAGATATTGATGGCATTTTGTGTATGTGATACATGATATGTACGTGTATGGGATACATGTACTAATACTTATTTAATATATATATATATATATATATTAATTCCTTCCATTTTATATTATATATGAAATAATATACATTTATATATGTATGTAAATATATATATTAATGTTTATATATATATTATTTATTATGCTTAATAAATGGTGGGGCCCACACTCTCTCGTGTGTGTGACAACACACATGAGAGAGAGTAAGAGATTGACTCATGTCATATCATTATAACATGAGTGGAAAAATTATGACGAGGAGAATCAATTCTTTTTCACAGGCCATCAAACATCTTCCTCTTTCATGAGCTTGAATCTCTCTTGATTAATGACAAGTGTTGCCATGGTGAGGAAGGGACAAAAAGATAGAGTACCCAATGTTGACATCGTCTTCCTCTATGCTTATCTAGCCTCTAGAGGAAGTTTCTCCAACCGGTGACGGAGTTGGAGTTCGGGCAGTCCGCTTTCAGCGCGGATTATTTACGGTGAGGCGGTCGATGTTCCGACGCGTCCGGGAGCTCACGAAGTCTATACGGGGTCTTCCGGGATCAGCCGGACACGCTGCATTGTATTGAATTTGATGATCTTGGTGATGGATTGAGATTATACTTTGTAAAATTGTTGTTTTTCAAATTCTGCCGCGGCCGTGATTGTCACGATCTTAGCCCCTGTCCACTTACATGGATGTCACGTGCGTATAAAGATACATGCATGAGTTTGATAAAACATGTATATTGGATATACACGTTTAATCGGACGACTGTTATACTAGCCGGTTTAAAAGCCAGAATATCAAGTCAAGTGTTGTTTTGGTAACCGTATTAATGATGCGGTTTCTAGTATAGTGTATATGGATAGGCACACCATTTACAGAATATGATATCGAGAAGATATTGATGGCATTTCGTGTATGTGATACATGATGTGGATGTGCATGGGATACATGTACTAATACTTATTTAATATATATATATATATATATATATATATAAATTCCCACCATTTTATATTATGTGTAAATTAATATAAATTTATATATGTATGTAAATATATGCGAAGTCCACCGGTTCTAGCTCCAACTTCGATCAAACGGAAGTAACTCTCATTTTGTGTGTGCTAAATATCAAAATGAAAGAGATGTAGTATGAAAAATGATCTCTCTTGCTCTCCTTTTCTTTTGTTCTCTACTTTTCCTTTCTTTTGTTCTTGAATGAAAGGAAAAAAGACATAAATGAACACATGGTTGAATAAGAAGAGTAGAAACTCTACACATCAAAGCCATCTTTTTTTTCCTCTCATACAAGTGTCATGTATAATGGATGATTAAGTAAAAGAAAAATCCTCCACTGTTTGGGGTGCTCAAGTCATCGGATTCGAGAAAGTGATGGATGGCCCCATCATGATAATGCCGGGTTGCCTCGTTTCTTGGATTGACGGATGACTTGCCGCACTCGTAGTGGTCTGTTTTTGGCTACGCACGGGCTATTCACGTAACCAGGGTATTTCTTGCTTCGTTTGTGGCTCGAACGATACACGGGATTTCAAGGTGATCCGACTATTCCAACTCTGTGATGTTTTCCCGCATGCTGTAATGTGATTATTTGCGTGTGATGATATATTTATATATGTGATATTATATATATATATATAATAAATGTTATATACGTTTTGCACCCGCGTTAGCTTTGTTCCCGCTCTGCCGTTAGTTAAGTAACCTAACGGTGCATGACGGGGCCCTATGGAGAATGCGGATGGCGTATATATGCATTCTATTTTTCCTTTTCATATTTTTTCTGCAATGTTTGTGTGAGAAGGATAATACTAGATAATGTGATTGTTTAAATGATGGATTGTATTAACTGGATTACAAAGTAAAATAAACCTATACGTTGGGACCAAACGTTTTCTAACAAGGAAATTTTAGTGATTCTTTTGTTTTGTATCATGGCATTCGGTTAGGAATGTTCTGCACCTCATTCGATGAGGTAAGAGTCTTGATCCTGTCAGTAAAAGTTCGCTCTTGGGTAAAATTTTATCACTAAAATTGTTTTTGTAGCCGTATTCTTTTGCTTTGCGTCATGATATTCGGTTAGGAATATCCTGCACCTCACTCGTCGTGATTTCGGTTAGGAATATCCCGCACCTACACTTCACGTGGAGTTCACTCTTGAGCAAAAGTCTACGCGATTATAAACTTTCAAAATTACTCGGTTCCTATGATGAGATCAAGTTCATTACGTTGATGGTTTTCTTTAAAACCAGCCGTAACCCCCTGTCATTTCAAGAATTAGAATACTTAGTATTCGTGCTTCGTTTGTTGATTCCGTCAAGACGTAGTGTACGGTAGCTAAGTGATATCTTCCTGCTTGCATATGATGCGATTGGTTAGGACAGTCGTATGCCTTGTTGACTCCGTCAAGGGTGGTGCGGGTGAATCTAAATCAATCATGAAATGATGGGTTGAACTTGACAGCGACTTATGGTTTGTTGACTCCGTCAAGGTCATAAGCCGTTAGGGGTAAAAATCGATATCGTGAGTTTCAAGAGTTAGAAACTTGCAATGAGATTGCTTACTTTCTATGGTATGGGGTGACTTGTTGACTCCGTCAAGATTACCATTCCATGATAGTTTGTGTCCCAATTCCCACTGTGAGTAATTGTTACTCCCGGGAGATTTTCAGATGACCCCGGTTAGTTCTTCTTTTAGGGTTTGAAGGAGAATTCGACGGAACAGTGGGAGCCATCCCGATTAGATAAATATACCAATTTAATCTAGGTTAGAGTGCACGCTGAGTGTTTCTTTTCTCTCTCTGGTAGCAATCCTGGACTCACCTTTAACTAAGACTCGTTAACCATATCGACGGCCTTTTTACAATTGATAGCTTTGGAGTGTCTAGATTGCCCTAATCCACGACATATTCGCATATGTCCTTACCTATCCTACTTCCCTTTCTGCTAACTCCAAAACCCTCTGTATTCGGTACATAGATCCATATTGCTTGGAAGACCATTGTATGGTTAGATACGAACTCGATGAAATTGTTTTAGTCCGAGAATGACCATTGGTTCTGGATTAGATGAATTGTTCGTTTGTCTCTCTCCTCTACCTTATCTCAAGTTCGAGAGCTCATTATAGATAAGGAGTGTATACCAGTTACGCTTATTGGATAGTTTTCTTCCAATCCCGAAACTGGTGCTGGAGGAATGGAAAGAAGAAAACCAACTAGCATAAGTTTGGTATACAGGAAGGTAAGATGGAGAGACATCAAAAGGAGTTGAAGTGAAAAAAGGAAATTGCGACCACTGTCATGAGCTGGGCAATGAAAAAGGCTATATTGTGAATACCTGACTAACCCCACTAAAACATTTTTGATGTTTTGGATATCTTGTGTCTATGTTCTCTGACTCCTGGGTATATAGATATCAGATTAGAATCCCATATCTGTAGGGCGTTGTAGATGCTGAGAAGGAGCAGAGAATTGAGATTGGTTAATTTTATCCAAATGTCGGTTTTCGGAGCAATTGTTGCTATTGAGGAAAATCATCTGGTTTTGCTTAATAGCAAACTTTTGGTTTCTTTTAACCAAAAGAATGTTTTTCAATTAACAACACACGGAAATTAAGTTAGTGAACTCTAGGGACTTATACATATTGATGTATGTTGTTCGATATCCATTCGGACATGGGGTTAGCACCCGATATTCTATATTGAGAATGTGATTCTCTCTCTGATTGCTTATCCGTGGGTGCGCTCCATGATGAGTAATACTGAGTTGCCTTCTTCAATTTTAGGGATGCACTAGAAATAGATGCATATCAGTTGATATTGGTTCTACCTAAACAAGTGCTTCTGTTTCTATATGTGATATAAAACGGTGTTCATCTTAAAGTTGTTAAGATGTTGAGTTATCAGGTTTGTGATTAAAACCATAATCCGGACAAACTCGAGGCACGTTTCAATAATAGTAGTTTGTGGGTTATCCCAAGCTTTCGCGAAGGATAGCTTTTACCATTTCCAAAGATCAAAAGTGTTCTGTTCTTGACTCGTCATCTTCTTGGTTAAGGAATTTTTTGCAAAAGAAATTAGTGGGAGTATGGTAGAGCTGGAAGTGATTCCAGAACAGCAAACAGTTACTCGGTTACCGAAAGTTTAGTAGAACCCAATGCTTCAATTGACGCTGACTGACCATAGCTACTCTGCAGATTTAGTGTGGCTTCAGCCATCCGAGAGATACTTTGGTTTTCTCGTAGACTGATAAGGAAGCTTGCGTCATGTGATGATGGCCCTATTAATTATCAGTAGGATATAAGAAGTGACTTCCGACTGATGGCTGGATACCAAGTTATTTAAGTTGGACTCCATACACTACAACAAATTATTGACTTTTTTGTGTTCTCCTGAAAGGGGTAAAACCCATAAGGAGGAAGCAGATCTTTTGAGATTAGTGCAAATGGAAATGTATTAACCTAATAAGGCCAGATTTGTAGTATACATGTATTTATCAAATACCCGATGTGGATTGTGATGATACTGTTACTTCAAAGTCTGTGCTGAAGTCCATACGGATAAAATTTGCCACTGCTGTTTTCATAACTATGATATCTGCTAAGAGTATGATTATAACGTCTTTCTAAATTAGATTTAGAAGTGTACGTGTATATGACTCTACTAGAGAGTTGTCTTAGACAGTGAGAGCCGCGGACAGTGTGAAAATTGCTTGTCTATTTGTAGACCAAACCAGGTTTAGCGGAGATGGATCATCTGTTTTGATGCTATGGTCAAAGTGTTTGACTTCATCAAAATTAGAGATGAACCAGGTATTTGTAAGAAGGCTGTTGGAGGTAATGTCAGGTTTATCATACTAATGTGGATGGCATTCTTCTGATAGGAAGTGACGTTTCTATGCTACGGTTCAGTCAAATATTGGTTGTCACTGTTTCTCTTTATGGATTATAAATATATCATTGATTCTGGTGACTAGGTCTATAGAGTTGGACCTGTTAAGGGTTTTAGGATTATCCCAATTCAGGTATTATGACACCATTCTAAAGGGTTTAGAATGGACGACTCCTAGCGAGGTAATATACCCGCAGGTAATGGGGTCACTCTTTAAAATGATGTCTTTCGGGACTGATGAAGAGAAAGACACGCATGAATGACATTCGACATACTTCGGCGGTGAGGTCAATCATGCGATGTATACCAGACCAGATGATGCTTTTACAATTGGTGTAGTAAGCAGTTATTAGACCAATTCTGGAGAGACATAGGAAGAAGTGAAGAACATAAGAGATTTTCTTGGTGTATGGTAATGGCATACATCTTCGGGAGGCGATTATCGATTCCAGCTTCCGAGGTGATAAGGTTGACAGATTACCTGTCTCGAGTAATTAGTTTACCCTCTTATGAGGAGCAGTATATTGGAAGAGTTCCAAGTGGGATACTGAGGCAGTTAAGGTGCTAGATGTTGATTGTGAATTATCAGAGGATACATCTTAAGTATTTGTTTGGATAAATACGTTCATTTATGAACAAGATCCTATCAACTATCCAAATATAATTCTAAGGTAGGTATCGTTCATTTCGGGAGATAATTGATCTCTGCGAAATTGAGATTTATAGATACAGTTAGAAATATTATAGCGGATCCACTTACTGAGGTTATTTCTCGAACACAGTTTGCAAAATTGTAAGTACAGAAGTTGAGTATGCAGTAGCACATGAGGTGTGTATGCGATACCACAATAATTGGCCTTGAGTGCAAGTGGAAAGATTGTTGGATATAGTGCCCTCAAGGCAATTATTATAATTGTAGGAATACAATTACTGAATTCATGAGGACCTATATAGAGAACAATCTTACTCGAGATGATAGTGTCCTATTTGGTTTGTCTTTATCTGTCATGAGTATACGTGTTACTAGTTATTATGCATCGCTAATATATGAGATAAAGCCCATAGGATCTTTGCTTGACTACCAGGATTATGATAGGGATCATACTGGTGGGGCTTGGTAATTTATAAGCACATCCTTAAATATCCCTAGTCGTAGGAGTATCGAGGCTGGGCATCGATACTCCAGTTTAGACTAGTGTATACATTTCATGACTCTGTACGGGACGATGGCTGATCCTATAGCTATTGGTGTTTGACACCGATGATTGTATACATGTGCTCATTGGATGAGTTATACTGGACGGATTCGTCGAGAACTCCTAGTTGGTATTATACCAATGTCAGATAGCAGTTCTCTGGTGATATGAGTACAGGACAGTCTCTAGACCTGAGATCGTCAGTGTCTTGTGTGTGTTCCCACTGTATTTAGATTACTACCCTACCACGGTCTTATTGAGTCGTGCAAATAGATTTTAGTTGGGTACAGTCCCAAGCATATGGAGGCAGTGAGCGGCCGAGAGAATTCGTCACTCCCGGTATTGGGAGCGGATATCGCACTGTGCAGGACACAACTATAGCCAGAAGTCCGTGGCCACGGCAGTAGAGATAAACCGGTAAGTGTTACCAGTTGTATCTCTTTGGTTATAAGTCATCTGTCTGCACGACTTATCGGGTTATTGGGGTTTGACAGATTCCACTTTCCGATCCGGTATGCGATACTCTTTGATGAAAAGACTGGACTGTACAGTGATTCACTTATAGACTTTGTCGGGTCCGAATGAGTTCGCTCGTCGACCTGCCTTTATCTTACTCATACCTGGATAGCTGTTACATACAACTAGTACCACTGACGAGCTTGTTGGTTAATCCGAAAGAGGGTTGAAAGTGTTTGAGATTCAATCAGATGCGATCATGTATAATCTACTGCTAGCGTATTGACAGGTCTTTAGAGTCCCGCAACGAAAGTGCCTGCCCGGACAAAACGCGATGTGACGTGCGTATAAGGATACATGCATGAGTTTGATAAAATATGTGTATTGGATATATGCGTTTAATTGAACGATTGTTATACTAGCAGAATATCAAGCCAAGTGTTGACTTGATAACCGTATTAATGATGTGGTTTCTAGTATAGTGTATATGATATACGCACTATCTATAGTATATGATACTGAGAAAATATTGATGACATTTTGTGTATGTATTACATGATGTGTACGTATATGTGATACATGTACTAATACTTATTTAATATATATATATATATAATATATTAATTCCCACCATTTTATATTTTGTGTAATTTAATATAAATTTATATATGTATGTATATATATATATTAAGAGAATAATGGAGGAAAGATGCCATAGGAGAGAATTTCTTCCTATCGCGTCGAAAAAATATAACCTCTTTTGTTTTTTCCGACGATCGGCATCCATCATCTTCATCGTTATCATCTAAAATATGGGTTCACCAAATTTCATGTGATTCTACAACTTTTTCACCGTTGATTTAGCAATGTAAAAAGTTCTATTGTCGGTAAACCGTTAATTTTGAACCCACTAATTCAACGGTGAAAAGTTGTAGAATCACATGAAATTTGGTGTACCCATATTTTAGATGATAACGATTAAGATGATGGATGCCAATTGTCAGAAAAACCGAACGAGGGTATCTTTTTTCAACGCCATATGAGGAAATTCCCTCCTATGGCCTCTTTCCTCTATTATTCTCGTATATTAATGTGTGTATATATATATATATATAAATTATTTATTATACTTAATAAATGGTAGGGCCACCCTCTCTCTTGTGTGTGACAACACACATGAGAGTGGGAGAGTGACCCATGTCATAATATTATGACATGAGTGGAAAAATGAAATGAGAATTCAATTTTTTTTCACTAGCCAACATGCTCCTTCCTCTTCACATGAGCTTGAAGCTCTCTTGATTAATAGCAAGTGTTGCCATGGTGAGGGAGTGACAAAAAAAGAGTACCCATCATTCACGTTGTCTTTCTCTACGCCTGACTAGCCTCTGGTAGAAGTTTATCCGCCCGGTGACAGAGTTGGAGCCCGGGCAGCCCGCTTACAACGCGGATCATTTACGGTAAGGCGGTCGGCGTTCAGACACGTCCGGGAGCTCTAGAAGGGGTCTTCCGGGATCAGCCGGACACGCTTCAAAGGTTGCAGCACCTTTCTACTCTGTCTTTTGCTCTTTACTAGTTTTATCTATTGCAGTATTTGATGATCTTGGTGATGGGTTATGGTTATGCTTTGTAAAATTGTTTTTCAAATTTCGCCGCGGCTGTGATTGTCACAACCTTAATGGTGTTTTAAAAAGCAGTCAAGCGGGTTTCGCCGCTCCGTTTTATCCCGCTTAAGCGTTATAAAGGGTATATAACTCATAAGTGTTATAAAGGGTATATAACTATTGTTATTGAAGTAAGAATAAACAAATACCAATTAATACAACGTTCCATCTTTTCTTTTTCTTTTTTTCCACGTTTCTATCCTTCGTGCTTGACTCGATAAATCCCACGGTTGTCGAACCGATTTTGAGACACTACAAGATTTGGGTTTCAAAACTCCAAAATTTTAGGTTTATCAAATTCAAGAAGTCGAGATCTAAATTTATTTCGAGTAATTCTTGAGTTTTCTATTTCGATTTCATGTAGTTTTTGAATTTCGACCATGAAATTGCAATTCGATTTTGACTTCATCTGGTTTTGAGCTGCAATCTTTTAGATACTTTTTTTAATAATTTGGTAAGTATTTTTACTGATTTGAGCTATGATGCTTGATGCTGGGCATCGAAAAGCTTATAAGCACTATATAAGCTATTAAATTCTAAGAAAAATTTAATTTTGCATTGAATTATTTGAGCATATTTTAGCAACTAATATATTGTCCAAGTAAATTTGTTAAATTTTGGGTTAAATTTAGGCATTTGCTAGTACAAAAGCAACATAAAAATAATTAGAATGTAATGAGAATCATTATTTGTTGACAAGAAAATGAATATTGATGAAACACCACTGTTCTGATTTCTGAGCTGCTTAAGCGCTTAAGCGTTTTGGCTGCTTGACCACTCCGCTTTCTTTTCTGCTTTTAAAACATTGGACCCTAACCCCCGTCCACTTACATGAAGGGGTAAAAACCTACAAGGTCAATCCATGGTTTGCAAACTTACAACTCCAAGATAGTTTGGGTCCCGATTTCTATTGTGAGTAATAGTTACTCCCAGGAGATTTTTTATACGAAATCCCGGCTAGTTCTCATTTTAGGGTTTGAAGGAGAATTCGACAGAACAGTGGGAGCCATCATGATTAGATAAATATACCAATCTAATCTAGGTTAGAGTGCACGCTGAGTGTTTCTTTTCTCTCTCTGGCAGCGATCCTGGACCGACCTTAAACTAAGACTTATTAACCATATTGACCGACCTTTTTACAAAATCGATAGTTTTGGATTGTCTGGATTGCCCTAATCCATAACATAGTCGCATATGTCCTTACCTATCCAACTTTCCCTTCTGCTAACTCCAGAACCCTCTGTATTCGGTACAGAAATCCATATTGTTTGGAAGGCCATCGTATGGTAAGATACGAACTCGACGAAATTGTTTTAGTCCGAGAATGGCCACTGGTTCTGGATTAGATGAATTGTTCGTTTGTCTCTCCCTTCTACTTTATCTCAAGTTTGAGAGCTCCCTATATATAAGAAGTGTATACCAGTTACGCTTATTGGATAATCTTATTCCAATCCCAAAACTGGTGCTGAAGGAATGGAAAGAAGAAAACCAACTAGCATAAGTTCGGTATACAGGAAGGTAAGATGGAGAGCATAAAAAATGGTTGAAGTGAAAAAAGGAAATTGCGACCACTATCATGAGCCGAGGCAATGGAAAAGGCAATACCGTGAATACCTAACCCCATTGAAACAATTTTGATGTTTAGGATTTTTCGTGCATCTGTGTTTTGGAAAACTATTTCTCAATAAACTCTAACTCCTGAGTATATAAATCCCAGATTAGAATCCTACATATGTAGGGCGTTACAGATGCTGAGAAGGAGAAGAGAATGAATGATTTTATCCTCAATATTGGTTTTCGGAGTAATTGTTGCTATTGAAGAAAATCATTAGGTTTTGCTTAATAGCAAACTTTTGGTTTTTTAACCAAAAGAATGTTTTTCAATTAACAGCACCCGGAAATCGAGTTAGTGAATTCTAGGGATTTATACATATTGATGTATGTTGTCTGATGTCCATACGGACATAAGGTTGGTACTATGTATTCCACATCGAGAATGTGATTCTCTTAGATTGCTCATCCGCAGGTTCATTCCATGATGAGTACTGCTGATTTGCCTTCTTCAATTTTGGAGATGCGCTAGAAATATATGCATATCAATGGATATTGGTTCCACCTAAACAAGTGACTCAGTTTCTATATGTGGTATAGAATGGTGTTTATCTTAACGTTGTTAAGATGTTGGGTTATCTGGTTTATACTTAAAAACTATAATCCGGACAAACTTGATGCACGTTTCGGTAATAGCAGTTTATGGGTTATCCCAAACTTTCGCGAGGGATAACTTCTACCATTTTTCAAGATCAAAAGTGTTCTTAACTCGCCACCTCCTTGGTAAAGAAATTTCTTGCAAAAGAAATTAGTGGGAGTATGGTAGAACTGGAAGTGATTCCAGAATCGTAAACGGTTACTAAAAGTTTAGTGGAACCCGATGATCCAATTGACCCTGACCGACCATAACTATTTCGCAGATTTATTAGGTGATCTCAGCCACCCGAGAGATACTTCGATTTTCTCATAGACGATGACTAGGAGACTTGCGTCATATGATGACAATCCTACTAGTTATCAGCAGGCCAAAGGAAGTGGAGACTTCCGGAAGATGGCTGGATACCAAGTTATCCAAGTTGGACTCCATTCACTACAGTAAATTATTGACTTTGTTGTGTGCTCCTGAAAAGGGTAAAACCCACAAGGAGCAAGTAGATCTTTCTAGATCAGTGCAAATGGAAAGGTATTAATCTAATAAGGCTAGACTTGTAGTTAACATGTATTTATCAAATACACGATGTGGATTGTGATGATACTGTTCCTTCAGTGTCTGTGCTGAAGTCCATATGGTTATAACTTGTCACTGTTGTTTTCATGATTATGATATCCGGTATGAAGATGACTATAACGTCTTTTTAAATTGGATGTAGAAGTATACGTTTATATGACTATCAGAGAGTTGTTTTAGTCAGTGGGAGCAGCGGATAGTGTGTAAGTTTCTTCAGTCTATTTGTAGACTAAAGCAGGCACAGCGGAGATGGATCATCTATTTTGATGTTGCGGTCAAAGAGTTTGACTTCATCAAAATTAAAGATGAACCTGTTATTTGTAAGAAGGCGGTAGGGAGTAATGTCAGGTTCCTCATATTGATATAGATGACATAACCTTGATAGGAAGTGATGTTCCTATACTACGATTCAGTCAAATATTGGTTGTCACTATTTCTCTTTTATGGATTATAAATATATCATTGATTCTAGTGACTATGTCTATAAAGTTAGAGTTGATAATGGTTTTAGGATTATCCCAATTCAGATATAATGACACATTCTAAAGTGGATTAGAATGGAGGACTCTGAGTGAGGTAATGTACCCATGGGTAATGGGGTCACTCTCTAAAATGATGTCTTTAGGGACTGATGGAGAGAGACTCGCATGAATGACATTCGACATGTTTCGGCAGTGAGGTCAAACATGCGATGTATACCAGACCAGATACTTTTACACTTGGTGTAGTAAGCAGATATTAGTCCAATCTTGAAGAGACATAGGAAGAAGTGAATAACATATGGAATATTCTTGGTGTATGTTAATGGCTACCTCTTTCGGAAGGCAATTACCGATTTCATCTTTTGAGGTGACAAGGATGACATGATATCTATCGCGAGTTATTAGTTTACCCTCTTATGTGGAGTAATATATTGAAAGAGTTCCAAGCGGATTACTGAGGTATTCAAGGCGGTAGATGCTGAATGTGAATTAGCAGAGAATACATCCTAAGTACTTGTTTGGATAAATATGTTCATTTGTGAACAAGGTCCCATCAGCTATCCGAATAAAATTCTAAGATAGGTATCGCTCATTTCGGGAGATAGTTGATCTCCACGAAGTTGAGATTCAGAGAGATACAGTTAGAAATATTATAGCGGATTCACTTACTGAGGCTATTTTTTGAACACAGTTTGCGAAATTGTTAGTACATAAGTTGAGTATGCTACACATGAGATGTGTGTATGCGATACCGCAATAATTGGGCTTAAGTGCAAGTGGGAGATTGTTGGATATGGGTGCTCTTAAGGCAATTATCGTAATTGGAGGAATGCAATTACTGAATTCATGAGGATCTATACAAAGAACAATCTTACTCAAGATGATAGTATTTTATCTGGTTTGTCTTTATCCATCATGAGTATACGTGTTACTAGTTATCACGTATCGCTAATACATAAGATAAACCCCATGAGATATTTGCTTAACTACCAGGATTATGATAGGGAACATACTAATGGGGCCTGGTAGTTTATAAGCACATACTTAAATGTCGCTGATCATAGGAGTATCGAGAATGAGTATCGGTACTCCAGTTTAGACTAGTGTATACGTTTCATCACCTAGAACGGAGCGATGGTGGATCCCATAGCCATTGGTGTTGGACACCGATAATTGTATATAGGTGCTCGTTGGATGAGTTACACTGGACGGACTCGTCGAGAACTCATAGATGGTATTATACCAATGTCAGATAGCAGTTCTCCGGTGACATGAGTACGGGGTAGTCCCTAGACCTGAAATCGCCACAGTGTCTTGTGTATGTTCCTACTGTATTTAAATTACTATCCTACCACGGCTCTACTGAGTCGTGTAAACAGGTTTTAGTTTGGTACAGCCCCGATATCGTCACTCTCGGTATTGGGAGTCGATATCGTATTGTGCAGGACACGACTATAACCAAAAGGCCGTGGCCACGGCAGTAGAGATAACTGGTAAGTGTTAACCGGTTGTATCTATTTGGTTATGAGTTCTCTGTCAGCACAACTTATCGGGTTGGGCGTCTGACAGATTCCACCCCCAGACCCGGTATGCGATACTCTTTGACGAAGAGATTGGACTGTACTGTGACTGTCATTTATAGATTTTATCGGGTCTGGATGAGTTCGCTTGTCGACCTCCTTTATTTTGCTCATACCTGAATAGCCGCTACGTATAGCTAATGCCATTGACGAGCTTGTAGGTTAATCTGAAAGAGGGTTGAATCTGAAAGTGTTTCAGATTCAATCGATACAATCTTATATAATCTACTGCCAGCATATTGACAGGTCTTTAGACTCGCGCAACGGAAGTGCTGCCTGGGAAAAATGCGATGTGACGTGCATATAAGGATATAAGTGCATGAGTTTGATAAAACATGTATATTGAATATACGCGTTTATTCGGGCGACTGTTATACTGGCTGGTTTAAAAACCGGAATATCAAATCAAGTATTGATTTGATAACCGTATAGATGATGTGGTTTCCAGTATAGTGTATATGATACACTCACTCTTTACAGTATATCATATATGATACTGAGAAAATATTGATGGCATTGTGTATGTGATACATGATGTGTATGTGTACATGTACTAATACTTATTTAATCTATGTATATATATTTATATATGTATCTATAAATTAATATGCATTTATATATGTATGTATAAATTAATATATTGATGTATATATATTATATTATTTATTATACTTAATAAATGGTAGGGCCCACCCCCTTGCTTGTGTATGTGACATCACACATGAGAGAGAGAGTGGAAGAGTGACTCATGTCATATAATTATGACATGGGTGGAAAAAAGGAATTAATAATTTTCATTATTTTTCAAAGCCATCATACTTCTTTCTCTTCACAAGAGCTTGAGCTCTCTTGATAATGGATAGTGTTGCCATGGTGAGGGGGTGACAAAAAGAGAGTATCCATCGTTCACGTCTCCCTCTACGCCTAATTAGCCTTCGGAGGAAGTTTCTCCGTCCGATGACGGAGTTGGAGTTCGGGCAACCCGTTTTCAACACGGATCATCTACGGCGTAGACGCGTCCAGAAGCTCACAGAGTTTAGAAAGGATCTTTCAGGATTAGCCGGACACGCTACAAAGGTTGTAGCTCTCTTGACTTTTCTCTTTCCTCTTTTCTAGTTTGCACATTGTATTGTATTTGATGATCTTGGTGATGGATTGAGGTTATGCTTTGTAAAATTGTTGTTTTTCAAATTCCGCCGCGGCTATGATTGTCACAACCCTAACCCCCCGTCCACTTATGAGATTTTTAATTAAATTCGGGCAAATTAAAATATTGGTTTGAAAAAAATTTACTAATTACTAGATGTGAAAATTAAGTAAATTAAAAGACTTTAGAAAAAGATTAGATAAAAGAAATATACGTAGGGTATTGAATCCCCTAGGCTTGTTCATAGATTAATAAATCACCATGTTTTCTCAATTCTTACCATCCTAAAACAATTATAGATCTATGTTGAAAGAATATATTGGTTGTATATCGCAATGATTTATCAAACCTTAGGAAACATAAACTATACGATCTTCAATGTAATTTATCAAACAGATCAATTTCCATAATTATTTTAGAATATAAATTCTATCTACTGTAGCATTACTCTAGTCTGTACCTTCCCTCTAAATAGATCACTACATATCATCATAGAGATCTAACTAAGTTTATCGGTTAGGAAGGAGTAACCTAAAAATAAATAAATCAAAGCTAAATAGTTTTAATGCTCTTGTTCTCTACTTTTCCTAAAATTATTCATATGGTTGTCATGGACAAGTCCAACCTAGCTTATCAGTAGGGATTTTCCTAAGAAAAGATTTACGCTATTAGATATGTATTAAACACAGAGAGAAAACGAAAGCAATTATAATTAATCCACGACAAACCTAGGTTCATCAACTTAGGTATTTTACGATTAGCTATGCATAATTAAATTGAAAACAACGCAATAATAAAAAGGGAAATTCATTGCATTAAATAAAAAGATAAATAAATTCAGAATTAAACCTACAATTTTGCTCGGCCGTCAAACAAAGAAAAAGAAAAGAAAAACCCTAAACAACGAAGAGAAACGGCGAGAGAGAAAGAAACACGAATATGTAGCTATATATAGGGTTTTAAACCGAGACCAAATTACATAAAATAATATTTAATTAAATATTGTGTGCTGGAAAAATCTCAAAGGCATCTGCCTTTATTGGGCCGCGGAAATGCGGGTTTGGGCGCAAAAATGCGGTTCAATCGAATCCGTTTGGGTCAGGTCTTTTCCAGTTGACTTGATCTTTTGTTTTGGTTGGCCTTTACCCTTGATTGGTCTTTAAACTTGTTCCGTTTGCATCTGCTCCTTTATATTGACTTGATTTGTAGCGTTAAAAGCACACATTTTCTTCTTTTCCTTTATTTTCGCAATTAAGCCCTTGAAACCTGCACACAAGCAAAATACACCTCGAGTGGCATTAAATATGTATAAAATGAGATAAATAGGGTTAAAAATATGCAATAAATTACACTGATCACCTTCACTGGCCAATAGTTTCTCCATGAAACTCATTGGCTTTATGTGGTTCTTTACAGCTGAATGCATTCCCCAAGGGAATATGCTGTTTTTCTTAGAGTATCTCATAATCCAGAAGAATTTCTAGATCTTTGCTTTGCTGTACAGTCTAACAAAACCGATGAGCTATGATATCTTATATAATTGTTTGCTTTCTAGGATTTATTGTAAGCTTATGTGATATCAATAGTTTGCTATTTTGCTTGGCCCATGTTGAATGGTAGAACAATTGTTGTCTCACCATTCAGCAGGTTAAGCTTTTAGGTATAGTGGTTGCCAGCATATCACAGCCTCTTTGGTACTCTAAACCTCCCACCAAGTTGAGCGTCTGTATTAAGGCCAGAACCGTTCTTTTTAGCATACATTTTCTTGATCCCTTATTAAGTGAGCAGTCAGCTGAATGTTGCTCCTTAGTGGTTTTCTTACCTTTTTGTTTAATCTTTTGTGCTTGGAGAGCCTACGATTTGTTGCCTAGCTGTCAGTCTGTATAGACAGCCTAATTTTGATGGGAAAAATCCTTGCGCATTATAGACCTTATCTACGGACTTCTAGTGATATCAAATTTACTCAGTTTCTTCTTAACTATGATATTAGATACAAAATTTATACATAGATAGACCTTATCTACGGACTTCTAGTGATATCAAATTTACTCAGTTTCTTCTTAACTATGATATTAGATACAAAATTTATACATAGATTTGTTATCTGAATTGCGTTGATTCAGCTGGCAACTATTCTACCAAATAATTCAAAACTTTGTCTATATTTTGACTTTTGTATGACTTCCATTTGCAGGCTCAAACTATGCAGATGATGTATGAAATTATTGCACAGGAGCTCGCAACTACGAATATGGAGGACGCACATCCACAAGATTATCTGAACTTCTACTGCCTTGGAAATCGTGAAGAACCGCCCAAGGATACCTCACAGCCAACAGATCAACCTTCAGAGAAAAGTGCAGCGGTACTTTACATGATAATACAATCCTGTGCAATGATTATTTATTTCTATAGTGTCATATTTGATGTATCCTTGTAGTAGATACTGCTGTAACACGGACCAATTGGGTATAGCTATGCGGTAAGAATTTTCTTTCCAAAGTGTGAGGTCACATGTTTGATTCCTGAAAGGGTTGCATCCAAAAATATACGCGTGCGCTGTAACGCTGGTAAATCCTTGTTGCTGGTAAGATGCATGGGGTATCACTCTTGGACTCATGTTTACCCTGTCTGGATAGCCTTTGGCTATCCTTTATTTTAAAAAGAACAGCAATAACACATCATCATCATCATTATCATTTTAGTCTTTTCTGATAAAATTGGTCTTATGTGGATATCGACTCAAAATTCTTGAATCAAGGAAACAAATTAACTGCCATTTAGAATAGGTGCCAACCTGATGTCATTGTTGTGGTTCTGCTTTTGATTTGTTTGTTGTGCAGCTCCTTTATAAGACAAGTGCGGAAAGAGAGTTAAACCTTGAGAATCTTGTGGATAAGAGGACCATTGTATTCTGGTTCTAAATTTTATTAAGGCTCATGCTATTAACAAGCAACCCACTGAACTCTCTTGGTCCAAGAAAGAGACCTGACAAAGAGGGGAAGGTGATGTAATTTGCTTTAGGAGGTTACCTCTGAAGTCAATAACATAAGCCAAAAAGCAATTTGAATTACATTTGACAGTGCTACCTATTCTATTACCTTGCATTAGCAACTCATGCTTCTTTTCTTCATAAATTAAGTTAACCACCATTGAGTTCAAGTTATATAAGTAGCAAATTTAGGACATCCATTCTGATGTTCTTAGGTTAAGATGCTCTAATTTCTATATGCATACCAAACAATTCTAATTTCAGAAATATCAAGTGTTAGCAAAGAACCACTATGATAAAGATGTTCTAAGTTGTTAGTAGAACGTGACATGATTCATTTAAGCGTAGAACTACAGTCTAATTAACGATTTTAAAATTGTTTTACTTGCACCAATTTTTTATTTATTCTGCAACTACCAGTTTGCACATTTTATGTAAAAGCACAAATAAGACTGCTTTTGCCTGTGACTCATTCGTAAGTGCGATTGGAACTGTTGTCTGTGCAGTGATTATTTTTCAATCATTGTAGTAAAGCATAAGAAGGCTGCCATTCAGATGATAAGCAACTTTTTATCAGATAATATATAAATCCAATATGTATTTGTTAAGTTCCTGTCCTGTGTGATAGCAAGTTCTGCAATTTTCTTCCTCCATCTGCACTGATACCTTTGTCAAAATCTGTTAGTTCACTCTTGGACTCTTCACCTTTGCACTACTTTAATAGTCTAGCTGTTCAGAGTATTATTTCATGGAAACTCAGTAACTAACAATCTGCTTGGCCTTTCCTATTTTCTATTATGCTAGACAAGCGGTTCTGATCTTTATAAATACTGTCAGGAATATAAGAATATCAATGACATCTAAAATTTGAAAGTTAAACGCATGCAGGCTTTGTCCCAGAAATTTCGGCGGTTTATGATTTATGTTCATGCTAAGGGTATGGTAGTGGATGATGAATATGTTATTATTGGTTCTGCCAATATCAACCAAAGATCTTTAGCAGGTAATAGAGATACTGAAATTGCAATGGGTGGATATCAGCCTCATCACACATGGGCTGAGAAGACGACACATCCACATGGACAGGTTAGTCGCCTTTCCTTTTCAAGTTGAACCTCCTTCAAAGCTTGTATAACCATCAGCAGGAAACTTTTGATCCATCAACTTCCATTTGTCTTGGCACAAATTATTAGTTACATCCAATCCATCTGCATGAATAGATTTTGATGTCATGTACAAATTAAGATTTCGAAGTTGGACATATTGCAGCGACACCACGTATGCAGCTTAATATAAATGTGCACACAAAAGCACATACCTATCCGTATAACACAAACATGAGGATGGTGTTCCCTCTTATGTTAAGAAGTTCCTTTTGTTCTACAATGTACTGAAATCAGGAGGTATGGTAGCCAACTCAAACGGCTTTTGCATACATTACAAATAATAAAATTTTAAGTTGATCATACCTAAAAAATAAGAGACCAAAGTTAGAAAATGGAATTACTTCTTTTTATATTTGGTGAATTTAAGTTTGCAGGTATCGATAGTCCTCCTTCAATTGCTTTATTGTACGTATGATGTCCCTTAATTATTCATTATTTCTTGTATCGGTTCACACATATAATACAGACAATAAGATCTTGAGTTGATCATACCTGTAAAAGTTATGAACGAACTTCAGAATGGTATTACTTTTTTCATTTTTAATATTGGTGAGATTTAAAGCTTCCAAGTACCTAATGCTCCATGGATTATTTCATTGCAGGTGTATGGATACAGGATGTCTCTATGGGCAGAGCACCTAGGTTTAGTTGACAACCGCTTCAAACAGCCAAACAACTTAGAATGCGTAAGGTTTGTGAACAAGTTAGCAGATGAGAATTGGATAAATTTCACCTCAGAGGAAGTGAGGCCCTTAACGGGTCACCTCCTCAAATACCCAGTAAAGGTCGAAGCTAACGGCAAAGTGCACCCCATCCCGGGTCAAGAGAGTTTCCCCGATGTTGGTGGTAAAATACTCGGATCGCCTACTTCTCTTCCTGATACCCTGACCA
Organism: Agapanthus africanus; assembly: GCA_030015575.1. Taxonomy (NCBI): domain Eukaryota; kingdom Viridiplantae; phylum Streptophyta; class Magnoliopsida; order Asparagales; family Amaryllidaceae; genus Agapanthus; species Agapanthus africanus. The sequence goes on from JASDDO010000019.1 coordinate 51,344,967, forward strand.
TGTAGGTTTGTTAATTTTTACGTACTTGTGCCAAAACAGTTGTAAGAAAATATTTTTATTATAGGTTTTGTTTTTCTCTGTATGTATTTGTCCTGCGCTGACCCTCGTTGTAGTCTCGAATTCCGTCAGCATAAGCTACTGATGTTGTCTGTTGTTGAAAAGTTCCGTGGGCATGTTGAGGCAGAGTCCTGGAAACTGATTTGTCTGTTGCTGAAAAGTTCCGTGGGCATGTTGAGGCAGATGGAGGCAAATAGTTCTGTGTTGCGTCAAATATTATTTATTTTAAATATTAGAATTTATTTATTTTAAATTTTGAAGATGACAAAAAAAAAGATACAGGAATGTGGACAATCAGATCAGTGAATATGAAATCTGTACTGTTTTTGGTGATGCTTTCAATTGCATTTTGTTTCCAGTGTTATCGGATTCCTATCGTACTACCATTTTGCATGTGCAATGTGCATATATATATATATTTAGATATACGTATAAAAGTAGAAGTACAAAATACATATTTATAATTTATTCTGTAACTTCAATGTTAGATATCTAATTTTCATTAAAAGAAGTAAAAAAGTGTCATGACTTGCCATTAGCATGCTATTTTTTCTCCATTCCAAATTCTATTTTTGGTGAAATTTAATATATTTATAATACTATGCATTAATTTTTTGAAACAATTTTTCAAATACATGGTAGCTAATATAATTATTTCTCAAGCAACAGAATCTACATACCATCCTTGAAATGTGAGCTGCTTTGCTGGGCTTTCAAGGAAACTAGTATTTGGGAATAAGGTATAAAAGTAATTCTATGTATTCAAGAGGCTGAGTTTGGCATATTTTGGAGCTTGAACGCTATGGAGAAATTTTCTCCATTTTTTGAATATTTTAAAAAGAGGAGAAACTTTTTGTGTTGCCCCTTGTGTTAGTAGTAGAGATGGACTTCGATATAGCCTTTGCTTCCCTATTTGGTTTGATGCGCAGTTGAGGCTTTACATGCTGCTTCAGTTTGGTCTTTTGTTCTGCACCATGTTCTCAATGCCTTGATGCTTGCCATCCACTTGACCATTTTATTACTTTGTGTGCAAACTAGAAAGTGCAAAAATACATTCAATGCACAACAAAAGATGTCTCTGTACACATACTGGACTTCATGGAAATCCCGTTGTGCTAAGCTACTTGGAAGCGCTCAGTCTCCACAGCTACAACAACAACAAATACGATCAGCCGTCCATTCAGACTTGCTTAATATGGCTACGACCGCTAGATTGCTTTTCGAGAAACATTTCTTCTTCAATTCATTTACGGTGCTATAATCGCAAGTGTTTGTATTCTCTCACCTTTTCCTCTTTAGATCTTGTTACTTGTCCCAGAGCATTGTCGATACATGCACGTGCTTATCGATGTACCCTCTTGGACGGTTAGGTTAGTAGTTGGGTTTTTTCTCTCTAGAATGGGAAAAAAAATACATTCAATGCTGCTGCGATGTCCTGAATTAATCAGCAGTATGTTTGTGAGCCAATGCATAAGCTGCATGATTGAACATTAAGCCAAATGACTGAAATTGATTATCTTATGCAATACATACAACACCAGCTGGCTGGCTTTCAGTAGCAATGTTCAGTCTAAAGAAATAAAGGTCCCTTCAGAAGCAGGGTGCATGATCGAAGATTGATCGGTGAGGCCTTAATGTTATCTGAGAGTGCTGTTCGTCATGCGAAAAAAAGTTCTAATGCCATACTCCCTTTACCATTCCATGCAAGTTTCGAAAAGCAAGTTCATGGACATGGTATGCTCATTGCTCACTGATCTCAGCAGAGAAGCAAGGCGTGAATACTTTGATGAGCAATCAAACTTTTTATCGTGGATAACGCAATATACTACTCATCAATCTCGGTGGAATAGACATGGAACCAGCGTCTACAAACGCTTAGATACCATACTGCAAGAAGAAATCAATTCACCAAACCTCCACTGGAAAAGCTAACAAACAATAAATAATGGGGTAGAAACTATCAGGCATCAGAAATATGGACCACGGTCACCCACTCTATGAATAGTAGCCTTTGGATTCCCCTTTTAACCCCACACAATTATGGACCCTCCCGTGCCCCATTTTACACGGATCATCGGATTCACATTGTGGGGAGTGGGGGTGGGGAACAACAGAGCATGGGATCATGATCCCAAAAAGTCGCCCAATATGAATAAAATTCAAAATACATGTTACAACTTTGATCACTTAGATATCTCAGATGTAAACATGCTATCAGCTCACGAAAATATTTTAGGGAGCGCTACAAATATTTCAATAACTTCATGATTCAGATGCATGAAATTGCTAGTCAACAAGTGAAACAACCCTAGCAGTACATCATGCTAATGCTAACCGGTTGCAATAAGCACACAGAAAGTACATTATATGTTAGAGAAACCAAGCATGATATTTGATAATTACTACAAACATGTTCAGCGTACTCTTATTTTATGTACTCTTATTTTATGCAACTTCCACTAAATTTTGTTGGGGGAAAAAGAAGAGGAAAGAAAAGTTGCAAATTAAACCCACAAACAACAGAAAGCTAATTTAAAGTAAAAAAGAAAATAGTGTTTGGGGGGGGGGGGGGGGGAGGGGATGAATAGAGAAATAACGCCTTGAGAAACATTAACCACTGACAACAAACTTGTCCAAACTAAACGGTCAGTGCCTTGTAGACTAACGGACCATTGCATTGTCAGGAGATTGGGGCAGAATTAAAACATGGAAATAGACGCGGGGGGGGGGGGGGGGGGGATCGCACATCAAAATTTTTGGAACTAGGTCATCGAACGAATTTAACTGTACAGTTCAAGATTGAACCTCAAAGACAAAGGATGAGTTCTTCCCGTGATAACGAGCTTAGGTACGGTATTTTTATTTTCAATGCCCTCGTCTTAGAACCGAAAGGAATCCACCTGATGACTTGTCCTTGCGATGCACATTCAGCTCATCTCCTACCTGCTTAAAAATATTTGCTCGTAATGATAATAAGGGTTAATTGCACAAAACTCCCTGTAGTTTACCCTGTTATAGCACATAAACAGATGGAAGATATAAAAGGGAAGAGATGATGACATGCTCAAATTCCGGGGGAAAAGCAAACGGGAAAGCTTAGGATTAGAAAAAATAGTTTTGAGCTAATTTTTCAGACCCAAAGGAATGGGGCATTTTGGGTGGGTTTATTCTTCCTATGGAATTACTCATAGAATACCTATCCAAACAAGCAATTCCGCCGAATTGCTCTAATCCGGAGTAAAAATGTAATCCAGGTTTTTTAATCCAACAATCAGTTAGTTGACAAAAACCCTCTTAAACAACATTAACAAGTTCTAGAGTTTAATTACACAATCATTTGGTTTAAACTAGTTTTTCGTTTTTGGGCACCACATATGCTTGACATTATGGAGAAAGATTTGAGGTCTACTAGTATCTACTATTGCAGTAGATTATAATGCAAAAGGAAGAGGTATTTTAATTTTGAAATATTGCTCACGTAGCTTTACCATTCTTCAAGAAAAATCAATACAAAATATTAAAAAATCCAATCCAGATTCATAACCGCATCTAACTCCATCACTCAATAGTAAAAAAAAAAACCAACCCCATCACTTAAAACTACCTAGGCTATAATATAGTTTTTAATGTAAGTAAAAAAAAAATAAAGTCATTGAAAATTGACATATACGTGCGACGTGCAAATTACCAGGCTACTACTATTGTGCAAAAGGGGGTATTTTTATTTTGAAATTAATCGTCGATGCGGTGTCCCCATTCTTTAAGAAAAATCGATAGAAAAACAAAAAAATCCAACCAAAATTCATAACCACAACAAACCCCATCACTTTAAACTAGTTGGTCTATATTAATCTTTTTAATGAAAAATTAAAAAACACAAATAAAGTCATTGAAATTTGACATATATGTGCATCGCACGTGCAAATTACTAGTTACTAATAATGTTAGAATTTTTAAAACTATTCTTGGTAGAGAGATTTTATGGATTTGAAAAGATTTGTGTTAGGTTAGAAATAACTACTTTAAATGTTATTTTCTCCTCGAAATTATGAGAGTATTACTTCACACGTTTCATGACGAGAATCAAATCACAAATTTAATTTGAGGCCCCCTCTTCCTCTGAATTGAAATAGCAGAGATGTGAATTGGACGGTTTTGAGGAGTATTTGCATTAATAAATCACCTGAGGTATAAGTGCTGCACGGGGTAAATTACAGGGCATTATGTGCAATTATCCCTCATAATAAGCAGGCATATTGAGAATGTTGCAATCAGCAAATAAAAGAAATAGGCATCATTGTACCTCCTTGGCAATAAGTTGGAGGATTTGTAAAATTTCGGAGAAGTCTGGCCTTTGAGCAGGGTCTTGCTGCCAGCACCTTCCAAGAAGTTCGCAGAGCTTAGGATGAATGTTCTTCGGAATGGTCGGTCTTAGACCCTGAACACAGCAAAAATTTAGCAATATGCTCAAAAGGAATGTCATAATGGCAATTAGACAAATTATATTGACTTTTTTAGCAATATAAATGAAGCTAATGATGTCATGATGATGCGCAGGCAAATCTTAGTGAGACAAAGATCTACAATCTGACAGGGAACCCAATGTGAATGAGATGTAGTTAATTACGAGGTGCAAGTCTTGTCCTAGCGCTCAAATCCAACATTTGATTAATCGAGAATAAAAAATAATGTAAAAATTGCAAACCAAGTATTTGCTTCTAATTCTAGAACTACAAAGAGTCGGCTTGATGTAAATCAAGAAAGCCTGGGAGGCAAAATGGCTTAAACATATTAGATTTGAATTTTGAGCATATTCAATGTATAGATCCTCTTTAGTAATGACCTGTGACCACCTTTGACATGTTAGTCACTACTACTGTGGCAAAGTCCATAAAGGAATGGTTCTTCAGATATTGATATAGTTTGTAGGCATGATGTCTTAAGACTTTTTGTACAACAAAAGTTGAAGCCAAAATAATGATTTCAATTGGTTAATAAAGTTGAGATGCAAAGAGATAGGGAAGGCTAATATTGAAATTTAAATGGTTGCTAAGATTCAAAGAGATAGGGAACTCGATGACTGGGACAAGGGTATTGATCAAGCAACATTACTCGCAAGTGGGTCGGTTACGTTTTGGGTAACCTCATGAATTTAATTAACCAAATTTGACCAGACCCATGAATTTAATAAATTTAGCATTTAAATTTATTAGCTTGACCCACCCGATATCCAACCAGGTGTCACCCATTGTCAGCGCTAGCTCATACTAAGAAAGAAATATGGTCTAGGAAGATAAATTGATTGTTTAGAGTTTTATAATTAAAAATTTTCCTTTGAATTTCTCCAAGCAAAATCAAACTTTTTAATACAGGGCAGCAAAAGACGCATTAAAACGTTACTGCAAATAAACTACTCCAGCCAATGTAAACAGATTTGCTTTTTCCCCACTCTTTTGCTAACCATATAAGAAGAAAATTTATTGTTCTGCAGGTTTAAAAATGATTGATAAATATGCATTTGAGGTAAAGTATTAATAGATCCAATGCTCAAACCATGCAATAAGATATAATCCAGTTGGGGAATTATGTACCTTTTGCACAACGCCAACCGCCGCTTGTAATGGTGTAAGGTATTCATAAGGGAGCTGAGTAGAAATGGAAGAAAACTTGCATTTCAGTAACATAGAGAAGTGCAGCCTTTACACACTGTTATAATCCCAATAAAATAATGAGATTACCTTTGCCGTAAGCAGTTCCCATAAAACGACACCAAAACTGAAGACATCAGCCTTGTGGTCATAAGGCTTGTGTTCAATTATCTACAGTATGAATATACATTGGTTACAACTTTTCTCTATGTTAAGAGTTGTTTGATAAAAAAAGGCCAACCACTGCAATGCAGGAAATTAAACAGAAAATATTATCCCCTAAATGGCAAAAATGGTAATACAAACACCTGCCATTTTTGGGAATGAAACAATGTGGCAATGAATGACATTTGAAAATGGAACAGAGCCATAATGAATGGATTCCCAAATATATCAAAATATGAAGTTAGAAGTACTATTCAATGCATCAAAAAATTATAGAGAAAATTATGCCTATGGGTACTTAAGATGCTTCCTAGTGATTATCATCATAAAATTATGTCTGATAATGGTGAGAAAATCTTCTCAATGATATAGTGCAGAACATAATTAGTTGAGCACTTTGGCTCTGACCAACAAAGGATTTAGCTAGAGGAGCCAGATGACTAGCAAAGCATCTAGTCCTTGCGATTTCCAACTTAGAGGTGAAGGGTTATGGGAGCGCCCCGGCCATCGAACCGTGGCCAAATGCGGAAAAAAAATTTTCTAAAACCCGGCGCTACAATTACCCGATTTCCATGATCGAAACCATTAACCCTAAAACTAGCAAACCAATCACAAAGAGATAGAATGGTTATACCTAATGAACCAAGTCCTTCGGGTCTTCAACCATTTCCAAGCTCCTAGTGATGCGGATCGACTTTGGTCGCCGGTCTTCCTTCATCTCCGATGATCCACCCGAGGAAAACGGCACAAGCTCCAGGTTCGCCAAGCGGACCAACCGACCATCCAAGATACCTAGTAGTGGAGAGTGGGAGTGTAGAATAGTGTCACCATATTTTTCTCTCATACTCAAAGCTCATAGAGCAACCATAGAAATGGGGAGGTGATGATCAAAGGCATGAGCTAAAAATGGCTAAGTGTTTTTGGTGTGAGCATGAGAGTGAGCTAGAGAGAGCCTCAAGTGAATCAAAAAAAAGCAAGAAAAACCCCACACCAAGAAGTGGCCGGCCCTCTCTCTCCTCCCTCCAAAAATGCACACCAAAAATACTTTTCCAATTAACAATAAACAAATAAGACCATACCAATCTCTACATGCCCAAAACCCATGCTTTGACCCAAATCAACTTTCCACCTCATTATGAAACAAATGATTTTCTTAAAAAGGAAAATCAATAATGAGGTGGCAAATCTTCTAGAAGTCATTCCGTACAAATACGAAATACTTCCCGGTATATGCATCGAAATACACATACGCGTCTTCGTACGAAAATACGAATAGCCAAAGAGAGAAAATAAATAGTGAGCAATAATACTAGAATACATATATATAAATACATATGTAAATTATCAAATCAAAACTTGATTTAACAATCTGGCTTAATCCTAAACCGCTAGTATTATCAACCGTCCGATTAAAATCTGTGCAGCCTGTGCACATATTCAATCGGACACCTGTATGTATCAACATACGGCAACTACACCATATCGCCTGAACCATGAAAACCCTTGTGTGGGACTCTAAAGACTCGTCAATACGCTGGCAGTGGGTTTAACCACAAGCACGTCAGCTGCACTAACTGTATGTAACGGCTACCCAGGTATTGAGCGAAAAGAAGCCCGACGAGCAAACTCATCCGAACCCCTACTGAGCCTGTCAGTGACAATATCCGTACAGTCCGGTCTGTTCGTCTAAGAGTATCGCATATCGAGTCGGGGGGTGGATAAAATCAGACCCCTAACAACGCGATAATTCGTGTCGGTATGAAACCCATCACTACCTGAGAAACTATCGATTCTGGATCAGTAATTCTCACATACCTCGGCCGAGGATTTTTAGTGATGGCCACCCGTGCACCGCGCGACATCAACCCCCAATACCGGAAGAGACGAATCCCCGACGATCCGTTCACTGCCTCCATATGGCTCGGGACTGTACCCAACTAAAACCTGTTTGCACGACTCCTTTGAGCCGTGGTAGGGTAGTAATCAAAGCACAGTGGGAACTCACACGAGACAAATGACGATCTCAGGTCGACAGACTAACCTATACACATGTCACCAGGGAACTGCTATCTGACTATAGGTATAATACCAAGTAGCATGTTCCCGGCGAGTCCGTCCAGTGTACTCATAACCCAATGAGCACCTGTATACTATCTTAGGTGAACAACTGACACCAATGGCTTTTGAGACCGGCCACCGCCCCTCGTCAGGGTCTAGATAAGTATACACCAGTCTACACTGGAGTATTGATGCCCAGTCTCGATACTCCCACGACTAGGGACATTTAAGAATGTGCTTATAGACCCCAGCTCCCACGTATGTGATCGCCATCACAATGCTGGCAGTCAAGCAAGAATCCTATGGGCTTTATCAACATATGATGATAAAGACAAACCAGATAGCATACTATCATCTCGAGTAAGACTGTTTTATCGGTATAGGTCATCGCTCAATCATCATGATCACATACCTGCGACTATGATAATTGCCTTGAGGGCACTATAGCCAACAATCTCCCACTTGCACTTAAGGCTAATTTATTGCGATGTCGCATACTCACAGCCCGTGTGATACCGAACACCCAACTTCTCTACTAATCAGTTTCACAAACCTTGTTTGTAAAACTATTGCGTTCGAGAAATAGCCTCAGTGAGTGGATCCGCTCCAGTGTTTCTCTCTATGTCTCTTTATCTCAAATTCGCGGAGAAAACTATCTCCCGAAATGAGCAATACCCGTCTTAGAATATGTCTGGATATCTGATAGGACCCAGTTCACAAAAGAACTCCAAATCCAGCAAACTTCTTAGACTGTATCGTCTACTGAACTCAATCGGTACACTGCGCCATACCATCCTCAGTATCCGCTTGGACCACCTGTCCAAACTACTGCCCCTCGTCAGAGGGAAAACTATAACTCTGACAGTCACTCTGTCATCCATGTCATCTTGGAAGCCTGGAATGATAACCGTCTCTCAAAGGAGGCCGCAGTTATCAAATCCCTGAAACATCCACTTATGTTTATAAACTGCTTCCATTCGTTTTTCTCTAAGATTGGATTAATATATCAACTTATTACATCTAGTGCAAAAACAACATCTGGTGTAGTACTTGACATGTCACGATTGACTCAATTGCCTAAGCAAGTGATATATCAATCATGCACATCCTTCTCTGTTTAGTCTGTAAGACACCTTTAAAGAGGGTGACTCCTTCACCTGCAGGTTCACCACCATGCTAGGAGTAGTCCATTCTAAAATACTTTTAGAATACTGTCTAAATATCCAGATTGGGACACTACCCAAATCCAGATCTAAAACCATAGATCTAGTAACCAGAAATGCCTGATATAATATCCATATCCTATATGGAGAAAACACTGTGTGACAACCACAGTACAACCGATCGTAGTATAGGAATTTCACTTTCTATAAAGTGCATGTCATCCTGAATACCAGGATACACACCCTACTACCTTCTTACCAGATCCATCCCCTATTCTGATGAAGTCAAAATCCATGACTGTCACATCAAAAATAGATGATCTTTCTCCGATATATCTACTTTAATCTATAAATAGACATAAGCTACTTGTCCACTACACTTCCGCTGCTCCCACTGATTATGACAACCCTCTGGCAGAACCATATACACGTGTGCTTCTAAAGCTAGTTTAGAATGACGCTATATTCATCCTCCTGCCGGGTCTCATGGTCTGGAACAACAGTAGTGTCAAGTCTGGGTAAACAAGAACCTCCCTGTCACCCTTCTTGAGGATACCAAAATACCTCTCGAGTGCCTGAGGTTACCCACCATATCTGCGGAGCGGCTAATGAAATGTCAATCCTGATTAAGTCTTTAAGTCCTATTAAATTTTCCGTAATTGTTTGTAGTTCTGGAATCACTTCCAGTTCTACAATACTCCCACTACCGTTTTTCTGAAAAGATCCATTTTACTAAAACTGTGGCGAGTCAAGAACAATATCACTATTGATCTTCAGATGGTAGAAAATTAACCCTCGTCAAAACCCGGGATAACCCACAAACAGCCATTACTGAAACGTGCGCTGAGTTTATCCGGATTCTGGTTTTAAGCATCAGCCGGACGACTCCCTATACCTTAGTATCGTTAAGATATAAATTGATTCTATATATATCTAATATAGAAACAATGGCACTAATTCAATTGGAACCAGATTCAAATCATGCAGCTGTCTCCAGTGCATGTCAACTAAATGGAGAGAGGCCGATCAGCATTACTCAACTTAGAAGTGCGTCCAATTATGAGTAACCTGAAAGAGAAAAAAGTTTCTCAAAACCATTACTATCAACTGAATACCTTATACAAGTATCTACATCTTCGATCACCTTGAAGAATCCCGATACTTGCAACACCTGGTTCTCTACTTTATTCTTTTACCTATAACTTCTCAAAACTTAGACTTTGTATTTCTACGAAACACGTGTCTAAAAATGGAGAAGTCACAAGTAAACAGAATATAGTTAGAGTACCAACTCCTCTGTCCTAATGGACAACATACAATACTTTGTATAAGTCCCCTGAGTTGAAAAACCCAAACCCTGTGCGTCGTAGGTCGAAAACTGTACTATGGTTATGAAGACTTACACCGCTGTTGAATGCTCCTTACCTAACCATCAACTGATATAGGTAAATATCATGGATATAATTTCAAAAAGTTATATCCCACTTTATAAAAATAAACGTACGGATATATCAGTTTGAAATTGGTGCATAACGGATATTCAAAACCAAATACTTGCCGTCCGGCAAACAATCCAGGTGATTTCCTCAAATATCACCAATTACAACGAATTCCGATATAATGAGGATGATCACCTAATTCCCAATAACTTACTCCTGCTCATCATCTGTAAAACCATACATATGTGAGAATCAAACCTGGTAAATACATACCCTGGAGTAAAGATCTAATTGGGAAATCAATTTTCAATTAACAACGCATAGTGAAACTGAAACATTTAAAATGTTTTATAGGGGTATCCTGGTATTCTTAGTAATGCCTCTTTCATTATCCAGATTCATGACTGAAACTATATATTTCCTTGTCATCTCACCAAATCCCTTTATTTGTCTTTAGTCGTTACCTTCTGTACACCATTGTTAGGCTTAAATGGTTTTCTTCCTTCCCTACCGTTCGGCACCAGCCTATGGTTTTGAAAGAAGACTATCCAATAAGCGTAATAGGTGTACTCTCCTAATCCTAGGAGTACTCACAACCTGAGATAAGGTGATGATAAAAGACAACTGAATAAACCTTATTACTATTTCTCCTGAACCAGAATCCATCCTCAAAAAATTTCCTTCGAGTTCGTATATAACCATACGATGGATTTATCCAATGGAATTGGATGTTCGTAGTAATACGGAGTGTTCTGGAGAAATACAAAGGTGAAGTAGGAGTGGTAATGAAAGTCTTGGTTTGGTCATGAATAGCAGTTGCATTTTACTTTGCTCTCTTTCTAATCCCTTTATTTGTCTTCACTCATTTCCTTCTGTACACCACACATAGGCTAATCGGTTTTCTTCATTCCCTACCTTTCGGCACCTGCCTATGGTTTGGAAGAAGACTATCCAATAAGCGTAATAGGTGTACCGTCTCCTAATCCTAGGAGCCCTCACAACCTGAGAGAAGGTAAAAAGAAAAATAATCCTATTCATTTTCTCCAGAACCGGAAACCATCCTCGAAAAATTTCCTTCGAGTTCGTATATAACCATATGATGGTTTTATCCAATGGAAATGGATACACGTAGTGATACGGTGTGTTCTGGAGAAAAGCAAAGGGTAAAAAAAGGAGTGGCAATGATGTATGCAATTTGGACAATCCAAAAGCCAGTGTTTATAAGAAAGTTCAGTTAATCTTGGTCTTGGTCACTGAGTTATAGTCTAGGGTCGGGTCATGGTTGCTGTCAAAGAGAGAGAAAAGAAACACTCGGCGTGCACTCTAACCTAGATCAGAATGGATAATCATTTTATCTAATCCGGATGGCTCCCACTGTTTCCTCGAATTCTCCTCCAAACCTAAAAGGAGAATTAGTCAGAATCACCCGAAGAGTAATCCTACTCATCAGTGGGAATCGGGATCCAACTATCGCATGATAACTTGATGGAAGCCACTCAAGTCACCATACTCCAGAAGGTATGCGCATGCCTGGCAAGTTTCTTGTATGTTTGAAACTCCCGATATGATTTTCACCCCAAGCGATTTATGACCTTGACTAGGGTCAACAAACCATAAACCGCTAGTCAAGTTCAACCCGTCATTATCCTGGATTGCATTAAACCCACCCGCACGTGCCCTTGACTAGATCAACAAGGCCGCACGATTGTCCTAACCAATCGCATTTAAAATGCAAACAAGCACCACTTAGCTACCGAACACTACGTCTTAACTAGGTCAACAAACGCAGCACGAATACTAAGCAATACTTGTAAGAAATGACGGAGGGCCACGGCTGCTTTTTGGCGAAAAACATTTAACGTAATGAACTAGATATCGTTGAAGTAATCCAAGTGGTTTTATAAAAGTATAGTAGCGAAAACTTTTGCTAAAGAGGTCACTCCCGGTGAAGGGATCTCGGCTCTTTCCCCGTCGAATGAGGTGCAGGATATTCCAAACTGAATACCACGATGCAAAGCAAAAAGTAATCGACTATAGTGAAGTTATTACGTTGATGCAAACTTCTGCCCAAGGGGTCACTCCCGATGAAGAGATCTCGGCCCTTGCCTCGTCGAATGAGGTGCTGGATATTCATAACTGAATACCACTGTGCAAAGCAAAAGAGAACGTCTGTAATGTCAGTTTTTAAAACCTTAGTTCCAACAACATCATATATATATATGTTTGTTTTCCTTGCATTGATAAGAATCAACGCAGTCCCATCAATTAATCACCAGAAAAGAACGAAAATAAAATGTACGTATATGCCATCCGCATTCGCCACTGGGTCCCGTCATCACCCGTTAGGTTACTTAACTAACGACAGAACGGGGACTGGGCTAGCGCGGGTGCAAAATATATACATCTACTAGTATATATAAATATATATAACAATCGTCCCAAGCATGATAAATGCAACATCACAGAAAAGTAATAAGCATTACAGAACAATACAGATAATCTGGGAGCCCCGGATTTTCTTTGAGAAACAACTGAAAACCCGACGTTCCCCTAGTCGTGTGGATAACCTGTGCAATGAACTCCTAGACCCCTACGAGCGTGGCAAGTTACCCGCCAAAACCTGAAGCGAGGCAGCCCCTTCAACAAAGTGAATGGACCACCCAGCACTTCACGGAATCCGGTAACTTGAGCACCCCTTCTTGGGTCAACCTATACCCCCTACGAGTGCGGCGAATAGCCCGCCAATTCTAGAGTGAAGCCCCCTCCGTCTCAACGCCATGAGATGCGGGCCCGTTGTCCTTTAGAACCCGGCTATCCGTGCACCCCACCGCGGGGTAATCTTAGTACAGAAAAGAAAATATATACAACGGGTACATCGACCTCAACCCGGTCGTGCCCCAAAAGAATAATATACAAACAGGCAGTGACGGCAGTCCACATGTCGGACGCTCGTCCCGCAATATCAAATGTACAAATGAAACAAAACTGTACTATCTCTGCACCCAGGCTATCCACCACGACAATCCGCAATATCATAGCACAACACAGAACATCAACGTGAATGTCACGTTCGCAAACTCGTCTAAAAGAACATATAGCAATCAGACGGGTTTACCGATCGATTGACATTCACGGTCGCAGATGCTAAACTAAGTACTGATAATATCACAGTTAAAATATCGATCGATTAAAATTTCTGTCTAGCCCCAAGTGCAAACCAGTACTCAAGAGGATCTGGGCTAAAACTAAACATCACAAAAATCATTTTTCCTTGTCAGAGAGTGCCAGAAAAAATTTGGAGGCAATTGGACACAAAAGCGCGGCGGAACCGCCGCCAAATGGCATGTTCTGCGGCGGTTCCGCGGCCAAAAAATTGAATCAAGCTTCCAAATTTCTTGTGGCGCTCTACAATTGCCTGCACGGATTTTTAAGCTATACAGAAAGATTTTTCGACCAAGTTTTAAAATCAACAGAAAATAGGCAAATTGGAAAATTGATTTGGAAATTTTGATCGATCGAGATTTTAAGCTTGTGCAAACTAGCTAGTAGGGTTTAATGGGTGGCTCTGATACCATGAAGGGTTATGGGAGCGCCCCGGCCATCGAACTGTGGCCAAATACGGAACAAAAATTTTCTAAAACCCGGCGCTACCATTACCCGATTTCCAAGATCGAAACCATTAACCCTAAAACTAGCAAACCAATCACAAAGAGATAGAATGGTTATACCTAATGAACCAAGTCCTTCGGGTCTTCAACCATTTCCAAGCTCCTAGTGATGCGGATCGACTTTGGTCGCCGGTCTTCCTTCATCTCCGATGATCCACCCGAGGAAAACGGCACAAGCTCCAGGTTCGCCAAGCGGACCAACGACCATCCAAGATAGCTAGTAGTGGAGAGTGGGAGTGTAGAATAGTGTCACCATATTTTTCTCTCATACTCAAAGCTCATGGAGCAACCATAGAAATGGGGAGGTGATGATCAAAGGCATGAGCTAAAAATGGCTAAGTGTTTTTAGTGTGAGCATGAGAGTGAGCTAGAGAGAGCCTCAAGTGAATAAAAAAAAAGCAAGAAAAACCCCACATCAAGAAGTGGCCGGCCCTCTCTCTCCTCCCTCCAAAAATGCACACCAAAAATACTTTTCCAATTAACAATAAACAAATAAGACCATACCAATCTCTACATGCCCAAAACCCATGCTTTGACCCAAATCAACTTTCCACCTCATTATGAAACAAATGATTTTCTTAAAAAGGAAAATCAATAATGAGGTGGCAAATCTTCTAGAAGTCATTCCGTACAAATACGGAATACTTCCCGGTATATGTATCGAAATACACATACGCGTATTCGTACGAAAATACGAATAGCCAAAGAGAGAAAATAAATAGTGAGCAATAATACTAGAATACATATATATAAATACATATGTAAATTATCAAATCAAAACTTGATTTAACAATCTGACTTAATCCTAAGCCGCTAGTATTATCAACCGTCCGATTAAAATCTGTGCAGCCTGTGCACATATTCAATCGTACACCTGTATGTATCAACTGTTAGTTATATGTATGCCCTAGAGGCCATTACTGTACATTGGATGTATATTATAGTGGATGCTGGGACATATATAGATAGGACTTTCTTGCTCGACATGATAGTACGCTATCTGGTTGCTCTTTATCTTAACATGTATACTTTCTGTCTCTCTGATTACATGTTGATAAAGCCCTTAGGATGTGTACTCGACTTCCAGGACTATGATGCAGATCATACTAGTGGAGCCTGGTTAGTCCATGAGTACATCCTTCAATGTTCTTAGTCGTGGGAATATCGAGATGGGGCATCGATATTCCAGAGTAGACTAGCGTATATCTTCTCGACTCATGTGATGGGCGATGGATGATTCCATATCCATTGGTGTTTGACATCAGAGATGGTATGCGGGTGCTCAGTGCAGACTGGGTACACTGAACGGACTCGCCGAGAACTCCCAGATGGTATTATACCTCACGTCAGATGGCAGTTCTCTGGTGACACTGGTACAGCTTAGTCTGTTGACCCGAGATCGTCATAGAGTCTTGTGTGTCTCCCACTGTGCTTTGATTTCCACCCTACCACGGCTCTACTGAGTCGTGCAAACAGGTGGTTTTTGGGTACAGTCCCGATTCACATGGAGGCAATGAGCGATAGGAGGGGATTCGTCTCTCCCGGTATTGGGGGTTGATGTTGCGCAATGCACGACTGGCCATAACAGGAAATCCCTGGCCAGGGTTGCAGTGATATACTGGTAAGAGTTATCAGTAGTTTCACGATTGTTATGGACCTTACGTCGGCATGACTTATCAAGCTATTGGGGTCTGACGTTTACCACCCCTAGGCGAGATATGCGACATATCAGACGAACAGACCGGACTGTACGGTAAGTGTTACTGGTTGGATTCACAGGAGAGTGAGCGGGCTTGCTCGTCGATATTCTGATCACTCAATACCCGGGTGACCGTTACGTTTAGCAGACCGCATGCGGCTTGTGGATATTTGATATGATCATCACCTGCTGCCGGCGTATTGACGAGTCTTTAGAGTCCTACACAGAGGTTTCCTGGCTCAAGCGAAACGAAATAGGAGCGCATATGAGATATGTGCGGGACCGAGAATAATGCGTGTATGTGATACCGTATTCTATTCTCGCGATGAATGTATCGAATGGTTGTATGCGATATAACCTAGTTATCGAATCAAGGATTGATTCGATAAGTCGATACATTAGATACTAGTCGGTTATATGCGACATGACCGGATCATTGAATCAAGTGTTGATTTAATGATTTAATGTATAATTATATATTTGATATATTACTTTGCATTAAGTAGTATTGGTTCACTTTAAATGGATTTTCTCACTTAATGTACACAAGTTGTATATGTGATATACTTTTGTGCATAAGATTGTATCATGTTTGATGATACATGCTCACTTGGGTTTGTGTGAAGATTAAACCATGGTTGTGTAATGGTTAGGGTTTTCATTTTATTATCTATTTATTTATTTATTATTCTTTTGAAATGATAAAGAGAAAAAAAAATTGTGGCTTTCTTTGTTTGTTGTTGAAGCTTCATGAAGCTTTGACCAAGTGACCATTTTTGTCTCATGCTTAACCCTAACCATTCCAACTAACCATAGTCTATTCTCTACACCTAATCATGGTTGCCATATGATAAGTATTCATATTTTTTCTATTATGAAAATAACTTATCATATTCTTTATCTTCTTCCTCTCCTTCTTCAACATAAAGAAAGCTTGCCTCCATCAATGGCAACTAGTGAAAAAGAGTGAGAAATCCAATTCTAAAGTGAACCCACTTCCTATTTCTTCATCCTCTACCTCTTGCCAAGTAGTATAGGGTGTTTTCTTCACAAGCTTCATAACTTGGTGAAGTGGGAGCTTGATCTTGTGATGCCTCGACGTAGATCATCTTCGGCATCGAAGCCGACGACCTAGCCCGCCCATTTCTCCGATGAAGCCGATGATAGAGTCCAGGATCCGATTTGGACAGCGGAGGGACATCATCACGGAGCCTAGGAGGTGGAGGACCGGATCTACAAAGGTTGTAGCCCCTTCCCTTTAGCTATAAATTCGTTTATTTGCATTGCATCGCCTGTACATCTAGTTAACGATCCGTATTAGGGTTTCTCGGCACTTGTAAAATTTTAATTGGCCATGTTTGATCACTTGTGAGACCTTATTAGTGTGCCTAGGAACCCTACAGTCGTATCAGAGCCTAGCTAGAGCCTTAGGCGATGCGTAGATGGAGTTTGAAGTCCGATCGAACCGAAACCCTAAATCCAATTTGCTCTCTGGACTTTTTTCAAAAACTGGGTTTTTTCCAGATTAAAAATTCTTTAAAAATTCAGCAGGAAGATCTAAGAATTATGGTGCAAAACGAGATCCTAATTCATCTAAACCGCCGCGGAACAGCGGCAGAAGCATGCCTTCTGCGGCGGTTCCGCGGCAGTATTGTCACATTGCCCAATAAATTTTGCACAGTAATTCCTTTAATTTGGTGCTGGATTTTATGGGATTTTTTAAATATCACTCAAGAGTTGAGTTTTCTGGGTTGTATTGGGGACTCGGTGTTTCGATCGGATTGTCTAATTTTGTCAGTGTGTTTTTCCGGGTAATTTTAAGAATATGTTAAGAAGTTCGATCGGAAAGTTTAACATTTTCTATTTATCCGGAATGTGATACAATAATTGGAATTCACAAGTAGTTATGAGATAACTGATTGAATGTTATAAATCTAGCGGTTTAGTCTCACTTGATCGGTTGCCACGGAATTTTGATGTGATCAAAAGTCCGTCGTAATCACGTAGCGTACGCGGATACTCGCCAGGTAAACTTAATAGACAGGCTCGCCCCATAGCCCCGACCAAGTGATTGTAGGAGAACCCCGTCGCCGAAAGCATCCTTTCGGGTACTCGCGGCAGCGGTGTTCCGCCTTGGTGCACTTCGTCGACGGCGTCGGGGGTGCGGCAGTCTACTGAAGTTTGCGACGAGCATTCGATCTGGATGACGGGAATCTTGTTGAATTGCCCAACTGTATATTGAAAAGTGTTTTCGATAATGAGACTAAAATGCGGGGTTTATAATTGTTAGGCATGTGATGTCTAAGTATTTCATTTAATTAGGCATGCGATGTCTAAAGAGGATGCGGATTCCAACTGTTGTAGTTTTACACTTTCTTTTCTGTGACCGTAAGTGTAATATGTGATATCGCCGGTTTCGTTACTATATGTCAACGACAATTGTGATGCGCATATTTACTTACGTTGATGACATGTGATGTTATGTGTTGCTGGATATGTTATATTGGATCGTCGTGTTCGAATAGCCGGGGTTTTTTTATGTGAGATGAGTGTTTTTCATTTTCATTCATGTAAAAACTTGTATGTAATATTCTTTTATTGGGACACTTCCAGGTTGCGGATGATGTCACCATTTGTATATTATTTACTTTTCTGCACTAGGATAGACCCAAGGAGGAGGGCAGAAGTAACCGGGTTCTAGGGTCCAGTGGGAGACCATCTCGAGGAGTCGAGTCCGGGTCTCCTAACCCTAGAATTGGTAGGGTTGCTTGCCGCTCTCGTAGGGGTCTAGGGGTGTGGGATAGGCTATTCATCACGACCGTGGAATCCGTGTTTTATACTAGCTCGTATTAGAAACACGGACGTCCTAGTATATCCAATATTTCATATGATATTTTCTGCTGCGTTATCTGTGATGTGATCTTGTGATGTGTTCAGATAGATATAGTATATAGTATATATGATATATTATATAGACGTTGCTTATGTTTTACACCCGCGCTAGCCCTGCCTCGTTTTGGCGTTAGTTACCTAACCTAACGGTGCAGACGGGACATCGAGGCGAATGCGGATGGCATAAGCGTACGTTATATTTATCTGTGATGTTTAGGTGGACTTAAATGATGGGATATTCATTAATGAGATTAATGAAAGAAAATAAACCTAATTGATGTTGTGGAATCGAATTTTAAAAATAAAACAGGTAGCTACAGTTCTTGCTTTGCATTGCGGTGTTCCTTGAAGAACATCCTGCACCTTATTCGATGAGGAAAGGACCGAGATCCCTTCACCGGGAGTGACTCCTTTAGCATTAACTGGCAGATGCTACACACTCGGTTTGTCTTTTGAACGCTTCTATAGTTTCCGCTTTGCACAGTGATATATATGATATATCCCGCACCTCATTCGACGAGGAAAGGGCCGACGATCCCTTCACCGGGAGTGACCCCTTTAGCAAAACTAAAAAAGCTTCGAAAACATTCCATTTAAAAACCATTTGATTCCGCAACGAGATCAAGTTCAAAGCGTTAAAGGTTTTCACAAAAACCATTCGCAACCCTCCGTCATTTTAGGAAGTAGAGTACTTAGTATTCGTGCTGTGTTTGTTGACCATAGTCAAGGCACAGTGTACGGTAGCTAAGTGATGTCTTCTTACACCGCATATGATGCAATTAGTTAGGACAGTCGCATGACTTTGTTGACCTTAGTTAAGGATCATGTGGGTGGGTCTAATTAATCACGAAATGACGGGTAGAACTTGACTAGTGCTTATGATTTGTTGACCATAGTTAAGGTCATAAGTGCTAGGGGTAAAAATCTTTATCGGGAGTTTCAAGTGTTGAAATTTGCAATGAGATTGCATACCTTCTATATGATAGTTGGATCCCGATACCCACTGCGAGTAATTGTTACTCCTGGGAGTGTTTTGCACTTTACAATTAGCCGATCAAGTAGGTGTCTAGAAAGGTGTCAACGGGGTTACGCCTCTGGGAAAACGAGGTTTACTGTAATTAGGTCCGTGCGAAAGCACGGGGAACCTCCCTCAAAGTACCGACACTGGCCTGGCTGAAAGATTGGCGAACTTGTAGAGTGTAATTAATCCCGGCTAGTCTTTCCTTTTAGGGTTTGAAGGAAGATTTGATAAAAACAGTGGGAGCCATCCTGATTAGATAAAATATATAACCAATCTGATCTTGCAAGAGCGCACGCTGAGTATTTTCTTCTCTCTCTCCAGGTAGCGACCATATCACGCCTTAATCAAGATAATAAGATGGATGTATTGACCGAACCCGCTTGTTATACTGAGCTGGGGAACGTTGGTCCCGCTCCAACTTATAATTGTTATAAGACAGAGCAAGAAATATGGGAATACCAGAATCCCTATGCCGCCCAAACGAAGAAAGTGCATATGATGCATCTTCTTCGGGTATGTTCGTTACAAAGAACTGTTTCTCAATATCCTCTGCATCCTGGGTATTTGATACCGGATCAGGATCCCAGATATGTAATCTGTTACATAGGGCAATAAAAAGGCAGAGAACTGAGAACGGGTGATAAGTTTCATGAGACAGAAAACGGGGCAAGTGTTGCAGCCAAGTCTATTGGTCACTGTCACCCTGTATTACCAATACATTGATTCTGAACGAATGTTGTTAGGTACCGAACCTGATATACAAAATCATATCAGTCTCTTTATTAGTAAAGAAATGATATAATTTTGTATTAATGGATAATGTTTTGAACATTTCCTATATCAAAAGTTGATCAGTTCAGGCACATTATCTAAAAGCATTGATGTTCTAAATCAAACTACAGTTCCTAATATACAGAACACACACAAGAGGAAAAGTTCAAAAATGAACGAATCCCTCTTGAGGCATTGTAGACTAGGTCATATCAATGCGTCCCGACTGGCTGAAGTTACATTTTAGATGCATATTTAAATCAGTTTGAATTTACATCTTGTGAAACTTGCCAGTCATGTCACAAAGATAAGATGACCATAGCTCTGTTTATTGAAAACAGAGAAAGAGTTAGTAAACTCTTGGGACTGATACATGATGATGTATGTAAGGTCTCCTGTCTACACATGCCAGGACAGGTACTTTGTACTTCATTACGTTCTCTGATGATATCTCAAGATTCAGACATATGTTCCTGTTGAAACATAGGCACGAAGCTTTTGAGATATTCACAGAATATAAGTGAGAAGTAGAGAACCAAAAACCGGGTATAAGTATTATATCCTATGATGAGATCAGGGAGGAGAATACTTGTGCATGGAATTCTTGGATATTCTAAAGGAGAATGAGATTCTCTCTCAGCATTACTCCTTCGTATACACCATAGCACGATGGTATATCGGGGCGGAGCAATCACACCCTATATGATATGGTGCGCTCTATGATGAGTACTACTGAGTTTCCTATTTCCTTTTATGGAGTTATGCACTTAGGAAGTTGCATACATATTGAATAGGGTTCAATTCAAATCTGTGCCTACCACTCCATATAAGATATGGTATGGGAAGAGCCTATCTCTTAAGTAAGTTAAGATTTGGGATTGTCCGGCCTGTGTCAAAAGCAAAATCCGGACAAGATCGAGGCAAGGTCAGTTCTGTAGAACTGGAAAGGTTCCAGCTATACAAAACTACAGCAGATGATTTGACAGAACCGAAGGATTCAATAATTCCCGACGAATCTCGGCCTCTCCGCCGATCTGGTAAGATTCCTCATCCGCCTGAGAGATACCTCGGTTTCTCGATGACAGTGGGAGCAAGGACTGCATCATGAGATGATGACCCAACTAGATTCGAGCAGGCCATCGAGAGTAGGGACTCTGTAAGAATGGCTGGATGCTTAGTGATCTGAGATGGAATCCATGTACACCAACAAAGTATGAACTTTGGGTGCTATATCTGAAGGGTTAAATCGCCATCAGGAGCAAGTATATCTTGAGAAGATTACTTGGTGTAGATGGAAAAGTTAAGACTTTCAAAGCTAGACTTGTTAAAGGTTTTAGTCATCAACCAGGCGTGGATAATGATGATACCTTTTCCAGTGGCTATGCTTAAGTCCATCCGGATCCTACTTGCCACGGCTACATACCATGACTACGATATCTGGTGGTTGGGTGCCATGACTACTTTTCTAAATTATGATTTAGAAGAGAACGTCTATAAGAACACAGTCAGAGAGCTTCGTAAACAGTGGGAGCAGCGGAAACATGTGCAAGTTGCTTTACGGGATAAACCATGCATCGCGGAGTTGGAACGTCTGTTTTGATGTGGTAGTCGAAGTGTTTGACTTCATCAAAATGGTAGATGAACCTTGTATATACAAAACGGTAGTAGAGAGTAAGGTAGTCATCCTCGTGTTGTACGTGGACAACATACTCTTATAGGAAAAGAGTTTCATATACTACGATCGGTCGATCTCCTTTTATCACATGGATTCTCCATATAGGATCAAAGTGATACCTCCTAAATTCTGGATTTTGGATCTATGAGATAGATCTAGATGGATGTTAGGATTCTCACTAGTTGTAGTGAGATGGTATCAATCGATCCTGGAGAGAATCACTGGAAGGGTTCCAGGGTGATAAAGACGACTGAATGTCAGTCACAGGCATTGTCTTTACCCTCAGTAAAGAGACGGTATGTTGGAAGATTTCCAAGCTAAATACCGTGGCAAACTAGACGATAAAGGCTGGTAACATCGCTATTGAAGATACTACCAAAGAGGCAGTTTGGGTATATATATTGGTTCATAAGATAAACTAGGTTCCTACCATTGTATGACAATGGAAGTGTGGATTTGGCCAAGGAACTCCGATCCCATCAGTGACCCAGACATATTCTGAGGCAGTATCACCAAATCATGGAGATAGATAATCTCCAGGGTGATCGAGGTTAGGAGAGTAGACTCAGAGGACAACACGGCGGATCCACTCACGAAGGCCTTTTTCCAAAGAGAGACTTTTAGGGGATGGTTGAGTATTAGATACTACAACTACTGCTACAGATGGCCCTAGTGCAAGTGGGAAATTGTTAGTTATATGTATGCCCTAGAGGCCATTACTGTACATTGGATGTATATTATAGTGGATGCTGGGACATATATAGGTAGGACTTTCTTGCTCGACATGATAGTACGCTATCTGGTTGCTCTTTATCTTAACATGTATACTTTCTGTCTCTCTGATTACATGTTGATAAAGCCCTTAGGATGTGTACTCGACTTCCAGGACTATGATGCAGATCATACTAGTGGGGCCTGGCTAGTCCATGAGTACATCCTTCAATGTTCCTAGTCGTGGGAATATCGAGACGGGGCATCGATATTCCAGAGTAGACTAGCGTATATCTTCTCGACCCATGTGATGGGCGATGGATGATCCTATATCCATTGGTGTTTGACATCAGAGATGGTATGCGGGTGCTCAGTGCAGACTGGGTACACTGAACGGACTCGCCGAGAACTCCCAGATGGTATTATACCTCACGTCAGATGGCAGTTCTCTGGTGACACTGGTACAGCTTAGTCTGTTGACCCGAGATCGTCATAGTCTTGTGTGTCTCCCACTGTGCTTTGATTTCCACCCTACCACGGCTCTACTGAGTCGTGCAAACAGGTGGTTTTTGGGTACAGTCCCGATTCACATGGAGGCAATGAGCGATAGGAGGGGATTCGTCTCTCCCGGTATTGGGGGTTGATGTTGCGCAATGCACGACTGGCCATAACAGGAAATCCCTGGCCAGGGTTGCAGTGATATACTGGTAAGAGTTATCAGTAGTTTCACGATTGTTATGGACCTTACGTCGGCATGACTTATCGAGCTATTGGGGTCTGACGTTTACCACCCCTAGACGAGATATGCGACATATCAGACGAACAGACCGGACTGTACGGTAAGTGTTACTGGTTGGATTCACAGGAGTGTGAGCAGGCTTGCTCGTCGATTTTCTGATCGCTCAATACCCGGGTGGCCGTTACGTTTAGCAGACCGCTTGCGGCTTGTGGGTGTTTAATATGATCATCACCTGCTGCCGGCGTATTGACGAGTCTTTAAAGTCCTACACAGAGGTTTCCTGGCTCAAGCGAAACGAAATAGGAGCGCATATGAGATATGTGCTGGACCGAGAATAATGCGTGTATGTGATACCGTATTCTATTCTCGCGATGAATGTATCGAATGGTTGTATGCGATATAACCTAGTTATCGAATCAAGAATTGATTCGATAAGTCGATACATTAGATACTAGTCGGTTATATACGACATGACCGGATCATTGAATCAAGTGTTGATTTAATGATTTAATGTATAATTATATATTTGATATATTACTTTGCATTAAGTAGTATTGGTTCACTTTAAATGGATTTTCTCACTTAATGTACACAAGTTGTATATGTGATATACTTTTGTGCATAAGATTGTATCATGTTTGATGATACATGCTCACTTGGGTTTGTGTGAAGATTAAACCATGGTTGTCTAATGGTTAGGGTTTTCATTTTATTATCTATTTATTTATTTATTATTCTTTTGAAATGATAAAGAGAAAAAAAATGGTGGCTTTCTTTGTTTGTTGTTGAAGCTTCATGAAGTTTTGACTAAGTGACCATTTTTGTCTCATGCTTAACCCTAACCATTCCAACTAACCATAGTCTATTCTCTACACCTAATCATGGTTGCCATATGATAAGTATTCATATTTTTTCTATTATGAAAATAACTTATCATATTCTTTATCTTCTTCCTCTCCTTCTTCAACATAAAGAAAGCTTGCCTCCATCAATGGCAACTAGTGAGAAATCCAATTCTAAAGTGAACCCACTTCCTATTTCATCATCCTCTACCTCTTGCCAAGTAGTATAGGGTGTTTTCTTCACAAGCTTCATAACTTGGTGAAGTGGGAGCTTGATCTTGTGATGCCTCGACGTAGATCATCTTCGGCATCGAAGCCGACGACCTAGCCCGCCCATTTCTCCGATGAAGCCGATGATAGAGTCCAGGATCCGATTTGGACAGCGGAGGGACATCATCACGGAGCCTAGGAGGTGGAGGACCGGATCTACAAAGGTTGTAGCCCCTTCCCTTTAGCTATAAATTCGTTTATTTGCATTGCATCGCCTATACATCTAGTTAACGATCCGTATTAGGGTTTCTCGGCACTTGTAAAATTTTAATTGGCCATGTTTGATCACTTGTGAGACCTCATTAGTGTGCCTAGGAACCCTACATCAACATACGTCAACTACACCATATCGTCTGAACTATGAAAACCCTCTGTGTGGGACTCTAAAGACTCGTCAATACGCTGGCAGTGGGTTTAACCATAAGCACGTCAGCGGCACTAGCTGTACGTAACGGCTACCCAGGTATTGAGTGAAAGGAAGCCCGACGAGCAAACACATCCGAACCCCTACTGAGCCTGTCAGTAACAATATCCGTACAGTCTGGTCTGTTCGTCTAAGAGTATCGCATATCGAGTTTAGGGGGGTGGATAAAGTCAGACCCTTAACAACGCAATAATTCGTGTCGGTATGAAACCCATCACTACCTGAGAAACTATCGATCCTGGATCGGTAATTCTCACATACCCCGGCCGGGGATTTCTAGTGATGACCACCCGTGCACTGCGCGACATCAGCCCCCAATACCGGGAGAGACGAATCTCTGACGATCCGCTCACTGCCTCCATGTGGCTCGGGACTGTACCCAACTAAAACTTGTTTGCACGACTCTTTTGAGCCATGGTAGGGTAGTAATCAAAGCACAGTGGGAATTCACACGAGACAAATGACGATCTCAGGTCGACAGACTAACCTGTACACATGTCACCAGGAAACTGCTATCTGACTATAGGTATAATACCAAGTAGCATGTTCCCGGCGAGTCCGTCCAGTGTACTCATAACCCAATGAGCACATGTATACTATCTTAGGTGAACAACTGACACCAATGGCTTATGAGACCGGCCACCGCCCCTCATCAGGGCCTAGATAAGTATACACCAGTCTACACTGGAGTATCGATACCCAGTCTCGATACTCCCACGACTATGGACATTTAAGGATATGCTTATAGACCCCAGCTCCCACGTATGTGATCGCCATCACAATGCTGGCAGTCAAGCAAGAATCCTATGGGCTTTATCAACATATGATGATAAAGACAAACCAGATAGCATACTATCATCTCGAGCAAGACTGTTTTATCGGTATAGGTCCTCGCTCAATCATCATGATCACATACCTGCGACTATGATAATTGCCTTGAGGGCACTATAGCCAACAAGAGGTCCAGTAAAATCACTGGTAACTTATTTTAAAGGTCAAACATGAAGAACAAAGGTAAGTAAACAGAGAAGAAGAGACTGAACTTGCCCTACCGAATAAACATTGAAAAATCAACAAAGGATCTTTAATGATCTATTCAAAACACAGAAACAGAATAAACCTGCAATTCCCATATAGCTTCAACTAGGACTGTCATCTATTCCAAATGTTTTCAGTTTATAAGAAATCAAGGAAGGTCTCTAGTTTTGATGCAATATCGCTTTTAATGTGAACTTAAGCTTGCCAACAAATAGCACACGTGTTTCCTATGGTTGTAATCTAATCATCTCAAACTTGTTGACTTCACATGCTTCAGGAATTAGATGTTGCTTTCATTCTAAGCTAACTAGTATGATAGTATCCTCTGACAACAGATGTCAATCATTCTAGGTCATTCATAGAATAAACCAGATAAAAAGGCACAGTACAACAACATTTCGTACCTTTCTATAATATTTGTAATAACAGATACAACAGCCGTTAATTTCCAAAACCATGATAACAACATTCAACTTATACTCAATTATATAATTGCACTTTGAAGAATTAAATATACCAGGCTTAATTTAGAATTTTAGATCCCTTATATCAAATATGCATAGTGTTTTAGACATGACACACGCCATTAACTAGCAATGACAATCCCTGATACCTAAGTAATGTTAGCACTTTAACTACATATATTCAAAACCAAGAATCTAATTTTAGTGCAACTTGATCAACATTTAAAAAAACAACAACAATTGGTTTTAGAGATTCATATGGTGCAGAAGATCCGATGCCCATAATAAGATAGTATAGTATAAACCCACCAGTGTGTAACAAAATAATATTCAAATATATTATTACTTAATATCGCATAGGGCTACATTCAAGAGTAAGAATCAATATGCTCTCACATCACATAAGAAATAACGAAAGGACATTTCTCGAAAGATAATAAATTGACAAAATTTACCTCTGGAGCCATCCAACGGTATGTTCCTGTTTCTGCAGTCATAACTCCAGTTTGAGCTTTAACACGTGCAACACCAAAATCCGCAACTTTGACAACCTACATAATGAATGTGCTGAGAAAAAAATGGAAAAAACATATAATGCAACTAAGAACGCACACACTGACTGGATTCGTCATTAAGATGACAAATCCTTATCTGATTTGCATCCCTACCACTGTCACTCAGATTCATCAAGCATGCCTAATGGGCCCTTTTTGAATCATCCTTATATTTATATTGCATTCTAGATATATCTAACATACATCAATAACGTGGACACCAACAATCTATTATTTTTTGTGGTCTTAAATGAGTGATATTCTTCATATTCATAGTTTAGATTCCGTAAAATATTAACTTATGTCATTATGCACAAATATTAAAACGCTAAAGAATTAACGTATCCCAATGAATCATATCCTACTTCGCTATTATATTACACAGGGCTCAGTACCAGTACGATTTACAGCATATAAAGTGCCTCAAATTTTTATAACAAATTGAAATGATTTTTGAGTTTCTTTGCATCAGACCCAGAGAATGGAAGACACTAGTAGAAAGTCATTTTGATGTAAGGCCCAAGGTGTTTTAGACCTCACAAAAAAAAACTGTCACGCCATCCAAACTTCTTTAAAAATACTGGATAGTTAACTCTTTGATCACCAACAGCCAATATCGAAAAATTCCTCAATTGACACACACAGCACTCATGAATGCACACACCACCCATGCATGCACATACATAAGAATAAGGATTTTTGCCAGTAAGAATGATTATGAAACTCATGGCACACATTAAAATATAAGGTTCTTGTTGAAAAACGTACTAATAACTCTCTTCAACCCATAACTTAATTAGAAGTAGATTTGAAATTTTCTAATGAAAATAAATTGTGAAGTTTACACCATAATGATATTTAAACAAGAGTACATGAGATAATAACTAGCAAATTATAGTAGAATCTAGTAGAATCAGCAAAATAGCAATAGGTGCCTACTTTGTGGAGCCTAAAAAGGTGATCAATTTTTTAACGGGAAAATAAATCATAATTGGAACTGGAAAAGTTGATCTGGACTAATATAAATTGATGATTTCATATATAATAGTAAATTGACAATGAATTTGGGGCAAACTTTAATCAGTTCATTTATTACACTAAATATTCCATATCTTTTGTTTATTTTCATCTCTTCCCAAGACCTATTTTGTTACAGCTCCCTCGTAAACCTTGATCAACTGGCACAAATTTAGATAAAAAAATTTATAACCATTAGGATTCAGGATCTTATGTGTCTAGGTTGCACCATGATGGATACCACGTGATATTGATATACAAGAATATGGAAAGATCATTTAAATCCAAAATGCAGATACGACTTAAGAGTATGAAACACAAATACTTGCAAATGCCTCACGAATCATCCCCGATCGTGAATCGGTGTCGGAAGCTCTCAAATTCGCCTGGATTAGCGAACCCGAATTTCGGATATAAATAGATAGGAAAACCGCCAGAATACTTTCCAAGTAGGCCCAGTTCGCAAATCAGGTCTGGTAATTTGTTTAGTTGTTGTAGCTCGGATCAGATTGAGATCTTGAAACTTAGGGGTCTCGGGTACCCACTCTCTCTCTCTCTCTCTCTCTCTCTCTCTCTCACACACACACACACACAGTCTCTCTCTGAACAGTCTCTCTCTCCCCCCTCCCCCTCCCCCTCCCCCTCCCCCCCCCTTCACAAAGAAATCATAAATACTCTGACCTCTCCAATCATTTTTTATACAACACAAATATTTATGAATGTGCTCCTTCAATGTGTTTAGTCGATTGTTGGTTATTGAATCATAGTTTTTGTGGTCCAGTTACATTTGATAGAAAATCAATAGTGTGTTTGTATCTATTTTAATCATTCAATTTACATTATTGATCTGAAAGTGCATTTAATATTCAACATAATGCCCTTTTTTATTTATGTTATTATATATTTATATGTATATTTATATTTATATTTAATATATATTTATATTTATTGAACTAAAAATTAAATCATATCTTGTATCCTAGGTTTTCGTAAAATTGTGAATCCGTGATTCCGAATCGTATCGTATCTCGTATTCGTATCCGAACCTGTGTTGCATAGGGCTTAGATACACTATGAATTTTTACATTTTGGATATATTATAAATTTTCGGATACAACAAAAGGAGTATAAGAAAAGTGTCCATGCATTGAACACGATTGCCATTGATATGTCTCGTATATCAAAGTATCCATGCAACATAGTTATGCACACATGTATCATCAAGATTTACTACAACAAAAATAAATGATCGGAAAAGGACTAGAATATGAACACATAATTTGATACTAGATATTTAATATTATTTTGGAACCGATTTGAAATATCGAATAAATAAATAAATATTGGCCATAATTAGTATGCTAAGTGCTAACTGCTAGTTAATGTGTGAAATGAAAGCATACAAATAGCACACAGATCTACAGAAATAAATTTGGCAGAATGCACATGTTTCATTACATGACTAACAGTTACCAGATATAGTGAGCAGCAATATACATTACAGGTCATGGATAGATCAGTTTCTATCTTATTTTTCAGTCAAAACTCAAAGGCTTATCAACTAAAGGTTTCATAAAAAAGGAATAAATAACATATTTAAAGCAATTTAAACTCCGTGCTCGTCATCCAAAGAAGTATACCATTTTCGTTCTTTGCGTATTTTGTTAACTATTCACACTTAATTCAATATATTCAGTCTATAGAATTTATTTTTTAAAATTTAAGGCATAAACATCCTTGAACAGTTTCCCAGTCAGTGCCATGTGAGTGTGCAGATTTAACTATTTATGAAATTTAAAGCTGATGCAAACACAATATGTAAAAATGTCATAAGATCAAACATAAATGTTTTGTTTTTAATAACATCCTTGTTCTAAGTCGAACATTAACTGAAATTACTTGCCTCATTTTCATCCATCAGAAGATTTGCAGCCTTGAGGTCCCGATGGATAATATTATTTTGGTGTAGGTAGTTCATACCCTTGGAAATATCAATTGCTACTCTGAGTAAAGCCGGAAGCTTGAAAACACCTTTCTGCTTATGAAGAAAATCATACACACTTCCGCCCGACATGAATTCTGAGATTTTACAAAAATAAAGAATAGATCCTCAATTTGACCTTTGATTACAAGTGCAATCCTTCTTGAAGCAATAACAAAATCTGGAAACAAAACAGACAACCAATGTCTAGATTTGTAAAATTTAGTACCAGTCACAATGCATAAGCCAGGAGGTCTGGTACAAGCACCAATAAATTGCACAACATTCTTATGGCGAACCTTTCTGCGAGAACAAGAAAGAAAAGACATGAAGCTGTTGGGGAGGGGGTGGGACTCAAGCAATGCAATTATGGACAACCGTTTTTAAATTAAAAGTGGCCAGAGTCTAGTTTTTGAACCAAAAGGAAGATGCGCTGATAAATTTTTTAACATGGCATTTTCAGAGTGTTGCGAATAAGCTGCTATGGCATCCATATATCAAAATATAAATCTAACCATACGAAAACCATTCTCATCTAGGCCTTCTATCATCGATATAGGGTCAGCTATTAATAGAAGCTCCATGAAAGATTTGACTAGGATTTATGACTGTGTCGACCCGACACAACCCTCTAAGTAGTGCCAAATCATTAACCAGACAAATATTATCTAGTTCTGCAACAAAAGCTCTTAAAACTCATCCTGGGAATTCCTCCCCTTAGAGCCATATAACACTAAAAGTAAGTATCACAAGACATGTGAATTCAACTAGAAAGGTAGCAATGCTTCTGAATATGCAAGACTTCGAACATCGCAGGTAAAAAGGTATCGGTTATATAAACTAGCACTATACAATCAGCTAGAAATGACATGTCTTCTGATTGATAATTCACAAGCTCATAAACCATTAATTTATCAGTATCCAAATTATTTCATCATATGTTACTTTCACATGATGAGGCTGGTCCTAGGAGTTGGGACAAACATTTCTACAGCAAAAACAATTCCACCAAGCCAAGGACACTATGCCAATCAATGTTATTTCTTATCGCTCTCAATTAATTCAAATAAATATGAGCAACCTTGTCAGAAATGCCGCGTGAGAATCTATAAAAGATTTTTTTAAAAGAGCGAGAAATCTTACATGTTTTGTTCTGTGCATTCGCCTCTTCTAGCACAGCTAGTACTAAGGCTAAGGTTCAAAGGTTCTACACATTAATAAGTACAGCACCCTCATCTATACCTCATCTATACCTCTTCTAGCACTTACCACCACTCGACTGGTATATTACAACATTACACAAACATCAGCCATGCCCACATGTAATCCACATAGCACAAGTGACAACATGAATATGGCAATATGTACATATGTACTGCAAGTATTTAAGAATGTATGTGCATACAGGTTATTAAGTTAAAAGTTGAAACATATAAATGATTGACAGAGCCGAAATTTAGCTGGTCAGTAGATTGGATACAAGTAATGAACATACTGCCAAATGGAAGAGTTTCTTGGAACCAACCTCATAATATAAACTTCCTGTGCAAATTCACGCTGCATGTCCGCATTTACACGCTCAGGCTTGAGTACCTTAATTGCTACCTCCTGACTACAGTAGGTTCCCTTGTAGCTAACAAAGAAACAGTAAATTTATTATCAAAATCCAAACATGCTATTACCAGTTATTACCTAGAAATTAAAGTGCGTCTTATGTTAGTAACATCTTAACTTACAGGTCACCATATGAACCGGAAGCAATTTTACTTTCAAACTTCAGTAGATCGAAATTAATTTCCCATACATCAGTCCCATCGGTTGGTATCTGAACATGGATAGGTAAAGGTTCTGGAGCAGCTTCTTCATTTTCTAATTTAGGAGACCATGGAAGAGGCTTTGATGATGCTTGCTTCTGCATAGAACTTGAAATGTGAATTGCAGTATTGTGCATTGCTGATGATTAAAAAAACTTTCCAGCAATCATGCATCCAGCGAAGCAAATTAAACAAGATTTTAATTAGTCAATGGCAATGCAGAATATTGGATGGCAGTGACAGGTGGAAAGAATGTTGAAAAGTGGTGAACCATGACTTTTTTTTTACTGTAAGGTGAACCAAAACTTATCCACAAGGAAATTAAATTAGGAAGGATATAGTTCGTAGTAAAGATAACGACAACCTCCCCAGGTATACTTTTCAAAACCTATTTTTGGAACCATAAACAATAGGCTAAAATAATGTCAATTGTAAAACCCATATATGTTCATCACCCTTACTAATGATAATATGATGACCTTGCTTAGTAAGAAAGCCGCAAACAGTCTTTTTTTCACGTATTAATATTCTATGCTGCAGACATGAAGAGTATCTAAAGGATTGAGAGCTAAATTTATATTACCTCAATCTTCTGGAGTTCCTTCTGCAGTGAGCTTCTAAGCCGCTCAGTTTCCTAGAAGATGTTGGTTATTCAGCATTGTGGCGCAGAGTATAATAAACAAGTGACGAATATTAAAAAAATCGTCCTACATTAGTCATTGGCTAAAGATGGCAACTGCCGTAAGTTCAGAACACCAAAAAGACTTGCAGTTACGGAAAAGAAGATATAAATACACTCCTGAGAATTACAACATGCTTTTAGAGATTTATGCAACTAATTTATACATTAGAAAGGTTCATAAGAATGTCTTCAGAAGAAACTTGCAACAATTAAATAAGCAACTAAAAAGGAATGCGAGAGAAAGAGAATTTATGCCCACCAAGAAAATCACAACTATTGAAATTCCAATTGGCACCAAAGATACAATAAAAGGTTATAATGTCAAAATACGGAAAATTCTCTCCTTTTCACAAATACAACCTACTTACGAAGCAGGATAGACTCCTTTTTGAACCCCACATACAAAATCATCAAATTGAATAATGTGTCATTAAATAGCAAATGACCCCCATAATCATAAATGCTGGGTGATAAATTGGATGTTGTTTTTATTCACAAGAATGTAAATTAAAATGTTATTACTTATAGTGATAGATAATAAACTACTAAAACCAAGGGTAACTCAACTTAGAAAGCAAATTGAACACCATATCATTTGTACTCGGAGACATACAAGGAGTAAAGTCATATGGATAATTTTTTATCGTGTTCTGTAATAGTGGTCAAAAGATTCTTTTTTCCATGAACAAATTCATTTGAGGTTAGCATGATCTACATCATCATCATTTAAACCTTTTCCCATTGAAATGAGGTCAGCTATGAAGCAAAGCTCAAGCAAAAATCTAACAAAGTTTTATGACTGGCTGCGACCCAACGCCAACCCTCTCCAAATAAGTTCCAAACTCCCGGTTTAGAAAACTATGACAAGAGAGAGGATTGCCATAGTTTTAGATGACCGGTTGGTACCCTCTAAATTCTCATAGACGAGAAGTCTAAAAGAAGGGCGAATCGACATATTTGCTACATGAAATTGGTCAGCTATAATGCATAAATATAGCCAAGAGCAAATGGAACATATCCCAATTAGCGTGATCTACATGCAGCAAAGATATAACATAAAGTAGACGAATATAAACATCCTCAGAATAGAAATGGCACCATAGATATGAACCTTGGAAGATTGTACCATCAGCATCTAATGCCTGGTGAAAATAAACATTTAATTTCAGAAAGATATGGTAAGCTCAGAAAGAAGCAAATAATGGATATGCTATTACAATGGTGGACCTGAACACATGATGGACCATCCAATTGAATTGGATCAACACAATTCATAACGATCTCCATCGCGTAATATGGTTATACATGAAAAACAATGCATTTGAGAAATCCTACCCATGCATCAATTAATCATGAAATTATCTGTTTTTAAATAGCAGAATGGTCAGGACCATTTGATTGATGGTTCAAACTTAGAGTTCAATGTAGAAAACACCCTCATGTATACCTCTTATAGCTCTTATCACCCTCGAACCGGTTAATTAGCACATAACACCCTTGGGATTAGCCTTGAAATGACTTAGAAGAGGAAAATTGACTAGATCATTGACTATCTTGTGGATTTTCTGTGCTAATAAACCGGATGGTCTTTTTGGTGACTAGGAAGAGAAATTTTGAACTAAGTCCAAATGTTATGTGCTAGTACCTGTGGAGGGGTGATGAGTGACATACGAGTTAACCATGAGGGATGTTATATGCAGTTAACTCTAGAAAGTATTTAAATCAGATAATATTTCTTCCAACACCACTTTAGGACAGAGGTTAGAGACCATCAGTTACAGTGTAAATCTAAAGCACAGGTAGAGACACAGACACACATACAAACATGGACATGGAACACGTCAAATTTGTAAAAAGTACGCAGGGACATGTCTATATTATTGATTGTGTGTATTTAAACAAAATAAAATTATTACAGCAGAAAATATGTGGCGATAAACTTTTAAAACGCAAAAAATGTTATTCAGCCTTCATCAATAATCATATGATTTCTTACTCATACATAAAATTTACAAATTTATGCACAAAAAGTAACACATAACAATTGCAATCCATAAAAATTTAAGCCAAACGAAGTGTCAACACTTAGAAAAATCTTTCATAGACATGATTATATCATTGCATCAATTCCTTTTAGCCACATTTATCAAGAGAGGTGTAATACTATCTTCCCTCGACAGTAGTAAAGTCATTTATACCTATATCCCACATTCTTCTCTCAACCCACTATGCTACATAGAAATGACCAACCACTGTCAATTTTGCCCAACATGGGTCAAATGTGTCAAACATGATGCCCGGTGCCATATTCGAATGCTGTGTCTGATACATGTGATACGATGAGCAAAAGGAAGTCTTTGTGCTTCCTAGGTGTGGATTATTCATTCAAATGGTTCGCTCTGAATTGTTGAACTACCATGATATTTGTCCGCCATGTAATGGAATATCCCTGAATAAAATTGATGGTCTAAGCCATTCATCATGATCCCCATGACCAAGATGGTGGTATATGAAAATCATATTATATACATATTATAGATCCTACCTATTAAATTTTTATATATTTTTTCAAGAATGAGGGGTGATTATATATATTATTTATGAGTGTACACGGACTTTTAATATAAGTGGGTTCCAATAATAAGACTCGTGCCTTATTAAGGTTTGTCCCATCTTATATCTTATACCCATGTATCTCTCATAATTATTCCAATGTATCCACGCATTTCAACACTCACCCTCATATGCAACCATCACTTTTTTTTTGGTGTGGTTGTTATATGGATTGCACAACACTTATAGAGCGGGTTCTCTCAAGACACTTTTTGTGCTCATAAACTGCTTCTCTGATACCATATTAAATTTTTATATATTTTTTCAAGAATGAGGGGGGTGATTATATATATTATTTATAAGTGTACACGGGCTTTTGATATAAGTGGGTTCCAACAATGAGACTCAAGTCTTGTTCAGATTTGTCTCATCTTATATCTTATACTCATGTATCTCTCATAGTTTTTCCAATGTAGGACTATTTTAACCCACACATCTCAACACCACCCATACATAATTTAACATCAATGGACGGTTCTCAATAACAGAGTAGTATGCCATTTGAAAAATAATCAATATCTCACAAACTTTTATCTACAACCAATTTATACTATGGGATCATTAAGTAGTAAAGGGCGGATTATTTATTTGATGGTCCCCCAATATGTTTTTGAAAGGGTTGGTTTCCATGCATTTACAAGTTAAAACTTCAAATCCAGATTTGGGTTTGTTTACCTCCACTATTTGGAAAGAGGTGAGATTAAATCTTCAGTTTATATATGATATTTTCGCACTGCTCTGCTGCGGTAAGTTCCAAGAAGTTTATGCTTATATATAGTTGAGTGTTTGCTAACTAAATGTCTCTATTGCTACGCTTATTGTGGTAGTCTACTCGAATATCCAAGTCATTTGGTGAAGCCGGGCCTTCCATTCTTCCCAATCCTCCATTAGATCGCTTTGTGTTTAGGAACTTGAGAAGCCCTTGATATCATCACTATCCTCTCCCTCTCTCTCCCCCCCCCCCTCTCTCTCTTTTCATTCTCAATTTCTACTTCACAAAGAGCTTGTCAGTTGGATTTATCGTAGAAGTATAATTACAAAGTACTGCATACACTGCCTTGCATACCCTGCCACAATATCAACTTGGGTATAAAAATGAATTCTCGATTTCAGTTAAGTTAATAGAGTAGAATACGAACCGAGTAAAACATGAACACATCAGTTTAACTTAAACCTTTTTGACTTAAATTAATTTTTTATGGATTAGCAAAATTGGAGGTAGCTTGACCCACTTATACTCTTCATTATTTGAATTTTCTTTTGAAATCTAACAAAGATTTTCCTGTTTGCCTCTCAACCTTGGCCGATCACAATTGTACCAGCAGTAAGCAATACAGGAATGTTCCATAGGAAGTAAGTTCTTTTGTCCAATCCTATCAAACAAAAGAGCATAAATATATTGATATGAAGCCTTTATACGTGAACTTGTTAATGTTATTGTCTCAATGCACAAAGCATCATATAGTGCAGATAAGTTCTCCAAAATAGTTCAGTAGTAAAGTGATAAAACAGCAATATTACAATTCCATTGCATCAGGAGAGTTTCCAAAGAAAACGTCTTAAGAAATTAAAAGACTGATCAACTTCTAGAATGAATTTCTAAAAAGGTATACTTACCTCATATGGCCATCCATCGACAACAAAGACATCAAGTGAGTAGCCATCATTTGTGGAAAATGCATGTGCTTCTTGGATATTAAGTCCGACCTCAGCAAGCAAAGATGTCAGCTGGAACCATAAAGCAACGCACTTTTACAACCTTGTTTAGAGAGGACAAGTTCATTAAAACATAAGGTAACAACTTTCTCCAGAAAATAGATATTGAATTTATCTAGAGGGCCAATGTGCATCTCTGATCTAGCAATTACTATTGAATGTCAATAGATCCTACCAAAATATTTAATGGAAGTAAAGGACGGTACCATGGATATAAGATAATGATGAAATAAAGAAATAATGAATGGTTTCAAATAAAATAAAGGGCATACGTATGTAAACAATATGAGACTTCAAAGTGAAATTCAAAGTTCTCATGAACATGACATACACAGTTTATACACCACGGACTGATAGGATATATCTAGGCCTTAAAAGTCTTCTCAAGTTAATCTAATAATCTTTTGAAATTGCAATTTAAAAAGTGGACCATTTATTTCATAATTATTAAGTAACAGAATCACATAACAATTGTCTTCCACAATGTTCCTATACCAATGCCACAAACTAAATTTTGCTGGCATACCAAAAACCTTACATGTTGCACCATCCTGGGAAATATGGACATGGAATACAACAGAACTGCAGAACCACATTAATAGATTAAGACAAATCCACAAATAATTTTGTACCTTATGACAGGTATAATTTACACGATAAAGAATATAGAGAAGTCCACAATCCACATACAGTTGAATAAACTTGCACCAATGTTGCAAGGAAACTAGATGATCTAAGATATGCTGTGATAATATCTCCGTTATTAGTGACTTATAACAACTCCAGTTAATATCTCTATTTTTCTATTCAAACATGTAAGGCTGACATGTGGTTCAATGAGCATGTTTACCTGACTGAGAAGCTTAGGCTTATCATCAGTCGAAAAGGTGATTTCGTGCATTGGTCTGCAAAAATATTTTAGTTCATTAAAATAGTCAATATATGAAGTAAGAGGCTAGCAAGCTCAAAAATGAAGAAGCAGGACCTGAAGATAAATCATTCCAGATATATGCTTACATATCATTATATATATAATAAAACTGAAATAACCAAACAGTTGCAGCTAGTTTTAGGGCCTGTTTAAATTATGGATTTGTTATTAGTCTTGCACCATAATACGAATTATCCATACACATGTGATTCTGTTTAAAATCTGATTTTCTTTTAGACCATATGTCGCTTTGCTAGCATGCCGAGCCTGTCAAGCGAGGCCACAGTGCATGCACTTGTGTCTCACCAAGTTACATCTCGAAATAATACAGTAAAAATGGTTAAATGGCTCAGTCCCAATCACGTGTGGGAGAAAAGAAAAGAGGTTTCAAACTCAGAAACTCATAACTCAATCAAAATGTGGTTTTGATTTCAAAAGAACACTAGAACTATGCTTTGTACGGTCGTAGTTAAACTTACATCAATTACTTTTATTACCAGTTACTCATCAATGAATATGCAGAACAAAGCACTGGTCCATTTTATCACCGGAATATAAATTTAAAAAATGGTGCATAATAACCTGCTGGAGTGAGAGATGGCATCTGCAGCACTATCTCCATCTTGAACATGTTGCTTGCTGGCTTCAAGGGCAAGAGCCTCAAGATTTGGGGATGAACCAAAGGCAGGAGGGGGGTGAATACTGACAATTGTTTTAAAAAAAAACAAATTAATAAATACGTCAAGAAAATGATGAAAGCTGGGAAGCAAAACCTCCTTGTTTGCTAAGAAAACATGATGACAGAAACTTTAACGAGTCCTGATGAAATGTGAAACAAGAGATGGATAGCAAGGAAGAAGTAAACCACCTTTGTTTACCAACATAATTTGAAGAACAATGAGCATCATCATCCCCTGGTAAACTGTCAGAAGAATCACCATGATTCCCATCGTTCAATGGTGGTACCTAAAATTCAACCCTGATATTAGCTGATAACAGCAGCAAGTACCTAAAATACGCGATATTCACTTGCTAGAAAGCACACAGAAGCACAGGAAACCAGAACTGATTATGCAGTAAGGCTGGCAGCATTTCATAAATGTGCTCAGATGTGATTGCTTGAAAACAAAATGTGTCTTAGTATGTGCATATTGTAACAAAGAAACATTTCAAAGCACGTGATCTTGAATCCATTAAATGATAAAATTCCTAAGAGATAAATGCCACCTACAGTCCTACACCACAATGAATGATGAATGGAATATAGGCAATAACTGGTTGAAAGGAAAAATAAAAATTAATCTTGAAACTACATACTATGCATAATTCACAAGAAAGGAGAAATTAAAGAGGACTAACCTATGTTAACATAAATTGCTATACCACTAACAATTGCGAATTGGAACTATCGTTCCCAATTCGGGAACACTGGCGCTAAGAATCACCGTTCCAATCGAACCCATTTAAAACTTTTCTTAAATAGGTCATATACCTTGGGTTGTGTTATAGTATACTAAAATATATGTATGTTTTAGAAAAAGAAATTGAATTATATATATTATAGATCAATACACACACAAATGTAAAACCAATCCACAAAGACATCACTTTCTTGAGGTATGTTTTCCGTCTTATATAAGCATATGGAAGAAGACTACCCTTATCGTACCAGATTCCAGAACAAGTGGCGATCCACGTTCCCATATTCATTCCGCGTACCGAAACATTTCAAGTTCCAGGTAACATTGGGACTAACCATACACAGCTTAAATGTGGATGAGCTATGTTCTTAAGGAAGAATATGAAGTATACCAAAAGTGCTATTGAACATGAATGATGAGAGAATTTAACAAAATTTGTGACTTCAAGTTTGTAAAGGTGAGTAGCGTGGAGTTAGTTTTATTGGTAATACCTGATAAGGGTATCACTGTAGGTCTGCAGACATTTAGTATATAAATAAAGATTAGAAAAGAGGATAACTTAATTCCATTAACTTTGGTCATCAAAATGAGGACAGATTTGGAGCACGGCTCAAAAGTAGAGAGAAGGGCAGAAAACAGTTGAGCAACTTTCACAAACTGTTATATATCTGATATAAAACCTTTAATGAAACAATGCCAACGTCCTAATTTATCCACAAGATTACTGCTTTTAGTAAGCACTTAAACGTGATCTTCCACAAAATGCCCTATGCTAAAAAGAGTCTATATGAAGAGTATGATTGCTTAGATTTTTACTAAAGAAATAGAATTGATCTCTGACAAGCCATAAATACAGCTTGATCATATTCCCAACCATTTTCCCACAAGCAGTTCACCAGGCGAGTAGAGAAATTCAACAAGTAGGATACTACAGGATGATAAAAAAGTACAGTTACAGTCATAAACTGGGTGTTGTAAATGTGATTTGAATGGGTATATTTCGTCCTTTTTATGTTTATGAGTATTCTTGCCTTTAGCTAATTTGACTTGTTTCATAATTTCTCCTTACTAAAGTTGGGTGGATTTCCCACTTTTGACTTTTAAAAAAAACATTATATATCATAGGTAAAATAAAACATAAATCACACACACACACACACACACAAACACATATTGGGGGTATCTTCTCTCTTACACATATACATACACATAGATACATATATCTGTATCTGTATGTGTTTGTGTTTGTGTGTGCGCGCGCGGTGGGGTCTTCTCTCTTTCTTTACACACAAAACCTTTCATGTCCTCCAATCATAAATTCAAAATTGAAGGAGGGAAGAACGGGCATACTATTGGAGTAAACTTACTTAAAACCCCAAACAGAAGTAGCTAGGCACATGAATTCAATAAAAGCGAAACAGAACCTCCTCGTCCTAAAACCTTCTAGAAGACAGACATTCAAGTACAACAAGTCAACTATACAAAATGCAAATACAAAGCAAACAAGAACACCTTGTGCTCCTTAAAGTTTAAGCTGGTTTAGTCACAAATGTCTCCAATTGGAATTAAATATTTAACTAGTTCTATCAAACCAGCAATATAATAGGTTTTAAAATTGCCATTAGGTTGTCTGCTAGGAATATCCTCTAACTAAACCCTTCTGATTTAATAAAAGAATGCCATTTCACTAAGAACGAACCAATGAAGATCAAGGAGGAGAAAAAACAAGAAACCAAAGGTTTCTCATCCTGAAAGGCTAAAACCTCCCAATAATACATTACCCAATTTTACGTACCCAACACCATATTTTTCATTTTTACTAACAATGTTCCTTAAAATTTATATTTATTTAGCCTTAGGCCCTTAGCCACAACATGACTAATTGGAATCAAAAGAAAACCTAAACCATAATGCCAAGAATTTTCATTCAACAGTGAATTAGCCCTCCTGAATTAATAAATCAATGTCGACATTACCACTAATCAAATTAATAATAAAACTGTACAAAAATCATAGATTGTCGGATCAAAATTTTTTCAAGGAAATTTTTATTAAAAAAAAAATCAAACCTGAACCAAACGAACGGCGAGCGCTGGCCTATTGGCCGGATCATGCGCCAGCTCCAACAACCTCTTATGAGTCAAAACATCCTCAGCTCTCTCCACATTCACATCCATAGCATACCTTTTTCACAAAAAAAAAGAGAAGAAAAAACAACAACAAAATCAATCCACAAACAAACAAACAAATCACGATCAATCGATGATCATCAATTCCAATTCCAACAATACCTCGCAGGGAGCCGATTGAAATGAGCCCAAAGCTCATCATCAAAGGACGGCGACTGCGCCTCGACATGGCCGGATTCCCTCAGCCTCCGGAAGACCTCGTTGAAGACGTCGAGCTTGTGGCGGTTCTGGTGCCGGAGGTTGTTGGTGCTCGCCGGCGACGACGAAGAGTCCGCAGCCCTGCTGCTGCAACTGTCGGTGGAGTCCTCCATCGCCATTGATCATCAATTCAATCTCTCGATCAAAAATGAGATTTTTAATTTAGGGTTTCTTATTTTCCTTTTTTGCTTTAAAAGGGAAGTGGCTTGGGGAGCAAGAATCACGTGAGAATGAAAAGGAGAAAAAGGAGAACTGGAAAAGTAACGGAAGCGGAGAAACAGAAGTGTATGGAGAAGAAAGCAGAGGAGTGCGAGGAGGAAAGGATGAGAGAGAGATAGGGAGGGGGGGGGATAATTATGCTCTAAACTTTTGTATCGTTTTCCTAAACTACCCTTGTAAAATGCTTAAAATTTTCTTAACCCATGCTTTTCCACCGTTATTTGTATAAGGGTGTTTTAGGAAAATAGTGGCATGCAAAGCATCTAGACTTTTGTTTCGTATATCTTTGCAAACTTGGAAATGGAAAAGGGAATGCAGCGGCAAAAGGAAAAGCTGACAACAGTCTTGAAAAGTTATGAATCGAATCGGTCCAGGACATATGTCATAATGATCGTATTTTTTTATTAGCGGATAAACAGTAATTGGGTTGAGATAGTCTTTTTCTAACATAATGTTTTGAAAGAACCTAGGAATGGAGAATTTGTCATATACTAGATTGGTGCAAGAAGAGATTTAGGTTTCTAGGAAAGGGAGAAGAGAAGAGCTTGGAGGGTTGGAGCTTGGAAGAGGGTTATTAAAAGAGAGAGGCAGATCCATGGAATGGGAGGATTGGAAAAAACATTGTCGGTGTTAAATAACTTAGGATTTGCTCTACAGTAGTCATAAATATTCGGCCTTTATCATTGACAGCTGAGATGGAACTAGGTTCGAACGGGTTATGAGTGGATGGGTGCAGATCAAGATTATGGACTTGTTTGGAAAAAAAATTTGATTAAATCCACGGTCAACTTTAACAATATTTTTTCGAATTCGCTAAATGGCATACTGATATTAATTGATGAGTGGGTGCAGCGAAGTATGGCTCAACCCAACACGTGAACATCCTAATTGAGGAAAACCAAGAGATAAATGACATATTTATAAACAATGCATGCATTTTTTTTTTTGGAAGGGAGGAGGGGTTAATATATGTGTGGTAATGGATAATTTTACCAAGTGTATCCTCAATAGTTGAAGTTTTTTTCCAGCCATGGTCTACCTTGAAACAACCTAGAGTTTTCCATGTCTTTTACAAAAATATTCTTCATCGATCTAACAGCGATGATTGTGTATAAAGCGTTTGGTTTTTAAATACAAAAAGCATACTGGGTCTTAGGAGCTCCTCAGGTCCGTTGCCTGTAAACTCAGGCAACAACACAAACTTAGACATCTTGTACCTGAGTTTGTAGACGACGGGCCTGAAAAGCTCCCAACCCCTATTTTTCACAAATACAAAAATCAGTTATTAGGAGGAATGTAGAAATTGATTAATATTAAATTTTGAATGATGAATTAACTTGCTCACAAAACAGTGAAGTTTGGTAACTTAAAGAGCATTGAAATTTAGTAACTAAACTAAGTATTGAAACAGTTATTATATTTAATCAAAGTTCAATATTCTTAGAATAATTTCACCACATTGTCACGAAAAGTGATATAATTTCACCATGTTGCCACAATATATAAAATACAGTATTGATAAATATATGGGTTAGCTTCAAACATCTTTATATTAGATGAAATGTAGAACAAGGTGGGAGATTTGATTTGGATTAGGATGAAGGTTGATGGAGGCTTAGATCTACTTAGATGTTGTCCTCCGTCGATCTGTCGCGAGTGTTGGTGAACGGCTTTGATTGGTGTTGAGAGTTGCTTCCTTAAGCGTGTGGATCTCAGTGGGCTTATCGTGAGGCGAAGCCGAGCTATCTGTAAAAGAAGTCCCGGGGTGGTTGTACCACCGTGGACCCTCCGACGATCAAGTTAGCCAAGAAATTTGGGCAGAGTAGCGGCTTATTGGAATAAAATTGCGTTACCTAAGTCGTCTGAGAGAGGGGTTTTTATAGTGGTCGCTTGGAGCGAGCTGGCGCGAGATCTTCGCCGTCGGTTACGCCTCTGACGTTACGCCTGCATGAATGACGGGATCCCCCCATTAATGACGAGATACACTCGTTAATGGGGGATATGACGGCGTGGAACGCGGGATGTTGGGTGGCGGATATCTCGCTTCTGGCGAGATACGCGGAGCCGTGGCGGAAGCACTTGGGCTCTGCGTCCTTGGTTGCTCGGTAAAATCGGAGAGGCTTAGCTCGGCGGGAGGCTCAAAGGCGAGCGGGAGGCCGAGGAAGATCGGTTCCGTGATAGCTCGGAGCGAGCCGACAGTTATTTGTAAGGCGAGCATATGAGTATTCAGGGATCCATCGAAGGTCGGGTCATGCCTCGGGACGATAGCCGGGGGGACGCCTCCAATATATGGTGCT
Source organism: Agapanthus africanus (assembly GCA_030015575.1). Classification (NCBI taxonomy): domain Eukaryota; kingdom Viridiplantae; phylum Streptophyta; class Magnoliopsida; order Asparagales; family Amaryllidaceae; genus Agapanthus; species Agapanthus africanus. The sequence goes on from JASDDO010000019.1 coordinate 51,389,343, forward strand.
TGCCCTATTTTCGTGAGCCCCGGGACACGTCATCTGCCATGTGTTATGATTTGGGGAGTTCCCGCTTATGAGTATCATCATTAGCCCCTTACTCTCGTCCCGACTTATATATGGGTCGGGTCGAGAATGGTTTGGATCGGTTTCCCGGGCTTAACTTGTTGTCAAGAATTTGTCAGCGCGGATTTCCGGGGTGACTCGGCGTAGGGCAGTCGCGTCGTTCGGATCTTTGAGCCCGTGTGTCATATCCCGGGTGCTTGGATCTCTGTGCATATCTTGGATGACGACAGCGGATCAGGAGAAAGGATCGTGCAATTAAAGAGGAGCGTCGATTTGCTTGCACGTCTGTTGAGGCGTAGGTCATGCGTCCGACGCGGATTGGCGGACGTGACAGGCTGTCGCTTGCGCCCGAAGGGACGTCTCCAATAGTCGTTCGACACGTGGGGCTTCGACGGCTGGCAGACGCAAAGTTTCATTTTGACGGGAAACGATCTGAGCCGTTGGATGCGTCCCCCAAGCAGTATAAATAGGAGTGGGATCCTCCTAGGGTTCACACTTTTACTACTATTTTCTTTTGCTGTGAGAGATTTGCTCGGTGCTCCATCATTTAGATCGGATCCTTCGCACTCTTTCCTCGGAGAACTCCTTTCTTTGAATCGGGTTAGATATCTTCTTCCAAGGAGTCTGTTGAAATAGTTATGGTAGAGTCTAGGGAGTCTTCCACCTCTTCCCAAGAGGGTTCCCTTGTTGCTTTCTCATCGTCGGGCCCGCCCCGTAGAGTTAGGGCTGTCAGCGCCGCTAGCCGCCCAGCTGTGACGAGGATCCCTAAGGTACGCATCGGGAACGCCCATGATGCGCCCTCTATCTTGAGGGATCTGGACGAGCTTGCCGAGATTCGGTCTCATTTCCATATCCCCTCCAACTATTCGCTTCGTTTGGTAAAGAGGGCGAATGGGCGGACCAGGTGCAGGGGAAGGAGATTGCCCTGTATTTGGAGGCGTTCCGTGCGGGAATGCATTTGCCCTTTCCAACCGAGGTATGCGGGATACTTTGTTGTTTCCAACTCTCGCCGGGCCAGCTTGCGCCGAACTCGTGGAGGATCCTCCTCGGGTTTCTGGTCCGGCTGAAGCTTGAGGAGATCCCTTTCAGCTTGACCCTCCTTACTTCCTTTCTTTGCTATAAAAATCACCCCCGACACCAGTAAGAACGAGCCGAGCTGGGTGTATTTTTCCTTTAAAAAATGCAAGGGTGGGGTGGCCAGGTCGGGTGTGGTGGTCATTCCTTTTTCCATCCATGACTGGAAGGAGAAGTTTGTATTCCCGAGGGTGAGGACTGGTCTGTGCCTGTATAGTGGCACAGGGCTGACTGCCCGCGGGCGAAGCAGTCGTCCTCTCCCGAGATAAGGGCGGTGTCTATGTGGGAGCCGATCCAGCGGGCCGACGTCTTGCTTTCCGAGCAGGTCCTTAGCTGGGTTGGGCTCAGCTCTGTGTGCTTTGTGGGTAAGTTAGTAGATTGGACGACTTGTTTAGACTTGAAGAATTTAATTTTTTCCTTTCTTGCATCACTAACTTCTCGGTGCTTTCTCTCTTTGCAGGACACATGGACTGGTCCAAGATCCTAGATGACATATCCACCACGTCCCCGAAGAAGGCCGGGGGCGTGGTCTTGTCCCGAGCAGGCCCAAGCTCGCCCATGAAACTGTCCCCACCGGCCGAAGCCTCCGCAGCGCCCCAGGCCCTCGATGATCGTCGTAGGGGCAGCCAGAAGCACGCATAGGACCCGAAACCCCAGGCGAGGGAGGAGGAGGTGACCGAAGTCCCCCTCAAGAGGAAAAGGACGGTCTCCCGCACGCCGTCGACTGATATCCCCAAGGGGATTCCGGTGTAGAAGGGGGACGTCTGCTTCGTGGTCCCCTCGGGGCTTTCCGTCGGCGACAGCTTGCTCATGGACATGGAGCAGTCGGCCGGGGGGAAGATTCCGCGGAGGAACCTGAAGGCCTAAGTGGCCTCCATCGCTCAGGAGGCTGTCCAGGTCGGTATTCGTTTAATTGTTGTCTTAATTGCCCTTTTTTTTAGCCCGGACACTTCAAATCCATTTATTGCTTTTCTTAGGTCCTTCAACACTGCGCCCTCATCGTCAACATGGAAGCCGAGGAGATCGCCCTGGCTATGGGGAAGGTGGGGGAATGGTCTTCGAAGGCGGAGGATCTGCGCCTCTATCTGCTGCAAGATAAGGAGAAGACGGCCACCCTTGAGACCCGGTTAGCCGCCGGGGAGCTCATGCTCTCCAAGAGCCAGGAGTCCTGACGGCTCATGAGCGAGTCCCACCGAGCCATGGAGTGCAAGTTGGAGGAGCTGGGTAAGCGCCACACCTTGATGAAGAAGGCGAGGGATGCCAGCGAGAGGGAGACCAAGGCTGCGATAGAGGCGGTGAAGATCGCCAAGCTTCGGGCCCGCAAGTCGGTGGACGTGTACAAGGCGTCAGACCAGTTCTACACCGACCTCGGAGAAGCCTCCGCTATCGTTTGACATGCAGCCCTTGATGCCGTCAAGGAGTTGATGCCTGAGTTTGCCGAGGGTGAGCTCTGTGCTCAGGTCCCTTTCTCGGTGGAAGCGCCGCAGGCGGCTGGCGTCGGAGGCGGGGCGGCAGCGGAAGCAGAAACCCCGGCCCCTGAGGGCGGTGCCGAACAAGGCGAGGTCCCGGCGGAGCCTACTGCCTAAGCTCCTCCCCTTTTTCTTTCTTTTTTGTAAGCCCCCGGGCAATTTTGTAAGGCTGAGGAGCCCCGAATACCCTGTAAAGGCTTTTCAGAACATAAATAAAACTGATTTATCTTCCTCTGCGTTGCAATGTTTTTCTTGTATGAGTACTTGAGTTTGTCGGTCTCTTCGCAAATGTTAGGCTGTAGGTCAATGACCGACCTTTTAAATGACGATCACACGGCGAGTGTAAGCCAACTAGTTGTCAAGTACAGGAAGGCCGGTGTCCTCCCGCCCCGAAGTCGAGGTGATGATCGTTCACTTAGGATACATCGGGAGACTCCTCCGAGTAGGATGGAGCGTAAGCCATTTCTTAGAGTCGGTTCTTAGCGTTAGGCGAACAACAGCCAAGTCAGAGTTGGTCGGCGTCGGCGGGTTCTCCCTTTACGCGGTTCCCAGACCTCCGTCTTGGGATGGTAAGAATTCACCACTCGGAGGTTAGCCGGGTAGGGATCTGCGCGGTTGCCCCTTGGTGGGGCATTGATCCTTAGCGTAGGTGGGCATGATGTGCCCGCTAAGGATTGACCGAGCAGGGAAGCTGCTCGGTGGCCTCGTGATGAGGGCTTCAATCCTTAGCGTATGTCACGACCCGAAAATTTAGTTCGTGACCGGCACTTAAATAACGTAACGTCTAAAAGTGTAACGTAATTCAAGTAAACCGAAACCCAGAAATCTAAACCTTTTTTAAAAAATACAAGAGGTGAAGTTTTGAAATAAAGGTATGGTGAAACCAAACGTTTTCTTAATGCATAAATAGTGGAACATGAAAAATGTAAGTGGAATTTATTACTTGAAAAACATGTTTCGTCTTTTAAAAATTTAGGCAGCACCTCCTTTGTATATTTTGATCCAAAACCATATATACATAATAATAATAAAGGCATCTCCAAACGGGAGCTAGCTCTTCGCCAACCGGCGGAATCACAACCACGCAGGTCACAATATAAGTATACAACGTCTAATGTCGAAGATCAACACCCAAAAGATAATGTAAAGCAAGACATCAAACCCACCAAGCGAACATAAACCCTCGCTCTAAGTCTCGCAACCACAAGTCTCACTAAGTCTTACCAATTATACAAATACTAGTTTTGATTGATGGAGTTGACTAGATACAATATGAATAATAAATACAAGAGTGGTATGATCCAACATGTACCACCTACCAAAGCAAACACCCGAATGCAGCTGTGTGCCAGCGATACCGCTATTGATCCATGCGGTCAACCTGTAAGAAATGTGGCACAACGGGGGTGAGTTGCCAGCTCGTGAGCAGAAAACATCATTAGGTAGAAATCGAATAAAACAACGATTTCCTAGGTCAACTATATCATAAAGGTAATACTATGATATCTAGGGTGACCGTATGTGTATATGTGCCAACAATCTAATCAATGCCTATCAGCGTGTGGATAGCATCTACGTGTCCATCAATGACACAACAACATCATGCATGTAAATATCATGAAAGCATATGCATGTAAATATGAGGATATCAACTATCGTGTGTACATCAACGACACATCAAAATCATGGAACCTGAGTGTCCAACACCGACACTCGAAACATCATGAAACCCGTGTCCAACATTGACACGTAAATCCTCATATCTCAGGCGCCGCATCCTTAGATCGGCCCTCAGGCGCCGCATACTCTGGTCAGCCCCCATATCCATCTCATGACTCCGGTCGGTATCCTCCGGATAACCGTTAGGTCCAAATACTATCACCGGTAGGTAGTGCTCCCCTGCCAGGCTCACTGCCTATCAATACGAGTCTTCTTGCCCCGGGGTACCTCACCGGGTGCACCATGTACCCGCAGATGGTGCCTACCGCTCCTTGAATCGGGTTTCACATGCCAATCTCAGAACCGAGAAAATACATGGTGGACGTCTCGAAATATCATATTAAGAGAAACCGGGTTTTTAAAACAATATATACTTTCTTTTGAAATAACCACGGTTCTCAAATTCATAAATCTCATGAAAACAGCATCTCAGTGCATATAATCGTAAAGCATGATATATGCAATATAGAACAGAAATGTGAGCATCTTAGTATATCATGCAACATGGAATAGTGATGAGACAATATCAGTATATCATGCGACATATCATAATGATATGATAATTCTACTGTGTAAGTGACATAGCAATTATCGATGATGAAGTGTGTGAGCCGGCCAATCTATGTAAGTGTAACATACGCATCATCGATAATGGTGTAGGTGTACTAGCACATGTATATGTAATGCAATGAGAGTGACATGAACGTAGCATAAAGTAAATCGTGGGCGCAATGCTATAAGGTATACGTCTCTACAATATATCCGAGTCGGTGAATCTATCAATCGGCATCCAGCCTAACAACATCACGTGCGGTATAATCCATCGTACGGCATCCTCTAGTCAGGGGTATGGATCAATCATTAAGTAAAACTCATCACGTACGATATCCATCGTACGGCGGCATTAATCAATTAGGGATTCTATCAACCTATATGACAATGAGGGTACAGACCTAATGTCTTGTACGGCATACCACTCATGATCCACAACATTATATATATCTATATACCTATATCCCAGATCACCTCCATAACAATCTCATATCAGGGGACCAGCAAAGGTATCAATCCTTTCATATCGACTCGTATCCGTATACCGACGTATCAATCAAGTCATCATATCACATCGTATATCCTTTTCATCACATTAAGTCTTCTTACATATACATTCTAGCTTATTAATCGCATATCCTGCTACTATAAATCTCTTACTTATTCTCTTATAACTACATACCTATATGTCGTGATTCACATTCACTTTTCATATCCTTATTTATCAATTCGAGACATCATTTCTATCATATCAGGTTTAAGAGTCATATCCATATGGCTTTCATCTCATATCTCGATATATATATATAATTCTTCATTTCATCTCTAACTATCCTTTTTAACCATATCCTATATATCGGTTTCCATCAAAACTTGCGAGAGTGCTATACGTCATCCACCCAACTTTCCCCGTAGATACAAATCTACTCACCTGCGGATCTTCTTGTTCAGCTGTAGTCGATGGCTTCGTCGTCTCGGAATCCACGCGAAGGTACCTACAATAAATACACAATTGCAATTGCTATTAACATCAAGTTTGGAAAACCAATACGGCGTACGGTGCGCTCATAGATTAGAACATATAGCATACGCATGCAAAAAAACCAAACAACCCTCGTCGCTGACGTACAAACATCCAACGACTAAATACAATATCAATATAAAAACCCAAGTTCATAAATCGCAAATACCAAATGCAGCAACGAAGGAAATCACTCCCAGATTTCACCCTAGGCCAAACTAGGGAATTTTGCATACAGGGTTGCTCTAAATATCAGATAAGAAAGCTATGGTCCAAAAATCACACGAAACCACCACGACTTGGCCGCAATTTGCAGCCAAATCCCTTAAATCTGCGGCCATAAAAGCTCATTAGGGGATAAGGTTTCAGGTGTTGCTTCAAGGTTGCCCGCATGTCTCACTGTCAAGGGAACTAAATTTATAATGGTCTCTGGTCATCCCAGATTCCCAGATATACTCACAAAATGTCAATTATCGACGTCGGGGAAATTCTAAGTTCTGGTTTTGGGTTCTAGTATCCGGTCTAGGCCAGCAAAAGCAACACTAAGGTTTTGTAGACACCCACTACAGGTCATAAGTCCACATAATCATCCAACCCTTCTCTTGAATTTTCCAAATATCACATACTCTAACCAAATCACAATCTAAACTAAACTAGGATGCAAGAAACTAAAAACTAAGCTAAATGAAAGGAATTATACCTCATTTGGGCAACTTAAGAAAAACCCTAGCTTCCTAAAGTCTCCAAAATCCAACTTTGATTGGTCCAATGTGTTGAGGATAAAGAGGGGATTATTTTTAATGAAGGGAGTATAGGGTTTTGGTGAGGGAATGGAGATGATTCTTGAAGATGGAGGTGAAGAGGGATGAGGAGGAAGAAGATGAAGGAAAATGATGGGGGTGAGGAAATGGGAGCCCCCTCTCTCTCTCTTTTATTCTCACCCTCACTCAAAAGTTATATGTCACACTCTCTCTCCAATAATTCTCTCTTTTACCCTTTTTCTCTTTTTCTCACAATAATACACATAGTACCAATAAAACAACACAAATGCAACAACATGCAACAAAATGCAACATGGTATGGTGCACTAGCCTTGGAAAAATGTAGAAACACGGATTTGGCTTAATCGCGATTAGTAGTGCACTAATCGGGTTTAATTTTAAACTTGCATATAATTAATTATAAAAATGCCAAATCCGATAAATATATTTTTAAATGAATAAATCATTTTAAATATCTAATTATTTCACAATATTGGTATATATTTATACCATTTTACGAAAACCCCAATTTCGCAAATCGGGTAGTTTTCGCGAAATATATTATTTTAATTTTAAATTCCAAAAATAATATTTTATATTTTCTGAAATGTTACAATCTCCCCCTTAAATAAATCCGGTCCCCGAATTTAAATTTAAACCCCCAAATGCTAAAACATTTCAATAATCAGCTCAAATCAACGGGGCTCCGAAATCACGGATGATAAAGAAATAACACATCGCGTCAAGTGCGCCTGAAAACGAGTATGAAACTCAAAATCGAACTCCGTCAAGCGTCACACAAATTTTTGGATTTGCACGCATATCATCGGAGTTAAAATGGAGATACAGATCTCGAAATCCACTACCGAAATCCAATATGCACTAGTCAAATACTATAATACGTAAATAGTACGCATCCTTGAAAAATCTTCAAAAACTGAATAAAACACATGCAAAAACTTTTCTGAATCGCCGTGTGATGCGTAACTCACGGGACAAGTGACGGACGCTCATTTGTAAAGTAATAAATATACCTTCATATATGTTTTGCAAAATATGCGTTCCGCCGTTTCTAAAATATCCTAAAAGGTTTTCCTTTGTAAACGTTCGTGTCGCTCGCAGACACGTAGGAAATAGCGAGACTATAGCTCCTTTTTTGAAAACCTCTTATTAAACTTTTAATGCATGCAAAGTACTCAAGTACTGTCCCCAGATCAGTCATGTTCGGCTATTATATAGTATAGTGCCCATTATGAAAACAAAGTGCTCAAGAGCAAAATCAGCCCCGAAAGGCGTATCCAACAATCACGTACGTCTGGTGTGCACGAAAATCAAATCCAATACAAGTGTTACGATATGCACAAAAGCCAAAACCAAGTGCAACGGGTGTGCACGAAATTATCTGTCCAGTGCAATGGATGTTCACGACAACAACATCTAGTGCATCTATAGTGCACGAAAATCTCAATCCAGTGCAACTAACATGCACGAATGAAAATACCAATCGAGTGTATCCGGTGTGCACAAAATCATATCTCATATCATGCGCCCAACATGCGCGAAATCCAAATCAAGTGCATCCGTCATGCACGAATAAAAATCTAAATCAAGTACATCCGACATGCACAAATGAAATCGCATCCAATATGCACGAATGAAATCTAACTCAGTGCATCCGATGCGCACAAAATCCAACACCAAGCGCTTAATATGCACCAATATCCAATCCAAGCGCGTCAGGTCCGTATAAAACATCTAGTGCAGTAGCATGCACGAAAACGAACATCAAGTGCAAACGCGTACAAAAACATGAATCTGGTAAACCAATGCTCAAGGACATAAATCGAGTGCAACCAATGTACAAAATACAAATCTAGTGCAACCAATGCACGAAATACAAATACGGTGCATCTATAGTGCACAAAATAAAAATCCGGTGCATATAGTGCACGAAATACAAATCCGGTGCATCTGGTGCACACAATAACAATCCAGTGCAACGAATGCACGAAAACTCATTAATAACTCAAATGCGTATAAAAAGCAACACCGAGTGTACCAAGGTGTATAAAATCATAAACGTGTGCAACTGCGTGCACAAAACATGTATTAATGCACTGCAAGCATATGCGAGCCATACCGAGTGCAAAAATCAAATCGAGTGCATACCACATGCACGAAATCAAATCAACTATATGAAATCCATGAAATCATGAACACGTGCTACCAAGGAACAAAATCGACGTCAAGTGCAATAAAGATGCACAAAAAAGTAAATACCTAATAGGTGCAGCCATGGTGCACAAAAACAACATCATGAAACTCAATCATCAAAACTTAAATCCAAGCGATATAAGCGTGATATTCGGATCACAAATGCAAATCGCAACAAATGACATTGAGGTACACCTCCTACAATATCGAAAAATGTCGGTGCGCCAAAAACTGGCTGAGCAAGAACATCCGCTTGCCTCCTACTCACGGTCTGGCATCCTATGTCCCTGGGTCCTCATTTTCTCTGCGGATTACCAATCTCGCAATCCATCGGCTCATCGGCCCGGTCAGGTATACTAACGGAAACGATTTCGCTCTGGCACTCCTCTGGTCATCTTTCGGCCAATTAGCATGACCACTCATAAAGTAACACGTCACTGGCGACGGCCTATGGCCCTCTGAATACACGTGACACAACTGATCCTCGGTGCAACTCTTATCGCAGCAGTGTCCTAGAAGGAACCTGCTCAAGGTCTCTTCCAATCTCGTCTATGCCGAACTATACGGAGGTTGGTACTCTTACATAATCTTTTCTCGTTTTCTGGACATCCGCGTTCTAAGCACAGCATTTCCTCGGGAACTGGCCATATCTCACACCTCTGTATACATATCCGATCTCTAGTCTCAACAGGGAGTAACAACAGCTCGTTAACATCTCGCACGAACCTCTTGTTCCACTCGTCTTTATTATTGTCCACTTCGACGTCACGTCATGCTATCTACGTATTGCAATTGTCCTCGGCTACCGTCAATCCGGGGTCTCTCACACGGACTCAAAATTACGAACTCGGTATCTTCATCGCTCTGTAAAAGATATCTAGCCGAACACGTCCTCGGAAACTCGTCCCAACCATCGGAGGAATACTCTATATTCGTCCGTTCTCGATTAACTCACAACGCATCTTGGTGGGGTCCTCTATCCGAAACTGGTCCACTTACTGATCTCCTATCGGATCATCCAACGGACAGCGTCATCTCTGTATGTCTACGGTAGCGCCCCCGCCGTCTATCCGAGGCAAAAATGCGGAAACGAAAACTTTTTCTAAACTTGAAACCGGCGCTATCGCAGACTTTAATCCCGGATCGAACCATTAACCTATAACTAGCAACTAGAGAAAGGTTAGAAAAGCTATACCGATCGATCCGTGTCCTTCGGTCTTTAGCCACCATCCCTAGCTCCTCGCGGCATCTCCGATCTCCGGTCTCCTCGTCGGAAAGGGCACCACATCTTCGAGTCTTTTTACGGGCTCCCGCTTCATCCGAAGCAACTCGAATACGAAGTTTGCTAGCCAACGTGTCCAAGGCGATGTAGAGAATGTGTGTGATCACTTTGTCTCTTGTATCCATTGATTCTCAACGCATGAGAGTGTATAGATGGAGGTTGAAGATGAAGCCATTAATGGAAATGGTGAGCTAGAGGAAGAAGAAGAAGAGGAGCCTTTTCTTTCTTTTGTTATCTATCATAAAATGAGAGAGTGAGAGTGGAAAAATACAAGAGCAAAACTCCTTCTTGGCTGCCCTCTCTCTCTCCTCTTATCATATCAACCATAAATCAATCACATAATGTGACACATGCACAAAGAAAGAGACCATGAGTCACCACTTGTGCATGTGTCACAATTAATGCTCCTAATCATGATTTCTAGCTCATTATTTCCATTTGTAAACATTAACCTAAATGTTTACAACAACAAAAAGATACGGCAACATCTAAAGTAAACTCGTGACGGATCACAAGGATACCCCTCACCTGTATATACATACCTGCATCCGCATTCCGACTGAATGCGAATGCGATGAGACTAAAGTAATCCAACAAATCTAATACTAGGATCCGGCTTAAACCAAAGCCCACTAGTATGATCTGTCCGATCATGATCCGTGCACGACTGCACGTATATGATCGAACCCTGCCATATATCATACGGCCTCTACAACGTTTCGCCCGAAACTTGAGAAACTGTCTGTGGGGGACTCTAAAGACTCGTCAATACTTTGGCCGTGGATTTAACTACTAGCACGTCAGAGGTACTAGCTGTACGTAACGGGCTACCAGGTATTGACCAAAAGGGAGGTCGATGAGCGAACTCATCCTGACACCCTACTGATCATGTCAGTGACAATATCCGTACAGTCCGGTCCGTTCGTCTATGAGCATCACATGTCGGGCCTAGGGGGTTGGTAAAAGTCGGACCCCAAAAGCGGTACAAGTCATGTCGGAGTGTAGCTCAGAACACCCTGAGATACTACTAGAATACCTACCAGTAAATCTTCTGCCTTGGCCAAGGACTTCGTGTAATGGCTCTCCTAGACGCAACGCGATCTCACCCCCAATACCGGGAGAGACTAAACCCCTGCCGATCCGCTCACTGCCTCCATGTGGCTCGGGACTGTACCCAACTAAAACATATTTGCACGACTCCTTTGAGTCGTGGTAGGGTAATAATCAAAGCATAGTGGGAACTCACACGAGACAAATAACGATCTCAGGTCGATGAACTAACCTGTACACATGTCACTAGGGAACTGCTATCTGACGTCAGGTATAATACCAACTAGCATGTTCCCGGCGAGTCCTGTCCGGTGTACTCATAACCCAATGAGCACCTGTATACATCTTAGATGAACCAACTGACACCAATGGCTTGTGAGACCGGCCACCGCCCCTCGTCGGGGTCTCGACTGTATACACTAGTCTACTAATGGAGTATCGATGCCTAGTCTCGAAACTCTCACGACTAGGGACCATTTTAAGGATGTGCTTATAGACCCCAGCTCCCACGTATATGATCGCCATCATACTGCTGGCCGTCAAGCAAGAATCCTATGGGCTCTATCAACGTGCAATAGTGACATGTAATGTCACCTAAAGCATGTACACGATGATAAAGATAAAGAAGATATCATACTATCATCTTGAGTAAGACTGTCCTACCGGTATAGGTCCTCCCTCAATCATTGCAATCACGTGCCTGTGATCCAATAATTGACTCTGAGGGCACTATATCCAACAATCTCCTACTTGCACTCAAGGCTAATTATTGCGATGTCACATACTCACAGCCCGTGTGATACCAAACACCAAACTCCTCTACTAATCAGTCTCACAAAGCCCGTTTGCGAAACTATCGCGTTCGAGAAATAGCCTCAGTGAGTGGATCCGCCCTGATGTTTCTTTCTATGTCTCTCTTTATCTCAAGTTCGCGGAGAAAGCCATCTCCCAAAATAAGCAATACCTGTCATAGAATATGTTTGGATATCTGATGGGACCTGGTTCACAAATGAACTCAAAATCCAAACTTCTTAGACTGTATCGTCAACCGAATTTAATCAGTATCCTGCGCCATACCTCCCTCAGTATCCCCTTGGACCACCTGTCCAAACTACTGCCCTTCGTCAGAGGGAAAACTATAACTCTGACAGTCACTCTGTCATCCAGGTCACCTTGGAAGTCTGGAATGATAACCGTCTCCCAAAAGAGGCTGTTGTTATCATATCCCTAGAACATCCCCTTATGTTCTAAAACTACTTCCGAACGTTTCTACAGGATAGGATTAATATCAACTTATTGCATTTAGTGAAAAAACAACATCTGGTGTGGTACTTGACATCTCATGATTGACTCAATTGTCTAAACAAGTGATATGTCAATCATGCGCATCCCTCTCCCCTTTAGTCTGTAAGACACCTTTAGAGAGGGCGACTCCATCACCTGCAGGTATACTACCGTGCCAGGAGTCGTCCATTCTAAAACACCTTTAGAATGCTGTCTAAGTACCCAGATTGGGAAACTACCCAAATCTAGATCTAAAACAATAGATCTAGTAATCAGAATATCTGATATTATATCTTTATCCTTTGTGGAGAAACCACTGTGTGACAACCAAAGTATAACCGACCGTAGTATAGGAATTTCATTTCCTACTATGTGTATGTCATCCATATACCAGAACATCACACCCTACTACCTTCTTAACAGATCCATCCTCTATTCTGATGAAGTCAGACCTATGACTGTCACATCAGAAATAGATGATCTATCTCCGCTATATTTGCTTTAGTCCATAAATAGACATAAACTACTTGTCCACTATGCTTCCGTTGCTCCCACTGACTACGACAACCCTCTGGCAAAGTCATATACACGTACACTTCTAAAGCTAGTTTAGAACGACGCTATACTCATCCTCCTGCCGGGTCTCATAGTCTGGAACAACAGTAGTGTCAAGTCTGGGTAAACAAGAACCTCCCTGTCACCGTCCTTGAGCATACCGAAGTACCTCTCGAGTGCATGAGGTTACCCACCATATCTGCGGAGTGGCTAATGAAATGTCAATCCAGATTGAATCTTTAGGTCCTATTAAATTTTCAGTAATCGTTTGCGGATCTGGAATCACTTCCAGTTCTACCATACTCCCACTACTGTTTTATGAAAAAAAACATTTTTATTAAAACTGTGGCGAGTCAAGAACAATATCACTCTTGATCTTCCAGATAGTAGATAGTCAACCCTCGTCATAGCCCGGGTCAACCCACAAACAACCATTACAGAAACGTGCCTTGAGTTATCCAGAGTCTGGTTTTAAGCATAAGCCGGACAACTCCCCGTATCTTAACATTGTTAAGATATGAACTATTCTATATCCAATATAGAAACAGATGCACTGATTTGATTAGAACCAGATTCAAATCATGTAGCTGTCTCCAGTGCATGTCAACTAAATGGAGAGAGGCCGATCAGTATTACTCAACTTAGGAGCGCTTCCAATTATGAGTAACCTGAAAAAGAAGCAAGTTCTTTTAATCATTACTATTAACTGAATACCATACACAAGTATCTACATCTTCGATCACCTTGAAGAATCCTGATACTTGCATCGCCCGGTTCTCTACTTTATTCTTATACATATAACTTCTCAAAACTTAGACCTTGCATTTCTATGAAACACATGTTTAAGAACTAGAGAAGTCACAAGTAAACAAAATATAGTACGAGTACCAACTCCTCTGTCCTCATGGACACTGGACAACATACAATACTCTGTATAAGTCCCTTGAGTCTAATAACTCATTCCCTGTGTGTCGTAGGTTGAAAACTTTACTTATGCCTAAGAAGAATTACACCGCTGTTTAATGCTCTTTACCTAACCATCCGCTGATATAGGTAAATGTTATAGACATAATTTCAAAAAGTTATATCTCACTTTATAAAAATAAACGTACAGATATATCAATTTGAAATTGGTGCATAACAACGGATATTCAAAACCAAATATTTGCCGTCCGGCAAACAACACAGGCGATTTCCTCAAATATCACCAATTACAACGAATCCCGATATAATGAGGATGATCACCCAATTCCCAATAACTTACTCCCACTCATCATCTGTAAAACCATACAGATGTGAGAATCATACCTGGTAAATACATACCCTGAAGTAAGTACCTAATTGGGAAATCAGTTTTCTTTTAACAGTACACAGTGAAACTGAAACATGTAAATATTTCGAAGGGGTATCCGGGTATTCTTAGTAATGCCTCTTCCATTATCAGATTCACAACTGTAACCGTATATTTGTTTGCCATCTCTCCAAATCCCTTTATATGTCTTTAGTCATTACCTTCTGTACACCCCTTTAAGCTAAATGGTTTTCTTTCTTCCCTACTGTTCGGCACCAGCCTATGGTTTGGAAGAAGACTATCCAATAAGAGTAATAGGTGTACTCCCCTAATCCTAGGAGCACTCACAATGCGAGAGAAGGTCATGATAAAAGACAACTGAATAAACGTTATTCCTATTTCTCCTGAACCAGAATCCATCCCCGAACTGGAACAAGTCCCTTCGAGTTCGTATATAACCATACGATGGAGTATCCAAATAACTGTGGATCTTCGTAGTGATACGGAGTGTCTTTGAGAAATACAAAGGTGAAGTAGGATTGGCGAAGAAATACTTGGTTTGGTCGTGAATAGCAGTCGCAATTTACTTTGCCCTCTTACTAATCCCTTTATTTATCTTTACTTAATACCTTCTGTACACCTTCGTTAGGCTAATTGGTTTTCTTCATTCCCCACCGTTCGACACCTGCCTATGGTTTGGAAGAAGACTATCCAATTAGCGTAATAGGTGTACTGTCCTTATCCAAGGAGCACTCGCAACCTGAGAGAAGGTAAAAGGAAAAGATAACTGAATAGTCCTATTCATTTTCTCCAGAACCGGAAACCATCCTCGAATCTGGAACAAGTTCCTTCGAGTTCGTATATAACCATACGATGGTTTTATCCAATAGAAGTGGATGTTCATAGTAATACGGGGTGTTCTGGAGAAAAGGGTAAAAGTAGGAGTGGCAATGAGGTATGCAACTCTGACAATCCAGAAGCCAGTGTTTTAAGAAAGTTCGGTTAACTTGGTCACTGAGTTATAGTCTAGGGTCGGGTCATGGTCACTGTCAAAGAGAGAGAGAAAAGAAACACTCAGCGTGCACTCTAACCTAGGTCAGAATGGTTATCACTTTATCTAATCAGGAAACCTCCCACTGTATCCTCAAATTCTCCTCCAAACCTGAAAGAAAAATTAGTCGGGAATCGGGATCCAACTATCATCGCATGATAACGTGATGGAATCCACTCAAGTCATCACACTCCAGAAGGTATGCGCATGCCTGGCAAGTTTCAGTTTCTTTAGAAACTCCCGATGTGTGTTTTTACCCCTAGGACCCATGTGACCTTGACACAGTCAAAAAATCAAAGAGTCCTAGTCAAGTTGAACCCGTCATTATCCTGGATTGCATTAAACCCACCCGTACGAGCCCTTGACACAGTCAACAAGGCTGCACGACTGTCCTAACCAATCACATTAATATGCCACAAACAAACACTACTTAGCTACCGCACACTACGGCTTGACACAGTCAACAAACGCAGCACGAATACTAAGTAATACTTGTAAGAAATGACGGAGGGCTACGGCCGGTTTTTGGCGAAAAACCTTTAACGTAATGAACTTGATATCGTTGAAGGAACCGGACAGCTTTTTATAAAAATATAGTGGCGAAAACTTTTGCTAAAGAGGTCACTCCTAGTGAAGGGATTTCGGCTCTTTCCCCGTAGAATGAGGTGCAGGATATTCCAACTGAATACCACGATGCAAAGCAAAAAGTAATCGGCTAAAGTGAAGTTATTATCCTGACGCAAACTTCTGTCCAAGGGATCACTCCCGGTGAAGGGATCTCGGCCCTTGCCTCGTCGACTGAGGTACTGGATATTCATAACCTAATACCACTGTGCAAAACAAAAGAGAACGTCCTTGCAATAACAGCTTTTTGAAAAATGTTCCAACAACATCAAACAGGTTTGTTTAGCTTGCATTGATCCGAATCAATATAGTCTCATCAATTAATCACACCACAAAAGAACGAAAATATGATGTACGTATATGCCATCCGCATTCGCTACTGGGTCCCGTCATTACCCGTTAGGTTACTTAACTAACGACAGAGTGGGGACTGGACTAGCGCGGGTGTAAAACATATACAACATCTACTAGTATATATATCAATATATAATATTCGCTCATGGCGTGATAAAATGCAACATCACAGAAATGTAATAAGTATCACAGAACAATACAGATAATCTGGGATCCCAGGATTTCATAGAGCCGCTACTGAAACCCGACGTTCCCCTGGTCGTGTGGATAGCCTGTGCAATGAAATCCTAGACCCCTACGGGTGCGGCAAGTTACCCGCCAAAACCTGAAGCAAGGCAGCCCCCTTCAACAAAGTGAATGGACCATCCAGCACTTCAAGGAATCCGGTAACTTGAGCACCTCTCCTTGGGTCAACCTGTACCCCCTACGAGTATGGCGAATAGCCCGCCAATTCTATAGTGAAGCCCCCTCCGTCTCAAAGCCATGAGATGCGGGCCCGTTGCCCTCTAGAACTCGGCTATCCGTGCACCCCACCGCGGGGTAATCCTAGTACAGAAAGTAAAATATATGTACAACAGGTACATCGACCTCAGCCCGGTCGTGCCCCAAAAGAATAATATACAAACAGCCAATGACGGCAGTCCACATGTCGGACGCTCGCCCCGCAATATCAAATGTACAAATACAACCAAACTGTACTACCATTGCATCCAGGCTATCCACCACGACAAATCCGCAACAACACAGCACAATACAGAACATCAACGTGAATGTCACGTTCGCAAATCCGTCTAAAAGAACTATAGCAATTAGACAAGATTTACAACTTGAATGACATTCACGGTCACAGATGTAAAGTAAGCACTGTGAACTAACATATTTAAAATTTTCGATCGACAAAATTTCTCGAAGTGGGCCCCAAGCACAATTCCCAGTACTTAAAATAATCTGGGCCAAAACTAAAAATACCAGAAACCCCATTTCCAAGTCAGAGACCACTGTAGAAAAACTGGTGCCCAAATGCTACAGTAGTGCGGCGGAACCGCGGCCAAAACAAGGGTAATGCAGCGGTTCCGCGGCGCTATGGTGGAATTGCACTTTCAAATTTCTACAGTGGTTTTAGAAAAGCCTGCCTGATTTTCTGACGTACTCAAAATAATTTTTTGACCACAAAAGAAATTCGACAGAAACTTCGTTTTTGAAAATGCGGTTTCGGAAATTTTGTTCGATCGAAGTTCTAAACACGTTAGAGCAAGCTAGTAAAGGTTAATGGCGTGGTTCTGATACCATGTATGTCTACGGTAGCGCACCGGCCATCTATCCGAGGCCAAAATACGGAAACGAAAACTTTTTCTAAACTTGAAACCGGCGCTATCGCAGACTTTAATCCCGGATCGAACCATTAACCTATAACTAGCAACTAGAGAAAGGTTAGAAAAGCTATACCGATCAATCTGTGTCCTTCGGTATTTAGCCACCATCCCTAGCTCCTCGCGGCATCTCCGATCTCCGGTCTCCTCGTCGGAAAGGGCACCACATCTTCGAGTCTTTTTACGGGCTCCCGCTTCGTCCGAAGCAACTCGGACATGAAGTTTGCTAGCCGACGTGTCCAAGACGATGTAGAGAATGTGTGTGATCACTTTGTCTCTTGCATCCATTGATTCTCAACGCATGAGAGTGTATGGATGGAGGTTGAAGATGAAGCCATTAATAGAAATGGTGAGCTAGAGGAAGAAGAAGATGTAAGTCCACGTTACCTCTCCCGGTACTTATGGGCTTGCGGAAATGATGAAAAACGATTTTTCTTTTGGTGGTAACATAGACTCAAAATACGAATCTTTGTTAAACAACTATCTAACAAACCTAACAAGAGTTTTACCTACTTGGTTAGGGGTTATACCTTAACTTGAACTCCTTCTCTTGGTCTCCTCGTGGTGGTCGGATGGTTCTCTCCTCGTCGTCTCTTTGTGCCGAAGATGGATCCACCTGAAAGCTTCTACCTTTGGCTTCACTTCAAACTAGAAGAAACTAGAACACTTGGTTTGCTAAACCTTGTGTACTAGGATGAGTAGAGGAGTGTGTTGGATTTTATCTCTATGGTTCTTGCTTCTCAACACATGAGACAAGTGAACCATGAACTAGAGAGAGCAAGAGGAAGAGGGAGAGCTCAAGTATGAGAGAGAAAGAAAATGAAAGAATGAGCAAGACTTTTTCCATCCAAGCTCTCATAATCCAAAATCATCATAACACATAATAATAATTGAGTATTATGTGATGGTTGTTATCATATCAAGTGGCCATATCATTTCTTGCATTAAATGCAATGTGTGAACAAATACGCAAGCCAAGGTCAATGCCAAGAAATGATAGCCATTATCATGATGATGGTCAACAAGTCCAACCTAGTCAACCGGTCAACTAAGTCAACAAGTCAACAAAGTCAACCATCAACAACCATGTCACAATAATATTTAATTAATATTATTGTTAATCATATTTCTTATTCTCATTAGGGTTTAGCAAAAGTCAACAGTCAACAACCGTAATGAGAATCCTCTGCCTCTGTCTCTCTGTCAACTGTGCATACACACCCGCATCCGCGTTCCGAGGAACACGAATACAAACGAGATAAAACCAATCCCAAAACTACACTAGCATCTGGCTTAAACCAAAGCCCGCTAGTGATAACTGCCCGGACACTAAACGTGCACAAGTGCACGGATGTGACCGAACCCTGTCGCAAAACCATGCGACCTCTACTCTTTTGCCTAAAGGCGAATAGCTCTCTGTGTGGAACTCTAAAGACTCGACACTACACTGGCAGTGGGTTTAACCATAGACCGCAAGCGGCACTAGATGTGCGTAACGGCCCCCAGGTAGATGCCGATAAGAAGGCTGACGAGGTGAAACCCATCTGAACTTCTACTGAGCCTGAATGTGACAGTCTGCGTACAGTCCGGTCTGTTCTTCTGAGAATATCGCATGGCAGGCCTAGGGGGGCGGTAAACGTCAGTCCCCTAATAGCGGTACAAGTCGTGTCGGAGTGTAGCCCAGAACACCCTGAGATAACGCTGGAAACCTACCGGTATATCTCGTTTGCCCTGGCCAGGGACTTTGTGTAATGGCTCTCCTAGACACAGCGCGATATCAACCCCCAATACCGGGAGAGACGAATACTGTCTAACCGTCACTGCCTCCAAGTGCTTCGGGACTGCACCCAACTACTACCTGTTTGCACGACTCCTTTGAGCCGTGGTAGGGTAGTAATCTAAGTACAGTGGGAACACACTCGAGGCGAAGTGACAGTGTCAAGTCAGCGGACTAAGCTGTACTCATGTCACCTGAGAACTGATAACTGACGATAGGTATAGTACCAACCAACAGTTCCCGACGAGTCCTGTCCAGTGTACTCGTAACCTAACGAGCACCCGCATACTATCTCAAGTACGACGTACTGACGGCTGTGGGACAGACCGTCTCCCTTGTTGGGATGAGAAGCGCATACGCTAGTCTACTCCGGAGTATCGATGCCCTGTCTCGATAGTCCTATGACTAGGGACCTGCATAAGGATGTTCTTGTGGATTACCCAGCCCCCACGAGTGTGACTGCCATCACAACGCTGGTAATCAAGCAAAGATCCTAATGGCTCCACTAATGTGTATATGTGATATACTAAAATAAATACATGTACACATTAAAGCAGAAACAAACCAAGTAGCATACTACTATTTTGAGCAAGATTGTCTATACAAGGTGAATATCCCAAGCTTCCATTAAGTAATATACAAACTAGTATGATACAGTAATGGCCTCTAGGGCATATACACTAACAATCTCCCACTTGCACTAAGGCCATGTACTGGCGTATCAAAGACCTATCATCTTGATCAGTCGCTCGAACTGAGTCTGGGGTAAGGCCTTTGTGAATGGATCAGCAGTGTTATCTTCCATAGCAACTCTCCAAACCTCGATCTCCTGGCGACCTACGATCTCCCTGATCAGGTGATACCGCCTCAAGATGTTTCTGGATCTCTGATGGGACCTGGGTTCCTTCGCTAAAGCTATAGCCCCATTGTTATCGCAATACAGAGGTATTGGATCAACAATGGACGGAACCACCTGAAGTTCTGTTAAGAACTTCCTTATCCAGACGGCTTCTTTTGCGGCATCTGCAGCAGCGATATATTCCGCTTCCATCATCGAGTCAGCAACGGTTTCCTGTTTGGAACTCTTCCAACACACCACCCCTCCATTGAGGGTAAAAACATAACCCGACATGGACTTGGAATCATCCTTGTCACTCTGGAAGCTGGAGTCAGCAAAGGCCTCGATCTGGTGGTCTTTTCCGCCATACACCAAGAACATCTCCTTAGTCCTTCTCAGGTACTTGAGAATGTTCTTTACCGCTATTCAGTGTTTCTCCCCAGGGTTTGACTGATATCGGCTTACCACACTCAGTGCATAAGCTACATCTGGTCTGGTACACAACATCACATACATTATAGAGATTACCGCAGAAGCGTAGGGTATAATAGACATGTGATCCCTTTCCAAATCAGTCTTGGGAGACATCTCTTTGGAGAGGGTGATCCCGTGACAAGCCGGTAGATTACCGCGCTTGGAATCTTCCATACTGAATCTTCTTAGTATGGTGTCGATGTATCTGGACTGTGAAAGTCCTAATATCCTCTTGGATCTGTCACGATAGATCCGGATCCCCAGAATGTAAGAGGCATCACCCAGGTTTTTCATGGAGAACCTGTGTGACAAGAACCCCTTGACAGATTGTAGCATAGGAATGTCATTTCCTATCAAAAGAATGTCATCCACGTATAAAACGAGGAATATGACAGTTCTTGCTACAAATTTACTATAGATGCATGGTTCATCTGGATTTTTGATAAAACCAAATTCTTTGACCGTCTCATCAAAATAGATGTTCCAACTCCGCGATGCCTGCTTTAGTCCATAGATGGACTTAAGCAACTTGCACACTTTTCCGCTGCTCCCACTCTGAATGAAACCCTCTGGCTGGTCCATATAGACACACTCCTCTAAATTTCCATTTAGAAAAGCGGTCTTTACGTCCATCTGCCAAATCTCATAATCGTGGAAGGCAGCAATGGTAAGAAGGATCCGAATGGATTTCAGTATAGCCACTGGAGAAAAGGTTTCGTCATAGTCCAAACCAGGTCTTTGACGAAAACCCTTTGCAACAAGTCTAGCTTTATAGGTCTCAACCTGTCCATCTACACCAATCTTCCTTTTGAAGATCCACTTGCATCCTACGGGGTTTTACCCCATCTGGAGCAACGTCCAACGTCCATACTTTGTTGGTGTACATGGACTCCATTTCGGTCCGCATTGCATCCAGCCATTTTACCGAGTCAACGCTCTGAATGGCCTGCTGGAAGCGTCGGCTCATCACTATCAATGATTCAATCCTCTCTATCTCCGTCTATGAGAAAACCGTAGTATCTCTCGGGCGGATGAGACTGCCTACTACTCCTGCGGAGCGGCGCAGGAATGTCCTGATCTTTCGAACCCTCTGTTTCTACTAAGCTTTCAGTACTAGCTCGTGGTTCTGGAATTTCTTCCAGTTCTATTGTGCTCCCACTTATCTGATTTTCCAAAAACTCAGTTTCCAAGAAGTGGGCATGACGAGAAACAAAAACCTTTTGTTCCTCTTCGCAATAGAAGAAATATCTCTTGGAGTTCTTTGGATATCCCACAAACTTGCACTGTACTGAGCGTGTCTCGAGTTTGTCCGCATGCTGCTTTTTGACAAAAGCTGGACATCCCCATGTCTTAATGTGCTTAAGATAGGGTTTCTTCCCACACCACATCTGATATGGTGTGGTAGGCACAGTCTTAGTTGGAACTCGATTCAAAAGGCATGCAGTTGATTCTAGTGCATATCCCCAGAATGATCGCGGTTACTCAGCGTTATTCATCATGGAACGTACCATATCCAATAGGGTCTGGTTCCGTCTCTCCGATACACCGTTATGTTGCGGAGTGTATGGAGGAGTAAGCTGAGAGAGAATTCCATTCTCTTTTAAGTAATCCAGGAACTCGGCACTTAAGTATTCACCACCTCGATCAGATCTTAGTATCTTGATACTTTTGCCTGTTTGTTTTTCTACTTCATTCTTATATTCCTGGAATTTTCCAAAGGCTTCGGATTTATGTTTCATTAAGAAGACATATCCGTACCTTGAAAAGTCATCCGTAAAAGTAATGAAGTAAGAATAACCGCTTCGTGCATGCGTAGACATTGGACCGCACACGTCGCTGTGTACGAGTCCCAAGAGCTCGCTCGCTCTTACTCCGTGTCCAGTGAACAGAGTCTTTGTCATCTTTCCTTTGAGACAGGATTGACAAGTTGCATATGATTGATATTCGAACGGATCCAAATATCCTTCTGTATGTAACTTTGTCAACCTTCTCTCATTGATATGACCCAGTCTACAATGCCATAAGAAAGACTGATTTGTTTCCGGAGACTTTCTTTTGTGTGTATTCTGGACATTGAAAATCTGTGGTTGGTTTAGTACGTATATACCATTGCTTAATGACCCAATCAAAACTTGATTAAGGTGAATATTTACAACATTACTTACAAATGCAAATTCATAACCTTCTTTAGATAATAAAGATACAGATATGATATTACAGGTTGCATTGGGTACAAAATAACAATCACGCAAAACCAAAACGTGTCCATCTGACAATCCCATGTGATAGTCCCCCCACGGACTCAGCATCCATGCCAGCTCCGTTTGTAACTCTGAGGGTCATATCACCTGCCTTCAAAACCCTACGCCTTCTTAGTGCCTGTAAAGAATTACAGATATGAGATCCTGATCCGGTATCCAATACCCAGGATGTAGAGTTTATTGATAGACAGTTTTCAATAACATACACACCTGAAGCTGAAGCCGCAACTTGCTTCAGATCCTGGGTTCTGGCCTTCCAAGCCCTGCAATCCTTTTTCTAGTGTCCACTCTTGTGACAGTAAAAGCATTCTTCCTTTCCCACAAGCTTTCCCGCTACCTTTGTTGCCTTTGTCTTTCCCTTCGTATCCACTTTACTAACACCGCCCCTTGGTTTGGCGGGGGCTTTCTTCTTCTTTCCCTTGGCTTTCGCCTTGGACCTAGAAGAGGAAGATCCTCCTACAAACAAAGTGGATGTTTCCCTACCTTTCTGTAGGGTGCCCTCTGCACTCCTCAGCATGTTGAGGAATTCTGAAAGTTCAACTTCTTTTTCTTGTAAGTTAAAGTTCAGGATAAACTGGGAGTAAGTGGAAGGAAGGGACTGGAGAATCAAGTCCGTGTAGAGCTCGTTCTCTAACGTGGTCCCAAGGTCCGCGAGCTCCTCAATGAAGCCAATCATCTTAAGCACGTGTTCCGCTACCGATGATCCGACGGCCAATCTCGCCGAAAACAGCTTTTTCGAGACTTCGTATCTGGCGATACGAGATTACTCTCCATACAGTTCTTTTTTATGGAGAAATATGGATTCAAGGTCCATATTCTCGTGCCTCCTCTGATGTTCATTGTCCATAGAGGCAAGCATGAGGCACTTAGCTTTCGCGCAATCGATTTCCCAAGTCTTACGAATTTCCCTATCCGCGACGCTGGTTTTGGGACCTGGGACAGGGGGAGCTTTGGTGGTAAGGAGATACCCCAACTTGTCATAAGTGATTGCCATTTTGACATTCCTGAGCCAATCTTTGTAGTTTGGCCCTGTCGGTATGTTTTTATCTAGTAGTAACTTAAGTCCAGTCATGAAGTTTGGTCGCTGCAATTAGGAGAGAGAGAAGAAACACTTTAGCATGATGCTCTTGCAAGTTTAGAGTGGTTTTTAATTTGTCTAAACAGGATGGCTCCCACTGTCACTCGAATCCCTTCTCAAACCAAAAAGGAAGAATTAGTCAGGATCAATCTCACCGTACAATACTTGCTTAACCGTTCAGCCATGCTAGTGTCGGTACTTCGAAGGAGGTTTTCCAACGCTTTCGCGAAGTTCCTTAATTAAATAACCTCTTTTCCCTGTGGGCGTAGCCCCGCTAACACCTTTCTAGACACCTACTTGGTTTATAGCATTGATCGTTAAGTGAGAAATTTCCCGAGGAGTAGCATATACTCACAGTAGGATCGGGATCCAAATATCATTGCGTGACAAAACTGAAGGAATCCTACCAGAATCATCACACTCCAAATGGTATGCAGCGCTAGCAGGTTTCAGTTCTTTTGAAACTCCCGATGTGGATTTTTGCCCCATGCTCTTATGACCTTGACTTTGGCCAACAAATCATAAGTCACATGTCAAGTTCTACCCATCATTCTCCAGGTTAATTTGAACCCACCCGTACCTACCCTTGACTTTGGCCAATAAGGCAGTACGACTGTCCCAAACCAACACATCTATCTATGCTGCACATGAATACCCAATAGCTACCAATCACTATGCCTTGACTTTGGCCAACAAACATAGCTTGAATACTATTGACTATCCATGTGAAACGACGGAGGGCTACGAATGGTTTTGGCGAAACAGTGAACGTAGTGAACTTGATATAATCGATGGAACGAGATAGCTTTTAAAAGGAATGGCTTAACCTCCGCGTTTAAAAGTTGTTTTTGAAAAGAAATCGAGTGGTTTTGAAAGTGTTCCAACGACTCAACTTTGGTTTATTTTCTTGCATTAATTTAATGTGTCCCATCATTTAATCCTACCATTGCAGAAAACAACGAAAATATGACGTACGCTTATGCCATCCGCATTCGCCACGGGGCCCCGTCATTACCCGTTAGGTTACTTAACTAACGACAGAGTGGGGGCTGGACTAGCGCGGATGCAAAACATAAGCATCGCCTAAATAGATATCATATATAGATATACACATTCGTCACATGCAATGATAGCCATTCCAGATCACAGATGAACACATTGGATATACTAGGAATCCGCAATCGGTACGAGCCTGTAACGAAGAGCGGATTACACGGTCGCGATGAATAGCCAAGACCCCACCCTAGACCCCTACGGGTGCGGCAAACTACCTGCCAAGTACCCGAAGCGAAGCAACCTCCCTCAACACCGTGAGTAGGCCACTCGTCACTTCGAGATACCCGGTAGTTTGTGCACCCCACCTTGGGTCTATCTTAGGAGCAAAAACAGTAAAAGAAATTATACAATGACGGCTATAACCCCATCCCGGTTGTGCGGCTATATAAATAATATTACATCAATTACAAATTACATGAATTGAAAGAAAAAGAAAAACTCTCATCTCACAACCCCCCGGCTATTCATCCGCGACAATCCAATGAATTCATATACACATACCATCAACATTACAGATCACAGATATGTATAACCCCCACTAATCGACGTATAGCGATTAGCAGACGTTCAATACATATATCACATCACAGATATAAACCCCTTAGCTTAAGTCTTTAGAAGTTCGATCAAAATACGGATTTTTAGACCCCAAAAACAAATTTTGCTTTCTGGAAAATCTGGGCAGAAAAAACATATTGTAAAAATCCCAAAACACCCCACTGAACACACTGCAAGAAAATTCGCCCACAACCGAGTCAACTCGGCCGCGGATCCGCGGCGGGAGCATGCTCCTGCCGCGGTTCCGCGGCGGTTTGACCGAGTCCCTGGACCAATTTTCTACAGTGTGTTATAAAACGCCTGAGCCGATTTTTAGTGTAAGATTTATTATTTTTTGAACAAGAAAAAAAAATCGGCAGAAACTATACTTTTCGGGCGTGTTTCGTGACTTTTTCTCCGATCGAACTTCTAGTTACTTTGCTAACATGTTAGATAGTGTTTAACTAGGCTCTGATACCACTGTAAGTCCACGTTACCTCTCCCGGTACTTACGGGCTTGCGGAAATGATGAAAAACGATTTTTTTTGGTGGTAACATGGACTCAAAATACGGATCTTTGTTAAACAACTATCTAACAAACCTAACAAGAGTTTTACCTACTCGGTTAGGGGTTATACCTTAACTTGAACTCCTTCTCTTGGTCTCCTCGTGGTGGTCGGATGGTTCTCTCCTCGTCGTCTCTTTGTGCCGAAGATGGATCCACCTGAAAGCTTCTACCTTTGGCTTCACTTCAAACTAGAAGAAACTAGAACACTTGGTTTGCTAAACCTTATGTACTAGGATGAGTAGAGGAGTGTGTTGGATTTTATCTCTATGGTTCTTGCTTTTCAACACATGAGACAAGTGAACCATGAACTAGAGAGAGAGCAAGAGGAAGAGGGAGAGCTCAAGCATGAGAGAGAAAGGAAATGAAAGAATGAGCAAGACTTTTTCCATCCAAGCTCTCATAATCCAAAATCATCATAACACATAATAATAATTGAGTATTATGTGATGGTTGTTATCATATCAAGTGTCCATATCATTTCTTGCATTAAATGCAATGTGTGAACAAATAAGCAAGCCAAGGTCAATGCCAAGAAATGATAGCCATTGTCATGATGATGGTCAACAAGTCCAACCTAGTCAACCGGTCAACTAAGTCAACAAGTCAACAAAGTCAACCATCAACAACCATGTCACAATAATACTTAATTAATATTATTGTTAATCATATTTCTTATTCTCATTAGGGTTTAGCAAAAGTCAACAGTCAACAACCGTAATGAGAATCCTCTGCCTCTGTCTCTCTGTCAACTGTGCATACACACCCGCATCCGCGTTCCGAGGAACACGAATACAAATGAGATAAAACCAATCCCAAAACGTACACTAGGATCTGGCTTAAACCAAAGCCCGCTAGTGATAACTGCCCGGACACTAAACGTGCACAAGTGCACGGATGTGACCGAACCCTGTCGCAAAACCATGCGACCTCTACTCTTTTGCCTAGAGGCGAATAGCTCTCTGTGTGGAACTCTAAAGACTCGACACTACGCTGGCAGTGGGTTTAACCACAGACCGCAAGCGGCACTAGATGTGCGTAACGGCCCCCAGGTAGATGCCGATAAGAAGACTGAAGAGGTGTAACCCATCTGAACTCCTACTGAGCTTGAATGTGACAGTCTGCGTACAGTCCGGTCTGTTCGTCTGAGAATATCACATGGCGGGCCTAGGGGGCGGTAAACGTCAGTCCCCTAATAGCGGTACAAGTCGTGTCGGAGTGTAGCCCAGAACACCCTGAGATAACGCTGGAAACCTACCAGTATATCTCGCTTGCCCTGGCCAGGGACTTTGTGTAATGGCTCTCCTAGACACAGCGCGATATCAACCCCCAATACCGGGAGATACGAATCCTGTCTAACCGTCACTGCCTCCAAGTGCTTCGGGACTGCACCCAACTACTACATGTTTGCATGACTCCTTTGAGCCGTGGTAGGGTAGTAATCTAAGTACAGTGGGAACACACTCGAGGCGAAGTGACAGTGTCAAGTCAGCGGACTAAGCTGTACTCATGTCACCAGGGAACTGATAACTGACGATAGGTATAGTACCAACCAACAGTTCCCGACGAGTCCTGTCCAGTGTACTCGTAACCTAACGAGCACCCGCATACTATCTCAAGTATGACGTACCGACGGCTGTGGGACAGACCGTCTCCCCTGCTGGGATGAGAAGCGCATACGCTAGTCTACTCCGGAGTATCGATGCCCTGTCTCGATAGTCCTACGACTAGGGACCTGCATAAGGATATGCTTGTGGATTACCCAGCCCCTACGAGTGTGACTGCCATCACAACGCTGGTAATCAAGCAAAGATCCTAAGGGCTCCACTAATGTGTATAGGTGATATACTAAAATAAACACATGTACAAATTAAAGCAGAAACAAACCAAGTAGCATACTACTATTTTGAGCAAGATTGTCTATACAAGGTGAATATCCCAAGCTTCCATTAAGTAATATACAAACTAGTACGATATAGTAATGGCCTCTAGGGCATATACACTAACAGAAGAAGAGGAGCCTTTTCTTTCTTTTGTTATCTATCATAAAATGAGAGAGTGAGAGTGGAAAAATACAAGAGCAAAACTCTTTCTTGGCTGCCCTCTCTCTCTCCTCTTATCATATCAACCATAAATCAATCACATAATGTGACACATGCATAAAGAAAGAGACCATGAGTCACCACTTGTGCATGTGTCACAATTAATGCTCCTAATCATAATTTCTAGCTCATTATTTCCATTTGTAAACATTAACCCAAATGTTTACAACAACAAAAAGATACGGCAACATCTAAAGTAAACTCGTGACGGATCACAAGGATACCCCTCACCTGTATATACATACCTGCATCCGCATTCCGACTGAATGCGAATGCGATGAGACTAAAGTAATCCAACAAATCTAATACTAGGATCCGGCTTAAACCAAAACCCGCTAATATGATCCGTCCGATCATGATCCGTGCAAGACTGCACGTATATGATCGAATCCTGCCATATATCATACGGCCTCTACAACGTTTCGCCCGAAACTTGAGAAACTGTCTGTGGGTGACTCTAAAGACTCGTCAATACTTTGGCTGTGGATTTAACCACTAGCACGTCAGAGGTACTAGCCGTACGTAACGGGCTACCAGGTATTGACCAAAAAGGAGGTCGATGAGCGAACTCATCCTGACACCCTACTGAGCCTGTCAGTGACAATATCCGTACAGTCCGGTCCGTTCGTCTATGAGCATCGCATGTCGGGCCTAGGGGGTTGGTAAAAGTCGGACCCCCAAAAGCGGTACAAGTCGTGTCGGAGTGTAACCCAGAACACCCTGAGATACTACTGGAATACCTACCAGTAAATCTCCTGCCTTGGCCAAGGACTTCGTGTAATGGCTCTCCTAGACACAGCGCGATCTCACCCCCAACACCGGGAGAGACGAAACCCCTGCCGATCCGCTCACTGCCTCCATGTGGCTCGGGACTGTACCCAACTAAAACATGTTTGCACGACTCCTTTGAGCCGTGGTAGGGTAATAATCAAAGCATAGTGGAAACTCACACGAGACAAATGACGATCTCAGGTCGATGAACTAACCTGTACACATGTCACCAGGGAACTGCTATCTGACGTCAGGTATAATACCAACTAGCATGTTCCCGGCGAGTCCTGTCCGGTGTACTCATAACCCAATGAGCACCTGTATACATCTTAGTTGAACCAACTGACACCAATGGCTTGTGAGACCGGCCACTGCCCCTCTTCGGGGTCTCGACTGTATACACTAGTATACTAATGGAGTATCGATGCCCAGTCTCGAAACTCTCACGACTAGGGACCATTTTAAGGATGTGCTTATAGACCCCAACTCCCACGTATATGATCGACATCATACTGTGGCCGTCAAGTAAGAATCCTATGGGCTCTATCAACGTGCAATAGTGACCTGTAATGTCACCTAAAACATGTACACGATGATAAAGATAAACCAGATATCATACTATCATCTTGAGTAAGACTGTCCTACCGGTATAGGTCCTCCCTCAATTATTGCAATCACGTGCCTGTGATCCAATAATTGACTTTGAGGGCACTATATCCAACAATCTCTGGATCGATCTACTCTAGATCTGTCACGACCCGAAATTGGCACGTGACGGCACTTAAACCACGTAATGTCTACAGGCTTAACGCAATTCAAGTAAACCGAAAACCCAGAAATCCAAACCATCAAAAGTAGTAAGTGATAAGAACATTGTTAAAATTTTTTGGGAATCTCAAGTAAAAATCTTTAACTTAAGTTTCTTTCTTAAAAATTTCGGCAGCACCTCCTTTGTAAAAACTAGCCCCAAAACGAGTACAACATAGAATATAAATAAAGCATTCCTAAACGGTAGCAAATCACGCCCAACGGCGGAAACAACCACGACAAGCATATATATGACGCCGTAGCGAAAAAATATAAATGAAAACAGCATAAGGAGGTAAAACTTCATAACAAGGCCGGCTCCCACGAGCACGACACCTAAAATCACAAAATAATACAACATCGATCCTCACAACTCGTCTCTAAGTCAAATATATGAAGGTTGTAGATGGAGAGTACTAGATACAATAAAATATACAATGAGCATCATCGGATAGCCGCAAAACCCACCTATAGCAAAACTGCTTACAGTCAGCCATAGCGGTATCCTCTGCAAAAGATGATACGATAAGAAGAAGCTCTGCCGCGACTGCTTTGAGGGAAAACCTGCAAAACACTGTGGCACAATGGGGATGAGTTTCCAATTTGTGAATAGTAAATAATATCATGCAGGTAATCGCAGGTATGCACGTACTGCGATAATCTATCACATGCAAACTGATAGTATAATATGACAATATGTATATGCAACAATCATGAAAGGTACTCTATCAGGTACTGCTAATACATGAAACAATGCATATCAATAAAAGCTGAGTATGGGATAAAACATATCATCACAATAAAAACCAGTGTCCATCAATGACACTCCAAATCCCAATCGTGGAAAAACTAGTGTCCATCAATGACACTCCAAATCCCAATACCTCAGGCACCGCATCCTCAGATCGACCCTCATATCCTGTAAGTCTCATAGAACCTTATTGTCTAATATCGACACTCTAAAACATCATGAAACACTCGTGTCCAATATCGACATGTAAATCCACGTACCATGGGCTCCGTCTGCCCGGATTGGCCTGTGACTCCGGCAGAACGTCGGTCCATGTCCATCTCATAACTCCGGTTGGTATCCTCCAGATATCCGCCGAGTCCAAATACTATCACCGGTAAGGTAGTACTCCCATGCCTCGGGCTCAATGCCATCATCTATGATCTTCTTGCCCCGGGGTACCTCCGGGCCCACCATGTACCCGCACACGGCCTCATCCAACTCCTCGCATCGGGTTTCTAACACAAGTCTCAGAACCGAGAAAACTCATGGTGGACGCACTGAAATATCATATCAAGAGAAACCAGATTTTCAAACAATACGTAATTTCTTGAAATATTGCCACGGTTCTAAAATCCATAAATCACATGAAATCCATATCTCAATGCGTAAATCCATGAAATATAATATATGCAATGTAAAACAGTAATATGAGCATAACAAGGGAAAACCGCTCTTTTAATGAATCCAGTTTTAAAATATATCATGTGGTTCTCAATTCCTCCGAAATCAAGTGCAGCATCATATGAGATGTATATGTAACTATAGTAAGATATGTGTATCTATATGTAAGTAGGCAGGTATGATACATTTCATAAGCACAATAGCACAATAATCAACGTCTCAATGTCAAATGACAATACAATACCACTTAGGGGTATATGTAGCTATAGCAAGGTATGTGAGTGTACATGTAAGTATGTATGCATGATATACATGTATCTGTAGCAAGGTATGTGGGTGTACATGTAAGTATTTATGCATGATGTAAATGTAGCTATGGCATGTATACTACTTTTCATATACGCAATGGAATAAGAATCAATGTCTCAATAGCAATAATCGATACAATATCACATATGTATATATATGTTGAGTGTGTCATGGCAATTACCGACGGTGTGGGTATAACATACAATTAGTGCCCGTGCAACATGAACCGTCAGTAATGGTGTTGTGTCTCATTAATACTATGTCCATATGCAATAGGAAAATGAGGTATGCAACAATGGTACACATGCACAATCAATGTCCATATACTTATAACTAATAATCATGTTATTGAATCTAGCCCAGACGTATAACGCCATACGGGCGATTCCTCTGTAGATATTAAATCTACTCACCGATGACCTCGAGCTAAATAAATCCGACCACCTGCTTCCCCTTCTTCGCAGTGTCCGAAGTTTCTGCTCGCGATCCTAAAATTTCACAAACACAACACATAAGGTTAAATATCCTGCGCCGATACAAAGCCAATGAAACGCAAGGATAATGTCCACAAGATATACACACTGTACACTTAGTGCACAAAACGCGTACGACATCGGCACAACCTTAGGTAGGAACGCAAAACGACATGACCACCACGCCTAGACCCTGATCGTACCGATCGCGTATTCACAACACAATATATATCGTGGAAGATAATATATATAATATCGCAACGTCAAAAGAAACCCATGCTTAATTTATCCGAAAACTTAGTAAGCTACTTTTAATCATTTTAGCTCAAATCTAGAAGTTTAACAAAATCTAGTGGCCACAATCATCACATAATAACCTGATTAAGCCACACAAACCTTTACTACAATTTTAATCTCACCCATATAAGATTTAGTAAAAGCTAGTTTGCAATCAAGCTTAATTAGACAATTAGGAAAATAACAATTAACAATCTCACAACTAGGTTAAGTTTTCCAAGTCTAAACTACTCACTTAACTATTACAAACAATCAAAACCCTAACTTGATCTTCAAAACCTTTTCTTGAATTTCTAAACATGCAAATTAAAGCCATATTTAAACATCTAATAAGCTAGCTTAATGTATTAAAACAACAACTAAGCTTAGGATTAGAATTTTATACCTCAAAACTTGATTCTAAACTTGCAAAAAGATTTCCAAAATAGCCTCCAAAATGCTAACTTTCATGAAAATCCATGCTTGGTTAAGGCTAAAGAATAATGAGTATAGATTTGTTTTTGAGTTTGTGGGATTATTTGATGATTTTTGATGAATTTTAGAAGCTTGAAGGAGTGGAAATGGGGTGGAGAAAATGATGGGGCAGCAGGGGGTTTAGCCAACTTGGGAGAAATGGGGAAATGTGTGGAAGTGTGTGGAAAAATCTAGATTAAAAACACTATTAAAGGTTAATAAAACACTTACTTTATGCCACCTCATAATAATTTTAATTAAAATCTTCATTAACTTTCTAAATATCTAGATATTTTCCAAAATATTTTGCAAGAAGTCAAAGATACTTAATCTTGTGATTAAGTTGGCATGGATTCAAATTAGCATAATTAACCCAATCCAAATTGTAATTACCACTAATTAAGTGCATAATTAAAATCTTATAATAATATTTTAATTAAGGAAAAATATTTAAGTGAACTAAAATTTTCAAGTGACTAACTAAATACCGCAACTAACAATTTCCTAGTTAAACTAGGTGCAGTTAAGTCTATACAGAAAAATGATCACTTCTAGGTTTTAACGGAAAACACAGTTTATTTTACCTATTAACGAAAAATTCGCCTAAACAATTTCTAAAACGTTACAAGATCTGAGTAAGATTCTCCACACTGGAAATCTTCAACTCAACTGGGCCTGCGTCGGCGCATCTAATCTGACTAATCACCTTCGTCTTTCAACTCAAGATAGACTAGCTATCATCTGTCGCATTTTTGCCTGGAAGCTCCAGCGATCTTAGCTCGTAAGCTCTGGAAGCGACATCCCATCCATCTCAGCAATAGCTGGGTCATCTGTCTGCAAGACGACATCACAAACTCTGAGGTAGGCTGTACATCAACAGTCCTCTCACAACTAGCATCCTCTATCAGTGGCCCGATCATCCAGTGCAAAACCGAACCCTCGCCTCAAACGAGAGGTCACAGCACAACACTAAATCGATACGTTCCCATGTCACCAGAAAACACGATGGTCAGTTCTCGTCCATAACGAGCTCGTCCTAACCGCATCACTAGCAGCAGCTCAACATGCGCTCAAACCATGGTGACAGGAACCTCAAGCATGTATCGATGAAGACGGATCAAAGGAACGAAAGGAATCAACAGATCTAGAATGGATACATGATCATAAGAAGGAACAGAATCAATGAGAGTATGATCATGGAAACGAATAGAATCAAGGATCTCAATTGGATGTATGATCAATGGAACGAAGAGAATCACAGATCTCAAAATGTGTACATCCTAAGGTCTCTTAAGTGGAGTATCGTATCGTAAATATGCCACGGAACATACGTACGGTACGTCACTCTACTCAAGCTACCTACTTCATCAATCAGGGTCAACCTATGTAACGAAAGTTCGGGTCTAATACCCCCTTGTTCAAGTCTAAGTTCCGTAAGGTCAAACCTAGGTTCCGAAGTAGATTACGCCCCAGACTCCACATAGTCAAACCTAGAATCGAACCAAGGTTAAAACTAGCGCTCTGATACCAACTTTGTCATGACCCGAAAATTTAGTTCGTGACCGGCACTTAAATCAGACAACGTCTAAAGGCGTAACGTAATTCAAGTAAGCCGAAACCCAGAAATCTAAACCTTTTTAGCCCGGACACTTCTAAATCCATCTATTGCTTTTCTTAGGTCCTCCAACACTGCGCCCTCATCGTCAACATGGAAGCCGAGGAGATCGCCCAGGCCATGAGGAAGGTAGGGGAATCGTCTTCGAAGGCGGAGGATCTGCATCTCTATCTGCTGCAGGAGAAGGAGAAGACGGCCGCCCTTGAGACCCGGTTGGCCGCCGGGGAGCTCATGCTCTCCAAGAGCCAAGAGTCCTGCCGGCTCATGGGAAATTCCCATCGAGCCATGGAGGGCAAGTTTGAGGAGCTGGGTAAGCGCCGCGCATTGATGAAGAAGGCGAGGGACGCCAGCGAGAGGGAGACCAAGGCTGCACTTGAGGCGGTGAAGATCGCCGAGCTTCAGGCCCGCAAGTCGGTGGACGTGTACAAGGCGTCAGACCAGTTCTACACTGACCTCGGAGAAGCCTCCGCTATCGTTTGACATGCAGCCCTTGATGCCGTCAAGGAGTTGATGCTGGAGTTTGCCGACGGTGAGCTCCGTGCTCAGGTCCCTTTCTCGGTGGAAGCGCCGCAGGCGGATGGCGTCGGAGGAGGGGCAGCAGCGGAAGCAGAAACCCCGGCCCTTGAGGGTGGTGCCGAACAAGGCGAGGTCCCGGCGGAGCCTACAGCCTAAGCTCCTCCCTTTTTTCTTTCTTTTTTATAAGCCCCGGGCAATTTTGTAAGGCTGAGGAGCCCCGAATACCCTGTTACGGGGGTGCTATACGCCATCCACCCAACTTTCCCCGTAGATACAAATCTACTCACCTGCGGATCTTCTTGTTCATCTGTAGTCGATGGCTTCGTCGTCTCGGAATCCACGCGAAGGTACCTACAATAAATACACAATTGCAATTGCTATTAACATCAAGTTTGGAAAACCAATACGGCGTACGGTGCGCTCATAGATTAGAACATATAGCATACGCATGCAAAAAAACCAAACAACCCTCGTCGCTGACGAACAAACATCCAACGACTAAATACAATATCAATATCAAAACCCAAGTTCATAAATCGCAAATACCAAATGCAGCAACGAAGGAAATCACTCCCAGATTTCACCCTAGGCCAAACTAGAGAATTTTGCATACAGGGTTGCTCTAGATATCAGATAAGGAAGCTATGGTCCAAAAATCACACGAAACCACCACGACTTGGCCGCAATTTGCGGCTAAATCCCTTAAATCTGCGGCCATAAAAGCTCATTAGGGGCTAAGGTTTCAGGTGTTGCTTCAAGGTTGCCTGCACGTCTCACTGTTAAGGGAACTAAATTTATAATGGTCGCGGGTCATCCCAGATTCCCAGATACACTCACAAACTGTCAATTATCGACGTCGGGGAAATTCTAAGTTTTGGTTTTGGGTTTTAGTATCCGGTCTAGGCCAGCAAAAGCATCACTAAGTTCTTGTAGACACCCACTACAGGTCATAAGTCTACATAATCACCCAACCCTTTTCTTGAATTTTCCAAATATCATATACCCTAACCAAATCA
This sequence comes from Agapanthus africanus, assembly GCA_030015575.1. NCBI lineage: Eukaryota > Viridiplantae > Streptophyta > Magnoliopsida > Asparagales > Amaryllidaceae > Agapanthus > Agapanthus africanus. The sequence goes on from JASDDO010000019.1 coordinate 51,425,430, forward strand.
CAATCTAAACTAAACTAGGATGCAAGAAACTAAAAACTAAGGTAAATGATAGGAATTATACCTCATTTGAGCAACTCAAGAAAAACCCTAGCTTCCTAAAGTCTCCAAAATCCAACTTTGATTGGTCCAATGTGTTGAGGATGAAGAGGGGATCATTTTTAATGAAGGGTGTATGGGGTTTTGGTGAGGGAATGGAGATGATTCTTGGAGGTGGAGGTGGAGGGAGATGAGGAGGAAGAAGATGAAGGAAAATGATGGGGGTGAGGAAATGGCAGCTCTCTCTCTCTCTCTCTCACCCTCACTCAAAAGTCACATGTCACACTCTCTTTCCAATAATTCTCTCTTTTACCCTTTTTCTCTTTCTCTCACAATAATATACATAATACCAATAAAACAATGCAAATGGAACAACATGCAACAAAATGCAACATGACTTGGTGCACTAGCTATGGGAAAATGTAGAAATACGGATTTGGCTTAATCACGATTAGTAGTGCACTAATCGGGTTTAATTTTAAACTTGCATATAATTAATTATAAAAATGCCAAATCCGATAAATATATTTTTAAATGAATAAATCATTTTAAATCTCCAATTATTTCACAATATTGGTATATATTTATACCATTTTACGAAAACCCCAATTTCGCAAATCGGGTAGTTTTCGCGAAATATATTATTTTAATATTAAATTCCAAAAATAATATTTTATATTTTCTGAAATGTTACAGTGTAGGTGGGCATGACGTGCCCGCTAAGGATTGACCGAGCAGGGAAGCTGCTCGGTGGCCTCGTGTGGAAGGCTTCGATCCTTAGCGTAGATAGGCAGGATATGCTCTCTAAGGATTGACCGAGCAGGGAAGCTGCTCGGTGGACTCGTGAGGAGGGCTTCGATCCTTAGCTTAGGTGGGCACGATGTGCCCTCTAAAGATTGATCGAGCAGGGAAGCTGCTCGGTGGCCTCGTGATGAGTTCTTCGATCCTTAGCGTAGGTGGACACGATGTTCCCGCTAAGGATTGACCGAGCAGGGAAGCTGCTCGGTGGCCTTGTGATAAGTGCTTCGATCCTTAGCGTAGGTGGGCAGGACGCGTCCGCTAAGGATTGACCAAGCAGGAAAGCTGCTCGGTGGCCTCGTGATGAGGGCTTTGATCCTTAGCGTAGGTGGGCAGGACGCGCCCGCTAAGGATTGACCGAGCAGGGAAGTTGCTCGGTGGCCTCGTGAGGCGTCGGTCAGTCTCCCTCGACCCGTAAACCCTGGAAGAAGACCGTCGCGGACAACGCGTGGCATAAGCGCACAGGCGAGGAGCATCACTCCGTAGTGCGTGTCGTTCCAACTCCCATTGGCCGCTTGGGGCCTGTGATGGACGGCATGGTCACCACGCAGCAGCTCTATATTGGGGAATTTGTGAATATCCCATGATTGGCGTTGATGTGCGCGAAAATTTCGGCCTTTAGGGATTCTGTTGAGGCTATAAATAGTGAAGGCATGTTGGTTTTTTTTCCAGCGTTGCATTTCTGAAAATGGTCGGGCTCATCTACTCCATCGAAGGGATCATCTCCCGCGACGACGTGTACCTCTACAATCTGGAGTGCACGGAGGAGACGTACCAAACGGTGGTTGACCTCATAGAGGACCACTTCGGCCGCCTACTTTCTCGGCGGTCACCTTTCCTCCAATTGCTCATGTACGCAATTTGGAGGATATCCCTGGGTTTGTTCAAACTCTTATCTCCGCAACTGCAGGACAAGGCGCTCGATAAGCTGCATACGCTCTACGTCCGAGGCCTCATCTCGAAGAACAGACATGATCGATCGACAACCCTTCTTTTGGAGTGTTTCCAAAAGAGGTAGATCGCGGACTCTTGCCCGACGGGGGGGGAGGGGAGGGGGAGAGCTCTGGTGCTTCCGTGGCATCTCGAGTCCGTGGGCAACATCAGAGAGAGCGGGCTGAAGAGGCTAGGGCTCGGCTGGCGGAGATTTCCTCGGAGTACCATCAGCAGTGCTTTCTCGACCCCCTACCCCCTCTGTTGTAATTTTAATTTTTTTTGTGTAAGGCTGAGGGGCCCATAATACCTCTCAATGAATAAAATTCTTCTTTTCTGATGTGTTTTGTCTTCTCTTATCTCTTAGCATTTGCTTTTTCTCTCAGAAATGAATCTAGGGATCTCAGAACCGTGAAAGGGAACAAAATTTATGGAAGAAGCCTTTTATAACTTGGGAAAGTTATTAAAAACTACATTGCTTCGAAAAGAAGAAAATATATTCATTTGTATAGTTTGAGTTTTTCAGCATTGTAGTGCCGAAGAAACTTTTGTCCCTCTGCGTCTTGTAAGCGGTAGGCTCCACCGGGCAATATTTCGGAGACGAGAAAAGGGTCGTCCCACTTCGGGGAGAACTTGTGCAGTCATCCCTGATCTATGAATTCGTTCTGCCTTAAGACCAAATCTCCTGTCTTGAAGGCGCGATGCTTAACTCGGGCGTTGTAATAGCAAGCAGTTTGTTGTTGGTAAGCGGCGGCTTTGATCTGTGCCCAGTCCCACTTCTCTAGCAAGATGTCCAAATTAGTCCAGAGCACCGAGGTGTTTGCTTCGTCATCGAAGTGTTCGACTCTGTAACTGGGCAGCCCGATCTCTGCTGAGACCATTGCCTCGTTACCGTAGCAGAGACTGAAGGGGGTCTCTCCCGTGGGCATCTTCTTCGAAGTGTGTAAGGCCTATAACACTCGTGGTAGTTCTTCGACCCAGCTGCCCTGTCTTCCTGTTAAACGAGTTCGAAGACCTCGTATGGCGTCTCGGTTAGCAACCTCGGCCTGCCCGTTGCATTGAGGATGCGCGACCGTGGAAAACTTCATTAGTATGTGGTATTCGTTGCAGAACCCTTTGACTTTGTCGTTTTCAAAATTCGTCATGTGGTCGGTAACGATGCACCTCGGGATCCTAAATCGGGAGATTACGCTATTCTGCAGGAATTTGATGGTCGTGGTGGCGTCTGGTTTTCTGATGGGGATGGACTCAATCCACTGCGTGAAATAGTCTACCACGACGAGGATGTATTTGTGCCCGCCCATACCTGTGGGGAGTTGGCCCACCATGTCCATCCCCCATTAGGAGAACGGCCAGGGGGAGGTGAGGGTCGTCAGCTCGGTAGCCGGAAGACGGGGTATGTTTCCATGGAGTTGACAGCTTTTGCATCTTCTGATGAGCTTTTGAGCGTCTTGGTGGATCTTCGGCCAATAGTACCCTTGGAGCAGCGTCTTTTGTACTAAGGTACGGGTCCCTTGATGCGCTCCACCGACCCCTTTATGTATCTCACGCAAGACGCAGTCGGCTTTGTGGGGGTCGATGCACCGGAGCAGAGGCTATGTATATGACTTCTTATAAAGGTTTCCATTGCTCCAGAAGAAATGGCGGGCTTTAGCTCGAAGGCAATGTGCTTTCCCTCGGTCCTCTAGAAGTGCACCCTCCTTTAGGAACTCTATAAGGGGCTTCCTCCAATCCCGGCCTTCCTCCTAAGTAGTGTATACTTAGAGCGTCGCCTCTCTGTCTTCCACGTTGGAACGCGGCAAGACCTCGAAGAGAATATTCCTCTTATTGTTGGCCGTATAGGAAGAGGTTAGCTTGCTCAGGGCATCGGCCAGGGCATTCAGGTGCTAAGGAATCTGCTCCACTTGAACTTCATCGAAACTTTTTCTCATCTCTTTACCTCGACTAAGTACTTCACCATGAGCGGCTCTCGGGCCTCAAAGCGGCCGGTCTCTTGGCCAATGACTAGGGCCGAGTCGCAGCGAATTCGGATCGTCTTCAGCTCCACTCCGAAGGCGATTCGCAGCCCAGCAAGCAAGGCCTCATATTTCGCGGCGTTGTTCGACGCTCTGAACTCGAGCTTTAAAGAATACTCCATTTCTACCTCGTTCAGGCCTCAAATGATAAGGTCAGAACCGCTCCTCTCCTCGGTAGAGGATCCATCGACGTAGATGACCCAGTCAGGGACGGAGTCGGGCACTTCCTCGACCAAGGGTCGGGACCCGGGGACGGGCGCCGACGCTGCTTCCTTGTTGGGGATAGTACACTCGACAACAAAGTCTGCCAGGACTTGCGCTTTGATGGCTTGCCTGGGGCGGTATTTGATGTCGAACTGGGATAATTCCCACCTCAATTTCTCCAGACAACCAGACAATTCGGGGGAGGCGAGAATGGCCCCTATGGGCCGCTCGGTGAGGATGATGATGGTGTGTGCCAGGAAGTAGTGTCGTAGCTTCCTTGAGGCGACGATAAGTGCCAAGACAATCTTTTCTATGGCCGGGTATCTCGTTTCCGCGTCTTTAAAGACATGGCTCACGTAGTAGACCGGCATCTGTACTCCTTCGACTTCTCGGACGAGCACCGAGCCAGTAGCATGATCGGATACCGCAATGTACAGTAACAGATCGCCTCCTTCGATTAGCCAGGTGGGCAGTGGGGGAGTTTCCAGGTGCACTTTGAGTTGCTCGAAAGCATTTTGATACTCTTCCGACCATTCGAACCTTGGGATCTTTCTCAGGGCTTTGAAGAATGGGAGGCACTTTTCTCCAGATCTCGACATGAAGCGACTAAGAGCGGCCACTCTCCCCGTGAGCCACATGATCTCTATGTTGCTCTTTGGCGTGGCTATGTTGAGAATGGCGCTGATCTTCTCCGGATTAGCTTCGATTCCTAGGTGGGTAACCATGAACCTGAGGAATTTCCCGCTAGTGACTCCGAACGCGCACTTGGCTGGATTCAGCTTCATTTTATACTTGCGGAGGATGTCGAATGTTTCACCAAGATCCTTGGCGTGCTCGTCCGATGAAGTTGATTTCACGAGCATGTCATCGACGTAAACCTCTATGTTCCTCCCGATCCGCGGTTTGAACATTTTGTTAACCATGCGCTGGTATGTAGCCCCAGCGTTTTTGAGGCTGAAAGGCGTCACTTTATAGCAATATACCCCCAGGTCCGTGGTGAACGCGGTTAGTTCTTCATCTGCCGGGTTCATACGGATCTGGTTGTAGCCGGAGAAAGCGTCCATGAAACTGAGCAATTCGTGGCCTGCCGAGCTGTCTACAAGCTGGTCTATCCGAGAGAGAGGATAGTTGTCTTTTGGGCAAGCCTTGTTCAAATTTATGAAATCGACGCACATGCGCCACATCCCGCTCGCCTTTTTAACTATGACCACATTCGCCAGCCATTCTGAGTAAGACACATTTCGAATGAAGTTGACTGCAAGCAACCTATCGACCTCGTCCTCGATCACCTTTTGTTTGATCGGAGTGAAACTTCGCTTCTTTTGTTTGACGGGTCGGGCCATTGGGTCAACCCCGAGCTTGTGTGAGATTACCTTGGGGTCGATCCCGGGCATGTCAGCAGGCGCCCAGGCGAACACTGTAACAACCCTAATTTTCTTATACATTTTTTCCATACAAATTTTTAAATTATTTTTTTTTCAAAATCCTTAAAGGGGTATTTATTGCCTGAGCACAAGACTTAAGTAATTAATTAGCAATTTAATTATAAGAAGGAGCTTGTAGCTTATTGGTAATACCTTGCATTGCTGAACCAAGCCACCAGAGTTCAAATCCCCTGCCCCACATTATTTTTTATTATTTTGTTTCAAATCCTTTGGAAGCCCAACAGTCCACACACCAAAACTCCCAAAAGTTGAACTAAACATAAAAAAAATAAAAATACCAGAGCCCTCACCTGACGACCCCCCACATTCTGACACCCCGACCCGGCCGAGTCGGCCGGCGCCGCCGGTCGGACTCGGCCCAACATGAAAAACCTGTCTCTTCGCCTTCCTAACCCCCTGCACACTTTAAATCTTTAGATCGGTTTCAGAATGCCCATTAACACCTAATTACTCCAATTTTTAATGAATTTTCTATATTTTTATATATTTTTTATTTAAAAACCCTTCACCTACCCTACCCCTAGCCTACCCTATAAATACACCCCCTTCCCTCTACCCTCTCATCCCAAAATCCTAAGCTCACTCTTTCAAAATTTTCCAAGGGTTGTGTACTTTGAAAACAAGCTCGCGGCGAAGCTCCGACGAAATTCCGGTGGAAATTCCGACGACGTTTTTAGGAACCACCGGCGACGACACAACCTCGGCGATCCCTCTAGTTCTCTCTCACTCTCTAGTGTAATTGAAAACCGTAAGTCCCTTTCTATCTCTCTCTTCCCTATTCAAGAAAATACGGAATACAAACCCGACGGAATCGGAACAAATCCGAATTCCGATTCGGTTTTCTATAAATTTCACTTCTCACCAATACAATCATAATTAAACATTCTTATGTTGACTAATAAACACTAATCAAAGAATTTGAATAAGTTTCATCACATGAAATGATATCTTTCTCAATTTACCCTATTTTTCGCTTAAATACCATAATGTTTCACTCTTTCACTTAACACCATTAAACTTGCTATACATTTATAGTAGATCACGAGGTAATGACCTACCTCCTCACACACTTACATACAACCTAATACGATACCATTGAAACCTTAGAATACGAGAAAACAAACAATTTCATTTAAATACCATATACTTAATAAAACCATTTCTAAAAGATTTAGTTTTGATACACTTTTTAAAGAAATACCACTTATTATGAAAATAAGATAAGTTGTGGACATCGGTCATTTATCTAAACCTGACTTTGTGGTGTCTAGGCTAGGCAAGTGAGAAAGATAACTTTAAAAGGCCCGTCTCACGATGATTCGTGAGCGGATCCCTCCTTTCCTCATTTATACTTACCTGGCCACAATTGGTGGTGAAGAGGCGATTTGAGGCATCTAACAACTTGTCGTTTAGACTATTTAGAAATAGGCTAGTTGACTTAGGAAACCCTAGAATCTAAAATACGGAAAATTGACATTTTTACAGATAAATACCTTTTACTTTATAAAACCGTTTTCTAAAGGATTTAGTATTTTACAATCTTTGCAAAGCGCCGCTACAACCCATTTCTGGGGAACCCGTTCGGGATGGTGCGGATTATCGCACATCCTCGGGCTTAGTAGTGCGAGATTTAGACCTCCGCAAGGAGCATTCGGTCTCGAAAGATTTAAAATACGATATCTTAAGAAAATGAGATTTTTAGAATATAAAATATTTATTAAAATTATTTTTGTATAAATATATGTATATTTATTATTAAAACATTTATTTTGTTATGATATAAATATTCCACCTTTTTCTAAAAATCACAAGAATAAATTTTACACTAAAATACCATGAACTTCAAATAAATCAATATTACAGATAAATACCTTTATTTATGAAACTAGGATATTTTCACTAGAAATATCACAATATAAAATCCACACTCATTACAACTCTAAAGACGAATAATAAATGCTTGGGGAGTATTTTGAAAAGTATATAAAAGTATATTTTAGATAAAACCCCCTCAAGTTTATAAATTACCCTGAGGACCATAGCAATTATAGGTAAGAATTAATCAAGACTTTGATTTACATTTTTAATTGTCTGACTCGGATTTGAGTCTGATTATATTTGACTTGAATATGATTCAAGTACAATCTACAATCTTCAATATTACAACTCAACATGAATCCATGAATCCAATTATCAATCTATATGACTTGACTGAACCGAACTATGGATATATTCCACTTACATGATTCTTAGTTATTCCATTTACATGACTCTACGGTTACAACCATTTACCGATATCATGGTTTCGTTCAGTCAATCAATTATACAATCAATACAATTTACAAGACAAACAATACAATCAAAACACTGCGGGGTTTAAGGGGTAGACTGGTACGGAATATGTTAAAGGTGACACAAGGTGGTCACTTAAGACGTAATTACCTCCATGCCGTTATTCCATGGTATTATCGACGAAATCTTGTACTACAGGTTACCAAGGTCCCCGGTGTAAGTGGGACTCCCCTCGTATACACTGGCATCTTCTGTACCAGACTACAAACAACAACGTTAATACAACATTATAATATTATAATACAATATTAAAAGCTACTCTCTCTCTCTCTCTCTTACTCTCTGTCTATTTCTCCCTTATCTTTGGGACTTTCCGAGCGACCTGTTCGCTGACGACATTCTATTTCTTTTTTCTTTGAATGTCGTCAGGTGGTTTGGACCCGGCGGAGATCGAGCCATCTGCAGAAGACTTGGACCAGTTTGCCGAAGAACCAGAGCTCTAGTTTCATTATACATTTTCCATTCAGTACTTTTCATTTCCTGTTATGCCATTATTTAGGCATCGTTTTATTTCAGTTGTATTTCCTTTTCATGCATTGTACAAAAGAATGTTAATAAATAAAAGTTGCTGTTTTTATTATATCTTGTCTCTTGTGTATTTTCTTTTATATTGCTTAGTTACGCTTAGCGCATTTGCTTCTGAGTAAATACGTAGCGGGCCAGTCGCGTCCCCTTCGCCGTATACCGGGAAGCGGGGCGTGACAAACACGTTCGAGTTTCCTCGGAGAAAGTGGATCAAGTCTTCGGGCCGAGCTCCCGTTAAAAGGGATCCGATCTGGACAGTTCGTTCCATGTTCCCCTCGACGAAGGGGACCTCCGTTAGTGCCTCCACCGGGGCCCCTCGGATTTCCTTCTGTTCGTCATGAGTATCCAAGGACCCCTGGAAATCATTTGCGCTTCCAAGGTCATCCTTTGCTCTTCAGTGGTGGATGTCGCTGTTTACCGTCGGAAACCGGGAAGACGAACGTCTTGCCTGAATCTGGGGGCAGATGCTAATTGGTGCTATCCGTCCACCTCTCCGAAGATGCCAAGTTGATTTATGGCACCATGTATCGAAGGTTTAAACGGATGCGGCCGATGTAGTAGACTTCGTCAGATTCCCCCTCGTTGAGGGGTTTTTGATTGTGGGGACGCTCTTCCCTGCAGGCGCAAGCCCCTGCAGTTAATTACGCTACCGCATCGTGGTAACAACTTTCTCCTTCTCCAGATGGTCACTTCGTGTCGTGGGTATTTTTTTTGTTTTTGGCTGCCCGTGGATTGTATACGGAGACTAATTTATGTTGTCGCCCGTAGGGCGTGGATTAGTCTAAATCCGTATCTTCTTAGATTTGGGTTTAGGGTTGTGTTTGAGGATACGTTAGTCTTACTTTAGACTAAGATCAACTTAAACGTTTGTTAAGGATACGTTAGTCTAATTTTATATTAAGATCAACTTAACGGGATCGTTTAGATCCAACAAAAGAGCATTTGGACTCTATTGTTTAGTTTAGGGACATTGCGGTCAGTTAGTTTAAGGACATTACGGTCCAATGTTAGTTTAAGGACATTACATTCCATCAGTAGTTTAAGGACATCTCGGTCCAGGTTAAGGACATCGTAGTCCGTGGGTTTAAAGGGACCCCACAGTCCAGTTTAAAGACATCGTAGTCTATGAAGTTTAAGGACATCGTAGTCCATGAGTTTAAGGACCCCACAGTCCGTAGTTTAAAGACGTCGTAGTCTATGAAGTGTAAGGACATCGTAGTCCATGAAGTTTAAGGACATCGTAGTCCATGAGTCTAAGGACCCCACAGTCCGTAAAAATGTGTGGTTATCGGGACCCGTCACCTCTTTGAAGACGTTGAAGGATTACAACGACAAATATCAGAGGAGTAAAGAGATGTACACTTGAACCGATGTGAGTTAGTTAAAAAAGCAGACGGTCTCGGTTAAATATAAGTTGAGGACTTATGGCCAGAATTGGGCTATGTCCAATTAAAATGTTTAACATTTTATTGTTCTGGCTATTGAGCCTTTATTTGGACTCGGCCCTTTTAATAATGCTAAGCATTGGGTTCTGACATATTTTGTCTTGTATTGAATGCATAGCATTCATCAGAACAATGTATGTTCTGACAATGCGCCACGTGGCGCGCCAGGCGCTTTGCGCCAATCAAAGAGCGCGCTGCGCTTTCGTCCGGTAGCGCACACGAAGATGATACGTGTTGCACTTAGCGCTAAGCACTAGTTTATTAGCGCATTGCGCTTTCAATTTATGAGCGCTTTGCGCTGATTTAATGGTGCACCAGTGAGTGACACGTAGCGCGCTTGGCACTGAGCGCCAGCCCATGAGCGCAGTACTCTGTTTCAGAAGTGCAAGCTGTGTCTGTGTTTGACACGTGGCATGTTTTGGCGCTGAGCGCCGGTCCAATGAGCGCAAAAGCGCAGTTCATGAGTGCAAGGCACTTTTCAGTTGCGCAAAGCGCATCTGATCAAATTTATGATCAGAGAACAAATTTATGTTCTTCTTTTAAAGGAGGCCTTGCCTCAAGGTTCAAGAACAAAAAGTTCTTATTTATAAAAAAAGACACTGCCTTTGTAGATCAAGGATCTGTGAATGAAGTGAATACTTCTTTTTAGTTTTTATAATAAGATCTCTGATCTCTTTTTTTTATCAAAGACCTTGGTCTTTTGTAGATCTATGATCTTTTTTAGAAGATACTTTTTCTTTTATGAGATGATTTCATCTCTGTGTTCAAGAATCATGTTCTTTATCTTGAAGAAGTGATCTTCTTTTGCTAAAAGCTTGCTTTTCTTTCTCTTTGAGTTTTTCTCAAAGTTTGCAGAGGTTTTTTTTCTATATCAGACTTGAAGTCTTGTGGCCTTTATATAGGGCAAGTTGATTTATTAAATCAGTTAAAGAGCTCTTTCTGTGATTGATTTGGGGATGTTTCCCACCGTCGGATCTTTGATCCTAAGACTTCTGTTTTACAGAAGGCAATCTTCTTGTTTTTAACAAGATTGGAAAATCTTTCCATAACAGAATTTTAATTCTGATTAATTAATGATTTATCATTACTATTAGATCTTTTGATCTAACGGTGGGGAATTTTTAATTCCAGCGCTGGCGCACCCGTGCTTTGCACGTGGTGCGCTGCTCAGAGCGCAGCGCAGCCTGCTCTAGCGTACCCGTGTTTGACACATGGTGCGCAGCGCGCCTAGTGCTAGCGCATCCGTGTTTGACACGTGGCGCGCAGCACGCCTGGCGCCGGATCTGAAGCGTTACTTCAATTTTTGAATTTTGAATTTCAAAACAGAGCTTTGCTCTGATTGGGGGAAACAAATGCCCCACCACCGTTGCGCTCACGTGGCCCACACGTGAGTGCAGCGGTGGCAGCATCTGCGCCCTTGGATCAACTCAGAAGTTGAAGATGCGTTTCAATGCCTATAAATAGGACCTTTGGTCCCTTAGATGATTTTCATCTCCTTCTTGTTTTCTGAGAATTTAATTCTCCCACAGAGCATAGCTCTCTTGTTTAAGAACTTTTTAAAAGTCAAAACTTTATCATAACTTAGGTAAAGTTTAAAACTTTTAATAAATTAGGGTTTTACCCATTAACAGAGCCTTGTTCTTCGTAGATCTTAGATCTAAAGAAAACCCATTTAGGGTTTCATTAACAGAGCTTTGCTCTCTTGAACCCATAGATCTAAAGAGATCTAGTTTTGGGGTTTCTTAGCCCATGAACAGAGCTCTGCTCTTTTGATAACATGTAGATTTTTTAATCTCTTGTGAAGAACTCTTAAGAGTTTGTTTATGGATCTTGAAGATTCCAGAATTTTTAATTCATAAAAAAAAATTGATTTTAATTTTCTTTTTCTGATGGATTTTTCCCATTATCTTTACAGAGTCAGGCTCTTGAGGAATTTTTATTCCTTCATGATCAGAGTTTGACAAGTGTCACTCTGTCATAGAGCATTGCTCTCGAGGAGTTTAACTCCTAGACCCAAGGGGTCGCTCATTAAATGAGATTCCCTTTTTAGGATTTCTCGCAAATTCAAATTTGTTAGGTGTCATAATTAGAATTTGTTTTCTGCATGGGGATATCAAGAGTCGCTTAAATCCCTGTGCCTATTTTTCCTCATTACTAATCTTTTAATGATGTTTCTTTTCAGGCACTATGGCTGTTCATTTATATAGTCTGAACGATTTATCTCTTATGAGGATATCCGCATACAGGGTCGTTGCCAAAACCAAGAGTTTACAGATGCCCAATGTGCGGAGATTATGGGTCGTCTGTATGCACGCGTCGATTGGCTGCTTCCTCGCTGTTCCGCTCACTTGAAAATCGTAGTGGGAGCAATTTGGAGAGCACTTCCTGGATTTCACGAGGCCATGCCGATTAATGCGCTGGATGATGCCGAAGACAAGGTGCATTCAGTGTACCTGTCGGGTTGATCTCGAAGAAGCGGCGAGATAACCTCATCGATATTCTGCATCAAGTTTTCCAACAGACGACAATAATCGCTTCTTATCGAAGGGAGAGGGACATTGCTGAGGATCTCGACACTCGTGAGCATGAGAGGATGCACACGAGAATGGTCAGAAAGGCCAGAAAGATTCTAGACGGCCTCACTATCGAGTTCCTCAATCCATGCCCTGGATCTGAGGTTTTACCATTGTAAACATTTTGATGATGTTTTCGTTTACTGCTTTCATAATTGTAAGAACTTTTTCAAAGTATGAATGGCGAATTCCTCATTTCAGCGTGGTTTTATTTTATGTACTTAAATCTTTTGCACATGCATGAACGAGTATGCCTCGAACGCTTAATTAAATGCGAATCAAATGTTCTCCTTGTCGCTTTCTTCTCTTTTCTTTGTTGCCGGCATGTTATCTTAGTAAGCGTAGCCTGTAGACGGTATATAGATGTCCATCTTGGACTCTTTGTAGGGCGGTGATAGCTTAGAAAACAGGGTTAGGATCTGTCACCTAAAACTTTTCAACTTTATGAGCCGTGAGGGTCTCATAAAGACTTTTCTCCCTACGAGTCGAGAGGATCTCGTAGGTGTGTTTTCTGCTTAGGAATCATGAGGATTCCTAAGTGTGTTTTCCCTTATAAGTCGTAAGGATCTTATAAAAGAGTTTTCTTCCTTACGAATCGAGAGGATCCGCAAGTGTTTAGTGGGATAGACATGTAGATGACGTATTTCCGAAACGGGGTCATATGGATGACGTATTTCCGTGACGGGGTCATGTGGATGACGTATTTCCGAGCGGGGTCATATGGATGACGTATTTCCGAACGGGGCCATGTTGATGACGTATTTCCGAACGGGGCCATGTGGATGACGTATTTCCGAACGGGTTCATGTGGATGACGTATTTCCGAGCGGGGTCATATGGATGACGTATTTCCGAGCGGGGTCATGTGGATGACGTATTTCCGAACGGGGTCATGTGGATGACGTATTTCTGAGCGGGGTCATTGTTTCACCCAATCAGAGCGAAGCTCTGTTGAAATTCAAAATTCAAAATTTTGAAGCAACGCTTCAAATCTCGGGCGCAACGCGCCACATGTCAGGCGCTGATACGTCAGCGCAGCGCCCAAGAAGGCGCGCCCAATCAGAGCAAAGCTCTATTAAAGGAAACAACGCTTCAGTTGCGCGGGCGCTGCGCTGCGCGACACGTGTCAGCGCAGTTGCGCTGCGCTTTGCGCTGCGCGACACGTGTCAGCGCAGTTGCGCTGCGCTTTGCGCTGCGCGACACGTGTCAGCGCAGATGCGCTAGCGCAGATGCGCTGCGCTGTGCGCTGCGCGACACGTGTCACGCGCAGGGGCATCTGCGCCAAACAGAATTAGATTTTAAAGAAATCTTTCTGTTCTTGTTAAAACAAGAAGATTTTCTTCTGCAAAGCAGAAGCCCTTGGATCAAAGATCCAACGGTGGGGAAAATTCCCCAAATCTCTCAGAGAAAGATCTCTTTAACAAATTTAACTAATTTATGGGCACTATAAAAGAGACCCCAGAGCTCAATTCAAGGGGATCAATATTTTTCTAAAAAAAAAAGAGAGAGAGAACTCTGAGAAACTCCTCAAGAATAAAAAAGGTAAAAACCTTTAGAAAAAGAGAAAGTTCTCTTATGAACAGATCATAGATCTAAAAACAAGATCAATGATCTTTAATAAAAATAAAATAAAATAAAATAGTGCTTTGCACTTTTCATGAACCTTTGGTTCTCTGAGATAAGAAAAACAAGAAAAAACTTATTTTTCTTTGATCTAAATTAGATCAAGAAATCAAATAGTGCTTTGCACTTGCAAATTGCGCTGTTGCGCTCTTGGGAGAGCGCCACGTGTCAGCATCTAAACCACTTGCGCTACGCGCTCTTGAAATAGAGCTTTGCTTTCTGGAGTTGGCGCAACTCACCAGAGCGCGCCACGTGTCAGCAGCGCACTAGCGCAGTGCACTGCGCTGTTGCGTTTGCGCTCACCAGAGCATGACACGTATCCTCAACACAAGCGCTTGCGCTCAGTGATTGGCGCAAAGCGCCTGATAAATGCAATGCATTTCCTGAAGGGTCAGGCCCAAGTAAAAGGCCTAACAGGCCTAATAAATAAAATGCTATGCAGAGGAGAGCCCAAACAAAATGGATGCTCTGCATCATTCATAAAAGGGCAGAGCCCAGTCCAAATAAAAATAGAAAATAATGCAATGCATTATTTTAAAAATGGGCCAAGCCCTTGCGCAGGTCTAATAGACCAACAACAAATAAAAAAATGTTGAACATTTTTTTTTTTAACTGGACTTAGCCCAATTCTGGCCGTAAGTCCTTAAATTAAATTGAACTGAGCACAAATGCTCTCGCTCTCTTAATCAATCTACATCCGGTTCGAGGGTACATCTCCGAACTCCTTTGACATCCATCGTTGTAATCCCTCAACGACGTCAAAGAGGTGACGGGTCCCAACGACCACACATGAATACGGACTGCGGGGTCCTTAAACTCGTGGACCGTAACGTCCTTAAACTAACATTGGACCGTAACGTCCTTAAACTAATATCGGACCGAAACGTCCCTAAACTAATATTGGACCGTATTACGGTCCTTAAACTAATATCGGACCGAAACGTCCCTAAACTAATATTGGACCGTAATGTCCTTAAACTAATATCGGACCGAGACGTCCCTAAACTAATATTGGACCGAGACGTCCTTAAACTAATATTGGACCGAAACGTCCTTAAACTAATATCGGACCACCATGCCCCTAAACTGGAATATTGGACCGAAACGTCCTTAAACTAATATTGGACCGAAATGTCCTTAAACTAATGGTGGACCACTACGTCCCTAAACTGGAACATGGACCACTACGTCCCTAAACTGGAACAATAGGCTCCCAAATACTCTTTTGCCGGATCTAAACGGTCCTGTTTAAGTTGATCTTAGCCCCAAATACGGCTAACGTATCCTTAAACATTTAAATGGACTATAAAACTCCAAATCGACTTTGGTTCAAGGGTACATCTCTGAACTCCTCTGACATTTGCCGTTGTAATCCTTCAACGACGTTAGAGAGGTGACGAGTCCCGATAGCCAGATATTAAATGGATTATCACGTTAAGTTGATCTTAGTCCAAACAAGACTAACGTATCCTTAACGAACGTTTAAGTTGATCTTAGCCGCAACGCGACTAATGCATCCTTAAACTAAAAACACCAAACCCAAATCTAAGTAAATACAGATTTGGACTAATCCACGTCCTACGGGCGACGGCATTACTCAGTCTCCGTATACAATCCACGGGCAACCACAAACAAAACAAACACACACGACACGAAGTGAAATTCTGGAGAAGGAGAAAGTTGTTACCGCGATGCGGTAGCGTAATTAACTGCAGGGGCTTGCGCCTGCAGGGAACAGCGTCCCCACAATAAAAAACCCCTCATCCTGAGGAGGAATCTGACGAAGTCTGCTACATCGGCCGCATCCGTCTAAACCTCCGATACGCGGTGCCATAAATCAACTTGTGGTTTTCGGAGAGGTAGACGGATAAAACCATATAGCATCTGCCCCGAATCTCAGCGTCAGGACATCGCGGTCCTGTGCGCCGCCTTTCGGAGGGGAACAATCATGTGGATGACGTATTTCCGAACGGGGTCATGTGGATGACGTATTTCCGAGCGAGGTCATGTTGATGACGTATTTCCGAACGGGGTCATGTGGATGACGTATTTCCGAACGGGGTAATGTGGATGACGTATTTCCGAACGGGGTCATGTGGATGACGTATTTCCGAGCGGGGTCATGTGGATAACGTATTTCCGAGTGGGGTCATGCTGATGACGTATTTCCGAGCGGGGTCATGTGGATGATGTATTTCCGAGCGGGGTCATGTGGATGACGTATTTCCGAACGGGGTCATGTGGATGACGCATTTCCGAGCGGGGTCATGTGGATGACGTATTTCCGAGCGGGGTCACGTGGATGACGCATTTCCGAACGGGGTCACGTGGATGACGTATTTCAGGACGGGGTAATGTGGATGACGTATTTCCGTGACGGGGTCATGTGGATGACGTATTTCCGAGCGGGGTCATGTGGATGACGTATTTCCGAACGGGGCCATGTGGATGACGTATTTCCGAACGGGTTCATGTGGATGACGTATTTCCGAGCGGGGTCATGTGGATGACGTATTTCCGAGCGGGGTCATGTGGATGACGTATTTCCGAACTGGGTCATGTGGATGACGTATTTCTGAGCGGGGTCATTGTTTCACCCAATCAGAGCGAAGCTCTGTTGAAATTCAAAATTCAAAATTTTGAAGCAACGCTTCAAATCTCGGGCGCAACGCGCCACATGTCAGGCGCTGATACGTCAGCGCAGCGCCCAAGAAGGCGCGCCCAATCAGAGCAAAGCTCTATTAAAAGAAGCAACGCTTCAGTTGCGCGGGCGCTGCGTTGCGCGACACGTGTCAGCGCAGTTGCGCTGCGCTTTGCGCTGCGTGACACGTGTCAGCGCAGATGCGCTGCGCGACACGTGTCACGCGCTGGGGCATCTGCGCCAAACAGAATTAGATTTTAAAGAAATCTTTCTGTTCTTGTTAAAACAAGAATATTTTCTTCTGCAAAGCAGAAGCTCTTGGATCAAAGATCCAACGGTGGGGAAAATTCCCCAAATCTCTTAGAGAAAGTTCTCTTTAACAAATTTAACTAATTTATGGGCACTATAAAAGAGACCCCAGACCTCAATTCAAGGGGATCAACATTTTTCTAAAAAAAAAAGAGAGAGAGAACTCTGAGAAACTCCTCAAGAATAAAAAAGGTAAAAACCTTTAGAAAAAGAGAAAGTTCTCTTATGAACAGATCATAGATCTAAAAACAAGATCAATGATCTTTAATAAAAATAAAATAAAATAAAATAGTGCTTTGCACTTTTCATGAACCTTTGGTTCTCTGAGATAAGAAAAACAAGAAAAAACTTATTTTTCTTTGATCTAAATTAGATCAAGAAATCAAATAGTGCTTTGCACTTGCAAACTGCGCTGTTGCGCTCTTGGGAGAGCGCCACGTGTCAGCATCTAAACCACTTGCGCTACGCGCTCTTGAAATAGAGCTTTGCTTTCTGGAGTTGGCGCAACTCACCAGAGCGCGCCACGTGTCAGCAGCGCACTAGCGCAGTGCACTGCGCTGTTGCGTTTGCGCTCACCAGAGCATGACACGTGTCCTCACCACAAGCGCTTGCGCTCAGTGATTGGCGCAAAGCGTCTGATAAATGCAATGCATTTCCTGAAGGGTCAGGCCCAAGTAAAAGGCCTAACAGGCCTAATAAATAAAATGCTATGCAGAGGAGAGCCCAAACAAAATGGATGCTCTGCATCATTCATAAAAGGGCAGAGCCCAGTCCAAATAAAAATAGAAAATAATGCAATGCATTATTTTAAAAATGGGCCAAGCCCTTGCGCAGGTCTGATAGACCAACAACAAATAAAAAAATGTTGAACATTTTTTTTTTAACTGGACTTAGCCCAATTCTGGCCGTAAGTCCTTAAATTAAATTGAACTGAGCACAAATGCTCTCGCTCTCTTAATCAATCTACATCCGGTTCGAGGGTACATCTCCGAACTCCTTTGACATCCATCGTTGTAATCCCTCAACGACGTCAAAGAGGTGACGGGTCCCAACGACCACACATGAATACGGACTGCGGGGTCCTTAAACTCGTGGACCGTAACGTCCTTAAACTAACATTGGACCGTAACGTCCTTAAACTAATATCGGACCGAAACGTCCCTAAACTAATATTGGACCGTATTACGGTCCTTAAACTAATATCGGACCGAAACGTCCCTAAACTAATATTGGACCGTAATGTCCTTAAACTAATATCGGACCGAGACGTCCCTAAACTAATATTGGACCGAGACGTCCTTAAACTAATATTGGACCGAAACGTCCTTAAACTAATATCGGACCACCATGCCCCTAAACTGGAATATTGGACCGAAACGTCCTTAAACTAATATTGGACCGAAACGTCCTTAAACTAATGGTGGACCACTACGTCCCTAAACTGGAACATGGACCACTACGTCCCTAAACTGGAATAATAGAGCTCCCAAATGCTCTTTTGCCGGATCTAAACGGTCCTGTTTAAGTTGATCTTAGCCCCAAATACGGCTAACGTATCCTTAAACATTTAAATGGACTATAAAACTCCAAATCGACTTTGGTTCAAGGGTACATCTCTGAACTCCTCTGACATTTGCCGTTGTAATCCTTTAACGACGTTAGAGAGGTGACGAGTCCCGATAGCCAGATATTAAATGGATTATCACGTTAAGTTGATCTTAGTCCCAAACAGGACTAACGTATCCTTAACGAATGTTTAAGTTGATCTTAGCCGCAACGTGACTAATGCATCCTTCAACTAAAAACACCAAACCCAAATCTAAGTAAATACGGATTTGGACTAATCCACGTCCTATGGGCGACGGCATTACTCAGTCTCCGTATACAATCCACGGGCAACCACAAACAAAACAAACACACACGACACGAAGTGAAATTCTGGAGAAGGAGAAAGTTGTTACCGCGATGCGGTAGCGTAATTAACTGCAGGGGCTTGCGCCTGCAGGGAAGAGCGTCCCCACAATCAAAAACCCCTCATCCTGAGGGGGAATCTGACGAAGTCTACTACATCGGCCGCATCCGTCTAAACCTCCGATACGCGGTGTCATAAATCAACTTGTGGTTTTCAGAGAGGTAGACGGATAAAACCATATAGCATCTGCCCCGAATCTCAGCGTCAGGACATCGCGGTCCTGTGCGCCGCCTTTCGGAGGGGAACAGATTCTGGCACGCCCGGTGAGACCTCTTCCTCTTTCCACTCAACACTTCGTGTGTCGTCTTCGCGAACCAATCGCGGTTTGTTAAATGGTTGCCTTTGGATTTCAAGTTACTAAGATTTGGTCTCTTGCCTGGCGCAGAACTCAAGATTCAATGGCCTCTAATTGCACCAACTGCTCGAAGTGCCACTGCAACAAACGCTCCACCTCATCGGGAGGCGTAGTATATGGGCCCCAAGCGGCTTCCTTCCTCACTCTGCCAGTAGACCAGGTGACCCAAGCCACCACTGGCCTGTTCTTCGGGACCATGATCCCACCTACAAGCTTCCCTACGCCAATACCTGCACCGGAAGTGAACAAAAAGTCGGTCTTCGACCGGCTCACTGCTACGACGGCCCCTGTCAACGGGTCACCCACTGCCAAACCAACAGCTTCGGTTTTCGCCAGGATGGATCAGAACTTTAAATTGGCTGTCCCAAGGAAGGCAATGACTACTGCTCCAGAAGTTATCAAGGTAGCTTCCCCTGTCAAAGAGTCAGTCTTTTCAAGACTGACGATTCCTGCTCCTGTCCCTGCTCAAAGATCTGTCTTCGATAGGTTGGATATCACACCTCAGAAGACAACTTCAGTCTTTAAGAGGTTAATACCGGCGGCGCCTCATTCAGACAGGGGGCAAAAAGAAGATGTCTCAATCTCCGAACCAGTCCCAACGGCTCATCATGCTCGACGTCGCCATTGGCAACGAGTAAGGAAGGCATGGGGCAACTCCCCTTCAGGGATAACTCCACCGGCTCTAGTGGTGGAAATCAACACTGCTGTTCCAACTGGGAACAGCTTTGAACTGCTGAGGAGGGTACGGAAGAACTCTCCAACCGCTACGCTGAAGAGATCTCCTCCGCCCGCGGAGAGAGTTCCAGAAACGAAGCAAGAACAGCCCCCTCAACGGCTGTCCTCAAAAATTTATAAAGTTTGGCGGAGAGTTCAAGACTCCGTAATTGACCCAGATCGCTCGCGTCAACAGAAAAAGGCGAAGGTACAAGAAGGAAAAAATCGTCCTATTAAACAGCAGGGGACAGCAGCTGCTAGGATGCCCACTTCAACGGTTCCTTCAACCTCAACGGCCCACAAAAGAAGGAGGCCAGAGAAAACTCCCGCGTCAGCGGCAAAAGTTAAAAATGGTGAACCTAAACGCCCTAAGTCAGGGGACATAACAGTTCATACGGTTTACATGGCATCGGGAAAAGAAGATAGCCGCATATCAACAGGTCATAGACCGCACACGAGGTCGGTGACCAAGGCTCAGGAGCAGCAGCAAAAGCTCCAAGAAATGATGAACGCTATGGCCGCACTTACAGGGCCAAAAGAAACCCCTGAAACATCCTCGGACGAGCGTCAAGAACAAGAAACGGACGCAGAATTCCTTCGTCGCGTACTGGAGAAGAAGGATAAAGAAGCTGCAGAGCAGGCAGCCAACATAAAGAAAATGGCCCTCCTGTTCCAGGATATGGTGGGTATGATGATTCAACAAGACCCACCTGCTGAAGATCCCCCGATCATCCTTGAAGACGATAGGGGAGAGACGTCGAATCCTCCACCAGCTCTGTCCACTGCTAAAGAGGATACAATCCCCAAAGCTGATCTGGATGAGTACATCATCCAACAAATACGGGTTCATCATTCGACCGAAGCAGCCGGCCAGGTCGTAAAAACGGGGCGGCCATATCCAAGTTGGTACGATAAAATCAAGTACCCGCCAGGTTATACGATTCCCAAGTTCCATGTCTATAAGGGGACGGGCAATCCTCACCAGCATGTTGCCCAGTTCAGGGCACTCTGCGGCAACACCGGCGGTGACGACAAGCTGTTACTTCGCCAGTTCGTTGGAAGCTTATCAGATACGGCGTTCGAGTGGTACTCTGAGCTCCCGAACGACTCTATTAAAACCTTCGCGGAGATGGAGCTGTTGTTTACTCAGCTTTTGCAAGCGCCAGTGAACGTACCCCGATGACAGCACTGATTAATGCCAGGGTAAAGCCAGGCGAGACGTGGGTTCAGTACGCTATACGATGGCGGAACTTATGGTCAAAGTGTGAGCAGCGCATTGAAGAAGCTCCCGCGGTGGGTATGTTTGTGGGAACCCTCGATCCACAAGCAACCATCTCGCAGTTTATGATGTTTTTCAAGCCGACTACCTTCCAGGCCTTGATTGACAAACTAGCGCAAATGGATCAAATGGGCCACAAACCTCCTCTTCCAAGGCCAGACTCCCGAAGTGATAAAGGGAAGGGAAAAGCGATTGTCGTCGCTAATGCTCAACAACAACCTAGCGACTCGAAGTCGGTTGCTCGTCAAAATAATACGCGACCGTACGTGCCCTTTGAGGATAGGATGGAACGTCCTTATTCCTTTCTCCGCGATAAAACGAGGAGGTTATTTGAGCTGGCGTTGCGCAACAGACTCATAAATCTGCCGGATCCAAAACGTCCGTTGCAACCAAGTGACGTCAACGAGCCTAATTACTGTCCTTATCATCGAGTACTAGGCCATCCGATCGAAGACTGCTACGTTTTCAAAAATTGGCTTGAAAACCAGTACCGACAGGGCAAGTTCGCATTATCTGACAAATGGAAGGTGAACCCCCCGCAGCCCCATACCTCTAAGGGGACGAATACGCCGGGGGCAACATGCTCCGTCGTTGAAGAAGCTCCTTGAGAGGTTGTATTATCAGCTAAAACGAAGAGGATGCTAAATGATCTTCAGACATGTCCAGCAATCAAGTGGAAGAACCCATTGGAGCCGCAAATTATGGAGGGAATGCTAAAACCTCGTCCGACTCAAAAGATTGGTGGAAGTGGCCCAAACAATCATAACCAGCCGTCGAAGTCTTCAAAGAAGAAGAAGAAGTCAAAGAAGCCCGTGAAGCCTGGCGACAAGCACACAGACTTACAAAGGCAAATTGATGCGCTGGATGAATACAACCAAAAGGCACGGACTCCCATTACGCTTCAAGAGTTCCTCAATCACGTCTTTCAAGAAGAAGATGAGGGAGAAAGTTCATCGGATGAACCTGAGGAATATGTGGCGATCTGTCATATGATCTCCCATTCGATCGCGAACGATGAGGAGACTCCTGGCACTAAAATGCTGGGGGCAGATACCGAATCAAAAATTCCGGAGCTATCAGTTGAAATGATTGACGCGTTCCTTAACGAAGCTCGACTAAAAAGTAAAGCTGATCGAGAACGCGAAATGGCTATATTTGAAAGGGCCAAACGCCAGCGACTTGATGAAAGAGCTGAGACGATCCCGCTGGAGCAAAACACCTTCACTACCGACAAAAGTCAATTCAAGATAAAGAAAAGGTTTGCTAAGGCCATATCAATGGGCATGAAGCTACCATCCTCTGAAGAAAAAATCACCGGTGAAGTGGAAACGCACCCCTCCTATTGCTTATATCATTAAAAGATTTCGCATCCCACACAAGAGTGCAAAGCTTTCGATAGATGGTGGCAAGGATATGTTGCTCACCGGCAACAGTTTAAGCGGGAAAAACGCAAAACTCGTCGGGAGCAAAGAAATACGACCGAAGGGATTAAAAGAACTGCCGGCGATTGTTGCATGGTTAACACCGGTGGATCACAAGTGCCTACATTCGGGAGTGATTCTGATGAAGAACTAGAACTTGCCCCTCTCTTTAAAGAGTCCGCCTCGAGAAAAGAAGAAGAACCAAAGGTTTGCGAAAATATCCGGCTGCGGAATCGGACGCTGCCTGAAAAGAACCTCGGACCCTTAAACAGGAAAGATAAAGGGAAAGAAAAGGTCTCTGAAGATATCATCTTAGATGACCAAGTGGTGGAAGAGCTAGCTGCCAAAGACCCACCAAAGAAGAATAAGGTGGATTACAACGTCTTGGCATATCTGAGGAAGCTGCCCTCACAGCTCAGCATTCTTGACGCCCTTTTGCTATCAAAAGAGGCGAGAGATTCGGTGATTAAGGCGCTCCAAGACCCGGAACAATTCCAAGCATGCCTGGCCGAGGAAAGATGAAGGATGAATTGGAGGAAGTGCACACGGCCGATGTCACTTTCAGCGACGAAGACCTTCTCCTTGGGACGTGCGAACACAATCGCCCCCTCTATGTCTCAGGATATTGCCATGATATAAAGATAGGCAAAATCTTGATCGATAACGGATCGTCTGTTAACCTACTCAACATGCGGGTGTTGAAGGAAATCTGCATGAGCGTCCAGCACCTTGCTCGGGACAAGATCACCATCTCCGGGTTCGACTCCCAATCGTCAAAGACTCTTGGATCTGTGATACTGACGCTACGCTTCGGGCTACTCGTCACGGACATTAAGTTCCATGTCATAGATGCCAAGACATGCTACAACACTTTGCTCGGCCGACCATGGTTACACGAGTACAACATCATCCCTTCTACACAACATCAGTGTATGAAGTATTTTAAGGATGGTTTCGAGTATACCGTGACGGGAGAACTGAACCTGTTCTCTGTGAACGAGGTCCGCAAATACGAAGATGCCAAATATTTCTTACCGGATTTCGAAGATACAGAGAAGTGTCACAAATCGGAGAATAAAGCTAACGCTACCATCCCTGTCTTCGGCAGTGATACTGAGGAGGAAGAGGAGACAGTTCATTTGAATCCGCCCCAACACAACAATCCGGGACCATCGGCTCCTACATTGATCTTTGGTAGCGACTCGGAAGATGAGATCCGTGTTGTATTCTCTGCTCGACCTTCAATACGAACGTCCGCTGATGAAGAGCAAAGTCTGCAAGTCGCCATGGTGCTGCTTGAACACCATAAAGAACTGGATGCACTTAATATTTACAATGTAGAAGAGCTACAAACGTTCTACATCCCTCCCAGGCGAGAAAGCGAGAAAGCAATTTTGTTCTACCGCTCTGAAGAAACCAAGGTAGAAAAAGAAATTTGGCATGGTGCGGATCCTACGTTGGACAGGCTTCAGCCTATCCGTCTTCCCAGATATTATACAGAGGGTTTGAAAAAGCTGCTGAAGCGCCAAGGGATACCTTTCAAACAGACCGTTAGAAAGGCCAAATTCTATGACAGGGTCTGGAATGTCCCTGGGACTCAACGCAAATTGCCTAACGGGAGAATGGAAACAAAAGGGCTTGGATACATCCGGTCAAAGAAACGAGAGTTACTACCCGGCTGTTACGTCGTGTATGACCTTGATGAAAAAGCGGATGCTCAATGGGAGGACGCTAATCCTGAAACAATAAAAGTGCCGAATGCAAAAGTGCCCAGTCCGTCGTTCGAGGAACAAATGGACAGACTTATAAAGAAAGCTGGTCAAAAAGTCCGAGATGATCACAACCGCGAGACGGCCATTTATGAGAAAGCCAAGACGCAACGCCTTCTCCAACAGGCCGTAAAGGATGAAAATGCCGCTCCTTGTCAACCTGTTATAAAGAAGGCTCGACGCAAAAGCAGAAATAAGTTGAAAGCCCAAAAAGGCGCTCAACAACAACAAAGCAAGGCTAAGAAGCCACGCAAACGGGAGTTGAGCGTTATTGATCTATCCCTCATGAAGAAAATGGGTCGAGCGTACTCGTTTCCTCGGGACAAGACGAAGAAGATACTTGATTTTGCTATAAAGCATCAATTGCTTACATTGCCGGAATCCAAGCACCCCGAACAAGCAAGCGAAGTCTCTGGCCCGGACTATTGCTCTTACCATCGAGTAATTCCTCTTGAAGATTGCTTCACCTTCAAAAATTGGGTTGAAGATCAGTACCAGCTCGGCATGTTCGCTCTTTCCGACAACTGGAGGGTAGCGCCACCACAAAAGCACGAGCCCAAGGCCGCGAAAGGAAAACCAGTTCCACATTGGGATTGGAAGCGAATTCGCACCTGTCACATGATTGCAATATTAAAAGAAGAGCCCGAGGACATAGATGAGCTCCCTTGGTGCTTCAAAAACAGCAGCGACGAGATAATCTCAGAATTCCCACCAGCGCCAAAAGAGCTGGAAGATGGAATCCATACCACTGCAGATAACCTCAAGAAGATTGAGTTTGGGACGACAAACGATCCACGACCGACATTCATCAGCGAGTTACTATCTGAAGAAAGGGTAGCTGCGTTAAAGGATGTGCTTCTACAGCATAGAGATTGCTTCGCATGGAACTATTCTGAAATGCCGGGACTGGATCCAGAAATTGCTGTGCACAGATTGGTGATATCTCCGGGCGTCAAGCCAATCAAACAGGCGCCGAGAAGAATGCGGCTCGAGCTTGAGATGAGTGTCAATGCCGAGGTCAAGAAGCTGATCGACTCTGGCTTCATCCAGGAGGTCCAATACCCTGAATGGATCGCCAACATCGTCCCGGTGATGAAGAAAAATGGGACAGTGCGTATATGCGTAGACTTCCGGGATCTTAATAAAGCTTGTCCGAAAGACGATTTTCCAGTACCAGTCACTGAACTGATGATAGACAATACGTCCACTCATGAGGTTTTCTCCTTCATGGATGGCTCGTCGGGGTATAACCAGATAAAGATGCATCCAGAAGACCAGAAGCACACAGCCTTCAGGACCCCTCTAGGAATATTTTGTTACAAGGTGATGCCCTTTGGTCTAAAGAACGCCGGTGCCACCTACCAAAGGGCCATGACGAAGATCTTCGACGACCTTATACACGAAATCATCGAATGCTATATCGACGATCTCGTGGTTAAAAGCAAATCATATGAGGAACATCTCGAGCATCTGAAGACCGTATTTCAACGCCTTCGACAATACAACTTGAAAATGAACCCGCTCAAGTGTGCATTCGGAGTTTCCTCGGGAAAATTCCTGGGATTCATTGTCCGACACCGGGGTATCGAAATAGATCCGTCCAAGATCAAGGCGATCATGGAAATGCCTCCGCCGAGGAATCTCAAACAGTTGCGGTCTCTCCAAGGGAAGCTCGCGTATATACGGCGATTTATAGCCAACCTTTCAGGAAAGTGCCGTCCTTACAGCCACCTGATGAAGAAGGGAACCCCGTTCATCTGGGACCAAAAATGCCAAAGCGCACTAGACGAGATCAAGCAATACCTGCAGAACCCGCCGGTGTTGGCTGCTCCGGTCAAGGGAAAATCCTTCATTCTTTATACAACCGCCCTCGAAGGTTCCTTAGGCGCATTATGGGCACAAGAGAACGATCAAGGGAAAGAGAGAGCACTCTACTACTTAAGTCGAGTTCTACTGGGGGCAGAAAGCAACTACCCCCCATTGAAAAACATTGCCTGGCGTTGATCTTCGCGATAACAAAGCTTAGGCACTATGCGTTGGCACATGAGGTCCGTCTCATTTCAAGGGTGGACCCCCTTAAATACTTGATGTCAAAGGCCATATTGACGGGACGACTCGCTAAATGGGCCCTACTCTTGATGGAGTTTTCAATAACGTATCAACTTCTCAAGGCAGTGAAAGGCCAGGCCATCGCCGACTTCCTCGCTGAGCATCCCATACCCGCCGATTCTCCTCTAAATTGCGATCTTCCAGACAAACATGCGTTTGATGCGATCGACGGTGGTGATACCCGATGGGAGCTCTATTTCGATGGAGCATCTTCCGTAAAGAAGCGCAAACAAAGTACCCCTATAATCAAATCGGGGGTAGGATTCATCTTTGTAACTCCACAAGGAGGGATAATGCGCTTCGCTTTCTCCTTAACCGAGCCTAGGACAAACAATGAAGCCGAATACGAAGCTTTGATAGCGGGCCTTGAGATCGCCATTGACATGGGAATTAAAAACCTCCTCATATACGGGGATTCTCAACTGGTCGTTAGTCAAGTAAACGGCGACTACCAAACGTGCAAACCGGAATTGGTGAAGTACGGTGAAAAGGTGCAACAACTGTTGACCCAAATTCCCTCCTATACTTTGGAGAACATACAGCGTGCGGAAAACAGCAAAGCGGACGCACTGGCCAAACTTGCTAAAGAATTGGCTGACGAGAACCTCGATGACGTTAGAATCGTGGTACAAAGCCGTCGAGTGC
The DNA here is from genome assembly GCA_030015575.1 of Agapanthus africanus. NCBI lineage: Eukaryota > Viridiplantae > Streptophyta > Magnoliopsida > Asparagales > Amaryllidaceae > Agapanthus > Agapanthus africanus. The sequence continues at coordinate 51,452,590 of JASDDO010000019.1, forward strand.
TTGCCCCAGCAGAAATATCTCCGGAATCATCCGAAGAAAAAGGAGCGAGCGAGCAGACGACCTTGCAAGTAAAAGATTGGAAAAATGCCGAGGATTGGAGAGAAGTCTTCATAGACTACTTTAAATCCTACCGAATGCCTGAAGAAGCGTCCATGAGTCATCAGCTCATAAAACGAGCTCTGTCTTTCGCCTTCGTCAATGATACTCTGTACAAAAGGTCATTTGATTCTCTGTGGCTGAGATGCTTAGGACCTGACGAAGCGAGAAGGGTCGTCCAGGAAGTTCACGACGGACTCTGCGGTTCTCACCAAGCAGGCCCAAAGATGAAGTTGAAGATCAAACGGATGGGCTACTATTGGCCCACGATGATCCAGGACTGCCTCGAATATGCAAAGTAATGCCACTCATGCCAAATTCATGGGGACTTCATCCATCAGCATCCGAATCCATTACATCCAACGGTGGCTAGCTGGCCATTCGAAATGTGGGGGACTGATATAGTCGGCCCCATCGAACCAGCATCGTCTAGGGGACATCGTTTCATCCTAGCAACGACTGACTACTTCTCTAAATGGGCAGAAGCAGTACCGTTAAGAGAAGTGAATACGGAAAATATCCTCCACTTCTTCAAGACGCATGTCATATATCGGTTTGGAACGCCAAGACGGATCATCTCCGATAACGGGCCAGCCTACAGAAGCCACAAGATCAGTCGCTTCGTGCAGCAACACAATATAGATTGGAGATATTCCTTGGTTTATAATCCGCGAGCTAACGGTCTAGCTGATGCCTTCAACAAGACCTTGACGAAGATCATGAAGAAAACAGTGTCGCGAAATAAGAAAGACTGGCACGAAAGATTGCAAGAGGCTCTCTGGGCATATCGAACTACGTTTAAAACGGCCACAAACGCAACATCATATGCGTTAGTATTCGGGATAGAAGCAGTACTCCCCCTCGAGATAGAGTTACCCTCTCTACGAGTGGTAGTCCATTACGAGCTGACGGACGAAGAAAATGCTCACCTCCGGCTTGAGGAGCTTGACGCCCTTGAAGAAACACGGCTCATAGCGCAACAAAATCTGGAGGCCTATAAAGCAAAGATGACGCGCTCATATGAAAGACTGACCCGATCGAGGACATTCCGCCAAGGCGAGCTTGTGCTAGTGGTCAAAAGGCCTATGATCCCCAATCGCGCCAAGCGGGGAAAATTCGAGCCAAACTATGAAGGCCCGTACGTCATAGATAAGGTCTACCAGGGCGGGGCCTATCTACTCATAGATATGCACGGTGAAAGGCCTTTCAGGCCGATAAACGGTCGCTTCCTAAAGAAATACTATGCTTGATGAGCCACAGCCTAGGTCAATGATAGATGACGACGACTACGTCCGCTCGCTATCTTCCTAAGCTCAAGCTTTATAAGCAGTAGCCCGCCTCTCAACGACGGACCGAAATGTCCTTAAACTAGTAGCGGACCGAAACGTCCTTAAACTAATACCGCAGCATCCTTAGGCTGATGAGATGAATAAAAAAAAATAAATAAAAAAATATAATAAATAAAAACGGTATGTCCATAAGCAAAAAGGGTACGGATGAAAACTCGAAAGGGCTCTGTGAGTAAAAACAGCAGGGCTACCGGCGAGTGTTCGTGAAAACCCGAAAGGGCGCGACCTCGTAAAAAAAAAAGAGAAAAAGAAAATAAAAAGAATAAAAAAAAAGGGTATGTCCATAAGCAAAATGGGCACGGATGAAAACTCGAAAGGGCTCCGTGAGTAAAAACAGCAGGACTACCGACGAGTGTTTGTGAAAACCTGAAAGGGCGCAACCTCGTTAAAGGACACTTATAGGGTCCTCTCGACCTTATAAGGAGAAACCACCTGCGTGAGATCCTTACGACTCACAAAGGAGCAACACACTTAAGGATCCCCACGATTCCTAAGGAGAAAATACACTTGCGAGATCCTCACGACTCGTAAGGAGAACTCTCTTATGGGACCCTCACGGCTCATAGGATTTGAAAGTCTTAAGTTACAGAGACCTAAACCTATGCTTAAGCAAACCCCCACAAAACTTTGAATATTGCCCTACAAGTGGCTCAATACTGACCCTTGTATACAATCCACGGGCGTGAATAAACATTTCCCTAACCAAGTCTCATCCGTGACTGGGGATATGTTCGCATGGTAAACAACCCTTGTAAATCCTCTCGATTTATTAGGAGAAAACCCTCCTGTAGGATCCTTACGACTTACAGAGGAAACGAACACTTAGGAATCCTCGCGAGTCCTAAGGAGAAAATACACCTACAAGATCCTCACGACTTGTAGGGAGAAATAACTTCGTGAAACCCTTACGACTCATGAAGCCAAAAGCCTTAGCCAACAGGACCTTAACCCTGGTCGCTAAGCCACCTTTGTTCGACATCGACAGAGGCAGATGATGATTCGCTCCTGGTAATATCCCAGTTGTAGCGGTGCTGATGCCGAAATCGGTTTACAGCAAAAATCCAATAGGCCGCACATGCATACGAAATAGCCGAAATGATAGGGCAACTTGCAATAAAAAGCAGCAAGTAAAAATGTATGCATACAAAATAGCCGAAATGATTGGGCACCGCGAAAAATAGCCGAAATGATTGGGCAATCGCGACCTTCGCGATATAAAAGCTGAAATGATAGAGCATCGCGGAAAAAAAAAAAGAAATGATAAAACTTTGGCCCTACAGTTAAGATCACATCGATCCCTGTATACAATCCAAGGGCGTAAACAAAGAGGGAACCATACTTTCCTAACAGGCTCCGCTAGAAGACGAAGCCAAATCTCGATGGTTCAGTCCAACTCCGAAGAAGCTAGTGTCTTCAACAGATACCTCGACTCACGGATACAAACACTCCTTGACGAGAGCCTCCTGATCCGCGTCGACTCGCAGAGCCACCAGTGCCTCCGTGGGAAATCTTCGACTCGTTTCAAACCCCAAGGAAACAAATAATCCTTGGCGCTTGGGAAACAAATAATCCCTAGCAAACTCCTCAACTCACGGATACAAACACTCCTTGACGAGAGCCTCCTGAGCCGCGTCGACTCGCAGAGCCACCAGTGCCTCCGTGGGAAATCTTCGACTCGTTTCAAACCCCAAGGAAACAAATAATCCTTGGCGCTTGGGAAATAAATAATCCCTAGCAAACTCCTCGACTCACGGATACAAACACTCCTTGACGAGAGCCTCCTGATCCGCGTCGACTCGCAGAGCCACCAGTGCCTCCGTGGGAAATCTTCGACTCGTTTCAAACCCCAAGGAAACAAATAATCCTTGGCGCTTGGGAAACAAATAATCCCTAGCAAATTCCTCGACTCACGGATACAAACACTCCTTGACGAGAGCCTCCTGATCCGCGTCGACTCGCAGAGCCACCAGTGCCTCCGTGGGAAATCCTCGACTCGTTTCAAACCCCAAGGAAACAAATAATCCGTGGCGCTTGGGAAACAAATAATCCCTAGCAAACTCCTCGACTCACGGATACAAACACTCCTTGACGAGAGCCTCCTGATCCGCGTCGACTCGCAGAGCCACCAGTGCCTCCGTGGGAAATCCTCGACTCGTTTCAAACCCCAAGGAAACAAATAATCCTTGGCGCTTGGGAAACAAATAATCCCTAGCAAATTCCTTGACTCACGGATACAAACACTCCTTGACGAGAACCTCCTGATTCGCGTCGGCTTACAGAGAAACCAGTGTCTCCGCAGAAAATTCCCGATTCATCTCAACTTGCAAGATGAAGCCTCAGGCAGCAGGGATTAAAAAAACTTGTTTCCTGAACAATGGGACCCTGCAAGTCGGTCTAAGATGGTCTCTTGCATACTATTCACGGGTCTCACTCTCCAAGGTCGAGTTTCGACAAGGAGAGAAACAACCGCTTACGAGTCCTCTCGACTCGTAAGAGGGAAAATTCTCTTATAGGATCCTTACGACTTATAAGAGGAAACCACACTTAGGAATCCCCACGATTCCTAAAGAGAAAAACCACTTACGAGATCCTCTCGATCCGTAGGGAGAAAAGTCTCTATGAGACCCTTACGGCTCATGAAAAGTCTTAGGCAGCAGATCTGAACCTGCGGCCTAAGCCATCGCTGATTCTTAAGAAAGTCAAGATGCATGCTCTATTATCTGTTGACCATGTTTACTAAGGTGGCGTGCTGCTAATGAAAGAAAGAAAGGGCGGAGAAATGACACAAGACGTTACAGAAAATGCGTATCTTTTATTCATAGACTTGATTGAGTACAGGATACATTGTGCTAAAGAATAAAAAATATATATATATATACATTTTTTTTATTTACAAGTACAAACGATACATGGAGAGTTACTGAGAAGGAAGCGTTCTGCATAGCTCTAGAAATTGTTCGCGCACTTCCTTCCCCGCTTTCTCCTGATCAGCCACCACTGCCAATTCCGCCTCCACTTGGGCCCGTTGCTGCGCAACAGACGCAAGCTGATCCCTAACGGCCTGATGAGCAGCTTCACGGCCTGGAATGTCATGCTCGGCGACATCAAGTGCCTGCTTCAGTTTCAACCCATTTGAGATGCGCTCTAGAAGGCCCTCGAAGACGGCCTTTACCTCGGTAGCGTTCGCCTCAACTTCAGCACGTAGACGAGCAGTTTCGCTCGAAGACTCCAGACACTTCTTCAGCTTCAAAGCTGCTTCTTGTTCCAAATAACGGAAATGGGAAGTGCTTTGCTCGAGCCATGCTCCCCGTTGAGCGCTCACAGCCAAAGTCTCAGGGGATAGACGTATCGACTCCAACTGATGAAGGCGAGCCCCAATCTCCCGACAATGGTTAACCCAAGAAGCGACAGTGCCCTCGTCATGGAAGGTGGAAAATATCACCAACATTGGGTTAATCGTCGTAGCGAAGTCCTCAACAGATGTAGGAGACTCGACGTCGAGTTTCTCGATGTAGTCGCTCAACATACGCAGACTATTCGCCGCACCTTTTGAAGACGGACGTCTTTGGGAAGGGCCGCCCGGCATTGTAATGCGAGACTCGAAGGGCACCGAGGACGGAACGACAGCTGAAAAGAAACAGGATGTGGTCAGATAACAGTACAAAAAATAAAAAAGGGGGGGAGTTATCAATGTGATAGTCGTACCAGTTGAGACAGGTGGCAAGGTCGGAAGGGCCGGTGGCGCAGCTGATCTTTTATCCCCTCCCTCAATCTGTAGCACTACAGTCGAGATGAGAAAAAAGGGGTTTAGCAGTAATTCCATCAATAAAAAAAAAGAGAAAGAAAGATATCGACGGAAATCATACTCACCAACGCCACCAGGGGAAGAGGCAAGTTCGGATGGGAAGGAGAAGTGTGGGAGCAACACCTGATAAAGATGGTCAAAGAGCACTCCTGAAAAACACAACAGTATGACTTTAGTATATGGATTATACGTATGAAAAGTGAGATTAATAAGTTGCAAACTCATACCTTCCAACATCTTTGCCGGTATGAGAGAGGGCTGAGAGGTAACCACCGCCAAGGCAGTCGTGGAAGGCACTCCCTCAAGCAGTGGGGCATCAGCACTGGCCCCACCTGCGTTACAAGAAAATGTAAAGTAAAGAAAAACAGCAACCTAGGGTTTACCTGAGGAGCTCCCGGCTGAAACGGAGGCGACTCCCTCCTCTATCGACATGAGGCCACCGCCCGTGGCCTCATCACCCGACTCGATGGGGACCGTCGTCGTGCTCGCGTGGCCAGGAGACAGTGGAAGATCGTAGACGGGGAGGGCAATGATCGGAGCATTGCCGGACTCTTGAGAGAGAGCGGTTGGCTCTTCCCCAAGAGTCGTGCCCATCTCACCCGCTACTTCCTCGGGCTCCGCAATCTCCATCGGATTATCCGCCATCACCACGAGGCAACCAGCCTCAAGTGCCTCGTCCGTCACCACCACGGGCTCAGTTGTAATGATCATTTCATCTGCCGCCACTTCAGGCTCGGCATCAATGACCTTCTCGGCTATAGGCCCCTCAACCTCCGCATCAGGCTCCAAGGCCTCAACGATGTTGCCCACTGTCGTCTCGGGTTCGGCAAGCACCGCCTCCTCTGTTCCCCTGGGTTCAACGGTCTCCGCCTCACCCTCGGTCGGACTTGGCCCTGCAAAATAATATATATAAGAACCGTCGGCATTATAACTCTCACAATAAAAATTCTGAAAGAAATGTTACCTGAAGTGGACTTATCATTTGCGCTTAGAGCGGCGCGCCACTTGTCTGCGAGCAGTGGATAGAGCGACAGGGGCCTCTTCGGAAGGAGTATCTACCCGAGGGACGGTGCTTGGGCCCGCTCCCGTAGCCAAAGCAGTCCGGCACGCCTTCGCCTCGCGCCTCAGCCGCTTTCTCTCCTCATGGGCCGTTGAGACGGACCTCACCAGAGCCTCTCTCATTGAGGCGTCCTCGTCTGTATACAGAGATGCCTCCAAGCTCTTCAAGGCATCCCTCGTCGACTTGTCAAGTCGAGGCTCTTGCAGCAGCCCCGACGAGACCAGAACTCCAGTGACGGGTTCCGGAAGAATCTCTTCGTCGACTGGTATAACCCCTAGAAAGAAACAAACGAAGAAAGTTAGGTTAACCATCGAAAAAGATAACGAAATTTTTTTTAAAAAAAAAGGGGGGTGGGACATACCGGCGCCCGCTAAAGCACGTTTCTCCTCCTCCTTTTGGAAGGTTTTCAAAGAGGCAGCAATAGCTTCTTCGGTAGAGACACCTGTTGAAAATGGGGAAAAGTATTAGTCAAGAATAATGATAAAAAAAATGCAATGAAATGATGAAAAAAGCAGCTAATAATTACCTGACTAAGCGAGTTTACTCAACCACGCTTCAAGCCTCGCTGATCGTTCAGAAGCCGCAATGGCGGCCGCCAGGTCGGTGTCTGCGGGGTCTACCGCGAAGCCCTTATTGCTGCCATATTCACTTATTCCTTCGGTAAGAGGGGCTTCAGGCTCTAAGCCAAGAATTGCGTCAAGGGAAAGGAGCGACTTTTTCTTCTTTTTCCCGCCAACTCTGGATGCACCCGAGACTGATTTACGCTTGGCAGACACCTTGGGGCGGCGGGTCCCGATATCCGCACCTACACCAGACTCCGGCGATACCACAGTTACCGTTTCCACTAGAGCACGGGGGGCTGGTGGCGCATCCACAGCATCGCGAAGCGGAAATCCGCGCGGAGGACTCAACATGCGCGGAGGTCCGCCTCCAGCACCTTTCAATAGAGGAATGACTGGAGTCCTCGGCCTTAAAAGAGCCTTGCGATCGCCGCCAGGAGGTGCACCCTTGCGGTCAACCAGCATACGTTTCTCCATCAAAATAACGGGCCCCATTGCATGCGCATACCAGGCCACATACGCGTTGAGGACTTTGGGGACGCAGCTCGGCTCACTGATAAAGAAATAAGAACCCGTGTTAAGCCGCATAAAGTGGTGCATTGCATTCTTTATCCCCTCCCGGCTAACCATGGGCTTTTCCAAGAAGGCTTCCATCGGGATCCCTTGATTGTAGCTTGATTGCTGAGCAAACTGGTGAGGGTTATACCTCATGAAGAGTGCTGTCTCATTCTGCCTGAACTCCAGGTAGCCCGGCCGAATGGAGTAGAGATGGAGGATTTCCCGAGCCTTCAATATGGAAGCCCCGTCCTTAAATTCATCGCGTAGCGACACTACTGACTTGGTAGTCTCTGAGCCTATTGTTATGACCTTGTCCAAGAAAGAAATCTTCGCCCCGACCAGGTGTGGTCGAAGGAGCAGCCCCCTAGCCTCCCGCGGAGGTGCAACTACGATCGAAGCCCCGACCAGCCGTATGACCCTCGGGAGCCTGCACTTCTCAAAAAAGGGAGGAATCTTATGGGCACCGAACACCCCGTGCACGTGCATTTCCATCCAGGAGGTAAAGTAGTGCATCGGGAAGTTGGCGGGTTGCACCCCAGGCTCACTAGCGTCCGCCGCTACGCTAAGTCCATTATAAAGATAAGCCAGCCCGGCAATTCCTACTGACAACTGTAAACCAGCCACCATCCGATGCGCTGGGTAGAAAACAGTCGGCCACATATGGCATGGATGCATAGGAAGAGCAAAACTGCATAACCACAAGCCCAAGAACCCTACAAAGAAGGTCTCTTCATCCATGTCGGGGACGGCAATTTCTGAAAAAGGGACGACGGCGGCACCGGGAAGATAAAAGTCTTTGTGGTCATCCTCCGATGTGGGTCGGCGATCAAAACTGAACCCAAAAGGGTCGTCAAGCTGGGCGAACTTCTCGCTCCGCTCTGATAAGAACTCTGGTTGAATGAAGCGAGCAATGAAATCTGCAAAACTGACTCCCTTGTCACCCGATTCTAGATAGAGTCCTTCATAAATCTCCAATACCTTCATTAAGCCCGGGTACTGGTGCTGAATAGCGTTCTCCGGCGTCAGGTCAAACACCAGCGGCTTGGTGGCAAAGACGTATTCATCGGGAGGAAGCAGCTCCTCGTAAGGCTCTCCCCTCATCGGCAGACCCGAGATTTCAGCAAACTCCTCCAAGGAGATAGAGACTTCCCGGTCCGTCATCAGGAAGGTGTGTGTGGGAATATTCCACTGCTCGATAAAAGCCTTAACCCACCACGTTGGAGGAGAAGGATACTCAAAGAGCGAGACGTAAATGGCCGAGTACAAACCAATCCTCATCAGATGAGTCCTCCTCGCTGATAAGATGTACCGGGCCCATTGCAAATATCCAGCAGGCGGTCGTGGGATCAGTCCAATGTTATAAGCCTGTCCCCAAGGGCGCGCTTCACCCTGATAAATTCTCCTCCCTAAAATATCTATTGCCGGCGGTGGCTGCACGGGGATAGCACCAATCGCAGGCTGGAGGAGGTCATCCGAATTCCAATTTTTGACCTCCACGGCATACTTCACCGGGGGTTCATCTGCGTAGGGGAGTGAAGATGTTGGCTCAGACGGCGTGGCGGAACTGAAACTGCGACGACCCTGGATGATTTCATTGTACCACCTACCCCACAAGTGAAGGTTTTTGTGTTCGGGGTCATGATCCTTGATGAGAGCGAGCACCACGCGGTTCACCGGTGCCTGGGGAAACCCTCCCTCCGAGCGAACAAACGGAAAAAACGAATTGGCAGACATGTTTCCTGCAAAGAGACAAACATTAGCCGTCAGTATTATAATTCCAACGCTCAACATGTTTAAATTTTTATACCGTACCGCAATGCAGTGGATAGGGGGACCAAAGGGGGGCCCACAAAATCTGGACGACAGTACATCATTTAATAAGACAGCCCCATCATTGGATGAGACTGTCAGTTAATGAAAAGATCCCCAAGAGAATATCCTCATTGATGGGAAATCCCTAGAGGCAAGGAGAAAATCTCCTCTTTTGGAGCAAAGCTCTGTCACAGAGTGACATTTGTCAAACTCTGGTCTCAAGGGAATAAAATTTCTTTAAGGAGAGCCTAGCCCTATATTAAGGATGGAAAATTCATCAAAAAGAAAACTTCAACCCTTAAAGATTAAAATTTAGGATTTTAAAGATCAATGAAAACTTTTAGGAGTTCTCCATTTTCAGATCAGAAAAGATCTACATTTGATCCATGAGCAACGTTCTGTTCATAAGTTAAAACCCATGAACAAGATCTCTGTAGATCTATGAATTTTCCAGAGCAAGGCTCTGCTGATGAAACCCCAAAAAGGTTTTAGATCAAAGATCTATGAGAGCAAGGCTCTATTAATCAATTTTAATTTAATTTAATTTTATTATTAATACCTAAGATGTTTTCAAGTTCTAAACTCTGGAGTTCCTGTGAAAAAGCAAGAGCAAGGCTATAAAATTCTTAAACAAGAGCAAGGCTCTGAAAACTCAAGATTCTTGAAAATGGTAAAACATTTACTAAGGGCCAAAGGTCCTATTTATAAGGCGCTTGCGCCCCTTGAGCTCACCCGTTGATCCAACGGTCAGGATCTTGCCACCGCTGCACTCACGTGTGCGCCACATGAGCGCAACGGTGGGGGGGGCATTTGTTTCGCCCAATCAGAGCGAAACTCTGTTGAAATTCAAAATTCAAAATTTTGAAGCAACGTTTCAAATCTCGGGCGCAACGCGCCACATGTCAGGCGCTGATACGTCAGCGCAGCGCCCAAGAAGGCGCGCCCAATCAGACCAAAGTTCTATTAAAGGAAGCAACGCTTCAGTTGAGTGGGCGCTGCGCTGCGCGACACGTGTCAGCGCAGATGCGCTAGCACAGTTGCGCTGCGTTTTGCGCTGCGCGACACGTGTCAGCGCAGTTGCGCTGCGCGACACGTGTCAGCGCAGATGCGCTAGCGCAGTTGCGCTGCGCGACACGTGTCAGCGCAGATGCGCTAGCGCAGTTGGGCTGCCCTGTGCGCTGCGCGACACGTGTCACGCACTGGGGCATCTGCGCCAAACAGAATTAGATTTTAAAGAAATCTTTCAGTTCTTGTTAAAACAAGAAGATTTTCTTCTGCAAAGCAGAAGCTCTTGGATCAAAGATCCAATGGTGGGGAAAATTCCCCAAATCACTCAGAGAAAGATCTCTTTAACAAATTTAACTAATTTATGGGCACTATAAAAGAGACCCCAGACCTCAATTCAAGGGGATCAACATTTTTCTAAAAAAAAAAGATAGAGAGAACTCTGAGAAACTCCTCAAGAATAAAAAAGGTAAAAACCTTTAGAAAAAGAGAAAGTTCTCTTATGAACAGATCATAGATCTAAAAACAAGATCAATGATCTTTAATAAAAATAAAATAAAATAAAATAGTGCTTTGCACTTTTCATGAACCTTTGGTTCTCTGAGATAAGAAAAACAAGAAAAAACTTATTTTTCTTTGATCTAAATTAGATCAAGAAATCAAATAGTGCTTTGCACTTGCAAACTGCGCTGTTGCGCTCTTGGGAGAGCGCCACGTGTCAGCATCTAAACCACTTGCGCTACGCGCTCTTGAAATAGAGTTTTGCTCTCTGGAGTTGGCGCAACTCACCAGAGCGCGCCACGTGTCAGCAGCGCAACAGCGCAGCGCACTGCGCTGTTGCGCTTGCGCTCACCAGAGCATGACACGTGTCCTCACCACAAGCGCTTGCGCTCAGTGATTGGCGCAAAATGCCTGATAAATGCAATGCATTTCCTGAAGGGTCAGGCCCAAGTAAAACGCCTAACAGGCCTAATAAATAAAATGCTATGCAGAGGAGAGCCCAAACAAAATAAATGCTCTGCATCATTCATAAAAGGGCAGAGCCCAGTCCAAATAAAAATAGAAAATAATGCAATGCATTATTTTAAAAATGGGCCAAGCCCTGGCGCAGGTCTAATAGACCAACATCAAATAAAAAAATGTTGAACATTTTTTTTTAACTGGACTTAGCCCAATTCTGGCCGTAAGTCCTTAAATTAAATTGAACTGAGCACAAATGCTCTCGCTCTCTTAATCAATCTACATCCGGTTCGAGGGTACATCTCCGAACTCCTTTGACATCCATCGTTGTAATCCCTCAACGAAATCAAAGAGGTGACGGGTCCCAACGACCACACATGAATACGGACCGTGGGGTCCTTAAACTCGTGGACCGTAACGTCCTTAAACTAACATTGGACCGTAACGTCCTTAAACTAATATCGGACCGAAACGTCTCTAAACTAATATCGGACCGTAACGTCCTTAAACTAATATCGGACCGAAACGTCCCTAAACTAATATTGGACCGTAATGTCCTTAAACTAATATCGAACCGAAACGTCCCTAAACTAATATTGGACCGTAATGTCCTTAAACTAATATCGGACCGAAATGTCCCTAAACTAATATTGGACCGAGACGTCCTTAAACTAATATTGGACCTAAACGTCCTTAAACTAATATCGGACCACTACGCCCCTAAACTGGAATATTGGACCGAAACGTCCTTAAACTAATATTGGACCGAAACGTCCTTAAACTAATGGTGGACCACTACGTCCCTAAACTGGAACATGGACCACTACGTCCCTAAACTGGAACAATAGAGCTCCCAAATGCTCTTTTGCCGGATCTAAACGGTCCTGTTTAAGTTGATCTTAGCCCCAAATACGGCTAACGTATCCTTAAACATTTAAATGGACTATAAAACTCCAAATCGACTTTGGTTCAAGGGTATATCTCTGAACTCCTTTGACATTTGCCGTTGTAATCCTTCAATGACGTTAGAGAGGTGACGAGTCCTGATAGCCAGATATTAAATGGATTATCACGTTAAGTTGATCTTAGTCCCAAACAGGACTAACGTATCCTTAACGAACGTTTAAGTTGATCTTAGCCGCAACGCGACTAATGCATCCTTAAACTAAAAACACCAAACCCAAATCTAAGTAAATACGGATTTGGACTAATCCACGTCCTACGGGCGACGGCATTACTCAGTCTCCGTATACAATCCACGGGCAACCACAAACAAAACAAACACACACGACACGAAGTGAAATTCTGGAGAAGGAGAAAGTTGTTAACGCGATGCGGTAGCGTAATTAACTGCAGGGGCTTGCGCCTGCAGGGAACAGCATCCCCACAATAAAAACCCCCTCATCCTGAGGAGGAATCTGACGAAGTCTGCTACATCGGCTGCATCCGTCTAAACCTCCGATACGCGGTGCCATAAATCAACTTGTGATTTTCAGAGAGGTAGACGGATAAAACCATATAGCATCTGCCCCGAATCTCAGCGTCAGGACATCGCGGTCCTGTGCGCCGCCTTTCGGAGGGGAACAATCATGTAGATGACGTATTTCCGAACGGGGTCATGTGGATGACGTATTTCCGAGCGAGGTCATGTTGATGACGTATTTCCGAACGGGGTCATGTGGATGACGTATTTCCGAACGGGGTAATGTGGATGACGTATTTCCGAACGGGGTCATGTGGATGACGTATTTCCGAGCGGGGTCATGCTGATGACGTATTTCCGAGCGGGGTCATGTGGATGACGTATTTCCGAGCGGGGTCATGTGGATGACGTATTTCCGAACGGGGTCATGTGGATGGCGTATTTCCGAGCGGGGTCACGTGGATGACGTATTTCCGAGCGGGGTCACGTGGATGACGTATTTCCGAACGGGGTCACGTGGATGACGTATTTCCGAACGGGGTCATGTGGATGACGTATTTCCGAGCGGGGTCATGGGGATGACGTATTTCCGAGCGGGGTTATGCTGATGACGTATTTCCGAGCGGGGTCATGCTGATGACGTATTTCCGAACGGGGTCATGTAGATGACGTATTTCCGAGCGGGGTCATGTGGATGACGTATTTCCGAACGGGGTCATGTGGATGACGTATTTCCGAGTAGGGTCATATGGATGACGTATTTCCGAACGGGGTCATGTGGATGACGTAGCGTCTGTTGTAATGAGACGAATATCAGAGTGGTCTCCAGGTTGTCTGTGAGCCGTTGAGATATGGCTTCTTCTTCTGATAAAGCCTGGGAGGGAAGGCGTGATTCCTTCTTTGTTTGTGCCCCTGGATTATGTACAGGGATTGATGTAATATCACCAGTAGGGCATAAATTTTATATGTTTTTTATTTCCGCGATGCTCTATCATTTCAGCTTTTATATCGCGAAGGTTGCGATTGCCCAATCATTTCGGCTATTTTTCGCGGTGCCCAATCATTTCGGCTATTTATTTTATTTTTACTCGCTGCTTCTTTTTGCGAGTTGCCCAATCATTTCGGCTATTTTGCATGCATACATTTTTACTTGCTGATTTTGTTGCAAGTTGCCCCATCATTTTGGCTATTTCGTATGCATGTGTGGCTCGCTAGCTTCTCACTGCAAGCCTGGAATTAGACACCGATTTCGGCACCAGCACTGCTACAACTGGGATATTGCTAGGAATGAATCATCATTTGCCTCTGTCGATGTCGAACAAAGGTGGCTTAGTAGACAGGGTTAGGATCCTGTCGACTAAGGCTTTGACTTCATGAGCCGTAAGGGTCTCATAAAGGTATTTCTCCCTGCGAGTCGTGAGGATCTCATATGTGTGTTTTCTCCTTTGGAATCGTGAGGATTCCTAAGTGTATGGTCTCTTATAAGTCGGAAGGATCTTACAAGAGTGTTTTCTCCTTATAAGTCGAGAGGACTTATAAGGGCTGTTCACCGGGTAGACATATCCCTAGTCACGAATGGAACTCTGTTAGGGAAATGTTTATTCGCGCCTGTGGATTGTTTACAAAGGTCAGCATTGAGCCGCTTGTAGGGCAGCATCGGAGGTTGTGGTGGCTGCTTAAGAACAGGTTCAGATCCCTGTAGCTTAAGACTTTGGAATCTTATGAGCCGTGAGGGTCTCATAAGAGGGTTCTCCTTACGAGTCGTGAGGATCTCGCAAGTGTAATTTCTCCCTAGGGATCGTGGGGATCCCTAAGTGCTCCCTTGTGAGTCGTAAGGATCTCACGCAGGTGGTTTCCCCTTACAAAGTCGAGAGGACCTTGCAAGTGTCTTTTAACGAGATTGCGTCCTTTCGGGTTTTCACAAAACTCGCCGGTAGCCCTGTTGTTTTTACTCACGGAGCCCTTTCGGGTATTCATCTGTGCCTATTTTGCTTATGAACATACCGTTTTCTTTTTTTTTATTCTAACGAGGTTGCGCCCATTCGGGTTTTCACAAAACTCGCCGGTAGCCCTGCTGTTTTTACTCACAGAGCCCTTTCGGGTTTTCATCCGTGCCCATTTTGCTTATGGACATACCGTTTTCTTTTCTCTCTCTCTTTTTTTATTCTTTTTTCTTGTATCAGCTTTGGGATGCTGCAATCCACCGTAGTTTATCGACATCTCGGTCAACGGCTAGTTTTAGGACATAGTGGTCCATTGTTAGTTTTAAGGACGTTTCGGTCCGTTGTTAGTTTAAGGACGTTTCGGTCCGTTTTTTGTTTAAAAACATTTTGGTCCACTGTTAGTTTAAGGACGTTTCGGTCCGTCATTAGTTTAAGAACGTTTCGGTCCGTCGTTAGCTTAAGGACGTTTCGGTCCGTCGTTAGTTTAAGGACATTTCGGTCCATCGTTAGCTTAAGGACGTTTCGGTCCGTCGTTAGTTTAAGGACGTTTCGGTCCGTCGTTAGTTTAAGAGTGTTTCGGTCCGTTAGCCGGCTACTACTTATAGAGTTTGGGCTTAGAAAGATAGCGAGCGGATATAGTCGTCGTCATCTATCATTGACCTAGGCCGTGACTCGTGAAGCGTAGTACTTTTTCATGAAGTGACCATTTATTAGCCTAAAGGACCTTTCGCCATGCATGTCCATAAGTAGATAGGCCCCACCCTGGTAGACCTTGTCTATGATATACGGGCCTTCATAGTTCAGCTCGAATTTCCCCTGCTTGGCACGATTGGGGATCATAGGTCTTTTGACCACTAGCATGAGTTCGCCTTGGTGGAATGTTCTCGGCCTAGTTAATCTTTTGTATGAGCGCGTCATCTTCGCTCTATAAGCCTCCAGATTTTGTTGCGCCATGAGCCGAGTTTCATCAAGGGCATCGAGCTCCTCAAGCCGAAGGTGAGCATTCTCTTCGTCCGTTAGCTCATAATGAACTGTCACTCGTAGAGAGGGTAGCTCTATCTCGAGAGGGAGTACTGCCTCTGTACCGAATACCAATGCATACAACGTTGTGTTCGTGGCCGTTTTGAACGTAGTTCGATACGCCCCGAGAGCTTCATGCAGTCTCTCATGCCAGTCCTTCTTATTTCGAGACACCGTCTTTTTCACAATCTTCGTCAAGGTCTTGTTAAAAGCCTCAGCCAGACCGTTAGCTCGAGGATTATAGACTGAAGAGTATCTCCAGTCTATGTTATGCTGTTGTGCGAAGCGACTGATCTTGTGGCTTCTGTAGGCTGGCCCGTTATCGGAGATGATCCGTCACGGAGTTCCAAACCGATAAATGACGCGTGTCTTGAAGAAATAGAGGATATTTTCTATTTTCACTTCCCTCAGCGGTACTGCTTCTGCCCACTTAGAGAAGTAATCAGTTGTCGCCAAAATGAATCGATGTCCTCTGGACGATGCTGTTTCGATGGGGACCAATTATGTCAGTTCCCTACATTTCGAACGGCCAGCTAGCCACCGTTGGATGTAGTGGATTTGGATGTTGATGGATAAAATCCCCATGGATCTGGCACGAGTGGCATTGTTTCGCATACTCGAGGCAGTCCTGAATCATCGTAGACCAATAGTAGCCCATCCTTTTAATCTTCAGCTTCATCTTCGGCCCAGCTTGGTGAGAACCGCAGAGTCCGTCGTGAGTTTCTTGGACGACTCTCTTTGCCTCTTCAGGTCCCAGGCATCTTATCCACAGAGAATCAAATGATCTTTTATATAGAGTATCATTGACGAAGGCGAAAGACAGAACTCGTTTCATAAGCTGATGTTTTGAAGACGCATCTTCAGGTGTTCGACGGGATTTGAAGTAGTCTATAAAGACTTCTCTCCAATCGGTAACCTTTTCCTGGTCTTTTATTTGTAAAGTCGTTTGCTCGGTCGCTCCCTTTTCTTTGGATGACTCCGGGGATATTTCTGTCGGTGTGAGAACCCGATGGTTTTGCACAACGATCCTCAGGTCATCGAGGTTTTCGTCAGCCAATTCTTTAGCGAGTTTGGCTAGTGCATCCGCCTTGCTATTTTCCGTGCGTGGTATACTTTCCAAGGTGTAGGAAGGAATTTGAGTCATCAGTCGCAGTACTCTTTCGCCGTATTTTACCAACTCAGGCTTGCACGTCTGATAGTCGCCGTTTACTTGACCGACGATCAGTTGGGAGTCTCCATATATGAGGAGGTTTTCAATTCCCATGTCGATAGCGATCTCGAGACCTGCTATCAAAGCATCATATTCGGCCTCATTGTTCATTCTCGGCTCTGTTAAGGAGAAGGAGAAGCGCATTATCCCTCCCTGTGGAGTCACGAAGATGAGGCCTACCCCGGATTTGATTATAGGGGTGTTTTGTTTGTGTTTCTTCATGGAAGATGCCCCATCAAAATAGAGTTCCCACCGGGTATCATCCCCATTGATCGTATCAAACGCATGTTCATCTGGCAGTTCGCAATTCAAAGAAGAATCGGCGGGTATCGGATGCTCAGCGAGGAAGTCGGCGATGGCTTGGCCTTTCACCGCTTTAAGAGGCCGATAAGTTATCGAGAATTCCATCAAGAGCAGGGCCTATTTAGCGAGTCGTCCTGTTAATATGGCCTTCGACATCAAATATTTGAGGGGATCCACCTTCGATATGAGATGGACCTCATGTGCCAACGCGTATTGTCTGAGCTTCGTTATTGCGAAGATCAACGCCAGGCAGTGTTTTTCGATGGGAGAGTAATTGCTTTCTGCCCCCAGTAAAACTCGACTCAAGTAGTAGAGAGCTCTTTCTTTCCCTTGGTCGTTCTCTTGTGCCCGTAATGCGCCTAAGGAACCTTCAAGGGCGGTTGTATACAGAATAAAAGGCTTTCCCTTGACTGGAGCGGTTAGCACTGGAGGTTCTGTAGGTATTGTTTGATTTCGTCCAGTGCGCTTTGGCATTTGTGATCCCAAACGAACGGGGTTCCCTTCTTCATTAGGTGACTGTAGGGACGGCACTTGCCTGAGAGATTGGCTATAAACTGTCGGATATACGCGAGCTTCCCTTGGAGAGACCGTAATTGCTTGAGAGTCCTTGGCGGAGGCATTTCCATAATCGCCTTGATCTTTGACGGGTCTATTTCGATGCCTCGGTGTCGGACGATGAATCCTAGGAATTTGCTCGAGGAGACTCCGAACGCGCATTTGAGGGGGTTCATCTTCAAGTTGTATTTTCGAAGGCGTTGAAATACGGTCTTCAGATGCTCTAAATGTTCCTCGTATGATTTGCTTTTAACTACGAGGTCGTCGATATAGCATTCGACGACTTCATGTATGAGGTCATCGAAGATCTTCGTCATGGCTCTCTGATAGGTGGCATCGGCGTTCCTTAGATCGAAGCGTATCACCTTTTAGCAGAATATACCCAAAGGGGTCCGGAAAGCGGTATGCATCTTTATTTGATTGTATCCTGATGAGCCGTCCATAAAGGAGAAGACTTCGTGGGTGGACGTGTTGTCTATCATCAGCTCGGTGACTGGTACTGGGAAGTCGTCCTTCGGGCAGGCTTTATTGAGATCCCGAAAGTCCACACATATGTGCACCGTCCCATTCTTCTTCATCACTGGGACGATGTTGGCGATCCAGTCAGGATATTGAACCTCTTGGATGAAGCCGGAGTCGATTAACTTCTTGACCTCGGCGTTGATGCTCATCTCAAGCACGAGCTGCATTCTTCTCAGCGCCTGTTTGATCGGCTTGACATCCGGGGATATCGCCAATTTGTGTACAGCAATCTCTGGATCTAGTCCTGGCATCTCGGAATAGTTCTATGCGAAACAATTTTTATGCTGCATGAGCATGTCTTTTAGCGTAGCCACCCTTTCTTCAGACAACAGCTCACTGAAGAACGTCGGCCGCGGGTCACTTGCCGTCCCCGAATCAATTTTTTTGAGGTTATCTGCAGTGGTATGTATTCCATCTTCCAGCTCTTTTGGTGCCGGTGGAAACTCTGAAATTACCTCGTTATCATCGTTTTCGAAACACCGGGGGAGGTCATCCATATTCTCGGGTTTTTCTTCTGACAACATTATCATATGGCAAGTACGAGATCGCTTCCGAGACCGATATTGATCTGGTTCTACTCTCGCGGTTTTGGGTTCATGCTTCTGCGGCGGGGTTACCCTCCAGCTGCTGGATAAAGCGAACCTGCCTTGCTGATACTGGTCTTCTACCCAGTCTTTAAATGTGAAGCAGTTTTCGAGAGGATGTCCTATTTCCCTGTGATAGGAGCAATAGTCAGGGTGAGAGGCTTCGTCTACTTGCTCGGGGTGCTTGGACTCCGGGAGCGTCATCATCTGATATTTTATGACAAGATCGAATATCTTCCTTGTCTTGTCTTGGGGAAAAGAATATGCTCGACCCATCTTTTTTTTAAGAGACGAATCCGGACTGCTCGATTCCTGATCGCGTGGCTTCTTAGACCCGCTTTGTCGCTGTCGAACGCCTTTCCCGTTCTTTGGTTTGTTTCTCCCTCTGCGTCGGGCCTTTTGTACAACGGGTTGTCAAGGAGGAGCATTTTCATTTTTCACAGCCTGTTGAAGGAGGCGTTGTGTCCTGGCTTTCTCGTAGATGGTCATTTCGCGATTATGATCATCTCGAACCTTTTGACCTGCTTCCCTTATAAGCTTGTCCATTTGTTCTTCGAACGACGGACTGGGCATTTTCACAGCGGGAGCTCTTTCTGGTTCAGGGTTAGCATCTTCCCACAGAGCGTCTCCTTCCTCATCGAAGTCATGTATGATGTAGCAGTCGCAGAGTATCTCCGGTTTTTTGGATTGAACATACCCAAGCCCTGTCGTTTCCATTCTTCCGTTGGGCAACTTTCGTTGGGTCCCAGGAACATTCCAGATCCTATTATAGAACCGCGCTTGTCGCGCAGTTTTCTTAAAGGGTACACCTTGGCGTCTCAAGAGTCTCTTTAGTCCGTTTGTGTAACATCTGGGCAAACGGATGGGTTAGAGCCTGTCAAGTGTAGAATCCGCGCCATGCCAGATTTCTTTCTCCACTTTGGTTTCCCCGGATCGGTAGAATAGGATCGCCTTTTCACCTTTTCGCATGGGAGGGATGCAGAATGTCTGCAGTTCTTCCACACTGTAGGTGTCAAGCGCGTCTAGTTCTTTATGATGCTTGGGCGGAACCATGGCAACTTGCAAACTTTGATCTCCATCAGCGAAGGTTTGTATTGATGGCCGAGCAGAGAATACGGTATTGACCTTATCTTCCGAGTCGCTGCCGAAGATCAACATAGGAACGGACGATACTGGCTTGTTGTACTGGGACGGACCTGAGTAAACTATCTCTTCTCCTTCCTCGGTATCACTCCCGAAGATCGGAATGGTGGTGACAGCTTTGTTCTCCGGTTTCTGGCATCTTTCTGTGTCTTCAAAGTTTGGTAAGAAGTATTTTGCATCTTCGTACTTGCGGACTTCGTTCACGGAGAATGGGTTTAGCTCTTCTGTTACAGTATACTCGATACCATCCTTGAAATACTTCATACATTGATGTTGTGTAGAAGGGATGATCTTGTACTCGTGCAACCAGGGCCGACCGAGTAAATTATTGTAGCATGTCTTGGCGTCAATGGCGTGGAACTTGATGTCTGTGACGAGCAGCCCAAAACGTAATATCAGTATCACGGACCCAAGTGTCCGTGATGACTGGAATTCAAACCCGGAGATGGTAATTTTATCTCAAGCGAGGTGTTAAACGCTCATGCAGATTTCCTTCAATACTCTCACGTTGAGGAGGTTAACGGAAGACCCATTATCAACCAGGATTTTACCTATCTTGATGTCATGACAGTATCCGGAGACATATAGGGGACGGTTGTGCTCACATGTCCCAAGTAGGAGATCTTCATCGCCGAAGGTGATATCGGTTGTGTGTACTTCTTCCAGCTCGTCCTTCATCCTTTCTTCGGCGAAGAAAGCTTGGAATTGCTCGGGCTCTTGCAGTGCCTTGATTAAAGAATCTCTCGTCTCTTTAGATAGCAGAAGGGCGTCGAGAATACTGAGCTGCGAGGGTATCTTCCTCAAGTGTGCGAGGACGTTGTAATCCACCTTGTTTTTCTTTAGCGGGTCCTTGGCTGTCGGCTCTTTGACGGCTTGGTCATCAAGGATGATATCCTCAGGGATCTTTTCTTTTCCCTTATCTCTTCTATTTGACCTACTGTTCGAGGGCCCAAGATTCTTTTCGGGCAGCGTACGATTGCGCAGCTGAATATTTTCACAGGTCTTCGGTTCTTCCTCTTTTCCCAAAGTAGACTCTTTAAAGAGAGGGTCAAGAATCATTTCTTCGTCAGAGTCTCTCCCGAAGGTGAGAACTTGTGATCCCCCGGTGTTGACCATGCGACAGTTGCTGGTAGTTCTTTTACGCTCCTCGGTCGTGCTTCTTTGCTCCCGACGAGTTTTGCGTTTTATCCGCTTGAAATTTTGCCGGTGAGCAACATATCCTTGCCACCATCTTTTAAAAGCATTGCATTCTTCGGTGGGGTGCGCAATCTTTTGATGATATAAGTTGTAGCTAGGATGCATTTCCGCTTCACCGAGAACGTTTCCTTCGGAGGGTGGCAGCTTCATTCCCATCGATATGGCTTTAGCGAACATTTTCCTCATCTTGAATCTGTCTTTATTTGCGGCGGATGTACTTTGATCTGGTGAGAGTGTTTTGACTCTTTCGTCCAGTCGCCGGCGTTTGGCCGTTTTAAGTATGGCCATCTCACGCTCTCGAGCAGCTTTACTTTTCAGAAGAGCTTCGTTCAGGAATGCATCAATCATTTCCTCTGACGGCTCCGGAAGTTCTGGCTCAGGATCTGCCCCCAGCTTCTTGGTGCAAGGAGCTTCTTCATTGTCTAGCGGCGAATGAGAGATCACATGGCAACTTGCCACGTAATCTTCAGATTCATCAGATGAGTCTTCTCCATCATTTCCGTCCTCAAGGACGTGGCTGAGGAACTCCTGGAGCATGATTGGAGTCTGCGCCTTCTGGTTATACTCTTCCAATGCGTCAATCTGCTTTTGCAGGTCCATGCGCTTGTTGCCAGGCTTCACGGGCTTCTTGGATTTCTTTTTCTTTTTCGAAGATTTCGACGGCTGGGCATGCATGCTTTGGCTATCACCACCGATCTTTGGAGTTGGGCACGGCTTCAGCATCCCCTCGATGACCTCAGGTTCCAGTGGATTTTTCCACCTAATTGCCGGACATGTGTGGAGATCCTTCAGCATTCTTTTCGTCTTGGCTGAAAGAGCGACCTCCCATGGAGCTTCTTCTACAAAAGAGCATGATGCCTCCGGTGTATCTGTTTTCTTGGGAGTGTGTGGCCGAAGCGGGTTCACCTTCCAATTCTCAGATAATACGAACATGACCTGCTGGTATTGATCTTATATCCAGCTTTTGAAGATGTAACAATCCTCGATCAGCTGGCCCAACATTCGGTGATAAGGGCAGTAGTTAGGATTGCTAATGTCGCCAGGTTGCACTGGGCGTCTTGGCTCCGGCAAATTGATGAGCCTGTTGCGCAGTGCAAGCTCAAATAACCACTTTGTCTTGTCTCTAGGAAATGAGTAAGGGCGACTCATTTTATCTTCAAGAGATCGAGTTCTGTTATTTTGGCGATCAACTGGTCTTTGGCCACTGGGCTGCTGTTGAGCATTGGCAACGATGATCGCTTTCTCCTTTCCCTTCTCATTTCGAGAGTCTGGTTTTGGAGGAGACGGTCTATGACCCATCTGGTCCATTTGGGCCAGTTTGTCGATCAAGGCCTGGAAAGTGGTCGGCCTGAAGAACATCATGAATTGGGAGATAGTCACATGAGGGTCCAGAATGCCCATGAACATACCCACCGCCGGTGCTTCCTCGATGCGTTGTTCGCATTTTGACCACAGATTCCACCATCGTATGGTATATTGGACCCACGTCTCGCCTGGCTTCACCCTGGCATTAATCAATGCCGTTATCGGGGTGCGTTCACTAGAACTTGCGAATCGCTGGGTGAATAACAACTCTATTTCCGTAAAAGTCTTGACGGAGTCATTCGGGAGTTCAGAGTACCATTCGAAGGCCGTTTCTGACAAGCTGCTGACGAATTGACGGAGCAAAAGTTTATCATCACCCCCGGTGTTGCCGCAAAGAGCTCTGAACTGGACGACGTGCTGGTGAGGATTGCATGTCCCTTTGTATACATGGAATTTGGGGATTGTGTATCCCGGCGGGTATTTTATTTGGTCATACCAGCTTGGATACGGTCGCCCAGTTTTGACGACTTGGCCGGCCGTTTCATTCGCCCGGTAAGCTCGTATTTACTGAGCTATGTAGTCGTCCAGTGCGGCCTTGGAAATGGTTTCCTCCTTGGCTGCTGAAAGAGTCGGAGGAGGATTAGATGTCTCCCCTCTATCGTCTTCAATAATGATCAGAGGGTCTTCAGCTGGAGGATCCGGCTGTAACATCATCCCTACCATGTCTTGGAAGAGAAGCGCCATTTGTTTTATGTTGGCAGCTTGTTCTGCTACTTCTCAGTCCTTCTTTTCAAGGACCCTGCGTAGGAAGTCAGCATTAGTTTCTTGTTCGTGACGCTGCTCTGATGATGCCTCCGGGCTTTCTTTTGGCTCGGTAAGTGCGGCCATTGCAGTCAGCATCTCCTGAAGCTTCTGCTGTTGTTGTTCCTGAGCCCTTGTTATTGATCGGGTGAGCGGTCGGTGGCCCGTCGAAGTGCGGCTTTCCTCTTTCCGGAAGCCATGTAAACAGTATGCACCGTTATGCCCCCAGACTTGGGGCGTTTGGTCTCAGCGTCTTTGCGTTCTGCCGTAGTCACATGGGCTTTCTCTGGCCTCCTTTTCTTTTGAACAGTTGACGTTGAGGGGGTCATTGCAGCGGGCTCCCAGGCAGTTGTCGTCCTTTGTGGCTTGCTAGGACGGTTCTCTTCCTGCAGAACCTTCAGCTTCTTCTGTCGGCGAAGATAGTCTTGATCGATCACTGACTCTTGGACACGTCGCTAGACTTTGTAAACTTTGGAGGACAGCCGCCGAGGGGTTGTTTCGGCTTTGCTTCTGTAACATTCTCCACTGATGGCGGAGATCTTTTCAGTACGGCGGTAGGAGAGTTCCTGCGCACCTTTTTCAACAATTCAAAGCTGTTCCCAGTTGGAACAGCAGCATTGACTTCCACCGTTAGGGCTGGTGGAGTTAGTCCAGAGGGGGAGTTGCCCCCAGCCTTCCTTACTTGGCGCCAATAGCGACGTCGAGCGTGTCGAGCCGACGGTGTTGGTTCGGTGATGGGAATGGCTTTGTCTTGCCCCCTATCCAGGTGAGGGGCTGTTGCTGGCGTCAGCCTCTTGAAGACTGATGTCCGTTGAGAAGCAGTATCCAATCGGTCAAAAACAGATTTCTGAGCGGGGACGGGAACCGTAGTGGGAGTTGGAACAGTCAGTCTTGTAAAAACCGACCCTTTGGCGGGAGAAGCCGCCTTGACGACTTCAGGAGCAGGGATGGCTATCCTCTTTGGAACAACCTTTTCTGAGATTGCAGGCTTCATTATGGGCCCACAGGAATTTTGGCCCAGTCTGGCGAAGACTGAGGCGCTGGAGCTGGACGACCCGTTGAGAGGGACTGTGGTAGTAGCAATCCGATCAAAGACCGACTTCTTGGGAGCTTCTGGTGTTGGTACAGAGGCTCTGAAGCTCATCGGTGGGAGCATGGTCCCAAAGAACAATCCAGTGGTGGCCTGAGTGACATGTTCCACCAGCATCGTGAACAGGGAGGCCGCTTGGGGCCCGTAAGCTATGCCTCCGGATGAGGCGGAGCGTGAGTTGCAATTGCAGTTGGAACACTTTGCACAAGTAGACGCCATTGTTTTCTGCACCCAGCAAGACACCAAATCTTAGTACTTCAAACCCAAGGGCAACCATATCAAACCGCGATTCGTTCGCGAACACGACACACGAAGTATGGAGTGGAAAGAGGAGAAGGTCCCACCGGGCGTGCCAGAATCCGTTTACCGCCGGAAACCGGGAAGACGAACGTCTTGCCTGAATCTGGGGGCAGATGCTAATTGGTGCTATCCGTCCACCTCTCCGAAGATGCCAAGTTGATTTATGGCACCATGTATCGAAGGTTTAAACGGATGCGGCCGATATAGCAGACTTCGTCAGATTCCCCCTCGTTGAGGGGTTTTTGATTGTGGGGACGCTCTTCCCTGCAGGAGCAAACCCCTGCAGTTAATTACGCTACCGCATCGTGGTAACAACTTTCTCCTTCTCCAGATGGTCACTTCGTGTCGTGGGTATTTGTTTTGTTTTTGGTTGCCCATGGATTGTATACGGAGACTAATTTATGTTGTCGCCCGTAGGGCGTGGATTAGTCCAAATCCGTATCTCCTTAGATTTGGGTTTGGGGTTGTGTTTAAGGATACGTTAGTCTTACTTTAGACTAAGATCAACTTAAATGTTTGTTAAGGATACGTTAGTCTAATTTTAGACTAAGATCAACTTAACGGGATCGTTTAGATCCAACAAAAGAGTATTTGGACTCTATTGTTTAGTTTAGGGACATTGCGGTCAGCCAGTTTAAGGACATTACGGTCCAATGTTAGTTTAAGGACATTACGGTCCATCAGTAGTTTAAGGACATCTCGATCCAGGTTAAGGATATCGTAGTCCGTGGGTTTAAAGGGACCCCACAGTCCAGTTAAAAGACATCGTAGTCTATGAAGTTTAAGGACATCATAGTTCATGAGTTTAAGGACCCCACAGTCCGTAGTTTAAAGACGTCGTAGTCTATGAAGTGTAAGGACATCGTAGTCCATGAAGTTTAAGGACATCGTAGTCCATGAGTTTAAGTACCCCACAGTCCGTAAAAATGTGTGGTTATCGGGACCCGTCACCTCTTTGAAGACGTTGAAGGATTACAACGACAGATATCAGAGGAGTAAAGAGATGTACCCTTGAACCATGTGAGTTAGTTGAAAGAGCAGATGGGCTCGGTTAAATATAAGTTGAGGACTTATGGCCAGAATTGGGCTAAGTCCAATTAAAATGTTTAACATTTTATTGTTCTAGCTATTGAGCCTTTATTTGGGCTCGACCCTTTTAATAATGCTAAGCATTGGGTTCTGACATCTTTTGTCTTGTATTGAATGCATAGCATTCATTAGAACAATGTATGTTCTGACAATGCGCCATGTGGCGCGCCGGGCGCTTTGTGCCAATCAAAGAGCGCGCTGCGCTTTCGTCGGGTAGCACGCACGAAGATGACACGTGTCGCGCTTAGCGCTAAGCGCTAGTTTATTAGCGCATTGCGCTTTCAATTTATGAGCGCTTTGCGCTGATTTAATGGTGCACCAGTGAGTGACACGTGGTGCGCTTGGCACTGAGTGCCAGCCCATGAGCGCAGTGCTCTGTTTCAGAAGCGCAAAGCGCAAGCTGTGTCTGTGTTTGACACGTGGCATGTTTTGGCGCTGAGCGCCGGTCCAATGAGCGCAGAAGCGCAATTCATGAGTGCAAGGAACTTTTCAGTTGCGCAAAGTGCATCTGATCAAATTTATGATCAGAGAACAAATTTATGTTCTTCTTTTAAAGAAGGCCTTGCCTCAAGGTTCAAGAACAAAAAGTTCTTATTTATAAAAAAGGGCACTGCCTTTGTAAATCAAGGATCTGTGAATGAAGTGAATACTTCTTTTTAGTTTTTATAATAAGATCTCTGATCTCTTTTTTTATCAAAGACCTTGGTCTTTTGTAGATATATGATCTTTTTTAGAAGATAGTTCTTCTTTTATGAGATGATTTCATCTCTGTGTTCAAGAATCATGTTCTTTACCTTGAAGAAGTGATCTTCTTTTGCTAAAAGCTTGCTTTTTCTTTCTCTTTGAGTTTTTTCTCAAAGTTTGCAGAGGTTTTTTTTCTATATCAGACTTGAAGTCTTGGGGCCTTTATATAGGGCAAGTTGATTTGTTAAATCAGTTAAAGAGATCTTTCTCTGATTGATTTGGGGATGTTTCCTACCGTCGGATTTTTGATCCTAGGGCTTCTGTTTTACAGAAGGCAATCTTCTTGTTTTTAACAAGATTGGAAAATCTTTCCATAACAGAATTTTAATTCTGATTAATTAATGATTTATCATTACTATTAGATCTTTTGATCTAATAGTGAGGAATTTTTAATTCCAGCGCTGGCGCACCCGTGCTTTGCACGTGGTGTGCTGCTCAGAGCGCAGCGCAGCCTGCGCTAGCGCACCCGTGTTTGACACGTGGCGCGCAGCACGCCTAGCGCTAGCGCACACATGGTGCACCACCTAGGGCGCAGCATACCTGGCGCTAGCGCATCCGTGTTTGACATGTGGCGCGCAACGCGCCTACCGCCGGATCTGAAGCGTTGCTTCAATTTTTGAATTTTGAATTTCAAAACAGAGGTTTGCTCTGATTGGAAGAAACAGTCGCCGTGAAGCAAATCTTAGCGATTTGCTGGTTCCTGTAGGCTCGGCCTATCCCACCTTGATCCATCGGAAACTTGATCGCGAGGTGGTAGGTCGAGATTTGAGCCTGAAAAGAGTTTAGCGTCCGACGTCCCAGGAGTATGTTGTAGGATGAGAGGTTCCTGGCGAAGATGAATTCCACTGGTTCTGTCTTTGTATGGCCCGCTTCCCTAATGTTAAGGAGGATGGTAACCACTCCTTCGGCCGGGATGGAGTGGTTGATAAACCCTGATAAGATGTGGGCGGTTGGCCGTAGGTCTAATGGGCCAAGCTCTATACGCTGGAAGCAGTCATAGAAAATGACATCTGTCGAGCTTCCTGAGTCGACCAATATCCTTTGAATCTCGTAGTAGTGGACCTGTGCTGTAATCACGAGGGGATCGTTGTGAGGCAATGATATACCGTGGAGGTCTTCATCAGCGAAGATGATGGGCTCGACGGTCTTGCATTTCTTCCGGGGCTGGTCGCTTGTTCCTTCAACGGGTAGGAGGCGACGAATCTCGCCAGCCCTATGTGTACACCCCGAAGAACCTGTCACGCCCCACTTCCCGGTGTACGGTAAGGAGACACGACGGGTCACGCGACGTATTTACTCAGAAGTAAACACGCTAAACGTTTCTAAGAAATATAAAGTAAAATGTACACAAGAGACATGAATATAAATGAACATCAACTTTTTATTTATTTAACAATTTTTTACAAGTACAACTGGAAATGTAAATACAGGAATAGAAAGCAATGTCTAAACAATGGCATAACTGAAATGAAAAGTATATACAAATGCCTATAGCTCTGAATCAATGGCAAACTGCTCCAAGTCCTCAGTATTAGGCTCGATCTCTAGTGAGTCGGATCCACCTGACAACATTCCAAAGAAAGAAGAAAGTGAATGTTGTCAGCGAACAATCGCTTGGTATGTCCCAAAGGAAGAGAGAAGTAGAATAGACAGAAAAGAGAATATAGTTGTATAATATTATCTTTTGTTCTGTTATCGTAGTTTTTTGTAGCTTGGTACAGAATATGCCAGTGCATATGAGAAGAGTCCCACTATTCCGGAGACTAAGGTATACGGAGCACAAGGAACCGTTAAGCCACGGTACAACAGCAATAGATATTCGGGTTAGGTGTATTAAAGTGACCGTCTCA
Organism: Agapanthus africanus; assembly: GCA_030015575.1. Classification (NCBI taxonomy): domain Eukaryota; kingdom Viridiplantae; phylum Streptophyta; class Magnoliopsida; order Asparagales; family Amaryllidaceae; genus Agapanthus; species Agapanthus africanus. Next base: position 51,480,874 of record JASDDO010000019.1, read on the forward strand.
TGCCACTTCTAACATATTCCGTACCAGTCCACCCTTTTAAAAACACTGTAATGTATTTTGTATTGATTGTATTGTTTTTTTTATATAGATGGATGACTTGCCAAAACTATGATATCATGTAAACAGAATGAATATAAATGGATAGTCATGTAATCAGAGTATATCCATGGTTCGGTTCAGTCGAGTCAGATTGAATTCTGGTATAAATGGATTCATATTATATTGTAGTTATACTTGAATTGAATTCAAGTCAGATTGATTTCATATTAGATTGAGACTCTGTCTGAGTCAGAAACTTTGAAAAGAAATTGAAGTCCTGAATTAGTTTTGATATTATCGATAACTGTTGCACATGGACGACAGGATTTGTGTTTTATTCCAAGACAATTACCGTGTTGATAACACCGTTGTTAGGTTGTCTACCTTAGTTAGGCAAGCACCCATATTCTCTAGCTCCCTGAGGCTCAAGAGAACCGGTCCCGCTTTAACCTATGTTTCCTAGAGTCCTTATTGTAAATTAATATAATTTGAGGGGGTTTTTGAAAAATAGTTCTGATATATTTTAAAAATACACCTCAAGTATTTAATTATCGTCTTTAGGGTTTTCATAATTGTAATTTTTTATAAAGTGAAATATTCTAGTGAATATAACCTAGTTTTCATTGTATATAGTATTTTAGTGTAAACTTGGAATGATATTGAATTGTAAACGTAGTTTCATGAAATTTGTGATTCTTTTGATTTAGAAAACATGGAATATATATATAATATATTTAAAGTAGATATTTTGATAATATTTATATATATCTAATATTTATATAAAAAAATAGAATTTATTTATTAAATAGAAATTACATTTTTCTTAAAAATTGTATAAAAATTCCATCGAGATCGAATGCTCCTTGCGGAGGTCTGCATTTCGCTTTACTAGGCCCGAGGATGTGCGATAACCCGCACCATCCCGATCGGAGTCCCCAAAATGGGTTGTAGAGGCGCAATTGCACGGAATTAAGTAACACACTTTTTAAAGAAAACGGTTTTTGAATGTTTAAGGTATTTAATCGTAAACTAATATTTTCCCATAAACTAATGTTCCAAGAGTTATCGTGCTATGTAAAAAAAATATGGGTTAGGATGAGGTAGGTCATTAGCTCGTGAGTTTTCTAAAGGTAATATAAGGAAATATGTTGAATTGTGTCGAAACTAAAGTATATGGTATTTAACCGTAAAAACACAATAAAAGTTGCATAATAGATTCTTTTGAGATGAACTTGTTCTAATGTGTTTTTTAATGATTACTAAACAATCTATTAAAAATTTGTAGGTTTTTTATTAAGAAAAAAATATATTTTTAAAGAAAAGAGAATCGAAAGCCGGAATAACTCCGCTTCCGACTAGTTTTTAAAAGGAGAAGTTTTAGAATAGCAAAAGAAGAAGGGAGAGGGGACTTACTAATTGCAAAATAAGAGGAGAGAGAGGGGAAGCTATTGGAACCGTCGGGGCGTCGTTTCGACGCCGGATTCTTCCCGAAACTTCGCCGGAACTTCGCCTCTTGCTAACTCTACTTGTATAACTTTGGACTTGGAAATTTAAAAGAGTTTTTGTAATGGAATTCTGAATGAGGAGGGGTGAAATGTCGTGTGGTATTTATAGGGAAAATTAGGGTTAGGGTAATGAAAAATGGAATTAAAATTTGCATGAAAAATGGAATTAAAATTTGTATTAAAAATGAATTAAAGAGATGAATTATCACTCTCTGGATGTTTTTAGAGTAAACAAACAACATGGGGGTAGTTGTAACAACCCTAATTTTCTTATATACTTTTTCCTATACAAATTTTTAAATTATTTTTTTCAAAAATTCATAAAGGGGTATTTATTGCCTGAGCACAAGACTTAAGTAATTAATTAGCAATTTAATTACAAGAAGGAGCTTGTGGCTCATTGGCAATACCTTGCACTGCTGAACCAAGCCACCAGAGTTCAAATCCCATACCCCACATTATTTTTGTATTTATTTTGTTTTAAATCCTTTGGAAACCCAACAGTCCACACGCCATAACTCCCAAAAGTTGAACTAAACATAAAAAAACTAAAAATACTAGAGCCTTCACCTGACGACCCCCCACCCCATGGCACCCCGACTCGGCCGACTCGACTCGGCCGGACGGGCGAGTCGTCAACATAAATTTTTTGACTCTTCGTCTCCCCTAACCCCCTGTATACTCTAATTTATTGGATCGGTTCCCGAGACTTAATTATCCCCCATTTACTATAATTTTAATGATTTTCTATAATTTTTACAATTTTTTTAATTAAAAACCTTTCACCTACCCTACCCTACCCTATAAATACACCCCCTACTCTCTACCCTATCATCCCAAAACCCTAAGCTCACTCTCTCAAAATTTTTCCAAGAGTGTGTACTTTGAAATCAAGTTCGCGGCGAAGCTCCGACGAAATTCCGGCGACGTTTTTAGGAACAACCGGCGACGAAGCAACGCCTCGGCAACCTCTCTACTCCCCCCTTCACTCCTCTGCTTAATCGAAACCCGTAAGTCCCATTCTATCTCTCTTTCTATTTCTCTAAAATACGAAATTACAAAACTCGACGGAATCGGAACAAATCCGATTTTCGATTCGGTTTTCTATAAAAGTTCACTTCTCACCAATACATTCATGTTTAAATATCTTTATGTTGACTATTAAACTTTTAAAAATCAATTTGAATAAGTTTCATCACATGAAATGATAACCTTTCCAATTTATCGTATTTTTCACTTTAATACCATTATGTTTCGATTTCACATTTAACCCCTTAATTTTGCTATACATTTAAAGTAGAGCACGAGGTAATGACCTACCTCCACACACTCGCAAATACAACCCTAAGCGACATCATCAAAAACTTAGAATACGATAAAAAACAATACTTTCATTTAAATACCATTTTCTTAATAAAAATCAATTCTAAAAGTTTAGCTTTGATACACTTTTAAATAAATACCTCTTATTAGGAAAACACGATAAGTTGTGGACATCGATCGTTTATCTAAACCTGACTTTGTGGTGTCTAGGCTAGGCAAGTGAGCAAAGGTAACTTTAAAAGGCCCGTCTCACGATTCGTGAGCGGATCCTTCCTTTTCTCATTTGTACTTACCTGGCCACAATTGGCGGTGAAGAGGCGATTTGAGGCTTCTAACGACTTGTCGTTTAGACCATGTAGAAATAGGCCAGTTGGCTTAGGAAACTCTAGAATCTAAAATACGGATAAATTACACTTTGCAAATAAATACCTTTTACTTTATAAAATCGTTTTCGAAAGGATTAGTATTTTACAATCTTTGCAAAGCGCCGCTACAACCCATTATTGGGGAACCCGTTCGGGATCGTGTGGTTTATCGCACACCCTCGGGCTAGTAGTGCGAGATTCAGACCTCCGCAAGGAGCATTCGGTCTTGAAAGGTTTAAAATACGACATCTTAAGAAAATGAGATTTTTGGAGTATAAAATATTTATTAAAATTATTTTTGTATAAACATATGTATATTTATCATTTAAATATCTATTTTATTATAATATAAAATTTCCACCTTTTTCTAAAAATCACAAGAATAAATTTCACACTAAAATACCATGAACTTCAAATAAATCAATATTACCGATAAATACCCTTATTTATAAAACTAGGATATTTTCACTAGAAATATCACAACATAAAATCCACCCTCATTACAACTCTAAAGACGAATAATAAATACTTGAGGCGTATTTTGAAAAGTATATAAAAGTATTTTTACATAAACCCCCCTCAAGTTTTATAAATTACCCTAAGGACCCTAGCAATTATAAGACCTCGATTCACAATTCTGATTGTCTGACTCGGGTTTGAGTCTGATTATGTCTGACTTGAATATGATTCAAGTCAATCTACAATCTACAATATTCTAATTCATTATGAACACATGAATTTATGAATACAATTATCAATTTATACAACTTGACTGAACCGAACCATGGATATATATTCCTTTTACATGATTCTCAGTTATTCCATTTATATGACTCTACAGTTATATCCGTTTACCGATATCATGGTTTCGGTCCGTCAATCAATCTTACAATCAATACAATTTACAAGATAACAATACAAACAAGACATCGCGGGGTTTAAGGGGTAGACTGGTACGGAATATGTTAAAGGTGGCACGAGGTGGTCACTTAAGACGTAATTACATCCATGCCGTTGTTCCGTGGTATTATCGACGGAGCTTTGTACTACAGGTTACCAAAGTCCCCGGTGTAAGTGGGACTCCCCTCGTATACACTGGCATCTTCTGTACCAAGCTATAAACAACAGCGTTAATACGACATTACAATATTATAATACAACATTAAAAGCTACCCACTCTCTCTCTCTCTCTCTCTCTTACTCTCTGTCTATTCTACTTTCTTCTTATCTTTGGGACTTACCAAGCGACCTTTTCGCTGATGACATTCTATTTCTTTCTTCTTTGAATGTCGTCAGGTGATTCGGACCCGGCAGAAATCGAGCCATCTGCAGAAGACTTGGAGCAGTTTGCCGAAGATCCAGCACTTTAGTTTCATTGTACACTTTTCTTTTCAGTGCTTTTCATTTCCTGTTATGCCACTGTTTTGGCATCTTTTATTTCAGTTGTATTTCCTTTTCATGTATTGTACAAAAGAATGTTAATAAATAAAAGTTGTTGTTTTCATTACCTCTTGTCTCTTGTGTATTTATTTTATATTGCTTAGATACGCTTAGCGTATTTACTTTAGAGTAAATACGTAGCGGGCATCGTCGCGTCCCCTTCGTCGTATACTAGGAAGCGGGGCGTGACAGTAGTGGGGTAGGCGAAGGGGTTCAGGGGTAAAAAACGAGGGCATCCCCTATGGATTTACCCGGATTTTTTACCCGGCGGTGCCGGCCTCCCCTTTGAATCTCACCGGTCCAATCCGGTGGGATGGGCTTGGGATTCATGCCATGTGTCCCTGTCGCTTGGTATACCTCAGTGCACGTGTTTGTTTACTTTGTGACTTTTCATTTTATGTGTTGTGCACGTGCAAACCTTTAGGCTTATAAAAGATTAAAAGAAAAATCAATTAAAAATATATGTGGCTGAGGGGATTCGATCACAGGGGCTATGTTACAGCAATGCAAGGCTTTACTAATGAGCGACAAGTGTTTTCTTGCTGTTCAAATGCAGTTCAAATATTTATAGTGTACACAGGATTGCAAAATACTCCATTTGTATATTAAAATTTAATCAAATTCCTATACACTGAAACAGAGTTGTTACATTCTACCCTCCTTACAAAAATTCCGTTCTCGAAATTTACAATTTTTTTAAGGACTAGTTTACAAACAATTGAGGGTGTCTTGCACACATGTCGTCCTCACGTTCACATATTGATTCTCCTGGTGAGTCTTTTCTCCACATCACTCGAACTAAGTTTACTTCCTTATTCCGAAATGACTTCACCTTTCCATCCAGAATTTCAACAGGTTGTTGTTCACAGAATAAATCTGGCTGTGCAGTGAGCTTAGAGTGATCAAGAATATGGCTGGGGTCACTCACATAACTTCTAAGTTGGGATATGTGGAACACATTGTGCACTCCTTCTAATGAAGGTGGAAGTGCCAAACGATATGCCACTTCTCCGACTCGTTCGAGTATGTCGAACAGTCCAATATATCTTGGACTGAGCTTACCCCGTCCTCCAAAACGAATCACTCCACAGTTTGAAGATATCTTCAAAAAGACATGATCTCCTGGTTGGAACTCCAAGTGACGGCGCTTTGCATCAGCTCTGTGCTTCTGTCGATCTTAGGCTATGCGCATTCTTTCCCTGATAGTGCGAACTATATCGACTGTTTCTACTATCATCTCGGGTCCAAGAAGTTCTCTATCTCCGATGTCATCCCAACTTAATGGCGATCGACACTTCCTTCCATATAGAGCTGCAAATGGTGCCATTCCTATACTTGCTTGCTAACTGTTGTTGTATGAAAACTCTACAAGATGTAGGTGATTTTCCCATGATCCTCCGAAGTCTTGCATACATGCTCTTAGCATATCTTCAAGTATCTGAATAGTTCGCTCAAACTGTCCATCTGTTTGTGGATGGTAAGCTGTGCTGAAGTTCAGACCTGTTCCCAAGATACTTCGCAGACTCTGCCAAAATTGCGATCGGAATCTGGTGTCACGATCGGAGACAATGCAAACCGGTACTCCATGTAATCTCACGATTTCCTGCATGAGTTCATGGGTATCAGAGATAGTACACATTGAAGAGTTTAAATCTTACTTAGATTCTTACCTCCATGTACTTCTTTGCTAATATCTCGGTAGATTGGCCAACTCGAAATGGGATGAAGTGAGCCGACTTTGTGAGTCGATCCACAATAGCCCATACCGCATCATTACCTTTCATGCTGCGAGGAAGTGCAGTCACGAAATCCATAGTGATGTGTTGCCACTTCCATTCTGGGATAGGTAATGGTTGAAGTAAACAAGCTGTCCTGTGATGTTCAGCCTTTCCTTGCTGACACACCAAGCATTTAGCGACGCTTATGGCTACTTCACGCTTCATTCCAAACCACCAGTAATTTTAACGCAGATCTTTGTATATCTTTGTGCCTCCAGGGTGTACTGAATAAGGAGAGCCGTGAGCTTCTTTCAAAAACTCTTCCTGCACAGAACCTTTGGGTATACACAACCTACTGCCGTATCTCAAACATCCATCTTCATGGATGATGAAGTCTGTTATAAGTCCACTTTCTACTTGTTCTCTGATCTTTTGCAGCTTAACATCGCTTGCTTGAGCTGCTTTGATCTGATTGACAATGGTAGATTGAACTTGTAAGTTCATCTAACTTGAAGCATTACATAGCATGACTACTTCAATCTCCATCTGATGTAAATCTTGTTGAAGCTTCCACTGTGCGGTGAGATTCAATACTAATGGTTGGCGACTAAGTGCATCAGGTACTACATTCACCTTCCCTGGATGATATTGTAGGTTGATGTCGAAGTCCGCCATAAGTTCTAACCATCTTCTCTGCCGCATATTCAACTCCTTCTGAGTAAACACATATTTCAGACTCTTGTGATCTGTGTATATGTCCACTCATTCACCAAGAAGATAATGGCGCCAAATCTTGAGTGCAAAGGTTACGGCCGCCAACTCCAAATCATACGTCGGATAGTTGCGCTCATGAATCTTCAGCTGTCTTGATGCATAAGCTACGACTTTACCGTGCTGATGTAGAACACATCCTAATTCCTTATCGGATGCACCGCAATGCACTTCAAAACCTCCAAATTGGTCCGGTATGACGAGAATAGGTGCTGATGTCAATCTTGACTTGAGTTCTATGAAAACTCATTCGCATGCTTCTGACCACACAAATTCTTCAACTTTACGTGTGATCTTGGTCAGGGGTGTTGCAATCTTCGAAAATCTTTCAATAAGCCTTCTGTAATATCCTTCTAAACCCAAGAAACTTTGAATATCCTTCACTGGCTTCAATGTCGGCCATTCGCTTACTGCTGATACTTTAGCTAGATCTTTAGAGATTCCATCGCCTGATACAATATGTCCAAGGAAACCGACTTGATCTAGCCAAAACCCGCACTTGCTGTACTTGGCATAGAGTTGATGCTGTCATATAGTCTCCAGGACAATTCGTAGGTGTTCGGTATGTTCTTCCCGACTCTTAGAATACACCAGGATGTCGTCGATAAAGATGACAACAAACCTGTCTAGATACTCTCAGAAAACTTGATTCATTAGGTTCATGAATATAGCTGGCGTGTCGGTCACTCTAAATGGCATCATGAGAAATTCGTAATGTCCATAGCGAGTTCTGAATGCCGTTTTATGGATATCAGATTCTTTGACCTTCACCTGATGATAATCCGAACGAAGATCTAACTTGGAGAAAACACAAGACCCAACTAGCTGATCGAACAGGTCGTCGATGCGCAGAAGTGGATACTTGTTCTTTATAGTTAATTCGTTCAGAACTCTATAATCAATGCACATTCGATATGAACCTTCCTTCTTCTTCATAAGTAGAACTGGCGATCCACAACTTGAAGTGCTGGGAAGAATCCATCCTTTCGTCAATCATTCGTCCAATTGAGTACGGACCTCCTTCAAACCTTTAGGGCTTAACCGATACGGTGTTTTGATCACTGGTTGTGCTTCAGGTACTAAATCAATGCTGAATTCAAGAGCTCGATCGGGAGGCAAACCTGATATGTCTTCAGGAAATACATCGTCGAACTCTCGAACTATCTCTGGCTTTGATCCTTCCTTCGCTTGAAGTGATACAATCACTGCCTTCTTCGGTTTTACCTTGTATGTGCTTGGCTCCAAGGTACGGTCTCCACTTTTGAAATAAAAGACCGGATGGTCTAGAATCTCGAACACTACCCTTCTTTGACGATAGTTGATGGTAGCGTAAAAAGTTCCGAGCCAATCCATACCCAAAACGACATCAAAATTTGGTATGTCCAGCACCTTGAAGTCAGCATAGAATTCTCTGCTGCAAACGACCACTGGAAACATGTCGTATCCTATTATTTCCTTTAGAACGTCGTTCCCTGAACCGACATTCCAGCTGGATATGAGAGGTTTGACTGGAATCGCATGAGTTCGGACGAACCGTTGCGACATAAAGTAATGAGATGCTCCAGTATCGAAGAGTGCTAGTGCAGGAAGTAAGGCTACTAAGATTGTACCTAAGTTATGTGGGATAGGTTTAGGTATAGAAAAATATATGGATATAACAAGTATTTAACAACTTTGAAATATTCAAAGGTTACCGGTAATGACTTGGCCAGCGGCTTCAGCTTCTTCCACAATCATTGTGAAAGCCTGTCGCCTCGGTACATTCCTCCTTGCTGGAGGAGTATTCCTTTGTCCGTTCCGTTGTCCTTGAAGTAAGTTCCGTTGAGCTTGATGGAACCGGCGAGGAGGAGGTGCAGTCGGTCCATGAGGTGGTGGAGCCGGGAGAGCTTGTCATGGAGTAGGTGTCTGGATGGCTGGTTACTGTGGGTAGGTGATTGCTGGTCTAGGTGCAGCATTTGGATTGAGTCTTCGAGGACAAGACCCAATATCATGTGTGGGTGAACCACAGACCAAACAAAGGCGATTTGCATGCCGACAGTCCTTTGCTAGGTGTCCATCCCTCTTGCAGTAGGTGCAAAAGGCTGTGCTGGGCTGGTTGATTGGTACTCCCGGTCTCCTGGGCACAAAAGGTGGCTTTGAAGAGGCTCCTCCTGCCATCTGAGTGGCGGGGCGCTTCACTCTGGCAGATTGGGGTATACCCTTCATCTTCACCACTGTCTCATATCAACGGGCAGCTTTCAGGACCAGTTCGTGGGTTGGAAAATCCCCTGTAGCTAAGGCAGCTTAGATTTCTGGATCTAACCCTTGTTGAAATCGTCTGGATCTGATCTCAGCAGTCGGTATCAAGTGTGCCGCGAACCTGTTAAGGTATTGTGTTATCCGTGTAGTATGTGATATTAGAAAATCGAATATTGAGACATATCTTACCTACTGAGCATGATAAACTCAGCATCATATTCATCCACTAATTTGGTCCATATCGAACCCTGTTGTCGATGGATGAATTGCTGCTCCATGTCAAATTGGGCAGTATCCGGAAAGTAATTCGCATCGAACATGTCGCGAAAGGTTTTCCATTCGATCGGTTGGTCAAGAAGGCTTTCTTCCGCCTTCTACCAAACTCGAACGTTGTCGGTGAGTTGCTGCTTCGCAACTCATACCCAAGCGATCTCTGGCACTTGTGATGCTGCCAGATCATCCTCAATACTCTGAGCCCATTCTTCAGCTTCCAGAGGCTCTCTTTCCCCGAAAATTTCTTTGGGTGCAATGCCCGAAATTGCTTTACTCCGGGCGCTTCCGCTTCTGGACGGTTCAGTAAAATAGCAGTCTGCTGCTGCTGTCCTTTCAGGAGGCTTCGGATTACCTCAAGCAGTATTGTTTACTTATTGATCGGAGCAGCAACAGTAGGCGTAAGCGGTAGAGGAGGTGGTGTGTTGTTGAAGTTGGTGCTTGTATTGTTTGGAGAATCCATAACCTTGTAAGAAAAATAGGGTTATGATAGATTCAAACTATATGAAATTGTAAGATTCAAGAAACATGAAATGTAAAGAATGTTTTTAGTTGCTGATTCTTATGTTATATTGCTTAGGACTTCATGCAGAATTGACCTGCATGTCCATGCAGAACTGATCTGCATGGGCCGCCAACAAAACCTATCACGTCCCGCTTCCCGGTATACGGTAAGGAGACGCGACGGGTCACGCGATATATTTACTCAGAAGTAAACACGCTAAGCGTATCTAAGGAAATATAAAGTAAAATGTACACAAGAGACAAGAATATAAATGAACATCAACTTTTTATTTATTTAACAATTCTTTACAAGTACAACTGGAAATGTAAATACAAGAATAGAAAGCAATGCCTAAACAATGGCATAACTGAAATAAAAAGTATATACAAGTGCCTACAGCTCCGGGTCGATAGCAAACTGCTCCAAGTCTTCAGTACTGAGCTTGATCTCTAGTGAGTCAGATCCACCTAATAACATTCCAAAGAAAAAAAGAAAAGAAATTTCGTCAGCGAACAATCGCTCGGTAAGTCCCAAACAAAGAGAGAAGTAAAATAGACAGAAAAGAGAATATAGCTATATAATGTTATCTTTTATTCTGTTATCGCAGTTGTTTGTAGCTTGTTACAGAATATGCCATTGTATACGAGAAGAGTCCCACTATTCCGGATACTAAGGTATACGGAGCACAAGGAACCGTTAAGCCACGGTACAACAACAATGGATATTAATGTTAGGTGTATTAATGTGACCGTCCCGTGCCACTTCTAACACATTTTGTACCTGTCTACCCCTTTAAAAACCTCGTAATGTATTTTGTATTGTTTTGTTATATAGATGGATGACTTGACGAAACCATGATATCATGTAAACAGACTGAATATAAATGGATAATCATGTAATCAGAGTATATCCATGGTTCGGTTCGGTCGAGTCAGATTGAATTCTGGTATAAATGGATTCATGTTGTATTGTAGTTATACTTGAATTGAATTCAAGTCAGATTGATTTCATATTAGATTGAGACTGTTTCTGAGTCAGACACTTTGAAAAGAAATTGAAGTCCTGAATTAGTTTTGATATTATCAGTAACTGTTGCATATGGACGGCAGGATTTGTGTTTTTTCCCAAAACAATTACCGTATTGATAATACCGTTGTTAGGTTGTCTAGCTTAGATAGGCAAGCACCCATATTCTCCGGCTCCCTGAGGCTCAAGAGAACTGGTCCCATTTTTACCTATGTTTACTAGGGTCCTTATTGTAAATTAATATAACTTGAGGGGGTTTTATGAAAATAGTTTTGATATATTTTCAAAATAAACCTCAAATTAATTATCATTTTTAGGGTTTTCATAATTGTAATTTTTTATAAAGTGAAATATTCTAGTGAATATAACCTAATTTTCATTGTATATGGTATTTTAGTGTAAACTTGGAATGATATTGAATTGTAAAGGCAGTTTCATGAAATTTGTGATTCCTTTGATTTAGAAAAAATGGAATATATATATATATATAATATTTAAAGTAGATATTTTGATAATATTTATATATATCTAATATTTATAAAAAAATAGAATTTATTTATTAACTAGAAATCACATTTTTTAAGAAATTGCATTAAAAATTCCATCGAGATCGAATGCTCCTTATGGAGGTCTGCATCTCGCTTTACTAGGCCCGAGGATATGCGATAACCCGCACCATCCTGATCGGGGTCCCCAAAATGGGTTGTAGAGGCGCAATTGCACGGAATTAAATAACACACTTTTTAAAGAAAATGGTTTTTGAATGTTTAAGTTATTTAATCGTAAACTAGAATTTTCCCATAAACTAATGTTCCAAGAGTTATTGTACTATGTCAAAAATATGTGTTGTGATGAGGTAGGTCATTATCTTGTGACTTTTCTAAAGGTAATGTAGGGTTCCTAGGCACTCTCAAGAGGTCTCACAAGGCATCAACCATGCCAATTTCAAATTTTACGGGTGCCGAGAAACCCTAATACGGATCGTTAACTAGAAATTTAGGCGAAAGATGCAACTAGTTTACAACTAAACTAAAAGAACGGAAATACAACCTTTGTAGATCCGGTTCTCCACCTCCATAGCTCCGCAATGAAGTCTCCTCGCTGTCCAAATGGAAACCCGGGCTCTAGCGTCGGTTTCATCGGAGAAATGGGCGGGCAAGGTCGTCGGCTTCGTGCCGAAGATGATCTACGTCGAAGCATCACAAGATCAAGCTCCCACTTCACCAAGTCATGAAACTTGTGAAGAAAACACACTCTACTACTTGGCAAGAGGTAGAGGATGAAGAAATAGGAAGTGGGTTCACTTTAGAATTGGATTTCTCACTCATTTTCATCAATCACCATTGATGAAGAAAGGTTTTCTTCAAGTGAAGAAGAAGAAGAAGATGAAGAGAATAATATGATAAGTTAAAAGAAAATAATCCTTATCATATAATAAACCATGGTCAAGTGTAGAGAACTAACTAAGGTTATAAGAATGGTTAGGGTTAAAAGAACAAGACAAAATGGTCACTTGGTCAAAGCTTCATGAAGCTTCAATAAGCTTCATGAAAAAAGATAAAATAAAGAAACCATTTTGCTTTTCTTTTTATGCTTTTATTAATATCCAAAATGAATAAACAAATAATAAAATGAAAAAGCAAAACCCTAATCATCAAGGTAACCATGGTTCAATTCTATACACTTAACCAAAGAAGCATGTATCATCAAACATGATACAAACATGTGCACAAAAATATATCACATATACAACTTGCACAATTCAAGTGAGAAATACCATTTAAAGTGAACCAATACTAGTTAATGCAGAGTAATATATCAAATATATAATTATGCATTAAATCATTAAATCAACACTTGATTTAATGATCCGGTCATATCGCATATAACCGACTAATATTAACAGTAACAACTTATCGAATCAACACTTGATCCGATAACCCGGCTATATCGCATATAACCGATCAATGTCACATATCGCGAGAATCGAATACAGTATCACATACTGGTATCATTCTCGGTCCCGCACATATCTCATATGCGCTCCTATTTCGTTTCGCTTGAGCCAGGAAACCTCTGTGTAGGACTCTAAAGACTCGTCAATACGCCGGCAGTAGGTGATGATCATATCAAACACCCACAAGCCGCAAGCGGTCTGCTAAACGTAACGGCCACCCGGGTATTGAGCGATCAGAAGATCGACGAGCAAGCCCGCTCACACTCCAGTGAATCCAACCAGTAACACTTACCGTACAGTCCGGTCTGATCGTCTGATATGTCGCATATCTCGCCTAGGGGTGGTAAACGTCAGACCCCAATAGCTTGATAAGTCGTGTCGATATGAGGTCTATAACAATTCGAGAAACTACTGGTAACACTTACCAGTAAATCTCAGCAACCCTGGCCAGGGATTTCCGGTTATAGCCAATCGAACACAGCGCAACATCAACTCCCTATACCGGGAGAGACGAATCCCCTCCTATCGCTCATTGCCTCCATATGATTCGGGACTGTACCCAAAAACCACCGTTTTGCACGCCCTCTTGGACGTGGTAAGGTGGAAATCAAAGCACAGTGGGAACCACACAAGACTCTATGACGATCTCGGGTCAACAGACTACTCTGTACCAGTGTCACCAGAGAACTGCCATCTGACGTAAGGTATAATACCATCTGGAAGTTCTCGGCGAGTCCGTCCAGTGTACCCAGTCTCCACTGAGCACCCGTATATCATCTCCGATGTCAAACACCAATGGATATGGGATCATCCATCGCCCATCTGTATGGGTCGAGAAGGTATACGCTAGTCTACTCTGGTATATCGATGCCCCGTCTCGATATACCCACGACTAGGGACCTTGAAGGATGTACTTATGGACTACCATGTCCCCACTAGTATGATCCGCATCATAGTCCAGGTAGTCAAGTACACATCCTAAGGGCTTTACCAACATGTAACAGAGAGACAATCAGTATACACGTTAAGGTAAAGTTCAACCAGATAGCATACTATCATGTCGAGCAAGAAAGTCCTCCCTATATATGTCCCAGCATCCACTACAATATACATCCAATGTACAGTAATGGCCTCTAGAGCATACATATAACTAACAATCTCCCACTTGCACTAGGGCCATCTTATAGCAGTGGTTGTAGTATCTCATACTCAACCATCCCATAAAAATCTCTCTCTGGGAATAGACCTTTGTGAGTGGATCCGCTGTGTTGTCCTCTGAGTCTAGTCTCCTAACCTCGATCTCCTTGGAGATCAACCATCTCCATGATCAGGTGACACTGCCTTAGAATATGTCTGGATCACTGATGGGACCGGCGTTCCTTGGCATAAGCCACAACTCCATTGTCTCACAATGGTTGGAACCTAGTTCATCTCATGAACCACTATACACCCAAACAGCATCTTTGGTAGCATCTTAAGTAGCGATGTATCCTGCCTTTATCGTCTAGTATGCCACGGTATTTAGCTTGGAACCCTTCCAACATACCGTCCCTTTACTAAGGGTAAAGACAATGCCTGTGACTGACTTTCAGTCGTCATTATCACCCTGGAACCCTTCCAGTGATTCTCCCCAGGATCGGTTGATACCATCTCACTACAACTAGTGAGAATACTAACATCCAATTAGATCTATTTCATAGATCTAAAACCCAGGATTTAGGAGGTATCATTATGATCCTTTATGGAGAATCATTGTAATAAGCGGAGACTGACCGAGCGTAGCATAAGAAACTTCTTTCTTATCAAGAGTATGTCATCCACGTACTCTATGAGGATCGTCACCATACTCCCTACTACCTTTTTGTTTATACAAGGTTCTTCTACCATTTTGATGATGTCAACTTCTTTGACTAATCCATCAAAACAGATGTTCCAACTCCGCGATGCCTGCTTTATCCTATAAAGCATCTTGCACACGTTTCCGCTGCTCCCACTGTCTACGAGGCCCTCTGGCTGTGTACTTATAGACACTCTCTTCCAAAACATCATTTTGAAAAGCAGTCATGACACCCAACCACCAGATATCGTAGTCATGGTATGTAGCCGTGGCAAGTAGGATCTGGATGGACTTAAGCATAGTTACTTAGAAAAGGTTTCATCATCATCCATACCTGGTCAATGATGTAGACCTTTAACAAGTCTAGCTTTGAAAGTCTCAACTCTTCCATGTACACCAAGTAATATTCTCAAGATATACTTGCTCCTGATGGGGATTTAACCCTTCAGATATAGCAACCAAAGTCCATACTTTGTTGGTGTATAAGGATTCCATCTCAGATCGCTAAGCATCCAGCCATTCTGACAGAGTCTTACTCCTGATGGCCAGTTCGAAACTAGTTGGGTCATCATCTCATGATGCAATTCTCGCTCCCACTGTCATAGAGAAACCGAAGTATCTCTCAGGTGGGTGAGGAACCCTACTAGATCGGCGGAGAGGCTGAGGTTCGTTGGAATCTGCTGAATCCTTTGGTTCTACCAAATCATCTGCTGTTGTTTGTATAGCTGGAACCTTTCCAGTTGTACATAACAGACCTTGCCTCGAGCTTGTCCGGATTATGCTTTTAGACATAGCCCGGACAACCCCAAATCTTAACCATCTCAAGATATGGGCTCTTCCCTTTCCATATCACATATGAAGTGGTAGGCAACTGATTTGATTTGAACCCTATTCAATAGATATGCAGCTTCTCAAGTGCATAACTCCCAAAAAGGAAATAGGTAACTCAGTAGTACTCATCATAGAGCACACCTTATCATATAGGGTGTGATTGCTCCGCCCCGATATACCATCGTGCCATGGTGTATACGGAGGAGTAATGCTGAGAGAGAATCCCATTCTCCTTTAGAAAAGTCCAAGAATTTCGTGCTCAAGTATTCTCCTCCTTGATCACATCAAAGGACATAATACTTATACCCGTATTTTGGTTCTCTACTTCTAGCTTATATTCTGTGAATATCTCAAAAGGTTCAGACTTGTGTTTCAACAGGAACATATGTCTGAGTCTCGAGAGATTATCAAAGAATGTAATGAAGTACAAAGAACCGGTCTTGGCATGTGTAGACAGGGGACCTTACATACATCAACATGTATCATCCCAAGAGTTCACTAACTCTTTCTCTGTTTCCAGTAAACGGAGCTATGGTCATCTTATCTCTGTGACGTGACTGGCAAGTTTCATAAGATGTAAATTCAAACTAATTTAAATATGCATCTACATGTAACTTCAGCTAGTCGGGTCGCATTGATATGACCTAGTCTACAATGCCTTAAGAAGGATTCGTTCATTTCTGAACTCTTCCTCTCGTGTGTGTTCCATATACTAAGAACTGTAGTTTGATTTAGAACATCAATGCTTTTAGATAACGTGCCTGATCCGATCAACTTTTGATATAGGAAATGTCCAAAACATTATCCAACAATACAGAATTTTATCATTTCTTTACCAATAAAGAGAATGATATGATTTTGTATATCAGGTTCGGTATCTAATAACATTCGTTCAGAATCAATGTATTGGTAATACAGGGTGACAGTGACCAACAGACTTGGCTGCAACACTTGCCCCGTTTTCTGCCTTATGAAACTTATCACCCGTTCTCAGTTCTCTACCTAGCTGTAGCCCTATGTAACAGATTACATATCTGGGATCCTGATCTGGTATCACATACCCAGGACGTAAAGAATACTGAGAAACAGTTCTGTATAATGAACACACCCGAAGATGATGCATCAGCATGCACTCTCTTCGTTTGGGCGGCATGGGAATTCTGGTAATCCCCAATTTCCTGCTCTGTCTTATAACAATTATAAGTTGGAGCGGGACCAACGTTCCCCAGCTCAGTATAACAAGCGGGTTCGGTCAATTATCCGTATTATTATCTTGATTAAGGCGTGATATGGTCGCTATCTGGAGAGAGAGAGAAGAAAACACTCAGCGTGCGCTCTTGCAAGATCAGATTGGTTATTATTTTATCTAATCAGGATGGCTCCCACTGCTTTTTATCAAATCTTCCTTCAAACCCTAAAAGGAAAGACTAGCCGAGATTAATTACACACTACAAGTTCGCCAATCTTTCAGCCAGGCCAGTGTCGGTACTTTGAGGGAGGTCCCCCGTGCTTTCGCACGAACCTAATTAATGTAAACCTCGTTTTCCCAGAGGCGTAACCCCGTTGACACCTTTTTAGACACCTACTTGATCGGCTAATTGTAATGTGTAAAACTCTCCCAGGAGTAACTCTTACTCGCAGCGGGTATCGGGATCCAACTATCTCATAGAAGGTATGCAATGTCATTGCAAATTTCAACACTTGAAATTCCCGATAATATTTTGCCCCTAACCTCCTATGACCTTGACAAAGGCCAACAAACCATAGGATGCTAGTCAAGTTCAACCCGTCATTTCCTGATTGAATTAAACCCACCCGCACGGCCCTTGACAAAGGCCAACAAGGTCGCACGACTATCCTAATCCAATCTGCATCATATGCATAAGCAGATAAGCACCAGTTAGCTACCGCACACTGCGCCTTGACAAAGGCCAACAAACGCAGCACGAATACTAACTACTACTTATCTGAAATGACGGAGGCCTACGTCAGGTTTTTCTGAAAACCTATTGCGTAATGAACTTGATATCGTTGTAGGATCGAATGAATTTTGAAATGGAGTGTTTTTGAGGCTTTTCTAGTTTTGCTAAAGGAGTCACTCCCGGTGAAGGGATCGTCGGTCCTTTCCTCGTCGAATGAGGTGCTGGATATATCATATATATCACTGTGCAAAGCAAAAACTCTTAAAAGCAATCAAAAGACAAACCGAGTGTGTAGCATCTGCCAGTTATTGCTAAAGGAGTCACTCCCGGTGAAGGGATCTCGGTCCTTTCCTCATCGAATAAGGTGCAGGATATATCATATATACCTCTGTGCAAAGCAAGAACTGTAGCTACCTGTTTTATTTTTGAAATTCGATTCTACAACATCTTAGGTTTCTTTTATTTCATTAATCACATTAATGAAGTCCCATCATTTAAGTACCTAAACATCACAGATAAATACGACGTACACTTATGCCATCCGCATTCGCCTCGATGTCCCCTCGTGCACCGTTAGGTTAGGTAACTAACGGCAGAGCGGGGCAGGGCTAGCGCGGGTGTAAAACATAAGTAACGCCTATATAATATATCATATATACTATATACTGTATCTATCACAGAACATCACATGATCGCATCACAGATATCGCAGCAGAAGAAACATATGAAATATTGGATATACTAGGACGTCCGTGTTTTCAATACGAGCCAGTATAAAACACGGATTACACGGTATAGCCAAACCCACACCCCTAGACCCCTACGAGAGCGGCAAGCAACCCTACCAATCCTAAAGTTAGGAGACCCGGACTCGACTCCTCGAGTTGGTCTCCCACTGGACTCCAGAACCCGGTTACTTGTGCTCCCCTTCTTGGGTCTATCCTAGTGCGGAAAAGTAAATAATATACAAAATGTGACATCTTCCGCAACCTGGAAGTGCCCCAATAAAAGAATATTACATACAAGTTTTTACATGAATGAAAATGAAAAACACTCATCTCACATAAAAACCCCCGGCTATTCAAACACGAAGATCCGATATAACATATCCAGCAACACATAACATCACATGTCATCAACATAAGTAAATATGCGCATCCCAATTGTCGTTGACATATAGCAACGAAACCGGCGATATCACATATTACACTTACGGTCACAGAAAAGAAAGTGTAAAACTACAACAGTTGGAATCCGCAACTCCTTTAGACATCACATGCCTAATCAAATGAATTCCTTAGACATCGCATGCCTAACAATTATAAACCCCGCATTTTAGTCTCATTATCGAAAACACTTTTCAATATCAAGTCGGGAAATTCAACAAGATTCCCGACATTTTGATCGAATGCTCGTCGCAAACTTTAGTAGACGGCCGCACCCCCGATATCGTCGACGAAGTGCACCAAGGCGGAACACCGCTGCCGCGAGCACCCGAACGGATGCTTTCGGCGACGGGGTTCTCCTACAGTCACTTGGTCGAGGCTATGGAGTGAAGCTGTCTATTAAGTTTACCCGGCGAGTATCCGCGTACACTACGTGATTGCGACGGACTTTTGATTACATCAAAATTCCGTGGCAACCGATCAAGTGAGACTAAACTGCTATGTTTATAACATTCATTCAGTTATCTCATAACTTTTTGTGAATTCCAATTATTGTATCACATTCCAGATAATTAGAAAATGCCAAACTTTCCGATCGAACATTCAAACACCCAAGTTTTCCCGATACAGATCAACACATGAAACAAGTCTAAAAACATTCAGTTCGTGCCTCAGTACCAACGGTCCAGCCGTAGAAGGGTCAAGCCAACGCCTCACATGTGGCATGCCGTACTGCCCCAAACCCTAAGGTTCAAAGGGCAGTTCAAGACGGTCACATAATCGAGTTAAGGTTTGTTGTCTTCTAGAGGGTCCATTGCGTTACTTGCACTACTTAGAACGTCGTTAAACTACGGAAAAATCCAACACTTGGAAATTTCCCGACAGGGGAAAAATTGGGTATTTATATTCGGTCGAACTTTTTAACATATTCAAAAAATGTCCGGAAAGCCACATAGACAAAATCTGATAACCCGATCGAATCATCGAATCCCCAAAACAACCCCAGAAAATTCAACTCTTGAATAATATTTAAAAATACCCAGAGAACACAGCACTGAATAAATGAAGTTACTGTGCAAAATTGGAAGCGTGACGTCACACTTTAGCCGCGGAACCGCCGCATAATCTAGGCTTATGCCGCGGTTCCGCTGCGCATTAGAGGGATCATGAGATGAATTTTGCGCCGTAATTCTTAGAATTCCTTGCTAATTTTTCTGCATATTTTTAATTTGGAAAAATCCCAGTTTTTAGAAAAAGTCCAGAGAGCTATTTTGGGGTTAGGGTTTTGGTTCGATCGGGTTTCAAACGTCGTCTACACATCGCCTAAGGCTCTAGCTAGGCTCTGATACCACTGTAGGGTTCTTAGGCACTCTCAAGAGGTCTCACAAGGTATCAACCATGCCAATTTCAAATTTTACGGGTGCCGAGAAACCCTAATACGGATCGTTAACTAGAAATTTAGGCGAAAGATGCAACTAGTTTACAACTAAACTAAAAGAACCGAAATACAACCTTTGTAGATCCGGTTCTCCACCTCCATAGCTCCGCAATGAAGTCTCCTCGCTGTCCAAATGGAAACCCGGGCTCTAGCGTCGGCTTCATCGGAGAAATGGGCGGGCAAGGTCGTCGGCTTCGTGCCGAAGATGATCTACGTCGAAGCATCACAAGATCAAGCTCCCACTTCACCAAGTCATGAAACTTGTGAAGAAAACACACTCTACTACTTGGCAAGAGGTAGAGGATGAAGAAATAGGAAGTGGGTTCACTTTAGAATTGGATTTCTCACTCATTTTCACCAATCACCATTGATGAAGAAAGGTTTTCTTCAAGTGAAGAAGAAGAAGATGATGAAGAGAATAATATGATAAGTTAAAAGAAAATAATCCTTATCATATAATAAACCATGGTCAAGTGTAGAGAACTAACTAAGGTTATAAGAATGGTTAGGGTTAAAAGAACAAGACAAAATGGTCACTTGGTCAAAGCTTCATGAAGCTTCAATAAGCTTCATGAAAAAAGATAAAATAAAGAAACCATTTTGCTTTTCTTTTTATGCTTTTATTAATATCCAAAATGAATAAACAAATAATAAAATGAAAAAGCAAAACCCTAATCATCAAGGTAACCATGGTTCAATTCTATACACTTAACCAAAGAAGTATGTATCATCAAACATGATACAAACATGTGCACAAAAATATATCACATATACAACTTGCACAATTCAAGTGAGAAATACCATTTAAAGTGAACCAATACTAGTTAATGCAGAGTAATATATCAAATATATAATTATGCATTAAATCATTAAATCAACACTTGATTTAATGATCCGGTCATATCGCATATAACCGACTAATATTAACAGTAACAACTTATCGAATCAACACTTGATCCGATAACCCGGCTATATCGCATATAACCGATCAATGTCACATATCGCGAGAATCGAATACAGTATCATATACTGGTATCATTCTCGGTCCCGCACATATCTCATATGCGCTCCTATTTCGTTTCGCTTGAGCCAGGAAACCTCTGTGTAGGACTCTAAAGACTCGTCAATACGCCGGCAGTAGGTGATGATCATATCAAACACCCACAAGCCGCAAGCGGTCTGCTAAACGTAACGGCCACCCGGGTATTGAGCGATCAGAAGATCGACGAGCAAGTCCGCTCACACTCCAGTGAATCCAACCAGTAACACTTACCGTACAGTCCGGTCTGATCGTCTGATATGTCGCATATCTCGCCTAGGGGTGGTAAACGTCAGACCCCAATAGCTCGATAAGTCGTGTCGATATGAGGTTTATAACAATTCGAGAAACTACTGGTAACACTTACCAGTAAATCTCAGCAACCCTGACAAGGGATTTCTGGTTATAGCCAATCGAACACAGCGCAACATCAACTCCCTATACCGGGAGAGACGAATCCCCTCCTATCGCTCATTGCCTCCATGTGATTCGGGACTGTACCCAAAAACCACCGTTTTGCACGCCCTCTTGGACGTGGTAAGGTGGAAATCAAAGCTCAGTGGGAACCACACAAGACTCTATGACGATCTCGGGTCAACAGACTACTCTGTACCAGTGTCACCAGAGAACTGCCATCTGACGTAAGGTATAATACCATCTGGGAGTTCTCGGCGAGTCCGTCCAGTGTACCCAGTCTCCACTGAGCACCCGTATATCATCTCCGATGTCAAACACCAATGGATATGGGATCATCCATCGCCCATCTGTATGGGTTGAGAAGGTATACGCTAGTCTACTCTGGTATATCGATGCCCCGTCTCGATATACCCATGACTAGGGACCTTGAAGGATGTACTTATGGACTACCATGTCCCCACTAGTATGATCCGCATCATAGTCCAGGTAGTCAAGTACACATCCTAAGGGCTTTACCAACATGTAACAGAGAGACAATCAGTATACACGTTAAGGTAAAGTTCAACCAGATAGCATACTATCATGTCGAGCAAGAAAGTCCTCCCTATATATGTCCCAGCATCCACTACAATATACATCCAATGTACAGTAATGGCCTCTAGGGCATACATATAACTAACAGGTAATATAAGGGAATATGTTGAATTGTGTCGAAAGTAAAGTATATGGTATTTTACCGTAAAAATGCGATAAAAGTTGCATAATATATTCTTTTGAGATGAAACTTACTCTAATGTGTTTTTTAATGATTACTAAACAATCTATTAAAAATTTGTAGGCTTGTTATTAAGAAAAAAATATATTTTTAAAGAAAACAGAATCGGAAGCCGGAAAAACTCCGCTTCCGACGAGTTTTGAAAAGGAGAAGTTTTAGAATAATAAAAGAGAAGTGGAGAGGTGACTTACTGATTGTAAAATAAGAGGAGAGAGAGGGGAAGCTATTGGAACCGTCGGGGCGTCGTTTCGTCGCTAGATTCTTCCCGAAACTTCGCCGGAACTTCGCCTCTTGCTAACTCCACTTATATAACTTTGGACTTGGAAATTTAAGAGAGTTTTTGAAATGGAATTCTGAATGGGGAGGGATGAAATGTAGTGTGGTATTTATAGGGAAAATTAGGGTTTAAGGTAATGAAAAATGGAATTAAAATTTGAATTAAAATTTGAATTAAAGAGTGGAATTATCACTCTCTGGATGTTTTCAGAGTAAACAAACAACATGGGGATAGTGGGGTAGGCGAAGGAGTTCAGGGGTAAAAAATGAGGGCATCCCCTATGGATTTACCCAGCGGTGCCGGCCTCCCCTTTGAATCTCGCCAGTCCAATCCGGTGGGATGGGCTTGGGATTCATGCCATGTGTCCCTGTCGCTTGGTATACCTCAGTACACGTGTTTGTTTACATTGTGATTTTTATTTTACGTGTTGTGTACGTGCAAAGCTTTGGGCTTCTAAAAGATTAAGAGAAAAATCAATTAAAAATATATGTGGCTGGGGGGATTCGATCACAGAGGCTATGTCACAGCAGTGCAAGGCTTTACCAATGAGCTACAAGTATTTTCTTGCTGTTCAAAAACAATTCAAATACTTATAGTGTACACAGGATTGCAAAATACTCCATTTGTACATTAAAATTTAATCAATTTTCCTTTACACTGAAACAGAGTTGTTACAGAAACGACCATGATTTGGTCGATCGTTAATTCGCCGGGAGGGGGATGGTTGTCGTGCTCCCTGTCTTCCTGTCGTTTTCCCCACAGGTACATCGCCAGGTAGCCCAAGTGGATCAACTCCACGATATAGTCGTGGAGTTGTTTGCAATTCTCGGTCGGGTGTCCCTGTGATCTATGGAAGGCGCAGTACGGGCCCCGGGTTCATTTAGCCACTCTATTGGTGACCGGAGGGAGCTTGAAAAATCGCTCGCCCTTCGCTTCCTCTAACAACTCGGTCTCATAGATGTTGAGTGGAGTATACTCCTGGAACTTTGGGGAGTATGGCTTTGGCCGGTCGACCTTCTTCTTCTTTTCTCTGCCCTTCTTCTTTAGGTCGGCCTGATCGCTCCAGGGTAGGTTTGCATTTATCTCAGACTCGAGTTGGATTTCCCACTCGGTCCAAGCTTTTACCTCGGCCATGGTCTTAGGGTGCGCTAATGCAAAAGAGCGGAGCCACTCTTTGTGCCTAAGACTCGACCTCAGAGCGGTGATGACAGTTTCGTCCCGGTGCTCGGGAACTTCGATAAGAGCATTGTAGAAGCGAGTGATGTATCCTTTAATGGATTCCTTGACCCTGCTTTTTATGGTAAAGAGGTAATCAACAGTCCGCTTCTGTCGTCTGTTCCCGACGAAATGTCCAAGGAACTGGGCGGCTAGCTCATCAAAGGTAGAGATAGAGCATATCATGAGTCCTCGGAAGCAGTCTCGTCCAGCCCAAATGAGACTGGCGGGAAATGCTCGTCACTGGGCGGCGTCTGAGTTATCCTGGAAGCTCATGCCTGCCGTGAATACGTCCAGATGGTCCTTCGAGTCAGAATTCCCGTAGAAGAGGGCCACCTTGGGAGGTTTGTTTCCGGAAGAGACGCGTGCAGCGAGCAGCCCTTCGGTGAAGGGCTTTGTAAGCGAGTCGGCGGTATACCTGGCCCTCTCGCTCGACGGGTGACCCTCCCGATGTATACCCTCGATTTTCTTTTCGAGGGCGTCGAGGCGATTGTGGTACCCTGAGGAGTCGGCGTGGTCAGAGTAGTGGCCTTTCCTACTTGTGGCTTGCGCCTGGCTGTGACTCCGGTTCCATTCTATCAAATTCCTCAGGTCCCCCGGCGAGGTCCTTCTTGAGTCCTCGTGGCGAGTGTCCTTTGTGCGATCCCGTCGAGAGAGGGGGTGTCGGTCATGCCTGGGTGTAGGCGAGCTAACCGACACCTCCCCAGGAGGGACGGGAATGCGACAGGCCTCAGGGCGATGGGCTCTTTTGTGAGACCGCGGCATGGGGCCATGTAGCGCCCAGCGGGTCATAGAATCGATCGCCGTGGGGGATCTGTGGTCGCCAAAGTGAGCAAGACGTTGTCCAGTGGTGCCAGCGTGGGTGACGTCATCTCCCCCTCTGCGGAGGTCGTGATCCCCAGGTGGGGGAACGGCGACCTGGAGGGCAGGGCCCGCCGTTTGGACGCGAGCAAGGGCATCCACTACGGACGCGAGCCTATTGATCCTTACTGAGAGGGCATGGATGGCATTCGGTGGGGGAGTAGATCCATCCGCGCCTCCGTTGTGGGGAGGGCGGCGGCTTGTGCTGGGATCGCCATGGTCTTCGCTCGCCATATAGTCGAGGGCAGAAGATCAACTTTTGATGAGTGGAAAAATTTCTACTTTCCTACGGACAGCGCCAACTGATGGAGGCTTGGATCTCCTTCAGATTTTGTCTTCCGTCGATCTGTCACGAGTGTTGGTTATGGCTGAGATTGCTATTGAGGGTTGCTTCCTTGAGCGTGTGGATCTCAGTGGGCTTGTCATAAGGCAAAGCCGAGCTATCTGCAAAAGAAGTCTTGGGGTGGTTGTACTACCGTGGACCCTCCGACGATCAAGTTAGCCGAGGAATTTGGGCAGAGTAGCGGCTTATTGGAATAAAATTGCGTTACCTGAGTCATCTGAGAGAGGGGTTTTTATAGTGGTCGCTTGGAGCGAGCTGGCGTGAGATCATCGCCGTCGGTTACGCCCCTGACGTTATGCCTGCGTGAATGACGGGATCCCATCATTAATGAAAAGATACGCTTGTTAATAGGGGGATACGACGGCGTGGAACGCGGGATGTTGGGTGGCGGATATCTCGCTTCTGGCGAGATACGCGGAGCCACGGCGGAGGCTCTTGGGCTCTGCGTCCTTGGTTGCTCGGTAGAACCGGGGAGGCTTAGCTCGGCGGGAGGGTCGGAGGCGAGCAGGAGGCTGAGGAAGATCGATTCTGTGATAGCTCGGATGCGAGCAGGGAGGTCTGAGGAAGCTCAACATATAGGAGGGCTCGGAGGCTAGCCGATAGTTATTTTTAAGGCGAGCATATGATTGTTCAGGGATCCATCGAAGGTCGGGTCATGCCTCAGGACGATAGCCCGGGGGACGCCTTCAATGTATGGTGCTTGCCCTGTTTCTGTGAGCCTTGGGACACGTCATCTGCCATGTGTCATGATCTGGGGAATTCCCGCTTATGAGTATCATCAAAGGTTCTATGCATTTGTCATGGAGAGAGAGCATACAAGGATAGTGGTGAAAACGTGGTCCTCAAATGTTAGAGAGGAATCCACATGTACATGCATTTGAGATGTATATTTAGCTTCAAATGTTTCTTCAAAAAAAAAATATAGTTTCAAATAAGAAATGAGGTTCTACAAACTTGAAAGCAGAGGGTTCAAAGGGAAAGTATTTTTGAAAAGAAGTTTTAAATGGTTAAAATCCGCTTGGGGTCTTTTTATTTTTACCTCTTGGGGTTTTCGTATTTTTATCAATATATGTTTTTTGGACCATCAACACACCAGCCATACACATGAACTTATTACGGTTATGAATGGTGCAAGTCAGTGAAAGCCTCTTATCCTTGACTATTGTTGGGATGTTTCTCTTATTGTTCGCACACTAGAGAGAGTCCGAATTGGACCCGGGCCTAATGGGTCGGGTCATCTATTAGTGTGGGCTAATAATATGTGATGGATAATGTTAGGTTGTTAACACTATATATACTCCTATTGAGAGGAGTTGGTTGTGTTTGCCAAAATGTAGTCTCTTTGGGGTTTGGTGTGGCTCCTTTTCTTGTGGTGAGGGATAGTGATTAGAGTGTTGTGAGACCACGTTATATCCGGTGTGCTATTTCCTTTCATTACATTTTTGTTGCTATGTTTATGTTCTCAATTTATTTTGTTGGGATCTGATGATGCTCATAAGTGGGAGCTCCCCGGATCATGACACGTGGTAGATGACGTGTCCCGATGCATACGGAAACAGGGAAAGGATTACACATTGGAGGCGTCCCCCGGGCTATCGTCCCGCTTCCTGGACCCAACCTCCAAAGATTCCCTGAACATTCCTGTACTCGCTAAGTAAACAACCATTGGCTCCCCCATCGAGCCTTCCTACAAGCCGAGCATCACAGCCTTTCGCCTTCGAGCTATCCAGGAGCCGAACCAGCTCGGCCTCCCGCCCTCTTTTAGGCCTCTCGCCGAGCTAGGCTTCCTCGGTTCTATCGAGCGACCCAGAATGCAGATCACAGGCGTCCTTGCACGGCTCTGCGAATCTCGCCAGACGCGAGATATTCGCCGCCCCACGATCCCTTGTTCCACGCCGTCACCTTCCCCTATTAACGAGCGTATCTCGTCATTAATGAGGGATCGCACCATTCTTGCAGGCGTAACGCCAGGGGCGTAATGGCCAGCGAGAATCTCGCGCCCGCTAGCCTATGGCTGTCGCTATATAAACCCCTCTCTCAGACGACTCAAGTAACGCAATTTTTACCCAACTTTACCCAAATACCTTGACTAACTTGATCGTCGGAGGGTCCACGATGGTACGACCACCCCGGGAGTTCTTTGCAGGTAGCTCGGCTTCACACCAAATCAGGCCCTTTGAGATCCACACGCTTCAGGACGCAACCCTCAAACCCAATCTCAGCCCTCACCAACGCTGTCGGAAGATCGATGGAAGACAACATCTGAAGGAAATCCAGACCTCTATCAGTTGGCGCCGTCTGTGGGAATATCGAAAATTCTACTCATCGAAAGTTGATCTTCCGATCTCGAACTGATGGGGAGTGAACATCACGACAATCCCAGCACAAGCCGCCATCATCCCCACAACGGAGGTGCGGACAGATCCTCTCCTCCCCCTAACACCGTTCACGCCCTGTCTGCATGAATCAATAAGCTTGCGTCCATCATGGATGTCCTTGTCCTTGTCCAAATAGCTGGACAAGCCCCCCACGTGAAACAACCTAGTTCATTTATACCAATTCCAGTTCCCGTATTTCCTTATTTGTGGTATTTTCTTGATTTATCGTGTTTTGGGTGCGAATGGTATTTTACATTTTACTTTGCATTCGACCCGACCTGCTTGCTTGAACTTGTTTGATTCATATTTATGAACTATCTTGACTTGTTACATAGACATGTGCATTTTCATGATACTGCATACTGGCATTTTATCTAGCATTGCATCTTTTACCATATAACATTTTAAGTCACGTAAAATATTCTAAAATTACATAACTTGGCCTGCATGATACCCCTAACCCCGTGTTAGCATCCGCGCATCTTGTCCCCGTCCCGTTCAGTGAAACGAATGTGTTTGGATGGTTACGCGCATATACGTGCATCCGTCCTTGGGGTATGCATTTTCGTTAACTGAGCATTCATTTTGAAATTTGGACGTCGCATATATTTTTTCATATTTTAAATTTGAATTTTTAGATCCAACCCAGGCGTGTTTTGGAATATTTTTGTATCCCGCCAAAATTCAAATTTATTTAATTTAATATATTTATTTTAATCAACAATTTAAATTTTATAACGAAAAATATATTTTTAAAATTTATATCTTAATCACTAAAAAACAAATCCATCCCTCCTTTCTCTCTTTCTCACTCCTCTCGATATCGCTCATCTCTCTATCTCTCTCCTCTCGATTTCATTCTCCCCCCTTTCGCTTTCTCTCTCTCTCTCCAATCTCTCTCTCTCTCTCTTTATATATTATTAATCATTATAAACTTTTATATATAACCCCCCACTTCATCTACCTCACGCCTCTCTCTCCTCTTCCTTTTTCTTTTCTTTTTTTCTTTCCTCACCTACCCTCGCATCACGCTCGCCCTCGCTCGCCTCCACCCTTGTCGCCGCCAAATCCCAGAACTCACCATCCTCATCTCCACCTCCTCCTCAAACACCAACCCAGAACCCGAGCTTCCTCTCTCCAACCGAGCCTGCAACCCACCTTCACCTTGCCTCCCCGTCGTCGGCGACCTCCTCTTCATCAAAACCACCTCGCTCTCATCCCCTCTCCTCTGTGCTTCTCATACACCAATCGCTGCAACCCAACTCCAGCCAAACCCTAGCATCACCACCATCTTATTCTCCCCACACCTGCAGCCCAACTAGTGAGATATCGCCGGCAGCCTTCTTCTTCCAAACCAACAGAAACCCTCGTCACCATCATCGCCTGACCGATCGACAGTGTGATCTTCTTCCTCTTTCCTCGGCTGCAACCTTTGATCCCGACATCAAGAACCTTAACACATCACTGCCCATCACCGGAAAACCCCCGTCGACGCCTCCTCGCCTCCTCTGTCCCTGACCCGAGCCAAACCAAACCACAGAATAACCACAACCTTCATCTCTTCTTTCTTCTTTTTCTTCTTCTTCTTCTTGTTTTTCCTTATCTTCTTGCTTTCTTGTTTCTTGATCCATGTTTCCGGTCACCGCCGGAGCCGTGCTCACCGTCGCTGATCCGGGCGACCCAGTGGACATCCCTATCCAGCGTGGTCCGTTCCTGGATTGCTTGGTTCAGTCCCGTGGGCACCGTGTGTGCATTGCAACTTTTACCGACATTGGACGTTACCGTGCGTATCCGTCGCGTGATCTATCGAGGCTAGTTAATCTTGCTACATGCTATATAACTCATTATATACCTATTTAAATAAATATCATACCTGTATTTAAAATCATGCACCCCATGTTTAGTTTTATAACTTTTGGATGTTCTGTTTGCATCCATTCATATCATTTCAGATCTAGGTCATGAAAACCTATCTTGTTACATACTAGATTACAATATACTGCATCCATATCAATATTTACATCACATATTGCTTAGTTGTACATCCCACAATACCATTTTACAGTTTTACTATTTTCGGATACCCGTTTGTATCCATCTCATTTAAAATATATATAACTGCATCTATAGATCACATTAATACATAATACTGTGATATTAACACCCCATATTTAATAAAGTGCATCCTAATTAGTATTGGAACTATAAATGTAACCCTAATCGATAATTATGCATCCATATCTTTGAATTATCTATTTGCATACCATATCACATTATTCCATTTTATTGTTATATTAGTACTCCATACTTGATTTTGTGTACCCATACTTATTACAGTTTGATTATGAGCACCCACTCGACACTTGTGCACTACCTGACATGACCTGATACACTACTACCGACATGACCTGATACCTGTGCACTACTTGACATGACTTGATACACGTACACCACCTGACATGACCTGATGTACCACAGCGTGACATATTACATGTTCTTGTTACTAATGCCGACAATCTAGACCTGTTGTCCCTACGGACATTTCCTGTTGTCTATACAGACAAACCTGTACCTGCTTGATCCTGTGTTGGCATTAGTCTCAGATTTATCAATACCTAACTTACACACATAAGCTTGGGGGTATGGGGAAATCAAGAATGTATCCGAACGTAACTCAAAGGGCTATTACATCTTGTTACCGTGGTCCCGTGGGGTTGAACGGGACATAGACTCACAGTCTATTACATCGTGTTACCGTGGTCTCGTGGGGTTGAACGAGACATAGACTTATAGTCTATCATATCTTGTTACCGTGGTCCCGTGGGGTTGAACGGGGCATAGACCGATGGGTTACGATGCGGATTACATTAATTGATTTTGAATGACTTTAGAGTAGATAGCCCTATAGCACAGTTTAGACTACTCATTGCACTTCACCTGTTTATATCCTGTTCACTGATCTATATTCATATTACGTTTTACTTGTTACTGAGGACTTGTTACTGTTCATACCTCATGCCTGCATATTTCATTATATCCTGTTTGCCTTGAATTATTGATATTATGACGCACTGACGTCTGGGTTTTGTATGGCCCAGATCCCTTATCCTTATCGCAGGCTGTTCAGGAGTACTTTGATCAACAGGCGGAGCAGTGAGGACCTGTTATTAGTTTAGTTCAGTTTCCTTTCAGTATTTTCATTCCTGATGTGAGCCCGCATTATGGGACGTACATTCCAGTTATTATTGTATTGGATCTTTTTGCTTCCACATTATTTTATTCTTGACCCGTTATTCTGGCTCATGGACATGTATTAGATAGTTGTTTATTATTGTTCTTGATATCTCTACAGCCGTAATGTGACCGTGGAGGGATATTTCCTATCCACAGGTAGCATGGTTGGCTTTGTCACGTGCCTATCTTAGCGCACTCTAGGAAGCAGGGCGTGACAGGGTTTATTTGGTATCAGATCCATAGGATTTAGGTTAATCAGGTTTGATTCTTTTGTAGTTGGGTATTAAACCCAATACATGAATCAAAATACTCGTAATTAGGAACATGTCCTGCCATATTTTTATCGTAATTCTTGAATCATATCTTTCTTTTGACCCTTTGTCTTGACGATATACAAACAACTTTGCATCTCGGCTTGGAACTTTTGATTCCCTATTGTTTTTCCTTGTTCCTTGATTCTGATACTAGGATTTGGGCGACTTGAATGGAGTTATGTGATTGTAACTATGAACTGCAGCATGGTTACAATGCGGTACTCTATTTAAGTAACTTGGAGTCCTGGTCTTGTTTCATTTCCTTATTTCATGGTCGTGAAATTTCCTTGGTTCTCTCAGTTTCATTGCTTACCAGTTCATGTTTTGCAGATTTCTTGGTGATTGATACCGGCAGTTATGAAGTTGTCTTGGGAATGGATTTTCTCGGCACTTTCCACGCTCACATTGATTGTAGGGCAAAGAAAGTGATTTTCCAGATTCCCAGACATCCGGAGTTTGTTTTTGCTGGAGGAACCAGTTCTGTCGGGCCAGTCGAGTTTAGGGCTAGGCCGACAAACAATGTTCTTTCGTCGATGGAAGTTGATAAAGAAGAAGCGCCAGCGGTAGTTCGAGATTTCATGGACGTGTTCGAGGACATCTCGGGTTTACCACCAAAACGAGATGTGGAGTTCGCGATCGATCTTATTCCTGGTGCAGCGCCAATCTCAAGGGCGTACTATCCGATGGCACCAGTGGAGTTGGAGGAAGTCAAGAAGCAGGTTACCGAATTGCTATAGAAGGGTTGGATTCGCAGCAACAATTCACCTTGGGGAGCTCCAGTTCTTCTAGTAAAGAAGAAAGATGGCACAAAGAGGATGTGCATCGATTATCGAGAATTAAACTGGGTGACTATTAAGAACAAGTACCCGATCCCTCGCATTGGCGAATTATTCGAGCAGCTTAGTGGCGAGGGTATTCTCGAAGCTGGATTTGCGATCCGGATATTATCAGGTCCGAGTCAAATCAGAAGATATTTGTAAGACGGCGTTCCGAACTCGGTATGGACATTACGAGTATTTAGTGATGCCCTTCGGAGTAAGGAATGCACCGGCGATATTTATGGACTTGATGAACAGAATTTTTTCACCATTCTTGGACCAGTTTATAGTGGTGTTCATTGATGATATTCTTGTTTACTCGAGAAGCATAGAAGAGCATGCAGAACACTTGAAGATCGCACTGCAGACATCGAGGCAAGAAAGATTATATGCAAAGATGAGCAAGTGCGAGTTTTGGCTTGAAAAAGTGAAGTTTTTGGGGCATGTCGTGTCCGGAGATGGGATCGCCATTGATCCCGAAAAGATTGCAGCAGTTCGATATTGGTCGATTCCGAAGAACGTTGCAGAGATTAGAAGTTTTCTTGGACTTGCCGGATATTACAGAAGATTCGTGGAGAATTTTGCTCGTTTGGCTGAGCCTTTGACCAAGCTTACGCGTAAGGAGGTACCGTTCGTATGGACGGATAAATGCGCGTCGGTTTTTGAGGCGTTGAAGCAGAAATTGATAACCACTCCTATTTTGACCGTACCAGAAAGTTCTGGAGGATTGGTGATTCACAGCGACGCATCTTGGAAAGGTTTGGGATGTGTTTTGATGTAGCATGGGAAGGTTATAGCTTACGCATCGAGACAGTTGAAGACCCATGAGAAGAATTACCCAACTCATGATTTGGAGCTAGCAGCTGTGATTTTCGCTTTGGATATTTGGAGACACTACTTATTGGGCGAAAGAGTCGAAGTATTCACCGATCACAAAAGCCTGAAGTATGTGTTCACACAGAAGGAGCTTAATATGAGGCAGCGTAGATGGTTGGAGCTGATAGTTGACTACGATCTTGATCTTAAGTACCATCCGGGGAAAGTTAATGTTGTGCCGGATGCGCTTAGTCGGTTGCCAGCAATTCAGATGTTGACTGCACAAAAGGAACTTATTGAAGACTTTCAGAGATTCGATTTGGAGATCGTGCTACCGCATTCTTCGGGACAGTTGATGCAGCTGCAAGAAGAGTCGTTGTTGATCGAGAATATTAAAACAGCGCATTCACAGGACCTAAGATTGCAGAAGTTTCGAGAACAGGTTGAGGCTGGACTTCGAACGGACTTGTTAATTCATGAAGACGATTCGTTGCGATATGGTAGCCGTTTGTGTGTGCCAAAAGGAGATATTCGTGAAGAAGTTATGAAGGAAGCACACAGTTCCGCGTATTCCGTACATCCAGGAGGCACGAAGATGTACCGCGATCTAAGACAACATTTCTGGTGGGAAGGCATGAAAAGGGAGATTGCTCGCTTTGTAGCGAAGTGCTTAGTGTGTCAGCAAGTTAAGGCTAAACATCAAAGGGTGGCTGGTTTATTGCAACCACTTCATATTCCTCAATGGATGTGGGAACATATAACCATGGATTTCGTGACAGCTTTACCGCGGAGTCCAAAGGGCAACAGTGCAGTTTGGGTGATTGTTGATCGATTGACCAAGGCAGCTCATTTCATACCATTTCGAGTTGGTCAGTCAACGGCAGCGTTGGCAGAATGGTACATGCAGGAGATTGTGAGATTGCATGGAGTACCTGTGAGTATCGTTTACGACTGTGACACCCGATTCTTATCGCACTTCTGGAGGAATTTTACAAGAAAGTTTAGGGACGCGATTGAAGTTTAGCACAGCTTATCATTCTCAGACAGATGGCCAGTCGGAAAGAACAATCCAAACTCTTGAAGTTATGTTGAGAGCTTACATGTTGGACTTCAAAGGTTCGTGGGAGGATCATCTACACTTTGTGGAGTTTCGTACAACAACAGCTTTCAGGCGACTATTCAGATCGCTCCATTCAAAGCGTTGTATGGTCGCAAGTGTCGCTCACCCGTTTGTTGGGATGATATTGGAGAGCGAAGATTGTTGGGACCGGATTTGATCGTGCAAACCGTTGAGAAAGTTAATACTATCCGGAATCACATGAAGGCGGCACAAGATCGACAGAAGAGTTAGGCCGGCACATCGAGAAGACCTCTAGGGTTCGCTGTTGGTGATATGGTATTCTTGAAGATATCACTGACTAGAGGGGTGATTCTTTTCGGGAGTCGAGGCAAGTTTAGTCCTCGATTCGTTGGGCCTTTCGAGATTTTGGAGCGTGTTGGAGAAGTGGCGTATCGATTGGCTTTACCACAATGTTTGGCGAATGTTCATGACGTGTTTCATGTATCTCAACTCCGTAAATATGTTCAAGATGAAACACATGTGCTGGATCATTCAGAGCTGACTGTAAGAGAGGATTTGACCTTTGAGGAACGACCGATATCGATTGTTGATCGAAGGGAAAAGGTCCTTAAGAACATGGTTATTCCCTCTCGTACCTGTTTCTTGGGGAAATCGCTCGCATGGAGAATCGACTTGGGAACGAGAAGATGAAATCCGACAGAAGTTTCCACATGTATTCTTGTAGTTTCTTGATTGTTTATCCTTTCTTGTTCTTGGAATTTTGAGGACGAAATTCTTTTTGTAGTTGGGTATAATATAACAACCTAGTTCATTTATACCAATTCCAGTTCCCGTATTTCCTTATTTGTGGTATTTTCTTGATTTATCGTGTTTTGGGTGCGAATACATTTTACTTTGCATTCGACCCGACCCGCATGCTTGAACTTGTTTGATTCATATTTATGAACTATCTTGACTTGTTACATAGACATGTGCATTTTCATGAATACTGCATACTGGCATTTTATCTGGCATTGCATCTTTTACCATATAACATTTTAAGTCACGTAAAATATTTTAAAATTACATAACTTAGCTTGCATGATACCCCTAACCCTGTAGTAGCATCTGCGCATCTTGTCCTCGTCCCGTTCAGTGAAACGAACGTGTTTGGATGGCTACGCGCAGGTACGTGCATCCGTCCTTGGGGGTATGCATTTTCGTTAACTGAGCATTCATTTTGAAATTTGGATGTCGCATATATTTTTTCATATTTTAAATCTGAATTTTAAGACCTAACCCGGGCGTGTTTTAGAATATTTTTGTATCCCGCCAAAATTCAAATTTATTTAATTTAATATATTTATTTTAATCAACAGTTTAAATTTTATAACGAAAAATATATTTTTAAAATTTATATCTTAACCACTAAAAAACAAATCCATCTCTCCTCTCTCTCTCTTTCTCACTCCTCTCGACCTCTCTCATCTCTCTATCTCTCTCCTCTCGATTTCATTCTCTCTCCCCCTTTCTCTTTCTCTCTCTCTCCAATCTCTCTCTCTCTCTCTTTATATATTATTAATCATTATAAACTTTTATATATAACCCCCCCACTTCATCTGCCTCACGTCTCTCTCTCCTCTTCCTTCTTCTTTTCTTTTTTTCTTTCCCCGCCTACCCTCGCCTCACGTTCGCCCTCGCTCTCCACCCTCGTCGCCGCCAAATCCCAGAACTCGCCATCCTCGTCTCCATCTCTTCCTCAAACACCAACCCAAAACCCGAGCTTCCTCTCTCCAACCGAGCCTGCAACCCACCTTCACCTTGCCTCCCCGTCGCCGGCGACCTCCTCTTCATCACAACCACCTCGCTCTCATCCCCTCTCCTCTGTGCTTCTCATACACCAATCGCTGCAACCCAACTCCAGCCAAACCCTAGCATCACCACCATCTTATTCTCCCCACACCTGCAGCCCAACCAGTGAGACATCACCGGCAGCCTTCTTCTCCCAAACCAACAGAAACCCTCGTCACCATCAT
Organism: Agapanthus africanus; assembly: GCA_030015575.1. NCBI lineage: Eukaryota > Viridiplantae > Streptophyta > Magnoliopsida > Asparagales > Amaryllidaceae > Agapanthus > Agapanthus africanus. Next base: position 51,516,808 of record JASDDO010000019.1, read on the forward strand.
CGCCTGACCGATCGACAGTGTGATCTCCTTCCTCTTTCCTCGGCTGCAACCTTTGATCCCGACATCAAGAACCTTAACACCTCACTGCCTATCACCGGAAAACCCCCGTCGACGCCTCCTCGCCTCCTCTGTCCCTGACCCGAGCCAAACCAAACCACAGAACAGCCACAACCTTCATCTCTTCTTTCTTCTCTTTCTTCTTCTTCTTGTTTTTCCTTCTCTTCTTGCTTTCTTGTTTCTTGATCCATGTTTTCGATCACCGCCGGAGCCGTGCTCGCCGCCGCTGATCCGGACGACCCAGTGGACATCCCTATCCAATGTGGTCCGTTCCTGCATTGCTTGGTTCAGTCCCGTGTGTGCCGTGTGTGCATTGCAACTTTTACCGACATTGGACGTTACCGTGCGTATCCGTCGCGTGATCCATCGAGGCAAGTTAATCTTGCTACATGCTATATAACTCATGATATACCTATTTAAATAAATACCATACCTGTATTTAAAATCATGCACCCCATGTTTAGTTTTATAACTTTTCGATGTTCCGTTTGCATCCATTCATATCATTTCAGATCTAGGTCATGAAAACCTATCTTGTTACATACTAGATTACAATATACTGCATCCATATCAATATTTACATCACATATTGCTTAGTTGTACATCCCACAATACCATTTTACAGTTTTACTGTTTTCGGATACCCGTTTGCATCCATCTCATTTAAAATATATATAACTGCATCTATAGATCACATTAATACATAATACTGTGATATTAACACCCCATGTTTAATAAAGTGCATCCTAATTAGTATTGAAACTATAAATGTAACCCTAATCGATAATTGTGCATCCATATCTTTGAATTTATATCTATTTGCATACCATATCACATTATTCCATTTTATTGTTATATTAGTACTCCATACTTGATTTTGTGTACCCATACTTATTACAGTTTGATTATGAGCACCCACTCGACACTTGTGCACTACCTGACATGACCTGATACACTACTACCGACATGACCAGATACCTGTGCACTACTTGACATGACTTGATACACGTACACCACCTGACATGACCTGATGTACCACAGCGTGACATATTACATGTTCTTGTTACTAATGCCGACAATCTTGACCTGTTGTCCCTACGGACATTTCCTGTAGTCTATACAGACAAACCTGTACCTGCTTGATCATGTATTGGCATTAGTCTCAGATTTATCAATACCTGACTTACACACATAACCTTGGGGGTATGGGAAAATCAAGAATGTATCCGAACGTAACTCAAAGGGCTATTTCATCTTGTTACCGTGGTCCCGTGGGGTTGAACGGGACATAGACTCACAGTCTATGTCACGCCCCGCTTCCCAGTATACGGCGAAGAAGACGCGACGAGGCCCGCTACGTATATACTCATAAGTACATACGCTAAGCGTAACTAAGCAATATAAATACACAAGAGACAAGAGTATAAAAGAACAGCAACTTTTATTTATTAACATTCTTTGTACAATACATGGAAAGAAAAATACAACTAAAATAAAGATGCCTAAACAGTGGCATAACAGAAAAAGGAAAGTACTGAAAAGAAAAGTGTACAATAAAATTATACTGCTGGGTCTTCGGCAAATTGCTCCAAGTCTTCTTGGGTTGGCTCAACTTCTGCCGGGTCCAAGTCACCTGACGACATTCCAAGAAAAGAGAAACAGAATGTCGTCAGCGAACAGATCGCTCGGTAAGTCCCAAAGGTAAGAGGGAAGTAGAGAAGACAGAATAAGAAGATACATTTTTAAAGTGTAAACTATTGTTGTAATGTTATGTTAATGCTGTTGTTTGTAGCTTGGTACAGAAGGATGCCGGTGTATACGAGGGGAGTCTCACTTGCCAGAGACTAGGGCACGTGTAGTACAAGGAACCGTTATGCCACGGTACAACAACAATAGGATTCAGGTTAGGTGTATTAATCTAACCACCTCGTGCCACTTTTAACACCTTCCGTACCAATCTACCCCTTAAACCCCGCGATATCTTGTTTGTATTGTTATCTTGTAAAATTGTATTGATTGTAAGATTGATTAACTGACTGACCGAAACCATGATATCAGAAAACGGTTATAACCGTATAGTCATGTAAATGGAATACTGGAATCATGTAGAAGGAATATCCATGGTTCGGTTCAGTCAAGTTATATAGATTGTTAACTGGATTCAGGGATTCATGTATTCATCTTGAGTCGGAATATGGAAGAATATAGATTGACTTGAATCATATTCAAGTCAGAAATAGTCAGACTCTAACCCGAGTCAGACTGAAAGAAAGATAATTTGAAGTTTTATATTTGTTAGGGGCCTTATTGTAATTTATAAAACTTGAGGGGGTTTATTGTAAAAAGTAATATTGTATAGTTTTCAAAATACACCTCAAGTAATTATTATTTGTCTTTATAGTTATAATGAGTGTGGATTTTATTTGTGTTATTCTAGTGAATATATCCTAATAAAAGTATTAATTGATTTATTTGAATTCCAGGGTATTTTAATGTAACTTTTAAACTTGTAATTTTAGAAAAAAAGTGGAAACTTTAAATTATAATAAAATAGGTGTCTAAATGATAATTATATATATATTAACACATGAATAATCTTAAATAATTATTTTATTTTCCCAAAATCTCATTTTTTCTTAAATGCCGTATTTTAAACCTTTCGAGACCGAATGCTCCTTGCGGAGGTCTGAATCTCGCACTACTAGCCTGCGGGTGCACGATGAACCGTACTATCCCTAACAGGTTCCCCAAAGGTGGGTTGTAGCGGCGCTTTGCTTAGGTTTAATAAATACCATTCATTTAGAAAAACGGTTTTATAAATATAAGGTATTTATTTGTAAAAGAGTATAGTTTTCCGTATTTTAGTTGTTAGGGTTTCCTAAGCGAACTAGCCTATTTCTAAGGTCTAAACGACAAGTCATTAGAAGCCTCAAATCGCCTCTTCACCGTCAATTGCGGCCAGGTAAGTACAAGTGAGGAGGGAGGGATCCGCTCACGAATCGTGAGACGGGCCTTTTAAAGTTACCCAAGCTCACTTGCCTAGCCTAGACACCACAAAGTCAGTTTAGATAAACGATCGATGTCTATGACCAATCGTGCTTTCATTTTATAAAAGATTTTATTTAGAAATGTTTACAACTTAAAGCTTTTAGAAAAGTTTTATAAAGAATGTGGTATTTTAGTGAAAAGTCCTGTATTTTCGTATTCTATATTTTGATGTTTATCAATTAGGATTATATTTGTGTGTGTGTAGAGGTAGGTCATTACCTCATGACTTATTTTAAGTTTTGATGAAGTTTAGGGGTTAAACATGATATGTTAAACTTGAAGGTATTAAAGCGCAAGAATACGGTATTTGAAAACGTTATCATTTCATGTGTGAAAATTCATTGAAATTGATTTATACAAGTTTAGTGATCAAGATAAACGTATTTAGGAGTGAGGGAATTAATTAGAACAAGAAAAAGAAACTCTATGGTATTTTTATGAAAAGAATACGGTTTTGCAAAGAAGCTATCATTTCATATGAGAAACTTTATTTAAATTGGTTTATGGGTGATTAATAGTCAACATGAATATGTTAGGGTATTGTGGATTAGGTGATAAGTGAAATTTTGTAGAAAAACCGAATCAGAAATCGGTTTGTTCCGATTTCCGTCGGGTTCCATAAATCCGTATTTTTAAGAAAAAGAAAGGTGAGAAGGATGGGACTTACGGATTTAAACTCTTCTAAAGAGTAAAGAGGACAAGGGAAAAAGGTCGAGGAGTGTTTTCGTCGCCGGTTGCTTCAAGGCACGTCGCCGGAATTCGTCAGGGCTTCGCCGGGAAACTCGAATTCAAAGCACACTTCTTGTGGAAATTTCAAGAGAGTTTTTCTAGGGTTTTGGAATGAGAAGGTAGGGGGTAGGGGTCTATATATAGGGTAGCTAGGTAGGGTAGGTGAAGGGTCTTTTTTTTATTAAAAATTATAAAAATTAATGAAAAACATTAAAATTTTGCATTAAAAGGGTTATATTTAACATTCAGAGCTGATACATTAAAAATGGAGTAAACCATGAGTTTCAGGAGGTCAAAAGACGCAACATTGGTGTTGGGACCTCGGCCGTCGGCGCAACTCCGGCAGGCGGCGCCCGCCGGCCGCCGGCCGAGTTGGCCGATTTCGGCCGGCGTCAGGTCCGGGGTCTCGTGACTAGTTTTTGGCACGGTTCATTTTTGGGGTTCAGTTCACTATTTGGGTGTTATGGCCTGTTGACTTTTGGACTTCCAGAAATTTTTAAAGAAAAATGTGCTAAAAATAATATGGGATATGGGATTCGAACTCTGGTGGCTTGGTTCAGTAGTGCAAGGTGTTACCAATGAGCTACAAGCTTCTTCTTATAGTTATTGTAAAGAGATAGATACTTAAAGTGTTAGCAGCAACATTAATACTCCAAGTATACTTCAAATTTAATTCAAATTTAGGTATACAAAAATTGGAGTTGTTACAATCTACCCTCCTTACAAAAATTTCGTCCTCGAAATTTATAACTTTTATTTGAGAACTAGTTTACAAAAAGGTGCGAATATCTTGCACGCATCTCATCTTCCCTTTCCCACGTGGATTCTCCTGGAGTGTCTTTTCTCCACATTACCCGGACCAAATTAACTTCCTTGTTCCGAAGTGTCTTCACTTTTCTTTCCAGGATCTCCACAGGTTGTTGCTCACAAGACAAATCGGGCTGTATAGTGAGCTCAGAATGATCGAGTACATGGCTGGGGTCACTCACATACCTTCTGAGTTGAGATATGTGGAACACGTTATGCACTCTTTCCAATGATGGTGGAAGCGCTAAACGGTACGCCACTTCACCGTCTCGTTCGAGTATGTCGAACGGTCCAATGTATCTCGGACTCAACTTTCCCCGTCTTCCAAATCGGATCACTCCGCGGTTCGGAGATATCTTCAAGAATACATGGTCTCCTGGCTGGAACTCCAAGTGTCGTCTCTTTGCATCAGCCCAGTGTTTCTATCTATCTTGGGCTATGCGCATTCTTTCCCTGATAGTACGAACCACACCAACGGTCGCTACTACCATCTCTGGTCCAAGGAGTTCCCTATCTCCGATGTCGTCCTAACTTAACGGCGATCGACACTTCCTTCCATACAATGCTGCAAAAGGTGTCATTCCTATACTTGCTTGGTAGCTGTTGTTGTATGCGAACTCCATAAGGTGCAGGTGATCTTCCCACGATCCTTTGAAGTCGAGCATACATGCTCTGAGCATATCCTCCAAGATCTGAATAGTTCGTTCGGACTGACCATCTGTTTGTGGATGATAAGCCATGCTGAAGTTCAGACTTGTTCCCAAGCTAGCTTGCAGACTCTGCCAAAATTGCGATCGAAACCTGGTGTCACGATCGGAGACAATGCAGACCGGTACTCCATGAAGTCTCACAATTTCCTGTATGAGTTCATGGGTATCAGAGATAGTACATTATGACGAGTTTTTAAATCTAATTTAGATTATTACCTCCATGTACTTCTTCGCTAGTGTCTCAGTTGATTGGCCAACTCGAAATGGGATGAAGTGAGACGACTTTGTGAGTCGATCCACAATGACCCAAATCGCATCGTTACCCTTTGTGCTGCGAGGAAGGGCAGTTACAAAGTCCATCGTGATGTGCTGCCACTTCCATTCTGGAATTGGTAACGGTTGAAGTAGTCCAGCTGTCCTGTGATGTTCAGCCTTTACTTGCTGACACACCAAGCATTTTGCGACACTTCTGGCTACTTCACGCTTCATTCCATGCCACCAATAATTCTGACGTAGATCCTTGTACATTTTGGTACCTCCAGGATGTACTGAATAGGGAGAGCTGTGAGCTTCTTTCATTAACTCTTCCCGAACAGGACCCTTTGGTACACACAATCTGCTGCCGTATCTCAAAGATCCGTCTTCATGGATGATGAAATCTGTTCTGAGTCCATTCTCCAATTGTTCTCTGATCTTTTGCAACTTAGCATCGCTGGCTTGAGCTGCTTTGATCTGATTGACAATAGTTGATTGGACTTGTAGATTCATCAAATTTGATATATCACCTGGCATGACTAGTTCAATCTCCATCTGGTGTAGGTCTTGCTGAAGCTTCCACTGGTCGGTGAGATTCATTGCTAATGGCTGGCGACTAAGAGCATCAAGTACTACGTTCACCTTTCCTGGATGATATTGCAAATTAATGTCAAAGTCCGCCATAAGTTCTAACCATCTTCTCTGCCACATATTCAACTCCTTCTGAGTAAACACATACTTCAGACTTTTATGATCTGTGTAGATGTTCACTCGTTCACCAAGTAAGTAGTGGCGCCAAATTTTGAGAGCAAAAATAACGGCTGCCAACTCCAGATCATGCGTCGGATAATTGCGCTCATGAGTCTTCAGTTGTCTTGAAGCATAAGCCACAACCTTACCGTGCTGATGTAGAACACACCCTAATCCTTTACCGGATGCATCGCAATGCACTTCGAATCCTCCAGATTGATCCGGTATGACGAGAATAGGTGCTGATGTCAGTCTTGACTTGAGTTCTACGAAAACTTGCTCGCATGTTTCTGACCACACAAATTCTTCATCTTTTCGTGTGAGCTTGGTCAGGGGTGTTGCTATCTTCGAAAAGCCTTCAATAAACCTTCTGTAATATCCAGCTAATCCCAAGAAACTTCGAATATCCTTTACTGATTTTGGCGTAGGCCATTCGCTGACTGCTGAAACTTTTGCTGGATCCACAGAAATTCCTTCTCCTGATACGATGTGTCCAAGAAAACCAACTTGTTTTAGCCAAAACTCGCACTTGCTGTATTTGGCATAAAACTTATGTTGTCGAAGAGTTTCCAGGACTATTCGTAGGTGCTCCGCATGCTCTTTCCGATTCTTAGAATATACCAGGATGTCGTCGATGAAGATGACAACGAACCTGTCTAAATATTCCCGGAAAACTTGGTTCATAAGGTTCATGAAGATTGCTGGTGCATTGGTCACTCCAAATGGCATTACTAAGAATTCGTAATGTCCATAACGAGTTCTGAAAGCTGTTTTGTGAATATCAGCTTCCTTGACCTTCACTTGATGATAACCTGAACGAAGATCTAGTTTGGAGAAGACACAAGATCCACTTAGCTGATCGAATAAATCGTCGATGCGCGGAAGTGGATATTTGTTCTTTATAGTAACTTCGTTCAAGGCCCTATAATCGATGCACATTCTGTATGAACCTTCCTTCTTCTTCACCAATAGTACAGGTGCTCCCCAACTTGAAGTGCTGGGACGAATCCATCCTTTCGCCAGTAATTCGTCCAACTGTGTTCGAACTTCCTTCAAACCTTCCGGACTTAGTCTATAAGGTGCTTTGATCACTGGTTGTGCTCCTGGTACTAAGTCAATACTGAATTCAAGAGCTCGATCGGGTGGCAAACCTGATATATCGTCAGGGAATACATCGTCGAACTCTCGAACTACCTCCGGTCTTGATTGTTCCTCTGCCTGAGCTGCTGCAACTACTGCTTCCCTTGGCTTTTCTTTGTAAGTACTTGGCTCCAGGGTGCGATCTCCACTCTTGAAGTAGAAGACCGGATGATCTGGAATCTCGAATACTACCCTCCTTTGACGACAGTCGATGGTAGCATAGAAGGTTCCAAGCCAGTCCATTCCTAGAACCACATCGAAATTTGGTATGTCAGTACCTTGAAGTCAGCGTAAAACTCTCGACTGCAGACGATGACTGGACACATGCTGTATCCCATAGTTGCCTTTAGAACACCATTTCCAGAACTGACGTTCCAGCTGGATACAAGCGGTGAGACTGGAATCGCATGGGTTCGGACAAACCGTTGCGACATAAAGCAGTGGGATGCTCCAGTATCAAACAGTGCAAGTGCAGGTAGTGAAGCTACTAGGATTGTACCTAAGGTATATGGGATAGGTTTTAGGTATAAGGAAAGTGTGTAGGTAAACAAAACTAAAAGATAAGTTTGAGAAGGAAGTTTACCAGTAATGACTTGGCCAGTGGCCTCAGCTTCTTCCACAGACATCATGAAAGCCTGGCGCTTTGGCACATTCCTCCTGGCCTGAGGAGCATTCCTCTGAACGTTCCTTTGAGCTTGATGGAACTGTCGAGGAGGTGGTGCAGCTTGTGGTCCCCTAGGTGGTGCAGGCAGTGCAAGTCTGGTAGCAGGTGCCTGAAGAGCCGGTCGTTGCTGATAAGTATTTGCTGGCCTGGGTGCAGCAACTGAGTTCTGCCTTTGAGGACAAGATCCAATATCGTGAGTGGCTGAACCGCAGACTAAGCAGAGGCGGTTGGCTCGACGCCAGTCCTTCATCATATGTCCAGTTCTCTTGCAGTAACTGCAAAAGGCTGGGCTAGGACGATGAGTTGGTACTCCGGGCCGCCTCGGCACGAAAGGTGGTCTGGACGTGGCTCCACCTGCCATCTGGTTGGCAGGGCGCTTGACTCCTGTAGACTGAGGTCTGCCCCTCTCTTTTATCACTGCCTCATAACTGTGGGCAGCTTCTAGGGCTTCCTTATGAGTCAAAAACTTTCCTGTGGCTAGAGCAGCATTGATCTCTGTGTCCAAACCTTGCTGAAAACGACGGGCTCTGATCTCGTCCGTCGGTATCAGGTGTGCCGCGAATCTGTTTAAAGATTGTGTTAGCTGTGTAGTATGTGATATTTTAAAAATTGAACTATTGTGACATATCTTACCGGCTCAACATAGTGAACTCAGCATCATATTCATCTACCGATTTCTCCCACATTGATCCTTGCTGTAGATGAATAAACTGCTGCTCCATAGCGAACCTGGCAGTCACAGGGAAATATTTCGCGTCAAACTTCTCGCGAAATGTCTTCCATTCAATCGGCGGCGCTAGACGGGTTTCTTCCGCCTTCCACCAATTGCGAGCATTATCCGTGAGCTGTAGTTTCGCTACACGGACCCAAGCGTGGTCTGGCACTTGAGCTGCTGCCAGATCGTCTTCGATGCTTTGTGCCCATTCTTCCGCTTCAAGAGGGCTTCCTTTACCAGAGAACTGCTTTGGGTGCAAAGCCCTGAATTGCTTTACTCCCGGTGCATCGTTATCAGGACGGTTCAAAAGTTGTTGCTGTCCCTCGAGAAGGCTGCGGATCGCCTCGAATAGCATCGTTTGCTCAGTGGGTGGTGCAGGAACAACTGGTGTGAGAGGTAGTGCTGGAGGGGTGTTGTTGACGTTAGTGCTGGTGTTTTTCGGGAAATCCATAACCCTGAAGAAAAATTTGGATTAGGACAGATTCAAATACATGAAATGATAAGATTCAAGGAATAGAAATTTGCAAGATTCAAAGAACATGAATTGTAAAGAATGTTTTAGTTGCTGGTTCTTTTGTTATATAGCTTAGGTTATTCACGCAGACCAGAACTGCATGACAGGGATTCATACAGCTCTGACCTGCATGGGCCACCAACAAAACCTGTCACGCCCCGCTTCCCAGTATACGGCGAAGGAGACGCGACGAGGCCCGCTACGTATATACTCAGAAGTACATACGCTAAGCGTAACTAAGCAATATAAATACACAAGAGACAAGAGTATAAAAGAACAGCAACTTTTATTTATTAACATTCTTTATACAATACATGGAAAGGAAAATACAACTGAAATAAAGATGCCTAAACAGTGGCATAACAGAAAAAGGAAAGTACTGAAAAGAAAAGTGTACAATGAAATTATACTGCTGGGTCTTCGGCAAATTGCTCCAAGTCTTCTTGGGTTGGCTCAACTCCTACCAGGTCCAAGTCACCTAACGACATTCCAAGAAAAGAGAAACAGAATGTTGTCAGCGAACAGATCGCTCGGTAAGTCCCAAAGGTAAGAGGGAAGTAGAGAAGACAGAATAAGAAGATACATTTTTAAAGTGTAAACTATTGTTATAATGTTATGTTAACGCTGTTGTTTGTAGCTTGGTACAGAAGGATACCGGTGTATACGAGGGGAGTCTCACTTGCCAGAGACTAGGGCACGTGTAGTACAAAGAACCATTATGCCACGGTACAACAGCAATAGGATTCAGGTTAGGTGTATTAATCTGACCACCTCGTGCCACTTTTAACACCTTCCGTACCAATCTACCCCTTAAACCCCGCGATGTCTTATTTGTATTGTTATCTTGTAAAATTGTATTGATTGTAAGATTGATTAACTGACTGACCGAAACCATGATATCAGGAAACGGTTATAACCATAGAGTCATGTAAATGGAATACTGGAATCATGTAGAAGGAATATCCATGGTTCGGTTCAGTCAAGTTATATAGATTGTTAACTGGATTCAGGGATTCATGTATTCATCTTGAGTCGGAATATGGAAGAATATAGATTGACTTGAATCATATTCAAGTCATAAATAGTCAGACTCTAACCCGAGTCAGACTGAAAGAAAGATAATTTGAAGTTCTATATTTGTTAGGGGCCTTATTGTAATTTATAAAACTTGAGGGGGTTTATTGTAAAAAGTAATATTGTATAGTTTTCAAAATACACCTCAAGTAATTATTATTTGTCTTTATAGTTATAATGAGTGTGGATTTTATTTGTGTTATTCTAGTGAATATATCCTAATAAAAGTATTAATTGATTTATTTGAATTCCAGGGTATTTTAATGTAACTTTTAAACTTGTAATTTTAGAAAAAAAGTGGAAACTTTATATAATAAAATAGGTGTCTAAATGATAATTATATATATATTAACACATGAATAATCTTAAATAATTATTTTATTTTCCCAAAATCTCATTTTTTCTTAAATGCCGTATTTTAAACCTTTCGAGACCAAATGCTCCTTGCGGAGGTCTGAATCTCGCACTACTAGCTTGCGGGTGCACGATGAACCGTACTATCCCTAACAGGTTCCCCAAAGGTGGGTTGTAGCGGCGCTTTGCTTAGGTTTAATAAATACCATTCATTTAGAAAAACGGTTTTATAAATATAAGGTATTTATTTGTAAAAGAGTATAGTTTTCCGTATTTTAGTTGTTAGGGTTTCCTAAGCCAACTAGCCAATTTCTAAGGTCTAAACGACAAGTCATTAGAAGCCTCAAATTGCCTCTTCACCTTCAATTGCGGCCAGGTAAGTACAAGTGAGGAGGGAGGGATCCGCTCACGAATCGTGAGACGGGCCTTTTAAAGTTACCCAAGCTCACTTGCCTAGCCTAGACACCACAAAGTCAGTTTAGATAAACGATCGATGTCCATGACCAATCGTGCTTTCATTTTATAAAAGATTTTATTTAGAAATGTTTACAACTTAAAGCTTTTAGAAAAGTTTTATAAAGAATGTGGTATTTTAGTGAAAAGTCCTGTATTTTCGTATTCTATATTTTGATGTTTATCAATTAGGGTTATATTTGTGTGTGTGTAGAGGTAGGTCATTACCTCGTGACTTATTTTAAGTTTTGATGAAGTTTAGGGGTTAAACATGATATGTTAAACTTGAAGGTATTAAAGCGCAAGAATACGGTAACGTTATCATTTCATGTGTGAAAATTCATTCAAATTGATTTCTACAAGTTTAGTGATCAAGATAAACGTATTTAGGAGTGAGGGAATTAATTAGAACAAGAAAAATAAACTCTATGGTATTTTTATGAAAAGAATACGGTTTTGCAAAGAAGCTATCATTTCATATGAGAAACTTTATTTAAATTGGTTTATGGGTGATTAATTGTCAACTTGAATATGTTAGGGTATTGTGGATTAGGTGACAAGTGAAATTTTGTAGAAAAACCGAATCGGAAATCGGTTTGTTCCGATTTCCGTCGGGTTCCATAAATCCGTATTTTTAAGAAAAAGAAAGGTGAGAAGGATGGGACTTACGGGTTTAAACTCTTCTAAAGAGTAAAGAGGACAAGGGGAAAAGGTCGAGGAGTGTTTTCGTCGCCGGTTGCTTCAAGGCACATCGCCGGAATTCGTCAGGGCTTCGCCGGGAAACTCGAATTCAAAGCACACTTCTTGTGGAAATTTCAAGAGAGTTTTTCTAGGGTTTTGGAATGAGAAGCTAGGGGGTAGGGGTCTAAATATAGGGTAGCTAGGTAGGGTAGGTGAAGGGTCTTTTTTTTTATTAAAAATTATAAAAATTAAAGAACAACATTAAAATTTTGCATTAAAAGGGTTATATTTAACATTCAGAACTGATACATTAAAAATGGAGTAAACCATGAGTTTCAGGAGGTCAAAAGACGCAACATTGGTGTTAGGACCTCGGCCGTCGGCGCAACTCCGGCCGGCGCCGCCGGCCGGCCGCCGGCCGAGTTGGCCGATTCCGGCCGATTTCGGCCGGCGTCAGGTCCGGGGTCTCGTGACTAGTCTTTTGGCACGGTTTATTTTTGGGGTTCAGTTCACTATTTGGGTGTTATGGCCTGTTGACTTTTGGACTTCCAGAAATTTTTAAAGAAAAATGTGCTAAAAATAATGTGGGATGTGGGATTCGAACTCTGGTGGCTTGGTTCAGCAGTGCAAGGTGTTACCAATGAGCTACAAGCTCCTTCTTGTAGTTATTGTAAGGAGATAGATACTTAAAGTGTTAGCAGCAACATTAATACTCCAAGTATACTTCAAATTTAATTCAAATTTAGGTATACAAAAATTGGAGTTGTTACAGTCTATTACATCGTGTTACCGTGGTCCCGTGGGGTTGAACGGGACATAGACTTACAGTCTATCATATCTTGTTACCGTGGTCCCGTGGGGTTGAACGGGGCATATAACGATGGGTTACGATGCGGATTATATTAATTGATTTCGAATGACTTTAGAGTAGATAGCCCTATAGCACAGTTTAGAATACTCACTGCACTTCACCTGTTTTTATCCTGTTCACTGATCTATATTCATGTTACGTTTTACTTGTTACTGAGGACTTGTTACTGTTCATACTTCATGCCTGCATATTTGATTATATCCTGTTTGCCTTGAATTATTGATATTATGACGCACTGACGTCTGGGTTTTGCATGGCCCAGATCCCTTATCCTTATCGCAGGCTGTTCAGGAGTACTTTGATCAACAGGCGGAGCAGTGAGGACCTGTTATTAGTTTAGTTTAGTTTCCTTTCAGTATTTTCATTTCTGATGTGAGCCCGCATTATGGGACGTACATTCCAGTTATTATTGTATTGGATCTTTTTGCTTCCGCATTATTTTATTCTTGACTCATTATTCTGGCTCATGGACATGTATTAGATAGTTGTTTATTATTGTTCTTGATATCTCTACAACCGTAATGTGACCGTGGAGGGATATTTCCTATCCACAGGTAGCTTGGTTGGCTCTGTCACGTGCCTATCTTAGCGTACTCTGGGAAGCGGGGCGTGACACCAGGTCACCGTTCCCCATCTCGGGACCGTGACCTCCGCAGAGGGGGAGATGAAACTGCCCACGCTGGCACGACAGAACAGTGTCTCGCTATATCCACCGGCCACAGGTCCCCCGTGGCGACCAATTCAATGACCCGCTGGGCGCCTCACTGCTCTACGCCGGGGTCTCGCAGAAGAGCATCCCGCCTTGAGGCTCGTCGCGCCCCTGTCCCGAAGAGGTGTCGATCAACTTGCCTGCTCCCAGGCATGGCCGACACCCTCTCCCTCGACGGGACGCGCGGACGGCGCTCACCGTGATAATTCGTGAACAACCTCACCAGGGGACCTGAGGAACCTCATAGAATGGAACTAGGGTCGCATCCAGGCGCAGGTTGCCAGCAATAGAGGCCATACCTCCGAGTACGCCGAATCCTCGGGGTACCACCACCGTCTCGATACCCTCGAAAAGAAAATAGAGGGTATACATCGGGAGAGCCGTCCTTCAAGCGAGGGACCCAGGTATGCCGACGACTCGCTTACGAATCCCTTCACTGAATAACTGCTCGATATCCGCGTCTCCTCCAGAAACAAGCCTCCAAAGGTGGCCTACTTCGACGGAAAGTCCGACCCGAAATACCACCTAGACGCGTTCACGACGGGGATAAGCTTCCAGGACAACTCTGACGCCTCCTAATGCCGAGCGTTCCCCGCGACTCTCATCCGTGCCGGACGAGATTGGTTCTGAGGACTCACGCCACACTCCATCTCTACCTTCGATGAGCTGGCCGCCCAGTTCCTCAGGCATTTCGTCGGGAAAAGACGGCAGAAGCGGACCGTCGATTACCTCTTCACTATAAAGAGCGAGGACAGGGAATCCTTTAAAGTATACGTCACCCGCTTCTACAACACTCTTCTTGAGGTTCCATTGCACTGGGACGAGACTGTCATCACGGCCCTTAGGTTGGGTCTTAGGCACAAAGAGTGGCTCCGCTCCTTTGCATTAGCGCAACCTAAGACCATGGCCAAGGTTAAAGCCTGGACCGAGTGAGAAATCCAGCTCGAGTACGCGGTAAATGCGAACCTATCCCGGAACAACCAGGTTGATCAAAAGAAAAGGGGTAGAGAAGAGAAGAAGAAGGTTGATCGGCCAAAACCATACTCCCCAAAGTTCCAGGAGTATACTCCGCTCAACATCTCCCAGACTGAGCTGTTGGAGGAGGCAAAGGGCGAGCGATTTTTCAATCTCCCTCCATTCACCAGTAGAGAGGCTAAACAGAAACGAGGCCCTTACTGTGCCTTCCACAGGTCGCAGGGACATCTCACCAAGAACTGCAAACAGCTCCGTGACTACATCAAAGAATTGATTCGCTCGGGACACCTGGCAAAATACTTACGAGAAAAGTGACAAGCAGACCGGGAACAGGAGAACCATCCCCCTCCCGGCAAGTTGACGATCGGTCAAATCATGGTCGTATCAACGGGGAGTGCACCTGGAGCGGGCGAGATTCGACACCTCCTGCCGGTCGAGGGACTAGCAGCCAGCCCCGGAAGAAAAGCAAAGCAGCCGAGCTCATCACCTTCATCGACGAGGACCTCCATGGGATATTCTTGCCTCACAACGACCCCCTGGCGATTGTAGCACGGGTCCACCACTACGAGGTTCAAAGGATACTGGTCGACTCGGAAAGCTCGGCAGACATCCTTTTCTACGACTGCTTTTTACGTATGGGGCTCGGCCCGTCGGACCTGAGGCCGACCGCCCACATTCTGTCGGGGTTTACTAACCACTCTATCCCGGCAGAAGGAGTGGTCACCCTCCTACTTAACATCTGGGAGGCAAGTCGTATGCGAACCTTACCAGTAGAGTTCATCGTCGCTGGAATTTCATTGACCTACAATATCCTCCTAGGACGCCCGACGCTAAACTCCCTTTAGGCCTAGATCTCGACCTACCACCTCGCGATCGAGTTTCCACTCGACCAAGGAGGAATAGGCCGGGCCTATGGGAACCAGCAAACCACAAAGATTTGATTCACAGCGACA
Organism: Agapanthus africanus; assembly: GCA_030015575.1. Classification (NCBI taxonomy): domain Eukaryota; kingdom Viridiplantae; phylum Streptophyta; class Magnoliopsida; order Asparagales; family Amaryllidaceae; genus Agapanthus; species Agapanthus africanus. The sequence goes on from JASDDO010000019.1 coordinate 51,532,267, forward strand.
TCTACGCCCAAGGAACGAAGCGAAGACCTTAAAAGCACGAGTGATTTCCAAGGGTCCTTGGATACTCGAGAAGAACAAAAAGAAATCCGAAGGGCCCCAGTGGAGGCGCTAACAGAGTCCCCCCTCGTCGAAGGAGACAATGAACGAACCGTCCAAATTGGGTCACTCTTAACGGGGGCCCGACATGACGACTTGATCCACTACATCAAAGGAAACTCGGACGTGTTCGCTTGGGCGCCCGCCGACATGCCCGGGATCGACCCCAAAGTAATCTCACATAAGCTCCGACCCGACGGTCCGACCCGTCAGGCAGAAGAAATGAAACTTAGCTCCGATAAAACAAAAGGCGATCGAGAACGAAGTTGACAGGTTGCTTGCAGCCAACTTCATTCGAAATGTGGCCTACTCAGAATGGTTGGCGAATGCGGTAATGGTTAAAAATGCAAGCGGGAAGTGGCACATGTGCGTCGACTTCCCAGATCTCAATAAGACCTACCCGAAAGACAATTATCCCCTCCCTCGGTGTAACACCCTAGTTTATTTATACCAGTTCTAGTTCAAGTATTTCTTTATTTATGGTATTTTCTTGATTTACTGTGTTTTGGTATGAATAGTGTTTTGATATCTGTATTTGCATCCAACCCGACCCGCTTGCTTGAAACTTGTATGTTTATAATTTATTCTGGCTTATTATATGGATCCGTGCACTTTCATTATTTGTACAATACATACTGGCATTTATCTGGCATCTGCATTTTTATATAACATTTAAAGTCACATAAAATATTTTAAAAATACATTGCATGGCCTGCATGATACCCTTGACCCTGTGGTAGCATCTGTGCATCTTATTCTTGTCCCGTTCAGTGAAACAGACTTGTTTGGATGGCTACGTGCACGTACGTGCATCCGTTCTTGGGGGTATGCATTTTCGTTACCCGGATATTCAACTTTAATTTTGGTCGACATGTATATTTTTCGTATTTTAAAACTGAATTTTAGACCCGACCCGGGCATGTTTTGGACTATGTTTGTATTTACCAGAATATCAAATTTTATTTATATAATACTAATTTTATAAAATGATACAAATTAAAATTTAGTTAACTAATAAAAGATTTTTTAAATTTAAATCTAAACTAATTTCCTAACAAACTAACAACCCCTTTCTCTCTCTCTCTCTCCTCTGCATATATATATTCATATATAATTAATTTATTTTTTTCCTTTCCTTATTTAATACACGGCATCTTCTTCTTACTTCTTCTTCTTCTTTCTTCTTTCTTCTTTCTTTTTCTTGATCTTGTTTCTTGATTCCGGTGATCACCGCCGGAGCCGTGCTCATCGCTGACGATCCGAGTCATCCAGTGAACGTACATTGCCTTTGTGATCACCCTCTTGCCTTGCCTGGACCCGTCCCGCGTGCCGCGTGTGCGTTGCGGCGATTTACCAACGTCGGACGTGCCTTGCGTATCCGTCGCGTGATTCGATCGAGGCAAGTTTACCTTACTACATGCTACATTACTGTATTTACATCTATTTAAATAATTATAACACTTATATTTCAAATCTTGCATCCCATATTTAGTTTTACAGTTTTACGACATCAGTATGAATCCGTACAAGTTATTTCACATCTAGTGCATGCAAACCTATTTTGTTACATACTATATTACAATATACTGCACCCAATGGAATATTTGCATCTCATATTGTTTAGTTGTACATCCTGCATGTACCAGTTTATCATTTTACTGTTATTTGACGTCCGTGTGCATCCATATCACTATTTACATATCTAGTCGCATGCTAATTCATCTTGCTACATGTTATGTATCTTATTTTGCATCCATATGAATAAAAATATCACATGTTGATTGCACTGTACATCCATATTAAAGTTTTACCATTTTCGGATACCCATTTGCATCCATATCATTTAAAATATATATCGTCGTAATATTTCTTATTATTATCTTTAATTAGTTTATAATCTGCATTTTATAATGTTATACAAAATATAGTTTGAAAATATTATAGTTTACACATGAAACGTCGTTGCAAAGCGTATACGACAAATCTGAAATTTACTGTACACCTTACCTTATAAAATTCATTATAAATTATAGAAAAATTATTAGTATACGTTCTTTAGTTCGTTACGAAGCTAACTCAGAATACTATAACTCTATGAAATATTTAATTACAAAATAAATTGTTTAAATAATGTAAAATGCAAATGAAAATATCTCTAAACTGCTGTCCAGGGAAATTCCAGCAGCAAACTTTCAACTTCGAATATTCATAACTTTTTGTAGGAACAATCTGAGATACTTCTACTTATAGAAATTAAAACCTTATTGAATTATCTTTGTTTTGGTATAACACACGTCCCTTTTGGATAACGTTTGTTATTTTTAAGTTATTTTACAAATCAGGATGACGCTGAATTTCTGAACGGAACTTTCTTATGCATGGTTAATCAATACCAATTTTATAGTTATTAATCGGTTTGAATATGTTATCCATGTTAATATTATTATATCAATATCTATTTAATAAATAACAGTGCTTGTGCTTTAATATTCAGCAAATTTTACCGATTTACAGTTTTAGAGTATCCGTCTGTATCCGTACGGTTTATTACATATCTAGTTGCACGCCGAGACTATATTATTTCATTTTACTGTTACATTAGTATCCCATACTTGATCTTGTGCATCCTACATAGTCCTGATTTAATCCCTGATAAATATTTGTGCATCCATGCTTTATTTGTGCACCCGTACCTGTTACAGTTTTATTATGAGCATCCGTTTGATACCTGTACACTACTTGACGTGACCTGATACACCACTACTTGACATGACTTGATACATGTACACAACCTGACATGACTTGATATATCACTACTTGACATGTTACCTGATCCTGTTTCTAATGCCGACAATCCTGACATATTGTCCCGATGGACATATCCTGTTATCTGTATAGACAAACATGTTCCTGCTTGATCCTGTGTTGGCATTAGCCTCAGATTTATCAATACCTGACTTGAACACATAACTTGGGGGTATGGGGAAATCAATGATGAAACCTTACTTATAACTCGACAGTTCGATACTTATACTGATCAGTTTTAGGGGCTAGGCCAGCCCTGGGATGATGCTGCTGACATCATTCATCTGTACATGTTTCATATTTAGTGCCTACCGGCATGTCTCGGTTTCAGCCTGAGAATCTGGACCGTGGTCCCGGGCATGCACGGGATACTATTGAGTTACATCGACGATTCATCAAATTGATTTCACAGACTTGAAAGTAGTTAACCTAGTAACACGGTTTAGTTTTATCGCTGCACTTCACCCTTACTGTTACACTTCACGGTTTGATATCCCTGCGCACTTATTACATTCATGTTACTGTTTATACTCATGCCTGCGTGCCTTGTTACCTCTTGATTATATTATTGTTGATATTGTGACGCACTGACGTCTGGGTTTTGCATGGCCCAGATCCTTTACCTTTGTCGCAGGCTGATCAGGAGTATTTCCGCCGTTAGGCCGAGCAGTGATGATCCAGTTAATATCCAGTTTAGTTATGTTTTACTTTCCAGATGTTTTTGCTCTTTGGATTTATTGCTTCCGCATATTATTTCTTGACTCGTTTATTCTAGCTCATGGACATGTATTAGATAGTTTATTTTATTTTCCTGTTCTTGATATCTCTAGACAGCCGTAATGTGACTATGGAGGAATGTTTCCTATCCACAGGTAGCATGGTTGGCTCTGTCACGTACCTATCTTAGCGCACTCTGGGGAGCGGGGCGTGACACTCGGATAGATTAGCTCGTCGACAGCTCGGCAGGCCACGAATTACTCATCTTCATGGATGCTTTCTCCGGCTACAACCAGATCCGTATGAACCCGGCAGACGAAGAGCTCACCGCATTCATAATGGACCGGAGGTATACTGCTATAAAGTAATGCCCTTCAGCCTCAAAAACGCCGGAGCTACATACCAATGCTTGGTCAACAGGATGTTCAAACCACAGATCGGGAGGAATATGGAGGTTTACGTCGAGGACATGCTTGTTAAGTCGACATCGTCAGATGAGCACGCCAAAGATCTTGGCGAGACTTTCGACATCCTCCGCAAATACAAAATGAAGCCGAATCCCGCCAAGTGCGCGTTCAGGGTCACTAATGGAAAATTCCTCAGGTTTATGGATACCCATCGAGGAATCGAGGCTAACCTAGAGAAAATCAATGCCATCCTCAACATGGCCGCACCGAAGACCAACGTCAAAATCAAGCGGCTCACGGGGAGAGTAGCCGCTCTGAGTCGCTTCATGTCAAGGTCCAGAGAAAAGTGCCTCCCATTCTTCAAAGCCTTGAGAAAGATCCCAAGGTTCGAATAGTCGGAGGAGTGTCAGATCGCTTTCGATCAATTGAAAATGCACTTGGCAACTCCCCCACTGCTCACCCGGCCAATTGAAAGAGACGAGCTATCACTGTATCTAGCGGTGTCCGATCAGGCTGCAGGCTCGGTGCTCGTCCGAGAAGTCGAAGGAGTCCAGAAGCTGGTCTACTACGTAAGCCACGTCTTTAAGGACGCAGAAACAAGGTGCCCGGCCATATAAAAGATTGTCTTAGCGCTTATCGTGGCCTCAAAGAAACTATGACACTACTTCCAGGCACACACCATCCTTGTCCTCACCGAGCGTCCCTTAGAGGCTATTCTCGCCTCCCCCGAGTCATCTAGTCGCTTGAAGAAATGGAGGTGAGAGTTATCTCAATTCGACATCAAGTGCCACCCAAGGCAGGCTATCAAGGCACAAGTCCTGGCTGACTTTATTGTCGAATGCAATATCCCCAACAAGGAGACAGTGTCGGCGCCAGCCCTGGGGTCTCAACCTTCCATCGAAGAGAAGCCCGACCCCATCCCCGATTGGGTCCTTTATGTCGATGGATCAACTACCGAGGATGGGAGCGGTGCTAGCCTCATCATTCGAGGACCGAACGAGGCAAAGATGGAGTATTCTTTGAAGCTCGATTCAAAGCCTCAAACAACGCCGCGTGTAGGGTGTTTTTCGTCACCCCATTGAGATGGGAATACGCGTTGTTTGTCACGCGTACTACAGATTCCCCCTGTCTAGGGTAGGCGGGGGTTTATTGATTTGTGGGGATCCGAATCTTCGGCAGCCGTGGACTAAGCTGCCGTCAATTACCCCTTGCTTTTGGACCGAGGGGACCTCCGATTGACGGGTCAAACCAGTCATGCGAACTCAATGTGTAGTGTGTTGTCTTTTGAAGGGGTTTTGGATATATCGGGGGCCTTGCAGAGTTTACGGTGGTCCTGCTACCCGGATAGCGGGCTGGGGGTTAAGGAGGCTAGCAGCCCCCTTGCAGGATGCGGGGCAGCTCCCCGTTAGAAATTTTTTCTAACGAGGACAGTGTTGTGGAGTGTGTGTGTGTGTGTGTGTGTGTGTGTGTGTGTGTGTGTGTAAGAATAGCGTCCAAAGGATGCGTGGGTGACAGAGCCTCACGTGCCTAGCACGCGGGCACTGGGCGCTGGCGCCCCACGTGCTTGGCACGCGGGCGCCGGGTCTCAGCAGCAAAAGGGACTTGGTCCCTGCACTGGGAGCTGTGCTCCCGATTGACTTTTAGAGTTGAACTCCTGGTAAAGAGGACAAAGGGGCTTAGCCCCTACACTGGGAGTTGTACTACCAAAAAGAAAGATTTATTATTTTATATATGTATATATATATATATATTTTGAGGAGTTAAACTCCTAAGATATTTTCGGAGCTGATGAAAGGGGACTTCTTTCTTCTCCCTTGGGCTCTGGATCTTCCCCAAAGTGGGGTTTTTGGAGGTGGGTCTCCTTCTTCCTCCTCTCTATTGGCTGGATCTTGGAGAAAAGAGAGTGAGATTTCACCTTTTGGAGATTTGATGGAAGATCCGCGTTCCCCTTCAAGGGTTTTGTGGTGAAAAACTAATTTTTTTTTTTGGAAAGGAAGAGTAAAACTCTTGATTTAATTCAGAAAAGGGGAAGAGGGTTTAGAACCTTAAGAAAGGAGAAAGAGGCACAAAAACCCTAGAGTTTGAGAGAATGAAAAAGTTCTTCTTTATTTCATTATCATGTTACCTTTTATAGGCTTACAAACTTACATATAGCCCCTTGGGCTTTACAAAATGCCATTTTGCCCATCCCATGTCTCATGTGCTCATTTCTTTTGCACATGAGCCATGGGCTTTACAAAAATTTGGCTTTATACCCATTTTCCTTACATTCATGCATAAAAAATTACATCAAAATTGTTGTCAAGCCCCGCTTCCCAAAATATGGAATACGAGGGATAGACAAGGCCAGCCATGCTCCTACGGTCAAGGAAATGTCCTGCCGTAGTCACATTTCGGCTTCTAGTTTTTCATGGTAAGCAGTAAATGATGCGCAGGTAATGAGAAATGCAGTAACTGAATAAAACAATGTAAAGAACTGACCTGAAAGGAAACAAACGGGATATAACTCTAGATAGCAAGTCGATGTGTCTGTGATATACGTCTAGTCCTGGTCCAGGCTAAATCTTCTCCTCACACTGAGCATGCATACTCAGGTCGTCAGAGCGACACAAAAGCAATATAATATATATAAAATCATGTGACAATTCTAGCATGATAATAGGTATATATAACAGTAGATCAATGGCAGTATGGATATGAACATGCAGTAATCAATGCAGCGGAACAGTAAAAGCAGTAGAATGATATGCCACGTATGTCAATACAGTATGTAAGGTATATCAATGCCAGTATCCCTATCAGTCTCTAAGTCTCACTGTACAGGTCACTAAGCCTATCGTCGGTCTAAGTGTGAGAGTCAACCACTCGCGAGTGTCCTCCACCCAAGGGTAGAACCCAAGGGCAAGGGACCACGTGCCCAACATGTATATCACGGTAATAATCACATACCCTGTAAATCTCCATATATCTCCCTAAATATATAAGCCGGCATGGGACTCCCGAGATTCTGTTGAACTCACACTTAAACTACCCCACACCCCGTGGTCTACATCAAACGCTAACCATAACCCTAAATACCAATCGGTCTGTGACAAGTCTGTGCGAGAACTGGAAGCAGGGCCTCCATCAAGCACATCCCGACTAATACCTAAGATAAATGGCAGTGTCTGGTGCCTTATCTGTGATACCCGTGCAAGAGCTTCCATAAGTGTCCCATACCACTTATAGTTACACGTACACGCGTCTCACAGACGTTGACAATGCAATATAATAATAAGGTTCACAGATTGTGTACAAGTACGTATCACTTTCACTTATTCACTGATACACGAACACTAACGTACTTGCCACAATCATCACTAATACCTAACACTGGGTAAATACACGTTATCACTAGGTTATCAATGCAATGACATGTGTATGATATGATGCGTAAACAGTATATAAAGCATGATTAGGTTGTCATGAATCTACAATCTACCACTTGCATAATTTATCATAAATCATACGGTTATAGTTTAGTGAAACGATGAATGGGGAGTAAATAGTATGTTCAGTTATTTATCCAGCGGATTTAGTTTCACACCAATCGGGTTCCAGGATCATCAATTATAGCCATTTCATTTTAAGCGTTCACGGCTGGAAATCCGGTTTCAGAATCGGAAATCCGTTTCGCAACGCATTTTAATCCCAGTTGGGATTAGATTTTAGCGATGCTACAGTTGAATGAAATATAGGTTTTTCAGTAAGTTTTTCAACGCAACAGACAGATTTTCAATCGCGTCTGTACGTCAGGAGTTATATATTTTTTAACGCTAGTATGTCGATTCTGATTCTGTTGGGACTGTTATACGTCCCGATCTTTTAAATTACAAGTTGAATAACAAATGATAACGAAACAGGATGAAATTAATTGTGTTCTCTAGCTGACAGATTCACCTATAAATAACAGCAGAGTTCCATAATCTACGAGTAAAGGAAACCAAGTGGTACCCATTACGGAACAGCAACCAACAACTGGGGTCGCTCTGGACTGCAGTCTAGAGTTGCATTACGATTCAAATATTGTCATAGTTTAAGTACAGGAATATCTGGAAACTAGTATAGGGTTAAATTTCGTCGAGTTGGCTTCGATTTGAGCCCTCTAACGCGTCATTCCAGTGTGTATATAATTTATGGTGATTTTAACGGTTTTCAGGTACAAGAAAATTCCAGTTTTACGGTTAAACTTGGGGGTAGTCGTTTTAGACGTTAACGGTCATACTTTCCAGCGAAACTTGCACAAGATATCCATCCCTTCAAGGGACAATATAAATCATCCAGTTCCATCAAATTCGATAAGTAATCTCATTGGGAACACACATCGAACAGGTATGATATCTAATTGATCTAAAATTGTAACTTTATAATCTAAGTAATCTAAGATTGTAACTCGAGTATATAGCATGTAAGCAAGTAAAATACTTGCTTGGGAACGTTTCGGGGTTGTACGGCAGCTGCGGCGACGACCGAGACAGCAGTGATCGACGACGTATGAAAAGTGCTCGACGAAATGCCAAAGCTTGAATGTTTTGTGGCGATCTCGACTCGGCTTGAGGGGGCGAGCTGGCGGTTGCCGAATGAGAAGGTGACGACGGCAAGGGAAATGGTGTTTGAATGAAGAGGCGTAGAAAGGAGGAGAGAGATTTTTAGAGAGAGAGATCAGTGAGAGAGAGAGAGAGAGAGAAGCAGTGAGAGAGAGAGAGTGAGAAACTCAGAGAGAGAGAGAGAGAGTTAGAGAGAGAAAAATGCAGAGAGAGTGAGAAACTCGGAGAGAGAGAAACATAGGAAGGGGAGAGAGTGCAGGGAGGGAGAGAGGGCACAGAGGGAACGAGAGAGAGTGTGTGATGCAGGGAGATTGAGAGAGAGAGAACACAGAGAGGGAGGGAGAGAGAGAGCTCAGAGACACACACAGAGAGGGATGGAGGTCGGGTGAGGGAGCTGAAGTGGGGGAGATGGTGAGGAGGTGCTCGGTCGATGGAGGTTGTTGGCGACGTGGAGGAGGTCGTGTTGGTGCTCAGGCGGTGCCCAGTGGCGAGGGGATGCCGGCGTTGATGGAGGCAGTGGGTTGGGTGTGCAGTGGGTCGTCTAAATGGGTGCAGGGGAGTGAGTCGGGGCTCTGGTGGTGGAGAGGGGAGAGCGAGGGCGATGTTTGGAGTAGTGGCCGACGAAGAGGCGAGGAAGTCGGGCTCAGTGGTGGCAAGCTTGGTTGGGGAGAGGAGAGAGGTGATGTGAATGAGATCGAAGAGACGAGGGGTGCGCGTTGAGTGGACCGCGAAGGGGCGCGTCGTGGGGAAACGGCACGCGAGCGTGGGCGTCGTGGTCGCGAGCGTTGGAGACGGAAGTGGCGGAGATCGTAGATCGCGTGGGCGGGAAAGAGGGAAGGAGCCGTTGGGGAGAAGAACAGTAGGAGAAGGTTGGATAGGGTGTAACGGGTCGGGTAGGCAGCGCGGACTGGAGTGAAGCGGGCCAGGAATTAAAAATGGGGTTAAATTTATGGAAAAAATTGAATGAGCTGAGGGATTTTTCGTTGGGCCGCAGGAAATTAAATTAGAGGGCAAAATAGAAAAAGAGCCGGGGATTTGGCTGCAGGGCCGGGCCAGAGAAAAAGAGATTTAATGTTTAAATTCTTGGGGAAAATGAGTGTTGGGCTCGGGCTGGGTTTTATTAAAAGAATTTTAGTTAAAAGAATGGGCTTGGTTAGGTTGCCAAAATAAAAGGAATTCCAAAGAATTGGCTGTGGAAAAAAATACTGCTGGGCCGGCTCTTTAAAATAGTAAGAGAATTTAGTTTAATTAAAAGTGAATAGGGTTTGGGGTTTAAAGAAAAGGTTTTAAGAATGAAATAATTTTTATAAATAAAATTATAAATAAAACACATAAAATTTTAAATAAAAATAAATGGAATTCTAGAGTAACAAAATACAGACTTTGGTATAAAAGTGGCTGGGTATTATATCATACCACCCTTACAAAAATTTCGTCCTCAAAATTTAAAATAAACGATAAATAATACAAACATAGGCGAAACCTATTATATTGCAACTAACACATAAAGATTTACTTGAAATAGGCGGATGAAAATTTTTGAAGGTTTATATATGTAAGAACACATACAAAAATATAGGTTTAAATAAGTACATGACAAGAATAGCTACAAAGGCAACCTATGAGAATAGCAATAACAACAATAATGAACAATGATATTCGAGGTGTACTCGATAAAATCGAAACTCAAATATGTGCACGTATAAGTATATCAAAGGTAGCACGGCAACATAATAAGTATAAGGCACAATTATTTATAATAGTAAACGTAAGCACACTACCAGAAAATAAAGTAACGACAATAAAATAGTGAAAGATTTGTCGGTAGGTTGAAAACATTTTTAGGATAATGTATTGATTAAGTAGTTTTAAAATAACTTAGAAAACTCATATAGTGAAAATAAGAAATATGGAACAAGAATATGCGCGGTGTAAGGTTGCGCTACTGAAAATAATAGGAAAGCTAGTAGTGGAGTACTTGAAACGCGTAAAACGGGAATAGTCGATAAAACACACTCTTCGATAAATATAAAATAATGAAAAACCAAATTTTCGAATAATAATGTCCCTATATATATATATATATTGGGTAATAGGAAAAACACAAAGAGGTATAGGGCCAGCTAGGGTATTGATTACAAGGAAGTGTGGCTTATTCAGAAGGTCGGAGTGTGGCGGCTTTAGGCAGAAGATCATGGAGACTGGGATCGGGTCAGTACAGAACGTAAGGATGAGCAACAAAGGAAAAAAAAGGAAAAGTGTGGGGGAAACAACAGTCGGTGCATCACACTAATCAAAATTTGAAGGGTTAGCGAACTCGGAAATTTCCCTAAAATTTTCTCCTCCCAGAAGGATCTCTAGTGAGGTACAGATGGGAGATGAAGAGTGGATCTCTAAAATATCGGGTGTGGTACTAGTTAATCTCGGTGAGGGTTAAGACAAAGTAAGGAGTAAGGATGGACAGATCTCGGTAGAAAAATAATTGTATAAAAGAAATAATCAAGTATCAAGAGAACTAAGAAGATTGAAGAATTAGCGAACTCCGCAATTTTTTCCATTCTAGAAAATTTTAAACAAAGCATCATCAAAATGAAATGTGGCCATAAACTATACACAGATTTTATTTGGCCAAGGAAGACAACATCTAAAAGAAATCCCGTCAGTCGCGGTTGTGGAGATTCAGCAGATTGCGGTAGGCTCGCTCACTCAGGTAGGGGCATCCATCCCCATATCGCCTCGCGGGCATCGCCATTGGAAGTTCTTCCACAGCAGGGTCTTGATCTTCCGGTCCTTCTTCCTCGGGTGGGGCTTCTTCATCGAGGTCCGATTCCATGCGATCCTCTCCTTCTGGGTTCTCTTCCATGGGGTCTTCCTCCACCGGATTTTCTTCTATCGGTTCTTCCTCGGGATCTTCTCCTATTGGGTTTTCTTCAGGGTCTTCTTCCTCTTCGTCGGAATCGCCTATCATGTCAAACTCTGGGGCGGCTGCGCCTTCGTCCTCTGAATCACTGTTTCCGAAATTGGCCTGGGATCGTTGATCTCATCCTCTGAACTCATCAGCGCACGGTCTAAGGAAACGTATGACTGTGCATCCTCATCTAGATGCGGCGCTGCTCTGGTGTGGGCCATGGTCTGAAAGACAGAGTCATGATTATACAGTAGAATACCTCAAGAGATTATCTAAGTATACGAAGTATAGAAAGATATACGGTGGCAGGAACTGAAAGATCAGGATTAAAATACTGTGATAATGAATAGTATAAATAAGGGAAAGGACAAGAGAAAGATACATATATTACGATTCAAGTTTTATTGCATTCAACTAAAAGTTCAATGGATACAAGATTTCAAACGGAAAGAAATATTCATAAGGGGATGACAACATAATGCTGAAATTAGAAAACAGGAAAATTCTTCTTTGATTTCTGGGCCGCTGCATTCTCGTCACGCGAGTTGAAACCTGTGTTGGGTCCGCCTTATCCTCAAAATTCGAACTACGCAGTAATCCTTACTTGGCAGAAGTAGGGAGTGTGGACAAGTCTCCTCCCTGTAGTTCTTTCCTTTCTGGGCAACCGTTGATGAGATGTTTGTTGGACCCGCATATCAGACATTTTCCTTGGGCGCGGCGACAATCCCTCTGAAGATGTCCTGGCCTTTTACAGTACCCACAACATGGGGTCTTCTGCTGCTTCTGTCGCGGGGAAACAAATTGGCGCTTCATTTTCTTCTCTTTTCCTCGTCTAACGGGGATCCCTTTATGATTGGAGACTCCCGCTGGTGCCTGATTTAGCTGTCTTCTCAGTCCTTCAGCCAACAAGTCGTTTGTTCGCTCCTGGGCTTCCTTTAGACCTTGCAGTACACTCAGAATCTCAATGGTCTGATTCTGGGGAGCGGATATAGATGAAGAATCGTTGGATGACATGATCCTGAGACAACAATTTTTGAGGATGATATAAGCCAAAAGCTATACGATTCAAAATATAATATGGATAGGACAAAGATTCAAGAATATCAGAGGTGATGAATTTATTATAAGTGGAGAATCAACCGTATGACTTTAAGTCACTTAAATAGAGTACGGTAGTGCAATTGCAACCACGTAACCTTGCCAAGTCACCCGAAACCCTAGCGAATGGATAGTTGAACATACGATGTGAATATGGATCAAGAATGACAAGTTTACAACCTAGACCAAGGAATGTCTTAGATTGCCAAGCTATACACGGAAAACTGCAATCCCAATCGAAGCAAAACCTGGGCTCTGATACCAACTAAACCATGTTACGCCCCGCTTCCCAAAATACGGAATACGAGGGGTAGACAAGGCCATCCATGCTCCTACGGTCAAGGAAATGTCCTGCCGTAGTCACATTTCGGCTTCTAGTTTTTCATGGTAAACAGTAAATGATGCGCAGGTAATGAGAAATGCAGTAACTGAATAAAACAATGTAAAGAACTGACCTGAGGGGAAACAAACGGGATATAACTCTGGATAGCAAGTCGAGGTGTCTGTGATATACGTCTAGTCCTAGTCCAGGCTAAATCTTCTCCTCACACTGAGCATGCATACTCAGGTCGTCAGAGCGACACAAAAGCAATATAATATATATAAAATCATGTGACAATTCTAGCAGTGATAATAGGTATATATAACAGTAGATCAATGGCAGTATGGATATGAACATGCAGTAATCAATGCAGCGGAACAGTAAAAGCAGTAGAATGATATGCCACGTATGTCAATACAGTATGTAAGGTATATCAATGCCAGTATCCCTATCAGTCTCTAAGTCTCACTGTACAGGTCACTAAGCCTATCGTCAGTCCAAGTGTGAGAGTCAACCACTCGCGAGTGTCCTCCACCCAAGGGTAGAACCCAAGGACAAGGGACCACGGGCCCAACATGTATATCACGGTAATAATCACATACCCTGTAAATCTCCATATATCTCCCTAAATATATAAGCCGGCATGGGACTCCCGAGATTCTGTTGAACTCACACTTAAACTACCCCACACCCCGTGGTCTACATCAAACGCTAACCATAACCCTAAATACCAATCGATCTGTGACAAGTCTGCGCGAGAACTGGAAGCAGGACCTCCATCAAGCACATCCCGACTAATACCTAAGATAAATGGCAGTGTCTGGTGCCTTATCTGTGATACCCGTGCAAGAGCTTCCATAAGTGTCCCATACCACTTATAGTTACACGTACACGCGTCTCACAGACGTCGACAATGCAATATAATAATAAGGTTCACTGATTGTGTACAAGTATGTATCACTTTCACTTATTCACTGATACACGAACACTAACGTACTTGCCACAATCATCACTAATACCTAACACTGGGTAAATGCACGTTATCACTAGGTTATCAATGCAATGACATGTGTATGATATGATGCGTAAACAGTATATAAAGCATGATTAGGTTGTCATGAATCTACAATCTACCACTTGCATAATTTATCATAAATCATACGGTTATAGTTTAGTGAAACGATGAACGGGGAGTAAATAGTATGTTCAGTTATTTATCCAGCGGATTTAGTTTCATGCCAATCGGGTTCCAGGATCATCAATTATAGCCATTTCATTTTAAGCGTTCACGGCTGGAAATCCGGTTTCAGAATCGGAATTCCGTTTCGCAACGAATTTTAATCCCAGTTGGGATCAGATTTTAGCGACGCTACAGTTGAATGAAATATAGGGTTTTCAGTAAGGTTTTCAACGCAATAGACGGATTTTCAATTGCGTCTGTACATCAGGAGTTATACATTGTTTAACGCTAGTATTTTGATTCTGATTCTGTTGGGACTGTTATACGTCCCGATCTTTTAAATTACAAGTTAAATAACAAATGATAACGAAACAGGATGAAATTAATTGTGTTCTCTAGCTGACAGATTCACCTATAAATAACAGTGGAGTTCCGCAATCTACGAGTAAAGGAAACCAAGTGGTACCCATTACGGAACAGCAACCAACAACTGGGGTCGCTCTGGACTGCAGTCCAGAGTCGCATTACGATTCAAATATTGTCACAGTTTAAGTACAGGAATATCTGGAAACTAGTATAGGGTTAAATTTCGTCGAGTTGGCTTCGATTTGATCCCTCGAACGCGTCATTCCAGTCTGTATATAATTTATGGTGATTTTAACGGTTTTCAGGTACAAGAAAATTCCAGTTTTACGGTTAAACTTGGGGGTAGTCGTTTTAGATGTTAACGGTCATATTTTCCAGCGAAACTTGTACAAGATATCCACACCTTCAAGGGCCAATATAAATCATCTAGTTCCGTCAAATTCGATAAGTAATCTCATTGGGAACACACATCGAACAGGTATGATATCTAATTGATCTAAAATTGTAACTTTATAATCTAAGTAATCTAAGATTGTAACTCGAGTATATAGCATGTAAGCAAGTAAAATACTTGCCTGGGAACGTTTCGGGGTTTTACGGCAGCTGCGGCGACGACCGAGACAGCAGTGATCGACGACGTATGAAAAGTGCTCGACGAAATGCCAAAGCTTGAATGTTTTGTGGCGATCTCGACTCGGGCGAGCTGGCGGTTGCCGAATGAGAAGGTGACGACGGCAAGGGAAATGGTGTTTGAATGAAGAGGCGTAGAAAGGAGAAGAGAGATTTTTAGAGAGAGAGATCAGTGAGAGAGAGAGAGAAGCAGTGAGAGAGAGAGAGTGAGAAACTCAGAGAGAGAGAGAGAGTTAGAGAGAGAAAAATGCAGAGAGAGTGAGAAACTCGGAGAGAGAGAAACAGAGGAAGGGGAGAGAGTGTAGGGAGAGAGAGAGGGCACAGAGGGAACGAGAGAGAGAGTGTGATGCAGGGAGATTGAGAGAGAGAGAACACAGAGAGGGAGGGAGAGAGAGAGCTCAGAGACACACACAGAGAGGGATGGAGGTCGGGTGAGGGAGCTGAAGTGGGGGAGATGGTGAGGAGGTGCTCAGTCGATGGAGGTTGTTGGCGACGTGGAGGAGGTCGTGTTGGTGCTCAGGCGGTGCCCAGTGGCGAGGGGATGCCGGCGTTGATGGAGGCAGTGGGTTGGGTGTGCAGGGGGTCGTCTAAATGGGTGCAGGGGAGTGAGTCGGGGCTCTGGTGGTGGAGAGGGGAGAGCGAGGGCGATGTTTGGAGTAGTGGCCGACGAAGAGGCGAGGGAGTCGTGCTCAGTGGTAGCAAGCTTGGTTGGGGAGAGGAGAGAGGTGATGTGAATGAGATCGAAGAGACGAGGGGTGCGTGTTGAGTGGACCGCGAAGGGGCGCGTCGTGGGGAAACGGCGCGCGAGCGTGGGCGTCGTGGTCGCGAGCGTTGGCGACGGAAGCGGCGGATATCGTGGATCGCGCGGGCGGGAAAGAGGGAAGGAGCCGTTGGGGAGAAGAACAGTAGGAGCGGGTCGGATAGGGTGTAACGGGTCGGGTAGGCAGCGCGGGCTGGAGTGAAGCGGGCCAGGAATTTAAAATGGGGTTAAATTTATGGAAAAAAATTGAATAGGCTGTGGGATTTTTCGTTGGGCCGCAGGAAATTAAATTAGAGGGAAAAATGGAAAAAGTGCCGGGGATTTGGCTGCTAGGCTGGGCCAGAGAAAAAGAGATTTAATGTTTAAATTCTTGGGGAAAATGAGTGTTGGGCTCGGGCTGGGTTTTATTAAAAGAATTTTAGTTAAAAGAATGGGCTTGGTTAGGCTGCCAAAATAAAAGGAATTCCAAAGAATTGGCTGTGGAAAAAAATACTGCTGGGCCGGCTCTTTAAAATAGTAAGGGAATTTAGTTTAATTAAAAGTGAATAGGGTTTGGGGTTTAAAGGAAAGGTTTTAAGAATGAAATAATTTTTATAAATAAAATTATAAATAAAACACATAAAATTTTAAATAAAAATAAATGGAATTCTAGAGTAACAAAATACAGACTTTGGTATAAAAGGGGCTGGGTATTACAATTGTTTATTAAATGATTTCATTTTGGCATGGGGGAGGCCGGCCGCGGGGCTCGACTTGGGCATGTGCTCACTTGATCTGGGTTTGGGCCCGTTTATTTAGGGTTGACTTTGACTTTGACTTGGTTAACCGGGGTGTAATTTTCGTCCCCAACACCGCGGAGTATGAGGCCTTGCTAGCTGGACTACGAATCGCTTCCGGAGTGGGGCTGAAGATGATCCGAATCTGCAGCGACTCCGCCCTGGTCGTAGGCCAGGTGACTGGCCGTTTCGAGTCACACGAGCCTCTGATGGTGAAATATTTAGCCGAGGTAAGAAGAATACGAAAAGATTTCGACGAAGTTCAAGTGGAGCAGATCCCCCGGCACCTAAATGCCCGGGCCGACTCTCTGAGCAAGCTAGCTTCCTCCTATACGGATAACAACAAGAGAAATGTCCTCTTCGAGGTCTTGCCACGGCCAGCATGGAAGACAGAGCGATGGCATTTCAAGTTTACGTTGCTCGAGAAGAAGACCGGGATTGGAGGAAACCCCTCATAGAATTCTTGAAAGAGGGTACGCTCCCAGAAGATCGAGGGGAAGCACGCTGCCTCCGCACCAAAGCCCGCCATTTAGTTTGGAGCAGTGGAAACTTCTACAAGAAATCCTTCACTCTACCTCTGCTTCGGTGCGTCAACCCCCATGAAGCTGACTACGTCCTCCGTGAGGTTCACGAAGGGGTTAGTGGAGCACATCAAAGGACCCACACCTTAGTCCAGAGGACGGTACTCTAAGGATACTATTGGTCGACCATCCATCAGGACTCTCAGAATTTCGTCAGAAGATGCAAGAGCTGCCAACTCCATGGTAGCATACCCCGTCTTCCGGCTACCGAGCTAACAGACCTGACCTCGCCATGGCCATTCTCCCAGTGGGGAATGGACATGGTAGGCCAACTCCCTACCGGTACGGGTGGGCACAAATACATCCTCGTCGCGGTGGACTAATTTACGAAGTGGATCGATGCCATCCCCATCAGAAAACCGGACGCCACCACGACCATCAAATTCCTGCAGAACAATATAATTTCTCTGTTCGGGATCCCGAGGTGTATCGTTACAGACCACGGGACGAACTTCGAAAATGACAAAGTCAAGGGATTCTGCATCGAATACCACATACTCATGAAGTTCGCTGCGGTCGCGCATCCTTAATGCAATGGGCAGGCCGAGGTCGCTAACCGGGATGTAATCCAAGGTCTTCAAACTCGCCTAGAAGGAAGGAAGGCAGTTGGATCGACGAACTACTCCGGGTTTTATGGGTTCTGCACACATCAAAGAAGACCCCCATTGGAGAAACCCCCTTCAGTGTCTACTACGACACCGAGGCAATGGTCCCAACAGAGATCGGACTGCCAAGTTACATATTCGAGCACTTCGATGACGAGGCTAATACCTTGGCGCTCCGAACTAATTTGGACATCTTGCTGGAGAAGCGGGACCGGGCACAGATTAAAGCCGCCGCTTACCAACAACAAACTGCTCGCTAATATAACGCACGAGTCAAGCATTGCACCTTTAAGACTGGGGATCTGGTCTTAAGGCAAAACGAGTTCGTAGACCAAAGAAAGTTGCACAAGTTTTTCCCGAAGTGGGACGGTCCATTCCTCGTCTCCGAAGTATTACACGGCGGGGCCTATCGCTTGCAAGACGTGGCGGGTCGCAAGTTTCCACGACCTTACAACCCGAGAAACTCAAGTTGTACAAGTGAATTTGAAAATTGTATCTACGAATATATATTTCTTCTTTGCCAAAGCGATGTAAATTTTTCTAAGTCTTTTGAATTAGAAGAAACTTCTCCTTTGTGTTTCCCTCTTCCTCGGTTCAAAGGTCATGTGTTTCGTTTTATGAGAATACTCAAACACACCAAGAAGATAAAAAGGAAACAATAGTACGTCGTAAAAAGAGAATTTTATTTATCAAGGGTATTGTGGGCTCCTCAGCCTTACACGAAAATTAAAATTACAACAGAGGGGGTACGGGGTCGAGAAAGCACTGCTGGTAGTACTCCATGGAGATCTCCGCCAGCCAAGCCCTGGCCTCTTCAACCCGCTCCCACTGATGTTGCCCATGTACCCGGGACGCCACGGAAGCACCGGGCCTCCCATCCGCCGAGCGGGGGCCCGCGATCTTCCTCTTTTGGAAACACTCCAAAATAAAGGCCGCTGATCGGTCGTGCCTGTTCTTCAAAATGAGGCCGAGGATATAGAGCGTACGCAGCTTGTCGAGTGCCTCATCCAGCAGCTCCTCAGAGAGGGGGTTGTACAGCCTTGGGGACCTCCTCCAAATTGCATACATCAGCAATTAGAGGAGGACGACCGACGAGGAAGTAGGCAGCCGAAATGGTCCTCGATGCGCTGGACCACACCCCGGTAAGTCTCTTCGGAGAAGGACCGGTCGTACAAGTAGACGTCGTCGGGAGTGGCGATATCTTCAATCGTGTAGATGTTCCTGGTCATCTCAAAAAAGCAACGCGGAGCCTCAACAGAATCCCCAAGGACCGAAATTTGCGCGCGCGTCGGCGCGAATCCTGGGATATTCTCAACCCTTCCAATACCGAACCTCCACGTGGCGGTCATCCTGTGTCTCTCGGCCAACCGAAATCGGAACGACGTAGACCTTGGAACGCCTCGCATCGCCTATGCGTTTCTGCCACGTGTTGCCGGCGACGACCATTCTTCCATATTTTCCGCGCCGGGGGAGATCGGACGACGCCTTGCAAAATCGAGCAGCTTCCATGCTCGGTCCATCCTTAGCAGGTAGCTCCTGCCCATCTACGCTAAGGATCAAAGCCCTCATCAAGAGGTCGCCGAGCAGCTTCCCTGTCTGGTCCATCCTTAGCTGGTAGCTCTTGCCCATCTACGCTAAGGATCAAAGCCTTCATCAAGAGGCCACCGAGCAGCTTCCCTGCTCGGTCCATCCTTAGCGGGTAGCTCCTGCCCATCTACGCTAAGGATCAAAGCCCTCATCAAGAGGCCACCGAGCAGCTTCCCTGCTCAGTCCATCCTTAGCAGGTAGCTTCTGCCCATCTACGCTAAGGATCAAAGCTCTCATCAAGAGGCCACCGAGCAGCTTCCCTGCTCGGTCCATTCTTAGCGGGTAGCTCCTGCCCATCTACACTAAGGATCAAAGCCTTCATCAAGAGGCCACCGAGCAGCTTCCCTGCTCGGTCCATCCTTAGTGGGTAGCTCCTGCCCATCTACGCTAAGGATCAAAGCCCTCATCAAGAGGCCACCGAGCAGCTTCTCTGCTCGGTCCGTCCTTAATGGGAAACTTCATACCTGTCTACGCTAAGGATCAAAGCCCTCATCAAGAGGCCACCGAGCAATCCAATCTAGGCTCTTGTCTAACTTATTCTAAGAAAGGTGGTCGCCGGTCCAGCTCAAAGGAATGGGCAAATCTACACTTTTCTACTCGAAAGAGCCAACCGACGTAACTTAAGTGAGCGATCGTTGCCTCGACTCCGAGGGCATAAGGACACCGACCTTTGTATACTTGACAAATAATTGGTTTTCACTCAACACGTGATCGCAATCTAAAGGACCGGTCACCGACCTGCGATCCGTCTCGTCAGGCGAGGAAAATGCTAACAGGCTCACACAAACAAGAATATGTTGCCACGCAAAAAATTTACAAAGCGGCTTTATTCACAACTTGAGAGTCTTTACAAAGGTATTATAGGCTCCTCAGCCTTACAAAATTTCCCAAAGGCCTACAAGATTCAAAAACAAAAAAGGAAGAAGGCAGAAGGGCTCAAGCCTTGGGAGTTGGGAGGACCTCGATCTGCTCAACGTCGGCATCAGCAGCTGGGGCGATAGATTTAGGGTCGGCGCCCCCACCAGGAGCTTCGGCACCGGGAGTCGGGGTGATTGCAATTTTCATTGGACAAAGAGGCTAGGTGCTAGGACCCGTGATCGGCTAGAATAGCCATCCATCCATGGCTTGATGAGTCAAGAGCAGGAGAATTTGAGAAAGGTGGCAATCGTCTACAAGGCAGGAACTTATCCCCAGCACTCCCACCGGGAGCCTCTCCCCCAGCGGCACCTCTGGCGGAATCCCCCTTCGTCTCATCCTCGAGGGGGTATTCGAGCCGGACCTCTCCGTCGGGGAACCCCGGCATCAGTGCCTTGACGGCATCGAGAGCCTGATGCCAGACAATGGCCGAAGCATCGGCAAGGTCGACGTAGAATTGTTCCGACGTCTTGTACCTCTCCACTGCCTTTGCGGACCGGAGGTCGGCGACCTTCATCCCTTCCTTGCTGCCTCGACTTCCCTCGTAAGGGTGTCCCGCATCTTCTTCATCGTGGCGTTGAGCACCCTGTCCTCCTCCAACTTAGCCTCGACGGCCTTGTTGGACTCCTTCAAAATTCGGATGGATTCCTTGTATTTGGAGTTCACTACCTCCTCGGCGGCCACCCGATTTTCGAGGGCGGCGATCTTCTCCTTCGCCTGACGCAGCTCCCGGCACAGGAACTCCTCCAGTGAAGAAAACTCGCCAGTCATCTGCATCGCCGGGGCAATTTCCTCGTGCTCCATGTTGGCGATGAGGGCGCGGTGCTGGAAGACCTGGGGAAGATAAAAGAAGAGGTTAGAAAAAATATCCAGAGCAAAAATCTAAACGGAAAGCGAATACCAACCTATACATCCTCCTGAGCAATGGCGGCGACTTGGACCTTGAGGGTCCCCCGGGGAATTTTGCCCTCGGCAGATCGCTCCATCTCCGAGAGCAAGCTATCAGCGACAGAAATCCCCGAGGGCATCTGGAAAAAAAATTTCCCCCTCCTCCACGAAGATCGGGGAGGACGTTGATCGAGATACCGTCCTCTTGTACCTCTTGAGGGGGACCTCAAGGGGGTCAGCCTAATCCTCCACCTACAAAATCCGGGGCTCTGGCTCCCAGCATGCTTACGGCTCTCCCCGCGGTTGGTCTCCGAAGCCCGGGGCGTGGTGGAATGCCTAGCCGATGCGGCCGCCGGTGGGGCCGGGCTTGGAGGGGGGATGAGCCGGCGCCCCCGGCCTTCCTCCCTTTCTTCTCGGCTATGGCAGCCAGAAATTTGGATCGGTCCATCGGTTCTGCAAAAAAGGAAAATACACAAAGGGAGTTAGTGATGCTAGAAAGAACAGAAGAAAATATGCAAGTCTAGATAGGTCGCCTAGGCTCCTAACTTACTCATGAATCGAGCGGGGCTAAGCCCAGCCCAACCGAGTACCCTCTCAGAAAGCAAAACATCGGCTCGTTGGATAGGCTCCCACATCGACACCGCCCTCGCTTCGGGAGAGGACGACTGCTTCACCCGCGGGCAGTCGGCCATGTGCCACTGTACAGGCATAGGCCAATTCTCAATCTCGGATGGCCCGAAAAATATGAACTTCTTCTTCCATTCATAGATAGAAGAAGGAACTACTACGACCCCCGACCCGGCCGCCCCTCCCCTATGTTTTCTAAAGGAAACGTACACCCATCTCGGCTCGTCCTTACAGGTGCTGGGGTGATTTTTATAGCAAAGGGAGGAAAGGAGAAGGGTCAAGCTGAAGGGGATTTTTTCGAGTCTCAACCAGACCAGGAACCCAAGGAGAATCCTCAACAAGTTCGGCACTAGCTGGCCCGGAGCTAGTTGAAAACAACGCAATGCTCCACATACCTCAGGGGAGAAGGGCAGACGCAATCCAGCCCAAAAGGCATCCAGGTACAAGGCGATCTCCTTGCCTTGCACCTGATCCGCCCTCTCACCCTCCCTAGCCAAACGAAGCGAATAGCTAGGGGGAATGTGAAAGCGAGCCCGGATCGTGGTGAGCTCGTCCACATTCCTTAGGAGGGAGGGCGCATCGCAAGCATTCCTGATGCGCGCTTTGGGGATCCTTCCCGTCTCCTGACCACGGGCGGCACGGGTAACCCTAACTCTACAAGGGGAATCCGACTCAGATGGGGCAGAGGAAGAAGCAGCGGGAGACTCTTTAGACTCTACTCTAACTATCTCAACAGACTTCTCAGAGGAAGACATCTAACCTGAGTCAAAGAAGGAGTCCTCCGAGGAAAAAGCGCGAGAGATCCGACCTAAAGGAAAGAGCGCCAAGCTAACTCTCGTAGCAATAGAGAAATGATGGCGAAGTGTGGACCCTGGGAGGATCCCACCTCTATTTATAGCGTATTGGCAAACGCATCCGACGGCTTAGATCGTTTCCCGCCAAAACAACGCTTCGCGCTCAACGTTCCACGTGTCGCATAACCATTGAACGCGTCTCTTCGAGCACAGAGGACAGCGGCGACCCGTCACATCAGCCAACTGTCGTCGGACACGTGGCCTGGCCCCTCAACGAACGTACGATCGAATCGGCGCTCCCTCTTAAATGCATGATCTCCTCTCTGATCCGTTGGCGTCACCAAAGGATACGTCTAACCGTTTCGGGAATCCGCACCGACGAGGTGTTCAACTAGGAACTGAGCCCGAGTGACCGATCGGACCACTCTTGACCCGACCCATGAATAGGTCGGGACGAAAGATGATGCTCATAAGTGGGAGCCCCTCGAATCATGACACGTGGCAGATGACGTGTTTCCGATGCACATGAAAACATGGCAAGGACTACATATTGGAAGTGTCCCCCGGGCTATCGTATCGCTACCTGGACCCGACCTCTAAGGATACCCTGAACATTCCTGTGCTCGCCAAGTAAACGACCATTGGCTCCCCGCCGAGCCCTCCTACATGCCGAGCTTCACGGCCTTTCGCCTCCGAGTTATCCAGGAGCCGAACCAGCTCGGCCTCCCGCCCTCTTCGGTTCTATCGAGCGATCCAAAACGCAGATCACTGGTGTCCGCGAATCTCGCCAGACGGAGATATTCGCCGCCCCACGATCCTGCGTTCCACGTCGTCGCATCCCCTATTAACGAGCGTATCTCGGCATTAATGGGGGATCCCGCCATTCTCGCAGGCATAACGCCAGGGGCGTAACGGCCGGCGAGAATCTCGTGCCCGCTACCCCATGGCTGCCGCTATATAAACCCCTCTCTCAGACGACTCAGGTAACGCAATTTTACCCAACAAGCCGCTACTCTACCACAATACCTCGACCAACTTGATCGTCGGAGGGTCCACGGTGGTATGACCACCCCGGGACTTCTTTGCAGGTAGCTCGGCTTTACACCAAATCAAGCCCATTGAGATCCACACGCTTCAGGAGGCAACCCTCAAACTCAATCTCAGCCCTTCACCAACACCGTCGACAGATCGACAGAAGGCAATATTTGAGGAGATCTAGACCTCCATGAGGATCGATTACCCCAACAACTATTGCCCCAATATTTTATAAAATCATTCTACATGTACATGGTGTTGCGGACGGTCTGACTTCACAGCGGTTTAACTGAGGTGAGACTCACTCCATAAAGCTGGGGTCTTGCGGGCTATGGCTTATTTAATCCATCATTGGAGTACTTAAAAAAAGAAGAACGTTTTTGTTCGAATATGAAATAATGTCCTTTATCATGAGGCGACAAACGATTTACAATGTTTTCCGAGCTATTTAGATTCAAATCGCACTAAACAAGTATTTACTAATTAAAAAAAAAAAAAAAAACTCATCCAAAAGTCCACATGATGGTCCATATAAAAAAAAACGCTCAGCCTGTGTCGGGTGTTAAAATATAAACACAAATATATCAACCTCATCATAATATTTTCGGATAAAAACTTATAAGAGATATCATAATATTTTCGGATAAAAACTTATAAGAAATAAAATATGAGTTCACCGTAGCTGCGGCCAATCGTCCAAATTAACATCAAACGGGATGGCTGGACCCTTGGGAGTTTAAGTGGGTGGGGCTCATCCTCGTGGTTGTGGGTGGTGACTGTAGCAAACTCACTATAGTCGACCATAGCCACATTTTTGTCATGAACTATATGTTTCAATTTTCATCATAATTTCGGATTAAATATGCTATTTCCAATTGCTATAAGGGATACCAAATGCGTAATCTATATATATCTATAACACTCCTAAAAAAAATTGCATGCAACACAAATTTTCTCCTGCCTCTGTTCTCCTCTCCTAATATGATTTATGTACACCCTTATTTATTCTACATAACCATCTTTTATATAATTATTCTAGGTGATAATAACATAACCAATTTTGTCAATCCTACAAAACTAATTTAACAAAATTGATAGATCAATTAAATATATCTTACCGCTCCTCAATCCACAATTGATGCAAATAGATTTATTAAACAAATCTTAAAAATAATTTACGAAATCCGAGAAAGTTTATTTAGTCAAGGAAAAATCATAACCAATGCTTAGGGAGAAAATTTTAAGACCGTGTGGGAGAGGAAGAGATTTGCACGAGTTTGCATGATTCAAAATGTTCAAGTCGTTTTTTTGAATATTGCATTTCCTTAATTGTCATGATCATTTCTCCTTCTATATATTCTTCATAAAAGAAAAAGACCAATGCAGTCAGAATTTTTTTTTTCAAAATGAGAGGCCATCGGATCGATTCTTAATGGGGTCGTATCTAAAAAAATCCGAAAGGAAAAAGACAAGATTTTTCTCTTGTATTAAAAGAAAATAGGAAAAAACTTAAAAGTTTTCATAATTAAAAACTTACAAAAGGTGTTTTATGAAATTCTTCCATGTAAAATATGCCTAATACCATGGAGGCATACTTTCTGCTGTATTATGCAAGTAATTAAATATAGGTAAATTTTCTAATTACATATGAACTTATTCTAGTCGCTTATTATTTGAATGATATATAAATTGATAGTTAAACGCAAAATTCACTATATGTCCATGTGAATAGGACGCGCAAAAAACTAGTATTTGTTGAAATCACATATAATATGGGGAATTTTATTTCTTCTAGGTAAGAAAATAAATCTGCACATAACCATCATTTCATTGTGACTACAAGATTTGCTGACAAGGGAATGAAGAGCTGCCATTAAGAATAAAAAAATCTTATATCTGTTAATCATATTTATTTCCAAGAACAAACAGGTCTCGGGCACTTACTATGTGCGCTCTTTTTATTTATTTTTAAAATGTATACAATTAAAAAAAAGAGACGTTACGCATCACGTGCCTGCACGTTGCGCTGCACAACACACCCATCGTGGAAGAGAGTCCAGCACAAGTGCATGGGTCCCATGTGGTCTCTAGACGTCCACGCTGGATGTGCTGCGCAGCGTGCTGCGTGGGAGCGCCCCTAAACCCAATATAATAAATCTTGAAATTGATAATTAAGAAAGTTAATCTTATCTCGGTTCCAAAGCCACCTCCCCAGTCACCACCCAATGAGATCCACTGGATTTGATCCTTTGAGGTAATTAGTTATTGATTAACTAGAGGTAGTTAGTAAACAATGAGTTTATGAGTCATGCACACATTCTATTATGTCGGCATGTTTGTCTCTCTCAATTCATTATTATATATCCCATAAAAGAGAAATGCTTTATCTATGAAATTTGGTAGATTCCCCGGATTGGTGATTGGCTGCAATTTTAGGACTTGCATTTTTGTCCTCATTTTTGCAGCCAATCACCTATCCGTTGCTTTACGCGGAATTCACAGGTTAATTTGATAGGCAAAGTATTTTTCAGTTATATTAGCCTGTTAAAGCAAGAGTAATATTTGGCAACACTTGCATTAGTTGCATATATAGCCATTTGCACACATATAAACAGCGAGATGATAGGACCCAAAAGCGACATGCACTCAAGGGCTGATTCTTAAGCGGCGAGGTTACGCGCGCGGCAGTCTCACTTGAGAAAATATAGAACCTACCCATGCACATCGACATAAAATCCCAAAGACCTACAAAATTTTTGTTTACTCCATCTTTTTTGCCTTTTGAATGCATTATGTAATGTAGTTTTCTTGATCCTAATAAGCGTTGAAAGAAGGTTTTGTAAGGGTTAGCTTAATCCTTTGGTTTGGTGCTAATGTATCATCATCAAGAATATGCCTTGCAAGTTCCGTTGAATTTGATTCACAAATTCGAGTTGAAAGCACAAGCCCAAAGAGCAAGAGCCTTAGGTGGGTCCAACATGCACGAGAAGAGTGAGAGGGATTCTGATTTGATCTAAGCTCTTATAAGATTAATCCTAATATGGTTAATACTCCCCTCCCTCGCTCCCTCCCTCCCTGTATACATATCGAGAGAATAATGTAGAAAAGCTTTTAGAAGGAATTTTCGTCGGGTAGTGTAAAATAACTGCTCCCTCCACCATTTTATTCGACGATCGGAACCCATCATCATCATCTTGATCATTTAAGATGTGGATACACCAAATTTCATGTGATTCCACCACTTTTTCACCGTTGAATTAGCAATGTAAAAAGTTCTATTGTCGGTAAACCGTTAATTTTGTACCCACTAAATCAGCGGTGAAATGTGATGGAATCACAATGAAATTTGGTGTGTCCACATCTTACATGATAAAGATGATGATGATGGATGCCGATCGTTAAAAAAACCGTAAATGGTGTACTTTTTCGATACCATAGAAGAAAATTCTCTCATATTACACTTTTCCTCGGTTACTCATATATATATATATATATATATATATATATATATATGTATGTGGTTTAAAATTAATCAACAGCAAGACTATTTGTCTTCTTGTGGCTAATAGAAATCCACATAGAGCCAAAAAGTCCGCGGCTATTTTGAAGTTGAGGAGAGAGAGAGAGAGGGTTTTTCGAGAGAGAGATTTCTTTGTATTTGGACGGTGTCGGTGTGGAGTTATCGTGTAATACTTTTTTAATAGTGGAAACTTTCGTCGTCGGATTGTAGGTGTTTACTGCCGAAAATCGGACTGAGACGATCCAGGATGGACCGTCTAGCCTAAATTTGGAGGCAGATACATAGGTTAATCCAACCACCTCTCCGAAAACGCTAAGTTGATTTATAACGCCATATATCAGAGATTTGGATAGATGCAATTAATGCAAGTGACTTCAGATTCTCTCTCATGAATGAGAGGTTTATTGATTGTGGGGACGAATCTTTCCAACAGGCGCATGCCTCAGAAATTAATTACGTTATCGCAAGCGATGACAACTTTCTACTTCTCCAAGATTTTTTTACTTCGTGTGTGTGTTTTAGATTTTGGTTATTTTGGGTTGCTCTTAAATTGTATACTGAGACTAATTTTGTCGTCGCCCGAAAAGCACGGATTAGTCCAAATCCATACTTATAGTTTCATGATTTGGGTTAAGTATTTGCTTGACGGGATCCGCGTTAATAGCTTGGTTTGCCAACAGGAATGAAATTATGGTAGCAATTATCACGTTTGTGAGGTCCATAAGTTTCATATATTTTAGAAATATTAATTTCGTTTAAGTACACGTTAATCTCATTTGAGAGTTAAGATCAACTTAGAAAAATTGATCATGTATTGAGAGTATGGCTTTCTGTTGATCATATGATCATTAATGAAGCCTAGGCTTCCATACTTAGATTTTGCTAAGTCTTCAAGCATTTACTTGATATTCACGTGTGCTTGCGCACTTGTGATGTGCACCGTATCTGCGCACGTGTCTTTCACGTGACGCGCATGTATTTGCATGGTGCATGGTAGGATCAAGATGCGACTTGAAATTGGCACTTGTGACTGACGCTTGCGCACGTGTATTGCACGTGGTGTGGCGCGGTTGCTTAAGAGAGATCTCTGGTATGGATGCACGTATATTGCACGTGGCGCAACGCAGCTATATAGGTGCGCACCTTTATTAGAAGTGCCCTAGTTTTGTGAAAGTCTTAACTTACCAGAAAGCAAAAGCTTTCAATGAATCCGATACTTCTAAATATACATCTTTTGTATTTGTTGGTTTCTTGGAACACGTGCTCATCTTCTCATGGTTTTGTCCAGATATATGAAGCCAAAACTTCGGTTTTTATATGTCTAGACACTTTTTTGATGGGAGTTTTTTATCCCCAAGGTCTTACATCTTAGGATCAACTCCTCCATGAAAGTCGAAACATTCGTTGAGAGGAGACAAACCCTAATATCTTTTGATTTTTTATGTAGAGTCGAAACTCTGATGAGATAGAGTCGAAACTCTTCTGAAGCTTCAAGATGGAAGAGATGAGATAGTTCTCTCTTTATTTACTTAGTTTCTATTAGGTTTTCTTGTAGAAGAACTTTTTCTTGATGGAGTCCCGGTCTATTTTCTTTGAGAATTTTTCTCCTCTTAATCTTGCAATGATTGTAGACGATCATGGAGATTTTCTCCTCCTCTCCTTCTTTTTATAGGAGTAGTAGTTAGGGTAAATCCCTAAATACCAGATTTGAATTGATTAATATCAATTCAGGGTGCTTAGACACCGTTGGATTGTTGATTCCAATATCTTTTGTTAAGATAGTTAACGGGAAGATTTTCTTCCAAATAGAGTTTCGGCTTAACATAAGCGCATGTTTCAACGAGGGATGCACTTGCACACTTGCCTTGTAGCGCTCACAAGTGCATGTGCACGTGCATTTCACGTGGTGCAGTGCATAAGGGACTTGCGCTTGCGCACATGCATTGCACATGGCGTATCGCAAGTGGCACTTGGCTTTTTATGCCAAGTGTGCAGTTAAGGATCATGCGCTCCAAAAAGGTTGCACCCTATTTTGGACGAGAACAAAATGCCCCCACCACTGCGCCTACGTGAATTGCATGTGGGCGGAGTGGTGTCAGCCATCGTACTTTTGCTTTTGCTTGTATTGAAATTATCTGGCTTAGTTTATATACTCGTTTCGGAGCGTTCAATTTACCATCCTTCTAGGTATGGATAAATTCATCCTAATTTCAAACACATAACCCCCACAAGCATAAGAGTCCGTTAGGTTTGTGGTATTGGACGTAGTCCATCGTACCGTTGCGTTAGCTGATTTCTTCTCGTTTTGCGTTCCTTCAGAATGCGGTTCGAGTAGCCACACACTTTCCGTATCTCCAGTCCCTTCTAATGCGAGGATACAACGTCCTAAGTAATCTTTCTAGGCGGATATATAGATATCCATTAGAGATTCAGTGTTAGGCATAACCATGACACTTTACATTGGGGTCAGACTCTTTGAGTCCTAGGAAAGTCAAGTCTACACCTTTCTGAGGTGAGATGACCTCCAGAGGTTTTTAGGTATGTATGTACTACCATGGAGACCTAGAGTTAGGAATTTACTGTCACTTCGCTTTCATCTTGGTTCTTTGAATTTTGATGACGTCGTATCTATACTCTACTGGAATACAAGGGACGTCGAGATAGTCTTTAGGCTGTATGCATTGCCGTGAAGACAAGATTCTTCGTTCAGTCGGACGTGGTGGAACATATTGCTCCTTTTTTCATTTGTTTGTGTCTGTGGATTGCATATAAGAGTCGGAATCGAACTGCTTGTAGAGCAAAAATTATATATATATACCGTGATTGCTCTATCATTTTAGCTTTTCTTATAGCGAAAGTCGCGATCGCCCTATCATTTCGGCTATTTATCCGCGGTTGCCCAATCATTTTGGCTATATCTTTTTATTTTTACTCTCTGATTTTTATTGCGAGTTGCCCAATCATTTCGACTATTTCTTTTCTTTTTTTTATTTTTCAGTTTAATGACTTAGGGGTCGAGAGTTTGGACTGTTCACACTTATTTTAGTGCGCATCAATATCAAGTGCGCACTTAAAAGAATGACGATTCTGGTGATGTGTGCACTTACAAACGTGTGCATATGATGGCTGATGCATGACATAGGCGGTGACACGTGCGCATCCTTCCATGTGCGCTTGGCAAAATCACTAAATGTCATACGCATGTGCAAAACGCGTGTGCATACGCATTAGCCTAAAGGTAAACTGAAAACTCCGAAACGAGTAAACAAACTAAGCTAATCCAGTTCAGCATAGAAAGGAAAAAGATGTGCGAATATAAAAGGAAAAAGCTGCATTCCATTAATATATGTCTAAAGATGAATTACAAACTACCGGCCCGATACAAGCTTCAAAGGGAAAATACGAATTCATTCGATAGTTATAGCAGCGATAAGAGATCATCACTAGCACATTGGTTATGGAATTCAAAAACGAGATTCTCCAAGGCCTTTCAAGCAGCATTCTCTCTCTCTCCTTGCGCATTCGTTCACAAACGCGAGCGCCATGGTTGTCACCAATTTCATCAACCCCCGCGTGTGAATATATACGATTGCCTTTTGTTGGTAGATTTGATGCAAGATATCTACAGATCGGTCCTTCCGGTTCAGGGAGATTAAGCCCATCAGATAGAACGGATGTACTTTATCCTTAGCTCTGATCCAGTACACCTTGCAGCATCAACCTAAAAAGCCCAGGTGTGGCCCTACAGATTGCATGAAAGAGCAGCTGCAGAAGAGAAGACCAGCGTGGGAGCAACCGCCCGCAGTGATCTTCCAAACGACAGAGTACAGTCTCGCGTTGAGTTGCGGAATAGCTAGGATCGTACCAGTAAACATCATCATAAGAAACAATATCCCTGACGTCATACAAATGGCCAGTCATAACACCTAAAAGAAAAGAAACCGGAAAGGAGCCAGTCCGCAAATTTGAGAAGTCAAAAACTTAAGTTACCTTATGCGCAACCCGAAGGGTGCGCAAGCTTAAGATATGTCAAGCGCGCAAAGTCAGGGGTGCACATGCATACTTACCAAAAAGCAAGGGCTTCAGAAAAAGTACAACTCTAAAAAAAATGAAGAAGATGACACTTATTTATAGGATTTAAAAGACGGTTCGCATTCCCACGAATCTCGAGACAAATCCGACGGATCGCAGCTTGATACTTGGTCGCCACCACGAAGACATACAAAGGCATAAGTGCGCACCTGTCACGACCCAAATTGGTACATGACTGGCATTTAGATCACGTAACATCTAAAGATGTTGACGCGATCCAAGTAAGCAAAAAACCAAGATCTAAAACATTTTAAAGAATAAAGAAGGTGAAGTTTTAAAAAGGTATTTAACATGAAACACAATTTTCTTTATAAGGATTGGTTGTTTAAAAGTATAAGTTAAGTGTTTTGAAATAGGGTTGAAAATGATTTCGTTATTTGAAATTTCGGCAGCACCGCCTTTATATTTTTTTGATAAAACAAGTACATAAACATATAATATAGCGGCATCCCCACTTAGGAGCTATCTCAATGCCAATCGGCGGAATCACAACCATACGGTTATATAGGACGCTCGAAGGCGATGGATCACAAACAAATATATAAATAAATTATGTAAGTAAATATAACCAGTCGACTCTATCTGAGTTTGACCCAAAAGAATATACACAAAGTTACAAACTCGATTTAAGTCAAAAAAATATACTGGTGGCCTGATAGAGTAACACTAGATATAAGTTACAACATATACAAAAGAGGCGGTCACTATGTGTGTAACCCATCTAGGAAAAATATGCGATGAACCCCAAGATATGTGTCCGCGACGCCGCTAAGTGTCCATATGGTCCGTCCTGCAAGAAGCTAAGGCACAACGGGGGTGAGTTGCCAACTCAGTGAATAGAAGTATATATCACAAGATATGATATGATTTGCGTAGTTTGAATGCAAGCGCGATATAAATAAAGCCACATAAGAAGAATATCAATCATTCTCAAAATCCTCATCAAACTCGTGTCCATCATCGACACTAAAAATCTAGATATCGTAGGCACTGTCTAACCGATCGGTCCTCTTCTAATATCAACTCAGCTACGGTCGGAATCCTCCGGATAATCTCCGCGCTCCAATGTCACCTCTGGTACCGATCATCCTCGCAAGGTTTCACGTACCTCTCTACGGTCTTCCTGCCATTCGGAGTCGTACCGGGTCCACCATATATCCGTAATCGGTTAACCCCTCTCTTGATTCGGATATCATATCATGAAAACCAAAACTCATGGTGGACGCCAAATCACCATATCACGAGAAAACCGCACCTTTGAAAACATAATCTGTTTTATAAAAGATACCCGCGGTTTCTCAAATCCATAGAAATATTAAATCTATGATATCAACTGAGAATGTTTCATTCATGCAACATTTGGCAACTATAACATGTAATTAAACGGACTATAGCATTCGAATAATGGAACATGGTAAATAGCAAGTAGCATTATCATGAAACATGGCAATACAGTTAAACATAGTAATTCTATGTGTTATGGCAGTACTAATAATGTGTAGTGTAGCATGCGAGTCTATGAACTGTGCAACATGGAATCTTTAGTATTCTGCTTGTGTTCTATCCGAGATATATATTCTAGAAAGTATGATTATACACTAAGGATGGCATAATACTCAATGTAATGCATATGATATAGAATTGCGGTTAAGTATCGTAAATAGTGTTTAAAAACCGATACGGAATTTTATAAAACTTATGGTAGTCGGGGGTGCTATATGCCATCCGCCTGAGTTCCCACTTGTAGATGTCCCCCTACTCACCTAATATCAATACGTGCAAGACGAAGCTCGCGAATGCCTTGCTTCCTTGTCGCGTCGAACGTCTCCGCGACCGATCCAATACATTAAACCAAGCGCATAAATAAGAATCGAAACGTAAACGTTACTAAATTTCTAACACACATAGACTAGAAAGTAAGATCGACGTATTATAACGCGTACAATCAATATCGAACTAACCCCCGGCAATAACGAAAATCAAAACTCAAGTTTTTAAAATGTAAAACCTTACACTTTCGTAGGATATGTGTCCCAGATTTTCATACAAGTAAACTGCGATAAAATTAAGTATACAATAGTCTAATTTAGGATGTCTAGGAGCTATTGCAAAAACTCCAGACCCCAACTCAAATATTCAATTGCAAATTGCGGCTAATTAGATTAAATTTGCGGCCATTGTGGGTCCAGATGGGTACGGGTTTGGGGTGTGGTCTTTAGTTGTGCTCACCATCTCAGAAAACTCTTAAAAAAATTTCAGAGTTCATTAGTTATACCAGATATCAATAGAAAACCACAAAAACTAAAAGCTTAGTTCAAAACTTAGTTTACTAGCATTAAAACACTTCTATATTTCCCAAACTAGAAGAAATTATAGCTCAAACCACAAAAACTAAGTAAGATAAGAGCATCATAAGAGTAAAAATAGGATTTTTACCTCGAAGAGAATATTGAAAGGGATCCAAGCTTTAGTGGTATCAAAATGAAGAACTTTGAAGTGGCAAGGACCTAACTTGGTGTCATGATCATTCTATAAGAAGAAATCCTCAAGAACCATGATGATTTTGGATGGAAGAGGCTAGGTTAGAGAGAGGGTGAAGGAGAGCTTAGAAATTCCTAAGTGTTTGTGAAGAAGGAAGTCAACAAAGAAAGGATAACCATGACATATAACAATATAAATGATATTGTTAGATATTTGTATGTTAAGATATGATGAGAGTGAGGTACAACTTATGTTAACATATTCCCTTCTTACCGTATTTCAAAATAAAAAAACTTAACCAATTTAAATGAAAACAACATAATTTTTCCATGACACATAAAAGTAATAGATTTTGAAAAAAGATAAATGTTGTCTCACATTTAAAAATTCATTTTATTATTAAATAAATGCAAAACAATACTTTAAATTTTTTATGAAATGTTACAGCATCTATTAATGAATCAACAGCTGCGCACATGGCTAAAGTCCATCTCCCAACAGGTGCGCATATGAGCACGAGATAGAGCGATATATGCAATGCACGTGTGCACTATCTTGAAGTTCACAACTGCCCAATCGAAGCAGATCTTCTAAATGAAGAAATAAAATCTTCTTCATTAAAACAAATCAAACCAAATTGATATGAGATTATAAGATCCGACGGTGCGCATGCACTGGAGATTGATCCAACGGTACACACTTGCCCCGTAATTAATATAAATCAATTTAATCCAAATTAAATAAAAAACCAGATTGAATTAAATTAAAATAAAATCAGAACAAAGCAGATTTGTAAGGAACAAATCCAACAACCTTTGATTTTTTCCATCTCCTATAAATAGGAGCCCCATATGAAGAAATCCAAGAAGAAAGAGCCCCCCATAAGCTCGAGAAAAATCTCCCCCTTCTTCCTCCTTAAACAAGGTTAAAAAAAGAGAAAACTTCTCCCATTTCAAATAAAAACCATGTCTTTCATCCAAAAATAAAAAGCTCTTGCTTTATACAGAAACCTTCACTTCTTTAAACGAATCCATTGGTTCACCATAAAAAAAGATAAAAAAATCTTAGGGTTCATTTCTCTTTTTACAAAAGTTTCGACTTTTATGAGAGATTAATCCTAAAATTTAAGGAAAAACCCTATCAAAGAAGCCAAGACATCGTAAAGATTGAAGCTTTGCTTCTGAAAATAAGACCATTGCTTCTTCTTGAAAGGTTATGCTTTTTGATCAAGATATCCACACTCAAAATCAAGTTCGCACTTGATAAAACTTGTGCGTCATATGAAAAGCATGTGCGCGCATGGAAAATGATGACTCTGAAAAGAATTGCGCATCACGTGAAAGACACGTGTGCGCACTTGACAAACATTGCCTATAGAGGAATGCGCATCATGTGATAACCCCGTGAGCGCAGATGATAAATGATGCCCTAATGAACACATATGCGATACACGAAAGGCACATGCGCGCAAGTCAAAGAAGTTGATTTATCCAGATGTGTGCAAACTTGACCCGACAACAAGTGCGCAAACACGTGACGAACACGCGTGCACCCTTTTCAAAAGAATAAAACATGCATGCGCATCTCACATGCATTTGTGCACTTGAAACAGCAAGCCATTGCTTGATCACTTAGTCAAAATAGACTAAATAAAAAAGCTTTTGCTTCTCATAAATGAGCCATTGATCAAAACATCAAAGAATCTAAGTTGATATTAGTCTCAAAGACGACTAGTGATCCTCAGGCATATTTTAAGTCAACCTTAATCTAAAACAAAATTAACGGTCCTCAAAAATATTCTAAGTTGATCTGAATTTAAAATAAGGTTAACGATCCTTAAAATCTCGAACTGATGGCAAAAAAATACCTAAGTTCATCCCAAATCTGAGAATTATGGATTTGGACTAATCTGCGCCCTACGGGCGACAAAATTAGTCTCCGAATACAATCTAAGGGCTATCCCAAAATAAACAATATACAACACGACGCGAAGTGATACACATGGAGAAGGAGGAAGTTGTTATCATGTAGTGATAACGTAATTAACCGCAGGAGATTGCGCCTGCAGGAAAAAGTGTCCCCACAATAAAAAACCCTTCAAATGAGGGTGAATCTGATAAATCTACTACGTCGGTCGCATCTATCCAAATTTTCGATAGACGGTACTATAAACCAACTTGGTATTTTCAGAGAGGTGGATGGATATGTTCCATATAGTATCTGCCCCTAAATTCAGGAAAGATATTCGTTTTCCCAGATTTCGGTGGTAAACATGGACTTCATGCTGGCATCAACGTTGCTAACACTGAAGCACGTATGCCAGGAGTAATTCATCATTTGCCGCTGGGCAACTTGAGGTTTTGGGTTTCGTTCGGCATCAGCATCGCTAACACCGTAGCGTGGTGTCAGAAGTGACTCATCATTGACGTTGTCCGTTGGACAATGGTGGCTTAAAAGAAAGGTTTAGGTCTCTGTCATCTAAAATTTTTTCAATTTTCATGAACCGTAAAGGTCTCACAAAGTTGTTTTCTCCCTATAAGTCTAGAGAATCTCATGTGTGTGTTTTCTCCTTAAGAATCGTGAAGGCTCCTAAGTGGGGTTTCTCTTGTAAGTCGTAAGGATCTTACAAGAGTGCTTTCTCCTTGCAAGTCGAGAGAATCTCGCAAGTGTCGTTCACCATGTTGAGGGTATTGCTTGTCTTTGGTGGGACTTTATTGAAACATACTTTTTATGTGCCCGTGGATTGTATACAAGAGCCGGGGTCGAACTAATTGTAGGGCAGTTTCTTTCTTTTTACGAGTTCGCGCCCTTTCGGGTTTTTATAAGCTCATGGGTAGTCCCGCCGTTTTTACTCACGGAACTCTTTCAGGTTTTCATCCGTGCCCTTTTTGCTTATGGACGTACCAGTTGGCTTTTTACGCACCGTTCTCCTCATGGGTCATGAGGATACTGTTCCCCTCCGAAGGACGTCGCGATAGAGACGTCTTTCCTGAGATTCAGGGCAGATGCTATTTGGTTTTATCCGTCCACCTTTCCGAAAATACCAAGTTGATTTATGGCACCGTGTATCGAAGGTTTAAACGGATGCGGCCGATGTAGCAGACTTCGTCAGATTCCTCCTCGTTTGAGGGGTTTTTGATTGTGGGGACGCTCTTCCCTGCAGGTGCAAGCCCCTGCAGTTAATTACGCTACCGCATCGCGGTAACAACTTTCTCCTTCTCCAGCTGGTCACTTCGTGTCTTGGGTGTTTGTTTTATTTGTGGTTGCCCGTGGATTGTATACGGAGACTAATTAATGTTGTCGTCCGTAGAACATGGATTAGTCCAAATCCGTATTTTCTTAGATTTGGGTTTGGGGTTTTGGTTTACGTTAACCATATTTAAGGCTAAGATCAACTTAAGCGTTTGTTAAGGATACGTTAGTCTAATTTGAGAATAAGATCAGCTTAACAGGATCATTTAGATCCGACAAAAGAGCATTTGGGGGCTCTATTGTTCTAGTTTAGGGACATAGTGGTCCATTGCCAGTTTAGGGACATGGTGGTCCATTGAATGTATGGCCGTCGGGACCCGTCACCTCTCTGAAGACGTTGAAGGATTACAACGACAAATATCAGAGGAGTTTGGAGATGTATCCTTGAACCAATATTGGTTGGGAGATCTATAGTCCAATTTGGGACTAAAGTCAGTTTGAAGGTTTGTGAGCATATGGGCTCGGTTGATATGAGTTGAACATTTTGTTGTTCTGGCTGTTTGAGCCTTTATTTAGGGCTCAGCCCTTTTATAATGCATGGCATTGGGCTCTTTATTTAAATGCATGGCATTTATATTAGGCCTGTTAGGCTTTACTTGGGCTCTGCCCTTCTTTAGTAATGCACAACATTTAATAGTCTAACACCGCGCCACGTGGTCTGTCAGGCGCTTTGCGCCAATTAAAGAGCACAGGGCGCCAACGCATGTGGAGGTGACACGTGTCACGCTCTGGTGAGCGCAAGTTCATTAGCGCAGTGCGCTGTGCCAGTGCGCTGCGCTAGTGCGCTGCTGACACGTAGCGCGCTCTGGTGCAGTGCGCCAATCCAAGAGCGCAGCGCTCTGTTTTTAGGAGCGAAAGGCGCAGATTGACACGTGGCGCTCTCTGGTGACTTACGCCAGTCCAAGAAGCGCAACAGCGCAAATTAAGAGTGCAGGGCATTGTTCAATAGCGCAGAGCGCATCTTGATCTAATTAAGATCAAAGAAACAAGTTTTTCTTGTTCTGAAGAGGTTCTACCTCAAGTTTTCAAGAACCAATGGTTCATCAAAAGGTAGTGCCTTTATATAGATCAAAAGATCTAAAAACGAAGTAAATTACTTCTTTTATCTTTTATAATTAGATCTTTTTTATCTTTTTCCTTTTAATTGAAGATCTTGATCTTATTCTTAGATCTTTGATCTTTTTAGAAGAAATTCTTCTTTTTTCAAAGGTTTACCTTTTTTCTTTTTGAGTTTTTCTCAAAGTTTTTAGAGGAGTTCTCTGTATGAGACTTAGAGTCTAGGGGCCTTTATATAGGGCCAATTGGTTTGTTACGTTAGTTACAGAGATCTTTCTTTGATTGATCTGGGGATATTTCCCCACCGTTGGATCTTTGATCCTAGGGCCACTGTTTTACAGAAGACAATCTTCTTGTTTTGGAAAGATCTTTCTAGAATTTTAATTCTGATTAATTAAATAATTTATTATTTAAATGCTGGCACAGTTGGCGCAAGCGCACCT
Source organism: Agapanthus africanus (assembly GCA_030015575.1). NCBI lineage: Eukaryota > Viridiplantae > Streptophyta > Magnoliopsida > Asparagales > Amaryllidaceae > Agapanthus > Agapanthus africanus. Next base: position 51,570,794 of record JASDDO010000019.1, read on the forward strand.
GTGCTTGACACGTGTCGCGCAGCGCAGAGCGCAGCGCAACTGCGCTGACACGTGTCGCGCAGCGCAGAGCGCAGGTTATCTGAAGCGTTGCTTCCTTTATTATTATTTGAATTTTTAAAATAGAGCTTTACTCTGATTGGGGGAAACAGAAGCGTTGCTTCATTTCCCGCCTTAGAATTTGAAGAGGGTTTTGCTCTGATTGGGGGAAACAGATACATTAGTGGGTTTTCTTCTCGTTGGTTTCTTGGATGGCCAATAGAGGGGGTCTCGGAAGCGATTTTGTCATAGGTAGCCCATGGATTATTTACGGTAGTCAAATTTGGAGACCAGCCGTAGGGCAAGGGATGTTTTCAGGGAGCGTTGTTTACCCTTGGGATTTTAGGGTGTAACTTTGTTGCGGGTAGCCTGTGGATTTTATACAGCAGTCATATTGGAGACCAGCCATATGGCAGCAGATATTTAAGGCGCATCGCTTACCCAGGGGACTTTGAAGGTGCAACTTTTGTTACGAATTGCCCATGGATGGTATACGGTAGTCAATTTAGAGACATGCCGCAAGTCCCTGTCACCTAAGGCTTTTCAATTTTATGAGCCGTAAGGCTCTTATAAAAGTATTTTTTCCCTACGAGTCGAGAGGATCGTAGGTGTATTTTCTCTTTATGAGTCGTGAGGACCCCTAAGTGTCTTTTCCCTTCATGTGTCGTAAGGACACACGGGTGGGTCTTTTCCACATCGGTAGCTTTATCTGCCAATGCAGGTCATTTCGAGCGTGGTTTTACCGCAAGTAGCCCATGGATAGTATACGGTAATCAATTTTGGAGACTAGTCATATGACATCGATGGCATAGGAAACAGGTTTAGATCTCTGTCACCTAAAGCTTTTCAATTTTTTCAGCCATGAGAGTCTCATAAAAGTATTTTCCCACTACGATTCAAGAGGATCTCGCAGGTGTATTTTATCCTTAGAAGTCGTAGGGATTTTTATGTGTCTTTTTCCCTTGTGAGTCGTAAGGATCTTACAAGAGTGTTTTCTCCTCATGTGTCGTGTGGACACATCAATGGGTCTTCTCCTCGCTAGTAGATTAGTTTGCCAACGTATGATGTTTTGATGCAACTTTGTTGCGATTCGCCCATGGATCGTATACGGTAGTCAATTTGGAGACTGGCCGAAGAACATCGATGGCTTAGGAGATAGGTTTAGCTCCCTATCACCTAAGGCTTTTCAACTTTAAGAGGCATGAGGGTCTTAAAAAAGTATTTTCTCCCTACGAGTCGAGAGGATCTCATACGTGTATTTTCTCCTTAGGATTGGTGGGAACCCCTAAGTGTTTTTTCCCCTTACAAGTCGAGGGGATCTCGCAAGTGCCGTTCACCACGTCGGGAGGATTTCCCGTATCTGACGGGACTTGGGGCGCACCTTTGTTGTCAATAGCTTATGGATTGTATACTGTAGTCAATTTAGAGACAGACCGCAGGGCATCGATGGCTTAGAAAATAAGTTTAGGTCCCTGCCAGCTAAGGCATTTCAATTTTATGAGCTGTAAAGGTCTCATAAAATTATTTTCTCCCTACTAGTCAAGAGGGCCCCTTAGGTGTATTTTCTCCTTAGGAGTCATAGGGACCCCTAAGTGTTTTTTCCCTTGTGGGTCATAAGGATCTCACAAGAGTGTTTTCTCTTTGCAAATCGAGAGGACTCACAAGTTCCATACACTACATTAGGAGGATTGCTCTCCTCTGGTGGGACTTTGGGGTACAACTTTAGTGCGAATAGCCCATGGATTGTATATGATAGTCAATTTGGAAACAGGTTGCAGGGCATCGATGGCTTAGGAACAGGTTTAGGTCCCTGTTACCTAAGCCTTTTCAATTTTATAAGCTGTAAGGGTCTCATAAAAGTATTTTCTTTCTACGAGTCAAGAGAACCTCATAGGTGTATTTTCTCCTTAGGAGTCGTAGAGACCCCTAAGTGTTTTTTTTCTTATGAGTCATAAGGATCTCACAAGAGTATTATCTCCTTGCAAGTCGAGGGGATCTTGCAAGCGCCGTTCACCACGTCAGGAGGATTGCCCATCTCTGGTGGGACATGGGGTGCAATGTTGTTGCAGGTAGCCCATGGATTGTATACGGTAGTCAATTTTGAGACTGGCCGCGGGGCATGGATGGCTTAGGAAATAGGTTTAGGTCCCTGTTATCTAAGGATTTTTAATTTTATAAGCCGTAAGGGTCTTATAAAAGTATTTTCTTCTTACGAGTTTGTCACGACCCAAATTAGGAACGTGACCGGCACTTAAATCACGCAACGTCTAAAGGCGTAACGTAGTTCAAATAAGCCGAAAACCCAGAAATCTAAACCAAGAAAAGATAGAGTGGTGAAAACAGTTAAAACATTTGTTAAAAATATTTAGAAACTTAAGTTAAAATCTCAAAATTTAAATTCATGTTTTTCTTAAAAATTTCGGCAGCTTCTTCTTTGTAAAAACTAGCCCCAAACGGGTACAAATATAGAATATATAAAAGACATCCCCAAACGGGAGCAACTAACACCTAAAAGTGGAACACAACCACAACAAGTATATATATAGGACGTCGTAGCGAAGAAACAAGCAAATAAGAAGTAAAACAACAACGCAATATGAAATGAAAGCCGGCTCACACGAGCGCGACATTCAGAGTCACAAGTAAAATACAAATATCAAATCTCTTAGTCTCGTCTCTAAGTTAAATACATATAAGTAGTAGATGGAGAGTACTAGATACAAAATAAGATATACAATGGAATTATATGGATACTCGCAAAAACCCACCTACTCCAAAAGGGTCTCACACCCAACAGTAGCAGTATCCACCAAAAAGAAGCAATAAAGAGCCTGCCGCGACTACGCTGAGGGTCAAACCTGCAAAACACTGTGGCACAACGGGGGTGAGTTTCCAACTCGTGAGAAGTAAATAACATCATACAGGTAATCACATGTATGCACGATAAACGATCAATCCCACATATGCTGTCATGACAGTACATGGCAATAATATGAGATGCAGCATAAATCAAATCCAGGTATTACATTAAGGTACAACAACTATATGAACAGAATATGTCATAAAAGTCCTGAGCGTGGGACAATAACAGAGACATCCTCAATAAATTATCATCATAGAAATCCGGTGTCCATCAACGACACTCCAAAATCCCAATATCTCAGGCGCCGTCACTCTGATCGGCTCTCATATCCATCTCATCTCATAATTTCAAACGGTATCCTCCGGATAACCCCCAGGTTTCCATAAAATCACCGGTGGGTAGTGCTCCCTCCGCCAGGCTCATCGCCTAACTCTACGAGCATTTTGCCCCAGGGTATCTCACCGGGTCCACCATATACCCACAAACGGTTCCTCCCTATCTCGAGTCGGGTATGCTCATAGCTCAGAACCGAGAAAACTTATGGTGGACACGAAATATCATATCAAGGAAAAACCGCACTTTTTAAATATTCCAAGTTTTCAAAATTTACCTTACGGTTTCCCAAATCCACGAAACAGAAATCTTATGAAAACATCATATGAGATATAACACTATAACAATGTATGCACAATGCAAATCATGATGCGTACTAGTATAAAATCCACGTCTAACTATCAATAATGAATGCGATATAACATATATTGATCCATGACAATTTCTATAGTGTGCGTGGCATAGCAATTACCAACGGTGTGTGTGGCATATAAATCAGTGCTTGTGCAACATGAACCGTCGGTAATGGTGCAATGTCCTATTAATGTTATGTGAAAGTACAACAGGAAATAAAGTTTGCAAAATGGTATTCATGCACAAACACAACACATATATAAGCATTTCACACAATAATATATCATTTGAATGTAACCTTCGGCGCTTAACGCCATACAGGCGATTCCCCCGTAGATGTTAAATCTACTCATCGGACGATCTTAAGCTAGGTGTATTCGATCACCTCCTTCCCCTCCCTGGCTACGTCCGAAGTCCCCGCCTGTGATCCTAATATCACACAAAACCAATACTCATGAAATTAGTAAACTTTCAAATCAAATACGGACACAACGCCAAATTAATGAATCGACTCCCGCAAGCTACCAAGTGTTAGCTTAGCAGGTTAACGCGTGCAACGACACCCTAACCCCACCTATGGCTGCAAGCTACACGAAACACTTAACGGAAGTCGGATAAAACCGTATTGCACGATATCGAAATGCAAGGATTAGCTAAACGGTCCCAGATTTTTCCTACAGATAATATAGGAAAAACAAAGTGTACCAAAAGTTCCAAGAGATCCACAGAGAGCTACCCACAAAAACCCAACTTCCCAGGATTTTGAAAAACCGGCGGCGCCAGCCATATAGGGAGTGTCGCTGGTCCATTGGTTAGGGGTAGGGTCCGAGTTTCTAAGGTATCTTCAGGGCTCTAACATTAAACTACTGTGTTAGATTTTACTGTGGGTCAACGTAGTGATAGCAGATTCACAGATACTCAAAAATTAACAAAAAATACGATATATAACACAAAACTATAACTTTAAGGTATCTAACTGAAACTATATAACCAAACAACTTCCCTAGAGCCTAACAAAGAGTTTAACATCAATACCTCACCAAGACTTGGGAAAAACCCTAACTTTCCAAGCTCCAAGTCACCACAAGAGAGTTAGACATGATATTTGAAAGGTTTAGTGAGGTTTGATGAAGGTTTAGGCTTAAGATTAGTAGGGGAAAAAGGATCAAGTGAAGAAAAAGGATGAGGAAGAAGAGGATGAGAGAGTTGAGAGTTGTGAGGATAAAATGAGAGAGTGAGCCATGCCCTCTCTCTCTCCATTAAATACTTCCCATGCCTTGTCCCCCCATGCTCCATGCCTCATCATTAAATCTTCCCCCTTATCATTTAAAAAAAATAAAACTCTTATATTTAAAATAAACATACATATATATGCTAAGGTGCCATGCTAACAAAACATGGTTAACATATAATAACCCTAGGTTAACATGCACAAGTGTGTGCAAGCACAAAAATAATATAATAAAATATTAATTAATTATAATAAAATATGTGAAAACAATTATTGGTTAAATTTTTATTAAAACCCCGCATAATATCGCTTAGTTAACTCTAATCGCGTTCTAATGTGTTACAATCTTCCCCCTTAAAGAAATTCGGTCTCCGAATTTAAAAATCTTACTATGCGTACTTTCGAAGAGATGAGGAAATTTCTTCCGCATCTCGCTCTCGGCTTCCCATGTGACATCTTCGCTGTTCGGGCCACGCCAAAGAATCTTCACTGACTGCAAGACCTTTTACCGAAGTTTCTGTTAGTTATATGTATGCCCTAGAGGCCATTACTATACATAGGATGTATATTGTAGTGGATGCTTGGACATATATAGGGAGGACTTTCTTGCTCAACATGATAGTATGCTATCTGGTTACTCTTTACCTTAACGTGTATACTGATTGTCTCTCTGTTACATGTTGGTAAAGCCCCTAGGATGTGTACTTGACTACCTGGACTATGATGCGGATCATACTAGTGGGGACATGGTAGTCCATAAGTACATCCTTTAAGGTCCCTAGTCGTGGGTGTATCGAGACGGGGCATCGATATACCAGAGTAGACTAGCGTATACCTTCTCGACCCATACAGATGGGCGATGGATGATCCCATATCCATTGGTGTTTGACATCAGAGATGATATACGGGTGCTCAGTGGAGACTGGGTACACTGGACGGACTCGCCGAGAACTCCCAGATGGTATTATACCTTACGTCAGATGGCAGTTCTCTGGTGACACTGGTACAGAGTAGTCTGTTGACCCGAGATCGTCATAGAGTCTTGTGTGGTTCCCACTGTGCTTTGATTTCCACCTTACCACGTCCAAGAGGGCGTGCAAAACGGTGGCTTTTGGGTACAGTCCCGAATCACATGGAGGCAATGAGCGATAGGAGGGGATTCGTCTCTCCCGGTATAGGGAGTTGATGTTGCGCTGTGTCCGATTGGCTATAACCGGAAATCCCTGGCCAGGGTTGCTGAGATTTACTGGTAAGTGTTACCAGTAGTTTCTCGAATTGTTATAGACCTCATATCGACACGACTTATCGAGCTATTGGGGTCTGACGTTTACCACCCCTAGGCGAGATATGCGACATATCAGACGACGAGACCGGACTGTACGGTAAGTGTTACAGGTTGGATTCACAGGAGTGTGAGCGGGCTTACTCGTCGATCTTCTGATCGCTCAATACCCGGGTGGCCGTTACGTTTAGCAGACCGCTTGCGGCTTGTGGGTGTTTGATATGATCATCATCTGCTACTGGCGTATTGACGAGTCTTTAGAGTCCTACACAGAGGTTTCCTGGCTCAAGCGAAACGAAATAGGAGCGCATATGAGATATGTGCGGGACCGAGAATAATGCGTGTATTAGATACCGTATTTCATTCTCGTGATGAATGTGTCGAATGGTTGTATGCGATATAACCTAGTTATCGAATCAAGGATTGATTCGATAAAACGATACATTGTATACTAGTCGGTTGTGTGCGACATGACCGGATCATTGAATCAAGTGTTGATTTAATGATTTAATGCATAATTATATATTTGATATATTACTTTGCATTAACTAGTATTGGTTCACTTAAATTGGATTTTCTCACTTGATGTGCACATTGTATATGTGATATACTTTTATACACTAGTTTGTATCATGTTTGATGATACATGCTAACTTGAGTATGTGTAAAGATTAAACCATGGTTATGTAATGGTTAGGGTTTTCCTTTTATTTATTTATTCATTTATTTATTTATTTATTTATGGAAAAGATAATGAAAGAAAATGGTGGCTTATTTTGTTTGATATTGAAGCTTCATGAAGGTTTGACTAAGTGACCATTTTGTCTCATGCTTAACCCTAACCATTCCACTTAACCCTAGTTCATTCTCTACACTTGACCATGGTTGGTTTATGATAAGTATTCCTTTTATTTTCTTTTTGAAAAATACTCATCATAATATACTTCATCTTCTTCTTCAAGAAAAAGCATGCCTCCATCAATGGCAACTTGAGAAAATGAGTGAGAAATCCAATTCTAAAGTGAACCCACTTTCTATTTCTTCATCCTCTACCACTTGCCAAGTAGTATAGGGTGTTTTCTTCACAAGTTTCATGACTTGGTGAAGTGGGAGCTTGATCTTATGATGCCTCGACGTAGATCATCTTCGGCATCATAGTCGATGACCTAGCCCGCCCATTTCTCCAATGAAGCCGACGCTAGAGCTCGGGATTTGATTTGGACAGCAAGGAGACTTCATCATGGAGTTATGGAGGTGGAGAACCGGATCTACAAAGGTTGTATATCCGATCACTTAGTTAAGTTGTTAACTAGTTGCATCTTTCGCCTAAAATTCTAGTTAACGATCCGTATTAGGGTTTCTCGGCACTTGTAAAATTTGAAATTGGCATGGTTGATACCTTGTAAGACCTCATTAGTGTGCCTAGGAACCCTACAGTGGTATCAGAGCCTAGCTAGAGCCTTAGGCGATGCGTAGACGGAGTTAGAAATCCGATCGAACCGAAACCCTAACCCTAATATTGCTCTCTGTACATTTTTGAAATTCTTGGATTTTTGTGAATTAAAAATATGCAGAAAAATCAGCAGGGAATTTGAAGAATTACTGTGGAGCCCGTACTCATGATTCCTCCAAAGAGCGGCGGAACCGCGGCAGAAGCATGGCTTCTGCAGCGGTTCCGCGGCCAAATAGTCTCTTCAGTGAACTATTTTTGCACAGTAACTTCTTTATTTTAATGCTGGTTTTTCTTGGAATTTTTAATATTTATTCAAGAGTTGAATTTTCTGGGTTGTATTGGGGACTCGGTGTTTCGATCGGATTGTCTAATTTTGTCTATTTGTTTTCCGGATAATTATTGAATATGTTAAAAAGTTCGACCGGATATAAATACCCAATTTTTCCCCTGCCGGAAAATTTCCAAGTGTTGGATTTTTCCGAGGTTTAATAACGTTCTAAGTAGTGCAAGTAGCGCGATGGTCCCTCTAGAAGACAACAAACCTTAACTCGATTATGTGACCGTCTTGAACTGCCCTTTGAACCTTCGGGTTTGGGGCAGTACGGCGTGCCACATGTGAGGCGTTGGCTTGACCCTTCTACGGCTGGACCGTTGGTACTGAGGCATGAACTGGATGTTTTTAAACTTGTTTCATGTGTTGATTTGCTTTGGGAAAACTTGGGTGTTCGATTGTTCGATCAGAAAGTTTAACATTTTCTATTTATCTGGAATGGGATACAATAATTGGAATTCACAAGTAGTTATGAGATAACTGAATGAATGTTATAAACATAGCACTTTAGTCTCACTTGATCGGTTGCCACGGAATTTTGATGTGATCAAAAGTCCGTCGCAATCACGTAGCGTACGCGGATACTCGCCGGGTAAACTTAATAGACAGCTACACCCCATAGCCCCGACCAAGTGACTGTAGGAGAACCCCGTCGCCGAAAGCATCCGTTCGGGTGCTCGCGGTAGCGGTGTTCCGCCTTGGTGCACTTCGTCGACGGTATCGGGGGTGCGGCCGTCTACTAAAGTTTGCGACGAGCATTCGATCAGGATGTCGGGAATCTTGTTGAATTACCCCACTTGATATTGAAAAGAGTTTTCGATAATGAGACTAAAATGCGGGGTTTATAATTGTTAGGCATGCGATGTCTAAAGAATTCATTTGATTAGGCATGCGATGTCTATGCAGGTTGCGGATTCCAACTGTTGTAGTTTTACACTTTCTTTTCTGTGACCGTAAGTGTAATATGTGACATCACCGGTTTCGTTGCTATATGTCAACGACAATTGGGATGCGCATATTTACTTACGTTGATGACATGTGATGTTATGTGTTGTTGGATATGTTATATTGGATCGTTGTGTTTGAATAGCCGGGGGTTTTTATGTGAGATGAGTGTTTTTCATTTTCATTCATGTAAAAACTTGTATGTAATATTCTTTTATTGAGGCACTTCCAGGTTGCGGAAGATGTCACCCTTTGTATATTATTTACTTTTCCGCATTAGGATAGACCTAAGGAGGGGAGCACAAGTAACCGGGTTCTGGAGTCCAGTGGGAGACCAACTCGAGGAGTCGAGTCCGGGTCTCCTAACTCTAGAATTGGTAGGGTTGCTTGCCGCTCTCGTAGGGGTCTAGGGGTGTGGGTTTGGCTATTCATCGCCACCGTGGAATCCGTGTTTTATACTGGTTCGTATTGAAAACACGGACGTCCTAGTATATCCAATATTTCATATGATTCTTCTGCTGCGATATCTGTGATGTGATCATGTGATGTTCTGTGATGGATACTTTATATAGTATATATGATATATTATATAGATGTTACTTATGTTTTACACCCGTGCTAGCCCTGCCCTGCTCTGCCGTTAGTTACCTAACCTAACGGTGCACGAGGGGACATCGAGGCGAATGCGGATGGCATAAGTGTACGTCGTATTTATCTGTGATGTTTAGGTATTTTAAATGATAGGACTTCATTAATATGATTAATGAAAATAAAAGAAACCTAAGATGTTGTAGAATCGAATTTCAAAATAAAACAGGTAGCTACAGTTCTTGCTTTGCACAGCGGTATATGTGATATATCCCGCACCTTATTCGATGAGGAAAGGACCGAGATCCCTTTACCGAGAGTGACTCCTTTAGCAATAACTGGCAGATGCTACACACTCGGTTTGTCTTCTGATTGCTTTTTAGAGTTTATGATTTGCACAGCGATATATATGATATATCCCGCACCTCATTCGACGAGGAAAGGACCGACGATCCCTTCACCGGGAGTGACTCCTTTAGCAAAACTAGAAAAGCTTCAAAAACACTCCATTTTAAAATCATTTGATTCTACAACGATATCAAGTTCATTACGCAATAGGTTTTCAGAAAAACCTGTCGTAGCCCTCCATCATTTCAGATAAGTGGTAGTTAGTATTCGTGCTACGTTTGTTGGCCTGCGTCAAGGCGTAGTGTACGGTAGCTAACTAGTATTTATCTGCTTATGCATATGATGCAGATTGGATTAGGGTAGTCGTGCGACTTTGTTGGCCTGCGTCAAGGGTCGTGCGGGTGGGTTTAATTCAATCAGGAAATGACGGGTTGAACTTGACTAGCGCACTATGGTTTGTTGGCCTGCGTCAAGGTCATAAGACGCTGGGGGCAAAATTATCGGGAATTTCAAGTGTTGAAATTTGCAATTAGATTGCATACCTTCTATGAGATAGTTGGATCCCGATACCCACTGCGAGAAATTGTTACTCCTGGGAGAGTTTTACACACTACAATTAGCCGATCAAGTAGGTGTCTAGAAAGGTGTCATCGAGGTTATGCCTCTGGGAAAACGAGGTTTACATTAATTAGGTTCGTGCGAAAGCACGGGGAACTCCCTCAAAGTACCGACACTGGCCTGGCTGAAAGATTGGCGAACTTGTAGCGTGTAATTAATCCCGGCTAGTCTTTCCTTTTAGAGTTTGAAGGAAGATTTGATAAAAACAGTGGGAGCCATCCTGATTAGATAAAATAATAACCAATCTATTCTTGCAAGAGCATACGCTGAGTGTTTTCTTCTCTCTCTCCAGGTAGCGACCATATCACGCCTTAATCAAGATAATAATACGGAATATTGACCGAACCCGCTTGTTATACTGAGCTGGGGAACGTTGGTCACGCTCTAACTTATAATTATTATAAGACAGAGCAGGAAATTGGGAATTACAAGAATTCCCGTGCCGCCCAAACGAAGAGAGTGCATGCTGATGCATCATCTTCGGGTGTGTTCGTTTCAAAGAACTGTTTCTCTGTATCCTCTACATCCTGGGTATGTGATACCAGATCAGGATCCCAGATATGTAATCTGTTACATAGGGCTACAGATAGGTAGAGAACTGAGAACGGGTGATTAGTTTCATGAGACAGAAAACGGGGCAAGTGTTGCAGCCAAGTCTGTTGGTCACTGTCACTCTGTATTACCAATACATTGATTCTGAACAAATGCTATTAGATACCGAACCTGATATACAAAATCATATCAATCTCTTTATTAGTAAAGAAATGATAAAATTTTGTATAGTTAGATAATGTTTTGAACATTTCCTATATCAAAAGTTGATCGGTTCAGGCACGTTATCTAAAAGCATTGATGTTCTAAATCAAACCACAGTTCTTTAGTATACGGAACACACACAAGAGGAAGAGTTCAGAAATGAACGAATCCTTCTTGAGGCATTGTAGACCAGGTCATATCAATGCGATCCGACTGGTTGAAGTTACATTTTAGATGCATATTTAAATCAGTTTGAATTTACATCTTGTGAAACTTGCTAGTCATGTCACAGAGATAAGATGACCATAGCTCCGTTTACTAGAAACAGAGAAAGAGTTAGTGAACTCTTGGGATGATACATGTTGATGTATGTAGGTCCCCTGTCTACACTTGCCAAGACCGGTTCTTTATACTTCTTTACATTCTCTGATGATTTTTCGAGATTCAGACATATGTTCCTGTTGAAACACAAGTCCGAACCTTTTGAGATATTCACATAATATAAGTTAGAAGTAGAGAACCAAAATACGGGTATAAGTATTATGTCCTATTATGAGATCAGGGAGGAGAATACTTGTGTATGGAATTCCTGGATTTTTCTAAAGGAGAATGAGATTCTCTCTCAGCATTACTCCTCCGTATACACCATAGCACGATGGTATATCGGGGCGGAGCAATCTCACCCTATATGATAAGGTGTGCTCTATAATGAGTACTACTGAGTTACCTATTTCATTTTTGGGAGTTATGCACTTGAGAAGCTGCATACCTATTGAATAGGGTTCAAATCAAATCAGTTGCCTACCACTTCATATTTGATATGATAAGGGAAGAGCCCATCTCTTAAGTTAGTTAAGATTTGGGGTTGTCCAGCCTATGTCTGAAAAGCAAAATCCGGACAAACTCGAGGCAAGGTCTGTTATGTAGAACTGGAAATGTTCCATCTATACAAACTGCAGCTGATGATTTGATAGAACCAAAGGATTCAGTAGAGACCAACGAACCTCAGCCTCTCCGCCGATCTAGTAGGGTTCCTCACCCACCTGAGAGATGCTTCGGTTACTCTATGACAGTGGGAGCGAGGATTGCATCATGAGATGATGACCCAACTAGTTTCGAGCTGGCCATCAGGAGTGGGACTCTGTAAGAATGGCAGGATGCTTAGCGATCTGAGATGGAATCCTTATACACCAACAAAGTATGGACTTTGGTTGCTATATCTGAAGGGTTAAATCCCCATCAGGAGCAAGTATATCTTGAGAAGATTACTTGGTGTACATGGAAAAGTTGAGACTTTCAAAGCTAGACTTGTTAAAGGTTTGCATCATTAACCAGGTATGGATCATGATGAAACCTTTTCTAAGGAGCTATGCTTAAGTCCATTCAGATCCTACTTACCACAGCTACATACCATGACTACGATATCTGGTGGTTGGGTGTCATGACTGCTTTTCTAAATGATGTTTTGGAAGAGAGCATCTATAAGTACACAGCCAGAGGGCTTCGTAGACAGTGGGAGCAGCGGAAACGTGTGCAAGATGTTTTATGTGATAAAGCAGGCATCGCGGAGTTGGAACATCTGTTTTGATATGGTGGTCAAAAAGTTTGACTTCATCAAAATGGTAGATGAACCTTGTATATACAAAAATGTAGTAGGGAGTATGGTAATGATCCTCGTAGAGTACGTGGATGACATACTCTTGATGGGGAAGGAGTTTCCTATGCTACGCTCGGTCAATCTCCGCTTATCACAATGATTCTCCATATAGGATCAAAATGATACCTCCTAAATCCTGGATTTTGGATCTATGAGATAGATCTAAATGGATGTTAGGATTCTCACTAGTTGTAGTGAGATGATATCAATTGGTCCTAGGGAGAATCACTGGAAGTGTTCCAGGGAGATAAGGACGACCGAAAGTCAGTCACAGGCATTGTCTTTACCCTCAGTAAAGGGACGGTATGTTGGAAGAGTTCGAAGCTAGATATCGTGGCTTACTAGACGATTAAGGCTGGATACATCGCTACTTAAGATGCTACCAAAGAGGCTGTCTGGGTGTATATTAGTTCATGAGATGAACTTAGTTCCTCCCATTGTGTGACAATGGAGTTGTGGCTTATGCCAAGGAACGTCCGTCCCATCAGTGATCCAGACATATTCTAAGGCAGTATTACCTGATCATGGAGATGGTTGATCTCCAGGGGATCGAGGTTAGGAGAGTAGACTCAGAGGACAACACGGCGGATCCACTCACGACGGCCTATTCCCAGAGAGAGACTTTTATGGGATGGTTGAGTATGAGATACTACAACCACTGCTACAGATGGCCCTAGTGCAAGTGGGAGATTGTTAGTTATATGTATGCCCTAGAGGCCATTACTATATATAGGATGTATATTGTAGTGGATGCTTGGACATATATAGGGAGGACTTTCTTGCTCAACATGATAGTATGCTATCTGGTTACTCTTTACCTTAACGTGTATACTGATTGTCTCTCTGTTACATGTTGGTAAAGCCCCTAGGATGTGTACTTGACTACCTGGACTATGATGCGGATCATACTAGTAGGGACATGGTAGTCCATAAGTACATCCTTCAAGGTCCCTAGTCGTGGGTGTATCGAGACGGGGCATCGATATACCAGAGTAGACTAGCGTATACCTTCTCGACCCATACAGATGGGCGATGGATGATCCCATATCCATTGGTGTTTGACATCAGAGATGATATACGGGTGCTCAGTGGAGACTGGGTACACTGGACGGACTCGCCGAGAACTCCCAGATGGTATTATACCTTACGTCAGATGGCAGTTCTCTGGTGACACTGGTACAGAGTAGTCTGTTGACCTGAGATCGTCATAGAGTTTTGTGTGGTTCCCACTGTGCTTTGATTTCCACCTTACCACGTCCAAGAGGGCGTGCAAAATGGTGGCTTTTGGGTACAGTCCCGAATCACATGGAGGCAATGAGCGATAGGAGGGGATTCGTCTCTCCCGGTATAGGGAGTTGATGTTGCGCTGTGTCCGATTGGCTATAACCGGAAATCCCTGGCCAGGGTTGCTGAGATTTATTGGTAAGTGTTACCAGTAGTTTCTCGAATTGTTATAGACCTCATATCGACACGACTTATCGAGCTATTGGGTCTGACGTTTACCACCCCTAGGCGAGATATGCGACATATCAGACGACGAGACCGGACTGTACGGTAAGTGTTACGGATTGGATTCACAGGAGTGTGAGCGGGCTTGCTCGTCGATCTTCTGATCGCTCAATACCCGGGTGGCCGTTACGTTTAGCAGACCGCTTGCGGCTTGTGGGTGTTTGATATGATCATCATCTGCTACCGGCGTATTGACGAGTCTTTAGAGTCCTACACAGAGGTTTCCTGGCTCAAGCGAAACGAAATAGGAGCGCATATGAGATATGTGCGGGACCGAGAATAATGCGTGTATGTGATACCGTATTTCATTCTCATGATGAATGTGTCGAATGGTTGTATGCGATATAACCTAGTTATCGAATCAAGGATTGATTCGATAAAACGATACATTGTATACTGGTCGGTTGTGTGCGACATGACCGGATCATTGAATCAAGTGTTGATTTAATGATTTAATGCATAATTATATATTTGATATATTACTTTGCATTAACTAGTATTGGTTCACTTAAATTGGATTTTCTCACTTGATGTGCACATTGTATATGTGATATACTTTTGTACACTAGTTTGTATCATGTTTGATGATACATGCTAACTTGAGTATGTGTAAAGATTAAACCATGGTTGTGTAATGGTTAGGGTTTTCCTTTTATTTATTTATTCATTTATTTATTTATTTATTTATGGAAAAGATAATGAAAGAAAATGGTGGCTTATTTTGTTTGATATTGAAGCTTCATGAAGCTTTGACTAAGTGACCATTTTGTCTCATGCTTAACCCTAACCATTCCACTTAACCTTAGTTCATTCTCTACACTTAACCATGGTTGGTTTATGATAAGTATTCCTTTTATTTTCTTTTTGAAAAATACTCATCATAATATACTTCATCTTCTTCTTCTTCTTCTTCAAGAAGAAGCATGCCTCCATCAATGGCAACTTGAGAAAATGAGTGAGAAATCCAATTCTAAAGTGAACCCACTTCCTATTTCTTCATCCTCTACCACTTGCCAAGTGGTATAGGGTGTTTTCTTCACAAGTTTCATGACTTGGTGAAGTGGGAGCTTGATCTTGTGATGCCTCGACGTAGATCATCTTCGGCATCGTAGTCGATGACCTAGCCCGCCCATTTCTCCGATGAAGCCGATGCTAGAGCCCGGGATTTGATTTGGACAGCAAGGAGACTTCATCATGGAGCTATGGAGGTGGAGAACCGGATCTACAAAGGTTGTATATCCGATCACTTAGTTAAGTTGTTAACTAGTTGCATCTTTCGCCTAAAATTCTAGTTAACGATCCGTATTAGGGTTTCTCGGCACTTGTAAAATTTGAAATTGGCATGGTTGATGCCTTGTGAGACTTCATTAGTGTGCCTAGGAACCCTACAGTTTCTTCACCTGCCGATCCAATATAACTATCGGTTGCTCGGTGAAAGAAAGATCGCGCTCCAGCTGGATGGTCTGGTGCTGAATCGTGTGAGAAGGGTCATGTAGATACTTGCGAAGTATCGATACATGAAATACGGGGTGAACATCCAAAAAACCGGGTAGACGTGCCAAACGATAGGCAACAGTACCAATTCGCTCAAAGATCTCAAAAGGACCCACAAATCTGGGACTAAGCTTCCCTTTCTTCCCAAATCTCATTACGCCTTTCATCGGAGAAATCCGTAGAAATACATGATCTCGCACTGCGAACTCAAGTCTGCGACGACGACGGTCGGCATAAGACTTCGGCCTGCACTGGGATGCTCTCATCCTGCCCTGAATCAACCGGATCTTCTCCGTAGTCTCCTGGACTAGCCGTGGTCCCAAAATCCTGCTCTCGCTGAGTTCGGTCCAACAGACCGGCGATCAACACTTTCTACCATACAAAGCCTCAAAAGGTGCCATTTGAATCTTCTCCTGTAAATTGTTATTGCAGGAGAATTCTATCAACGGCAAGTGACGATCCCAACTGCCACCAAAATCAAGCACGCACGCACGAAGCATATCTCCGAGAATATGTATAGCCCGCTCTGACAGACTATCGGTCTGCGGATGGAAAGTGGTGCTGAAACTCAATCGGGTACCTAAATCTTCCTGAAGTTTGTGCCAAAGACGGCTAGTAAACTGGGTGCCTCTGTCGGATACAATGCATGTAGGAATGCCGTGCAAACGCATAATCTCATCAATGTACAGCTAAGCATACCGAGCAGAACCGAAAGTGGTCTTCACTGGAAGAAAATGAGCCGCTTTCGTCAACCGGTTAACAATCATCCAAATAGAGTCATACCCTCGACTGGACCTAGGTAGACCCACAACGAAATCCATGGAGATCTGCTTCCATTTCCACTCCGGAACGGGTAAAGGCTGCAACTCTCCTACTGGTCTCTGATGCTCAGCCTTGACTTGCCGACAAGTCAGGCACCTCGAAACGAAGTCCGATACATCTCTCTTCATCCCTTCCCACCAGTAGATATCTCTCAAGTCACGATATATCTTGGTGGAACCTGGATGGACACTGTATGCTGACTGATGTGCCTGCTCTAGGATCTCGCGTTTCAGCCTCTCGGAATCTGGTACATATAGACGAGTCCCAAAACGTAGCATACCCTGGTCGTCAATCACAAACTCTGAATCTTTACCCTACCAAACATGCTCTAAAATCTCAGACAAACGAGTATCGTCGGGCTGCGCCTCACGGATACGGTCAAGCAGAAGTAGACAGGCGCAGACATGAGCAGGCTGTCCTCCAGTAGAAGTGAACTCGAACTGCACTCTACTGTCGCATAAGATCTGCTAATCTGCAGAAGACTGTCTCTGAACTGCGCTCAAATGGAACAAGCTACCTCCAGGCTTACGACTCAAAGTATCAGCTACAACATTCGCCTTGCCCGGGTGATAAAGGATTTCACAATCATAATCCTTCACAAGCTCCATCTAATGGTGCTGCCTCAAATTCAGATCCCGCTGCTGCTGGAAGATATACTTTAAGCTCTTATGGTTCGTGAAGATCTAACACGACTCTCCATATAAGTAGTGTCTCCAAATCTTAAGCGCAAAGACCACAGCGGTCATCTCGAGGTCATGAGTGGGGTAATTCTGCTCGTGCTTCTTCAACTGCCCAGAAGCATAGGAGATAAATCTATCGTGCTGCATCAATATGCAACCAAGCCCCACTCGAGAAGCATCACAATAAACGACATAGCCGCCTGACCCTGAAAGCAAAGATAATACCGGTGCAGTCGTCAAACGAGTCTTCGACTGCTGAAAACTCTGCTCCCATGCCTCAGTCCAAAGAAAAGGAACTCCCTTCCGGGTCAGTCCGGTCAGCGGTGCGGTGATACTCGAGAAATCCTGCACGAAACGGTGGTAATAACCGGCTAAGCCCAAGAAAATGTGGACCTCTGTCACCGATACAGGTTTGGGCCAAAGCTGTACGGCCTTAATCTTCTTTGGGTCCACCAGTATACCGTCTTCCGTAACCACAAGACCCAAGAAGTCAACACTATCAAGCCAGAATGCACACTTCGAGAATTTAGAAAATAGCTGGTGCTCTCTCAATGTTTGTAAGGTAATTCTCAAGTGCTGCTCATGCTCCTCTCGACTCCTGAAATAGACCAGAATGTCATCAATAAATACAATAATGAACTGGTCGAGGAACGGCCTGAAAATGCGGTTCATCAAATCCATGAACGCTGCCGGGGCATTGGTGAGCCCGAATGACATCACCAAGAACTCATAATGTCCATAGCGCGTACGAAAAGCAGTCTTCGGAATGTCATCATTCCGGACCCGCAACTGATGATAACCCGACCTCAAGTCAATCTTGGAAAAATGTCCCGCGCCCTGGAGCTGATCAAATAAATTGTCAATGCGGGGTAAATGATACCTATTCCGCACCGTAACTCGGTTCAATTGACGATAATCAATACACAATCTCCTACTGCCGTCCTTCTTCTTGACGAACAGAACGGGAGATCCTCAAGGTGAAACACTCGGACGTATACGTTCTCTGTCAAGCAACTCTTGCAACTGATCCTTAAGCTCTTTAAGCTCCGCCGGGGCCATCCGATAAGGCGGTATAGAAATAGGCCCCACGCCGGGGATCAAATCGATGCAAAATTCAATATTGCGCTCTGGCGGCAATCCAGGTAATTCATCAGGAAATATGTCGGGAAACTCTCTCACAATAGGAAACTGGTCCAACGAATCTGTTGTGGCCCCAGTATTATGAATATAGGCCAAGAATCCCCGACATCCTTTCCTCAAGAGCCGACTAGCGCAAACGGCAGAAATCAAACTGTGAGGGGCGGCACTACGGTTCCCCTGCATGACAAGAACTGACTCGCCCGGAAAATAAAACCTGACTGCCTTCTCACGGCAGTCCATGAATGCATAGTAAGTAGCTAACCAGTCTACACCAAGGAGAACGTCAAAGTCCAACATATCAAGAAGGATCAAGCCGACGGACGAATCTCTATCTCCAATACGAACGGCATACGACCGAAACACATATCGCGCAACAAACGACTCTCCAATAGGAGTAATCACGACAATCGGCTCATCTAATAAGGACGAGTTTCGGCCTAACCTCGGTACGAAGTGCGTGGACACATACGAGTGCGTAGATCTCGGATTAAATAAAACACGCGCATCGAAAGAATACACTGAAAGAGTACCTGTCACGACTGCATTCGACGCCGGCGCATCCTGAGGAGTCAACGCAAATACTTGAGCATGTCCTCTACCGGTAACCGGCTGTCCTCCGCCTCTACCTCCCCGTCCTCTCTAAATAAGACCGCTACGACCACAACCTCTCTGAGCATCTGCCTGGCATGGAGCAATAATGAACGTAGGAGGCAAGGCCCTCTGAGGCGGTGCAGGTGGTAAGGTGGCATATGGAACTGCTGCCCCGTCTTGGTGTACCTCAGTACAATCTCTGACGTGGTGGTACAGACTCCTACATCGAAAACATCCCAACGGCTGTTGGCTCTGTGGGTAAAAGCTATATATCTGTCCCCGTCTCACACTTCAGCTACCAGCACGGCCTATAAAGAATCTGCCGTGGCCACTTCCAAATTGCCTTTGAGCTGATACATTAGTACGAAATCGCTTCGGTCCTAGAACGACTGAAATCACTACAATACGCTCCTTTAATAGTAGGGTTGCGTCCATCGCGGCTGCATACGTATTAAAATACTGGGCGCCAATGGAGAGGAACAACTGGGTATCAAGGCCTCGCACGAACCACTTCATGCGTTTCTCTTCAGTATCCACCACTGTCATACTATGAGTCTGGCGCAACAACTCAAAGTTGCGAGCTTGGGCATCCCTGACGCTCTGCGGAAGAAAACAGGCAAGAAAAACCGTCGCGAACTCGACCCAGGTCATAGGAGGAAGACCTGCGGCTCGACCCCTCTCCATAAACTCGCACCACATCTGGGTAAGGCCCTCCAGATGGAAACTAGCGAACTCAACTGATCTCGTATCGGAACATCTCAAAGAACGACAGATCCTGCCCATCCGATCAAGGAACGACTGTGGATCCTTCGCTGCATCATTATTGTTTCCCCCAATCAGAGCAAAGCTCTGTTTTGAAATTCAAAATTCAAAAATTGAAGCAACGCTTCAGATCCAGCGCTAGGCGCGCTGCGCGCCACGTATCAAACACGGATGCGCTAGCGCCAGGTGCGCTGCACCCTAGGCAGTGCACCATGTGTGCGCTAGCGCTAGGCGCGCTGCACGCCACGTGTCAGATACGGGTGCGCTAGCGCAGGCTGCGCTGCACTCTGGGAAGCGCACCACGTGTCAAACTGATTTAACAAATCAACTTGCCCAAATCAATCAGAGAAAGATCTCTTTAACTGATTTAACAAATCAACTTGCCCTATATAAAGGCCCCAAGACTTCAAGTCTGATAGAGAAAAAAAAACCCTATAAATTTTGAGAAATTCAAAGAAAAAAGAGCAAGCTCTAGCAAAAGAAGATTATTTCTTCAAGGTAAAGATCATGAACGATGAACACAGAGATGAAATCATCTCACAAAAAGAAGAATTATCTTCTTAAAAGATCATAGATCTACAAAGACCAAGGTCTTTTATAAAAAGATCAAAAGATTTCATCATAAAAAAACAAAGATGTACTTACTTCATTCACAGATCATTGATCTATAAAGGCAAAACCCTTTCAAAAATAAGAACTGTTGTTCTTGAATCTTGAGACAAGTCTCTTTTAAAAGAACATAAATTTGTTCACAGATCATAAAAATTGATCAAATGCGCTTTGCGCTATTGAAATGTGCCTTGCACTCTTGAACTGCGCTTCTGCGCTCTCTGGACCGGCGCTCTGCGCCAAAATGCGCCACGTGTCAATCACGTATGCAACTTGCGCTTTGCGCTTCTGAAATAGCGCACTGCGCTCATGGGCTGGCACTCTGCACCAAGCGCGCCACGTGTCACTCACGTGTGCGCCACTAAATTGATAGCGCAATGCGCTCATAGACTAGCGCTTAGCGCTCATAAACTGGCGCAATGCGCCCACTATCTGGTGCTTAGCGCCATAGACTAGCGCTTAGCGCTCATAAACTGGCGCAATGCGCCCACTATTTGGTGCTTAGCGCCAAGCGCGACACGTGTCCTTCTCGTGTGTGCTACTTGACAGAAACGCATTGTGCTCTTTAATTGGCGCAAAGCGCCTGGTGCGCCACGTGTTGCGCTGGCAGAACATCAATTGTTCTGGTGAATGCTCTGCATTCAATACAAGACAAAAAAAGTGTCAAGATCTAATGCTCAGCATTATTAAAAGGGCCAAGCCCAAATAAAGGCTCAATAGCCAGAATAAACAAATGTTAAACATTTATTGGACTTAGCCCAACATTGGCCATAAGTCCTCAACTTATATTTAATTGAGCTTGTCTACTCTTAAATATTTAACAGATCTTAGTTCTAAATTGGACTACAGATCTTTCAACCAACTCACGAGGGTACATCTCTTTACTCCTCTGATATCTGTCGTTGTAATCTTTCAACGTCTTCAGAGAGGTGACGGGTCCCGACAACCACATTTCACGGACTGTGGGGTCCTTAAACTCATGGACTACGATGTCCTTAAACTTTATAGACTATGACATCTTTAAACTACGGACTGTGGGGTCCTTAAACTCATGGACTATGATGTCTCTGATCTCGGACTGTGGGGTCCCTTTAAACCCACGGACTACGATGTCCTTAATCTTGACTGTGAGGTCGTTAAACTCACGGACTACGATGTCCTTAACCTAGACCGTAATTTCCTTAAACTAATCGACCGCAATGTCCCTAAACTAAACAATAGAGTTCAAATGCTCTTTTGTTGGATCTAAATGATCCTGTTAAGTTGATCTTAGTCTAAAATTAGACTAATGTATCATTAACAAACGTTTAAGTTGATCTCAGTCTTAAATGAGACTAACGTATCTTTAAACCCAAACCAAAACCCAAATCTAAGAAAATACTGATTTGGACTAATCCACGCCCTACGGGTGACAATATAAATTAGTCTCCGTATACAATCCACGGGCAACCAAAAACAAAACAAACACCCACGACATGAAGTGACCATCTGGAGAAGGAGAAAGTTGTTACCGCGATGCGGTAACGTAATTAACTGCAGCGGCTTGCGCTTGCAGGGAAGAGCGTCCCCACAATCAAAAACCCCTCATCAACAAGGGGAATCTGACAAAGTCAGCTACATCAGCCGCATCCGTTTAAACCTTCGATACATGGTGTCATAAATCAACTTAGCATCTTCGGAGAGGTGGACGGTTAGCACCAATTGGCATCTGCCCCGAAATTCAGGCAAGACGTTCGCCGCGTCTTCGCCCGTCTTTCGGCGGGGAACAGATTCTGGCACGCCCGGTGGGACCTTTTCCTCTTTCCACTCCACACTTCATTTGTCGTGTTCGCGAATGAATCGCGGTTTGCTAATGGTTGCCCTTGGGTTCGAGATACTAAGATTTGGTTTCTTGCTTGGCGCAGAAAACGAAATATCAATGGCGTCTACTTGTGCGAAGTGTTCCAGCTGCAACTGCAACTCGCGTTTCGCCTCATCTGGAGGCATAGCTTACAGACCTCAAGCGGCCTCCCTGTTCACGATGCCGGTGGACCAAGTAACTCAGGCCACCACTAGGCTGTTCTTTGGGACTATAATCCCACCCATGAGCTTCAATGCCCTGATGTTGCCGCAAGAAGCCCCAAAGAAGTCGGTCTTCGATCGACTTACCACTACTGCGACCCCTCTCAACGGGTCGTCCAGCTCCGGCGCCTCATTCTTCGCCAGATTAGGCCAAAGTTCATGTGGACCGATGATGAAGCCTGCAATTCCAGAAAAGGTTATTCCGAAGAGGATAGCCATCCCTGCTCCCGAAGTCGTCAAGGCGGCTTCTCCTGCCAAAGGGTCGGTCTTCACAAGACTGACTGCTCCGGCTCCCGCTCCAGTCGAAGTCCTCAAAGCTACTTCCCCCGCCTAGAGGTCTGTCTTTGACAGGTTAGACACTGTTGCTCGACGGACGTCGGTCTTCAAGAGGCTGGTACCAGCAGCGCCTCACCAGAACAGGGGGCATGACGAAGTCACCCCTTAAGCTGAAACAATCCCAGTGGCTCGACACGCTCGACGTCGCCACTGGCGCCGAGTAAGGAAAGCTGGAGGCAATTCCCCCTCTGGGCTAACTCCACCAGCCCCAACGGTGGAAGTCAATACTGCTGTTCCAACTGGGAACAGTTTTGAATTGCTGAATAAGGTGCGCAGGAACTCTCCTACCGCCATACTGAAAAGATCTCCTCCACCCGTGGAGAATGCACCGAAGGCAAAACCGGAACAGCCCCTCAGCGGCTATCCTCCAAAATCTACAAAGTCTGGAGACAGGTCCAGGAGTCGGTGATTGATCAAGATTACCCTCGCCGACAGAAAAAGGTGAAGGTTCAACAGGAAGAGAACCGTCCTGTCAAGCCCCAAAGGACGACAACTACCTGGGTGCCTGCTGCAACGGCCCCCTCAACTTCAACTGCTCAAAAGAGAAGGAGGCCGGAGAAAGCCCCTGTGACCACGACAGACCACAAAGACGCTGAGCCCAAACGCCCCAAGTCTGGGGGCATAATGGTGCATACTGTTTACATGGCTTCCGGAAAGGAGGAAAGCCGCGCTTCGACGGGTCACCGACAGCTCACCCGATCCGTGGCAAAATCCCAGGAGCAGCAATAGAAGCTTCAGGAAATGCTAACGCAAATGGCCACACTCACTGAGCCAAAAGAAAGCCCCGAGGCGTCATCGGAGCAGCGTTATGGACAAGAAACCGATGCTGACTTCCTCCGCAGAGTCCTCGAAAAGAAGGACAGAGAAGCAGCAGAACAAACGGCTAATATAATGCGAATGGCGCTTCTCTTCCAAGACATGGTCAGGATAATGTTCCAACCAGAACCTCCAGCTGAAGACCTTCCTATCATCATTGAAGACGACAGAGGGGAGACATCGAACCCTCCTCCGGCTCTTTCAGCAGCCAAGGAAGAGACCATCTCCAAGGCCGCTCTGGATGACTACATTGCTCAGCAAATACGAGCTCACCAGGCGAATCAAGCAGCCGGCCAGGTTGTTAAAACTGGGCGACCATATTCAGGCTGGTATGTCCAAATAAAGTACCCGCCGGGATATACGATCCCTAAATTTCATGTATACAAGGGTCGGGCAATCCCCACCAGCATGTTGCCCAGTTCAGGGCTCTATGTGGCAACACCGGAGGTGATGATAAATTGCTACTTTGCCAATTCGTCGGCAGCTTGTCGGAAACGGCATTCGAATGGTACTCTGAACTCCCGAACGACTCTGTCAAGACATTTGCGGAGATGGAGCTTTTATTTACCCAGCGATTCGCGAGTGCTAGTGAACGCACCCCAATAACGGCATTGATCAATGCCAGGGTGAAACCTAGAGAAACATGGGTCTAATATGCAATACGATGGCGAAATTTGTGGTCGAAATGCGAGCAGCGCATCGAAGAAGCGCCTGCGGTTGGCATGTTCGTGGGTACTCTTGACCCTCAAGCAAATATTTCCCAATTCATGATGTTCTTCAAGCCGACCACGTTCCAGGCCTTGATTGACAAGTTGGCCCAAATGGACCAGATGGGTCATAGACCATCTCCTTCAAAGACGGATCCTCGGAATGAAAAGGGGAAAGGAAAAGCAACTTTCGTTGCCACTACTCAACAACAGCCGAGCAACTTAAAGCCGATTGTTCGCCAAAACTACGTGCGTCCACGCCCATCCCTCGAGGAAAGACTGGGTTGTCCTTACTCGTTTCCCCAGGATAAAACGAGGAGGCTGTTCGAGCTGGCAGTGCGCAACAGGCTCATAAAATTGCCGGATCCAAAACGTCCGTTGCAACCAGGTGATGTCAACAATCCTAATTACTGCCCTTACCACCAAGCAGTAAGCCATCCAATCGAAAATTGCTTCGTCTTTAAAGACTGGATTGAAGACCAATACCAACAAGGAAAGTTCGCATTATCCGAAAACTGGAAGGTGAACCTGCCACAACCTCACGCCCCTAAAAAGGTGGACATGCCGGGGGCATCGTGCTCATTCATAGAGAAAACCCCTTGGACCGAAAAGTCCGTAAACTATAAACTCGCCTCAAATATGGCAACGATGGACCGAAACGTCCTTAAACTAACAATGGACCACTGTGTCCTAAAACTGGCGACGGACCAAAACGTCTTTAAACTAACAATGGATCACTATGTCCTAAAACTGGCGACGGACCGAAACGTCCTTAAACTAACAATGGACCACTATGTCCTAAAACTAGCTGTTGACCGAGACGTCGATAAACTACTGTGGACTACAGCATCCCAAGGCTGACACAAAAAAAACGGTAGGTCCATAAGCAAAAAGGGCACGGATGAAAACATGAAAGGGCTCCGTGAGTAAAAACAGTAGGGCTACCGGCGAGTTTTGTGAAAACCGAAAAGAGCGCAATCTCGTTAAAACACTTGCAAGGTCCTCTTGACCTTGTGAGGAGAAACCATCTGCGTGAGATCCTTACGACTCATAAGGGAGCAATACAATTAGGGATCCCCACGATTCCTAAGGAGAAATTACACTTGCGAGATCCTCACGACTCGTAAGGAGAACCCTCTTATGAGACGCTCACGGCTCATAAGATTCAAAATTCTTAAGCTAAAGGGATCTGAACCTGTTCTTAAGCGGCCACCACAACCTCCAACAATGCCCTACAAGAGGCTCAGTGCTGACTCTTGTATACAATCCACGGGTGCGAATAAATATTTCCCTAACAAAGTCCCATCTGTGACTAGGGATATGTCTACACGGTGAACAAATCTTGTAAGTCCTCTCGACTTATAAGGAGAAAACACTCTTGTAAGATCCTTACGACTTATAAGAGAACTCACACTTAGGAATCCTCACGATTCCTAAGGAGAAAACGCACCTACGAGATCCTCATGACTCGTAGGGAGAAAAACCTTTATGAGACCCTTACGGCTCATGAAGTCAAAAGCCTTAGTCGACAGGATCCTAACCCTGTTCGCTAAGCCATTTTTTTTCGACATCGACGGAGGTAAATGATGATTCGCTCCTGGCAATGTCCCAGTTGTAGCAGTGCTGATGCCGAAATCGGTGTCTAATTCCAAGCTTGCAGTAAAGAAGCTAGCGAGCCACACATGCATACGAAATAGCCGAAATGATGGAGCAACTTGCAACAAAATCAGCAAGTAAAAATGTATGCATGCAAAATAGCCGAAATGATTGGGCAACTCGCAATAAAAAGCAGCGAGTAAAAATAAAATAAATAACTGAAATGATTGGGCGCCGCGAAAAATAGCCGAAATGATTGGGCAATCGCGACCTTCGCGATATAAAAACTGTAATGATAGAGCATCGCGGAAAGAAATAAAAAAATAAATATAAATAAAACTTATGCCCTACAGGTGATATCACAGCAATCCCTGTATATAATCCAGGGGTGCAAACAAAGAAGGAATCACACCTTCCCTCCCCAGGCTTCATCAGAAAACGAAGCCAAATATCGACGGTTCAGGGATAGCCTAGAGATCATCAACATCGTTCCTCCCCATTCCAGCAGGATTCAGACGCTGTAATCAACTCTGGAGCTACAGCAAAAGCCCAGCTCCACCTCAGCATTCGTCTCATTACACCAGACGCAATGTCAACAACGGAGTTCCTTTGTAGTCCAGCAGGATGCAGATGCAACGTCAATGGAAGACCTCACGGTCGAAACAAAGCAAAGTGACGGCAAAATCCTAGCTCCATCTCAGCATTCGTCTCGTTACACCGGACGCAATGTCAACAACGGCGTTCCTTCGCAGTCCAGCAGGATGCAGATGCAACGTCAATGAAAGACCTCACGGTCGAAACAAAGCGGAGTAACGGCAAAATCCCAGCTCCACCTCAGAATTCGTCTCGTTACAGCAGACGCAATGTCAACAATGGCGTTCCTTCATAGTCCAGCAGGATGCAGATGCAACGTCAATGAAAGACCTCATGGTCGAAACAAAGCGGAGTGACGGCAAAATCCCAGCTCTACTTCAGCATTCGTCTCGTTACAGCAGACGCAATGTCAACAATGGCGTTCCTTCGCAGTCCAGCAGGATGCAGATGCAACGTCAACGAAAGACCTCACGGTCAAAACAATGGAGCCACAGCAAAATCCGTAGTTCCAAGTCTCGACGGCCACATCTATAGCCTAGAGATCATCAACAACGTTCCTCCCCATTCCAGCAGGATTCAGACGCTATAATCAACTCTGGAGCTACAGCAAAACCCCAGCTCCAT
This sequence comes from Agapanthus africanus, assembly GCA_030015575.1. NCBI lineage: Eukaryota > Viridiplantae > Streptophyta > Magnoliopsida > Asparagales > Amaryllidaceae > Agapanthus > Agapanthus africanus. The sequence goes on from JASDDO010000019.1 coordinate 51,597,930, forward strand.
CTCAGCATTCGTCTCGTTACACCAGACGCAATGTCAACAACGGCATTCCTTAGCAGTCCAGCAGGATGTAGATGCAACGTCAATGAAAGACCTCACGGTCGAAACAAAGCGGAGTGACGGCAAAATCTCGGCTCTACCTCAGCATTCGTCTCGTTACACCAGACGCAATGTCAACAACGGCGTTCCTTAGCAGTCCAGCATGATGTAGATGCAATGTCAATGAAAGACCTCACGGTCGAAACAAAGCAGAGTAACGGCAAAATCCCAGCTCCACCTCAGCATTCGTCTCGTTACAGCAGACGCAATGTCAACAACGGCGTTCCTTCATAGTCCAGCAAGATGCAGATGCAACGTCAATGAAAGACCTCACGGTCGAAACAAAGCGGAGTGACGACAAAATCCCAGCTCCACCTCAGCATTCGTCTTGTTACAGCAGACGCAATGTCAACAACGGCGTTCCTTCGCAGTCCAGCAGGATGCAGATGCAACGTCAACGAAAGACCTCACGGTCAAAACAACGGAGCCACGACAAAATCCCTAGTTCCAAGTCTCGACGGCCACATCTACAGCCTGGAGATCCACAACAGCGTTCCTCCTCATTCCAGCAGGACTCAGACGCAACATCACCAAACGGAGCCACGGCAAAATCCCTAGTTCCAAGCCTCGACGGTTCACCAACAACCTAGAGACAACCACGACATTCGTCTCGATACAGCAGACGCAATGCCAGCAAATGAAGCAAAGGCCAAATTCCTAGCTTCAGGGTCTTGACAGTAACTCATATAAAACCTGAAAGACTATCGGAGATCATCCCACACCAGCGCGGAGTGGTCACCACCTCGATGTTCTTCTCGATACAGCAGACCAGATGTCACTACAGCGTCCTTCCTCCAACAGGATTCGGACACGCCAAAGCAAACGAAGCAAAGCCCAAATTCCTAGCTTCAAGGTCTTGACGGCAACTCATATAAAACCTGAAAGACTATCGGAGATCATCCCACGCTAGCGCGGAGTGGTCACCACCTCGACGTTCGTCTCGATACAGCAAATGAGATGTCACTACAGCGTTCTTCCTCCAGCAGGATTTAGATGCGACAATCAAACAACGGAGCCACGGCAAAATCCCTAAATCCAAACCTCAACGGTTCACCAGTAACCTAGAGACAACCGCGACATTCGTCTCGATACAGCAGACGCAATGCCAGCAAACGAAGCGAAGGCCAAATTCCTAGCTTCAGGGTCTTGACGGCAACTCATATAAAACCTGAATGACTATCGGAGATCATCCCACGCTAGCGCGGAGTGGTTATGACTCATCCAGGCTCTCCAAAATGAGCCTAACCTCAAGTAAAAAGCGGCATGGCAAAATTCCAAACGCTTGCTCTTCCGACGGTCAAACTGCCTAGGAAGATTGCTTGAAGACGACTTGTCCAGCCCCCGAAAGGATCAGAGACACGACAGTCGCAAGGCTACTCGAATAGTAAGATTGCCTATCGAGGAATACATCAGCCAACGCGACGATACGACGGACAAAACCCTGGTACCACAGACCCTAACGGACCTCTGTCGTAAAGAGCAAAGGTTAACTGTGACGTTAGGATATTCTTGCGAGAACTGCTCGATTCGTCTCGACTCGTGAGGTAATTAGTGTCTTTGCGAGAACTTCTCGAATCGTCTCGACTCGTAAAAAAAAAGGCCTTAGGCAATGGGGATAAGGGCCTGTTTCCTAAGCACTGGGGCCCTGCAGGTCAGTCCGAAACGGACTCTTGCATATTATTCACGGACCACACTCTCCAAAGTCGAATCTCGACAAGGAGGGAAACAACCACTTACGAGTTCTCTCGACTTGTAAGAGGGAAAATTCTCTTGTGAGATCCTTACGACTCTCAAAAGAAAACGCGCTTAGGAATCCTCACGATCCCTAAGGAGAAAATACACCTACGGGATCCTCTCGACTCGTAGGGAGAAAATTCTTCATGAGACCCTCATGGCTCATGAAGTTGAAAAGTCTTAGACAGCAGATCTGAACCTGCTTCCTAAGCCATCACTACCCCTCGAAGAAGCCAAAGCGAAATGCTCACTCTGTCATTTACAGGCTACGCTTGCTAAAGTTACATGTCGGCAACAAAGAAAAGATAAGAAAGCGACAAGGAGAACATTTGATTCGCATTTGGTTAAGCGTTCAAAGCATACCCGTTCATACATGTGCAAAAGATTTAGTACATAAAATAAAACAAGCTGAAATGAGGAATTTGCCATTCATACTTCGAAAAGTTCTTACAATCATGAAAGCAGTAAACGAAAACATCATCAAAATGATTACAATGGTAAAACCTCAGATCCAGGATATGGATTGAGGAATTCGAAAGTAAGGCCGTCTAGAATCTTTCTGGTCTTTCTGACCATTCTCGTGTGCATCCTCTCACGCTCACGAGTGTCGAGATCCTCGCCAATGTCCTCCTCCCTTTGATAAGAAGCGATTATCGTCATCTGTTGGAAAGTTTGATGCAGAATATCAATGAGATTATCTCGCCGCTTCTTCGAGATCAGGCCCGAAAGGTACACTGAATGCACCTTGTCTTCGGCATCATTCAGCGCATTAAGCGGCATGGATTCGTGAAACCCAGGAAGTACTCCCCAAATTGCTCCCACTACGATTTTCAAGAGAGCGGAACGGCGAGGAAGCAGTCGACCGACGTGTGCATACAGACGATCCATAATCTCCGCACATTGGGCATCTGTAAACTCTTGGTTCTGGCAACGGCACTGTACGCGAATATCCTCATAAGAGATAAACTCGTTCAGGCTATATAAATGAACAGCCATTGTGCCTGAAAAGAGACATCATTAAAAGATTAGTAATGAGGAAAAACAGGAACAAGGATTTAAACGACTCTTGATATCCCCATGGAGAAAACAAATTCTAATTATGACACCTAACAAATTTGAATTTGCGAGAAATCCTAAAAAAAAGGAATCTCATTTATTGAGCGACCCCTCGATTCTAGGAGTTAAACTCCTCGAGAGCAATGCTCTACAGACAGGAGTGACACCTGTCAAAGTTAATTATGAGAGGAATTTAAAGAGATTCCCCGAGAATGCTAAGAGCCTGGCTCTGTAAAGATGATGAAAAAACCCATCAAAAAAAATTAAAAATTAAAAAATTAAAATCATTTTTTATGAATTAAAAATTCTAAGTTCTCCTTAAATCTATGGGTTCATGGTCTGAAGAGAGCAAAGCTCTATTAATGAAACCCTAAAAGGGTTTTCTTTAATCAAAGATCTATGCAGAGCAAGGCTCTGTTAATGGGTAAAACCCTAATTTATTAAAAGTTTTAAACTTTACCTAAGTGCTGACAGAGTTTTGACTCTTAAAAAGTTCTTAAACAAAAGAGTTGTGCTCTGAATAAAAGTTCTCAAAGAAGAAGATGAAAATCATCTAAGGGGCCAAAGGTTCTATTTATAGGCATTGAAACGCCTCTTCAACTTCTGAGTTGATCTAAGGGCACGGATGCTGCCACCACTGCACTCACATGTGGGCTACATGAGCGCAACAGTGGGGGGGCATTTGTTTCCCCCAATCAGAGCAAAACTCTGTTTTTAAATTCAAAATTCAAAAATTGAAGCAACGCTTCAGATCCAGCGCTAGGCGCGCTGCGCGCCACGTGTCAAACACGGATGCGCTAGCGCCAGGTGCGCCACGCCCTAGACAGTGCACCATGTGTGCGCTAGCGCTAGGCGCGCTGCATGCCATGTGTCAGACACGGGTGCGCTAGCGCAGGCTGCGCTGCGCTCTGGGCAGCGCACCACGTGTCAAATGTAGGTGCGTAAGCGCAAAGTGCGCTGCGCTCTGAGCAGCGCACCATGTGCAAAGCACGGGTGCGCCAGCGCTGGAATTATAAAATTCCCCACCCTTAGATCAAAAGATCTAATAAATAATGATAAATCATTAATCAGAATTAAAATTCTGTTATGGAAAGATTTTCTTTCAATCTTGTTACAAACAAGAAGATTGCCTTCTGTAAAACGGAAGCCCTAGGATCAAAGATCCAATGGTGGGGAAACATCCCCAATTCAATCAGAGAAAGATCTCTTTAACTGATTTAACAAATCAACTTGCCCTATATAAAGGCCCCAAGACTTCAAGTTTGATAGAGAAAAAAACCCTATAAATTTTGAGAAATTCAAAGAAAGAAGAGCAAGCTCTCAGCAAAAGAAGATTATTTTTTCAAGGTAAAGATCATTAACGATGAACACAGAGATAAAATCATCTCACAAAAAGAAGAATTATCTTCTTAAAAGATCATAGATCTCATCATAAAAAAACAAAGATGTACTTACTTCATTCACAGATCATTGATCTATAAAGGCAAAACCCTTTCAAAAATAAGAACTGTTGTTCTTGAATCTTGAGACAAAGTCTCTTTTAAAAGAACATAAATTTGTTCACAGATCATAAAAATTGATCAAATGCGTTTTGCGCTATTGAAATGTGCCTTGCACTCTTGAACTGCGCTTTTGCGCTCTCTGGACCGGCGCTCTGCGCCAAAATGCGCCATGTGTCAATCACGTATGCAACTTGCGCTTTGCGCTTCTGAAATAGCACACTGCGCTCATAGGCTGGCGCTCTGCGCCAAGTGCGCCACGTGTCACTCACGTGTGCTCCACTAAATTGATAGCGCGGTGCGCTTATGGACTAGCGCTTAGCGCTCATAAACTGGCGCAATGCGCCCACCATCTGGCGCTTAGCGCCAAGCGTGACACGTGTCCTTCTCGTGTGCGCTACTTGACAGAAGCGCACTGCGCTCTTTAATTGGTGCAAAGTGCCTGGTGCGCCACATGTTGCGCTGGCAGAACATAAATTGTTCTGGTGAATGCTCTGCATTCAATACAAGACAAAAAAAGTGTCAAGATCTAATGCTCAGCATTATTAAAAGGGCCAAGCCCAAATAAAGGCTCAATAGCCAGAATAAAAAAAATGTTAAACATTTATTGGACTTAGCCCAACATTGGCCATAAGTCCTCAACTTATATTTAATTGACCCCGTCTGCTCATAAATATTTAACAGGTCTTAGTTCTAAATTGGACTACAGATCTTTCAACCAACTCACGAGGGTACATCTCTTTACTCCTCTGATATCTGTCGTTGTAATCCTTCAACGTCTTCAGAGAGGTGACGGGTCCCGACAACCACATTTCACGGACTGTGGGGTCCTTAAACTCATGGACTACGATGTCCTTAAACTTTATAGACTATAACATCTTTAAACTACGGACTGTGGGGTCCTTAAACTCATGGACTATGATGTCCCTAACCTCGGACTGTGGGGTCCCTTTAAACCCACGGACTACGATGTCCTTAACCTGGACTGTGAGGTCGTTAAACTCACGGACTACAATGTCCTTAACCTGGACCGTAATGTCCTTAAACTAATCGACCGCAATGTCCCTAAATTAAACAATAGAGTTCAAATGCTCTTTTGTTGGATCTAAATGATCCTGTTAAGTTGATCTTAGTCTAAAATTAGACTAACGTATCCTTAACAAACGTTTAAGTTTATCTTAGTCTCAAATGAGACTAACGTATCTTTAAACCCAAATCAAAACCCAAATCTAAGAAAATACGGATTTGGACTAATCCACGCCCTACGGGCGACAACATAAATTAGTCTCCGTATACAATCTACGGGCAACCAAAAACAAAACAAACACCCACGACACGAAGTGACCATCTGGAGAAGGAGAAAGTTATTACCGCGATGCGGTAGCGTAATTAACTGCAGGGGCTTGCGCCTGCAGGGAAGAGCATCCCCACAATCAAAAACCCCTCATCAACGAGGGGGAATCTGACGAAGTCTGCTACATCAGCCGCATCCGTTTAAACCTTCGATACATGGTGCCATAAATCAACTTGGCATCTTCAGAGAGGTGGACGGATAGCACCAATTGGCATCTGCCCCGAAATTCAGGCAAGAAATTCGCCGCGTCTTCGCGCGTCTTTCGGCGGGGAACAAGTGCCAGTAAAAACCGGAGGCTTCAGCCTCAAGTTGAGTGGACTCACAACTGTCATTCACCACATTGGGAAGATTTCTCGTCTCTGGTGAGACTTGGTCGAAACATTGTTTTCTTTTACGAGTTTGCACCCTCACTGGTTTTCACAAACTCGTGGGCAATCCTGCAGTTTTTACTCACAAAGCCCTTTCGGATTTTCATCCGTACCCCTTTTGCTTATGGACCAACCCTTTTCTATCCCAGTTTAACGACTTAGGGGTCGATTCGCTCTAATTGAACCAGCTTGTTAAGGAGCTCTTGATAGGTATCAGGTTTAGCGAAGGACAGGAACGGGTAAACCTTCGATCGTAGTTCGAGGGTGCCTATGAACATTCCGACAGCTGGAGCTTCGATGATTAGTTGCTCACACTTCGAAGCAAGGTTTCTCCATAGAATGACACACTGCAGCAACGTTTCATTCGATCACTTCTCTTCATTGATCAGAGCGGAGATAGTGGTGTGCTTGCTCACGCTAACAAACCTCTGTGTGAAGAGCTGTTCAATGTCAGCAAAGGTCTTTACAGAGTCAATTGAGAGCTCTTAGTACCATTCGAAGGCAGTATCCACCAGGCTGCTGACGAACTGTCGGAGGAATCGCTTATCATCGCATCCAATGTTACCGCACATTGTTTTGAATTGTGCGATATGTTTATGGGATTGCCCATTCCTTTGAAGAAATCGAACTTCTGGATAGTATATACCGGAGTGTATTGCTTCTGATCGTACTATGCTGGAGAAAATACACCTGCAAGATCCTCACGACTTGTAGGGAGAAATACCTTTGTGAGACCCTTACGGCTCATGAAGTCAAAAGCCTTAGTCGACAGGACCTTAACCCTGTTTGCTAAGCCACCTTTGTTCAACATCGACAGAGGAAAATGATGATTCGCTCCTGGCAATATTCCAGTTGCAGCGATGCTGATGCCTAAACCGGTATCAAATCCTAAGTCCTTTCATGGCAAATGATGATTCGCTCCTGGCAACATCCCAGTTGCAGCGGTGCTGATGCCGAAATCGGTGTCCGAAATCCGAGCTTGCGGCGAAAAAGCTAGCAGGCCACACATGCCTACAAAATAGCCGAAATGATGGGGCAACTTGCAATAAAAAGCAGCAAGTAAAAATGTATGCATGAAAAATAGCCGAAATGATGGGGCAACTCGCAATAAAAAGCAGCGAGTAAAAATAAAATAAATAGCCGAAATGGTTGGGCACCGCGAAAAAATAGCCGAAATGATTGGGCAATCGCGACCTTCGCGATATAAAAAGCTGAAATGATAGAGCATCGCGGAAAGAATAAAAGAAATGATGGAAAAATGAAACCTTTTTGCCCTACAGGTGATGCTACGTCAATCCCTGTATACAATCCAGGGGCGCAAACAAAGAAGGAGTCGTACTCCTCCCCCAGGTTTCATCATGAGAGGAAGCCAAATCTCGACGGTTCACAAATAACCTGGAGATCATCTCGACGCAGCAGACACAACATCAAGCGAAATGGAACAGCGGCAACCCCCAGTTCCATGGATCAGTGATATACGCATCACCAAGAGTCAAACCTCCATTCCGTGAAATGCGGATACATTCAGCAAAATTCCTGGTCACGTGGAACACGGATAATGTCACTCTTTGACCCCGTGGAAAACGTCCAGAGCGGATCCTGGTCCTCGCAGAGCATGGCAGTGAACCCGTGCGAAGCATCCAAAGCGGAGCCTAGTCCTCGCCTAACGCGGCAGTAAACCCGTGTGAAGCATCTAGTGCAAAATTCCTGGTCACGTGGAACGCGGATAATGTCACTCTTTGACCCCGTGGAAAGCGTCCAGAGCGGATCCTGGTCCTCGCAGAGCATGGCAGTGAACCCGTGCGAAGCATCCAGAGCGGAGCCTAGTCCTCGCCTAACGCGGCAGTGAACCCGTGTGAAGCATCTAGTGCAAAATTCCTGGTCACGTGGAACACGGATAATGTCACTCTTTGACCCCGTGGAAAACGTCCAGAGCGGATCCTGGTCCTCGCAGAGCATGGCAATGAACCCGTGCGAAGCATCCAGAGCGGAGCCTAGTCCTCGCCTAACGCGGCAGTGAACCCGTGTGAAGCATCTAGTGCAAAATTCCTGGTCACGTGGAACACGGATAAAGTCACTCTTTGACCCCGTGGAAAACGTCCAGAGCGGATCCTGGTCCTCGCAGAGCATGGCAGTGAACCCGTGCGAAGCATCCAGAGCGGAGCCTAGTCCTCGCCTAACGCGGCAGTGAACCCGTGTGAAGCATCTAGTGCAAAATTCCTGGTCACGTGGAACGCGGATAATGTCACTCTTTGACCCCGTGGAAAACGTCCAGAGCGGATCCTGGTCCTCGCAGAGCATGGCAGTGAACCCGTGCGAAGCATCCAGAGCGGAGCCTAGTCCTCGCCTAACGCGGCAGTGAACCCGTGTGAAGCATCTAGTGCAAAATTCCTGGTCACGTGGAACGCGGATAATGTCACTCTTTGACCCCGTGGAAAGCGTCCAGAGCGGATCCTGGTCCTCGCAGAGCATGGCAGTGAACCCGTGCGAAGCATCCAGAGCGGAGCCTAGTCCTCGCCTAACGCGGCAGTGAACCCGTGTGAAGCATCTAGCGCAAAATTCCTGGTTACGTGGAACGCGGATAATGTCACTCTTTGACCCCGTGGAAAACGTCCAGAGCGGAGCCTGGTCTTCGCCAAGCACGGCAGTGAACTCGTGTGAAGCATCCAGAGCAAATACCGGACTGTGGAGTCCTTAAAATCCACGGACTATGACGTCCTTAACCTCGACCGTGATGTCTTAAAACTAACGATCAACCATCCCGATTCCCTACAGACTTTGCCTTGGTTTAAGGGTACATCTCTTCACTCCTTTGATGCCCGGCGTTGTAATTCCTCAACGTCTTCAAAGAGGTGACGGGTCCCTGCAACCAAACACCGGACTGTGGAGTCCTTAAATCCACGGACTATGAGGTCCTTAACCTTGACCGTGATGTCTTAAAATTAACAGCGGACTGTGGAGTCCTTAAATCCACGGACTATGAGGTCCTTAACCTTGACCGTGACGTCTTTAAACTATGATACCTTGAGAGACCCCTGACTCCGTGAAACACGGATAAGGGTGATCACATCCGGCACTTGCAGGCCCTCACGACCTGTAAGGAAGAAAAACTCTCTTGTGAGATCCTTACGACTCTCAAGGGAAAACCCGCTTAAGGATCCTCACGATCTTTAAGAAGAACTCACACCTATGGGATCCTCTCGACCTGTAGGGAGAAAAACTCTTTATGAGACCCTCGTGGCTCGTGAAATGCAAAAGTCTTAAGAAGCAGATCTTAACCCTGAATCCTAAGCCATCACTGTCCTGCAAGGAGATCAAGGTAGAATATCCGCAGAATACGTTCAATAAAAAGGGGACACACCATTGAAGAGAAGAATATGTCTTCATGTATAAACCTCCCTTCGACAACAATACTCGATCTAAAGCCAGCGCAAACCACCCGATACGGGAGATAACGTGGCAAGTTTCTGATCTGTATCCTATCAGGCACGCATTTGCAACTGTACGAATGTTTAAAAGGAAATGTTGCCCGAGGCACTGATACGCAGGCAACGTAACGATGGTGATCGTAATTAAAGAAAAATAGACGGCTCATTTACGCAAGCAAGACACACGTACGACTATCTGACAAGCATAAAAATTCAACAGAAACAGGCAAACCACCAATAATTAAAGGAGTGCATTGATTCAAACATGCTACATTGGTGGGAAAAGATCACCAAACAAGGGATCAGAAATACAAGGGTTAATAAAGCAAAACACAAAATTCTCCAACTCCCTCTCCGCCTTCTCCAGCACGTCAAAACGGCGGTTTTCGCGAGGAGTCGCTCCCCACCGGTTGGAGCCGTGCTCATCAGCGAAAGCAGACATGACGGCCCGACGAGCTCTTATCTGACTCAGTAAATGAACTGAGTGGTCCTTCAGAGCTTGAGTGATCAGACAAGCCTCATGAAAGCACTCAAGCTTGTCCTCCGCCGCGTCAAGGATCGCCGAAGTCATCTCCGCCGGATGAGGGGGTATATCGGCAAGCACAGACATGAGGATCATTCGGAGCCAAATGGAGCCCATGGGAAGAGGAGAGCCCCGACGGGTCAGTAGCTCGTACCTCACCGTGTCACATTGAGCGTCGGTGAGAAAGGGATCCGCCAGCCGCGCAGCGAAGCGAGGAATTATCTCCTCGAGGGGAACCTCCCATGGTTGCCGACGAGCATGGGGACGATTGCAAGCCATGGCGATTGATCGGGTTCTCAAAAATGACCACCTTAAGGCATGAATGGGTTTCTCTGTGAAGAAAAGAAGTAAGGCATAGGGTTCAGGTTATATAGGGGAGCATTTAATGCTATGCACGAAAAATGTTGTGCATGGCGGGACTATTCTCAAAGCCCGGAAAGAAGGGGAGAGCATTGGAAATGAAATCCAACGACGCATTGGAATTAGGATAGGGAAATGAAACGTCCCCATCAAATAGATCCCGGCATACGCAACACATGAGCACTAGCCTTTGATTGGCGAATGAGGCGGCACTGCACAGACACAACAGAGAACTAAGCTCTGAGAACGAGAATCAAATTCTTAAAAGAAAGGTCTGAAAGGAAGGACATGAGAAAGTGAAGACGCTTCTGAAAAGACGTTTCGTCTACCCTACTCCCCAAAGCAGATCCAGCGGTCACAAAAGTGACAGCGTTGTACTCACGTGCAAACACGTGAGAACAACGCTGTGGGGGCATTTGTTTCCTGATTTAAAATCAGGAAAGCTTATGGAAAAAGCTTCAGAAGAGGGTCACGTGCTTACACGTGACCAGCAGTCACGTGTTGGCACGTGACACCCAAAAGTACCGGCAAAGCAAGTTCAGTTTCCCAACTACATCAAAAAGAGGGGCTTCAGTAAGGGTCACGTGCTCCCACGTGACCTGGGTCACGTGTCGGCACGTGACATTTAAAAGCAGCAGCAAAGACCCAACGCTTCCTGATCAAATCAAGGAAAAAGCTTCGGAAGAGGTCACGTGCTTCCACGTGACCAGGGTCACGTGTTGCCACGTGACGTTCAAGACAGCAGACTCGTTCTCCAGTTGAACCAAGGAAAGAAAGAGTTCAAACAAGGGTCACGTGCTCACATGTGACCAGGGGTCACGTGGTAGCACGTGACGCTTAGGCAGCGATCAGAAGACAGAGCGCAAAAGAAAGGAAAAGGCTCATTCCAAAAGGGGTCACGTGCCCACACGTGACCATGGGTCACGTGGTCACACGTGACCGGCTTTCAAAGCCCATTGTGTTAACAGAATTAAATTCTGAAGGAGATTTAAATCTTTCCAAAAGAAAGCAACTATCTGGAACCAATCAAATTAAAGATTCAGAGGTGATAGAATATCATCTATCTATGGAAAATCTTGGGTTTGGAAAGATTTCCCCTTTAAATCTAACCAAAATAACAAGGGAGAATCTCTGGATTTAAAATCCAATGGTGAATAAAATTCACCTAATAATCCAAAGGTCCAAAATGAATGATGAATGCAAATCAAATCTCAATGAAGATTCGTCAAAAAACTGATTGATTCGGCTGCTTCTCCTATAAATAGGAGCCAAGAGACATACATACATATAGATGCGCAGAGAAGAAAAAAAAAAGGAGAAGAGCTTTGATACTTTGAAAAGACTCGGATCTTCTGCGAAAAAACCCTAGGTAAGAAAGGGAAGGCCTTTTGAAAGAAAGAGAATTTAATTCTCAGCAGAGTTTAACTCTGATAATGTAAAAACAGAAGAACATATTTCTTCTCTCTTTGATGGAGGATCTGCAAAGTGCACATCTCCCCTTAAGGTTGAGAATTTAATTCTCAATGGGTTGAGATCCTGCCATGCAGATCCAAAACACGGAGAAGGAATGCAAGCACGAGAATTTAATTCTCACAGAACTATAGGAATTTAATTCCTTTAAAATAAAAGGAGGGCTTGACCCTATATTATGGGAATTTAATTCCTCCAGAACAAAAAAGAAACAAGGTTTAACCCTAATTAAGAACCTAGTTCTGTTGAAACAGCAGGAATTTAATTCCCTTAATCATACAGAGGATGGAAGTTTAAACTCCTTAAAAACTTTTATTAGGGTTTAACCCTATTCAGCCCTTCACGTATATGAGGAATTTAATTCCTACAGAAAATTCAGAGTTAAACTCTATCCCAGAAAACAAAGTCTTCGAAAGGAAGTAGGAATTTAATTCCTCTAAAATTTATAGTTCGAGGAATTTAATTCCTAAAAGAAGATTAACAAAGCCTCTAAACAAAATACCTAGAGGCAGGGTCACGTGTCATCACGTGACCCCCCCCAAGAGAGCTACAGAAAGCCCCTTTGAGGCAGCACCCCACGTGACCCACGTGACCCTCAGCAGAAGCTCTAATCCATAGGCATTTGAATGCCCATCACATGATGGCACGTGATGCTCTGGAAGACGCGACAATCTCAGCAGAACAAAGGAAGGGAGGGCGCTCTCACGTGCTGCCACGTGACCCCTCTTACCTTAGTGTTTAAACACTAAACTAAAACTCTCGAACCCAGTGTTAAAACACTGTTGGGCCTTAGTGTTCAACACTAATTAAACAGCTTTATTTGCAGTGTTCAACACTGATTACCTTAGTGTTTAAACACTAATCTGAGATCTTCATTTGCAGTGTTCAACACTGATTACCTTAGTGTTTAACACTAACCTGAAAAAACATTGTTGCTGGTGTTCAACACCAAATATTCTCTTAGTGTTAAACACTAACTTGTCAACCCCATTCCCAGTGTTCAACACTGACTGCTCTGTAGTGTTTAACACTAGACTTTGGCCCAATTAGCTTAAATGGATGGAGGCAAAGCCTCTCCTGATTGGACTTAGCCCAAGATGGCCATAAGTCCTCAATTTGTGATTAACTGGTCCAATGGACTCATAACATAATTAATTCGTCTTGACCCCAAATTGGGCCAAGGGCTATTTAATCCACTCCGGTTCTAGGGTACATCTCTTCACTCCTTTGATACTTGGCATTGTAATCCCTCAATGCCGTCAAAGAGGTGACGGGTCCCGACGACCACACATTGATATGGACTGTGGGGTCCTTAAACTCATGTCTAATGCAAATTCCTGGTTACGTGGAACGCGGATAATGTCGCTCTTTGACCCCGTGGAAAACGTCCAGAGCGGAGCCTGGTCCTCGCCAAGCGCGGCAGTGAACCCGTGTGAAGCATCCAGAGCACATACCGGACTGTGGGGTCCTTAAACCCATGGACTACGACGTCCTTAACCTTGACCGAGATGTCTTAAAACTAACAATGGACTGTGGGGTCCTTAAACCCATGGACTACGACGTCCTTAACCTTGACCGAGATGTCTTAAAACTAACAACGGACCGCAATGTCCTTAAACTACCCATGGACCGCAATGTCCTTAAACTACCCATGGACCGTAATGTCCTTAAACTAGAACAATAGAGCCCCGCATGCTCTTTTGTCGGATCTAAACGGTCCCGTTTAAGTTGATCTTAGCCTCAAAGATGGCTAACGTATCCTTAAACCTTCAAACAGAGTGGACTATAAATCCCCCCAATTGACTCCGGCTTGAGGGTACATCCTTGAACTCCTCTGACATCCGTCGTTGTAATCCTTCAACGTCGTCAGAGAGGTGACGGGTCCCGACGGCCATACATTCATGGACCACTATGTCCCTAAACTGGAACATTAGAGTCCAAACGCTCTTTTGTCGGATCTAAACGATCCCGTTAAATTGATCTTAGTCACAAAGTTAGACTAACGTATCCTTAACAAACGTTTGAGTTGATCTTAGCCTCGAGTAGGGCTGACGTATCCTCAAACCAAAACCCCCCCCAAACCCAAATCTAAGATAATACGGATTTGGACTAGTCCACGCCCTACGGGCGACGACATAACTCAGTCTCCGTAAACAATCCACGGGCAACAAAATACAAAACAGACACCCACGACACGAAGTGACCATCTGGAGAAGGAGAAAGTTGTTACCGCAATGCGGTAGCGTAATTAACTGCAGGGGCTTGCGCCTGCAGGGAAGAGCGTCCCCACAATCAAAAACCCCTCAAACGAGGGGGAATCTGACGAAGTCTGCTACATCGGACGCATCCGTCTAAACCTTCGATACGTGGTGCCATAAATCAACTTGGCATCTTCGAAGAGGTGGACGGATAGCACCTATTAGCATCTGCCCCGAATCTCAGGCAAGACGCGGTGTCGCGCCGTCTTTCGGAGGGGAACAATGACACCCAGATTGTGAAGGGGAAAGAGAAAACTTGTCCCACCAGGTGTTCCATAATCTGTTTACCGCCGAAAACCGGACTAAGGCGATCCGAGATGGACCTTCTAGCCTGAATTTAGAGGCAGATGCATAGGTTGATCCATCTATCTCTCCGAAAATGCTAAGTTGATTTATAGCACTGTATATCGGAGGTTTGGATAGATACGACCGATGTAAGTTACTTCAGATCCCCTTTCACGAATGAGAGATTTATTGATTATGGGGATGAATCTTTCCTACAGGCGCAAACCCCTGTAATTAATTACGTTATCGTAAGCGAGAACAACTTTCTATGTCTCCAAGCTTTTATTCGCTTCTTGTGTGTGTTTTTGGTTTTGTTTATTTTGGGTTGCCGTTGGATTGTATACGGAGACTAATTTTGTCGTCGCACATAGGATGCGGATTAGTCCAAATTCGTACTTATATTTTCATGATTTGGGTTAAACATTTGCTTGACGGGACCACGTTGGTAGCTTGGTTTGCCAACGGGAATGAAATTATGGTGGCAATTCTCACGTTTGTGAGGTCCATAAATTTCATATATTTTGGAAGCATTAACTTCGTCTAAGGACACATTAATCTCATTTGAGAGTTAAGATCAACATAGAACATTTGATCATGTATTGAGAACATGGCTCTCTGTTGATCATATGATCATTGATGACTCAATAACAACTTTTGATCCCCTAAATAAATCTAGAGTTTTATGCCGCTCTCTCTCTCTCAAGGACTCCTTTTTCTTCCTCCTCTCTTTTTCGATTAAATCCAAGACAAATCTTTTTAAAGCAAAATTGATTTTGGCCATTAATCCATTGAGAGGAATACCGATCTTCCGTTAAAATCACCAAAAGAGTAATTTTTTTTACCATCCTCCATCTCTCTCCTCACGATCCAACAAATAAGAGAAGGAAGAAGAGAAAACCCACGTCAAGACCCATCTGCGCACATCCCGAAGCCTCGTAAAAGAGGAAAAGAGCCCCCCATCGATCTTCTGGCATCATAATTTTTGTGTTCGGGGCTGTAACTCCATTGGGCTTCGATCTTTCTTGCACCGTGCTGGGTACGCACCTCGCTTGGTGCCCATTTGGCTAGATGCGCACCCTATTGGGTGCACATCGTGCCAGATGTGCACCGACTCAGGTGCGCACTTAACTAGGTGTGCACCTTACTAGACCTTATGGCTCATTTGGGACCCTTTAGTCCCCACTCTCACACCTCGCTAGGTGTGCACTTCTCTAGGTGTGCACCTTATTGTACCTTTTGGCCCATTTGGGACCCTTTAGCCCTGTCAATCCCTCACACCTCGTCAGGTGCGCATCTCGACAGGTGCTCACTTTGTTAAACGTGCATGTAGCACACATGCCATCCTCACTTCTGTCTTTCTTGTAAATATTTTATAAAAATGATAAAATAGACACGCCCTACACTCAAAAGCCTTCTCTCCTTAGAAAATTTTCTGACGAGGCGATGGTTCACGCCCCGCAAGGGGGCTGCTAGCCCCATTGACCCCAACACTCTATCTGGGTAGCGGGACCCCCGTAAACTCTGCGAGGCCCCCGATACCCCCAAAACACCCTCAAGATACACACATACACTTACTTTATATTGTGTTCACATGATCTGTTTGACCTATTAATCGGATGTTCTCTTGCTTCAAAAGCGAGGAGTAATTAACGACAGCTTAGTCCGCGGTTACCGGAGATTTGGATCTCCATGATCATTAAACCCCTGCCTACCCCAGACAGTAGGAATCTGTAATATTCCTGACAAGCAACGTGCATTCCTATCTTAATAGGGTGACGAAAAATACTTTACAGATTCTGGCACGCCCGGTGGGACCTCGTCTTTCAACTCATATTTTGGGTCCAACGTTCATGCAAACTTAATCAACATATATATCGATTATCTGTACTGAAATCATGCTTCTTTGTACAGGATAATAACTATCCGATCGCAATTTTCAAACTCAACGAGAATGTCTCCAAGGACCAGTTCGATCTCTGAGGCAACTCCGATCCCGTACGCTATCAAGATTAATGCTTACGTGGTTCTCCTCGCAAGTCTTAGTCGGAAATGGGAAAAACCTCCCCGTCAATTTGGTTCCGTCATCATCTACCCTGCCGGAAGCGCTCATCAGGTGGAGACCCTGGCAAACCATGTAGCCAAACTGACCTCAAGGGGAAGGAGACTGAATGTCGTGATCGCTAAGGCACCACAACCCAAATATAAGTCAGCATTCGAACGACTCTCTGTCGCTCCATCTAGGGGCAAGATTTCCGAAATAAAGGAAATCATGAAACATTGATGGCAAACTCAGGCGATACCTCTGATAAGTGCACGATCAGACCTATCTTCAAAGCTTTCCATCACTCGGCCTACTGCAGCTTCCCGAAGAGCAGAAGCTCGCCAAGTGCTTAAAGCGGAAAAGCTAAGGCAGAAGCGGCTCAGATATAGAGCTAACAAAAGGGTCAGGGCTCCGACCAAGTTAAATTTTGGGAAGTTCATAAGCCCGGACTACCCCGCGACCACAGCAATGCCAGCTGTGAAAACCAGCAATTCTTTCGAACCCTTAAAGTAGATTCAGAAGAATATGACATCTGCTAAGATCAAGAAGACCACAATTCAAACTGTGTTACGAAGGGATGTGTCTAAGCCCTAGCACAAAAGGCATGATAGCCTCTCTTCAAAAATCTAGTAAGCACTTCGTGACCCACGAGAACAGCGGAGCAAAGTCAGAAAAGTTGTACCGAAGCCACCCGAGAACCCGGCCAGGCCAACCATCTTCAGTTGATTGTTCTTTACCGAAGCAGAAGGGCCATGACAACGGTCCATGAAATCAGCTGCCAGTGATGAAAAGATGTCTGGATATGTTATCCATATGGTCTACATGGCGGGTACGCATCCCAGTGACAATCTTCGCAGTAGAAGCAAGGATGGGGCCACCACATCCCAAGCCCAATCTGGCTTGAATGTGGCTGCCACTTCTCAAGATCAGCCTCCTCCGTATTGGATATAGTGCCATCAAGGCAATTATTGTAATCGCAGGTAGGCGATTATGATGATTGAGGGAGGACCTATACGGGTAGAACAGTTTTACTCGAGATAATGGTATACTATCTGGTTCATCTCTATCATCATGTATATGTATTATGTGGTATTATAGATCACTATTAGATGTTAATAGAGCCCATAAGATTCTTTCTTGACTACCAGAGTAATTGTGGCGATCAAACTTGTGAGAACTGGATAGTCTATAAGAAAATCCTTAAATGTCCCTAGTTGTGGGAATATCGAGACTGGGCATCAATATTCTAGAGTAGGCTGGTGTATACGCTTCTTGACCCCGACGAGGGGTGATGACCGGTTCTCACAGCCAAAATGGAGTAAACCCTAATTTAATCTCGAGGCACGAATCCCAAATCTAGATGGAATGAATCGACCGGCCAAATGCTTAGTAAGGCCGACACGGACGGTTGATCTAAGCCCAATTGTCCCTGGGCTCTACACACTTGACTCTTCCCTTACCCCTAACTCCCCTGCACTGTTTGATTTCCCTGCAATCAAACAGAGACCCTTTATTTCACAATTTATCACAATTTTAATGCATTTTAATTCACCATTTTAATTCCCAAACCCTAATTCTACACTATAAATACCACTCCACACTTTGGCTTAGCATCAATCTGAAATTTCTAGCCAAAATTCTCAAAAATTCTCTAAGTAGAAGTGGAGTAAAGAGGACTTAGTGAGCGGTCAACTTTTGGTGATGAATCGAAGCTATTCCGGCGTTCCCGCGACGCTAAGAAACACATCCCCCTTTTTCAACCTTTCTTTAAGCCTCTTAACTTGTAATTCCCTTCTAATCTTCATTTCTCTTCTTTAAAAATTCATTTTAAAACGTATATTGGTAAGTGAAGTTAATACCGATATCACTTTTTCCAAATCCTATAACTCCAATTCCTTTTATCTTTGTTCAAACAAATTTTTATACAATACTTATAACCTTAAACCCTAATATTTAGAATCAAAATTTCATTAAAATTCTCATGTAAAATAGCAATAGTAGCACTTTTTCATTTAAATACCACGAACTTTAAATATCACCTCTTTTAGTTTTTATTACAAACATACCTTCAGGAAAACTTCACGAGGTAACGACCTACCTCTCACATACACACTTGGTTTCATAGCACGATACTTTTTGAATGTATGTTTTTTTACGAAGACGTTATTATAAGAAAATACCATTTACTATAAAAATCGGATTTTCTTTTAAACGGTATTTTAAATTCCTTTGCGATTATACCTCTACAACCCTTGTTAGGGGACCCGCTAATAGATGGTGCGGATTATCGCACATCCTTGGGCTAGTAGAGCGAGATGCTGACCTTCTCACGGAGCCAGGTCCAGTCCTGCGTACGTAAGTTTGCATCGCGACGTTATTCCAACGTCGGACGTAGCATCCGTACCTCGACGTGAGATCCGATCAGGCAAGTTTTAACTTGCAACATGCTATGTTACTATATCGATATCGATATGAATAAGAATAAGGCATGTGTTTTATTATTCAACATATATTACTAATTTACAGTTTTACGGTATCCGTTCGTATCCGCACTGATAATCGTTTATTTAGTTGCATGCAGGAACATCATGATTTCATTATACTATTATACTAGTACAATATGTTATCTAGTTTGCATCATACATAGTAATGGACGTATAATTGTTATTACAGATAGATACATATGCATACTGGCATCAGTTGTGTTTATCGTGTTCCGATACTGATTACAGTTTCACATTGGGTATCTATTTGGTTAATATACATCACATGACATGTTCATGACACACTACCTAATGTGTTACTTGGATCTTATTTCTAATACCAACAATCCTAACGTGTTGTCCTGACGGACGTAACTTGTTGTCTGCATAGATGAGAACTGTATCTGCTTGATCTTGTGTTGGCATTAGATTCATATCGTTAATACCTGACTTGAACACAAACCTGGGGGAAAAGGGGAAATCAAGAATGTAACCGAAATGTAACTGTATGGTGTTTTTCGTCACCCCATTGAGATGGGAATACGTGCGTGCTTGTCAGGCGTACTACAGATTCCTCCTGCCTAGGGTAGGCGGGGGTTTATTGATTGTGGGGATCAGAATCTCCGGCAGCTGCGGACTAAGCTACCGTTAATTACCCCTCGCCTTTGGAGCGAGAGAACCTCCGATTGACGGGTCGAACAAGTCAAGTGAACTCAAGGTGCAGTGTTGTGCTTTGAGGGGTTTTGGATATGTCGGGGGCCTCGCAAAGTTTACGGGGGTCCCGCTACCCAGATAGCGGGCTGGGGATCAAGGAGGCTAGCAGCCCCCTTGCGGGATGGGGGGCAGCGTTCCGTTAGAAAAAATTTCCTAACAAGGGACGCGTTCTTGGTGTGGAGTGCGCGGAAAATGAGGGATGGGGAGCGTCTTAAAGACACGTGCATGGCACGTGGGCGCTGGACGCCCGCGGATCACGTGCCTGGCGTGTGGGCGCTTGGCGCCCGCGGGTCACGTGCCCAGCACGCGACCACTGGGCACCCGCGGATCATGTGCGCAGCACGCGACCGCCGGAAACACCAGCGAGAAAAGGGGGCTTAGCCCCTTGGTTAGGAGTTGAACTCCCAATGGGGCTTTGGGGTTGAACTCCGAACAGAGATTATATATAGATTTGGAGTTAAACTCCTAAAAAGGGGGTTGATTTATGGAGTTAAGATCCAACAGATCTTGAATGGAGTTAAACTCCTAGAAATTTTTGGATCTTCTTTTGAGCCTCGGATCCTTCTGGAATGGGATTTTTAGAGATGGGTATCCTCCTACTTCCTCTATGTTGGCTGGATCTTGAGGGAAAAAGATAGGTGAAACTTAAAATCTCCCCTTCTAGGGATTTGATGGAAGATCCGTGCTCCCCTTCAAGAGTTTTATGGTGAAAAACTATTTATTTTTGAAATAGGAAGGGTTAAACTCTTGATTTAATTCAAAAGGGGGGAAAGGTTTTAGAACCATGAAGAAGGGGAAGGAGGCACAAACCCTAGAATTTGAAAGAATGAATTGGTGTCCTTCATTTCATCAACAGGTTGCCTTTTATAGGCTTACAAATTTACATATAGCCTTTTGGGCTTTACAAAATGGTATTTTTGCCCATCCCATGCCTCATGTGCACATTTCTTTTGCACAAGCCATGGGCTTTACAAAAGTTCGGCTTTATGCCCATTTATTTTACATTCATGCATGAAAATTATATCAAACTTATTTATTACATAATTTTCTCCTTGGCATGGGGGAAGCCGGCCGCTTCATGTTCAGGCTTGATTTGGGCATGGGCCCACTTGGTCTGGGCTTGGGGTTGACTTTGACGTTGACTTAGTCAACCGGGGTGTGATTTTTGACCCCAACAAAATACTCCCATCAATAAATGCACACCGCGTATATGGGTCATGTGCATAAAATTGATGAATCTTCTTTCACGTGGAGGTGACTTGATTTAGTTCCCGCTTTTGGAGAGGCTGGCACTGCCCTTTTTACGACATGGACGGTCGATACTTGACGTGTCTCCGAGATGGAGTTTCGCTGGTGGACGTGTCCCCGGCACGGAATGTCTATGTTGGACGTTTCCCCGAAATGGAGTGTCTGTATATGACGTTTCCCCGGCACGGAGTGTCTTTGGTCGACTTGTCCCCGAAGCGGAGTGTCTGTTTGACGTTTCTCCGGCACGGAGTGTCGCTGGTTGACTTTTCCCCGAGGCGGAGTGTCTGTTTGACGTTTCCCCGGCACGGAGTGTCGTTGGTCGACTTATCCCAGAGGCGGAGTGTCTGGTTGACGTATCCCCGAGACAGAATGTCTGTGTTGGACGTTTCCCCGAGACGAAGTGTCTGTATGTGACGTTTCCCCGGCACGGAGTGTCATTGGTCGACTTATCCCCGAGGCGGAGTGTCTGTTCGACATTTTCCCAGCACGGAGTGTCGCTGGTAGACTTGTCCCCGAGGCGGAGTGTCTGGTTGACGTATCCCCGAGACGAAGTGTCTGTGTTGGACGTTTCCCCGAGACGGAGTGTCTGTATATGACATTTTCCCAGCATGGAGTGTCGCTGGTCGACTTGTCCCCGAGGCAGAGTGTCTGTGTTGGACGTTTTCCCGAGACGGAGTGTCTGTATATGACGTTTCCCCGGCACGGAGTGTTGCTGGTCGACTTGTCCCCGAGGCGGAGTGTCTGTTTGACTTTTTCCCGGCACGGAGTGTCGCTGGTTGACGTGTCCCCGGCACGGAGTGTCTATTTGTTTTTGACGTAGAGGTCGTTTGTTGACTTGATTCCGAGTCGAAGTATAATTCCGACGGAGAGGTCGTTGCTGCCCTTTTTGCGACATGGATAGTCGGTGTTTGATTTGATTTGCTCCGCTTCTTGCGGTGTCAGGGTTGAAGTTGACTCGCTAATTTGATATGATTTAGGTTGACATCAGCATCGCTACACTGGAATATGGTATCAGGAGCGAATCATCATTTGCCATGAGAGGATTTGGGAATTTTGGTTTTGGTTCGGCATCAGCACCGCTTACACTGGAATATGGTACCAGGAGCGAATCATCATTTGCCATGAGAGGATTTGGGAATTTTGGTTTTGGTCCGGCATCAGCACCGCTTACACTGGAATATGGTACCAGGAGCGTATCATCATTTGCCATGAGGGGATTTCCCTCGTTCCCAGTTTAACGACTTATGAGTCATCTGTTCCCAGTTTAACGAATTAGGGGTCATCTGTTCCTAGTTTAAAGACTTAGGGGTCTTTTGGATCAATTTGGAATTTCGGGGTTAGGGTCGGCATCAGCGTTGCTAACACTGAAGCACAGGTGTCAGGAGCAATTCATCATTTGTCTTTCCCTGTTGGGGAGCGATGGCTTAGGAGACAGGTTTAGCTTCCTATCACCTAAGACTTTTTAATTTTATGAGCCGTAAGGGTCCCATAAAAGCATTTTCTCCTTACGAGTCGAAAGGATTTCGTAGGTGTAATTTCTCCTTAGGAGTCGTGGGGACTCCCAAGTGTGTTTTTCCTTCGTGAGTCATAAGGATCCCACGAAGGTGTTTTCTTACGAGTCGAGAGGATCTCATAAGTTTGTTCTCCTCATGTATCGTGAGGACACATGAGTGGGTCTTCCCAAATGGAGCATAATTCCAAGTGCGGCCGCTGGACTGGTGATTGCGGTGGGGTATGGGTATGATGAGAATTATTTGAGCCCGTGGATTGTATACAGTAGTCAGTTCGGGGACCAACCGTAGGGTTAGGATAATTTTAGGATTTTGTTGGCGTCCGTATCGCTGCAATGGAATATGGTACCAAGAGCGACTCGTCATTCACCGTTGGGACATTCAGAGATTTAAAATTTTAGTTGGCGTCTGCATCGCTGCACTGGAATATGGTACTAGGAGCGACTCATCATTCGCCATTTAGGAATTTAGATTTTGGTTGGCGTCTACATCGCTGCACTGGAATATGGTACCAGGAGTGACTCATCATTCGCCATTTGGAGTTTTTTCATTATTTATTTTTACCGCGATTGCTCTATCATTTCAGCTTTTTTTATTGCGAAGGTCGCGATTGCCCTATCATTTCGGCTATTCATTCGCGGTTTCCCCATCATTTCGGCTGTTTATTTTCATTTTTTATTTTACTCGCTAATTTTTATTGCGAGTTGCCCCATCATTTCGGCCTTTTATTTTATTTTATTTACACACAATTTTTTTTATATCCCCAGTTTAACGACTTAGAGGTCGATTGTTCCCGGTTTAACGACGTGGTGGTCAGTTGTTTGCTTATCCCGGCTCCTCGAACTTTGATCTTGGCGGAGCTGTGTTGATGACCGTAGCTCTGTGGCTTGTCGGTACATCTGACGACTGTGAGACTTTCCCAAGTTTGTATTGGTTCTCCATCTAATTTTTAAAAACATAGCAGTATTCAATGGTATGACTCACCATTCTATGATATGGGCAGTATATGGGATTGCCGGTCATGTTCATTTCATGTGGTCTCTTTGGAATAAGCAGTTGTAGACCGTTGTTCAAGGTGTCCACGAATATTTCGCGGACTTTATCCCTCCTGAAGGAGTATACCTTCTTCTTTCTCTCCATTAGAGTAGGTGCCTTTACTGACGCCGGTCCTTGAGGCCGATCAATCTTTGGTTCGCCTGCTGTCCGCTTATCCCATTCAGTGTACGTATCAGAGAGACTGGAAGCTGATCGAGACCATTTTTTGCAAAAGTGTTCCGCTCTTAGGCTGGAGGGAGTATCGGTTGGCTGCTTCCGGATATCAATCCCAGGCTCATGAACCAAAATTTGATTTTGCTATAATTACAATCGGGCGACTTGGGTTGTGAGATCTGCCACGACGGTTTCCAGCTCGTCGACTTTGGAATGGACCTTGGCCATCTTCTCATCCCTGTCCTGAAGTTACCTTTGAATCCATTGGAATAATGCTTGTTCTATAGTTCCAGGTATGACAAAGGGGTCATCCTTACCGCATGAGCTTGATTCAGCAAGAACCACGGGTTTCTTTGGCTCAATGGCCTGAGCGGGCTCTTCATCATTTGGATCGAGCATGTGTTGGATGGAAACAGCCACGTTATTGTCATGGCTATAAGGCATAGGAGGACTTGTTCTTCTGAGCTCCATCATGCAGACCGTATGGGTTGTGCACCCGTCTATTGCTTCTTCATTGGCAATATTGCTCGTTTGGCTCTTAGCTTTTTGCCTTGGTCCGCTCTTTTTAGGGAAAGGCAGATGTCTGAGAGAAACAGGTTCCCGAAGGACTTCAGTCTCCGTTTGTATGAAATTGGCGGTCGCAGCTTGACTATTTGTTAACACGCCAGGGGACAATGATATTTCTCCCGCCTTCTATTGTTTCTCGACCCAATCCTTGAAGATGCAACAGTCTTCAATAGTGTGTCCCAGCACTCAGTGGTATGGGCAAAAATTGGGATGAGCAGGACTTCACTTAGCCTTTTTGGTTCTGGTAGCCACAGGCCATTCTTCAGAGCATCTTTGAAAATTTTGTGGACCTTGCCCCTTCTGAAAGAGTAGACCTTATTTTTTCTTTCCTCCAAAGTTGGCTCTCGAGATTTGTTAGTCTTTGCTCCGCCCGCTCTCTGCTTATTTAGAGAATCGGTGCTGTTGGAACTTTCGCTTTTCCGGTTGTCATCCCTCTGATGTCTCGGTCTGTTTGTGAATTGGAGAATCTGAGTGGACTCGGGCTTTGAGCGTTCCAACATTTGAACTTTCTTGGTCAGCTTTTGGAATGTTTTGAGGCCTGCGGTGCACAGGAAAGGTTTCATCCAATCGTTCAGATTTTCTATAAGAAGACTGATGGATTGGTCTTGCTCCAACGGCAGTTCACATTTGACGGAGAGATTGTACCATCAGGTTATAAAATCCGTATTGCTTTCTTTGTTCTTTTGCTTGTTCCTTACGAGGTCGGCGATGGTGATCTTATCGCTGACACTCATGAACCTATGTCGGCACAGAGATTCCATTTAGACGAAAGAAGTAACGGAGCCATCCGGTATAGTAGCGTACCAGTCGAAAGCGACATCGGTTAAGCTATTAACGAATTGGCGGAGGAGAAGCGCATCATTACCCCCAGTATTCCCGCATGAGGTTTTAAAGTGGGCGATGTGCTGATTCGCATTTCCCGTCCTATCAAATCTTCCGAATTTGGGGATGACATAGCCGCTAGGAAATTCTACCAGATTATACTGAGCAGGATATGGTCTCCCACTACTGCTGATATCTTTTTGCGCTTCGGCTTCGGCTACCAACGTTTTGACTTTGATTGCAACCAAATACATGATTTGATCTTGAGTTAGCGGGCTACTATCATCGGTAGCCAAGACATCTCCCGAGATAGGATGCGATCGACTTTCATGCGGTCCGCCCACCTTTGGATTTGAGGGAATAGGCGTCGGCTGTCTCGGGACACCGTTTCCCGGTTCATGAGCAGAACCCTGCACTTGATTGGACGGCTGAGAGGCAACTTGGGCCGTGAGCTGCATCACGACATTCGTCAAGTCATCAATTTTGGAGTAAAGTTTGGCCATCTCCTTGTCTTTACTTCTGAGCTGTTTTCGAAACTCTTGTAGAAGTTGTTGCTCTGCGTTCTTGGGACGGAAGATTGGCTCATCTTCGCTTTCCGAGCCCGACTCCTTATGAATCGAGGGATCTCTCTGCTTATCAGCCTCACTGGAAGGGTTTTCATTACCTTCTAAAGGAGGCTGGTCTTGAGAAATGGTAGCCACATTCACACCAGATTAGATTTGAAATGTTTTGCCCCGTCCTTGCTCTTGCTGCGTGTGCCCACCATGTAGACAGTGTGGACCATATATCCAGTCGTCTCTTTATCTTTGGTGGGGTAACCCTGTTCTTGGAACCTCATGAAGTTCAGCCTAGCAGGAGCCCTAGCCCTTTTGTTGGCTCTGTATCTAAGTCTTTTCTGTCTTAGCTTCTCGATTTTGAGGGCTTGACTGGCATACTTCCTCCAGGAAGCCATTGTGAGTCGAGTGGTGGGGAGCTTAGAGAAGATACCAGATCGAGAGGTTGTCAGGGGCACCGCTGGAACTTGCCCAAGATACCTTGTTGCTTTATTGGTGTTGATGGCCTTGCCCCCAGCTGGGGCCAAGGAAACTCGTTCAAACACCGACTTACGTTTGGGTTGGGGTGCCTTCGAGACCACCATATTTGGCCTATTGCCTTTCGAGGCCGGTCTATCTGTTACTGGAGCTTGAGAAGCTGGGACGGCGCTAGCTGGCATGAACAGAATAGAGCCAAATAGTAGCGGCGGCTCCTCCCACTGTCGCCCGAGACTGGCCGGGAGGACCGTCCTGACGTCCATCTTCATCGTGTGGGAGATAGGAGTTGTGCTGAGAGCTGAGATTGTCCTTGGAGACATTATTTTGCGTTCGAAGATTGCAGTCCAAAGTCGTTAACCAGCAAATAGAAGCATGATTTCAGTACAGGCACTTAATGTATATGTTGATTGAGTTCGCATGAACATTTAACCTGAAATATGGAAGGAGAGATTGGTCCTACTTGGCGTGCCAGAATCTGTAGGGTGTTTTTCGTCACCCCATTGAGATGGGAATACGCGTGCTCTTGTTAGGCATACTAAAGATTCCACATGCCTAGGGTAGGCAGGGGTTTATTGATTGTGGGGATCCGAATCTCCGAAAGCCGCGGACTAAGCTGTCGTTAATTTCCCCTCGCCTTTGGAGCGAGAGAACCTCTGAGTGACGGGTCGAACTGGTCATGCGAACTCAATGTGCAATGTTGTTCTTTGAGGGGTTTTGGATATGTCGGGGGCCTCGCAGAGTTTACGGGGTTCCGCTACCCGAATAGCAGGATGGGGGTCAAGGGGGCTAGCAGCCCCTTACAGGGTGCGGGGCAGCGCCCCGTTAGAAAAAATTTCCTAATGGGGGACGTGTTTCTGGTGTGGAGTGCGTAGAAAATGAGGGGTGCGTGCATGGCACATGGGTGCTGGGCACCCGCGGGTCACGTACGCTGCGCGTAGGCGCTGGGCACCTGCGGGTCACGTGCACCGCAAGCGACCGTTGGGCGCCCGCAGGTCGCGTGAGCCGCACGCGACCCGCGGGTCACTGGGCGTTGAGCGCCCTCGGTTCGCGTGAGGCACACGTGGGCGCTTAGCGCCCGCAGGTCACGTGCCCAGCACGTGATCGCTGGGCGCCTGCGGATCACGTGCGCGGCATGCGACCGCCGGAAACACCAACGGGAAAAGGGGGCTTAGCCCCTAGGTTAGGATTTGAACTCTCAAGGGGGCTTTGGAGTTGAACTCCTAACAGGGGTTATGTATAGATTTGGAGTTAAACTCCTAAAAAGGGGGTTGATTTATGGAGTTAAACTCCAACAGATTTTGAATGAAGTTAAACTCCTAGAAATCTTTGGATCTTCTTTTGAGCCTCGGATCCTTTTGGAATGGAATTTTTGGAGATGGGTATCCTCTTCCTTCCTCTATGTTGGCTGGATCTTGGGGGAAAAGGAGAGGTGAGACTTAAAATCTCCCTTTCTAGGGATTTGATGGCAGATCTGAGCTCCCCTTCAAGGATTTTATGGTGAAAACTATTTATTTTTGAAATAGGAAGGGTTAAACTCTTGATTTAATTCAAAAAGGGGATGGTTTTATAACCTTGAGAAAGGGGAAGGAGGCACAAACCCTAGAATTTGAGTGAATGAATTGTTGTCCTTCATTTCATCATCATGTTGTCTTTTATAGGCTTACAAATTTACATATAGCCTCTTGGGCTTTACAAAATGGCATTTTTGCCCATCCCATATCTCATGTGGTCATTTCTTTTGCACATAAGCCATGGGCTTTACAAAAATTTGGCTTTATGCCCATTTATTTTACATTCATATATGAAAATTACATCAAACTTATTTATTACATAATTTTCTCCATGGCATGGGGGAGGCCGGCCGTTTCATGTTCGGATTTGACTTGGGCATGGGCCCATTTGGCTTGGGTTTGGGCCCAATTAGCTTGGGGTTGACTTTGACTTTGACTCGGTCAACCGGGGTGTAATTTTTTTACCCCAACAGTAACTCAAGATGATATTATTATTGTTTGCCGTGGTTCTGGGCATTACGGAATAAATCATTGTTAGCCGTGTTTCCGGGCGTTACGAAATAATCATTATTGTTTGCCGTGTTTTCGGGCGTTACGGAATAAATCATTGTTTGCCGTGTTTCCGGGCGTTACGGAATAAATAATGTTACCGTGATCCCGTGGGGAATGAAAGGGATATATATTGTTGGGTTATGATGAGAATTGCATTAATTGATTTCAAAGACTTTTAGAATAAATAGCCTAGAAACACAGATTTAGGATACACATCACACACCCATACATACACATAGCTCACTGCTTGATATCTGTGTTTAGTATTTACATTCTTATTTAATCGTAGCATTATATCATCATATCCTGGGGTACTACTATTATTTTGATATTATGACGCACTACCTTCTGGGTTTTGCATAGCCCAGTTCCTCTACTTTTATCGCAGGCAGATCAAAAGTACTTTAGCAATCATGCCGAGAAATGAGAAATTGAACGTGTATTATTAGAGATGTTTAGTTTATTTATTTCCGTAGTTTTGTTTATTGATATGAGCCCATATTGGGACGTGTTTCAGATATTGTTTATTGAATCTTAATTCGTTTCCGCTTTATACTTTTTCTTGACTCTATTTACTGTGGCGGATGGACATGTGTTAGCTAGTTTTTATATTTTACTATTCTTGATATTCTATAAAAAGCCGTAATGTGACTGTGGAGGGATAATTCCTAACCACATGTAGCATGGTTGGCTCTGTCACGTGCCATAGTTACATATCTTCGGAAGCGAGGCGTGACAAATTTCGAGAACGAAATTTTTACAAGGAGTGTAAAATGTAATGACTCTGAAATCCCTGTACAAATGTAACATATTCAAATGTATAGAAAGGGTATTTCAGCCTGATTAGGAGTTATATGTTAATTTTGTTCAATAAAACGAAGAAACAACTTGTAACTCACTGGTTAGTACTCTTTATTGTTGTGCCATAACCTGCATGTTCAAATCCCATCAGTCCCAATTATTTTTAATATTTTTTCTTTTTATCTTTTCCGGCGCCCAAGAGTTGCACATGCAATATACGGATAATCGAAAAGTTTTAGAAAAATCAAACAGGATCAATGAGGAGTTAAGACCGATTAACACACATGACACAAAGCTCGAGACGCGTAGCCCCCATCCGAACGCCCGTTTTCACCTTTAATGATGAGTCCAAATGACTCTATTCTTAGCTCGTGCACCCTTTCAACTCCCCTCTACTCTATTCTTGTTTGATTTCTCTGAAATTAAACAGAGAGCACTCCACCCCTTCATCTACCTATTTACACTCTCTTTATTCAAAATTTTTAATTCTTTTTAATTCACCCCATACCTATTGTCATCCTTATAAATACCACACCATTCCCTAGCTCTACTCTATTCTGAAAATTTCTCAAAAATTCTCTAAGTTCAAGAAGGATTAAGGTTAATCAAGTAGAGTTAGCAATCAAAATTCGTTCCATCGACGACCGAAGCCCCTCTCGACGCTACCGCGATCCCCGAAGGCTTTCTCACTCTCTTTTCTTCTCCTATCAACGCTCTAAAACCGCAAGTACATATTCTTCTCTTTCATTTCGACTCAAATCACATTCTAAAACAATATCGACAAAGTGGAGTTAACTCGTAGTCTTTTCTTTATAACAAACTTTTGTCACCTTTGCTATGTTAAAATTTCACTCTAAATCTCTAATATTACCTTAACATACTATTCACTTCATTTACCTTTTTTATGTAATTAAAATTCCATGTGAAATAATCATATAACGAACTTTTTCATAAAAATACCAGGAACTTTAAAAGTAACTTTTACCGATAACTAGAAATATATATATCTCTAGAAAACTCACGAGGTAATGACCTACCACATCACATACACTATGGCTTCATAGCACGGTTCTGCTAGGTTACAAGTTTATCCAAAATGAAACAATTACATTAAAATATCTTTACTTTTATAAAAAGTGTTTTTATCGATATTTTAAATCCTTTGCAATTGTGCTCCTACAACCATTTTAGGGGAACCCATTTACGGATGGTGCGGGTTATCGCACGTCCTTCAGTTGATAGAGCGGGATACAGAACTCCACACGGAGAATTCGGTCTCGAAAGGAATAAAAATACGATTTTAAAGAATACGATTTATTTTCTTAAACAAAATTAAAACTTTGAAAAATTATATAAAATTATGAATTCATATTTTCAATAAAAACAAATTGTGAAAATATATTTTTAAAGAAAAGATTAAAATTTTAATAAAATACCATCAAATTTCCAAAAATAGTAGTTTTCATAAAAATACCATAAAATTTTAAAAGCTAGGTTTCATCACTAAAATACCACTAAAACAAAAATACATT
This sequence comes from Agapanthus africanus, assembly GCA_030015575.1. Classification (NCBI taxonomy): domain Eukaryota; kingdom Viridiplantae; phylum Streptophyta; class Magnoliopsida; order Asparagales; family Amaryllidaceae; genus Agapanthus; species Agapanthus africanus. The sequence goes on from JASDDO010000019.1 coordinate 51,628,383, forward strand.
TTTTATAAAAACTCTTAATATTATAGATCACCCTTGAGGTTTATTTTTAAAACAATATTATAACATTTTTCATAAAACCCTCTCGAGACATGCAAATAATGTAAATACATAATAAACAAATAAAAATAAATCTTTAAGGACCCTAAATTAATATAGGTTTAAACGGTATCATTTCTCTTAAGCCCCAGGGAGCCGGAGAAAGTGAATGTTTGCTTATTCAGGTTAGACAACACTGCAAATTAATAGAGTTATCAATGTCAATCGTCTTGCAAAAAGACACAAATCCTGTCGTCCATATGCAGTGGTTATCCGATTGCTCCTGAACTTAAGATCTACAAAGTTAAATCTAGTAATATGAAATGTCTATAATTTGAATACAAACTCGAACCTAAATTTGAACTTAAATTCGAACTCTAATCCAAACTCAAACCAAAACTTGAACGTTAACTCGAACCCATACTACTCGAACTAACTTAACCCGACCCAGAATTGCAACTGTCATGACTCGCATTCTACTTGACTTACTCGACTACATTCTTCATATTTTGCAATCTATGGTGTGATCAAGACATGTTATAATTGACCAAGCAAATCAACTAAGGATATCTAACAGTTATAATATATAGTACTCGGGGTGTATGGGATAGTTTCAGCCGTAAATCCAACGGAACTTCAGGAGTCCCGTATTAAGCTACTTGAATTATATTTACTTGAATCTCAGTTGGGTCGAATCCTCTATACCTTGGAATCTCGATGCTAACACATGAAATGGGCTCGTGTTTCCTTGCTCCTGGGGCCTTACTCTTGAGCTCGTGAATAATTCTACGGTTGCATTGACATTCACGTTTGGAACTTAACGTTAATATAGTGACCATATAGAGACCTATAGTACATATAACCATGTTCATTTACATATATTTCTAATCTACATATACATTACTTCACGATTACTTCTATACTTGTCACTTTTCACTTTTACCCTACTGTCACGCCCCGCTTCCCGGTGTACGGGGAGGGGACGCGGTGAGGTCCACTACGTATTTACTCAGAAGTAAATACGCTAAGCATATCTAAGCAATATAAAGTAAATGTACATAAGAAAAATGACAATAGATGTAATTGAACAGCAACTTTTATTTAATAACATTTCTTTACAAGTACAACTGGAATGTAAATACATGAAGGGAAAGCAATGCCTAAACAATGGCATGAACTGAAATGAAAAATATGTACAAGTATCTAAAGCTCGAGGTCAAAGGCTAACTTCTCCAAGTCTTCGGTACTGGGCTCGATCTCCAGTCAGTCCGATCCACCTGACAACATTCCAAAGAAAGAAGAAAAGGAATATCGTCAGCGAACAATCGCTCGGTAATTCTCAAAGATGAGTAGAGATAGAATAAACAGAAAGAGATTATAACTAGTAATATTTGATTATAATGTTAACGCGGTTGTTTGTAACTTGGTACAGAATATGCCAGTGTATACGAGAGGGGTCCCACTATCCAGAGACTAAGGTATACGGAGCACAAGGAACCGTTCAGCCACGGTACAACGGCAATGGATATTCAGATTAGGTGTATTATGGTTACAGTCTCGTGCCACTTCTAACACATTCTATACCAATCTACCCCTTTAAAACCCCACAATGTCTTTTGTATTGATTGTATTATATTGTTATATAGATGAATGACTTGCCGAAACCATGATATCAGTAAATGGACTGGATATAAATGGATAGTCATGTAAATGGAGTATATCCATGGTTCGGTTCAATCAATATAGATTGATATAGATTGGATAGATGGATTCATGAATTCATGTTGTATCATATTCAAGTCAGATTGAGACTCAGTCTGAGTCAAACACTTAAAAAGAAATTGAAGTCCTGAATTAGTTTTGATGTTATCGGAAACTGCTGCACATGGATAGCAGGATTTGTGTCTTTTTCCAAGACAATTATCGTGTTGATAACACCATTTGTTAGATTTTCTACCTTAGATACACAAGCACCCATATTCTCCGGCTCCCTGAGGTCCTCAAGAGAACCGGTCCCGCTTAAACCTATATTTACTAGAGTCCTTATTGTAATTTAATATAACTTGAGAGGGTTTATGTAAAAACAGTTTTGATATATTTTAAAAATACATCTCAAGTATTTAATTATCGTCTTTAGGGTTTTCATAGATGTATCTTTTATAAAAATGAAATCTCTAGTGAGTAGAACCTAGTTTTCATTGTGTATGGTATTTCATTAAAATATTGGAATTTGTATTGAATTGAAATGGTAGTTTCATGTAATTATGATTCTTTTGATTTATAAAACATAGAATATTTGTATAATATATTTAAAATAAATCTTTTGATAATATTCATATACATATTTAATAAAATAAATTTATTTATTTTGTAGAAATCTCATTTTCTTAAAAATTGCATCAAAAATTCCATCGAGATCGAATACTCCTTGCGGAGGTCTGTATCTCGCTCTACTAGGCCCGAGGACGTGCAATAACCCGCACCATCCCGATCGGGGTTCCCCAAAATGCGTTGTAGAGGCACAATTGCAAGGAATTAAGTAATACACTTTTTAAAGAAAACGGTTTTTAATTGTTTAAGGTATTTATTCGTAAAAGCAGATTTTCCCATAATCTAGAATTCCAAAGTTCATCGTGCTATGTTCAATATGTGTGTTGTGATGAAGTAACCCCATGAGTTTTCTAAAGATAATACGGTAAAAAGTGGATAACAATATTGTTTGTAAACATGGTGGTATTTTACTGAAAAAATGAAAAACAGATTGCAACATGAATTATTTTGAGATGAATCTTGTTCTAATGTGTTTATTTATGTTTGTTAAACATTCTATGAGAGTATGGTATTTTATGGTTTAAGAAAAATGGAATTTTTAAAGAAAGAGAGTCGGAAGTCGGAATAACTCTGCTTCCGACGAGTTTGAAAAAGAGAAGTTTTTAGTATAGCATAAGAGAAGGGGAAAGGGAACTTACTAGCTAATATGGTAGAGGAGAGAAGGGGGGAGAGTAGGGAAGCATCGGGGCATCGTTTCGTCGCCGGAATCTCCTCGAAACGTCGTCGGAATCTTGCCCTTTGCTAACTCCACTTGCACAACTACATGGACTTGAGAATTTTTAAGAGTTTTTGTAATGAAATTCTGAGTGAGGAGGGGTGAAATGGAGTGTGATATTTATAGGAAAAATTAGGGTTTTGTGGGTTAAAGAATGGATTAAAATATGCATTAAAAATTGGATTAAAGGGTGATTTAATATTCTATGGATGAATTCAGAGTAAACAAATAATATGGGGTTAGTGGGGTAGATGAAGAGGTACCAGGGAAGAAAATTGGAGGCATTCCCTACGGTTCCCACCGGCGGTGCCGGTCTTTTTGCAAGTCTCGCCGGTCCAAGTCTGGTGGAATGGGCTTGGATTGGTGCCACGTGTCCCTATCGCTTGGTATACCCCAGTACACGTATTTGATTATTCTGTAACTCATCATTTTACGTGTAGTGCACGTGTAAATCCTTGGGCTTCTAAAAGATTAAAAGAAAAAATTAATAAAAATATAATGTGGCTTGGGTGATTCGATCACAGGGGCTACGTCACAGCAGTGCAAGGCTTTTCCAATGAGCTACAAGTGCTTTCTTGCTATTCAAATGCTAATCAAATACTTATAGTGTACACAGGATTGCAAATACTCCATTTGTACATTAACTTTTAAATAATTTTCTGTACATTGAAATTGGAGTTGTTACATTCTACCCTCCTTAACAAAATTTCATCCTCGAACTTTACAATTATTCTAAGGACTAGTTTACAAACAAATAAGGGTATCTTGCAAGCATGTCGTCCTCACATTCCCATGTTGATTCTCCTGATGAATCTCTTCTCTACATCACTCGAACCAAGTTGACTTCCTTGTTCCGAAGTGACTTCACCTTTCTATTAAGGATCTCAACAGGTTGTTGCTCACAGGATAAATCTTGCTGTACAGTGAGCTCGGAGTGATCAAGAATATGGCTGGGGTTACTCATATACCTTCTGAGTTGGGATATGTGGAACACATTGTGCACTCCTTCCAATGAAAGTGGAAGTGCCAAGCGATAAACCACTTCTCCGACTCGTTCGGGTATGTCGAACGGTCCAATATACCTCGGATTGAGCTTACCCCGTCTTCCAAAACGAATCACTCCACGGTTTGGAGATATCTTCAAAAATACATGTTCTCCCGGTTGGAACTCCAAATGACGGCGCTTTGCATCAACCCAGTGTTTCTGTCGATCTTGAGCTATGCGCATTCTTTCTCTGATAGTGCGAACTATATAGACAATTGCTACTATCATCTCAGGTCCAAGGAGTTCACTATCTCAGATGTCGTTCCAACTTAATGGAGATCGACACTTACTTCCATATAAAGCTGCAAATTGTGCCATTCCGATACTTACTTGGTAGCTGTTGTTGTATGAAAACTCCACAAGATGTAGGTGATCTTCCCACGGTCCTCCGAAGTCTAGCATACACGCTCTTAGCATATCTTCTAAGATCTGAATCGTTCGCTCAGACTGACCATCTGTTTGTGGATGATACGCTATACTGAAGTTTAGACTTGTTCCCAAGCTAGCTTGCAGATTTTGCCAAAATTGCGATCGAAATCTAGTGTCACGATCGGAGACAATGCAAACTGGTACTCCATGCAATCTCATGAATTTCTACATGAGTTCATGGGTATCAGAGATGGTACATATTGAAGAGTTTAAATCTTACTTAGATTCTTACCTACATGTACTTCTTTTCTAGTGTCTCAGTAGATTGGCTAACTCGAAATGGGATGAAGTGAGCCGACTTTGTGAGTCGATCCACAATAACCCATACCGCATCGTTACCTTTCGTGCTGCGAGGAAGTGCAGTCATGAAATCCATTATGATGTGTTGCCACTTCCATTCTAGGATAGGTAACGGTTGAAGTAAAGCAGCAGTCCTGTGATGTTCAGCCTTTACTTGCTGACACACCAAGCATTTAGCGACACTTCTGGCTACTTCACGTTTCATTCCATGCCACCAGTAATTTTGACGCAGATCTGTGTACATCTTTGTACCTCCAGGATGTACTGAATAAGGAGAGCTGTGAGCTTCTTTCATCAACTCTTCTTGCACAGAACCTTTTGGTACACACAATCTACTGCTGTATCTCAAAGATCCGTCTTCATGGATGATGAAGTCTGTTCGAAGTCCACTTTATACTTGTTCTCTGATCTTTTGCAACTTAGCATTACTTGCTTGAGCTACTTTGATCTGATTGACAATGGTAGATTGAACTTGTAAGTTCATCAAACTTGAAGCGTTACCTGGCATGACCACTTCAATCTCCATCTGATGCAAGTCTTGTTGAAGCTTCCACTGTACGGTGAGATTCAATGCTAATGGTTAGCGAATAAGTACATCAGGTACTACATTCACCTTTCCTGGATGATATTGTAGGTTGATGTCAAAATCCGCTATGAGTTCTAACCATCTTCTCTGCCGTATATTCAACTCTTTCTAAGTAAACACATATTTCAAACTCTTGTGATTTGTGTATATGTCCACTCATTCACCAAGAATCATTCACCAAGAAGATAATGGCGCCAAATCTTGAGTGCGGAGATAACGGCTGCCAACTCCAGATCATGTGTCGGATAGTTGCGCTCATGAATCTTTAGCTGTCTTGATGCATAAGCTACGACTTTACCGTGCTGATGTAGAACACATTCTAATCTCTTACCGGATGCATCGCAATGCACTACGAAACCTCCAGATTGGTCCGATATGACGAGAATAGGTGCCGATGTCAATCTTGACTTAAGTTCTACGAAAGCTCGTTCGCATGCTTCTGACCACACGAATTCTTCATCTTTACATGTGAGCTTGGTCGGGAATGTTGCAATCTTCAAAAATCCTTCAATAAACCTTCTGTAATATCCTGCTAAACCCAAGAAATTTCGAATGTCCTTCACTGACTTTGGTGTCGGCTATTCGCTTACTGCTGATACTTTAGCTGAATCTACAAAGATTCCATCGCCTGATACAATATGTCCGAGAAAACCGACTTGATCTAGCCAAAACCCGCACTTGCTATACTTGGTATAGAGTTGATGCTGCCGTAAAGTTTGCAGGACAATTCGTAGGTGCTCGGCATGTTCTTTCCGACTCTTAGAATACACCAGGATGTCGTCGATGAAGATGACAACAAACCTGTCTAGGTACTCTCAGAAAACTTGATTCATTAGGTTCATGAATATAGCTGGTGCATTGGTCACTCCAAATGGCGTCACAAGAAATTCGTAATTTCCATAGTGAGTTCTGAATGCCGTTTTATGGATATCAAATTCTTTGATCTTCACCTGATGATAACCCGAACGAAGATCTAATTTGGAGAAAATGCAAGATCCACTTAGCTGATCGAACAGATCGTCGATGCGAGGGAGTGAATACTTATTCTTTATAGTTACATCGTTTAGAGCTCTATAATCAATGCACATTCGATATGAACCTTCCTTCTTCTTCACAATTAGAACTGGCGATCCCCAACTTGAAGTGCTGGGATGAGTCCATCTTTTCCTCAATAATTCGTCAAACCGAGTACAGACTTCCTTCAAACCTTCAGGGCTTAACCGATACGGTGATTTGATCACGGGTTGTGCTCCAGGTACTAAATCAATACTGAATTCAAGAGTTTGATTGGGAAGCAAACCTGATATGTCTTCAAGAAATATATCATCGAACTCTCGAACTATCTCTAGCTTCGATCCTTCCTCTGCCTGAAGTGTTGCAATCCCTGCCTTCTTCGGTTTTGACTTGTATGTGCTTGGCTTCAGGGTACGGTCTCCACTTTTGAAATAAAAGACCGAATGGTCTGGAATATCGAACACTACTATCCTTTGACGACAGTCTATGGTAGCGTAAAAAGTTTTGAGCCAATCCATACCCAAAACGACATCAAAATTCGATATGTCCAACACCTTGAAGTCGGCATAGAACTCTCTGCTGCAGACGACCACTGGACACAGGTCGTATCCCATTATTGCCTTTAAAATGTCGTACCCTGAACTGACATTCCAGCTAGATACGAGTGGTTTGACTGGAATCGTATGAGTTCGGACGAACCGTTGCGACATAAAGCAATGAGATGCTCTAATATCGAAGAGTGCTAGTGCAGGAAGTGAAGCTACTAAGATCGTACCTAATTTATGTGGGATAAGTTTTAGGTATAAGGAAAAATATATAGGTATGTATATGGACTGGAAGAAAGTTTGAAAAGAAATTGTTACCAGTGATGACTTGGCCGGTGGCTTCAGATTCTTCTACAGTCATTATGAAAGCCTGTCGCCTCGGTACATTCCTCCTTACCGGAGGAGCATTCCTTTGCTCGTTATTTTGTACTTGAGGTATGTTCCATTAAGCTTGATAGAACTGACGAGGAGGAGGTGCAGTTGGTCCACGAGGAAGTGGAGCAGGGAGAGCGAGTCTTAGAGAAGGTGCCTGGATGGCTGGGCGCTGCTGATAAGTAATTGTTGGTCTGGGTGCAGCATTTGGGTTGTGTCTACGAGGACAAGACCCAATGTCATGAGTGGCTGATCCGCAGACTAAGGAAAGGCGCTTTGCACACCGGCAGTCTTTCGCCAAATGTCCATCCCTCCTGCAGTAGATACAAAAGGCTGGGTTGGGCCGGTTGTTTGGTACTCCCGGTCTCCTAGGCATAAATTGTGGCCTTGAAAAGGCTCCTCCTGCTATTTGAGTGGCAGGGTGCTTCATCCCGGCAGAGTGGGGTCTGCCCTTCATCTTTACTACTGCCTCATATCGGCGGGCAGCTTTCAGGGCCAGCTCATGGGTTGGGAAATCCCCTGTAGCTATGGCAGCTTGGATTTCCGGATCTAACCCTTGCTGAAATCTTCAGGATCTGATCTCAGCGGTTGGTATTAAATGTACCGCGAACCTGTTAAGGTCTTGTTTTAGCTGTGTAATATGTGATATTTGAAAATGGATTATTGAGACATATCTTACCTACTGAGCATGGTAAACTCAGTGCCATATTCATCCACTGATTTGGTCCATATTGAACCCTGTTGTAGATGGATAAATTGCTGCTCCATGTCAAATCGGGCAGTCTCAGGGAAGTATTTCACGTCGAACATGTCGCAAAAATTCCTCCATTTGATAGCTTGGTCAAGACGGCTTTCTTCCGCCTTCCACCAAACTCGGGAGTTATCAGTGAGTTGCAGCTTCGCAACTCGAACCCAAGCGATCTCTGGCACTTGTGCTGCTGCCAAATCATTCTCAATACTTTGAGCCCATTCTTCAGCTTCCAGAGGGCTCTCTTTTCATAAAAATTGTTTTGGGTGCAATGCCCGGAATTGCTTCACTCCGGGCGCTTCCGCTTCTGGACGGTTCATTAGCATAGCAGTCTGTTGCTGTTGTCCTTCCAGGAGCTGCGGATTTCCTCAAGCAGTACCGCCTGCTCATTGATAGAAGCAACGACGGTAGGCGTAAGCGGTAGAGGTGGTGGTGTATTGTTGAAGTTGGTACTGATGTTGTTTGGAAAATCCATAATCTTGAAAGAAAAATAGGGTTAAGATGGATTCAAAACATATAAAATTGTAAGATTCAAAGAATATGAAATGTAAAGAATATTTTTAGTTACTGATTCTTGTGTTATATTATTTAGGACCTCATGCAGAATTGACCCGCATGTCCATGCGGAACTGACCTGCATGGACCGCCAACAAAACCTGTCACGCCCCGCTTCCCGGTATACGAGGAGGGGACACGGCGAGGTCCGCTACGTATTTACTCAGAAGTAAACACGCTAAGCGCATCTAAGCAATATAAAGTAAATATACACAAGAAAAATGATAATAGATGTAATTGAACAGAAACTTTTATTTAATAACATTTTTTACAAGTACAACTGGAATGTAAATACATGAATGGAAAGCAATACCTAAACAATGGCATGAACTGAAATGAAAAATATATACAAGTACCTAAAGCTCGGGGTCAAAGGCTAACTGCTCCAAATCTTCGGTACTGGGCTCGATCTCTAGTGAGTCTGATCCACCGGACAACATTCCAAAGAAAAAAGAAAAGGAATGTCATCGGCGAACAATCGCTCGGTAAGTCCCAAAGATGAGTAGAGATAGAATAGATAGAAAGAAATTATAACTAGTAATGTTTGATTATAATATTAACGCAGTTATTTGTAGCTTGGTATAGAATATGTCAGTGTATACGAGAGGAGTCCCACGATCCGGAGACTAAGGTATACGGAGCACAAGAAACCTTTCAGCCACGGTACAACGGCAATGGATATTCAAGTTAGGTGTATTATGGTTACAGTCTCGTGCCACTTCTAACACATTCCGTACCAATCTATCACTTTAAAACTCCGTAATGTCTTTTGTATTGATTTATTGTTTTGTTATATAGATGGATGACTTGCCGAAACCATAATATCAGTAAATGGAATGGATATAAATGGATAGTCATGTAAAATGAGTATATCTATGGTTCGGTTCGGTCAATATAGATTGATATAGATTGAATATACAGATTCATGAATTCATGTTGTATCATATTCAAGTCAGATTGATCAGATTGAGACTCAATCTGAGTCAAACACTTAAAAAGAAATTGAATTCCTAAATTAGTTTTCATTTTATCGGTAACTGCTGCACATGGATAGCAGGATTTGTATCTTTTTCCAAGAAAATTACCGTGTTGATAATGTTAGTTATATGTATGCCCTAGAGGCCATTACTGTACATACGATGTATATTGTAGTGGATGCTTAGACATATATAGGGAGGACTTTCTTGCTCGACATGATAGTATGCTATCTGATTGTACTTTATCTTAACATATACTCTGATTGTCTCTTTGTTACATGTTGATAAAGCCCTTAGGATATGTACTCGACTACTGGGACTATGATGAGATCATACTAGTGGGGCCACGGTAGTCGACGAGTACATCCTATAACTGTTCCTAGTCGAGAGTGTATCGAGACAGGGCATCGATACACCAGAGTAGACTAGCGTATACGCATCTTGACCCATATGATGGGCGATGGATGATCCCATATCCATCGGTGTTTGACATCAAGGATGGTGTACGGGTGCTCAGTAGAGACTGGGTACACTGGACGGACTCGCCGAGAACTCCCAGATGGTATTATACCTCACGTCAGATGGCAGTTCTCCGGTGACACTGGTACAGAGTAGTCTGTTGACCCGAGATCGTCATAGAGTCTTGTGTGATTCCCACTGTGCTTTGATTTCCATCATACCACGTCCAAGAGGGCGTGCAAAAAGGTAGCTTTTGGGTACAGTCCCGAATCACATGGAGGCAATGAGCGATAGGAGGGGATTCGTTTCTCCCGGTATAAGGAGTTGATGTTGTGCTGTGTTCGATTGGCTATAAATGGAAATCCCTGGCCAGGATTGCTGAGATTTACTGGTAAGTGTTATCAGTAGTATCTCGAACTGTTATAGACCTCGTATCGACATGACTTATCAAGCTACTGGGGTCTGACGTTTACCACCCCTAGGTGAGATATGCGACATATCAGACGACGAGACCGGACTGTACGAGAGTGTTACTGATTGGATTCGCAGGAGAATGTACAGGCTTGCTTGTTGATCTTCTGAGCGCTCAATACCTGGGTGGCTGTTACGTTTAGCTGACCGCTTGCAGCTTGTGGGTGTTTGATATGATCATCACCTACTGCCGGCGTATTGACGATTCTTTAGAGTCCTACACAGAGGATTCTTGACTCGGGAAAAACGGGGTAGGGGCACATATGTGATATGTGCAGGACCGAGGATAATGCGATATGAGATACCATATTATATTCTCGCGATTTTTTATATGAGCCGGATCATCGGATCAAGTATTGATTCGATGAATCGGTAAATAATATATTAGTCGGTTATATGCGATATAGCCGGATTGTCGGATCAAGTGTTGATTCGATAATTTAATGTATAATAATATATATGATATATTAAATTACATTATCTAATATTAGCTCACTAAAATATTCTTTCTCTCACTCGGGTAATACATTGATATATATGCGATATATGTTAATTGTATTATTTTATTTTGTTACAATAAATATTATATATGTGATATATAATATTGTAACATGATATGATTACTAATGCAACATGTTTAGTGGAGATTAAACAAGATTAGGGCTTGATTTGGGTTAGTTCATTCATGAACCTTCTAGAAGGTTTTCCTTTTTGTTTTGTGTAAGATATTTTCAAGTGACTCATACTTAACCCAATACAAACCCTAGCCCTAGTTAAATCTCTACAAAGGTTTAGTTGACCATGGTTGCATAATTAATCATTATCTACATTTCATTATTCATCACAAATTGATTTGATTCTTCTTCTTCCTTGAGTTCCTTCTTGCAAAGCTTTCTAGGTTTGATTTTGTGATGAAAAATGAGTGAGAATAAGAAAAACAAATGAGGGCAAAAATCCTACTTTATCATCCTCATCTACCCTTGCCCTTTAGATGAGGGTGTTCACATCATTTAGTGAGTGAGAGCTTGTGTTAATGAAACTTCAAGGTAGATCATCTTTGTTATCGAAGATCGGAAGCAAGCTTGCATCTTTCTCTTCGTGGAGCCTCTCGAGAGTCCGGAACACGATGATCGCAGCGAAGGGACCTCAACATGGAGCTTAAGAAGTAAAGTACTGGATCTACAAAGGTTGTAATCCCTCTCACTTAGTGTTAAAGTGTTTAACATGCTTGTTTTAGCCTAATCTCTAGTTTAAAGATCTTGTTAAGGGTTGTTCGGCACGTCTAAATTTTAAATCGGGTATGGTTGATGCCTCGTAGACCCTTGTGCGTGTGCCTAGCGACCCTACAGTGGTATCAGAGCCAAGCTAGAGCTTTAGGCAAAGTCTAGGCGAAGTTTAAAGTCCGATCGAACCACGAAACCCTAGTTTTTCCCCCTTTCTGGAAATTTTTCAAAAAGTTGATATTTTTCATATTAAAAAGGCTCAAAAAAATCATCAGGGAAATAAACGAGTTACTGTAAAACACGTGCCTGTAAGACCACTAAAGAGTCACGGAACCGCAGCCATACCATGGCATTAGCGGCGGTTCCACGACAACACGGTAGCTTCATGTTTCACTGTTTGCACAGTAACCTCCGTATGTGTTTCCTGATTCTTCTAGGAATTTTTAATTTATACTCAGGTGTTGTGTTTTCTGGGTTGTATTGGGGACTCGTTGATTCGATCGGATAATTTAACTTCGTTTAAGTCTTTTCCGGATAATTTTAGAAACTGTTAAAAAGTTCGAACGGATATCAATAACTCACTTTTTCCCCTGTCGGAAAATTTTTCAAAAGTTGGATTTTCCCGTAGTTTAAGAACGTTCTAAGTCGTGCAAGTAACGCGGTGGACCCTCTAGAAGACAACAAACCTTAACTCGATTATGTGACCGTCTTGAACTGCCTTTGAACCTTAGGGTTTAGGGCAGTACGGCGTGCGATATGTGAGGCGTTGGCTTGACCCTTCTACGGCTGGACCATTGGTACTGTGGCATGTGATGGATGTTTTTAAACTAACTTCAAGTGTTGAGAACTATTTGGGAAATCTTGGGTGTTTGATTATTCGATCGGAAAGTTTAACACTGTCTATTTATCTGGAATGTCATACAATATTTGGAATCCACATGTAGTTATGAGATAACTAATTTGAATGTTATAAATCTAGCAGTTCAGTCTCAATTGATCGGTTGCTATGGAATTTTGATGTGATCAAAGTCCGTCGCAATCACGTAGCGTACGCGGATACTCGCCGGGTAAACTTAATGGACAGCCACGCCCCATAGCCCCGACCAAGTGACTGTAGGAGAACCCCGTCGCCAAAAGCATCCGTTCGGGTGCTCGCGGCAGCGGTGTTCCACCTTAGTGCACTTCGTCGACGGCATCCGGGGGTGCGGCTGTCTACTAAAGTTTGCGACGAGCATTCGATCAGGATGTCAGGAATCTTGTTGAATTGCCCGACTTGATATTGAAAAGAGTTTTCGATAATGAGACTAAAATGCGGGGTTTATAATTGTTAGGCATGCGATATGTAAGGAATTCATTTGGTTAGGCATGAGATGTCTAAGGAGGTTGCAGATTCCAACTGTTGTAGTTTTACACTTTCTTTTCTACGACCGTAAGCGTAGTATGTGGTGTATCGCCGGCTTCGTTGCTATACATCAACGATAATCAGGATACGCATACTTGCTTACGTTGATGATATGAGATATTATGTGTTGCTATGATATGTTATATTAGATCGTCGCGTTTTTGAATAGCCGGGGGTTTTATGTGAGATGAGAGTTTTTCTTTTTCATTCATGTAAAATTTATTTGTATGTAATATTCTTTTATTGGGGCACTTCCGGGCTGAGGATGATGTCACCATTGTATATTATTTACTTTTCCGCATTAGGTAGACCCAAGGCGGGGAGCACAAGTAACCGGGTTCTAGGGTCCAGTGGGAGACCATCTCGAGGAGTCGAGACGGGTCTCCTAACCCCAGAATTGGCAGTGTTGCTTGCCGCTCTCGTAGGGGTCTAGGGATGTGGGTTTGGCTATTCATCGCGACCGTGGAATCCGTGTTTTATACCGGCTCGTATTAAAACACGGACGTCCTAGTATATCCAATATTTCATATATGTTCTTCTGCTGCAATGTTCTATGATGAGATCATATTACTGCCTGAGACAAATGTTTATATTATATATATGAGATATATGTTATATTGCAGATTTCGTTTCAAATGTGATACTTGTGAAGTATAATAAAATGGGACTTCATTAATGAGATTAATGAAACTAAAAAGAAACCTAAAGATGTTGTAGAAACTTATTTAAAAACTGGTAGCTCTAGTTCTTGCTTTGCATAGCGGTATTCCTTGTAGAACATCCAGCACCTTATTCGATAAGGAAAGAGCCGAGATCCCTTCACCGGGAGTGACCTCTTTAGCAATAACTAACAGATGCTACAAACTCGGTGTGTCTTTTGATTGCTTCGATAGTTTTTGCTTTGCATAGTGATATTTGTGAAATATCCTGCACCTTATTCGATGAGGAAAGAGCCGACGATCCCTTCACCGAGAGTGACCTCTTTAGCAAAACTATAAAAGGCCTCAAAAACATTCCATTTAAAATCACTCGATTCTACAACGGTATCAAGTTCATTACGCAAAGGGTTTTCTTAAAAACCTGTCGTAGCCCTCCGTCATTTCAGATAAGTACTTCATAGTATTCGTGCTGCGTTTGTTGGCTTTCGTCAAGGCGTAGTGTGCGGTAGCTATTTATGCTTATCTGTATAAGCATATGATGCGATTGAGTTAGGGTAGTCGTGCGACTTTGTTGGCTTTCGTCAAGGGCCGTGCGGGTGGGTTTAATTCAATCGGGAAATGACGGGTTGAACTTGACTAGTAGCCTATAGTTTGTTGGCATTCGTCAAGATCATAGGACGCTAGGGGTAAAATATTATCGGGAATTTCAAGTGTTGAAATTTGCAATGAGATTGCATACCTTCTATGAGATAGTTGAATCCCGATACCCGCTGTGAGTAAGAGTTACTCCTGGGAGAGTTTTACACATTACAATTAGCCGATCAAGTAGGTGTCTAGAAAGGTGTTAACGGGGTTACGCCCCTGGGAAAATGAGGTTTACTTAATTAGGTCCGTGCGAAAGCACGGGGAACCTCCCTCAAAGTACCGGCACTGGTCTGGCTGAAAGATTAGCGAACTTGTAGGGTGTAATTAATCCCGGCTAGTCTTTCCTTTTATGGTTTGAAGGAAGATTTGACTAAAATAGTGGGGGACATCCTGATTAGATAAATTGATAACCAATCTAATCTTATAAAAGCGCACGCTGAGTGTTTTCTTCTCTCTCTCTCATGGTTACGACTATGTCACGCCTTAATCAAGATAATAATACGGATGTATTAACCAAACCCGCTTGTTATACTGCGCTAAGGAACGTTGGTCCCGCTCCAACTTATAATTGTTATAAGACAGAGCAGGAAATAGGGGATTACCAGAATTCCCGTGCCACCCAAACAAAGAAAGTACATGTTGATGCATCTTCTTCGGGTGTGTTCATTACCGAGAACTGTTTCTCAGTATCCTTTACGTCCTGGGTATTTGATACCGGATCAGGATCCCACATATGTAATTTGTTACATGGGCTACAGATAGGTAGAGAACTGAGAACGGGTGATAAGTTTCATGAGATAGAAACGGTGCAAGTGTTGCAGCCAAGTTTGTTGGTCACTATCACCCTGTATTACCAGAATACATTGATTCTGAACGAATGTTATTAGATACCGAACCTGATATACAATATCATATCAATCTCTTTATTAGTAAAGAAAGGATATAATTTTGTATTGTTGGATAATATTTTGAACATTTCCTATATCAAGAGTTGATTGGTTCAGGTACGTTATCTAAAAGTATAGACGTTCTAAATCAAACTACAGTTCTTAGTGTACATAACACACACAAGAGGAAAAGTTCAGAAATGAACGAATCCTTCTTAAGGTATTGTAGACTAGGTCATATCAATGCGATCCGACTAGCTGAATTTACATTTAGATGCATATTTAAATTAGTTTGAATTTACATCTTGTGAAACTTGCCGGTCATGTCACAGAGATAAAATGACTACAGCTCCGTTTATTGGAAACGGAGAAAGAGTTAGTGAACTCTTGGGATTGATACATGCTGATGTATGAAGGTCCCCTGTCTACACATGCCAAGACCGGTTCTTTGTACTTTATTATATTCACTGATGATCTTTCTAGATTCAGACATATGTTCCAGTTGAAACACAAGTCCGAAACTTTTCAGATAATCACAGAATATAAGTTAGAAGTAGAGAACCAAAAACGAGTATAAGTATTATGTCCTTTGATGAGATCAGGGAGGAGAATACTTGAGCACGGGATTCCTAAAGGAGAATGAGATTCTCTCTCAGCATTACTCCTCTGTATACACCATATCATGATGGTATATCGGGGCGGAGCAATAGCACCCTATGTGATATGGTGTGCTCTATGATGAGTACTACTGAGTTTCCTATTTCCTTTTGGGAGTTATGCACTTGAGAAGCTGCATACCTATTGAATAGGGTTCCAATCAAATCAGTTGCCTACCACTTCATATGTGATATGGAAAGGGAAGAGCCCATATCTTAAGTTTATTAAGATTTGGGGTTGTCCGGCCTATGTCTAAAAAGGCAAAATCCGGACAAGCTCGAGGCAAGGTCAGCTCTGTAAAACTGGAAGTAGTTCCAGCTATACAAACTGCTACAGATGATTTAGTAGACCCGGAGGATTCAATAGCTTCTAACGAACCTCAGCCTCTCCGCCGATCTGGTAGGGTTCCTCATCCACCTGAGAGATACTTCGGTTTCTCTATGACAGTGGGAGCGAGGATTGCATCATGAGATGATGACCCAACTAGTTTCGAGCTGCCATCAGGAGTGGGACTTTGTAAGAATGGCTGGATGCTTAGTGATCTGAGATGGAATCCTTATACACCAACAAAGTATGGACTTTGGTTGCTTTATCTGAAGGGTTAAATCCCCATCAGGAGCAAGTATATCTTGAGAAGATTACTTGGTGTAAATGGAAAAGTTGAGACCTTCAAAGCTATGCTTAAGTCCATCCAGATCCTACTTTCCACGGCTACATACCATGACTACGATATCTGGTGGTTAGGTGTCAAGACTGCTTTTCTAAATGATATTTTAGAAGAGAGCGTCTATAAGTACACAGCCAAAGGGCTTCGTAGACAGTGGGAGCAGCGGAAATGTGTGCAAGATACTTTATATGATAAAGCAGGCATCGCGGAGTTGGAACATCTGTTTTGATGTGGTAGTCAAAGAGTTTGACTTCATCAAAATGGTAGATGAACCTTGTATGTACAAAAAAGGTAGTAGAGAGTATGGAGGTGATCCTCGTAAAGTACTTGGAGGACATACTCTTGATAGGGAAGGAGTTTCCTATGCTACGCTCGGTTAATCTCCGCTTATCACAAGGATTCTCCATATAGGATCAAAGTGATACCTCCTAAATCCTGGGTTTTTAGATCTATGAGATAGATCTAATTGGATGTTAGGATACTCACTAGTTGTAGTGAGATGGTATCAATCGATCCTGAGGAGAATCACTGGAATGGTTCCAGTGTGATAAGGACGAATGAATGTCAGTCGCAGGCATTGTCTATACCCTCAGTGGAGGGACGGTATGTTGGAAGAGTTCCAGGGTACATACCGTGACTTACTAGACGATTAAAGGCAAGATACATCGTTACCAAGGATGCTACCAAAGAGGCAGTCTGGATATATATAAGTTCATGAGATGAACTTCGTTCCTACCATTGTGTGACAATGGAGTTGTGGCTTATGCCTAGGAACCCCCGTCCCATCATAAATCCAGATATAATTCTTAAGCAGTATCACCTGATCATGGAGATGGTTGATCTCCAGAGAGATTGAGGTTAGGAGAGTAGACACAGAGGACAACAGCGCGGATCCACTCACAAAGGCCTTTTTCCCAGTAAAGACTTTTATGGGATGGTTGAGTATGAGATACTTCAACCACAGCTAATTGTTGGGTATGTGATACCATAACAGATGGCCCTAGTGCTAGTGGGAGATTGTTAGTTATATGTATGCCCTAGAGTCCATTACTGCACATACGATGTATATTGTAGTGGATGCTTGGACATATATAGGGAGGACTTTCTTGCTCGACATGATAGTATGCTATCTGATTGTATTTTATCTTAACATATACTCTGATTGTCTCTTTGTTACATGTTGATAAAGCCCTTAGGATATGTACTCGACTACTGGGACTATGATGAGATCATACTAGTGAGGCCACGGTAGTCGACGAGTACATCCTATAACTGTTCCTAGTCGAGGGTGTATCGAGACAGGGCATCGATACACCAGAGTAGACTAGCGTATACGCATCTTGACCCATATGATGGGCGATAGATGATCCCATATCCATCGGTGTTTGACATCAAGGATGGTGTACGGGTGCTCAGTAGAGATTGGGTACACTGGACGGACTCGCCGAGAACTCCCAGATGGTATTATACCTCACGTCAGATGGCAGTTCTCCGGTGACACTGGTACAGAGTAGTCTGTTGACTCGAGATCGTCATAGAGTCTTGTATAATTCCCACTGTGCTTTGATTTCCATCATACCACGTCCAAGAGGGCGTGCAAAAAGGTGGTTTTTGGGTACAGTCCCGAATCACATGGAGGGAATGAGCGATAGGAGGGGATTCGTCTCTCCCGGTATAGGGAGTTGATATTGTGCTGTATTCGATTGGCTATAAATGGAAATCTCTGGCCAGGGTTGCTGAGATTTACTGGTAAGGGTTATCAGTAGTATCTCGAACTGTTATAGACCTCGTATCGACACGACTTATCAAGCTACTGGGGTCTGACGTTTACCACCCCTAGGCGAGATATGCGACATATCAGACGACGAGACCGGACTGTACGGGAGTGTTACTGATTGGATTCGTAGGAGAATGTACAGGCTTGCTTGTTGATCTTCTGAGCGCTCAATACCTGGGTGGCTGTTACGTTTAGCTGACCGCTTGCAGCTTGTGGGTGTTTGATATGATCACCACCTACTGCCGGCGTATTGACGATTCTTTAGAGTCCTACACAGAGGTTTCTTGACTCGGGCAAAACGGAGTAGGGGCACATATGTGATATGTGCAGAACCGAGGATAATGCGATATGAGATACCATATTATATTCTCGCGATTTTTTATATGAGCCGGATTATCGGATCAAGTGTTGATTCGATGAATCGGTAAATAATATATTAGTCGGTTATATGCGATATAGCCGGATTGTCGGATCAAGTATTGATTCGATAATTTAATGTATAATAATATATATGATATATTAAATTACATTATCTAATATTAGCTCACTAAAATATTCTTTTTCTCACTCGGGTAATACATTGATATATATGCGATATATGTTAATTGTATTATTTTATTTTGTTACAATAAATATTATATATGTGATATATAATATTGTAACATGATATGATTACTAATGCAACATGTTTAGAGGAAATTAAACAAGATTAGGGTTTGATTTGGGTTAGTTCATTCATGAACCTTCTAGAAGGTTTTCCTTTTTGTTTTGTGTAAGATATTTTCAAGTGACTCATACTTAACCCAACCCAAACACTAGCCCTAGTTAAATCTATACAAAGGTTTAGTTGACCATGGTTGTATAATTAATCATTATCTACATTTCATTATTCATCACAAATTGATTTGATTCTTCTTCTTCCTTGAGTTCCTTCTTGCAAAGCTTTCTAGGTTTGATTTTGTGATGAAAAATGAGTGAGAATAAGAAAACAAATGAGAGCAAAAATCCTACTTCATCATCCTCATCTACCCTTGCCCTTTAGATGAGGGTGTTCACATTATTTAGTGAGTGAGAGCTTGTATTAATGAAATTTCAAGGTAGATCATCTTTGTTATCGAAGATCGGAAGCAAGCTTGCATCTTTCTCTTCGTGGAGCCTCTCGAGAGTCCGGAACACGATGATCGCAGCGAAGGGACCTCAACACGAAGCTTAAGAAATGAAGGACCGGATCTACAAAGGTTGTAATCCCTCTCACTTAGTGTTAAAGTGTTTAACATGCTTGTTTTCGCCTAATCTCTAGTTTAAAAATCTTGTTAAGGGTTGTTCGGCATGTCTAAATTTTAAATCGGGCATGGTTGATGCCTCGTAGACCCTTGTGCATGTGTCTAGCGACCCTACAGATAACACCGTTTGTTAGATTGTCTACCTTAGATATGCAAGCATCTATATTCTCCGGCTCCCCGAGGCTCAAGAAAACTGGTCCCGCTTAAACTTATATTTACTAGAATCCTTATTGTAATTTAATATAACTTGAGGAGGATTTATATAAAAATAGTTTTGATATATTTTCAAAATACACCTCAAGTATGTAATTATCTTCTTTAGGGTTTTCATAGATGTATCTTTTATAAAAGTGAAATTTCTAGTGAGTAAAACCTAGTTTTCATTGTATATGGTATTTTATTGAAATATTGGAATTTGTATTGAATTGAAATGGTGGTTTCATGTAATTGTGATTCATTTGATTTAGAAAACATAGAATATTTGTATAATATATTTAAAATAGATCTTTTGATAATATTCATATATATATTTAATAAAATAAATTTATTTATTTTGTAGAAATCTCATTTTCTTAAAAATTGCATCAAAAATTCCATCGAGATCGAATGCTCCTTGTGGAGGTTTGCATCTCACTCTACTAGGCTCAAGAAAGTGCGATAACCGCACCATCCCAATCGGGATTCCCCAAAATGGGTTGTAGAGGCACAATTGCAAGAAATTAAATAATACACTTGTTAAAGAAAACGGTTTTTAATTGTTTAAGGTATTTATTCGTAAAAGCGAATTTTCCCATAATCTAGAATTCCAAAGTTCATCGTGATATGTTCAATATGTGTGTTGTGATGAAATAGGTCCTTACCTCGTGAGTTTTCTAATGATAATACGGTAAAAAGTGGATAACAATATTGTTTGTAAACATGGTGGTATTTTACTGAAAAAATGAAATACAGATTGCAACATGAATTTTTTTAAGATGGATCTTGTTATAATGTATTTATTTATGTTTGTTAAATATTATATGAGAGTATGATATTTTATGGTTTAAGAAAAATGGAATTTTTAAAGAAAGAGAGTCGGAAGTCGGAATAACTCCGCTTCCGACGAGTTTGAAAAAAAGAAGTTTTTAGTATAGCAAAAGAGAAGGGGAGAAGGGACTTACTAGCTAATATGGTAGAGGGGAGAAGGGTTGAAAAAAAGAAGTTTTTAGTATAGCAAAAGAGAAGGGGAGAAGGGACTTACTAGCTAATATGGTAGAGGGGAGAAGGGTTGAAAAAAAGAAGTTTTTAGTATAGCAAAAGAGAAGGGGAGAAGGGACTTACTAGCTAATATGGTATAGGGGAGAAGGGAAGCGGCGGGGTGTCGTTTCGTCGCCGTAATCTCCTCGAAACGTCGTCGCGATCTTGCCCTTTGCTAATTCCACTTGCACAACTATATGGACTTGAGAATTTTTGAGAGTTTTTATAATGAAATTTTGAGTGAGGAGTGGTGAAATGGAATGTGGTATTTATAAAGAAAATTAGGGTTTTGAGGGTTAAAGAATGCATTAAAATATGCATTAAAAATTGGATTAAAGGGTAATTTAATATTTTCTGGATGAATTTAGAGTAAACAAATAATATGGAATTAGTGGGGTAGGCGAAGAGGTGCCATAGGAGAAATTAGAGGCATTCCCTATGGTTCCCACCGGCGGTGCCGGTCTTTTTGCAAGTCTCGCTGGTCCAAGTCCGGTGGAATGGGCTTGATTGGTGCCACGTGTCTCTATCGCTAAGTATACCCTAGTGCACGTGTTTGATTATTCTGTAACTTATCATTTTACGTGTAGTGCACGTGTAAACCCTTGCGCTTCTAAAAAATTATGAGAAAAAATTAATAAAAAGATAATGTGGCTGGGGGGATTCGATCACAGGGGCTATGTCAAAGCAGTGCAAGGCTTTACCAATGAACTACAAGTGTTTTTTTACTGTTCAAAAGCAAATCAAATACTTATAGTGTACACAGGATTGCAAATACTCCATTTGTACATTAACTTTTAAATAATTTTCTGTACATTGATATTGGAGTTGTTACACCTACCTTTAGGGACTTACCGAGCGCTTGTTCGCTGACGGGCATTCCACTCACCTTTGTTTTCTTGGAATGTTCATCAGATGCCGTGGAAACGGGGGAGGTGGACGCAAAAGAGGAGGATTACGATCAGATCGTGACTCAGACTTAGACTAGTTATCCTTTTCTTTCAGTTTATGTATGCCACCCGTTTAAGCATTTCTGTTATTATATTTACTTTTCAGTTGAACTCTTGTATCTGTAAATATTTCAAGTTGAATATAAATAAATATGTTTGTTGAAAAAAATTTACAGTCTCCATTTATTCTTGTATTGTATACTATTGTTTCAATACGCTTAGTATATTTATTTAGGAAATGATTTTCTCTGGATAAATATGTCGCGGGTTTACCACGTCACCGTTTCCGTCTACTGGGAAGCGGGGCGTGACACTTCCATTGCACTTCAGTATGACATCACTTCAGCGAGTATGTTCAAGGGGGCCTTGGGTATGCGACGGTAGGAATCGGTCAGCTGTCTAAGATCGTTGGTAAAGGAACGATCATCTTGCAACCGTCAAGAGGTGGTCAATTAAAATTGAAGAATTCTCGTCTTATTCCAGATTTGAAGAAGAGCATGATTTCTACTAGTTAGCTTGACAACGAAGGTTTTATTACGACGTTTGGAAATTCGCGGTGGAATATTACCAAGGGTCATTGGTGGTTGTTAGGGGAAAGTTGAGCGGTTCGTTATATTCCTTCTGTGGGAGTAGCGGAGGTTCGGTTTCATTGGCAATGGGTTGGGAGTTAAATTCGGAAACTTTGTTGTGGCATAGGCGATTGGGGCACCTCAGCGAGAAGAATATGAAAATTCTTCAACGAAGGAGGCTTCTTTCGGGACTGAAGAAAGTGGAGTTGGGGCTATGCGAGAGTTGTGTTTGTGGGAAGCAAAATACGCTCAAATTCAGATTGGAAGCATAGCAAAGAAGACCAAGAAGCTGGAGATGGTGCAGACGGACGTATGGGGTCTACCCTCGGTAAAGACTTATGGAGGTAACCGGTACTTCACGACGTTTATCGACGATGCAAGCTGGAAGACATGGGTTTTTGCGATGAAGAAGAAGTCTGATGAGTTTGATATATTCAAACACTGAATTGTGCAGGTGGAGAACCAAACGGGGCTGAAGGTTAAATGCCTAAAGCCTGATAATGGAGGGGAATACTGCACATAAGATTTCAATGCATTTTGCTCACAGAAGGGTATTCGTTGGTTGAAGTTAGTATCGGGGACGCCACAGCAAAATGGTATCGCTGAAAGGATGAACAGGACGATCCTAGAGCAAGTGCTGAGCATGACCTTAGACACAGATGTGCAAAAGTTCCTATGGGCAGCGGCGGTTGATGCTGCTATATGCTTGATCAATAGAAGCCCTGCAAGTGTGCTTGATGGAGGCATTCCGGAAGAAAATTGGTCAGGTAAACTGGTTGATTATTCGCACCTAAAAGTTTTTGGCTGCGTTGCGTATTCTTTGGTTGATTAGGCGTAAAGGAGTAAACTTAACTCTAAGTCTATGAAGTGCGCTTTTATCGGATATAGTGGGGATGAGTTCGGATATAGGCTGTGGGATTACACAAGTAAGAATGTAATACGAACCCCGAACGTCACCTTTGATGAGCAACATTTGTACAAAAAAAGCAAGCCAGGGAAGGTGTAGTACATGAGTTCTTCGAAATAGATGGAACTCAAGAGAGCATTCAGGTTCTTACAGGTGGTGATCAGAACGTGGATGAAGCCGCAGTGCAGGATCAAGTTCAAGAACAGGATGGTAACCATATTCAGCAACCGGATGTGCCGATTCTGAGAAAATCTATGAGTGAAAGGAGGATGCATGAAAGTCTTGTAACCGACTTCGTTTTGTACACATATGCGGGAGAGTTTAAATCCCTTGAAGAAGCAACAAACAATGGTGCTTGCAAGAAGTGGGAGCAAGCTATGAACGACGATATGAAATCTTTGAAGAAGAACCATACATGGAACCTAGTGAAACTACCCAAGGATCGAAAAGCATTACTTAATAGGTGGGTTTACAGGATTAAAAATGAGGCCAACGGTGTGAAGCGATTTAAGGCGCGTTTGATAATCAAGAGATACGCACAAAAATAAGGTATTAGCTATCAAGAGATTTTTTCCCCTGTCATAAAGATGGCATCTATTCGGATGATCCTAAGTATTATGGTGGTAGATGATTTGCACTTAGAGCAGCTAGATGTGAAGACTGCGTTCCTTCATGGAGATTTGGAGGAGATTTATGTGATGCAACCACCAGGATACGAGGTGATGGGGAAGGAGAATATAGTGTGTAAGCTGTAAAAGAGATTGTATGGCCCCAAGCAAGCTCTTAGGTAGTGGTATCTCAAGTTCAATTAGTTCATGCTAGAGACATGATTTGTGCGGAATGAATCAGATCACTGCGTCTATATTCAAACTTTCAAAGACGGAGACTACATTATTTTTTCATTGTATGTGGATGACACGTTGGTAGTGGGTCCGAGATTTGAGAAGATTCAAAGTTTGAAGAAGATGATGGCCGAAAAATTCACTATGAAAGATTTGGGTGCAATGAAGAAAATCTTGAGCATAAAGATCGTTCGAAATAAGAAGCAGCGGAAGCTATAGTTATCGCAAAGGAACTACATTGATAAGGTTTTGAAGCGGTTCAATATGGACAAGTCAAAATCTGTAAGTATGCCCTTAGCGAGACATTTCAAACTCATGAACGGGTTGTGCCCGACAACTCAAGAGAAGAAGGACGAGATGGCGATATGGTACTGCAGTGGGGAGTTTGATGTATGTAATAGTGAATACGATATTGATATTGCATATGCAGTGGGAGTTGTTAGCCGGTATATGCAAAATCTGGGGAAGGAGCATTGGAATGCGGTGAAGTGAATTCTAAGATATCTTAGGGGTACATCTAGTCACTGTTTATGCTTAGGGTGACTCTCTAAAGGTGCAAGGGTACGTTGATGCGGAATATTCGGGATATCGAGATCGTGGGAAGAGCACAACGGGATACGTATTCACGGTTGGGGGAACAGCGGTGAGTTGGGTTTCTCAATTACAAAAGGTGGTGGCATTGTCAACTACGGAAATAGAGTATGTGGCGATCATGGAAGCCAGCAAGGAGATGATATGGTTGTAAGGATTGCTTGAAGAATTGGACAAAAAGCAAGGCTTCAACATCTTGTAGAGCGACATCCAAAATGTGATACATTTGGCGAAGAATGCGGCATATCACTCTCGGACGAAGCACATCAAAGTACGGTACCATTTCATTCGCATAACGATTGAAGAAGAGGAGTTGACATTACAGAAGATCGCTGGAGAAAAGAATCCGGTGGATATGTTCACCAAGGTCGTAGACAGAGATAAGCTGAATCTCTGTTGCAGGTTAGCGAACATCTCCATGAAAATCTACTGAGGAGAGCGTAGAGCGGAGTCGTGTGAAGTCCATTAGCGTCGAGAATCAAATCTGAAGAAGTTCCAAGTGGAAGAATGTTAGAAACGGTGGAACATTCTTCAGATCAGACGTCTGAAACAGACACAATGGCAGACGTCTAAAGGTGTAAGAATCTTCGCTTCAGACGTGTCACACCCCACTTCCCGGTGTACGGGGAAGGGACACGACGAATTCCGCTACATATTTACTCAGAAGTAAACACACTAAGCATATCTAAGCAATATTAAGTAAAAATGTACACAAGAGACTGGAATGTGAATTAACAGCAACTTTTATTTATTTAACAATTCTTTACAAGTACAACTGAAAATGTAAATACATGAATAGAAAGCAATGCCTAAACAGTGGAATACTGAAATGAAAAGTATATACAAGTGCCTGTAGCTTTGGGTCGATGGAAAACTGCCCCAAGTCCTCAGTACTGGGCTCGATCTCTAGTGAGTTCGATCCATCTGACAACATTCCAAAGGAAGAAGAAAAGGAATGTCGTCAACGAAAAATCGCTCGGTAAGTCCCAAAGGAAGAGAGAAGTAGAATAGACAGAAAGAGAATATAACTATATAATGTTATCTTTTATTCTGTTATCGCAGTTGTTTGTAGCTTGGTACAGAATATGCCAATATATACGAAAGGAGTCCAACTTACACCGTGGATTTTGGTAACTTGTAGTATAAGGCTCCGTCGATAATACCATGGAACAACGGCATGGATGTAATTACGTCTTTTAGTGACCACCTCGTGTCACCTTTAACATGTTTTGTATCAGTCTACCCCTGTATAAACCCCGTAATGTTTATTGTATTAATTGTATTGATTGTACTGATTGTATTGTATTGTCTTGTGGTAAATAGAAGACTTGCCGAAACCATGATATCAGTAAACGGAATGGATATAAATGGATAGTCAAGTAATCAGAGTATATCCATAGTTCGGTTCGGTCATATTCATGTTGATATAGAGTGTATTCTAGCATTCATGGATTCATATTGTATTGCAGTTATACTTGAATTGAATTCAAGTCAGATTGATTTCAGATTTGACCATGACTCGAACTGAGTCAGACTTTTAAATAGAATTGAAGTTCTGATTGTTTTGGTGTTATCGGTAACTGCTGCACATGGACGGCAGGATTTGTGTCTTTTTCCAAAATAATTACCGTGTTGATAACACCGTTGTTAGGTTATCTACCTTAGATAGGCAAGCATACACATTCTCCGGCTCCATGAGGCTCAAGAGAACTGGTCCCGCTTAAACTTATATCTATTATGGTCCTTATTGTAATTTAATATAACTTGAGAGGGTTTTATATAAATATAGTTTGATATATTTTCAAAATACACCTCAAGTATTTCATTATTGTCTTTAGAGTTTTCATAGATGTATATTTTATAAAAATGAAATTTTCTAGTGGGTAGAACCTAGATTTCATTGTATGTGGTATTTTAATGTAAACTTGGAATTGCATTGAATTATAATGGTAGTTTCATGAACTTGTGATTCTTTTGATTTAGAAAACATGGAATATATATTTAATATATTTAAAGTAGATATTTTGATAATATTTATATATAACTAATATTTATAAAAATAGAATTTATTTATTAAATAGAAATCACATTTTTCTTAAAAATTGCATTAAAAATTCTATCGAGATCGAATGCTCCTTGCGGAGGTCTGCATCTCGCTCTACTAGGCCCGAGAATGTGCGATAATCCGCACCATCCCGATCGGGGTTCCCCAAAATGGGTTGTAGAGTCATAATTGTAAGGAATTGATTAAGACTCTTTTTAAAGAAAACGGTTTTGAATGTTTAAGGTATTTATTCGTAATCTCGTATTTTCACATAAACTAGAGTTTCAAAATTCATCGTGCTATGTCAAAGATGTGTGTTATGATGAGGTAGGTCATTACCTCATGAGTTATCTAAAAGTAATACAAGAAAATATGTTGAATTGTGTTGAAAATAAAGTATATGGTATTTTACCGTAAAAATACGATAAAAGTTGCATAATAGATTCTTTTGAGATGAAACTTATTCTAATGTGTTTGTTAATAATTACTAAACAATCTACTAAAAAATTTTGGTTTGTTATTAAGAAAAAATAGATTTTTAAAAAAAGAGAATCGGAAGCCGGAATAACTCCGCTTCTGACGAGTTTTGAAAAGGAGAAGTTTTAGAATATCAAAAGAGGAGGGGAGAAGGGACTTACTGGCTATAAAGTAATAGGGGAGAAGGAGAAAGCTCTCGGAACCGTCGGGGCGTCGTTTCATCGCCGGAATCTTCCCGAAACTTCGTCAGAATCTTGCATTTTACTAACTCCATTTGCACAACTTAGGACTTAGAAATTTTAGAGAGTTTTTGTAATAAAATTCTGAGTGAGGAGGAGTGAAATGTGGTATGGTATTTTTAGGAAGAATTAGGGTTTGGGGTAATGAAAAATGGAATTAAAATTTTGGTTTAATGCCTCTTTTTAATTCTGTTTCTTTTTAATAAAAACAAACAGTACAGGGGTTAAAGGGGAGGCCAAGGGGTGTGGAGATAAAATTTGGGGAGCATCCCTTACGGGGGGCCTGGCGGTGCCGGCCGTAGGCGCCATCTCGCCGGCCAAAAACCAATGAGGGATGGTGGGATCTTCGCCACGTTTTATCTGTGACTTTTCATTTTACGTGTAGTGCACGTGTAAAGTTTTGGGTTTCTAAAAGATTAAAGTAAAAATCAATTAAAAATATATGTGGTTAGGAGGATTCGATCGCAGGAGGTATGTCACAGCAGGGCTAGGCTTTACCAATGAGCTACAAGTGCTTTCTTGCTGTTCAAAAGAAAATCAAATTTATAACTTGTACTCAGGCTTGAGTGTTCCTTTCTGTATTTTGGAAAAAATTTGTACAGAAAGTTTAGGGTTGTTACAAGACGTGTGGCCAAATCAAGTTCAGACGTCTGGAAACTACACGAGAAACGCCAAAGCGGAGCTAGATGTCTGCAGTTCATCGGGGCAGATGTCTGCAGGAGCCATAAAGCCCAATCCAGAGCTTAAGCAGACGTCCGGCCAGATGTGGTTCAGACATCTGCACTTGGAAGATAAAAAATTTATAGAGCGTAGGCAGAAGTCTGCCCAAGCGTGGGTCAGATGCATGCCGTCAGGATTTTCTAATGCGAACGAAAATTACCAAATTTAATTTTCTCTCCTATTTACTATAGAATTAGGGATTGCCTATTTAAAAGAACCCCTCATATGTATTATTTACAGTCAATTAAGAGAGAACATTGTATGAGAGTGTGACGGATAAGGCTAGATAATTTTGAGAGAAAATTCCTAAGGTTTTGCTCGTGTAATTAATTCGAAGATTATAGTGAAGACTTTGCAGATTCCGCTCCGCCGGGGACTAGTCATACGGTAGGTGAACCTCGTTAACAAATCTCTTGCCTCTCTGTGTTTGATTTCCTTGTTTTATTCTCGCATATTTATATTGTTCTTTCGTCATTTAATTGCGTAATTGTGTTTGCGTGATTTGGGTATTGTCGCGAGTATTGTTTTGCGTTTTGATCTCTCCTCGTCGATCCCCAACAAATGAAATATGCACAATGATAGTGGTAATTAAGGATACCATCAATTGTTCCGACGACGACGGAGGACGATGGTGGCAACATCGGTGGCGACAGAGTCGACGAAGGTTAAGATGGAAACGCTGTCGGAAATAGCTATAGTATCGCGCGATAATAATAGGGGTAGCACGACGATGGGGATAAGCGGTAATAAGGCTCACGGCGATAGCACCAGCGACAGTGGAAAGCAACGGTGGAGTTAGCCAGCGGGGAATGGAGGCGGACGATGATAGTGGTGGCCGGTGGAGGTGGTGGGTGACTGGGGCTAATGGTGAGGGCGACTGGCCGGAACGGTGGTGGGGAACGATGGCAGAAGCAATGATCGTGGGGGCCGTAGCAATGGCGACGACGACACCGAGGGTAGTTGATGACAACAACAATGTATAGGCAAGCGGCGGTGGAAGATGACAGTACCTATCTTGTTAGCAGTTGTGGTAAGTTGGGGAAGATGGGAATGCTGAATACCTATCTTGATAGGAGGAAGAATCCATTGAATATTTATTCCCAAGAAAACCTTACAGTTCATTGGAATCTGATATTCAAGTACCAAATGGAAATTTTATGAATGGTTATCTATAATTTGTAGTGCTCACAAAAGCATCCACTTCTCCAATATTTTTCCATGCGTGTCCGTAAATTTATTGAAATTTATGATTGTGTATAAATTTATCTAAGATGAGTTTTGATCCCCAATTTTAGCTGTGGAGTAATTATTCCTTAATTTATGCTAACGTGGCAACATATATAACTGCCTAAAACTAGAATCTTTAATAAGTATGTGACTCTATAAGTTGCTAGAATATCAATTTGGAGAGCATCTAAAAGCAATAATATCTTTACAAACCGTAGATTTGGGAAAAAAAGAAGATAATATTATTGATTGATCAAGAAGCGATGTACAATATACATCTCTATATATAGCCCACAAGATAAAACCCTAATACATAATATACATATAATACACGTAAACCCTAATGAAAAAAAATAAATACAAAACAATATTAAAGATATGGTAAAACACATGCATATCTTAACAGCCCCCTCAAACTCACAGTGGATCATAAACAGAGAGTTTAGACAAGAAATGCGAAAGTTGAATACGTATTTGAGCTTTCATAAAGAGATCGACCATTTGATTATTGGAATGAATGTAAGGAAGTAAAATCTGACCTCGGTCGTACTCTTGGCGAACTATGTAAAAATCCACCTCAATATACTTAGTACGTTCATGAAAAACCGGATTTTCAAAAATACGAACATCACACTTTGTTGTCACGGTAAAGTAGAACGCGAGAAGGAATGACGACACCCATATCAGTAAGTAAACTACGAAGCCATTTAAGCTCTGCAGCAGTATCAGCCATTGCACGGTACTCAGCTTTAGTGCTGGAGCGAGAAGCGGTATCTTGGCGTTTACTGTGCCAGGAAATCAAAGATGTACCCAATAAGACACAAAACCCAGTAGGAGATCGACAAGTATCAGGATCGTCAACCCATCTAGCATCAGCGTATGAGCGTAAAGCAAGGTCAGAATCGAAAGAAAACAACAGTGACCAAGAATGAATGCCACGAAGGTATCGAAGAACCCGTATGAGAGTTGCATAATGAACTGATGTAGGAGTACTCATAAACTGACTGAGAACATGAACAGCAAGTGCAATGTCTGGTCTGATAAGAGAGAGGTAAATAAGTGCACCAACCAACTCACGATACCTAGTGGAGTTCGGTAAGGTCGCTCCATCTGCTTAACGAAATTTCAGATGAAGCTCTAACGACGTATCTGTAGAGTACTTGCAATAATAGTAAAATTATCAACCGTGGCTCGTGCAAGAAAATCAAAAATGTACTTCTGCTATGACAGAAGATAACCACGGGAAGAGTATGCAATTTCGATACCCAAAAAATAGCGTAAATATCCAATATCTTTCATCTCAAACCTGTT
The DNA here is from genome assembly GCA_030015575.1 of Agapanthus africanus. Classification (NCBI taxonomy): domain Eukaryota; kingdom Viridiplantae; phylum Streptophyta; class Magnoliopsida; order Asparagales; family Amaryllidaceae; genus Agapanthus; species Agapanthus africanus. The sequence continues at coordinate 51,659,276 of JASDDO010000019.1, forward strand.
AGATGTAGGTGCCATTAGAGGCAATTAGTTGTAATTATAACCTACATGTATAGAAATTTCTTGTTCTTAATAATAGTATGCTATTTGGTTTTTCTTTATTGGTATATCTTTTATTTATAATACTTTATTATTATTGATTACTAATAAAGTCCGTAGAATAATACTAGACTACAGAATTGTGATTTAGATCACAATAATAAGACCTGACTAGTCGATAAATATATTCTTAAATGTTCCTAACCGTAGGAGTATCAAGACAGGACATTGATACTTCGAAAGACTGGTGTATAATATACTTACTCATTAGAGAGCAATGACTGTTCTCATAGTCATCTGGTGTGATGACATCAGAGTATTGTATACATGTGCTTATAGATGATAAGTACACTGAACGACCCATCTTGAATTTCCAATTAGTAATTATACATAACTGTCAGATGGAAATTCATATAATGGCGACTGGTACAACTTAGTCTCCAGACATGAGATTCACAATAGTACCTTACATGTGCTAGACATTACTTTAATTACTATCCAACCACAGATCCATTGATGTCGTGTATATGGTAGTAATTGGGTATGACCGAACACATGTGAAGGTTGTGAGGAATTAACATGGGATTCGTCTCTCCGGTACAACGAGAACGGTGTTCTGCAGTATGCGATATATCAGTGACCTAAAATCTCTGGCCAGAGTACTAGAAATCAAATGATAAGTAGAAATCAAATGATAAGTAGTTATCAGTTTGATCTTACGGTTATATAATAATATCAACACAATAGTTATTTGAGTTATTAGGGTTTGACAGTACTACTAAGCCCTAGAACAAATAAAGGGCACAAGGAGATGAAGAGACCGGACTGTATGATAATTGCCAATGATAGGTATTGATTTGCTTGGATTGTATTTTCCTATTCCAATCCAGTCATCAATGGTCGGTTTATCCAGATAGTCTAAATATGTAGCTATCGTCCCTATAAACTTGTGGATTTTACTGCTTATAGAATTAATTCGAATTGTTCGAATTAATTATCCACTGCTGAGTAAACGCCAAGCCTCCGAATCCACACATAGGTGAACTCCTACTTGCCAAACATAGAACTATAAATCGATAGAAGGGATAGTATACAATTGATGGACAAAAGGGATTTAATTAAATTGGTATATTTGATATACTACTAATTAAATAAAGGTAAAATTGTCAAATACGATTTAACGTGCTACTCAAGATAATATACGATATTAAATAAGTAAATAATACACACACACACACACACACATACATATATACATATACATACATATATACATGCATACACATACATACATACATACATACATATACATCCACATATATATGAGAATAATAGAGGAAAGAGGCCATAGGAGGGGATTTCCACCTATGGCCTCAGAAAAATGCACCTTCCACCATTTTTTCCGACGATCGGCATCTATCATCATCATCGTTATTATCTAAGAAGTGCATACACCAAATTTCATGTGATTCCACCACTTTTTCACCGTTGAATTAGCAATGTAAAAAGTTCTATTGTCGGTAAACCATTAATTTTGCACCAACTAAATCAACGGTGAAAAAATGGTATAATCACATGAAATTTGGTGTATCCACATCTTAGATGATAAAGATGGAGGTGATGTATGCCGATCGTCGAAAAAAATCATGGAGGATGCATTTTTCCGACGCCATAAGAGGAAATTCCTTCCTATGGCACCTTTCCTCCATTACACACACACACACACACACACACACACACTTATATGCAATTATAAATATATAAATATATATGTTGATATATATAGATATTTATAAAATAATATTGTTGTGCATTTGATGTGTATCAAATATTATATGCACATGTATATGTGTGGGCCAACATGTATTAAATAATAACTAATTAGTTTGTTCAAGAGATTGAACAAATTAATTAATTGTCAGGGTTTTATTAGAAAACTATATCCCTATATATAGCCTTCTATTTGATACAAACCCTAACCCTAATCAATTCCCTCATCCCTCTCCTAAAAGTTTTCACCAACCCCTCTTCTCTTTTAGCCAAAATTTATTAAGAGAAATAAATTACAAATTCGATTTTTAATTCCTCTTCTTTAATTATAATTCTCTCTAATTAATTAGATCTGTTAACTAATTAAATAGAGTTCATTGATTTTGAAGATTCGTGTGGAGACAAGCAAGGAGATCATCAAGGTGTAATCAAGTCGTCTTGATTGGATAGGAATCGTTAGCACAGTGAACGGAACGCAAATCCGAATTTTCACAAAAGTATTATCTTTTCGAATCAATTAAGGGTTAATTGTTTTCATTAATAATTAACCTAATTTATAAACCGTAAATGGAAAAATTTTAATTTTCCCTTTCGCTACATTTGCACCAATTTTCACCAACATGGTATCAGAGTGAAGATTTATAAATCAAGTTAATTAGTTTGTTCTTAATAATTGCATGCATAAATGTTACTATAATTAGGATTAATCAATATGTTCTAAGCGTTAGAATATTATTTAATGCATATGTCAATATTGTATCAAATTTAATATGATTAAATTTAATACATTAGATGTTTTTAATGAGATTAAAAATGTCACCTTTTAAAATTGTTCAAGCTTGATTTTTTGAAAATTTTTAAAATAGGAAAAATAACAAAAGTTTTTTTTATTTCTTTCAACAAAAAAATTCATCCGAGCTTTTTTCAGCCACATCTATATTAGGGCCGACCATTTTTTTTTAATAAAAAAAATTATAACAAAATCCAAGTTATTAGAGTTTGTTGGTTATTGTCGGAGGTTATTTAAATTTAAATCCAAGTTTTTTGGAATTTGTTTTAAATTGTTATTAAAAGATTTGCTGTTATCTTTAAATTGATATTTAGATGCATGTATGTTAAGTTGTTGACATACAAGATAATTTTATTTAGTGAATTTTAGTAAGCTGTTATTAAAAATAATTAAATAATTTTAGTTCTTAATTATAGCAACTATTTTATGCAAATCATTATATGTGATATAATGAGTTATGGTTGTGATGTGATCATATGACTGCAATGTGTTCCATTTATTTTTGTGTATGTGATATGCAATAGTTAGATTAGTATATTGGAATGGATTTGGACAAACCATTTGTGATTTGCGTTGTAAATTTTTATAGTGGCCTGCGAGTCACTTAGTAATGGTTTAATTAAATGGGGCATGTGAGCCTCGATTTATTTACGCATTATTTTGTGAGTTTTATGAGATCAAAGAATTGAAGCAAAAGCTAGATATGATTGAAGGAGTTCAATGGAGCGTTCAAGTGGCTCAAAACTTTTTCTTTTATTTTTAGTTTATATACATGTGATGTAAAACTCTAAGGTGAATTATCATATTTTAATTCTATCGCTCGAATTAAAGCACGATAAATCACACCCGTCCAATTCATTCTAGTATAAGCCCGTTTTTATGATATACATGCCTGTAATGCCATAGAAATTGTTCTTGTGGATTTACATGTCTGTGATGCTTTTAAAAGTTATTTTATTCTCATTACACGTTTTTCAAAAATAAGATTTTGTTAAAATGAGTTTTTCTAAAACGATCATAAAAACAGTTAAAAGATGTTTTAATAAGAAAACGATGAAATGATTAATAATGAGATTGTTAAGTATAACAAACCACTTAAAATTGAAATACAATTTTTAAAATGAATAAAGGAGTTAATAATAACTAAAAACCTAGTTTTTTTTTCTAAAAACGTTTTTCAATTTAAATCAAGTCAAAAACGTTAAAAGTATTTTTCAATACTATATGTTACCCTTCACCATTTCCATCGAATAGAGTATTTAATATTCATGCCATAGTGTGTGGTATTTAGATGATATTTGGTTGCTAATACATATGATGTAGAGTAGGTGAATCAATAATGAAGGTTTATTGTTGGTGAGTTGCCAAGGGTCACGTTATTGATTCAACTGCTCAAGAAATATGTGGGTATGGCTTGACTAGATTATTATGAGTTATAGTTAGCTTGTTGTCAACCTTATAATTAAATCTAAAGGTAAAACTGATAATCAAAAGTCGCAAATGTGATCGACAAAAGACTTTTGTCCACCTTCTATTATGTATGGTGATTTGTTGGCTAGTTGTCAAGGTCACTGTTGTTGGGGTCAAAAATTACACCCCGGTTGACCAAGTCAAAGTCAAAGTCAACCCTAAGTAAGGGTGCCCAAGACTAGGATAAGTAGGCTCATGCCCAAGTCGATCCCAGCAGCCGGCCTACCCCATGCCAAAATGAAAATTATGTAATAAATAGTTTTGATGTAATTTTCATGCATGAATGTAAAATAAATAGGCAAAAAGCCAAATTTTTGTGAGGCTCGTGGCTAATGTGAAAAAAGAAGTAAGCACATGAGACATGGGATGGGCAAAATGTCATTTTTGTAAAGCCCAAGGGGCTATGTGTAAACTTGTAAGCCTATATAAAACAACATGATGAAGAAATAAAGGACTTTCATTTTCTCAAAAATTAAGGCTCTGTGCCTCCTTCTCCTTCCTCAAAGTTCAAAACCTTCTTTATTTTTTTGAATTAAATCAAGAGTTTAACTCTTTTTTTTCCAAAAAGAAACGGTTTTTCAGTATAAAACCCTTGAAGGGGAGCTTAGATCTTCCATCAAATCCCCAAAATGGGAGATTTTTAAGTCTCTCCCCACCTTTTTCCAAGATCCAGTCAACAGAGAGGAGGAGGAAGGAGACCCATCTCTAAAAACCCCACTTCAGGAAGATCCAAGGCTCAGAAGAAGATCCAGGGCTCAAAAGGAGAAAAAAAGGGGTCCCCTTTAATCATCTCCAAAAATTTCTGAGAGTTCAACTCCATTTGTCAAAATCTTTTTGAGTTTAACTACATAAATAAAATCCTTTTAGGAGTTTAACTTCATAAAGATAAAGATCTTTCCCTTTTCTAGGAGTTTCCAAAATTTCTCGGGAGTTTAACTCCTAATTCTGGGGCTAAGCCCCTTCTTTCTGCAAGGCCCGGTGTCCACGTGTCGGACGCGTGAGGCGCTGGCGCCCACACATCCTTAGAATGCTACTCACCCTCGTTTCCCATACACTCCACACTCAAAACACGTCCCCCGTTAGAAAAAATTTCTAACAGGGCGCTGCCCCGCATCCCGCAAGGGGGCTGCTAACCCTCTTAACCCCTAGCCCGCTATCCGGGTAGCAGGACCCCCGTAAACTCTGCAAGGCCCCTGATATACCCAAAACCCCTCAAGACACACATACGCGCACTGCACATCAAGTTCGCATGACTAGTTTGACCCGTCAATCGGAGGTTCCTTCGCTTCAAAGGTGAGGGGTAATTAACGGCAGCTTAGTCCGCGACTGCCGGGGATTCGGATCCCTACAATCAATAAAGCTCAGCCTATCCTAGGCAGGGGGAATCTGTAATGCGCTTGACAAGCGACGCGTATTCGCATCTCAAAAGGGTGACCAAAAACACCCTGCAACTGTACCATGATAGTTGGATTTCGATTCCCATTTTAAACTTCTGGAAAGTTTACGATTTTCAAATGTTGTGGTTTTCATGAAAATGCACTAAAAATAGTGGGAGCCATCTAATAGATAAATTAATTTATTTTCAATCTATTTTAATATTAAGAACGTCCGCTAAAATATTTTTCTTATACTACTCTCAGATTTACTATTGTTAATCATGACTGGTTTAAAACTGATAATTGAAAAAGACAAACTGATGGGATACAACTATAAAGACTGGTTACGCAAGATCAAAATCACCCTCACGTATGAAAAAGTGATTTACGTTCTCACCTTCGCACCCCCTCCCCCTCTAGGTGATAATCTTAGAGATGTGGATCAAGATATTCATGCACAGTGGAAGCTCAATTGTGACCGGACCCATTGCTTCACTCTGGCCTCTATGAATAATGATTTATACAGGCAGCATGAGAAAATGGATGTTCAGACTATATTCACTCGTCTCCAAGGACTGTATGGAGAACAATCTTGAATAGCTAGATTCGAGATATCGAATGAATTTTTTTATCTGAAGATGAAGCCCGGTACACCCATGCAGGACCTTGTCCTCAAAATGATTGATTTGATTAATTGACTTGAGGGTTTGGATTTTTCTTTACCTAAGGAGTTTTATGTTGACAAAATCCTTAGCTCTCTACCGAATGCATTTTCTCCGTTCATAACGCAGTTCAATATGAACAAAATGGAAGTTGGACTTTCGGAGCTACTCAATATGTTGGTGCAAGTTGAGATCTCCTTAAATAAGGAGTCCTCTGTTATGCTTGTGGGGAGTTCTTCTTCCTCTAATAAGGCAAAAACCAAAGGAAAGGGAAAGAAAAAGCCAAACAAGCCTACCGGAGGTATAATAAAGGCTAAGAGTAAAAGGAAAGGAAAGGAAAAAAAGCTTGCACAAGGAGAATGTTTTCGCTGTCATAAGATGGGGCACTGGAAGAGAAATTGCACTAATTATCTAGAGGAGCTGAAAATGAAGAAGTTTGCTGAAGCTTCATCTTCAGATATTTGTGTTATTGAAAATTGTTTTCAATTTATACCTACTTCATAGGTATTGGATACTGATTATGGTTCTCACACCTGTAATTGTTTACATGGACTAAGAAAAAGTAAGGAGCTGGCATAAAGAGAGATGATTCTCAGAGTTGCAAATGGAGAAAGTGTTGCAGCAGTTGGAGTAGAATATTATCATCTATCACTGCCAGATGGCAAAACTTTAGTTTTAAATAACTATTTTTATATTCCTATCATGTTATGCAACATTATATGTGTTTCTTTATTAGATAAGGACGGATATTCTTTTGTTACGTCCAATGGTATTATGAATATTCATTGTAATAACGAATTAATTGCTTTTGGGAATTTATTTAATGATCATTATATATTGAATCTTGCTGATGTTTATAATATACACAATACTCATAAAAGAACAAGTTCAGAAATGAACGAAGCTCTTTTATGGCACCATAGACTTGGCCATATGAATGAGACGAGGTTTAAGCAATTATATAAGAATGGTAACCTCCATTCGTTTGACTTTGAGCCATATGATAATTGTAAGTCGTGTCTTAAAGGAAAGATGGCTAAATCTCCGTTTAGTGGAACCGGAGAAAGAGTTGATGAACTCTTAGAACTAGTACATAGTGATGTATGTGGTTCAATGTCTATACAAGCTAGAGGAGGATACTCCTACTTCATTACTTTTACAGATGACTGCTCACGTTTCGGACACATATACTTGATGAAGTATAAGTCTGAAGCGTTTGTGAAATTCAAAGAGTATAAAAATGAAGTGTAAAACCAAATTGGGAAAAATATTAAGATTTTTCGATCAGATCGAGGAGGAGAATATTTGAGTACAGAATTCTTGGTTACTTAAAAGAGAATGGGATTCTCTTTCAAGTTACTCCACCTTACACGACACAGCATAATGACGCATCAGAAAGGAGGAATCGTACCCTATTGGATATGGTATGTTTCATGTTGAGTAACGCTGAGTTATCTCTTTCATTCAGGGGGTATGCATTAGAGACGGCTGCATGCATACTGAACTAAGTTCTATCAAAGTCGATTCCCTTGCCTCCATATGAGTTATGGAAGGGCAAAAAACCTAATCTTAAGTTTGCTAAGATATGGGGCTGTCATGCTTTTGTTAAAAATCAGAATCCTGATAAGTTAAGGGCACGATCCGTGTTTTGCAAGTTCATAGGATACCCAATGCACTCGCAAGGATATAGATTCTACTGCCTAGAAAAACAACATATTGTTATTTCTAGATATGCCACCTTCTTGGAGAAGGAATTTCTTGAAAAATAAATTAGTAGAAGTGCAATAGAACTGGAAGAGGTTCCAGAAGAACAAGCAATCACGAAAGACCAAATTGAACCTGAGCCTTCAATATTACCCGATCCAGCGGAATCGCTCCGTCGATCTGGTAGGCAATCTAGAGCACCTGAGACATATTATGGGTATCTCGTTGATGGTGATATCGAAAATTGTGTCATAGAGGATGACGATACTGTCACTTATTGACAATCCATTGAGAGTAAAGACTCTCAGAAATAGATAGATGCTATGAAGTATGAAATTGACTCGGTGTACTCCAATAAAATGTGGACTTTGGAGAAAGCTCCTGAAGGGGTAAAACCCATTGGGAGCAAATGGATCTTCAAGAAGAAGATCGGTGCAGATGGGAAGGTTGGAGACCTTCAAAGCTAGACTGGTAGCAAAAGGCTTCCGTCAAAGACCAGGTGTGAATTTTGATGAAACATTTTCTCCAGTTGCGATACTTAAGTCAATCAGAATCATGCTTGCAATAGCTGCTTATCATGACTAGGAAATATGGCAAATGGACGTCAAGACGGCTTTTCTAAACGATACTTTAGAAGATAACGTCTATATGACGCAGCTAAAGGGTTTCGAGGTCAGTGAGAGCAACGGTAAAACATGCAAGTTGCTTAAGTCTATTTATGGACTAAAGCAAGCATCTAGGAGTTGGAATATCTGTTTTGATAAAGCAATTAAAGGGTTTGATTTTATCAAAAATGATGATGAACCATGTCTCTATAAAATGGTTGTAGAAAGTAATGTCATGTTCCTCATATTGTATGTGGACGATATACTTCTAATAGGCAATGATGTGCCAACATTGTAGTCATTTAAGATCTGGCCATCACAAAAGTTCTTAATGAAGGATTTAGGTGAAGCATCCTACATATTGGGTATAAAGATCTATAGAGATAGATCTAAGAGGATACTTGGGTTATCGCAATCCAAGTACATAAATGACATACCAAGATGACCAAGCGATATAATATACCTGCTAGACATGGTATATCTCTCTCTAAGGATATGTCTCCCAAGACAGATGGGGAGAGAAAACTCATGGATAAGACGTCATATGCTTCGGCAGTTAGGTCAATCATGTATGTGATATTATGTACTAGACCTGATGTGGCTTATGCACTTGGTGCAGTAAGTCGATATCAATTTAATCTTAGAGAACAACACTGGATTACTTTGAAGGCTATACTTAAGTATTTGAGGAATACTAAGAGAATGTAAATATTCGGTAAAAGTGACCTCAAGATTGAAGTGTTTACTAATTCCAGTTTTCAGAATGATATAGATGAATGCAGATCTATCTCTGGTTATTTTTTTACCATAATTGGTGGAGCTGTTAGCTGGAGGAGTTCGAAACAGGATACTGCTGCAGACTCTATCATGGAGGCGAGGTATACAGCAGCGAATGAGGTTGCTAAAGAGGCTGCTTAGATGAAGGAGTTTATCTCCGATTTAGGAGTGGCTCCGAGCATTGCTGACCCAGTACCCATATATTGTGACAAAAATGCAGCCATTTCATTGGTTAAGGAACTAAGGTCTCATCGTAAATCCAAGCACATACTTTGAAAGCACCATTTGATTCAAGAGATCCATAAACGAAAGGATATCGATATATTGAGAGCATATACGAAAGATAACATAGCGAATCCATTCACTAAGGCTCTTTCTCAACCGCAGTTCAAGAGACTCGTTAAGATGTTGGGTATGCGATACCACAATAATTGGCCCTAAATGCAAATAGGAAATTGTTATATGTAGGTGCCTTTAGAGGCAATTAGTTGTAATTATAACCTACGTGTATGGATCTTTCTCGTTCGTAATAATAGTATGTTATTTGGTTTTTCTTTATTGGTATATCTTTTATTTATAATACTTTATTTATTATTGATTACTAATAAAGTCCGTAGAATAAAACTAGACTGCAGGATTGTGATATAGATCACAATAATGAGACGTGACTAGTCGATAAGTATATTCTTAAATATTCCTAGCCGTAAGAGTATCGATACAGGACATTGATACTCTGGAAGACTAGTGTGTACTATACTTACTCATTATAGAGTAATGACTGTTCTTATAGTCATCTGATGTGGTGACATCGGAGTATTGTATGCAATTGCTTATAGATGATAAGTACACCGAACGACTCACCTTGAATTTCTAGTTGGTAATTATAAATAACTGTCATATGGAAATTCACATAGTGACAACCGGTATGACTTAGTCTCCAGACCTAAGATTCGCCATAGTACCTTGTGTGTGCTAGAGATTGTTTTAATTACTACCCAACCACAGATCCATTAATATTGTGTATAATGGTAGTAATTGGGTATGATTGAACACATGTGAAGGTTATGAAGAATTAACATGGGATTCGTCTCTCCGGTATAAGGAGAACAGTGTTCTGCAGTGTGCAATATATTAGTGACCTAAAATCTCTGACCGGAGTAGTAGAAATCAAGTGATAAGTAGTTATTAGTTTGATCTCACGGTGATATACATGTACTACCGGAGTAGTAGATTTACAGGGTATGTGATATTCACCGTGATATACATGTTACATGTTGGGCCCGTGGTCCCTTGCCCTTGGGTTCTACCCTTGGGTGGAGGACACTCGCGAGTGGTTGACTCTCACACTTGGACTGACGATAGGCTTAGTGACCTGTGCAGTGAGACTTAGAGACTGATAGGGATACTGGCATTTATATACCTTATATACTGTGTTGATATGCGTGACATATCGTTCTACTGCTTTACTGTTCCGCTGCATTGATTACCACACATTCATATTCATGCTGTCATTGATTTACCGTTTCACATATCTATTACCACTGTTAGAATTGTCACATGATTTATATATGTTATATTGCTATTGTGTCGCTCTGACGACCTGAGTATGCATGCTCAGTGTGAGGAGAAGATTTAGCCTGGATCAGGACTAGACGTATATTACAGACATCTCGATTTGATATCCAGAGTTATATCTATTTTTGTTCCCTCTCAGGTCAGTTCTTTACATTGTTTCCTTCAGTTACTGCATCTCTCTTTACCTGCGCATTATTTACTGTTTACCATGAAAAACTAGAAGCCGAAGTGTGACTACGGCAGGACATTTCCTTGACCGTAGGAGCATGGCTGGCCTTGTCTACCCCTCGTATTCCGTATTTTGGGAAGCGGGCGTGACATGGTTTAGTTGGTATCAGAGCCAGGTTTTGCATCGATTGGGATTGCAGTTTTCCGTGTATAGTTTGGCAATCTAAGACATCCCTCGGTCTAGGTTGTAAACTTGTCATTCTTGATCCATATTCACATCGTGTGTTCAGCTATCCATTCGCTATGGTTTCGGGTGACTTGACAAGGTTACATGGTTGCAATTGCAATACCGTACTCTATTCAAGTGACTTAAAGTCATACAGTTGATTTCCCACTTGTAATAAATTCATCACCTTTGATATTCTTGAATCTTTGTCCTATCCATATTATATTTTGACTCGTATAGCTTGTGACTTATATCATCCTCAAAATTGTTGTTTCAAGATCATGTCTTTCAACGACTCTTCCTCTATCTCCACTCCCCAGAATCAGACTGTTGAGATCCTTAGTGTACTGCAAGGTTTAAAGGAAGCCCAGGAGCGAACAAACGACTTATTAGCTGAAGGGCTGAGAAGACAGGTGAGTCAGACCCCAGCGAGAGTCTCCTATCATAAAGGGATCCCTATTAGACGAGGAAAAGAGAAGAAGATGAAGCGTCAATTTGTTTCCCCATGACAGAAGCATCAGAAGACCCCTTGCAGTGGGCACTGTAAGAGGTCAGGACATCTTCAGAGGGATTGTCGCCGCGCCCGGGGGAAATGTTTGATATGCGGGTCCAACAAACATCTCATCAACGGTTGCCCAGAAAGAAAGGAACTACAAGGAGGAGGCTCGTCCACTCTCCACACGTCTGACAAGTGATGATTACTGCGTAGTTCGAACTTTGAGAATAAAGCAGACCCAACACAGGATTCAACTCGCGTAACGATGATGCAGCGGTCTAGCGATCAAAGAAGAATTTTTATGTTTTCCAATTTCAGTATTATGTTGTCATCCTCTTATAAACATTTCTTTCCGTTTGAGCCTTTGTATCCGTCGAACTTTTAGTTGAATGAAATAAAATTTGAATCGTAATATATGCATCATTCCTTTGTCATTTCCCTTGTTCATACTATTCATTAGCACAACATTTTAATCTTGATTCTTTTAAAATTCCTGCCACCGCATATCTTTCTATACTTCGAACACTTAACTATTTTCTAGATGTGTTCCGTTGTTTAATCATGACACTTTCTTTTCAGGCCATAGCCCACCCCGGAGCAGCGCCGCATCTAGATGAGGATACGCAGTCATGCGTTTCCTTAGATCGCACACTGATGAGTTCTGATAATGAGGTCAATGGTCCCCAGGTCAACTTTGGAAACAACGATTCAGAGGACGAAGGAGTAGCCGCCCCAGAGTTTAACGTGATAGCTGATTCCGACGAAGAAGAAGGAGACCCTAAAGAGAACCCGATAGAGGAAGATCCCGATGAAGACCCGATAGAAGGAAATCCAGTTGGGGAAAATCCCGTGGAAGAAAATCCAGAAGAAGAGAATCACATGGAATCGGACCTCGATGAAGAAGCTCCGTCCGAGGAAGAAGGACCAGAAGATCAAGACCCTGCTGTGGAAGACTTTCCAATGGCGATGCCCGCGAGGCGATATGGAAATGGACGCCCCTACCTGAGTGCGCGAGCCTACCGCAACCTGCTGAATCTCCACAACCGCGACTGACGGGATTTCTTTTGATGCTGTCTTTCTGGCCAAATAAAATGTGTATAGTTTAGGGCCACTTTTCGCCTTTGGGAATGCCTTGTTTCAAATTTTCTTGAATGAAATAAATCTTCTGAATTCGTAAACCTTTTGATTATTGGTTCGCTTGATACTTGTTTATTGCCCATATCCATTTATTTTTCTGCTGAGTTCCCTGACTGTCCACCCCTACTCATTGTATAGTTTTCACCCTCGTTTCGATTAGAGAGTACCACACTCTGATCCTTGGAATGAGCCACCATTCATTCTTCGCCTGTGCCTCGTTTGTAATCCTTCTAGGAGGAGAACAGCTCTTGTGAAACTTCCGAGTTCACTAACTCTTCAAATTTTGATTCGTGTGGTGTACCGACTGTTGTCTTCTCTCATACTTTTCTCTGGTATTCCTTTGTTTCTCATCCTTACTTCCTGTGCAGACCCGATCACAGTCTCCTTGATTTTCAACCTAAAGCCGCCACCCACCGACCTTTGAATGATCCACATTTTCTTGTAATCCTTACCCTAGCTAGCCCTATACATTTTATGTGTTTTCCTATTACCCTATATATATATTTAAGGACTTTATTATTCGGAATTTGGTTTCATTATCATGTATTTGTCGAAGAGTGCGTATCATTGACTACTTAGCTTTATGTATTTCAAAGCACACTACTATTATTTTTATTTTCAGTAGCGCAATCTTACACCGCGCATATTTTGTTCCATACTTCTTATTTTCACTATATGAGTTTCTAAGTTGTTCGATCGATACATTATTCTAAAATGTTTTAACCTACTGACTAATTTTCACTATTTTATTGTCGTTACTTTACTTTCGAGTGTTGAGCCTATGGTTACTATTATTAATGTTTGTGTCTTATACTATTGATTCCTGATGTACTACCTTTGATATACATTGGAGTTTCGACTTTATCGAGTACGCCTCGAATATCATTATTCATTATTGTTGTTATTGCCATTCTCATAGGTTGCCTTTGTAGCTGTTCTTGTCGTATCCTTATTCAAACCTTTATTTCGTATGTGTTCTTACATATGTAAGTCTTCAAATTTCTTCATCCGCCCATTTCAAGAAAATCTTTATGTGTTAGTTGCAATATAATAGCTTTCGCCTATGTTTGTATTATTTATCGTTTATTTTAAATTTCGAGGACGAAATTTTTGTAAGGGTGGTATGATGTAATACCCAGCCCTTTTATACCAAAATCTGTATTTTGTTAATCTAGAACTTTATTTAATTTATTTATAATTTTATTTAAATTTTTATAATTATTTATTTATTTTAAAATCCCATTTCTTTTATTTAATTAAAACCGAATCCTAAAACCTAACTAAATTTTCCTCAAGCCCAGCCCTTCTTTTCCCTCCTCTCTATTTAATTTCCATGCGGCCCACTTCCACATTTTCCACCAAATTCCCTTTTTAATATCTCGGCCCGGCCCATTTACCTTATATCACTGCAGCCCGCTTCATCCTCACCCACGCACCCGACCCGCACCGCTTCCCCGACCCGACCTGCTTCGCCCCTCCTTCTTCCCCAACGGCTATTTTCTTTCCGCGCGCGCTCGACCCAACTCGGTCGCCTCCGCCCACGCTCGCGCCCCGTCGCTTGCGTGCGTTATGCCCACGACGCGCGACCCCGTCTCCACTACCTCTCCTCTCTACACGCCTACACCCCCCTTTTCCTCATCTCGTTTCCTCTCTCCCCCGTCTCTTTTCTCCTTCCTCATTACCTCTCGAATTCACTCCTACTGCCATCGCCCACCACCCGTTTCCTCGACGGCGATGACCTCATCACCGCGTGCAACCCTCACGACCTCTCTTCTCCTCTCCCTCTCCTCCACCTGACCCGAGCTCCCTCATCCTCCTTTCTCCTTGAACCCACCTGAACCCACCACAGAATCCCTGCACACCCAACCTCCTTGCACCCTCGTCGGCGGCGGCGACCACCATCATCGACCACCTCATCACTCTACCCACCCTCCATCACTGGAGCTCGAGCTCGAGACGACCCCTCTGCACACCCTCGCTCGACCTCCAACTCTACTGACACCCTGTTCCGGCCACCTGCTACACGCCGATGAGCCCACTGCATCGTCGACCACCACCATCATCATCACCATCGCCATCATCCCTGCACCTCTCTCATCTCTCCATGCTTGTCTCTCTCAATCTCTCTATCCCTCTCCCGAGCTCACTCTATCCTCTGCAAACCCATTTCCCTCTCCTTCTCTCTCTCAGCTCTCTCGCTCTCAGTCTCTTTCTCTCTCTCTCTCTCTCTCTCTCTCTCTCTCTCTCTCAGTTCTCTCTCTCAGCTCTCATCTCTCAATCTCTCTCTCTTTCAGTACTCTCCCTCTCTCTCTCCTCCTCACTGTCTCTCTCTCTCTCCTTGCATCTCATCTCTCTAAATTTCTCTCTCACAACTCTCTCTCCCTATATCACTTTCCCTCTCTTGAACCCACATCCCGAACACCTCACTGGAACCCCGCCAGCAACCGCCCTCGTCCCCACGAGCCGAGTCGTGATCACCGCAAACCATTCAAGCTTTGGCATTTCATCGAGCACTTTTCATACGTCGTCGATCCCTGCTGTCTCGGTCGTCGCCACTGCTGCCGTACAACCCCGAGACGTCCCCAGACAAGTATTTTACTTGCTTACATGCTATATATACTAGTTACAATCGTTAATTGCATAGATCATAGTGTTACCCTTTTGGATTAATTATGTGTCATACATGTTCGACGTGTGTTCCCAATGAAAATCTTTTCCTAATTTGGCGGAACTAAATGGTATTGTTTGGCCCGTATGGCTGAGAACCCAGTGCATGAATTTCGTTGGATAGTTTGATCGTTAATGACTAAAACGACTGCCCCCAATTTTAACCGTAAAACTGGAATTTTATTGTACCTGAAAACCGTTAAATTCACCATAAATTATATACATAATAGAATGGTGAGTTCGAGGGCTCAAATCGAAGCCGCCTCGACGAACTTTAACCCTATACTAGTTTCCTGGTATTCCTATACTTAAATTGTGATGATAATTGGATCGGAGTGCGACTCTGGACTGCAGTCCAGAGCGACTCCAGTTGTTGCTGCTGTTCCGTAATGGGTACCACAAGATCTCCTTAACTCGTAGATTGCGGAACTCCACTTATTATTATAGGTAAATCTGTTAGATAGATAACAAAATTAATTTCATTCTGTTTTGTTACCGTTTGATATTTAATCCGTAATTTAATAGATCGGGACGCATAACAGTCCCAGCAGAATCAGAACTGACATATTAGTGTTAAACAGTGTATAACTCCTGACGTGCAGATGCGATTGATGATACGTCTATTACGTTGAAAACCTTACTGAAAACCCTATATTTCATCCAACTGTAGCGTCGCTAAAATCTGATCCCAACTGGGATTAAAATGCGTTGCGAAACGGACTTCTGATTCTGAAACCGGATTTCCAGCTGCGAACGCTTAAAATGAAATGGTTATAATAAATGATCCTGGAACCCGATCGGCTTGAAACCAAATTAGATGGATAGCTAACTGAACATACTAATTATTACCTGTTTATAGTTTCGCTAAACTATACACGTACGTTTCATGATAAATCGTGCAAGTGTTAGAATACTAATTTTTATGACACTTTAATCATGCTTCATATACTGTTTACGTATCATATCATACCCATATCATCGCAGTGATTACCTAGTGATATCGTGCATTTACCCAGTGTTAGATTTTAGTGATGATTGTGGCAAGTACATCAGTGTTCGTGTATCCGTGAATAAGTGAAAGTGATACGAACTTGTACACAATCAGTGACCCTATTATTCTATTGCATTGTCGACGTCTGTGGGATGCGTGTACGTGTGACTATAAGTGGTATGGGACACTTATGGAAGCGCTTGCACGGGTGTCACAGATAAGGCATCCGACACTGCTATTTATCTTAGGTATTAGTCGGGACGTGCTTGATGGAGGTCCTGCCTCCAGTTCTCGCACAGACTTGTCACGGATCGATTAGTATTTAGGGTTATGGTTAGCGTTTGATGTAGACCACGGGATGTGGGGTAGTTTAAGTGTGAGTTCAACAGAATCTCGGGAGTCCCATACCGGCTTATATATTTAGGGAGATATATGGAGATTTACAGGGTATGAGATATTCACCGTGATATACATGTTACATGTTGGGCCCGTGGTCCCTTGCCCTTGGGTTCTACCCTTGGGTGGAGGACACTCGCGAGTGGTTGACTCTCACACTTGGACTGACGATAGGCTTAGTGACCTGTGCAGTGAGACTTAGAGACTGATAGGGATACTGGCATTTATATACTTATACTGTGTTGATATACGTGACATATCGTTCTACTGCTTTACTGTTCCGCTGCATTGATTACCACACATTCATATTCATGCTGTCATTGATTTACTGTTTCACATATCTATTACCACTGTTAGAATTGTCACATGATTTATATATGTTATATTGCTATTGTGTCGCTCTGACGACCTGAGTATGCATGCTCAGTGTGAGGAGAAGATTTAGCCTGGATCAGGACTAGACGTATATTACAGACATCTCGATTTGATATCCAGAGTTATATCTATTTTTGTTCCCTCTCAGGTCAGTTCTTTACATTGTTTCCTTCAGTTACTGCATCTCTCTTTATCTGCGCATTATTTACTGTTTACCATGAAAAACTAGAAGCCGAAGTGTGACTACGGCAGGACATTTTCTTGACAGTAGGAGCATGGCTGGCCTTGTCTACCCCTCATATTCCGTATTTTGGGAAGCGGGGCGTGACAGTGACAGTGATTGATACAGTGAACAGTGATAAAACTGTGCCATTGGTATATTTGTACACGACTAAATCAAAAATCATAAATAGTGTAAACCTGGGGATAAAGGGGAAATCGAAGTGGAAAAAGAATCGTATTTAGCAGGACCGTGTTTTAGAGGATGATCATTCGAGCAGTGATATATATATTAGGTAGGATCTAGCGATCCGGCTGACAGGGTTATGTCCCGGGCATGTGGGCCGTTGTCTCGGGTATGTACGAGACTCCTGTTAAACATGATCCTCCTTTCCACTATACGATTTCAAACTTGACCTAAAGACTGATAGGGACACAGATCATACTTTGCATCATATAGTGACATAGCGATTACACGCATTGTACTTTCACTGTTATTACCTCACTTGCCTGTTTCACCTCATTATAATAATATTGCTATTGTGTCACTCTGACGACCTGAGTATGCATGCTCAGATTCCGTGGAAGAACCAGCGCAGGAGACGGATTTACCTTTCGAGCTGACGGAGATCTAGCCCGGAGTACTTCTCTTTCTTTTCTGCTTTCCTTAAAAGTGATCGTGTAATTGAACTTGGTAGTAACTCTCTATGTTTATTTGTAATTTGTGAACAATGGATTTTAATGTAATAATTTAGTGATGTAATTCCTTTACTGATGTGCTTTATTTACTGATTACCAAGTAATGCTAGAAACCGAAGTGTGACTACGGCGGGATTATTCCTTGACCGTAGGAGCATGGCTGGCCTAGTCATCCCTCGTTTTCCGTATTCTGGGAAGCAGGGCGTGACAACACCCAAAAATATAACATTTCCAGAGGTTAGATGAACCGTCGGGGGGGATCCCGGCTGCCTGACTCGACTCGGTCCTCATACCGAGTCACGGCCGAGTCACAGCCGAATTGGCTGATTCAGGCGACAACCCCAACATTAAAGTTGTGTCTTTTCACATTCCTTATGCACCTGCAAAATTTTATCCTCAGACCATTTCCAGAGCTCTTTTAAAACCCCAATTACTCCACTTTTAATACATTTTTAATACATTTTATCATATTTTTCATTTTAACATTTCACCTACCCTAACCCTAGCCTAACCCTATAAATACCATCCCTACCCTCTACCCTCTCACCCTAAACTCTGAGCCAACTCTCTAAAATTCTCAAGAACTCTTGTGTGCAATCGAATTGAGCGAAAGGCGAAGCTCCGGCGAATTCTTCGGCGGAATTTCCGGCAACGACCGTAAGAACTCCCGGAGACGAAACGACGCACCGGCGACTCCTCCCGATCCACCTTCCTCTTATCTTTGATCGAAACCCGTAAGTCCCCATTTCTACCTCTCTTATCTTTTCTAAAAATACGGATTTACAAAACCCAACGGAATCGGAACAAATCTGATTTCCGATTCGGTTCTTTATAAAACTTCACTTCTCGTTAATACAGTTATGCTAAAACTCTCTCATGTTGACTATTAAATACTAATCAACCAAATTGATCAAGTTTCATATCATAAAATAATGGCTATTTCATTTTACCGTATTTTCATTTAAATACCACATAGTTTCGATCATACATTCAATATCACAAAACATGCTATACCTTTAAGTAGATCACGAGCTAATGACCTACCTCCTCACACACTCATATGCAACATAGCACCATACCCTTGGAAAAATAGAATATGGGAAAACGACACATTTTCATTTAAATACCATTTACTTAATAAAATTGTTTTCTAATGGATTTAGTATTTATACAAATCTTTGCAAAGCGCCGTTACAAACCATTTTGGGGAACCCATTCGGGATGGTGCGGATTATCACACATTCTCGGGCTTAGTAGTGCGAGATTCAGACCTCCGCAAGGAGCATTCGGTCTCGAAAGATTTAAATACGACATCTTAAGAAAAACGAGATTTCTAGAATATAATAAGTATATTAAAATTTATTTTCATATAAATATATGTATATGTAATTCAAAAATATATAATTTAAATTATTATAAATATTCTATCTTTTTCTAAAAATGTCACAAGAATCAATCTTACACTAAAATACCATGAATTCCATACAAAACCAATATTACAAATAAATACCATTTATTATGAAATTAGGATATTTCCACTAGAAATATCACAATATAAAATCTACATTCATTACAACTCTAAATACGATTAATAAATATTTGGGGTGTATTTTGAAAAATATATAAAAGTATTTTTACATAAAACCCCCTCAAGTTCTATAATTTACCCTAAGGACCCTAGTAAATATAGGTTTAAGCGGGACCAATCTCTTGAGCCTCAGGGAGCCGGAGAAGTGGGTGCTTGCCTATCTAAGATAGACAACTTAACAACGGTGTTATCAATACGGCAATCGTCTTTGAAAAAGACACGAAAGGTTACCGATAATATCAAAACAATTAGGACTTCAATTTACTTTTCTAATTGTCTGACTTAGATGGGTCTCATTATAATCTGATTTGAATATGATTCAAATACAATCTACAATCTACAAATTACAATATTACAATTCAACATGAATCTATGAATCCATTATTCCATATATTCAATCTATCAGCTTGACTGAACCGAACCATGGATATACATCCATTTACATGATTCTCCAGCTACATCCGTTTACTGATATCATGATTTTGGTCAGCCATCCAACTATACAATCTATACAATACAATACAACGATACAATCAAAACACTATGGGGTTTAAGGGGTAGATTGGTACGGAAGGTGTTAAAAGTGGCACGAGACGGTAAAATTAAGACACCTAACCTATATTCCGTTGCTGTTGTACCGTGGCTTAACGGTTCCTTGTACATTCCGTTTGCCCTGGTCTCTAGCATATAGAGACCCCTCTCGTATACACTGGCATCCTTCTGTACCAAGTTACAAACAACAGCGTTAACATAACATTACAACAATATAATACAACTTTAAAATATACCTTCTTCTTCTGTCTATTCTACTTTCCTCTTATCTTTGGGACTTACCGAGCGACCTGTTCACTGACGACGTTCTATTTCTTTCTTCTTTGAATGTCGTCAGGTGATTTGGACCTGTCAGAGATCGAGCCAACTGCAGAAGACTTGGATCAATACAGCGAAGACCCTGAGCTCTAGACATTGTACATTTTCTATTCAGTACCTTTAATTTCCTGTCATACCATTGTTTAGGCATCGCTTTTATTTCAGTTGTATTTCCTTTTCATGTATTGTATAAAAGAATGTTAATAAATAAAGTTGCTGTTTTTATTATACCTTGTCTTTTGTGTATATTTTCTTTTATATTGCTTAGTTACGCTTAGCGTATTTGTTTCTGAGTAAATACGTGGCGGACCAGTCGCGTCCCCTTCGCCGTATACCGGAAAGCGGGGCGTGACAGAGTTCCCTCAGCCCTCCAGCTCGCCTCCGAGCTATCGCATATCCAAGATGCCTCGGCCTCCCGCTCGTTCCCGAGCCTCCCGCCGAGCTTAGCTTCCTCCTTCTCACCGACCAACCCACGGCACCAATCATAGGCACCTCCGCCACGGCTCCGCGAATCTCACCAGACGCGAGATATCCGCCGCCCATGATCCCGCGTTCCACGCCATCACGATCCCCCATTAGCGAGCATATCTCATCATTAATGGGGAATCCCGCTTATCATGCGGGCGTAACGCCAGGGGCGTAACGGCCGGCGTGAATCTTGCGCCCGCCTGCCCATGGCTGCCACTATATAAACCCCTCTCTCAGACGACTCAGGTAAGCCAATTTTACCCCAATAGGCCATTACTCTGCCAAAATACCCTGTCTAACTTGATCGTCGGAGGGTTCTCGGTGGCACAACCATCCCGGGACTTCCTTGCAGGTAGCTAGGCCTCAACCAAATAAAACCCATTGAGATCTGCACTCTTCAGGAGGCAACTCTCTAACTCAATCTCAGCCATCCATCAGCGCTCGCTGCAGATCAACAGAAGGTAACATCTGAAGGAGATCCAGAGATCCATCAGTAGGTTTGGAAGCAGACCCAAGTCTCGTGCGAGGGAAGGAGGGAGGAAGCGAGGACGACTTCGATGACGAGGGCTCGATGTCAGAAGTCGAATGAGCAGAGGAAATCAAAGATCTTCAACAAAGGATAGGGGATGCTGATGTCGTCGGAGGGGAGAGGGAAGAGACGACGAGGCGATGGCTGGATCTCGGTGATGGAGGAGATCGTCGGCGGGGAGATCGATGAAGTGGGCAATAGTGATGGTTGAGGCCGACGGCAAGGGATCTTCGAAGGGGAGAGGATCTTGCAGCGGTGGATCTCGATGATGGAGGAGATGGCTAGATCTCGGTAATAGAGGAGATCGGCAGTGGGGAACGCAATGAAGTGGGCAGCGATGATGGTTGAGGCCGACGACAAGGGATCTTTAACGATGAGGACGATGGTTAGGGAGACGACGAGGGTTCGATCTGCAACAGCGAGGCGAGGTCTCGAAAACTTGGACGGTGATGACCGGGATCAATCAATGGTTAGGGTTAGTACTTTGATACCATGTTAGAAATTGTAGGTTGGGAAAAGGAAAAATATTATTGATGATTGATCTAAAAATTAATGTGCAATGTGTCTTTCTCTATATATAGCCCACAAGATGCAACCCTAATACGTAATATACATATAATACACATAAACCCCGATGTAGTATCAAAGTGGGAGTGTATGTAGGCACAATAGTGGGTGTAACTGACGATGAGGTAGAGAAATCAAGAAAGGACACATTTATCTCGAAATGAGCAAAATACGGCACATTCTCACTAAACGTGACGTTTCGAGAAAAGTGAAGCCGTCTACTAGTAGAATCGTAATATCTATATCCTTTATGAGACGGACTGTACCCTATCATAAAACACTTGACTGAATGAGAAAAGAGTTTATCTCGTTCATGAGAAGAAAGAAGAATGAAACAAGCACAGCCAAACGTGCGTAAAATGGAATGGTCAAAAGGGTTTTATAAATCCTTGAGTACAGAGTGGCATCATGAAATAAACCATTCTTATTTCCACGATACAACATTTAGATCTCAGGGGTGCAGACGGTGGAGGGCAACGAGGGCGAAGGCTTTTAAATCTCGAGGAGGGTGGCGATAGTGGCGGCACTATAAGGGTGGATGGATCTCGAAGGTGAAGGGAGGTAGCAGCAATGGTGCTCAGAGGCAGCGACGATGGTGGCAGGTAGCGGAGACAACAGCGGTGAGATCCATTGTTGTTATTATTATTATCATTTTAATTTTGATTTGGTGAAAGAAAGCGAGTCGACGGTGACAGTGAGGGCTTCAATGCCTAGCGTTGATGATAGATTTGAGCACGGGTGGAAACGGCGACGAGATCCATTCAAACTTCATAATTATCAAACATTGTCGAAAAAAATATGGCGGATCTATCAATGGCAATGGAGAGGAAAATTTACCTATGCTCTGATACCATATTACAAATCGTGGATTTGGAAAAAGAGGAAACTAATATTATTGATTGATGAAGAAACAATGTACAATATATCTCTCTATATATAACCAACAAGATGAAACCCTAATACGTAATATACGTATAATATATGTAAACCCCAGTGAAAAAGGATAAATACAAAATAATATAAAAGATATGGTAAAAGATATGTATATCTTAACAAATACATTCTGGAAACTGCAATTCTTGATTGAATCGGTTTCAACAACGCTTGCTTGTTATTATCTTTTAGCTAGGATCTTTTTGGAACCAAAAATACGTATTTAGGGGGAGAAGTCAGTACACACAGATCCACCAGCTGTTATAATATATAATATGTTATAAGAGGAAATGGGTTATCAACTAGTTAGTTGGTATTAAACCGTCAGTCAGCCTATTATATATCCCAATCCGACTGTAAAATCGACGATCCGCTCCGGCCACCTTGTTCCACACATGATTAATTTATGTGTATGAAATTTTGATCGATATGATGCATTACAATTGATGGATCAAGCATTTAAAAAATGGATGACTGTTAAACACAATAAAAATGTCATATATTATGGCACTTGATCGAAAAAATAGATGGTGTCAAAATGATTAATATTTAAGAAAAATAGATCTAACTCTTTAGTTTTGAAAGGCAATAGATTTATGTCCATGGCCCAAAAAATTTGTGAAAAATTCCCTAAACTTAAAGATTCTTGTGTTTTAATCGCTATAATATATTTACTATTATTTTATGCTAACACTGCCCTTTTAGCTAAATTACTACATTTACTTTTTAAAGTACCATAATTATCTTTCAAAATACTACATTTATATTATAAAATACTACATTTGTTTTAAAATACTGCATTTGACATGAAAACTACTACATTTGTTTTTTTAAAAACTATAGTTATCTTTCAACTACATTTATATTATAAAGTACTACATTTGTATTAAAATACTACATTGACATGAAACTTTTATATTTTTCAGTAAAATTACTATATCTATTGCATTTGACCTATTTCAATATAAATGTAGCACTTTAGAAGATAAATATAGCACTTTAAAAATACATATGTAGCACTTTAAAAGGTAAATTTAGCAGTTTACCTGAAAAGTCGGTATTGACATAAAAAATAGCAAATGTACTATAGAGATTAAACACAAGGATCTTTAAGTTTAGGGAGTTTTTCACAGCTTTTTTTGGGTCGAAGACATAAATTTATTGCTTTTTAAAGTTGGGAGTTAGACCCATTTTTCCCTTAATATTTTATACACAAAGATCTCTCTATATGTAGAATAAGGTGGTTGGAGCGGATCGTCGATTTGACGGTCAGATTGGGATATATAATAGACTGGCTAGTGGTTTAATATCAGGTAGTTAACCGATAACCTGTTTTCTCATGTCATGATATATGGAATTGTGAAGCTTGTCAATTTAATACATTGCAAGACATTATTTATGATTTTAGCTACAATAGGTTTGTGTTCCGTTTTTTTTTTTTACTTAATGCACTCTCAAAAACCGAGCCAATTAATAATCCTCCTAAACTTGATAATGACTTAGTATCCCCAAAACGTTAAAGTTGTATCGTTTTACCTTTCACTAGCCCTTTTATTTCACTCAGTTAGTCAATTAACAAAAAAAATCGGACTAAGGTTATCAAACCGGTCCAACCCACTCGTATTCACTCTTGTTCATCTAAAATTCCATGTCAGAATCCCTGGTTGTGGTTGAGGAAAGAGACCCATATTCCATTGCCAATTGGAGATTTGAAGCCTTAATTCCAAAACCCTAATTCCTAATATGGGCTCTAATTTGAAATTTTAGAAGAAGAAGAGTGGATATGAGTGGGTTGGGAGAATTGATAACACTAGCCTGACTTTCTTTGTTAATTGACTAACAAAATGAAATGAAAGGGCTAGCGGGGATAAAATGATGCAATTTAAACATTTTGGATAATAAGTAATTATCAAGTTTTGAGATATTTTTAGTAATTAGCTCAGTTTTGAAAGTCTTTAAGTAAAAATCCTATAATTGGTATGTTCATTATTACATTTAGTTTGCATTTCACGTGGACCCCCTCAAAACATAGCAAACGAATCATTAGAAAAAGGGGTCAAAAAATATAATCATGTAAAGTTTATGATTTTACGCGCCATCTTGTATCTAGCATGACAGTAACAAAAGCATTTCATCTCACTTTCAAAAACTTTAAACCATTGAACTTCCATATTGAAGCAGACAGAGGAAAGTTGAAACAAAACAAAATCAAACCAAATAACTAGAATTTCTAAGATGATAAAACATATAGGGAAAATTATTGCTCTTGCATATGATATATGATATGCTTCCCTTTTTAATGTAGGAATCTAGAAAGTAGATTAGATAAGATGGTTCAAATAGGAGCAGAACCGCTGGGACCATATTATGGAATGATCGAGCAAAGAGGGGGGAAACATGACACATCACCATGTCATGTCATTTTGTCTCTATATATCTATATATATAATGCAAATACATTTGGTTATATCTATATATATCTCTATATATAATGCAAATCTCTATATATAATACAAATACTCATGGTTAAAGGTCCACCCTTCTCCTTTTTTCTTGAAAAAAAGAAAAAAGGAGAAAAATTCTCCCCTTTCAAGCCCCCCTCATCATCTCCCTCACCTCTTAAGTCCTTCATCATCTCTCTATCCTCCCAAAAAACAATTAATTGTTTATCTAAAACCCTCCACATTATCAATCCCTTATTTTTTAAAAAATAAATAAATAAAACTCTGGAACCCTCCACATCTTTCCCTCACTCTTCTCCCTTCTCAAATTTTTTTAAACTGATACGTGCAAACTAACACGTGCAACGCACGTGCATAAATTCTAGTCTCTATATATAATGCAAATACTCTTGATTAGAGTTCCACCCTTCTTCTTTTTTGTAGAAAAATAGAAGAAAAATGAGAAAAATCCTCACCTCTCAAGCCCTCCATATCACCTCTCAATTTTTTTAAACTAACACGTGCAACGCACAAGCATAAATTATATATATATATATATAATGCAAATACCCTTGGTTAGAGCTCAACCCTTCTTCTTTTTTCTAGAAAAAAGAAAAAACGAAAAAAATCCTCACCTCTCACCCCTTCACATCATCCCTCTCACCTCTCAAGCCCTCCACCTCATCCTCTCCCTTTTAAAAAATAAATAAATAAATTCGACTCGAGAACCCTCCACATTTCTCTTTTTTCTTCTTAAAATTTTTTTAACACGTGCAACGCATGTGTATAAATTTTATTGTCACTTTAAAGAGAAAAGGTGGTTTTAGAATCCACAAGCTCATCCACTTGTAAACAATGCGCATCAAAGGATTCTTCATCATCATAGAGAGACAAGGGATCCTCACTTTTTTGTTTAGCATATGTTTTAAATTAGGTCAACTATATGAAACACCGTCTAAATTTCAGGAACCTTTTTGGTTTGATTGAACTTGAAAAGTGGCATAAACTTTTCATGAACGGGTCATATTGTATTAATCTGTCGGTTTCTTTAACTTGTTTAGGGCACGGTTGGACTAAATAAATCTTAAATTGATCTTGTATGCGGTTTGAATAGCCCTAAAATGAACTGAATAACCTTTCGAGGTGATGGTAATTTTAAAGCTCAATAATGCTATTTCAAAAACTCTGGAAATTTGATTGTGATTTATAAAATTTACCCTCTTCATTGGCAAAAGGAGAGGAAAAGGATCAAAAAAGAAACACGGGGCCTTTGATATGGGCTTTCTTCTATATCAGCATGCCAATTTTCTTTAAACACGGATAAAATTCCTACATTTTGCACGCTAGTCGAACATTTTTGGTGTTCTTTCATCAACCCTTTAAACTTTCAATTTCTATGTTAATCCTTAATTTATGATATTTATAGCCCGATTTTCGACCATTAAGTCGTATAAAAAGTCTGTCTCTATATCAGTTTCTACAGTTTACTATTAGTCAACTAGAACGGTATCCATAAATACTCTTTTCAGTGTTTCATGAAGTTTGATACTCGATGCAAATGCGCGGGCTGTGTGGATGCTATTTAAAACCATCTCGACTTCGGTTTAACTTCCTTAAATGCATTTAAAACAGGGCACTTTGCTACTAATCTGACAAAAGTGACGAGAGTTTACTATTGTCTAGCCTTTGGGAAATGATAATGGACATGAAAGCCCAATTGTTTCTTGGGCTTAGCTTTGATGCCCAACAGCAAATAGGACTCCAAGATAAATTAGCCAAAGATATAACGAGCCCAGTGATGAGGCCCAGTTTATCGGCCTCTTGTTAAGATTAAAAGATACAACAATTCTTTGTGGGATTTTAACTGGGTATAAGGGCCAGTTTATCGGCCCAAACTCAAGATAAAAAGATTTTGGAGGGGTGATGACTGGTCATTTAGCTTGAATGAGAGGAGAGCACATGCGCCCAAGGTAGCTCGGAGTTGAGAGACGAACAAATGCGGTGATGTGAGTGAATTCAGTGGTGTAACTCGGATGACACTGACTGCACCGGCGGCCTTTGAGAAAACCCGGCCATCCGACTCAATGGAATTCCGGTACATTACATGCTCACTTGGTATGTAGTTTTAGGGAAATCTAGTTCTCTAGCTCGAATGAGAGCGGAGTATGCGTGCGTTAGGCTCGATGAAGATACCTTGACCTTTGGAGCTGTCATCCAACATGATAGATCATCACATGTGTTTTATTAGCACGGTAATGTATTCGAGTGTTGGCCCTCCTAAAGCTAAGGCGACGTCGCAAAAGACTTGTGATTGACTAAAAATGCCCGGTAATGAAAACAATGCAGCTATTTGCATGGGTCACACATTATAATCAACTTGAGTGATTATACAGTTGAGAAAAATATCCGCACGCACTAAATCCTAACTCCAAGCTTTCGATATTTAGCATTTTTTAAGTCGCCAACTATCTTAGGTATCAAAGGGGTTTAGGCCATCTACCGACACTTGATGCATTCTCGGAATAAATACGTACCTCAAGAATCACAACTCGTTTCAAGATCATGACAAACAGCAACCTATTTTCAGGTTTCATAAAATAAATTTAGATAACATAAATCACCAAAAACAAATTATGGATAACAAAGATCATAATTTGGTCTTAGAAAGTTGGAAATGTATTAAAAAAGGAATCGCATAAGAAATAAATGGGCAACGGCTTGGGATGACATATGCATGTTGTTGAATTCAAAGGCCTGTGTAATGAATTGCTTACTAAAATTTCGTACCTTGTAGAAACAGAGCAAGACATGTAGCCATATTCAATTTCCTAGTGTCACATCAAAATTCCTCGCTTTGTCGTCCCATTTAAAATACCTTGAAACTTGAAAAAACGCTCATTCCCATCGCATTCATTATTCAACCACCCAAACGTCCTCGTTGGGCTAATGTTATACTTTTACTGTCCGTAATTTGTCTATCCAAAAATGTAACCCAAGAGAAAAAATAATATAACCCACAACATCTAGGTAAAAGTGTCAGACGGATGGAACTATGGACCTATGGTGTTTGTTCTTGGATAAACTTTTGGATAAATAAATTACGGCAGAAAATGTATTTTTGATTATAAGAAAAATAACAACTCATCTCTCTGATTCAGTGGATCTTGTGTAGTTAAGGAGATGTTTGTTTGGTTTGATTGGGGCTTGAGTTGGGAGTTTAGGGAGGGCATGAATTGATTATATCCGTGTTGTTGGACCGCTTTGAAAGTTTAGAGTTTGTTTGGTAGTGTTAGGGACATGACTTAAGGTGTTGTGACACCGGTGCACCGGAAAAAAAAGGCCGAGGATGAGAGCTAATTCTTATGGTCCAGTGTTCGGCTTTGACTCTCGCCACCTCATCTTTTGTTATTTATGGTCGCCAAGTCCTGGGCATCTCTCTTTTATTACCAAGACCGCTTATTTTTCATTCAAGTAATCTCGGAGATAAAGCTCACCGAGAGGGATTGAATTATACTCTTAGCTGTTACTCAGAAGCAAAACAAATTAGGGATTTAAAATAAATTTGTTTATAGCTTGGACGAAAATTCCCTTTATTTTTTGGGTCTTGTAATATATCCACTCATTTAGAACTCTACAGTATAGAGTTATCTTCTTCTTCTTTTCCCCTACCTTCTAGTAAATTAGAAATTAAAATAAATTAAGTTGCATGTCCTCTTTTGTTCGGAGCCAATGAATTATCCACATTTTCGTTTTTAGTTCTAGACTACAGATATAAAAAGAGGAAATGGAATCTCGGTCACATAGTTTATGTACGGAGGTAAAAAAAGGCCCACTTTTCGCTTCAAGATACATGATCAGCACAATTTATGTTGATGCCACACCAAAACATATGATCTGTGAATTTTTTTATAATTTTCATCAAATGATTGTAAAACCGGCTTTCTATTGTAGAACATTTTTATATGATGCTCATAAGTGGGAACTCTCCGGATCATGACATGTGGTGGCTGACGTGTCCCGGGCCTCATGGGAACAGGTCAAGCACCACACCTTAGAGGCGTCCCCCGGGCTACCATCCCGAGGCATGACCCGACCTCCGATGGATCCCTGAACACTCCTATGCTCGTCATGTAAATAACCATTGGTTCGCCTTCGAGCCCTCCTACACGTTGCGCTTCCTCGGCTGTCCTTGCTTGCCTCCGAGCTATCACAGAACCGAGCTTTCTCGGCTTCCCGCTCGTCTCCGAGCCTCCCGCCGAGCTAACCCTCCCCGGTTCTACCGAGCAACCAAGGACGCAGAACCCAAGTGTCTCCGCTACGGCTCCGCGTATCTCTCCAAAAACGAGATATCCGCCACCCAACATCCCGCGTTCCACGCCGCCGTATCCCCCATTAACGAGCACATCTAGTCACTAATGGAGGGATCCCGTCAATCACGCAGACGTATCGCCAGTGGCGTAACCGAGGCGAAGATCTCGCGTCGGCTCGTTCCAAGCGAACACTATAAAAAACCCTCTCCCAAACGATTCAGGTAACGCAATTTTCATTCCAATAAGCCGCTACTCTGTTCAAATATCTCGGCTAACTTGATCGTCGGAGGGGACTTCTTTCGCAGATCGCTCGGTTCCGCCTTAAACCAAGCCCATTGAGATCCACACGCTCAAGAAGGCAGCCCTCAACATCAATATCAGTTGTTCATCAACGCTCGCGACAGATCAACGGAAGACAACATCTGAAGGAGATCCAAGGCTCAATCTTAGAAATCATAAGATTAATTTTTTTTTTTTATACCTTGCTAGGCTTTAGATCCTATAAGATCAATATATACAATGTGATCCATCAAAGAAAGGTTGTAAAGTTGGCTTTCTTGGTTTCCAAAGGAGGAATTAACCTACTCCATCGAGATTATGTTGTCTTGTATAAATTTATTCATCTTTTAAAATCTACACTACAAAGAATTTAGGCGCAAAAACGACAGCTTAGAGCTGTCGCTCTGACCCTAAGTCAACGGCTTCTATATAGGGCGACAGCTCAAATCTATCGTTAAATAGACTGTGAGTTTGATCAAGAAGTAGCCAGCAAGGAAAAGCTGTTGACTTAGGTCAACAGCTTCTATATTTATTTTGGCCGCACTGGCCCGTAAACCTGATCTAAGAATTTATCCCAAAAACGTTAATTTGTGATCACTTCCATTCTGGGGTACGGAGATTCGAACCCGCACTCTTGTTTTGTTTAAAGGGGAGCTAATACAAGACCCTTTCTTGATCCAAGCAACAGTAAATGATCCAAATCCAAACTTGGAAAATCTCATTAATGGACCATGTATAATTCCCAGCCTCAACAAGGCAAGAATGAGGGGTAGCTCTCTTGATTGGAAACAGTTTCTAAATTTACAGAACCAAACAACCAACAAACGCCAGGCATTGTTCATGACTTTAGAAAGGGGCAGTGCAAGCACCCTGCCTGCATGCATCAAGTGGCCAATTTCCCATTCTCAATGCAAGGAATGGGATTTACCCTCTTTTTTTTAAGGATCAAAAAGTAGTACATTTATGTTCAAATGTTGCATTTGACATGAAATTGTTGCATTTTTTTTATTAAAATGACTATATCAATTACATTTGACCTGGTTTAAAATGTAAATGTAGCCATTTACCTGAAAGGGCGATGTTGGCATAAAACAATAGTGAGTATTATAGGGACTAAAACACAATAATCTTTCGTTTTATAAAGCTTTTTACAACTTTTTTTTGGGCCAAGTACCTAAACTATTGGTTTTCAAAGATAGAGACTTGGATACATTTTTCAAAAATAAAATATTCCCAGATGCAAGTATATATGTAAACATGCATTGAATGGAAAAATCTTCTCCCCGAGGGCTTTTTGAAATTTTTTCTCTACAACCCCGTTCCAAAGAAGTTTATCCTTGAATACGCATGAGAGAGAGAGAAGATAAAAGGAATGCAATGAGAAGTAAATGCAGTCATGGGAATAGGGGGAGAGGAGAGAGAGGGAACTGCAGCACAGAGAGAGAGAGAGACAGAGTAAATGAGGGAATCTTTGTCTGACTGAGGATTTTAATAGCGAGCATCTACGTATATTAATGTTTTGTTGCTTTCACCTCTCTCTCTCTTTATATATATATATATATATATATATATATATATATATATATATATATAATGTAGTACTATCATATAGCAATAGTATACTTTTGTTACCACCTTTTTATCAATGCTGATCGACGTTTACCAGCCCCTCATTTATTCCCGTTTAGTATCCAATTGTCTCACGAAAATATTTCTTTTCAGGTTAATAGGAGCAAGAACGTTTAGCGGCGAACAGAGGTAATGATCCAAGGTTTAAGTTGATGCGAGATCCAGCTTCCGAGATTGTTACATGCACTCGCAGTTTAATTACTTGAGGCGCTCCCAACCCTATTTTTTTTTTCCTTTTTTCATTATCGTTCTTCTAGTCTTTCTATTTATAAAATAGAATAGAGATTAGGGGGCATGCGGATGGCGTGCCTCCCTATGAATCCCTCTGTGGATCAGGAGCAAAATAAAAGGATCAGATCTCGCTAGCGCATGTCAGATACAAGGATAAAGATGGTCTTGAAAATTTTGTATCCATATGTGAAGCGGTTGGAGATTCAATCCCAGGGTTTCTCTGTGTACCATCTGATTATATATATCCGACAAATCATACATCTTTTTTCGGAAGCAACTTCTTTACGAATCGAATTAGAGGCCTTTTAAAAGGAAAATTTAACGGTGTGAGCTAACTTGCCACTTAACAATTCATGCCTAGTTTGGCAACAAGATTTCTAAAACCATGGTTTGGATTAAGTTAAAAAAACAAACCATGGTTTGTATATATGCGAACCGTGGTTTTTAACACTGGCGTTTTGCAAAATCTAAGGCCGTTTAGCGTTTGGCAGTATAGTTTATGTAATTGAGATTTCGTTTTATTTAACTTATTTTGAAGTGCATGGGATAAAGAATAAAAAGATGGCATTAAACTTGTTAAAACTATACCCTTAATAATGGGGTTTCAAGACCTGAATTTTTTTTGAAACAGCGGTTTAGAAACTCTATTTTGACCGCAAAATGATTCATAACTCTATTTTTAGAATTTAGTATCGAAACCCCAAGAAACAGGGGTTTTAGAGATCCGGTTCTCCCATGCTCACGTTACACTGTCATAATTTCGATGTTACGATGGAATGACACTGAGAGTGAATTAATAAAGTAAACAGTAGCACACAAAAGCTTAGATGGAACAGACACAGAAACGATAAGAAAAGCAGCCTTTACTCTATGGATGCACACTGTTAACCTTTTTAAACTTATATAAATCTCTCCTTACCATAAAAAAATATATATAGCTTGACACAGTTTTGTTAATATCTTTAAGATATGGTACTAGAAAAGGTCATGGTAGTGTTCCGTAATTTAATTATAAATAAGTTTATTGTGTGAGTAAAACCAATAGCAAAAGATCATAATAGTTAAATAGTTTAAATTTTTTTAATTTAGCAAAAATAGTTCATATGTATTCATTTCAAATATGAACAGTGAAAGTTTATGGTATTTTACTATTAACCTATTCTAAAAGATTGATACTTAAACCCCCGCATATCATTAATTTATCTCCTGGTCCCTTGATTTTACAAGACCATATCTGATCATAATCAAAACCAATAATAAGAGGAATTTATAGACATTAATGATGTATGATGATTTTTCCTTACAAATGCAGATAATTTCTTGATTACTGACGCATATTTAAAGCAATGATGTGACTCATTTTGTCGTAGTTTTTCTCAATAATATTATATATTTAAAGCAATGATGTGACTCAATTTGCCCTAAAGATGCACAAATTTGATTGGTTCCTGTAATGGATATTTTAGTAGCCTATATGTGGATGACTCATATATTATGATTTTGTTTTTCGTTGACAAGTATTCCTAAGTGCTAAATTAAGCATGTAGCACCCATATACATCACTCCTTGATGCATGAAGATCACATAAATAATATTATATGTCTCATGTTTTTTTCTCTAAAACAGAAAAAGATGTTATATTTTAATAAATCAGCCGAAGGTTGATAATTTATTTATGTATGAAATACACATAAATAATATTATATGCAAATAACTTAATTTACGTCAAAGGTGCTTGCGGATACGAGTTTGTAGAGTAACAAGGATTGTTTTTCTTAATAATAACAAAGATATTATCACATTAAAAAAACAAAGAAACTCTAATTGGAATTTTTTATTGTGGTGGGGTTCGATGAGCAACAGTACTTTGTATCCGACATATATATGAACCTCATCGTATTGGCTTCCGTCCTACATGAACAATGCTTTACTAATAGTGACCAAATGAAATGTTCTTATTTCACATTTTAAAAATTTATATAAATGTATATAAGCTGAATAAATGTCATATATAAACTAGAAAGAGAGGTGATCTCTCTCTCTCTGTAATTAACTTATGTGGTGGTGAGACGGGGAGGAGTTAGGAACAAGAACAAGGAGAAGCGAGAACCACTTAGATCGATTGTATTTCGTCCTTTGTTCCACATAGCAACTAGGGATCTAAAAGCACCAAATTTGATGACTTATTAAGGGGAAGACATATCTTTTTTAGGGGGGAAAAGGTTGTAAATATATGCAAAATCTTTTATAAATAAGGCGAAGCATTCAGAGCAAAATAAAATGTACACTGTCTCACCAAAAAAAGAATAAATAAAAAAAAACCAAAATAAAAATTTATCGTATAAAATTTCATATAATAATCAATCTTAAAAAAGAATAAAAAGATTAAATCTCTCACCTTCTAGTTTATACCACCGAGTTGCAAATAAAATGAAAAAGCACTAAGATATTGGCACGGCTCAATCAAATGCATGGCATAGGACGGCTCAAGTTATTTTTTTCTCTACCATCTTGGTTTTATCATGTCTTAGCTAGTTGCATCTGAATGAACCGGGCCAACATCACAGTAACCATTTCAATGGAAACATACTTTATATCACCATACAAAGAAAATTTTAAGGAAGAAAGAATTGAGGAGGAAGAAAAAACGAGAGAGAGAGAGAGAGAGAGAGAGAGGTAGTGTGAAGGAAAGGGGAATGTCTTGGGGGGGAATTTAAGAAGGTGGATGCAAGAGATGAGCATTCATAACACTCGTCTACCAAATGAGAAAGACAGGCCATTGCATTTATAACATGGAAAACTCCAACCAAAATATTAGCTCTCATGACGCACACACTTCATATGTAGTGTAGTGGTTTGTGAATTAATGTTGTGAGAGAGCATTTATGGGCATCTCACCAATAAACAAACATCTTAATTTCCTAATGCGAAGTTACTTTCATAGCATATGTGTGCATTAATTTTGGAGAGTGTATCTTTTTTTATATGATGATTATGGCTTACACCTATGGCTAGCTAATACTATCCTATGGCATGTGAACGAATGTGGGGAGTGGTGGTGATAGTAGGGGAATAAATGTTAGGTATGGGAATTGTTTCTTGGCATGGGAAGTTTAACTAAAATTATTTTTTCATGACTCTATGACGATCTCGGATCGACAGACTAATCTGTACCAGTGTTATCAGAGAACTGCTATCTGACGATAGATATAATACCATTTAGGAGTTCTCGGCAAGTCCGTTCAGTGTACCCAGTCTCCACTGAGCACCCGTATACCTTCTCTGATGTCAAACACTAATGGATATGGGATCATCCATCGCCCATCACATGGGTCGAGAAGCGTATACGCTAATTTACTCTGGAGTACGATGCCCTGTCTCGATACTCCCAAGACTAAGAACAATTATAGGGTGTACTTGTGGACTACCCTTGGCCCCACTAGTATGATCTCCATCATAGTCCTGGTAGTCAAGTACACATCTTAAGGGCTTTATCAACATGTGAGAGTAAGACAGAATCACTTATACAAGTCAACATGTTAAGATAAAGTGCAACCAGATAGCATACTATTATGTCGAGCAAGAAAATCCTCCCTATATATGTCCAAGCATCCACTACAATATACATCCCATGTACAGTAATAGTCTCTAGGGCATACATAAAATTAACAATCTCCCATTTACACTGAGGCCATCTGTTGCAGTATCCAATACCCAACGAAATAGCAGTGGTTGTAGTATCCCTTACCCAACCATCCCAAAATCTTTCAAATATCATTTGGGGAAGCAGGCCTTGTGAGTGGATCCGCCGTGTTAACCTCCGTATCTACTCTCCTGACCTTGATCCCTTGGAAATCAACTATCTCCCTTTTCAGGTGATACTTGCCTCAGAATATGTCTGGAACGCTGATGGGACCTGCATTCCTAGGCCAAAATCATAACTCCATTATTGTCACAATAACACTTATTGGACGCTCAATGGTAGGAATCATGTTCATCTCATGAACAAGAAATGCCCAGACAGCCTCTTTGGTAGCATCGTTGGTAGCGATATATCTAGCCTTTATTGTCTAGTATGTCACGGTATCTAGTTTGGAAATCTTCCAACATACCATCCCTCCACTGAAGGTAAAATCAATGCCCATGACCGACTTTCAGTCGACCTTATCACTCTGAAAACTCGAACCAAGAACATTCTTTTAATGCTTCTCAAGTACTTAAGAATATCCTCCACAGCTGACCAGTGATTCTCCCAAGATCCGATTGATTCCTGATTACTACACCTAGTGAGTTAGCTACATTTGGTCTGGTACATAATATCGCACACATGATAGAGCCTATTGCCGAAGCATAGGGTATTCCTTGCACGCGAGCTATTTCCAAATCAGTCTCGAAAGACATTTTTTTGGAGAGAGTGATCCATGAGTAAGTGGGCGAACCACTATGCTTAGAATTTTCCATACTAACCCCCTTTAGTATGGTGTTAATATACCTGGATTTGGGACACTCCCAACAACCATTTAGATCTATCAACATAGATCATTATCCACAAGATATAGTAAGTATCATCCAGATCTTCTATGGAGAATCCTCGTGATAAGTGGAGCTTGACCGAGTGTAGCATATGAAACCATTTCCTATCAAGAGTATGTTATCTACGTAGAATACGTGGAAGACAATCTTACTCTCTACAACCTTCTTGTATATACAAGGTTTATCTATCTTTTTGATGAAGTCAAACTCTTTGACTGCTATATCAAAACAGATGTTCTAACTCCGCGATGCGCGTATTGATCTTGATGGATTTAAGCATGGCTTTGAAAGTCTCAACTTTTCCATTTACACCAAGAATTTTCTCAAGATCCATTTGCTCCCAATGGAATTTACCCCTTCAGGTGCAACATGCAAAGTCATACTTTGTTGGTGTACATGGATTCCATCTTTGATCGCATAGCATCCAGCCTTTTCACAGAGTCCTCACTCGTGATGGCCTACGTGAACCTGGTTAGGCCATCATCTACCATGATGCAGTTCTCGCTCCCACTGTCACCGAGAATACCGTAGTATCTCTCAAGTGGATGAGAAACCTTACCAGATTCGCGGAGAGGCTGAGATTCGTTGGGGACTATTGAATCCTTTGATTTGACCAAATCATCAGCTGTTAGTTTGTTTAGCTGGATCTCCTTCCAGTTCTACCTCATGTCCACTAATTTTTTCACAAGAAATTCCTTTTCTAAAAATGTGGCATACTGAGAAACAAAACACCTTTTGCTCCTAAGAGTGGTAGAAGATATTCTCTCACAAATGTTTTGGGATATCCTAACAAACTTACAGAACTGACCATGTCTCAAACCTGTCCGGATTTTTGGAGGGTTAAAAGATTAAAACAGAGCATGCGTGCTCATAATGTTAGGTTTTAGGGTAAATTGTCAAAAAAACAAAACCTGCCCAGCTTTCCTCGAGCTCAATATCCCTTAGCCCAAAGAATCTATTCAAAAACCCCCGATCCATTCTCTCACTGTCAAAAACAACCCGGCTGCAATATCTGTATAGTTTCCTGCAATATTGTTAGGTTAACTTAGGTATTTGTATAGTTTACTGCAATATGTATGCAGCTAACTTACGTATATATAGTTTCCTGCAATATGTATATATGTAGCTAACTAGATATTGCAAGAAACTACAAAGATATTGCAGTTAGGGGTTTTTTGACAGCAAGAGAATGGGCTAGGGGGTTCTGCTAAGAATCTTTAAGACATGATTTTTTAGAGAGCAGGAAGGTTGGACATGAATTTTTTATATAATCTCTACTGTTATAACTGAAACTCACTGGGATAGACCAAAAAACTTTTCTTTTATTCTATCAAGTAATAAGGAAAAAAAAGAGGAGAAAAAGCTTTTAGCAAACTCTAAATCCACACAATATCACCTCATACTCTTAAGTAGATATTATTACCTTTTTGCCTTTTTCATTGAAAAGCAAAAAGAGGGCAATTATTACCGTGAGCCCCCTCCCCCTTCTCTCTCTCTCTCACATACACATTTAGTACTCATAAAAAGATATTAAAAAATCAAATACATGCATCATGAATTGTAACAATATATAAATCATCCTCAATTTTTTTAGTTTTAAAGATTTTTCATAGCTTTATCACATCTATTAGATCACCTCTCAAAAAGAGCTAACGTCTACTGTATACACACACGTGCACCGTACATGCAAAACATATGCACCTACAAAACACTAGTTAGATTTATGGCACTGGTGACGCAGGTGAAAACAAACAAATTTGGACGTTTTGTAAAGTAACAACTGTGAACTCTTCTTAATTAGGTTTTAATTTTGGTTAAGCTTCAAATTCGTTCTACATATTTCATATAAATGTTACTCCAATTAGTTTTATTATAGATCGTATGTTAGAAATAACGTATCCTTGAATTTAACTTCCGAGGAAATCAATGGTTAAAGTGGAATGCATGAATAATAAAAATTCAAATGATACGTGCAAATTTCAAATTTTCCTCACCTTTTCACACTTGAGGGATGGACGGGGACAGGGTGTCAGTCAGGCTGTGAAAAATACCCGAACATGACCCAAATATAATGAACCAAATCCGCTAAGTTTTTATTCGAGTTAACTCCACCCAACCTGTTTAATAAAAGGGTCGGATATGGATCATGTGTCGTGATTCATGACCCGCTTTGACCCGAATACCCTATCTCCAAATTGTTCATTTTCTCTCTTGTTTTCTCTGGTATTTTTTGGTTCTGTTTTTTGAATATCCCCAAATTTATTCACAAGCGTCAAACTTATTATAGTGAATATTCATTGCTTATACATAAAACAAACAAAACTAATGGACCCAATCCGAATTTTAAACGGGTCGGGTCGGTCTGAATATTAAATGAATCGGGTATGGATCTTAAAAAACTAACCCGGTTATTAAACGGGTCAGATCGACCCAACCCGACTTTGGCCGGACCCAACGTGACCCGTCCCAATTATGACCCAACCGGACCGTTTGACACCTAGAGGTGTCCGTGGAGGAAAACAACAGCCTTTTTTATTTATTGGGTTTTCCTTGAAAAAAATAAAACGTGGACACGTGGACACATTTGAATACTGCTTGTAGCAGTAAGGATCTGGAGAGGTTTTAGAGGAAAATTATAATTGTGATTATTCAAGAGAACGTTAGTAACTCAGTAAGAGTAATTATGACTCGTTAATTAGGTTTAATCTTCCATCATGTTTTAACGACAATGAATCGTCTAGTAAACCAAGGTAAATAAATTTTGGGACATCCTAAGTAGTATTGTTTTTTTTTATATTTGATGGAGGTTGGGATCTCCTTCAGATGTTGTCCTCCGTCGATCTGTCGCGAGCGTGG
The DNA here is from genome assembly GCA_030015575.1 of Agapanthus africanus. Taxonomy (NCBI): domain Eukaryota; kingdom Viridiplantae; phylum Streptophyta; class Magnoliopsida; order Asparagales; family Amaryllidaceae; genus Agapanthus; species Agapanthus africanus. The sequence continues at coordinate 51,698,649 of JASDDO010000019.1, forward strand.
ATGAACGGCTAAGATTAGTAATGGAGGTCGTTTTCCTGAGCGTGTGGATCTCAGTGGGCTTGATTCGAGGTGAAGCCGAACTACCTGCAAAGAAGTCCCGGGATGGTTGTGCCACCGTGGACCCTCCGACGATCAAGTTAGCCGAGATATTTGAGCAGAGTGGCGGCTTATTGGGTTAAAATTGCGTTACCTGAGTCGTCTGGGAGAGGGTTTTTTATAGTGGTCGCTTGGAGCGAGATGGCGCGAGATTTTCGCCGGCCGTTACGCCCCTGGCGTTACACCTCCGTGAGTGACGGGATCCCCCCATTAATGACGAGATACGCTCGTTAATGGGAGGATACGGCGGTGTGGAATGCGGAATGTTGGATGGCGGATATCTCGCTTCTGGAGAGATACGCGGAGCCGTGGCGTAGGCGCTTGGGCTCTGCGTCCTTGGTTGCTCGGTAGAACCGGGACGGCTTAGCTCGGCAAGAGGCTCGAAGACGAGCGGGAGGCCGAGAAAGATCGGTTCTGTGATAGCTCGGAGGCGAGCAGGGAGGGCTGAGAAAGCTCAGCGTGCAAGAGGGCTCAAAGGCGAGCCGATGGTTATTTGTAAGGCAGGCATAAGAGTGCTCAGGCATCCATAGAAGGTCGGGATATACCCCGGGACGGTGCTTGCCCTGTTTGCGTGAACCCGGGACGCGTCATCATCCACGTGTCATAATCTGGGGAGTTCCCACTTGTGAGCATCATCATTAGCCCCCCACTCTCGTCCCGACCTATTTATGGGTCTGGTCGAGAGTGGTCTGACCGGTCTCCCGGGCTCAGCCCGTAGTCAAGAACCTATCAGCGTGGATCTCTGAGGCGGATGGGCGTATCTTCGATGACGTCAGCGGATCGGGGGGGGGGGATCGTGCATTAAAGAGAGAGCGCCAATTCGCTTGTACGTCTGTTGAGGCGCAGGCCACATGTCCGACGTAGATTGGTGGACGTGACAGGCTGCCACTGTCGCCTGCGCCCAAAGGGATGTCTCCAATGGTCGTTTGACACGTGGGGCGTCGACGGCTAGCAGGCGCGAAGCTTCGTTTTGGCGGGAAATGATCTGAGCTGTTGGATGCATCGCCCAAGTAGTATAAATAGGGGTGGGATCCCCCTAGGGTCTACACTTTCGGTGTTATTTTTCTTTTGCTGGGAGAAATTACTCGGCGCTCCGTCCTTTAGACCAGATCCTTCGCGCTCTTTCCTCGGAGGACTCCATCTTTTGAATCAGGTTAGATGTCTTCCTCTGAGAAGTCTGTGGAAGTCGTTAGGGTAGAGTCGGGCGATGAGGTTCCAGTTATTGGAGCCGAGTCCAGGGTGTCTTCTCCTGCTTCTTCCTCTGCCTCATCCGAATTAGGTTTCCCTCATAGAGTTAGGGCCACCCGTGCTGCTCGTCGTCAGGCGATGGTAAGGGTCCCCAAAGTGCGTATTGGGAACGCTCGTGATGCCTCCTCCCTCCTAAGAAACGTGGATGGGCTCACTGAGATTCGGGCTCGTTTCCACATTCCCCCAGCTATTCGCTTCGTTTAGCTAGGGAGGGCAAAAGGGCGGATCAGGTGCAGGCCAAGGAGATTGTTTTGTACTTGGATGCATTCTGGGCTGGGATGCGTCTGCCCTTTCCCCCCGAAGTATGCGGGGTACTACGTTGCTTCCAACTTGCCTCGGGCCAGCTAGTGCCGAACTCGTGGAGAATTCTCCTCGGGTTGCTGGTCCAGTTGAGACTTGAAGAAATCTCTTTTAGCCTAACCCTTCTCACTTCCCTCCATTGTTACAAAAATCATCCTGGCACCCATAAGGCCGAGCCGAGCTGGGTGTACATTTCCTTCAAAAAACGCAAGGGAGGGGCGGCCGGATCAGAGGTAGTAGTTATTCCTTCTTCTATTTACGTATGGAAGGAGAAGTTTGTATTCTTCGGGCCACCCAAGGGCGAGAATTAGCCTATGCCTGTACAGTGGCATAGGGCCGACTATTCGTGGGTGAAGCAGTCGTCCTCTCCCAAGGCGAGGGCGGTGTCCATGTGGGAGCCGATCCATCGGGCCAACATTTTGCTTTCCTAGCAGGCCCTTAGCTGGGCCGGGTCGGGCCGCTCGATTCGTGGGTGAGTTAGGAGCTTGGAAGATCTGTTTAGACTTGAATATTTTTCTTTTGATCTTTTCAGCGTCGCTAACTCCCTTTGTGTATTCTTATTTCTGCAGAGGCAATGGACCGAACCAAATTCTTGGCTGCTTTAGACGCAAAGAAGGGGAGGAAGACCGGGGGCGCTAGCTCGTCCCGCCCCGGTTCGAGCTCGGCCCTGAAGCCAGCCGCACGGCTAAGCCTTCCGCCGCGTCCGGAGCTCCGGAACCCAGCCATGAGGAGAGCCATAAGAAAGCTCGGGAACGGGAGCCCCGGGCAAAGGAGGTGGAGGATGAAGCCGACCCCCACCCCCCTAAGGCCCCTCTCAAGAGGTACAAGAGGACGGTTTCTCGATCTCCGGCCTCCCGATCCCCGTGCAAGAGGGGGACGTCTGTTTCGAGGTGCCCTCAGGGCTTTCTGTTGCCGAAAGCTTGCTTTCGGATATGGAACGATCGGCCGGGTGCAGAATTTCCCAGGGGACCCTTAAGGCCCAAGTGGTCGCCATCGCTCAGGAGGCTGTCCAGGTCAGTATCTGCTTTCCGTTGAGGTTTTCGTCAAGTATTTTATTCTTGGATCGGATAGTTTTAACCCCCTCCTTTACTTTCCTCAGGTCCTCCAGCACTGCGCCCACATCGTCAACATGGAGTCCGTGGAGATCGCCCCGGCAATGCGGAAGGCGGGTAAGTCATCCTCGCAGAAGGAGGACCTACGCCTGGAATTGCAGCAGGCGAAGGAGAGGATAGCAGCCCTCGAAACCCAGGTGGTCGCCGAGGAGGTGACGAACTCCAAATGCAAGGAGTCCATTCGACTTTTGAGTCAATCCAACATGGCCATCCAGGCTAAGTTGGAGGATGCTAAAGTGCTTAACGCAACGATGAAGAATTCGCGGGACGCCTGCAAGAGGGAGACCCAGCTTGACGTGGTGAAGCTTTCCAACCTCCAACCTGTGAAGTCGGTGGAGAGGTACAAGACATCGGACTAGTTCTATGCCAACCTTACCGACGCCTCGGCCATCGTTTGGCACCAGGCTCTCGACACTGTCAATGCGTTGATGCCCGGGCTTACTCATGGCGAGCTTCGGCTCCAGTACCCCCCCTCTGAGGATGAGCCGCAGGGGGAGACCGGCGGGAGAGCCGCCGGGGGAGAGACCGCCGGTGGGGGTGCTGGAGATAAGGCTCTTGGTGGGGGCACCGACCTAAAAGCCGTCACCCCGGCTCCCGACATCGGCGTTGAGCCGGTCGAGATCCACCCCGGTCTCGAGGCCTGAGCCTTCCTGCCTTTTTCTCTCTTTTATAAATTTTGTAAGCCTCCGGACGCTTTTTGTATGGCTGAGGAGCCCATAGTACCTTGTAAAGACTCTCAGATCGTAAATAAAACAGTTTTAAATTTTTCTTCGTGGCGATGTTTTCTTGTGCGAGCAATTGAGCTTGTTAGCGTTTTCCTCATCCCAGGAGTCAGGCCATAGGTCGATGACCGGTCTTTTAGATGGCGATCGCCCGTCGAGTGTAAGTCAATCCCCTCCCGCCCCTAGAGTCGAGATGGCGATCATTCGCTTAGAATACATCGGAAGATCCTTCGGTGTAGATAAGTCGAGATTTGCCCATTCCTTCAGTGAAGCTGCTCGATGGCATCTGGATGGGGGCTTTGGATCCTTAGCGTGGGTGGATAGGAAGTTACCTGCTAAGGATTGACCGGGCAGGGAAGCTGCTCGGTGGCCTCTTGATGAGGGCTTCAACCCTTAGCATAGATGGGTAGGAAGTTACCCGCTAAGGATTGACCGAGCAGGGAAGCTGCCCGGTGGGCTCTTGAAGAGGGCTTTTGATCTTTAACGTTGGTGGGTAGGGGACTACCAGCCAGGGATTGACCGAGCAGGGAAGCTGCTCGGTGGCCTCTTGATGATGGCTTTTGATCTTAGCGTAGATGGGTAGGAAGTTACTCGCTAAGGATTGACCGAGCAAGGAAGCTGCTCGATGGCCTCTTGAGGAGGGCTTTTGATCCTTGGTGTCGGTGGGTAGGGAACTACCAGCCAGGGATTGAACGAGCAGGGAAGCTGCTCGGTGGCCTCTTGATGAGGAATTTTACCCTTAGCGTCGGTGGGTAGGGGACTACCAGCCAGGGATTGACCGAGCAGGGAAGCCGCTCGGTGGCTTCTTGATGAGGGCTTTTGATCCTTAGAGTAGATGGGTAGGAAGTTACCCGCTAAGGATTGACCGAGCAGGGAAGCTACTCGGTGGCCTCTTGATGAGGGCTTTTACCCTTGGCGTCGGTGGATAGGGGACTACCAGCCAGGGATTGACCGGGCAGGGAAGCTGCTCGGTGGCCTCTTGATGAGGGCTTTTATTCTTGGCGTAGGTGGGTAGGAGACTACTAGTCAGGGATTGATCGAGCAGGGAAGCTGCTCAGTGGCCTCTTGATGAGGGCTTTTATCCTTGGCGTAAGTGGGTAGGAGACTACCATCCAGGGATCAATCAAGCAGGGAAGCTTCTCGGTGGCCTCTTGATGAGGGCTTTTGATCCTTAGCGTAGATGGGTAGGAAGTTACCCGCTAAGGATCGACCGAGCAGGGAAGCTGCTCGGTGGCCTCTTGATGAGGGCTTTTTTTTGTGTCGGTCCGACTCCCTTGGCCCGTAAAATCTGGGGAGAGAGACCGTCGAAGACAACACGTGGCAAAGACGCGTGGGAAGGCGTGACTCCCCGTAGTGCGCGTCGTTCCAACTTCCACTTGGCCGTTTATGGGCATGGTCGCCTTGCGGCAGCCCTGGGTTGGGAATTTTGAAAAGATCCAGTGAATTGTGCTGCCGCACGCATAAACTTCGGCCTTTTGGGATTCCATTGGGGCTATAAATAGCGAAAGCGTGTTGGTTATATTTAGCTTTGCGTCCATGAAAAAATAGCAGGTTTCATCAACTCCATTCAAGAGATCATCTCTCGTGACGACGTCTACTTGTACGATTAGGCCAGCTCCGAGGAGACGTACCGGGCAGTGGTCCAGCGCGTGGAGGAACACTTCAGCCGTCTACTTCCCTGTCGATCATCCTTCCTTCAATTGCTCATGTATGCAATTCGGACGATGTCGCCAGGGCTGCACAATGCCTTGTCCGAGGAACTTAAGGACGAGGCAGTTAACAAGCTGCACTCGCTCCACCACCACGGCCTGATCTTAAAAAGCAGGCGGGATCGCTCGGTGGCACTCGTTCAGGAGTGCTTTCAGCAAAGGCAAATCATCGATGGCTGCCCGGCAGGCGCGGTCTCTGGCCCTTCCGTGGCATCGCGGGTCCGCGGACAACATCAGAGAGAGCGGGCTGAGGAAGCGAGGGCTCAGCTGGCGGCGATCTCCTTGGAGTACCACCAGCAGTGTTTTCTTCACCCCCTACCCCCTCTGTTGTAATATTTTTGTATATATATTCATTTGTGTAAGGCTGGAGAGCCCATAATACCCTTGATGAATAAAATTCTTCTTTTGCGACGTGCTATTGTCTCCTTTTTATCCTCTTTGTGTGTTTGAGTATGTACATAAAACGAAACCAGGGACCTTTGAACCGAGGAAAAGGGAAACATATCGAAGAAGTTTCTCTTAATTTAGAAGACTTAAAAGAAAAATTACATCACTTTGGCAAAGAAGAGACATATTCACTGATACAGATTTCGAAAATATATTCACTTGTACAATTTGAGATTTTCGGCGTTGTAAGGCCGCAGAAGCTTGCGTCCTCCCGCGTCTTACAAGCGATAGGCTCATCCGGGCAATACTTCAGAGACGAGGAATGGGCCATCCCACTTCGGGGAGAACTTGTGCAGCTTGCCTTGGTCTATGAATTCATTCCACCTTAGGACCAAATCTTCCATCTTGAAGGCGCGATGCTTGACTCGTGTGTTGTAGTAGTGAGCAGTTTGCTGTTGATAAGCGGCGGCTTTGATATGTGCTCGGTCTCGCTTCTCTAGCAAGATGTCCAAATTAGTCCGGAGCGCCGAGGTGTTTACTTCGTCGTCGAAGTTGTTTCCCCCAATCAGAGCAAAGCTCTGTTCAAAAATTCAAATTTTGGAATGAAGCAACGCTTCAGATGCAGCGCCAAGTGCGCTGTGCCCTAAGCAGTGCACCACATGCAAAGCACGTGTGCGCTAGCGCTAGATAAGCAGCACGTCACGTGTGCGCTAGCGCTAGATGCGCTGCGCTCCAAGCAGCTCACTACGTGTCAAACAAAGATGTGCTAGCGCAATGTGCGCTGCCCTTCAAGCAGCGCACCATATGCAGAGCACGGGTTCGCTAGCGCTAAAACTAAAAGCTCCCCACCGTTAGATCAAAGATCTAATAATAATGATAAATTATTAATTAATCAGAGTTAAATTCTATTAAGGAAAGATTCCTCAAAATCTTTCCAAATAACAAGATTGTGCTCTGTAAATCAGAGCACCGTTGGATCAATGATCCAATGGTAAATAAAAATTACCAAAAGACAGAATAAATTCTGTATGGAAAGATTTTCCAATCTTGTTAAAAACAAGAAAATTGCTTCTGTAAAACAGAAGTCTTAGGATCAAAGATCCAATGGTGGGGAAACATCCCCAAATCAATCAGAGAAAGATCTCTTTAACCGATTCAAACAAATCAGCCTACTCTATAAAAAGGCCCCTAGACTTCAAGTCTCAGATATAGATATACAGATACAAAAAAAAAGAAAGAGAAACCTTCCCAAAATTTTGAGAAAATTCAAAGAGCAAGCTCTTGCAAGAAAATCTTTCTTCAAGGTAAAAATGATGATGATGAACATAGAGATGAAATCATCTCATAAAAAGAAGAATTCATTCCTTTAAAAAGATCATAGATCTACAAAGACAATAGTCTTTCACAAAAAAGATCAAAAGATCTCATCATAAAATAGAAGAAGAACATAATTCTTCTCACAGATCATGGATCTATAAAGGCAAAGCCTTTCATCAACATAAGAGATTTGAAATATCTCCTGCAAAATAAGAACTGTTGTTCTTAGATCTTGAGACAAAATCTCTTTTAAAAAGAACATAAATTTGTTTCCCAGATCATAAAATTGATCAGATGCGTTTTGCGCTCTTGAACTGCGCTTCTGCGCTCTCTGGACTGGCGCTCAACGCCAAATGCGCCACGTGTCAATCACGTATGCGCTAATTAACCACTAGCGCTTTGCGCTCTTGAAATAGCGCACTGCGCTCATGGGCTGGCGCTCAGCGCCAAGCGCACCACGTGTCACTCACGTGTGCGCCACTAAACTGAAAGCGCATTGCGCTCATGGATTAGCGCTCAGCGCTCATAAACTGGCATCATGCGCTCATCATCTGGCGCCTAGCGTCAAGCGCGACACATGTCCCTTACATGTGCGTCATGTGGCAGAAGCGCACTGCGCTCTTTGACTGGTGCAAATCGCCTAGCGTACCACGTGTTGCGCTGACAGAACATAAATTGTTCTTTAACAAGCCCAGAGCTCGGATGAATGCTCAGCATTCAATAAAAGACAAAAACATTATCAAAAGGGCCAAGCCCAAATAAAGGCTCAACAGCCCAATATAAAAGGTTAAACATTTACTGGACTTAGCCCAAGATTGGCCATAAGTCCTCAACCCATATTAATTGAGCTCATCTGCTCATAAATATGTTAACAGATCTTAGCCCCAACAAACTCACGTCGGTTCGAGAGTACATCTCTTTACTCTGATATTTGTCGTTGTAATCCTTCAACGTCTTCAGAGAGGTGACGGGTCCCGACAACCAAACATTCTACGGACTGTGGGGACCTTTAAAACCCATGGACTATGATGTCCTTAACCTTGACTGTGAGGTCTTTAAACTCACGGACTATGATGTCCTTAACCTTGACTGTGAGGTCTTTAAACTCACGGACTATGATGTCCTTAACCTTGACTGTGAGGTCTTTAAACGCACGGACTATGATGTCCTTAACCTTGGACCGCAATGTCCCTAAACTAATCGACCGCAATGTCCCTAAACTAAACAATAGAGTTCAAATGCTCTTTTGTTGGATCTAAATGATCCTGTTAAGTTGATTTTAGTCTAAAAATTAGACTAACGTATCCTTAACATACGTTTAAGTTGATCTTAGTCCCAAATGAGGGTAACGTATCCTTAAACCCAACCGCCAAACCCAAATCTAAGAAGATACGGATTTGGACTAATCCACGCCCTACGGGCGACAACATAAATTATTTTCCGTATACAATCCACGGGCAACCAAAAACAAAACAAACACCAATGACACGAAGTGACCATCTGGAGAAGGAGAAAGTGGTTACCGCGACGCGGTAGCATAATTAACTGCAGGGGCCTGCGCCTGCACGGAAGAGCGTCCCCACAATAAAAAAGCCCTTAACAAGGGGGAATTTGACGAAATCTGCTACATCGGCCCCATCCGTTTAAACCTTCGATACATGGTGTCATAAATCAACTTGACATCTTCGAAGAGGTGGACAGATAGCACCAATTAGCATCTGCCCCGAAATTCAGGCAAGACGGACCCGCGCGGTCGCGTCCACGTTTTTCGGCGGGGAACAGATTCTGGCACGCCCGGTGGGACCTTTTCCTCTTTCCACTCCTCACTTCGTGTGTCGTGTTCGCGAACGAATCGCGGTTTGCTATGGTTGCCCTTAGGTTCGAGGTACTAAGAGTTGTTGTCTTGCTTCGTGCAGAAAACGAAAGATCAATGGCGTCTACCTGCACAAAATGTTCCAGCTGCAACTGCAACTCCCGTTCCGCCTCATATGGAGGTGTAACCTAGGGGCCCCAGGCGGCCTCCCTGTTCACGATACCGGTGGACCAAGTAACTCAGGCCACCACCGGGCCGTTCTTTGGGACTATGATCCCACCAATGAGCTTCAATGCCCCGATGCTGCCGCAAGAAGCCCCAAAGAAGTCGGTCTTTGATCGACTTACTACTGCCGCGGCCCCTCTCAACGGGTCGCCCAAGTCTAATGCCTCAGTTTTCAACAGACTGGGCTAGAATGTCAACAAGCCCGCAATACCTGAAGCAGCCATCCCAAAGCGAATAGCAATCCCGGCTCAGGTGGACGAAATCATTGGAAAGGCTTCTCCTGACAAGAAGTCAGTCTTCATAAGGCTGGCCACTCCGGCTCCCACTCCAGGAGAAGTCACCTCTGCCCAGAGGTCTGCATTCGATAGGTTGGACATTACTGCTCGGCGAACGTCAGTCTTCAAAAGGCTGACACCGGCGACAACCCTCCATCAAGACAGGGGGCATGACGAAGCCATCTCCATAGCTGAACCAATTCCATCCGCACGACATGCTCGCCGTCGTCACTGGCGCCGAGTAAGGAAGGCTGGGGGCAGCTCCCCTTCTGGACTAACTCCGCCAGCTCCCATGGTGGAAATCAACGCTGCTGTTTCGACTGGGAACAGCTTTGAACCGCTTAGGAGCGTTCGCAAGAACTCTCCGACTGCCGTGCTGAAGAGATCTCCTCCATCTATGAAGATTACTACAGAAAAGAAGACGGAGCAGCCCCCTCAGCGGCTATCCTCCAAAATTTATAAAGTCAGTGTAACAACCCTAAATTTCCTATACACATTTTTTCAAATATTTTCTTCAAAATCCATAAAGGGGTATTTTAGACTGAGCACAAGATATAGGTAATTATTTTGCTTTTTAATTACAAGTTAAAAGAATGTAACAACTCCATTTTTAGTGTACAAAATTTGCTTTAAAATTAATGTATACTTGGGGTATTTACATTTTCTGTGACTACTTTAAGTAATTAAATAGCTCCATAATTACAAGAAGGAGTTTGTAGCTCATTAGTAATATCTTGCACTGTTGAACCAAGCCACCAGAGTTTAAATCACATACCCCACATTATTTTTAATATTGATTTTTTTAAAACCTTTAGAATACCAAGGGTTTACACGTGCATATCTCACAAAAACTCCACTACACCCAAAAATGCAACATTGCCAGAGGATAGATGAACCATCGGGGGGGGATTTCGGCCGCCGGACTCGGTCGGAAATCGGCCAACTCGGCCTCGACTCGGCCGACTCAGTCCTCCGACCGAGTCACGGCCGAGTCACCCCCGAGTCGGCCGATTCCGGCGACGACCCCAACATGAAAATTGTGTCTTTTCACATTACCTATGCACCTGCAAAATTTTAGCCTCAGACCATTTTCAGAGCTCTTTTAAAACCCCAATTACTCCACTTTTAATACATTTTAATACATTTTATCACATTTTTCATTTTAACCTTTCACCTACCCTAACCCTATAAATACCACCCCTACCTTCTACCCTCTCACCCCAAACTCTGAGCTAACTCTCTAAAATTCTCAAGAACTCTTGTGTGCAATCGAATTGAGCGAAAGGCGAAGCTCCGGCTAATTCTTCGGCGGAATTTCCGGCAACGACCGCAGGAACTCCCGGAGGCGAAACGACGCACCGGCGACTCCTCCCGTTCCACCTCCCTCTCTTTGTTGTCCTAAACTCGTAAGTCCCCAAATTCTACCTCTCTTTCCTTTTCTAAAATACGGATTTACAAAACCCGACGGAATCGGAACAAATCCGATTTCCGATTCGGTTTCTTTATAAAACTTCACTTCTCGTTAATACAATTATACTTAAACTCTCTCATGATGACTATTAAACACTAATCAACCAAATTGATCAAGTTTCATTTCATAAAATGATGGCTATTTCACTTTATCGTATTTTTCATTTAAATACCACATTGTTTTAATTATACATTTAAACCATTAAACTTGTTATACCTTTAAGTAGATCATGAGGTAACGACCTACCTCCTTACACACTCATATGCAACATAGCACGATACCCTCGGGAACATAGAATACGGGAAATCGAAATCTTTACAAATAAATAACCTTTGAACTAATAAAAAAATATCTAGACTCAGCCAATTAAGGACTGTCGCGCTCATTAGGACAGAGGAAGGTTGTGGGCATTCAGTCGTTTATCTAAACCTGATTTTGTGATGCCTATGCTAGACAAGTGAGAAAGGTAATTTTAAAAGGCCCGTCTCACGGTGATTCGTGAGCGGATCCCTCCTTTCTTCACCTGTACTTATCTGGCCACAATTGGCGGTGAAGAGGCGATTTGAGGGATATCTTACAACTTGTCGCTTTGGACCAGTTAGGAGCAGTCTAGTTGACTTAGGAGACCCTAGAACATAGAATACGGGAAATTGACATCTTTACAAATAAATACTATAATTAATAAAACCGTTTTCTAAAGGATTTAGTATTTATACAAATCTTTGCAAAGCGCCGCTACAACCCATTTTGGGGAACCCGTTCGGGATGGTGCAGATTATCGCACATCCTCGGGCTTAGTAGTGCGAGATTCAGACCACCGCAAGGAGCATTCGGTCTCGAAAGATTTAAAATACGACATCTTAAGAAAATGAGATTTTTAGAATATAAAATATATATTAAAATTATTTTTGTATAAATATATATATATTTATCATTAAAATACCTATTTTATTATGATATAAATATTCCACCTTTTTCTTGAAATCACAAGAATCAATTTTACACTAAAATACCATGAATTCCATACAAATCAATATTACAAATAAATACTTTTATTTATGAAATTAGGATATTTTCATTAGAAATATCACAATATAAAATTCACATTCATTATAACTCTAAAGACGAATAATAAATACTTGGGGTGTATTTTGAAAAGTATATAAAAGTATTTTTACATAAAACCCCCTCAAGTTTTATAAATTACACTAAGGACCCTAGTAAACATAGGTTTAAGCGGGACCAATCTCTTGAGCCTCAGGGAGCCGGAGAAGTGGGTGCTTGTCTATCTAAGGTAGACAACTTAACAACGGTGTTATCAATACGGTAATCGTCTTTGAGAAAGACACAAATCCTGCCGCCCATGTGCATCGGTTACTGATAACATCAAAACCATCAGGATTTCAATTTACTTTGAGTTTCATTATAATCTGACTTGAATATAATTCAAGTACAATTTATAATTTACAATTTATAATCTACAATATTACAATCCAACATGAATCCATGAATCCAACTATCAACCTATACAACTTGACTGAACCGAACCATGGATATACATTCCATTTACATGATCTCCAGTTTACATCCATTTACATGATTATATAGTTACATCCGTTACAGATATCATGGTTTCGGTCAGTCGTCCAATTATACAATCTATACAGTTTACAATACAATACAATCAAAACACTACGGGGTTTAAGGGGTAGACTGGTATGGAAGGTGTTAAAAGTGGCACGAGACTGTAAGATTTAAGACACCTAACATGAATCCAATTGCCGTTGTTCCGGGCCTTCTAACGGAGCCTTGTACTCTATATTCAGTTCACCGTAGTCTCTGGTCTAACGAGACTCCTCTCATATACACTGGCATTCTTCTGTACCAAGCTACAAACAACAGTGTTAACACAACATTACAACAATATAATACAACTTTAAAAGATACATTCTTATTCTGTCTATTCTATTTCTCCCTTGTCTTTGGGACTTACTGAGCGACCTGTTCGCCGACGACATTCTATTTCTTTCTTCTTTGAATGTCGTCAGGTGTTTTGGACCCGTCAGAGATCAAGCTCACTGCTGAAGACTTGGACCAGTTCAGTGAAGACCCCGAGCTCTAGTCATTGTACACTTTCCATTCGGTACTTTCATTTCTGTTATGCCATTGTTTAGGCATTGCTTTTTTTTTATCCAGTTGTATTTACTTTTCATGCATTGTACAAAAGAATGTTAATAAATAATGTTGATGTTCAGTTTATATCTCTTGTCTCTTGTACTTACTTTTATATTGCTTAGATACGCTTAGCGTATTTATTTCAAAGTAAATACTTAGCGGATCAGTCCCGTCCCCTTCGCCGTAAACCGGGAAGCGGGGCATGACAGTCTGGCGACAGGTCCAGGAATCGATGATTAACCAGAATTACTCTCGCCGGCCAAAGAAGCTCAAAGCTCAGTAAGAAAAGAGCCATCTCGTGGTACCACAGAACACGTCATCCGTCTGGGTGCCCGCTGCAACGGCTCCCTCAACGTCAACCGCTCAAAAGAGAAGGAGGCCAGAGAAAGCCCCCATGAATGCGGCAAACCGCAAGGACACCGAATCTAAACGCCCCAAGTCCGGGGGCATGGTAATACATACCGTTTATATGGCTTCCGGAACAGAAGAAAGCCGTGCTTCTACGGGTCATTGACCGCTTACCTGATCGATAACGAAGGCTCAGGAACAACAGCAGCAGAAACTTCAGGAGATGCTGACTGCAATGGCCGCACTCACTTGGCCAAAAGAAAATCCAGAGACCTCGAAGCGGCGTCGAGAACAAGAAACTGATACCGAGTTCCTCCGAAGAATGCTCGAGAGGAAAGAAAAGGAGGCCGTGGAACAGGCAACCAACATCAAACGAATGGCCATTTTGTTTTAAGACATGGCTGGGATGATGTTACAGCCGGAACCACCAGCTGAAGAACCTCCGATTATCATTGAAGACGACAGAGGGGAGACATCGAATTCTCCTCCGGCTCTTTCAGCAGCCAAAGAGGAGACCATCTCCAAAGCTGCCCTGGATGATTACATCGCTCAGCAAATACGAGCTCACCAGCGAATGAAGCGGCCGGCCAAATTGTTAAAACTGGGCGACCATATCCAGGCTGGTCTGACCAAATAAGGTACTCGCCGGGATATACGATCCCTAAATTTCACGTATATAAAGGGACGGGAAATCCGCATCAGCACGTCGATCAATTCAGAGCCTTGTGCGGCAACACCGGGGGTGATGATAAACTTCTACTCCGCCAGTTTGTTGATAGCTTGTCGGAGACGGCATTCGAGTGGTATTCTGAACTTCCAAACGACTCTGTCAAGATATTTGCGGAGATGGAACTGCTGTTTACGCAGAGATTTGCAAGCGCTAGCGAGCGTACCCCGATTGCCGCATTAATTAACGCCAGGATGAAGCCAGGCGAAACTTGGGTACAATACGCAATACGATGGCGAAATTTATGATCAAAATGTGAGCAGCGCATCTGTTTCCCCCAATCAGAGCAAAGCTCTGTTTGAATTTCAAATTCAAAAGGTGAAGCAACGCTTCAGATCCCTTGCACTGCGCGCAGAGCGCCACGTGTCAAAAGCAGACACGCCAGCGCAAGGGGCGCTGCGCCCAAGGCAGCGCACCCCAATCGGAGCAAGGCTCTGTTTTAAAATTTAAAATTTAAAAATAAAGGCAGCGCAGGTGCGCTGCGCGACACGTGTCAGCGCAGTCGCGCTAGCGCAGTCGCGCTGCGCTCTGCGCTGCGCGACACGTGTCAGCGCAGGTGCGCTAGCGCAGTCGCGCTGCGCGACACGTGTCAAGCGCATGTGCACTTGCACCAACTGTGCCAGCACTAAAACTTAAATAATAAATTATTTAATTAATCAGAATTAAAATTCTAGAAAGATCTTTTTAATCTTATTAAAACAAGAAGATTATCTTTTGTAAAACAGAGGCCTTATGATCAAAGATCCAATGGTGGGGAAATATCCCCAGATCAATCAGAGAAAGATCTCTGTAACTAACCTAACAAACTAATTGGCTTTATATAAAGGCCCCTAGACTCCAAATCTCAGATATACAGACATTCTCTAAAAACTTTGGGAAAAACTCAAAGAGAAAAAAGGCAAGCCTTTGAAGAAAGAAAATCATTTTCTTCAAGGTAAAGAATTAAATTCTTGGAAGAACAGAGATGAAAACATCTCACAAAAAGAAGAATTTTTTCTAAAAAGATCAAAGATCTAAGAACAAGATCAAGATCTTCAATTAAAAGAAAAAAGATAAAAAAAGATCCAATCACAAAAATTAAAGAAGTAATTTACTTCATCCCTAAATCTTTTGATCTATATAAAGGCACAGCTTTTTGATGAACCATTGGTTCTTGAAAACTTGAGGTAGAACCTCTTTAGAACTAAAAAGATTCTTTTTTTTGATCTAAATTTGATCAAGATACGCTTTGCGCTATTGGACAGTGCCCTGCACTCTTAATTTGCGCTGTTGCGCTCCTTGGACTAGCGCAAGTCACCAGAGAGCGTCACGTGTCAATCTGCGCTCTGCGCTCCTAAAAACAGAGCGCTGCGCTCTTGGATTGGCGCACTGCACCAGAGCGCGCCATGTGTCAGCAACGCACTAGCGCAGCGTACTGGCGCAGCGCACTGTGCTAACAGACTTGCGCTTACCAGAGCGTGACACGTGTCACCTCCACATGCTCTGGCACCTTGCGCTCTTTAATTGGCGCAAAGCGCCTGACAGGCCACGTGGTGCACTGTCAGATTATTAAATGCTGTGCATTATTAAGAAAGGGCAGAGCCCAATTAAAAGGCCTAACAGGCCAAATTTAAATGCCATGCATTTAATTAAAAGGCCCAATGCTATGCACTGTTTAAAACAGGCAGAGCCCAAGCAAAGGCCTAACAGGCCAAATGTAAATAAAATGTTAAAACATTTCAACTGAACTTAGCCCGATTCTGGCCATAAGTCCACAATATAAATTGAACTGAGCACAATTGCTCTTTTAATCAATTTACACCCGGTTCAAGGGTACATCTCTGAATTCCTCTGATATTTGTCGTTGTAATTCTTCAACGCCGTCAGAAAGGTGACGGGTCCCGACAACCATATATTGCTACGGACTGTGGGGTCCTTAAACTCATGGACCGAAATGTCCTTAAACTAATATTTGTCCCCAAAATGGGAATGTTGGACCGAAATGTCCTTAAACTAATATTCGTCCCCAAAATGGGAATGTTGGACCGAAATGTCATTAAACTAATATTCGTCTCCAAAATGGGAATGATGGACCACCATGTCTTTAAACTGGAAATCGACCGCAATGTCATTAAACTAAACAATAGAGCCACCAAATGCTCTTTTGTCGGATCTAAACGATCCCATTAAGTTGATCTTACTTTAAAATTAGACTAACGTATCCTTAACAAACGTTTAAGTTGATCTTAGCCTCAAATATGGCTAACGTATCCTTAAACCATAACCCCAAACCCAAATCTAAGAAAATACGGATTTGGACTAAACCACGTCCTACGGGCGACAACATAAATTAGTCTCCGTATACAATCCACGAGCAACCACAAACAAAACAAACACCCACGACATGAAGTGACCATTTGAAGAAGGAGAAAGTTGTTACCGCGATGCGGTAGCGTAATTAACTGCAGGGGTTTGCGCCTGCAGGGAAGAGCGTCCCCACAATCAAAACCCCCTCGAACGAGGGGGAATCTGATGAAGTATGCTACATCGGCCGCATCCGTTTAAACCTCCGATATACGGTGCTATAAATCAACTTGGCATCTTCGGAGAGATGGACGGATAAAACCTATTAGCATCTGCCCCGAATCTTAGGCAAGACGTCTCTATCGCGCCGTCTTTCGGAGGGGAACAGATTCTGGCATGCCCGGTGGGACCTTTTCCTCTTTTCACTCCACACTTCGTGTGTCGTATTCGCGAACGAATCGCGGTTTGTTAATGGTTGCCCTCGGGTTTCAAGTTACTAAGATTTGGTCTCTTGCTTGGCGCAGAAAGCAAACAGCAATGGCGTTCAACTGCTCGAACTGCTCCAACTGCAACTGCAACCGACGCTCCGCTTCACCTGGAGGTGTAGCCTATGGACCTCAGGCGGCATCACTGTTCACGATGCCAGTGGAACAAATCACCCAGGCTACTACTGGACTATTTTTCGGGACCATGCTCCCGCCAATGAGCTTCACTGCCCCAGTGCCCGTACCGGAAGCTCCTAAGAAGTCGGTCTTCGATCGACTTACAGCTGCTGCGGCCTCTCTCAACAGGTCGCCCAACACCAATCCCTCGGTCTTCTCCAGACTAGGCCAAAACTCCTGCGGGCCCACGGTGAAACTTGCGGTCCCAAAGAAGGTTATTCAAAAGAGAGTAACCGAATCTGCTCCTGAAGTCGTCAAGGCGGCTTCTCCTGCTAAGAGGTCGGTCTTCGCAAGACTGACCGTCCCAACTCCTACTCCCACTCCAGCTACTCAAAAGGCATCAGTCTTTAATAGGCTGACACCGGCAGCAGCCCCTCACCTGAACAGGGGGCAAGACAAGGCCGTCCTCGTCACCGAGCCAATTCCCACAACTCGACATGCTCGACGTCGTCACTGGCGCCGAGTAAGGAAGTCCGGAGGTAGTTTCCCTTCTGGGTTAACTCCAGTAGCCCCGACGACGGAAGTTAATGCTGCTGTTCCGACTGGGAACAGCTTTGAACTGCTAAATAAAGTGCGTAGGAATTCTCCTACCGCTGTACTGAAGAGGTCTCCCCCTCCGCTGGAAAAGGCTGTGGAAGCAAAGCCAGAACAGCCCCAATCCCCTCAACGGCTGTCCTCCAAGATCTATAAAGTCTGGTGATTGTTACAGTTTTTGCGTGCTTAGTTAATTACCGCAATCAAGACGGTTTCACTTGTAGCTAGACGGTTGAGTACGGGTCGTCCGCAGGAAGATGTGAATCTTTTTCTATGTGCTTTAACGAGTTAAGTCCAAATGTCCAGGTTTGTTTAAGATTAACTATGTGCTAAAATGTATATAAAGAGCGCTTGTTAGGGTTAGGATTAGGTTAGTTTGAGATAGGAGTCGCTCACTTCTTTCGTTGCCACTCTTAATATCGGTGTTACGGTAATCGGCAACAACGAGGATTAGCACGACTAGGAAGGAACTTGCGAGTATAAGCTAGGCTTTCCAACGCTTAGTTTCTTCCTTTTGGTCCTTGTCCGTCCGTTCTTTGCTCTTAGCCTTAACCTCCGGTTAATTCAACCACAACCGGTCTCGCTAAGGAATCACCGCTATCATGTAGGATAGGGTGTCGTAGGGAGCGGATTGTGGTTCAATTAACGGGAGTCCGAATTAAGATGTTGGGCAAGAAAAGAGTGAGAGATTTCCTTCACTCAAACTTTCCTTATCCTACCCTAACAAGTGAGAAACTACTCACCCATTACAAAAAAAAGGAAAATAAAACAAAAGGAGGAAGATAGAAAGAAAGAGATTAGAAGATTACAACTAACTATTTGAGACTTCACTTTGGCAAGGATCAAGCTTAAGCATCATTGTTGTTAAGGATAAAGAAAAATAGAAGAAGAAAGAAACAAACAACAAATAACAACAACTAGATTAGCAAATGAAAATTACAAGCAAACATAATTAACAAAATAACAAGACAAGCATGATAAAGAAAGGAACTCTTTTATTCATCACTTCACTCATAAAAGCTCACTACAAGGTTTTAATGGAGAAAGATGAAAAGTGGAAGAAGAACTACAAAATCTATCTAAAATTTTACACAAGAATAAACACCCCTCACTTGGCATTGTTCTGGGCTATTTATAAGCAGGAAACAGAAACCCTAGGGCAACATTCTGACCCTACATGAAGTTACAAATATGCCCCTAAAACATCAAAGCATGCCGAGTTAACTCGGCCGTGGATCCGCGGCCGAGTCGACATGTTGGCCGCGGATCCGTGGCCTTCTATGGGAATTAGCTCATCAAATTTTTTGGGTTTCCCTGTTTGGCTGTACTCTTCAATGTGGTATACTTTTTTTGTCAGAAGCTCTTCACATTTCTTCCAGATTTTCAGCAGATCAAAAGGTGATTTGATGTGGATCTTTTGCCATGATTTTCTTGAGCTCCGCGTAGATACCTTGGATCTTGTGCTTGAAAATGACTATCGATTTGCCATTTTGTCTCTTAAACTGGTGTGCAGCAACATACGGATAGAGAGCGGAGACCCGTATTTTATCTGTGGTTGGCAGTAATCTAGAATTTGTCGTGCTTTTCCGTGAATTTTACTGCTTAGAGCTGAGAACCTGTAACCTGCAATTTATCTAGCAAACACGGATCAAGAGTACCTACCTATAAGCAATGTGATAAAAAATGGGCGGTATAAAAATGCAAAAAATATGATATGAACAAATACCCCCAAACCTATCATTTGCTCGTCCCGAGCAAAGCCAATTTATTCACAAAAATTCCTAACCTCACTTTCGCAGGGAACGCGATTGCACTGAGCATGTGCAACAAGCCGTTAAACCTCTGGGTGTCTCTAGTAGGAGGAGTGTTGTCTCCTGAGGGTTTTCAGCGGATACTACCCACAAAATCCCGTCAAGCTAGTTTTGCGAAATAACTATGATTCAAAACACTAAAGTTTTGTTTTAAAAATAGCAATTCTATAATCCTAATTCTAGACTATCAAACCTTTATTTTTTACACCTCGCTTCTCATTTAACTTAAGATTTTATATGTCTTTACGTGCAGTGCAAATAGTGTCGTTAAGTTTCAGAAGGATCGATTAAAGTCATCATGTCACAAAATAAAGCCCAGATAAAAATTTAAAAAGGATCACATAAGTTTTATAAAGAGTTAAGCATTTTTCAAGTTTCTTTTTCCAGTAAGGTTTCAATTTCAGAATTTCTATCTTCCTTAACAGGAAAATAGGTCTTATTTTTCACTCCACCTTTTTCTTGTTTTCATTTCATACACACCTCTGTGAACGTGCAATAGTCTTTATCATAGAATAAAACCTTCAGATCTCCGCTAGAAATACTTTTTTATAAAAACCTGTCTTTTGTCAAGATTATTCTCACACAAAGAACCGTTAGGAATTTTAACTCGGAGAGAACACTTGCTTGGCTTTGTTTTAATCTGGACTTTCTAGGCTTCTTAACGAGCTTTAGGCCAATGCACCCAAACCAGTTGGCTTTAGGGTATTAGGTGTAGAGACACCCTAGCGGACTTAATTACTCAAATTACCTAGGCCCAAAAACAAAAGACAATTTAGCGTGAAAATCATGACGATTTAATGCGAACGGAGATATAACCGGCAGTTCAATTATTTTTTGGATAAAAGACGTGTTTAGTGGGTTAGGTGTGTAATCATTCCAATCAAGTTTCAGATGGGTTATTTTTCAGAATTAGTTTCAATTAAGGCATCAATAACATCCCTTCATATCCGCTTCACTTCATAAACTATTCTTGATATTACTTATTTCAGAACAAACCTATTTGATCCTTAGAAAATAATTTATCCATTTAAAAGTTTTCAGACATAATAAACTTTTCATCTAATTTTCAAAACTCAAGACACGTGTAGTGTGATGTAAAGACGTATATCAGCTATAGTTAACTTCAAAGGAGAGTTATCTTTCAGGTTTTCAAAATCTAAAAATAAAATTTAGTTATTCTTATCTTATCAAACAAATTCGTTGAAATGTTGAATCTGAGTTCTTCCACTAGCTAACTTGACGAAAAAGTTTTTATGTTTTTAGAAAATTTTCAGATTTTTATGGATTTTATGGATTTTAGTATGCAGATGCAAAATATACATATGAATGCAAAGGTTAGAAATGCGTACCGAGTGTACCCCCAAACTTAAACTGGACAGTGTCCTCACTGTCATTGCATGAAAAGATTATTGAAGGGTCAAAATTGTCGGTTAGATAGAAACATTTTTTTTAAAAAGAAAATTGTTAAAAATGGATATGCACCGGACAAGAATATCCACATATATATATAAAATGGTATATACATACCCCCAAACTTATTTGAAACGGTGTCCACTGTTTTGGTTGGATAACCGAAGTTTGGTGGTAGGCAGAGGAAGATTATGCAGGGTAAACCGGCTCCTGTAAGACCAGGAGCTACTCTGTTGGTTCGGTGCTAAGGTACGGTTTTAGTCTGTGTCCGTTTACTTTGAAAAATGAACCGTCCTTTGGATTCTCCAAATCCACAGCGCCATGCGGATACACATTCCGCACAAAATATGGCCCTTTCCAGCGAGATCTGAGCTTACCTGGATGGAAATGTAACCGGGTGTCGTAAAGCAGCACCTGTTGACCAGGTGTGAATGTTTTGCGCAAAAGATGTTTATCGTGAAACACCTTTGTTTGGTTCTTAACGACAACCGCGTTTTCGTAAGCCTCATCCCGAAGCTCGCTCAATTCGTTCAACTGCAGCTTCTGATGGCTGCCCGCATCTTCGAGAGACAGATTCAACTCCTTTATCGCCCAAAATGCGCGATGCTCTATTTCCACAGGAAGGTGGCAAGCCTTTCCGTAAACAAGCCGATAGGGAGACATGCCAAGATCGGTCTTATAAGCAGTTCGAAATGCCCAAAGGGCATCAATGAGTTTTGACGACCAATCCTTACGGTTCTTGGAAACCGTCTTCTCCAGTATCTGCTTGATTTGCCGATTTGAAACTTCGGCTTGCCTACAGGTTTGGGGATGGTAGGGCGTAGATAGTTTATGATTAATGGAATATTTCCGCATCAAGGCCTCGAAAGTCTTATTGCAGAAATGAGTTCCATTGTTGCTAATGATCGCTCGGGGGTGCCCAAACCGGGAGAAAATGTTTTCCTTAAGAAATCTAACGACAACCTTGTTGTCGTTAGTCCAGCTGGGCACAGCCTCGACCCACTTAGAGACATAATCAACAGCGAGAAGGATGTACAAGTTCCCAAAAGAGCTGGGAAACGGCCCTATGAAATCAATCCCCCAAACATCGAAAATCTCCACAACCAAGATTGGTTGGAGCGGCATCTCGTTTCTCCTGGATATCCGGCCCAAGTGTTGGCACCGGGAGCAAGTCTTGCAGTAGTCATGAGCGTCTTTGAAGAGTTGTGGCCATTAGAAACCACATTGCAAGATCTTCTCGGCTGTCTTTCTGGGGCCAAAATGCCCGCCACATGCTTGATCGTGGCAAAATGACAGCACACTCTTGAATTCATTGTCAGGGACACACCGACGAATAATCTGGTCGGGACAGTACTTGAACAGATAGGGTTCGTTCCAGTAAAAGTGTTTTACTTGGGATAAGAATCGAAGTCTGTCCTGACTTGACCATTCAGTTGGTAGTAATCCTGTGGCCAAATAGTTCACAATATCTGCGAACCAGGGTTCGCAAGATACTGTCAAGAGCTGTTCATCCGGAAAAACGTCGTTGATCGGAATTTGAAGCGACGAAGAAGAAGGAAGTCGTGAGAGATGGTCGGCGACTACGTTTTCACATCCTCTTTTGTCCTTGATGACAAGGTCAAACTCTTGAAGTAAGAGGATCCAACGTATCAGCCGAGATTTTGCATCCTTCTTTGCAAAAAGATGGCGTAGAGCAAAATGGTCCGTGTAGACGATGACTGGAGAGCCGATGAGGTAGGGCCTGAACTTTTCTAAAGCAAATACAACAGCTAAGAATTCTTTCTCGGTTGTTGTATAGTTCAGTTGGGCGTCGTTCAGGGTTCGGCTAGCATAATAGATTACGTGCGGCATCTTGTTGATGTGTTGTCCAAGGACAGCACCGATGGCAAAGTCGGATGCATCGCACATAATCTCAAATGGGTGCGTCCAGTCAGGAGAAGAAAGAATGGGAGCAGAAGTGAGTGAGCTTTTTAATGACTCGAACGCAGTCACACAGCTCGAGTTGAAGTCGAATATCGTGTCCTTGGCCAGCAAAAGAGTCAAGGGCCTAGCAATCTTGCTAAAGTCCTTAATGAACCGTCTATAGAAACTGGCATGGTCAAGGAAGGCTCGGATGTCTCTGAAGCATCTGGGAGGAGGGAGATTGGAAATGACTTCAATCTTTGCTTTATCTACCTCAATGCCATTTTGCGAGATGATATGTCCTAAGACAATACCTTCGCGCACCATGAAGTGGCACTTCTCCCAATTCAAAGTGAGGTTCTTGTCCTTATATCGGGTAAGGACAGCGTCGAGATGCAGCAAACACTCATCAAAGGAATCGCGAAAAATGGAGAAATCATCCATGAAGATCTCCAAGAATTTTTCCACCATGTCTAAGAAGATTCCCATCATACACCGCTGGAAGGTAGCGTGCGCATTGCATAACCCAAAGGGCATGCGACGATATGCAAACGTGCCGAAAGGACAAATGAATGTGGTCTTGTCCTGGTCTTTTTCGGCGATGGGAATCTGATTATAGCCGGAGTAGCCATCAAGAAAGCAGTAGTACGTGTGTCCAGCCAATCGTTCAAGCATCTGGTCAATGAAAGGTTGCGGAAAGTGGTCCTTCCGCGTTGCAGCGTTGAGTTTTCTGTAATCGATGCATACTCGCCACCCAGTCTGGGTGAGAGTAGGGATTAACTCGTTCGCCTCATTGGTTATGACCGTTATGCCCGACTTCTTGGGGACAACATGAATGGGGCTAACCCACTGGCTATCAGAGATAGGGTAAATGATACCACTATCTAGACACTTTACGATTTCCTTTTTTACAGCCTCCTTCATGACTGGGTTGAGTCGCCTTTGTGGATCCCTGGCTGGTTTGGCATCATCCATCAGATAAATGTGCTGTTCAACGATCAGGGGACTAATCCCCTTGATGTCTGCCATTGACCAGCCAAAGGCTTGCCTATTGCTGTGCAAGACCGTAAGAAGGGTTTTCTCTTGCTCTGGAGCTAGAGAAGCTGAGATGATAACAGGAAGGGTCTCGTTCTCACCCAAGTAAGCGTACTTAAGGTGAGACGGTAATGGTTTGAGTTCGAGCGTTGGAGGTGAAACGATTGAAGACAAGATTGGTGAAAAGGTCTCGAACTCAAAGGATTCTAGCAGGGGTTCAAAACGAGTGTAAGCGACCGAGTTGGATGGTTCAGGTAACTCATCCGGAAATTCGAAGGATTCAAACTTGGGTGGTGACTGGCCAAGATCGTTCGAGAAAGTGAAACACTTGTAGTCATTGTCGGGCGTAGAAACAGCAGCAGGTTCGAAGAGGAACGCACTAGTGGCGTTAAGGTTGTCGTGATCAAACAAAAACTCATCGAATTCACACTCCTCCGGGGTGATCTCCTGGATTGAACAAACGTCTAGTATATGAGTATTAGGTTCGGAAGGCTGATTCCCCAACCTAAAAATGTTGAGTTCAATTGTCATGTTTCCAAAAGATAGGTTCATCGAACCATTTCGACAATTGATCACAGCACTTGAGGTTGCAAGGAATGGGTGATCGAGTATCACCGGAATTTGATTTCGGGGGTTAGCTACAGGCTGTGTGTCCAAAATAATGAAGTCAACGGGGAATATGAAGTCCTCGATCTTGATTAACACATCCTCTAGCTCACCCCTTAGGATGGGTGATCGATCGGTCGACCATTTAGAAAGTACAGTGTGTGGGTTTCAGCTCTCCTACACCTAGTTGCTCATATACTGAGTACGGAAGCAGGTTAACACTGGCACCAAGATCCAAAAGTGCGCGGTTGATGTTCTTATCCCCAATGGTAATAGAAATCGTAGGACAGCCAGGGTCCTTCCGTTTTTGAGGTAAAGATTGGGTAAGAGCATCACTCATAGCACTAGCTAAGAAAACTTTCTTGGGTACCTGAGATTTCCTCTTTTTCGTGCACAAGTCCTTTAAGATTTTTGCGTAGGAAGGGACTTGTTGGACAGCATCTAAAAGGGGAATGTTAATGTTAACCTGCTTAAACAACTCCAAAATCTTCTCCATTTGTGGATTTTGTTTATTGGACCTCAACCGGTTTGGAAATGGAACGTTTTTAAAATTGGTTGAGTCCAATGCTTGTGGAGGAGATTGTGGAGTTGGAACGGATTCCCGAGCTGGAGTTTTCGTGGAGTGAGACGTGGGTCCGTTCAGAGCAGAAGAAGAAGAAGAGCCTTTTAAAGAATGAAGAATAGGCTCAGAAGATGAGGAAGGAGAATAAGAAGAAGACGAAGCGGCCGGGGTGTCATTATCCTCAACTGTTGTGCCGATGTTGTTGTGCAGCATCCTTCCCAATCTCAATGTAGTTACGGCACTCTCATTATGGTTCTGTTGTTCAAGAGCAACATGCACATTATGTGGGTGACCAGGATTTGGGAGTGGTTGAGAGGGAAGTTTCTCCTTTTCTCGCTCGCTTAACGCCGCATTCAGCTGTGCAATCTGGGCTTCGATGGTCTTGATGTTTTGCCCGTGTGCAGCAGTGTGTTGCACCAAAGATTGAATAGACGACTGGATGTTTGAGGTGGATTGTGTCGATTGTTTAATGAATGCCTCCAGACTTCGTTCTAGCGAGGAAACCTTATCGTTGTTTGACGGAACAAAGTTGTTTTGATGAAAAGAATTGTTGGGTGCAAAGTTGTTCGTCTGATTTTGAAAAGGTTGGGGTTGGAAGGGCTGCTGAAATTGATGTTGAGTTTGTTGCTGAGCTTGTTGTTGCGGCGGAGGGGGCCTTTGGAAATTGTTGCCTTGGAATTGATGCTGGTTCTGATTCCAGGCGAAGTTGGGGTGGTTCCTCCAACCGGGATTGTAGGTGGAAGAGTATGGATCGTTTCTTGGTCTTTGCTGAAATGCAGCATTAACCTGATCTTGTCCTTGAGATGGTGGATTGTAAGGACACTCTTCGTTTAGGTGAGATGGATCGGAACAACAAGCACAAATGGTACGAAGGGGAAGAACAGGGGCAGGAGCAGGAGATGAAAATTTTCTCTCTATCGCTTCAAGTTTTCTCGTTATTGCAGCCATTTCGGCTTTCATTGCAATAGAGATATCGAGTTGGTGAATTCCTACCCTAGACTGACCAGTAGAAGTAGAGGAAGAAGAAGAAGTACTTGTTCTGGTGCTCTCCCATTGAAGCGTTTGTTCCGCAAGGTCGTCGAAGAATTGCCATGCTTCCTCGTCAGATTTTGATAGGAAGTGGTCTTGACAAATGGTTTCCAACAACTGCTTGGTTGCTGGATTCAGGCCCTCGTATAAATTTTGGCAAAGTTTCCATTTCTCAATACCATGGTGAGGGCACTGAACAAGAAGGTCTTTATACCGGTCAAAGCACTTCCAAAAAGGTTCAGTAGGAAGCTGGGAAAATTGGTTGATTTCATTACGGATCCTCGCGGTTTTATGATTTGGATAGAATTTCTTGAGAAACGCTTTTACAAACTCGTCCCAACTGGTTATGGAGTGGGAAGTAGTGCTATACAACCACTTTTCAGCAACATCGCACAAAGTGAACGGAATGACCCGTAACCGTATAGCATCGTCTGACAGCTGGGTCGTTTTCATCACGGCACAAACATTCTGGAACTTGTTGATGAAGATATAGGCATCTTCAGATTCAAGCCCATGAAATTTCGGAAGCATGTTAATGAAGTGGGGCTTAATTTCGAAATTATCCCCATTGGCCGGTGGATGGGAAAGACAGGTGGGAAGTGCAGAGCGGGTGGGATAGAAACGATTCTGGAGCGCGATTCGCTGTGGCGCTACAACAGGCGGTGGTTGTGGGTTATTCGCATCCATAGGAGGTGGAATCAATCCCGGGGGAGTTGAAAGGATGTTAGGATTAAATCCTGACATCGCAGAAGAAGAAGTTGGTGATAGTGAAGGTGAGGAAATTTGAACAGAATCCCGGTCAACGTTGGAGTTGGCCGGCAAAGGTAAGGGTGAAAGAGGCGTGGAAGGAGTTTCGACGTCTGAGTCGATGGCGTAATCGGTAGCGACTAACGTAACGCGGACTAGGCGGGCACTAGTGTCCCGTGTCCAACCGGACATACACTAAACGAGTTTAGTGTAGTCAAAGCGGAGAAGGTGAGGGTAAGAAAACGACAATGTATAAATACGATGGGAGGTGGGTGAAAAATGAGATTCTGGCGACAAAGGGCAAGTTTTTATAAATGTTTTTGTTTTGTGTTTTTTCTTTCTTTTTTTTTAGAAAGAGCTTTGCAGAAATATGTACGGACTTACGGCTTCAAACAATCACAGACAAAATATGCGCAATCACACCTAGATCTAGGGTCACCTAGGTCAGCTAGACAGCTCCTAACTGTTCCAAATGGCTAGAAATAGGACCTCAAGCCACCTCTTCTCCGCCAATTGCGGCCAGGTAAGTACCAGGTAAGTGGGAGGCTCCCCACTACGTAAGTAGTGGTCCTAATTAAGTAACCACTTGCCTTAGACATACTTGCCTAGACACCGCAAAGTCAGGATAGGATAAACGGCCGATGCCTACAACCAGTCCTCTGTCCTATTGAGCGCGACGTCCTTAGGGCTGAGTCTAGTATTTTTAATTAAATAATGGTCAATGCATATGCCTTTTGTGATTTCTGGGGTCCTGGGAAGAGTGATGAAATCCCCACCCAATCTGGATTGGTTTCAAGCCCCTTAAAGTCCGATTAAAATATGCAAAGCAGTAACAATCAATTGCAATCAATTTTTTTTAATTTTTGAGCGCGGCGCAAAGAATCCTGCACAAAAACAATTTATTGGAAGGGGGAAGAGAGTTTGCGCAAAGAATGCTGCAGAAAAAACAGTTCAGTGGAGTTCAGAGGAGTGGGGAAGAAGGTTGGAACACTTACAGGGATTTTTTGGTTTTTGATGGTAGCAGATGGCCGCGGTTCCGCGGCCAGACACGTGCTTATGCCGCGGTTCCACGGCAAGAAAGTGGAATTGGGCCTTCAAATTCCTGGACAGTGCTGGGTTGGGTGTCCTCTTCTTGTTTGGAGCTCCTGAATCTTGATTTGCTCACTGGGTCTGCTCCAAAATTTTACAGTAGACCGTTGGTTCCGTCTTGATCACCCGCGGTGTAGCCGCGAGTTATGGGTCTAACTTCCCACGTCTTTGGCACTGAACTCGACCTTCTTTTTACCCTGCACACTTGCACAAAAACTAATAAAAAATAACAAGATGATTTTTACAATATATATTTTTTTGTTTTGTTTTTCGGTTATATTCACAAATTAACCCGAAATTACACAAAGAAATAAACTACCGTCTCCCCGGCAACGGCGCCATTTGATTGTTACAGTTTTTGCGTGCTTAGTTAATTACCGCAATCAAGACGGTTTTGCTTGTAGCTAGCCGGTTGAGTACGGGTCGTCCGCAGGGAGATGTGAATCTTTTTCTATGTGCTTTAACGAGTTAAGTCTAAATGTCCAGGTTTGTTTGAGATTAACTATGTGTTAAAATGTATATAAAGAGCGCTTGTTAGGGTTAGGATTAGGTTAGTTTGAGATAGGAGTCGCTCACTTCATTTGTTGCCACTCTTAATATCGGTGTTACGGTAATCGGCAACAACGGGGATTAGCACGACTAGGAAGGAACTTGCGAGTATAAGCTAGGCTTTCCAACGCTTAGTTTCTTTCTTTTGGTCCTTGTCCGTCCGTTCTTGGCTGTTAGCCTTAACCTCCGGTTAATTCAACCACAACCGGTCTCACTAAGGAATCACCACTATCATGTAGGATAGGGTGCCGTAGGGAGCGGATTGTGGTTCAATTAACGGGAGTCCGAATTAAGATGTTGGGCAAGAAAAGAGTGAGAGAGATTTCCTTCACTCAAACTTTCCTTATCCTACCCTAACAAGTGAGAAACTACTCACCCATTACAAAAAAAAAGGAAAATAAAACAAAAAGAGGAAGATAGAAAGAAAGAGGTTAGAAGATTACAACTAACTATTTGAGACCTCATTTTGGCAAGGATCAAGCTTAAGCATCATTGTTGTTAAGGATAAAGAAAAATAGAAGAAGAAAGAAACAAACAACAAATAACAACAAGTAGATTAGCAAATGAAAATTACAAGCAAACATAATCAACAAAATAACAAGACAAGCATGATAAAGAAAGGAACCCTTTTATTCATCACTTCACTCATAAAAGCTCACTACAATGTTTTAATAGAGAAAGATGAAAAGTGGAAGAAGAACTACAAAATCTATCTAAAATTTTACACAAGAATAAACACCCCTCACTTGGCATTGTTCTGGGCTATTTATAGGCAGGAAACAGTAACCCTAGGGTAACATTCTGACCCTACATGAAGTTACAAATATGCCCCCAAAACATCAAAGCATGCCGAGTTAACTCGGCCGCGGATCCGCGGCCGAGTCGACATGTTGGCCGCGGATCCGCGGCCTTCTATGGGAATTAGCTCATCAAATTTTTTGGGTTTCCCTGTTTGGCTGTACTCTTCAATGTGGTATACTTTTTTTGTCAGAAGCTCTTCACATTTCTTCCAGATTTTCAGCAGATCAAAAGGTGATTTGATGTGGATCTTTTGCCATGATTTTCTTGAGCTCCGCGTAGATACCTTGGATCTTGTGTTGACATTGTGCTTTGTGCATGAAAATGACCATCGATTTGCCATTTTGTCCCTTAAACTGGTGTGCAGCAACATACGGATAGAGAGCGGAGAGCCGTATTTTATCTGTGGTTGGCAGTAATCCAGAATTTGTCGTGCTTTTCCGTGAATTTCACTGCTTAGAGCTGAGAACCTTTAACCTGCAATTTATTTAGCAAACATGGATCAAAAGTACCTACCTATAAGCAATGTGATAAAAAATGGGCGGTATAAAAATGCAAAAAATCTGATATGAACATCTGGCGGCAGGCTCGAGACTCGGTGATTGATCCCAATTTCTCCCGCTAACACAAGAAACTGAAGGTCCAACAGGAAGTCAGCCATCCTGCTAAGCCACAAAAAACTGTCTGGGTGCCCACCTCAACGGCCCCCTCAACTTCCACTGCTCATAAAAAGAGGAGGCCGGAGAAGATCCCCGTGCCTGCAACGAAAGCTAAAGGCACTGAGCCCAAACGCCCCAAGTCTGGGGGCATGGTGGTGCATACTATCTACATGGCATCCGGGAAAGAGGATAGCCGCGCTTCAACGGGCCACCGACCACTCACGCGATCCGTGACAAAAGCTCAAGAGCAGCAGCAGAAGCTTTATGAGATGATGACCGTGATGGCCGCACTCACCGGGCTAAAAGAAAGCCCAGAAGGATCCTCGGATCAACGCCAGGAGCAAGAAACTGATGCTGAATTCCTTCGGAGAATACTTGAAAAGAAGGACAAAGATGCTGCGGAACAAGCAGCCAATATAAAACGAATGGCCTTTCTGTTCCAGGACATGGTGGGTATGATGATCCAACAGGATCCTCCCGCTGAAGATCCTCCGATTGCTCTCGAGGATGACAGAGGGGAGACATCAAATCCTTTACCGGCTTTGTCGACAGTCAAAGAGGATACGATCTCTAAAGCTGTCCTGGATGATTATATTGCCCAACAAATACGAGTTCACCAGGCAACTGAGGCAGCCGGCCAAGTTGTTAAAACGGGGCGACCATATCCGAGCTGGTATGATCAGATAAAATACCCGCCGGGCTACACGATCCCGAAATTCCATGTCTACAAGGGGACAGGCAATCCCCATCAACATGTAGCCTAATTCAGAGCTCTTTGTGGCAATACCGGCGGTGATGATAAACTTTTGCTTCGCCAGTTCTTCGGTAGTTTATCGGAGACGGCATTTGAATGGTACTCCGAGCTTCCGAACGACTCCGTCAAAACTTTCGCTGAAATGGAGTTGTTGTTTACCCAGTATTTCGCAAGCGCCAGCGAGCGTACTCCAATAACAGCTTTGATCAATGCAAGAGTATAGCCGGGCGAAACTTGGGTTCAATATGCAATTCGATGGCGGAATCTGTGGTCGAAGTGCGAACAGCGCATCGAAGAAGCACCAGCGGTGGGCATGTTCGTGGGCACCTTAGATCTTCATGCAACTATTTCACTGTTCATGATGTTCTTTAAACCAACCACGTTCCAGGCCTTGATTGACAAATTAACCCAAATGGACCAGATGGGCCATAGACCGTCTCCACCAAAGCCGGACTCTCAAAATGAGAAGGGGAAAGGAAAAGCGATCGTCGTCGCCAATGCTCAACAACAGCCGAGCAACTTGAAGCCGGTTGTCCGTCAAAACAATATGCGTCCACGCCTATCCCTCGAGGAGAGGCTAGGATGTCCTTACTCGTTTCCTCAAGATAAAACGAGAAGACTGTTCGAGCTGGCAGTGCGCAACAGACTCATCAATCTGCCAGATTCAAGACGTCCGTTGCAGCCAAACGACGTCAATGATCCCAATTACTGCCCCTACCACAGAGTATTGGGTCATCCGATCGAAGATTGCTACGTCTTCAAAAACTGGATTGAAGACCAATACCAACAAGGAAAGTTCGCGTTGTCCGAAAAATGGAAGGTGAACCCGCCGCAACCTCATACCCCTAAAAAGGTGAATATGCCGGGGGCAATGTGCTCCCTTGTTGAAGAAGCTCCGTGGGAGGTTGTGCTATCAGCCAAAACCAAAAGGATGCTGAATGATCTCCAGACATGCCCGGCGATCAGGTGGAAGGACCCGCTAGAACCTCAGATCATCGAAGGGATGCTGAAGCCGCGCCCAACTCCAAAGATCGGTGGTGATGGCCCAAACACTCACACTCAGCCGTCAAAATCTTCAAAGAAGAAGAAGAAGAGATCCAAAAAGCCCGTGAAGCCTGGCGACAAGCGCACGGACTTACAGAAACAGATTGACGCGCTGGAGGAGTATAATCAGAAGACACGGACTCCCATCACGCTCCAAGAGTTCCTTAGCCACGTCTTTCAGGAAGAAGATGATGGAGAAAGCTCGTCGGATGAATCTGAGGGTTGCGTAGCAAGTTGTCATATGATCTCCAACTCATTTACAGACGATGAGAAAACTCCTTGCCCTGATAAACTGGGGGCAGAGCCTGAACCGGAACTTCTATGGCCGTCAGATGAAATGATCGACACATTCCTCAACGAAGCTCTCCTGAAAAGTAAAGCGGATCGGGAACGTGAGATGGCCATATTTGAAAGAGCCAAACGCCGGCAACTGGACAAAAGGGTTGAAACACTCCCACCAGATCAAAGTACATCCGCCGCAAATGAAAGCAGGATCAAGACAAGGAGACGATTCGCCAAAGCCATATCGATGGGAATGAAGCTACCACCCTTTGAAAGAAACACTCTCGGTGTAGTAGAAACACATCCTAGCTACTGCTTATATCATCGACAGATTTCGCACCCTACTGAGGAGTGCAACACTTTCAATAGATGGTGGCAGGGGTATGTTGTTCACCGGCAAAGCGGGAGAAGCGCAAAACTCGTCGGGAGCAGAAAAGTACGACCGAGGAGCATAGAAGAACTACCGGCGATTGTCGCATGGTTAACGCCGGGGAAGCGTAAATTCTCACATTCGGGAGTGACTCTGATGAGGAAATGGCTCTTAGCCCTCTCTTTAAAGAGTCCACTTCGGGAAAAGAGGAAGAGCCGAAGGCCTGCGAAAATATCCGGCTGCGTAATCGTACGCTACCCGAAAATAATCTCGGACCCTCAAATAAAAAAGATAAGGGAAAAGAAAAGGTCTCTAAGGATATCGCCCTAGATGACCAAGTCATGGAAGAGCTAACCGCCAAGGACCCGCCAAAGAAAAATAAGGTGGACTACAACGTTCTGGCGCACTTGAGGAAGTTACCCTTGCAACTCAGTATTCTCGATGCCCTCTTACTATCAAAAGAAGCAAGAGATTTATTGATCAAAGTGCTACAAGAGCCAGAATGATTCTAAGCTTTTCTCGCCGAAGAAAAGATGAAGGACGAGCTGGAGGAAGTACACACAGCCGATATCAACTTCGGCGACGAAGACCTCCTCCTTGGGACGTGCGAACACAACCATCCCCTCTATGTCTCAGGGTACTGCCACGATATAAAGATAGGCAAAATCTTGGTTGACAATGGGTCTTCCGTCAATCTCCTCAATGTACGGGTATTGAAGGAAATCTGCATGAGCGTCCAGCACCTCGCTCGGGATAAGATCACCATCTCCGGGTTCGACTCTCAATCATCACGGACTCTCGGGTCTGTGATACTGACGTTACGCTTTGGGTTACTCGTCACGGATATTAAATTCCACGTCATAGACGCTAAGACATGCTATAATGCTTTGCTCGGCCAACTCTGGTTACACGAGTACAGCATCATCCCTTCTACACAGCATCAGTGTATGAAATACTTTAAGGATGGTCTTGAGTATACCGTAACAGGAGAGTTGAACCCATTCTCCGTAAATGAAGTCCGCAAGTACGAAGATGCAAAATACTTCTTTCCAGATTTCGAAGACACGGAGAGGTGTCACAAGCCGGAGAACAAAGCTATCGCCACCATCCCTGTCTTCGGGAGTGATACTGAGGAAGAGGAAGAGATGGTTTATTCGGGTCCACTCCAATACAACAAGCCGGGACCATCTGCTCCTATGTTGATTTTTGGCAGTGACTCGGAAGATGAAGTCCATGCTATATTCTCTGCTCGGCTTTCAATACAAACATTCGCTGACGAAGAGCAAAGTCTGCAAGTCGCCATGGTTCCACTTAAACATCATAAAGAACCGGACGCGCTTGACACCTATAGTGTGGAAGAGCTGCAGACGTTCTACGTCCCTCCCAGGCGAGAAGGCGAAAAGGCGATCCTATTCTACCGCTCCGGGGAAATTAAAATGGAAAAAGAAATCTTGCACGGTGCGGATCCTGCGCTTGACAGGCTTCAGCCCATCCGTCTGCCTAGATATTACACAGAAGGATTGAAATGGCTGTTGAAGCGCCAAGGGATACCCTTCAAACAGACTGCTCGAAAAGCCAAATTCCATGACAGGGTCTGGAACGTTCCCGGAACTCAGCACAAGTTGCCTAACGGGAGAATGGAAGCAATCGGGCTTGGATATGTTCGGTCTAAGAAACGGGAGCTACTCCGCGACTGCTATGTTGTGCATAACTTTGATGAAGAAGGAGATGCTCAATGGGAGAGTACTAATCCTGAACCAGAAAAAGTCCCCGATGTAAAATTGCCCAGTCCTTCGTTCGAAGAACAAATGGACAAGCTTATAAGGGAAGCTGGTCAAAAGGTCCGAGACGACCACAACCGCGAAATGGCCATCTACGAGAAAGCCAGGACGCAACGCCTCCTCTAACAAGCTGCGAAAGATGAAAATGCCGCTTCCTGTCAACCTGTTGTAAAAAAGGCCCGACGCAGAGGCCGAAACAAGTCAAAGAGCGGAAAAGGCGTTCGACAGCGACAAAGCGGGACCAAGAAGTCACGCGAGCGGGAATCAAGCGGTCCAGATTTGTCCCTTATGAAGAAGATGAGTCGAGCATACTCTTTTCCTCAAGACAAGACAACGAAGATACTTGACCTCGCTATAAGACATCAAATGATTACACTGCCGGAGTCTAAACACCCTGAGCAAGCAGACGAAGTCTCTTACTCAAACTATTGCTCTTATCATCGAGCAATAGGACACCCTCTCGAAGATTGCTTCACCTTCAAGAACTGGGTCGAAGATCAGTATCAGCTCGGCAAGTTCGCTTTATCTGACAGTTGGATGGTAACACCGCCACAGAAGCATGAACCCGGATCCACAAGGGTAGACCCGGATCCACATCGATCTTGGAAGCGAGCTCGTACTTGTCATATGATAACATCATTAAAAGAAGAACCTGAGAATATGCATGACCTTCCCCGGTGCTTCGAAAACAATGATGACGAGGTGATCTCAGAGTTTCCACCGGCGCCAAAAGAGCTAGAAGATGGAATACACACTACTGCAGATAACCTCAAGAAGATTGATTTGGGAATGGCAAGTGACCCGCGACCTACATTCGTCAGTGAGCTGCTATCTGAAGAAAGGGTAGCTGCGTTAAAAGACGTGCTTATGCAGCATAAAGATCGCTTCACCTGGAACTATTCCGAGATGCCCGGATTGGACCCAAAAATTGTTGTGCACAAATTGTCAATATCCCCGGATGTTAAGCCGATTAAACAAGCGCCAAGAAGAATGCGTCTCGAGCTTGAGATGAGCATCAACACCGAGGTTAAGAAGCTGATTGACTCTGGTTTCATCCAAGAGGTTCAGTACCCTGATTGGATCGCCAACATCGTCCCGGTAATGAAGAAAAATGGGACAGTGCGCATCTGCGTAGACTTTCGGGATCTCAATAGAGCCTGCCCGAAAGACGACTTCTCGGTACCGGTCACCGAGCTGATGATAGATAACACGTCCACTCACGAAGTTTTCTCCTTCATGGATGGCTCATCAGGATATAATCAGATAAAGATGCATCCCGAAGACCAGAAGCACACCGTTTTTCGGACCCCTTTGGGTATATTCTGCTACAAGGTGATGCCTTTCAGTCTAAAGAACGCCGGTGCCACCTATCAGAGGGCCATGACGAAGATCTTCGATGACCTTATACATGAAATCGTTGAATGCTATATCGACGACCTCGTGGTAAAAAGCAAATCATATGAGGAGCATTTAGAGCATCTAAAGACCGTATTTCAACGCCTTCGACAATACAGCTTGAAGATGAACCCTCTCAAGTGCGCATTCGGAGTTTCCTCGGGCAAATTCCTAGGATTCATCGTCCGGCACCGAGGTATCGAGATAGATCCGTCAAAGATCAAGGCGATCATGGAGATTCCCCCGCCAAAGACTCTCAAACAATTGCAGTCTCTCTAAGGAAAGCTCGCGTATATCCGGCGATTTATAGCCAATCTCTCTGGCAAGTGCCGTCCTTACAGTCACCCGATGAAGAAGGGAACTCCGTTCGTCTGGGATCATAAATGCCAAGGCGCGCTGGACGAAATCAAGCAATACCTGCAGAATCCACTAGTACTGGCCGCTCCCATCAAAGGAAATCCCCTTATTCTTTATACAACAGCCCTCGAAGGTTCCTTAGGCGCATTATGGGCACAGGAGAACGACCAAGGGAAAGAAAGAGCTCTTTATTACTTGAGTCGAGTTCTCCTGGGGGCAGAAAGCAATTATTCTCCCATCGAAAAACACTGCTTGGCGTTAATCTCCGCGATAATGAAACTGTAAGTCTACGGTAGCGCCCCGGCCGTTTAACAGACGCCAAATGCTGAACAAAAACTTTTAACTGGCGCTATCATATACTATAACCCGGATCTGCCATTATTGCTAAACTAACAAACTGTAAAGAGAGTAGAAAGGTTATACCGAACGATCCGAGTCCTTCGTTCTTTAACCATCATCCCACGCTCTGTTGCGGCTGCTCCGATCTCGTCGATCTCCGATCTGCTTGTCCAGGTGGCACCGCATCAACGATTCTTTAAACGGGCTCCCGCCTCTGACTCGAGACAACTCGGTCGTCAAGTTTTCTAAAAGAGACGACCAAGAATGATGTAGAGAATGAGTAGAATAGTTTGTCTCGTTACGTCCAAAGCTATGGACGAACGGTTAATGAAGTTGCCTTTTGGATCGATATGGAAATGAGATATGAATATGTTAATTTTCATACATCCAAAACTATCATAATCTTTTGTCAACAAGTGAGAGAGAGAGTTAGTTGAGAGGAGGGGAGGGGCCGGCCATCATATAGAGGTGGGGGGGTGAGTGTAGGAACCAAGTGGTGATAATAAGCACTAAGTAAAAAGCATGATTCATGAAAACCTAGTATGAACACAATTAGTGAAAAATGATGAATCACATAACCTAGTCACCTTGCATTAATTGAATCATTAAATGCAACCATGAGTCACTAAACACCTCACTACTTCTAGAACCTTCTAGAAGCATCCACACTCATCTCAAGAAAAGATAAATCCGTCTTTAACCGAATGATAAAGACGGGTAATAGAAAACAGGAAACTGGCAACTTCCAAAAGTGATCCTGAAACGAATTTTAGGACAACCCCGTAACAGTATAAATATACCCGCATTTGTATTACGACCGAATACAAATGCAACTGAGACAAAAATATTATATTTACTCAATATAATACTCGGACCCGGCTTAAACCAAAGCCGACCAGTATCATCTGCCCGAAATATGACACGTGCGTAAACGCACGTGCTTTTTCCGAACCCTGCCATAAAACCATACGGCCTCTACAACGTTTCGCCCGAACTTGGGAAACTGTCTGTGGGGGACTCTAATGACTCGTCAGTACCCTGGCAGTGGGTTTAACCACAAGCCGTCAGCGGCACTAGCTGTGCGTAACAGCTGCCCATGGACTGACCTCAAGGGAGGCCGATGAGCGAACTCACCCGGAAACCCTACTGAGCCTAACAGTGACAATGTATATACAGTCCGGTCCGTTCGTCTATGAGTATCGCATATCTGCCTAGGGGGCTAGTAACGTCAGATCCCCAATAGCAGTATAAGTCGTGTCGGAGTATAGCCTAAAACACCCTGAGATACTACTGGAGTACCTACCAGAAAATCTCCTGCCACGGCCGTGGGTTTTGTGTAATGGCTCTCCTAGACACAGCACGATCTCACCCCCGATACCGGGAGAGACGAATCCCCTGCCGATCCGCTCACTTGCCTCCATGTGGCTCGGGACTGTTCCCAAAAACTACCTGTTTGCACGACTCCTTTGAGCCGTGGTAGGGTAGAAATCAAAGCACAGTGGGAACTCACACGAGACAAATGACGACCTCTGGTCGATGAACTAACCTGTACACATGTCACCAGGGAACTGCTATCTGACGATATGTATAATACCAACTAGCAGGTTCCCGGTGAGTCCTGTCCGGTGTACTCATAACCTAATGAGCACCTGTATACATCTTAGGTGATCCAACTGACACCAGTGGCTTGTGAGACCGGCCACCGCCCCTCGTCGGGGTCTCGACTGTATACACTAGTCTACTCCGGAGTATCGATGCCCTGTCTCGAAACTCCCACGACTAGGGACCATAATTAAGGATATGCTTATAAACCATCCAACTCTCACGTATATGATCGCCATCATACTGTTGGTAGTAAAGCAAGATCCTAAGGGCTCTATCAAAGTGTAACAGTGATCAGTCACCTGAACCTGTACACGACTGATAAAGGCAAACCAGATAGCATACTATCATCTCGAGTAAGACTGTCCTACCGGTATAGGTCCTCCGCAATCATTGCAATCACATACCTGCGATCCAATAATTGACTCTGAGGGCACTATATCCAACAATCTCCCACTTGCACTTAAGGCTAATTATTGCGATGTCGACTACTCACAGCCCGTGTGAAAATGAACATCCAACTCCTCTACTAATCAGTTTCACAAAGCCCGTTTATAAAACTATTGCGTTCGAGAAATAGCCTCAGTGAGTGGATCCGCCCTGATGTTTCTTTCTATATCTCTCTTAATCTCAAGTTCGCGGAGAAAGCCATCTCCCGAATTGAGTAATACCTGTCTTAGAATATGTCTGGATATCTGATGGGACTTAGTTCATAAATGAACTCCAAATCCAAACTTCTTAGACTGTATCGATCACTGAACCTAATCAGTATCCGGCACCATGCCTCCCACAGTATCCTCATGGACCACCTGTCCATAATACTGTCCCTCGTCAGAGGGAAAACTATAACTCTGACAATCACTCTGTCAACCATGTCACCTTTGAAGCCTGGAATGATAACCGTCTCCCGAAGGAGGCTGCCGTCATCAAATCCGTAGAACATCCACTTATGTTCTAAAACTGCTTCCTTATGTTTCTCCAGGATTGGATTAATACAAACTTATTGCATCTAGTGCAAAAACAACATTTGGTGTGGTACTTGATATCTCATGATTGACTCAATTGCCTAAGCAAGTGATCTGCCAATCATGCACAACCCTCTCCCCTTTAGTCTATACGACACCTTTAGAGAGGGTGACTCCATCACCTGCAGGTACACCACCATGCCAGGAGTCAACTATTCTAAAAACTATCAGAATATTGTCAAAGTACCCACATTGGGAAACTACCCAAATCTAGATCTAAAACCATAGATCCAGAAACTAGAATGTCAGATATTATATCCATATCCTGTCTGGAGAAACAACTGTGTGACGACCACAGTACAACCGATCGTAGTGCAGGAATTTTACTTCCTACTCTGTGTATGTCATCCAGATACCATGACATCACACCCTACTACCTTCTTAACAGATCCATCCCCTGTTCTGATAAAGTCAAACCTATGACTATCACATCAAAACTAGATGATCTATCTCCGCTATATCTGCTCTAGTCTATAAATAGATATAAGCTACTTGCCCACTATGCTTCCGCTGCTCCCACTGACTACGACAACTCTCTGGCAGAATAATATATACGTACACTTCTAAAGCGAGTTTAGAACGACGCTATACTTAATCCTCCTGCCGGGTCTCATAGCCTGGAACAACAGTAGTGTCAAGTCTTGGTAGATAAGAATCTCCCTGTCACCCTCCTTGAGGCTACCGGAGTACCTCTCGGGTGTCTGAGCTTACCCACCATATCTGCGGAGTGGTTAATGGAATGTCAAACCTGATTGAATATATAGGTCCTATTAAATTTTCCGTAATCGTTCGCGGTTCTGGAATCACTTCCAGTTCTACCATACTCCCACTACTGTTTTCTTAAAAAATCCATTTTACTAAAACTGTGGCGAGTCAAGAACAATATTACTATTGATCTTCCAGATGGTAGAAAATCAACCCTTGTCATAGCCAGGGTCAACCCACAAACTGCCATTACAGAAACGTACCTTGAGTTATCCAGAGTCTGGTTTTAAGCATAAGCCGGAAAACTCCCCGTACCTTAACATCGTTAAGATATGAACCATTCTATATCCAATATAGAAACTTTGGCACTTATTTAATTGGAACCATATTCAATCATGCAGCTTTCTCCAGTGCATATCAACTTAATGGAGAGAGGCTAATTAGCATTACTCAACTTAGGAATCCATCCAATTATGAGTAACCTGAAAGAGAAACAAGTTTCTCAAAACCATTACTATCATCTGAATACCAATCACAAGAATCTACATTTTCGATCTCTTTGAAGAATCCCGATACTTGTGACACCTGGTTCTCTACTTTATTCTTATACCCATAACTTCTCAAAACTTAGACCTTGTATTTCTACGAAACACTTGTCTAAAAACTAGAGAAGTCATAAGTAAACAGAACATAGTACGAGGACCTACCCCTTTGTCCTGATGGACACTGGACAACATACAATACTCTGTTTAAGTCCGTTGAGTTGAATAACTCAAAACCTGTGCATCGTAGGTTGAAAACTGTACCCTGGCGATTTCCTCAAATATTACCAATTACAACGAATTCCGATATAATGAGGATAATTACCTAATTTCCAATAACTTACTCCCACTCATCATCTGTAAAACCATACAGATATGAGAATGAAACCTGGTAAATACATACCCTTGGAGTAAGTATCTAATCGGGAAAATAGTTTTCCTTTAACAATGCACTGAAACATGAAAATATTTCGTAGGGGTATCTTGGTATTCAAAGTAATGCCTTTTCCATAATCCAATTCATGACTATAACCGTATATTTCTTTGCCATCTCTCCAAATCCCTTTATTTGTCTTTAGTCGTTACCTTCTGTACACCATCGTTAGGCTAAATGGTTTTCTTCCTTCCCTACCGTTTGGCATCAGCCTATGGTTTGGAAGAAGACTATCCAGTAAGCATAATAGATGTACCCTCCTAAACCAAGGAGTACTCACAACTTGAGAGAAGGTGATAATAAAAGACATCTGAATAATACCTTATTCTATTTCTCCCGAATTGGGGAAAAAGCAAAGGTGAAATAGGAGTGGCGATGAAGTACATGGTTTGGTCGTGAATGATAACAGTCGCAATTTACTTTGCCCTCTTTCTTATCCTTTTATTTTGTCTTTAGTTATTTCCTTCTGTACACCCTACTTAGGCTAATTGGTTTTCTTCACTCGCTACCTTTCGGCACCTGCCTATGGTTTGGAATAAGACTATCCAATAAGCGTAATAGGTGTACTCTCCTAAACCAAGGAGCCCTCGCAACCTGAGAGAAGGTGATAATAAAAGACAATTGAATAAACTAATTCTATTTCTCCTGAACCTTGATCCATCCTCGAAGAAATCCCTTCGAGTTCGTATATAACCATACGATGGAACTATCCAATGGAAGTGGATGTCCGTAGTAATACGGGGTGTTCTGAGAAATACAAAGGGTAAAAGAAGGAGTGGCAATGACTTATGCAACTTAGACAATCCAAAACCCAGTATTTTAAGAAGGTTCGGTCAACTTGGTCACTGAGTCATAGTCTAGGGTCGGTCAAAGGTCACTGCCAAAGAGAGAGAAAAAAGAAACACTCTGCGTGCACTCTAACCTAGATCAGAATGGTTATCACTTTATCTAATCCGGAAACCTCCCACTGTCCTGTCAAATTCTCCTCCAAATCTGAAAGAAGAATCAATCGGGATCACCCGAAGAGTAAACCAACTCATCAGTGGGAATTAGGATCCAACTCTCATCGCATGATAACGTGACGAAATCCACTCACGTTACTCACACTCCAGAAGGTAAGCGCATACTTGGCAAGTTTCAGTTTCTTTAGAAACTCCCGATAAGATTTTTACCCCATGCTCTTATGACCTTGGCGTTGGTCAAAATGTCATAAGTCACATGCCAAGTTCTGCCCGTCACTATCTTGTCAATTTGAACCCATCCGCACATGCCCTTGACGTTGGCCAAAATGGCAGAACGGCTGTCCCAAACCAACTCATCTATCTATACAACAAATGAATACCCAGCAGCTACCAAACACTATGTCTTGGCGTTGGTTAAAATACATAGCTTGAATACTACTGAATACCCAAAAGAAATGACGGAGGACTACGGCTGGTTTTTGGCGAAAAACCTTTAACATAGTGAACTTGATATCGCTGAAGGAACCTGATAGCTTTTTATAAAAATATAGTGGCGAAAACCTTTGCTAAAGAGGTCACTCCCGGTGAAGGGATCTCGGCTCTTTCCTCGTGGAATGAGGTGCG
Organism: Agapanthus africanus; assembly: GCA_030015575.1. Lineage (NCBI taxonomy): Eukaryota > Viridiplantae > Streptophyta > Magnoliopsida > Asparagales > Amaryllidaceae > Agapanthus > Agapanthus africanus. Next base: position 51,740,465 of record JASDDO010000019.1, read on the forward strand.
GGATATTCACACCGAATACCGCTATGCAAAGCAACTTGTAATCGACTATAGTGAAGTTATCACCCTGACGCAAACTTTTGCCCAAGGGGTCATTCCCGGTGAAGGGATATCGGCCTTTGCCTAGTCGAATGAGGTGCAGGATATTCCAACCGAATACCGCTATGCAAAACAAAAGGAAACGACTTTGTAATAACACTTTTTAAAATTGTTCCAACAACTCCAAATAGGTTTGTTTTTTCTTTGCATTGATCAGAATCAACGCAGTCCCATCAATCAATCACACCAGAAAAGAACGAAAATAAAATGTACGTATATGCCATCCGCATTCGTTACTGGGTCCCGTCATCATCCGTTAGGTTACTTAACTAATGACAGAGCGGGGACTGGACTAGCGCGGGTGTAAAACATATACAACATCTAATAGTATATATACCAATATACAATAATCGCTCCAGGCGTGATAATATGCAACATTACAGAAAAGTAATAAGCATTACAGAACAATACAGATAATCTGGGATCCCCGGGTTTCACAGAGGCGCTGCTGAAACCCGACGTTCCCCTGGTTGTGTGGATAGCCTGTGCAATGAAACCTAGACCCCTACGGGTGCGGCAAGTTACCCGCCAAAACCTGAAGCGAGGCAGCCCCCTACAGCAAAGTGAATGGACCACCCAGCACTTCACGGAATCCGGTAACTTGAGCACCCCTCCTTGGGTCAACCTGTACCCCCTATAAGTGCGGCGAATAGTCTGCCAATTCTAGAGTGAGGCCCCTCTGCCTCTCAAAGCCATGAGATGCGGACCCGTTGCCCTCCAGAACCCGGCTATCCGTGCACTCCGTCGCGGGGTAAACCTAGTACAGAAATAAATAATAGTACAACAGGTACATCGACCTCAACCTGGTCGTGCCCCAAAAGAATATTATACAACAGGCAGTGACGGCAGTCCACATGTTGGACGCTCGCCCCGAAATATCAAATGTCCAAATAAATCCAAATTGCACTACCATTGCACACTGCTATCCACCACGACAAATCCGCAACATCACAGCACAACACAGAACATCAACGCGAATGTCACGTTCGCAAACCCGTCTAAAAGAACTATAGCAATCAGACGCGGTTTACCATTCAAATGACATTCACGGTCGGAGATATATTGTAAGTACTGTAAACTAACATGTTTATATTTCGATCGACTAAATATCACGAAGTGGGCCCCACGAACATCTGCTGTACAGTAACAAAATATGGGCCCAAAAGATATATACCAAAAACCACAATTTCCAGTCAAGAAGCCACTGTGCAAATTTGGAGCCATGATCTCACATAATGGCCGCGGATGCACGGTCAAACCCTAGGTTTGACCACGATTCCGCGGCGCTCTTGTTGATTCACGTGACCAAATTTGTACGGTGTGCTTAGAAAACCCTGCACAGATTTCTGTGATATGTAAAATAATTTTTGGAACCTTTTAAAAATCAACAGAAACTGTAAACTTGAATTTTGCGGTTTTCGATATCCGGTTCGATCGATATTTTAAACGTGTTAGCACAAGTTAGTAAAGCATAATGGTGAGGCTCTGATAGCACTGTAAGTCTATGGTAGCGCCCCGGCCGTCTAACAGACGCCAAATGCGGAACAAAAACTTTTAACTGGCGCTATCGTATACTATAACCCGGATCTGCCATTATTGCTAAACTAACAAACTGTAAAGAGAGTAGAAAGGTTATACCGAACGATCCGAGTCCTTCGTTCTTTAACCATCATCCCACGCTCCGTTGCGGCTGCTTCGATCTCGTCGATCTCCGATCTGCTCGTCCAGGTGGCACCACGTCAACGATTCTTTAAACGGGCTCCCGCCTCTGACTCGAGGCAACTCGGTCGTCATGTTTGCTAAAAGAGACGACCAAGAATGATGTAGAGAATAAGTAGAATACTTTGTCTCGTTACGTCCAAAGCTATGGACGAACGGTTAATGAAGTTGCCTTTTGGATCGATATGAAAATGAGATATGAATATGTTAATTTTCATACATCCAAAACTATCATAATCTTTTATCAACAAGTGAGAGAGAGTTAGTTGAGAGGAGGGGAGGGGCCGGCCATCATATAGAGGTGGGGGTATGTGAGTGTAGGAACCAAGTGGTGATAATAAGCACTAAGTAAAAAGCACGAGTCATGAAAATCTAGTATGAACACAATTAATGAAAAATGATGAATCACATAACCTAGTCACCTTGCATTAATTGAATCATTAAATGCAACCATGAGTCACTAAACACCTCACTACTTCTAGAACATTCTAGAAGCATCCACACTCATCTCAAGAAAAGATAAATCCGTCTTTAACCGAATGATAAAGACGGGTGATAGAAAACAGGAAACTGGCAACTTCCAAAAGTGATCTGAAACGAATTTCAGGACAACCCCGTAACAGTATAAATATACCCGCATTTGTATTACGACCGAATACAAATGCAACTGAGACAAAGATATTATATTTACTCAATATAATACTCGGACCCGGCTTAAACCAAAGCCGACCAGTATCATCTGCCCGAAATATGACACGTGCGTAAATGCACGTGCATTTTCCGAACCCTGCCATAAAACCATACGGCCTCTACAGCGTTTCGCCCGAACTTGGGAAACTGTCCGTGGGGGACTCTAATGACTCGTCAGTACCCTGGCAGTGGGTTTAACCACAAGCCGTCAGCGGCACTAGCTGTGCGTAACAGCTGCCCATGGACTGACCTCAAGGGAGGCCGATGAGCGAACTCACCCGGAAACCCTACTGAGCCTAACAGTGACAATGTATATACAGTCCGGTCCGTTCGTCTATGAGTATCGCATATCTGCCTAGGGGAATAGTAACGTCTGACCCCCAATAGCAGTATAAGTCGTGTCGGAGTATAGCCTAAAAACACCCTGAGATACTACTGGAGTACTTACCAGTAAATCTCCTGCCACAGCCGTGGGCTTTGTGTAATGGCTCTCCTAGACACAGCACGATCTCACCCCCGATACCGGGAGAGACGAATCCCCTGCCGATCCGCTCACTTGCCTCTATGTGACTCGGGACTGTACCCAAAAACTACCTGTTTGCACGACTCCTTTGAGCCATGGTAGGGTAGAAATCAAAGCACAGTGGGAACTCACACGAGACAAATGACGACCTCAGGTCGATGAACTAACCTGTACACATGTCACCAGGGAACTACTATCTGACGATATGTATAATACCAACTAGCAGGTTCCCGGCGAGTCCTGTCCGGTGTACTCATAACCTAATGAGCACCTGTATACATCTTAGGTGATCCAACTGACACCAGTGGCTTGTGAGACCGGCCACCGCCCCACGTCGGGGTCTCGACTGTATACACTAGTCTACTCCGGAGTATTGATGCCCTATCTCGAAACTCCCACGACTAGGGACCACAATTAAGGATATGCTTATAAACCACCCAACTCTCACGTATATGATCGCCATCATACTGTTGGTAGTAAAGCAAGATCCTAAGGGCTCTATCAAAGTGTAACAGTGATCAGTCACCTGAACCTGTACACGACTGATAAAGGCAAACCAGATAGCATACTATCATCTTGAGTAAGACTGTCCTACCGGTATAGGTCCTCCGCAATCATTGCAATCACGTACCTGCGATCCAATAATTGACTCTGAGGGCACTATATCCAACAGAAACTCCGGCATTATGCATTGGCACATGAAGTCCGTCTCATATCGAACGTGGACCCTCTCAAATACTTGATGTCAAAAGCTATTTTGACAGGCCGGCTCGCTAAATGGGCCTTGCTCTTGATGGAGTTCTCAATAACTTATCAACCTCTTAAGGCAGTGAAAGTCCAGGCCATCGCCGATTTCCTCGCTGAACATCCAATACCGGCCGATTCTCCCTTGAATTGCGAACTTCCAGACGAACATTCGTTCGACACGATCGACGGAAGTGGTACCCGATGGGAGCTTTATTTCGATGGAGCATCCTCCATGAAGAAGCGCAAACAGAACACGCCGATAATCAAATCGGGGGTAGGTCTCATCTTCGTAACTCCATAAGGAGGGATAATGCGCTTTGCTTTCTCCTTAACAGAGCCGAGGACGAACAATGAAACCGAATACGAAGTTTTGATAGCAGGCCTCGAGATCGCCATCGATATGGGAATTGAAAACCTCCTCATATATGCAGATTCTCAACTGGTCGTCAGTCAAGTAAATGGCGACTACCAAACGTGCAAACCCGAACTGGAAAAGTATGGCGAGAGAGTACAACAATTACTAACTCAAATCCCCTCCTACATGCTGGAAAGCATACCGCGCGCGGAAAATAGCAAAGCAGATGCACTAGCTAAGCTCGCTAAAGAACTGGCCGACGAGAACCTCGATGACGTAAGAATCGTGGTACAAAGCCGTCGGGTGCTTGCCCCAGCAGAAATATCTCCGGAATCATCCGAAGAAAACGGAGTGACTAAGCAAATGGCTATGCAAATAAAAGACCAGGAAAAGGCTGAGGATTGGAGAGAAGTCTTTATAGACTACTTCAAATCCCGTCGAACGCCTGAAGATGCGTCCTCAAGACACCAGCTCATGAAACGAGCTCTGTCTTTTGCCTTCGTCAATGATACTCTGTACAAGAGGTCGTTTGATTCTCTGTGGTTGAGATGTCTGGGATCTGAAGAGGCGAAAAGAGTCGTTCAGGAAGTTCATGACGGACTCTGCGGTTCTCACCAAGCAGGACAGAAGATGAAGTTGAAGAATAAACGGATGGGCTACTATTGGCCCACGATGATTCAGGACTGCCTCGAATATGCGAAGCAATGCCACTCATGCCAGATTCATGGGGACTTTATCCATCAGCACCCAAATCCTCTACATCCAACAGTGGCTAGCTGGCCGTTCGAAATGTGGGGGACTGACGTAATCGGCCCCATCGAACCAGCATCGTCCAGGGGACATCGATTCATCTTGGCGACGACTGAGTACTTCTCCAAATGGGCAGAAGCAGTACCGTTGAGGGAAGTGAAGACCGAGAATATCCTCCATTTCTTCAAGACGCACGTCATTTATCGGTTTGGAACTCCGCGACGGATCATCTCGGATAACGGGCCAGCCTACAGAATCCACAAGATCAGCCGCTTCGCGCAACAACACAACATAGACTGGAGATATTCCTCAGTTTATAATCCCCGAGCTAACGGTCTAGCTGAGGCTTTCAACAAGACCTTAAAGAAGATCGTGAAGAAGACGGTGTCCCGAAATAAGAAGGACTGGCACGAGAGACTGCAAGAAGCTCTCTGGGCATATCGAACTACGTTCAAGACGGCCACGAACACAACGCCGTACGCGTTGGTATTCGGTACAGAAGCAGTACTCCCCGTCGAAATAGAATTACCCTCTCTACGAGTGGCAGTCCACTACGAGCCGACGGATGAAGAAAATGCTCACCTTCGGCTTGAGGAGCTTGATGCCCTTGATGAAACTCGGCTCATAGCGCAACAAAATCTGGAGGCTTATAAAGCAAAGATGACGCGCTCATATGAAAGATTGACCAGGCCGAGGACATTCCGCCAAGGCGAACTCGTGCTAGTGGTCAAAAGACCTATGATCCCCAATCGCGCTAAGCGGGGAAAATTCGAGCCGAACTATGATGGCCCGTACATCATAGAAAAGGTCTACCAGGTGGAGCCTATCTACTCATGGATATGCACGGTGAAAGGCCTTTCAGGCCAATAAATGGTCGCTTCCTAAAGAAATACTATGCTTAATGAGTCACAACCTAGGTCAATGATAGATGACGACGACTATGTCCGCTCGCTATCTTCCTAAGCCCAAACTCTATAAGTAGTAGCCGGCCTTCTTCAACAACGGACCGAAACGTCCTTAAACTAATGACGGACCATAACGTCCTAAAACTAGCTGTTGACCGAGATGTCGATAAACTAGGTGGATTGCAACATCCCAAAGCTGATACAAAAAAAAAAAGAATAAAAAAAATATATAAAAAAATTAAAAACGGTATGTCCATAAGCAAAATGGGTACGGATGAAAACCCGAAAGGGCTCCGTGAGTAAAAACAGCAGGGCTACCGGCGAGTGTTTGTGAAAACCTGAAAGGGCGCGACCTCGTTATATAAAAAGAAAAAAAAAGAGAGTAAAAAACAAAAACAAAAAAAAGGCATGTCCATAAGCAAAATGGGCACGGATGAAAACCCGAAAGGGCTCTGTGAGTAAAAACAGCAGGGCTACCGGCGAGTCTTGTGAAAACTTGAAAGGGCGCAACCTCGTTAGAAAAAAGAATAAAAAGAATATAAAAAAAAGAAGACGGTATGTCCATAAGCAAAATGGGCACGGATGAAAACCCAAAAGGGCTCCGTGAGTAACAACAGCAGGGCTACCGGCGAGTGTTTGTAAAAACCCGAAAGGGCGCAACCTCGTTAAAAGACACTTACAGGGTCCTCTCGACCGTGTAAGGAGAAACCACCCGCGTGAGATCCTTACGACTCACATGGGAGCAACACACTTAGGGATCCTCACGATTCCTAAGGAGAAATTACACTTGCGAGAGCCTCACGACTCGTAAGGAGAACTCTTTTATGGGACCCTCACGGCTCATAAGATTTGAAAGTCTTAAGTTACAGAGACCTGAACCCGTTCTTAACCAACCCCCACAACCTTCGATATTGCCCTACAAGCGGCTCAATACTGACCTTTGTATACAATCTACGGGCGCGAATAAACATTTCCCTAACCAAGTCCCATCCGTGACTAGGGATATGTTCGCATGGTGAACAACCCTTGTGAGTCCTCTCGACTTATAAGGAGAAAACTCTCTTGTAAGATCCTTATGACTTACAGGAGAACATACACTTAGGAGTCCCCATGATTCCTAAGGAGAAAACACACCTACGAGATCCTCACGACTTGTAGGGAGAAATATCTTTGTGAGACCCTTACGGCTCATGAAGTCAAAAGCTTTAGTCGACAGGATCCTAACTCTGTTCATTAAGCCACCTTTGTTCGATATCGACAAAGGCAAATGATGATTCGCTCCTGGCAATATCCCAGTTGTAGCGGTGCTGATGCCGAAATCGGTGTCTAATCCCAAACTTGCGGCGAAAAGACAGCAAGCCACACATGCATACGAAATAGCCGAAATGATGGGGCAACTTGCAACAAAATCAGCAAGTAAAGAAAAAATGTATGCATGCAAAATAGCCGAAATGATTGGGCAACTCGCAATAAAAAACAGCGAGTAAAAATAAAATAAATAGCCGAAATGATAGGGCACCGCGAAAAATAGCCGAAATGATTGGGCAATCGCGACCTTCGCGATATAAAAGCAGAAATGATAAAGCATCGCGGAAAGAAATAAAATAAGATTTATGCCCTACAGGTGATATCACAGCGATCCCTGTATACAATCCAGGGGCGCAAACAAAAAGGAATCACACTCCTCCTCTCCCAGGTTTCATCAGAAGAAAAAGCCAAATCTCGAAGAGTTGCAGACAACCTAGAGATCATCTCGATATGCGTCTCGTTACAACAGACGCAACGTCAACAACGGCGTTCCTTCGCAAGTCCAGCAGGATTCGGACATGCCAGCAAATGAAGCGAAGGCCAAATTCCTAGCTTCGGGGTCTTGACGGCAACTAATATAAAGCCTGAAAGACAATCGGAGATCATCTCACCCCAGCATGGAGTGATCACCACTTCGACGTTCGTCTCTACACAACAGACGAAATGTCACTACAGCGCCCTTCCTCCAACAGGATTCGGACACACCACAGCAAGCGAAGCGAAGGCCAAATTCCTAGCTTCAGGGTCTTGACGGTAACTCATATAAAAGATGAAAGACCGCCAGAGATCATCTCACCCCAGCATAGAGTGATCACCACCTCGACGTTCGTTTCGATACGGCAGACGAGATGTCACCACAACGTTCTTTCCCCAACAAGATGCAGATGCGATAACAACAACGGAGCCAGGCAAAATCCCTAGTTCCAAACCTCGACGGTTCACCAGCAACCTAGAGACAACCGCGACATTCGTCTCGATACAGCAGACGCAATGCCATTAAACGAAGCAAAGGCCAAATTCCTAACTTCAGGGTCTTGACGGTAACTCATATAAAACCTAAAAGACCATCGGAGATCATCCCACACCAGCGCAGAGTGGTTATGACTCATCGGGGCTCTCCAAAATGAGCCTAACCTCAAGTAAAAAGCGGCATGGCAAAATTCCTAACGCTTGCTCTTCCGACAGTCAAACTGCCAAGGAGGATTGCTTGAAGACGTCTTGTCCAGTCCCAGAAGGGATCGGAGACACGACAGTCCCAAGGCTACTCGAACAACAAGACTGCCTATCGAGGAATACATCAGCCAATGCGATGGTACAACGGAAAAAACCCTAGTACCACAGACCCTAACGGACCTCTGTCATAACGAGCAGAGGTTAACTGTGACGTTAGGATATTCTTGCGAGAACTGCTTGATTCGTCTCGACTCGCGAGGAAATTAGTGTCTTTGCGATAACTTCTCGATTCGTCTCAATTCGTGAGGAAAAGCCTTAGGCAATGGGGATAAGAACCGGTTTCCTAAGCATTGGGGCCCTGCAAGTCGGCCTAAAATGGACTCTTGCATACTATTCACGGGTCACACTCTCCAAAGTCGAATCTCGACAAGGAGGGAAACAACCGCTTACGGGTCCTCTCGACTCGTAAGAGGGAAAATTCTTTTGTGAGATCCTTACGACTCTCAAGAGAAAACACACTTAGGAGTTCTTATGACCCCTAAGGAGAAAATACACCTACGAGATCCTCTCGACTCGCAGGGAGAAAAGTCTTTATGAGACCCTCATGGCTCATAAAGTTGAAAAGTCTTAGGTGACAGATCCTAACCCTGTTTTTAAGCCATCGCCACTTTACAAAAAGCATAAGATTGGCAGTTATATACTATCTATGGATCACACTTGCTATGATCGCCTGACAAACAACACAGCAAGAAAGAAGAAAGCGGAGAAATGACACAAGACATTATGAAGAATGTATATCTTTTATTCATGAATTCGATTGAGTACAAGATACATTGTGTTAAAGAATAAAAGAAACAAGTACATTTTATTTACAATTACAAATGATACAAAATGTTCATGGAGAAGGAAGCGTCTTCGACAAATCCGCAAGCTGCTCTCGCACTTCCTTCAACGCCTTCTCCTGATCGGCTGCCGCAGCCAACTTTGCTTCCACCTGGGCCCGCTGCCGCATGTAAGATGAAAGTTGTTCTTCGACGGCTCGCTGAGCTGCTTCGCGACCTTGGGCATCACGCTCAACGGCAACGAGCTTCTGCTTCAGTGTTAGCCTATCGGAAATACTTTGCAGAAAGCCCTCGAAAATAGCCTTCACCCGGGTAGCGTTCGCGTCGACCTCAGCACGCAGTCGAGCAGACTCGCTTGAGGTCTCTTGGCATTCCCTTCGCCTTAAGGCCACTTCTTGTTCCAGATGGCGGAAGTAAGAAGCGCTCTGCTCGATCTATGCCGCCCGTTGAGTACTCGTGGCCAAAATCTCGGGGGCAGGACGCATAAGTTCCCGCTGATACAAGCGGGCCTCGATCTCCCTGCAGCGATTAACCCATGACTCAACGACGCCTTCATTATGGAAATTTACAAGCGTCGCCAGTATTGGATTAACCTCAGCAGCGAAATCTGTGGCAGATACAGGAGCTTCTGCGCCAAGCTCCTCGACGCATCCGCTTAGCATACTCAGACTTATCGCAGCACCCTTTGAGGATGGACGTCTGGAGAATGGGCCTGCTGGCATCATGATGCGAGACTCGAAGGGGTTGGAATCGGAACGACAGCTGAAAAACAAAACACAATCAAATGACGGTTCAAGAAATATAGAAAGGTCATCGATGACGGAATCTACTATACCAGCTGCAGCAGGTGGCAAAGCCGGGAGGACCGGTGGCGCGACTGATCTTACATCTCCTCCTTCTATCTGTAGCACTGCAATCAGGGCAAGGAAGAATCAGAAATAATTCTATTATTGAAAAAAAGAAAGAGCATTAATTGAAAACTATACTCACCAGCGCCACGGGAGGAAGCAAGCTCCGACGAGAAGGAGAAGTATCGCTGGGGGCACCTGGTAAAAGTGATAAAAAAACACTCCTGCAAAGACGCAGTAGTACAACGTCAATACATGAATTATACGGCCGAGAAATAAGACTAATGGGTTACAAATCCATACCTTCCAGCATTTGCGACGGTGCGAGAGAAGGTAGAGAGGTGGTCACCGTCAGGGCGGTAACTGGCGGCGCTGTCTCGAGCAGCGCATCATCAACACTAGCCGCACCTGCATTAAAAACAAGATAAACTTTATTAGGAATGATTGCAGAATAAAAAAAGAAGGGCGATGACCCAAGATTTACCTGAAAAGTCGCCGGCCGGAGCCCTAACGAGGGCGTTACTTGATGTAACGGCGGCGTTTTCCTCCTCCATTGAGACGGTCTCACCTCCCGTTGCCTCATCGCCCGACTCTACATGAGCCGTCGTCACGCTCGCGACGCCAAAAGACGACAAGGAACCGTAAGCAGGGAGAGCGATGATCGGGGCGGCGCCCGACTCTTGAGAAAGAGCGGCCGTCTCGTCCTCAGCGATCATGCCCGTCTCACCCGCTACCCCCTCGGGCTCAGCGGTCGCGACCGTCTCGTCCACCGCTGCCATAGGTTCATCGGCCGCAGCTGCTCCATCCGCTACTGCCCCAGGCTCGGTCGTAGCAGCCGTCTCACCTACCGCCCCCTCGGGCTCGGCATCGGCAACCTTCTCGGGCATAGTAGGCGTGACTGTCTCGTCAGCCTCTAGCTCGGGCCCGGCAACTACGGCTGCACCGTCTACCATCGCCTCGGTTTCGGCTGCTGCCTTCTCCACCGTCCCCTCAGGCTCGACGGTCGCCGCCGCTCCTTCAGTTGGACTCGGCCCTGGAGGACAGGATGTATGAGAACCGATAGTTTTACAACTTGTACAACAAAGCCTCGAAAAACACATTACCTGAGGTGGATTGATCGTTGGCTTCCCGAGCTGCATGCGCCGCCCGTCTATGAGCAGTAGACAAGGTGACCGGGGGCTCCTCGGAAAGAGTAGCAGCAGGAGTAACGGCGCTTGGGCCCGCTCCCACGGCCAAAGCAGCGCTACGCTCCTTCGCTGCGCGCCTCAAGCGCTTTCTCTCCTCCCGGGCCGTCACGACAGACCTTTTGAAGCCTCCCTCAGCAAGGTGTCGTCGTCCGCGTTCAGAGTTGCCTCCAGAGCCTTTAAGGCATCCATCATCGGCTTTTTGAGTTGGGTCTCTCGCGGCAGCCCCGAAGAGGCCGGGACTTCGGTAGCTGGCCCGGGGAGAATCCCCGCATCGGCTTGCGAAGTAGGTCCTGCGGTCCCTGCGATGAGACAAAGAAAAGGTTAGATTGGCCATAAAAAGGAGAATAAAGACTCAGTGAGCCGAGACGTACCAACGACCGATAGAGTGCGTTTCATCTCTTCCTCCTGGAAAGTTTTGAGAGAAGCAGCGATGGCTTCTTCGGTAGAAATGCCTGTTTAAAAAGAAAAAGCGTTAGTCAAAGATAATGATAAAAGTACGATGAAATGACGAAGAATACAACTAGTGATTACCTGATTGCGCGAGTTTAGCTAACCACGCTTTGAGCCTTGCCGATCGCTCAGAAGCCGCGATGGCGGCCGCCAGATCGGTGTCTGCTGGCTCTACGAAGAAACCCTCGTTGCTTCCGTACTCACTTAGGCCTTCGGTAAGAGGGGCCTAAGGCTCTAAGCCGAGTACGGTGTCAAGAGAAAGAACGGACTTCTTCTTCCTCTTCTGCGCGCGGACCCCGGTCGTCGCCAAAATCAGCTTACGCTTCACAGGCACCTGAGGATGGCGGGTCCCGATGTCCGAGCCGACGCCGGACTCCGGCGAAACCACATTCACCGTCTCCACCGAAACACGAGGCGCTGGGGGCATGTCTACGGTATCACAAGGCAATCCACGCGGAGGGCTCAGCACGCACGGTGGCTCAGTTCCAGCATCTCTCAGCGGAGGAACGACAGGGATCCTTGGCCTCAGGGGAGCTTTGCGGTCGCTGCTAGGGGGCACACCCTTGCGGTCAACCAACAACCGCTTTTCTTCCCGGATAACAGCACCCATCGCGTGCGCGTACCAAGCCACATACATGTTGAGGGCCCATGGGACGCAGCTCGGCTCGCTGATAAAGAAGTGGGAGCCCGTGTTCAGCCGCATAAAGTGGTGCAGCGCGCTCTGTATCCCCTCCCTGGTGGCCGCAGGCTCTTCCAAAAACGCCTCCAGTGGGACCCCCTGGTTATAGCTTGATTATTGGGCGAACCGATGGGGATTGTACCTCATGAAGAGCACCATATCGTTTTGCCTGAACACCAGGAAGCCCGGCAGGATGGAGTATAAGTGAAGAATCTCCCGGGCTTTCAATACGGAGGCCCCGTCCTTGAAACCATCACGCAGCGCCAACACCGCCTTGGAGGTCTCCGGACCGATGGTCACGACTTTGTCCGTGAAAGAAATGCTCGCTCCGACCATGCGCGGACGAAGAAGCAACCCCCTAGCCTCCCGCGGAGACGGATTCACAATAGAGGCGCCAATCAGCCGCATAACTCTTGGGAGTCTGCACTTCTCGAAAAACGAGGGGCTCTTATGAATGCCAAATACCCCGAGCACATGCATTTCTATCCATGAAGTGAAGTAGTGCATCGGGAAATTGGCAGGTTGCACCCCAGGTTCATTTGCGTCCGCCGCCACGCTGAGTCCATGGTATAGGTGAGCCAGCCCAGCGATTCCGATTGACAATTGTATGCCAGCCACCATCCGATGCGCTGGGTAAAAGACGGACGGCATGTAGTGCGGGTGCATGGGGAGTGCGAACCAGCACAGCCATAATCCCATAAACCCGAGAAAAAAGGTCTCCTCGTCAATGCCCGGGGCGGCGATTTCCTATAAGGGCATGATTGCAGCGTCAGGAAGGTAAAAACTCTGTTGGTTATCCTCCAATGCTGGTCGACGATCTAAGCCGAAGCCGAAGGGGTCGTCGAGCTTGGCGAACTTTTCACTCCGCTGCGATAGAATCTCCAGTCGAACAAAGCGGGCGATGAAATCTGCAAAACCGACTCCCCGGCCTCCCGATTCCAAATAGAGACTTTCATACATATCCAGCACCTTCACCAGACTCGGAAATTGGTGCTGAATAGCATTCTCCGGCGTTAGGCCCATTACCAGCGGCTTGGTGGCGAAGACGTATTCGTCGGGAGGAAGTAACTCTTCATAATGCTCCCCCCTCACCGGCAAACCCGAAATCTTAGCAAATTCCTCCAGGGGGATGGAGACTTCCCTGTCCGTTAGAAGAAAGGTATGGGCGGGGATGTTCCATTGTTCCACGAATGCCTTAACCCACTACGTCGGAGGAGCAGGGTACTCGAACAATGAGGCGTAGACTGCAGGGTACAGACCAATTTTCATCAAATGCGTCTTCTTCGCTAACAAGATATACCTAGCCCACTGCAAATACCCGGCCGATTGTCGAGGGGTCAATCCGAGGTTATAAGGTTGTCCCCAAAGGCGGGCCTCATCCTGGCATATACGCCGCCCCAAAATGTCCACGGCTGCCGGCGGCTGCACAGGGATGGCAGCAATCGAAGGCTGGAGAAGATCCTCCGAGTTCCAATTTACGACCTCCACGGCATAGTTCACCGGGGGTGCATCCGCATATGGGATCGATGAGATTGGCTCTGACGGCGTCGCACAAGAGAAGCTTCGGCGACCCTTGATGATTTCACTGCACCATTTGCCCCACAGATGAAGGTTCTTATACTCCGGGTCGTGATCCTTAATGAGAGCGAGAACCTCCTGGTCCACCGGCGCCTCAGGGAATCCTCCCTCTGAGCAGAAGAATGGGAATAAAAGATCAGCAGACATGTTGCCTGCAAAGAAAAACGAAATTTAGTTATCAGTATCATGATTTAATTTTAATCCCGACTCTGGGTATTTTAAAAAAAATTATGCCACACTGCAATGCAGTGGAGAGGGGACCAAAGAGGGACCCACAAAATCCAGATGACTATGTATCAGTTAATAAGACAGCCTCATCATTAGATGGGACTGTCAATTAATGATGAAATCCTCAAAGAATATTCTCGTTGAATGATAAATCCCTTGAGACAAGAAGAAAATCTCCCTTTTCAGAGCAAAGCTCTGTCACAGAGTGACACTTGTCAAACTCTGGTCACAAAGGAATAAAATTCCTTAAAGAGCCTAGCTCTGTAATAATGATGGAAAAATCCATCAAAGAAAAAAAAATTAATTTCTAAAAGAAAATAAAAAATAATTAAAGTTTGGGATCTTAAAAGAACCATGAAAAACTCTTAAGTGTTCATCATCAGAAGATCAAAAGATCTATGGTTTTGTCAATGAGCAAAGCTCTGTTCATGGGTTAAGAAACCCTGAAACAAATTCTTGAGAGCAAAGCTCTGTTTTTGAAACCCCAGAGGGGTTTTCTTTAGATCAAAAGATTTATGAGAGCAAGGCTCTATTAATTAAAATTAATTTAATAAAGTTAAGTTAATTTTTACCTAAGATGTTTCTAGAGTTCTAACTCTGAAAATGAGAGCAAGGCTCTGAGGTTCTTGAAAACAAGAGTAAGGCTCTGAAAATAAAATTCTTGAAGATGATAATCATCTGCTGAGGACCATGGGTCCTATTTATAGGCGCTTAAGCGCCCCTTCAACTCCTGAGTTGATCCAACGGCCTGGATCTTGCCACCGCTACACTCACGTGTGCGCCACGTGAGCGCAACGGCGGGGGGGGCATTTGTTTCCCCCAATCAGAGCAAAGCTCTGTTTGAATTTCAAATTCAAAAGGTGAAGCAACGCTTCAGATCTCTTGCGCTGCGCGCAAAGCGCCACGTGTCAAAACCAGACACGCCAGTGCAAGGGGCGCTGCGCCCAAGGCAGCGCACCCCAATCGGAGCAAGGCTCTGTTTTAAAATTTAAACTTTAAAAATAAAGGAAGCAACACTTCAGATAACTTGCGCTCTGCACTGCGCGACACGTGTCAGCGTAGGTGCGCTAGGCAGTTGCGCTGCGCGACACATGTCAGCGCAGTTGCGCTGCGCTCTGCTCTGCACGACACTTGTCAAGCGCAGGTGCACTTACGCCAACTGTGCCAGCACTAAAACTTTAATAATAAATTATTTAATTAATCAAAATTAAAATTCTAGAAAGATCTTTTTAATCTTATTAAAACAAGAAGATTATCTTCTGTAAAACAGAGGCCTTAGGATCAAAGATCCAATGGTGGGGAAATATCCCCAGATCAATCAGAGAAAAATCTCTGTAACTAACCTAACAAACTAATTGGCCCTATATAAAGGCCCCTAGACTCCAAGTCTCAGATATACAGACATCCTCTAAAAAATTTGGGAAAAACTCAAAGAGAAAAAATGCAAGCCTTTGAAGAAAGAAAATCATTTTCTTCAAGGTAAAGAATTAAATTCTTGGAAGAACAGAGATGAAAATATCTCACAAAAAGAAGAATTTCTTCTAAAAAGATCAAAGATCTAAGAAAAAGATCAAGATCTTCAATTAAAAGAAAAAAGATCAAAAAAGATCTAATCACAAAAATTAAAAAAGTAATTTACTTCATTCCTAGATCTTTTGATCTATATAAAGGCACAGCCTTTTGATGAACCATTGGTTCTTGAAAACTTGAGGTAGAACTTCTTTAGAACTAAAAAGATTCTTTTCTTTGATCTAAATTTGATCAAGATGCGCTCTGCGCTATTAGACAGTGCCCTGCACTCTTAATTTGCGTTGTTGCGCTCCTTGGACTAGTGCAAGCCACCAGAGAGCGCCACATGTCAATCTGCGCTCTGCGCTCCTAAAAACAGAGCGCTGCGCTCTTGGATTGGCGCACTGCACCAGAGCGCGTCACGTGTCAGCAGCGCACTGGCGCAGCGCACTGCGCTAACAGACTTGCGCTCACCAGAGCGTGACACGTGTCACCTCCACATGCTCTGGCGCCTTGCGCTCTTTAATTGGCGCAAAGCGCCTGACAGGCCACGTGGCGCACTGTCAGATTATTAAATGCTGTGCATTATTAAGAAAGGGCAGAGCCCAATTAAAAGGCCTAACAGGCCAAATTTAAATGCCATTGATTGGTAGGGATTTTACGATCAAAAATATAATTACCGCAATCAGAAACGGCGTCGCTTCGCAGCTAGCCGGTGAGTGCGGGTCGATCCACAGAGACGGGTAAATTCCTTTAGTGTGTCTTAACGAGTTGATTCTATTTGTAGTTTTGGTTTTATAAAAATCTAGATCTAAAACTTAATTAATCTAATTTAAATTCTTGCTAGGGTTAGGCTTAGAGGAAGTTTTGGAGATTGATGTTTCCTCACCGCTTTCAATGCCGTATTCTAGATCCATTAGGTGTTATAGTAATTATCGATAAAGTGGATACGACTCTTTTGGGAAGATATTTTCTTCCTCTAGATTCGTATGCTTCCTTTATCGTTAATTACCCTAACCCCCATGGAAAACGCGCGCAACCGGCCCTTTATACTGCGGTTCACCGTTACCTCGAGGGGTAGGGTGCCGCAGGGAGCGGTTGTGCGCGCATGCATGGAGTTCTTAATGGGTTAGTTTAATATGGCATTGAAAGGGGTGAGAGATCTCATCTCTCAACCCTTTCCCTAAGGCTAACCCTAACAAGCGAGGAGACTACTCGCTCATTAGGGGATGAAATAACATTAAAAGAATAAAAGAAAAACACTTACTAATGGCGATGGCTCCCTCCAAGCGATAAAGAACAGATCTGAATGTCACTTCCAGAATTTCTGAATTTTATTTATTGAAAAGAGGCATACAATTTTTAGATCTAAGATTACAATTTATAGGAAAATAGGAAACCTAGGGCTACAGATTCTCACACATGCAAAATTACAGATTTGCCCACGTTAAATCCTAACATCTGCACCGACGCAACAACCCAGAGATTTTCCACCGACACGGGCGCTTGATGGCCGCGGAACCGCGGCGCCAGCATTGGTTTGGCCGCGGTTCCGCGGCCAAACTGATGAGTCAGGATCTGCATTTTCTTGTGCTTTTTCCTTGGATCTTTTGGCTTCTGTTTCTTCACTTATTTTCTCTTTTGGGCTTCTGGTTCTTCTCCAGATTTTCAGTGAAGATTTGTTATTGGTCTTTTAACCGTTTCACCTTGACTTGCGTTGTCTTGCACCCATATGAACTGGGCTTGACTGATCCATCTAATTGTTGGTCAAAAGTCCCTTTTTCTGTTGTTTTTCACTGTATTTGCTCCAGAAACCTATATCCTGTAATATGCAACAAACGTGCGTCAAGAGTACCTGTTTATTTGTAAAAAGGATAAGAATAGGGGAATGATAAATGCAATATTATGGTCTGAACAAATACCCCCAAACTTACCTTTTGCTCGTCCTCGAGCAAACTTATTATTTTATTCACTAAAATCCTAACCGCACTTTCGCAGGGAAACGCGATTGCACTGAGCACGTGCAACAAGCCGTTAAACCTCTAGGTGTCCCTAGTAGGAGGAGTGTTGTCTCCTGAGGGTTTTCAGCGGATTACACCCACAAAATCCTATCAACTAGGCCCACTGACTTTTGTTCTTCATTTAGGTCTTCTAATAAGGAATTCTATTATCTTTTACTTGCAAATTATCCACCCACATTCTTCACGCTTCCTCATTATTTAACTTAAGATTATATATGTTATGTAGACCTACTTAGCTTTCGGCATCTTTTAAGTCTTCCTTCCAGGGTTTCATCTCTACTTAGGAATTTTCTATCAACTCCATTAAAGATACAAATTCTATCTTTCATTCCTCTCTTTTATCTAAATTCCAATCACATACCTCTACGTGTGTGTAAAGATCACCCCTACACTTGGAAATTCAATTCAAGCAATCATGCTCTCGTCCATTGTCCAAAGCACTTTGTGAATTTTTAAATGAAATTTGCTTACACATCCTTCATGCGACCGTTAATACTTCTTGAGGTACCAACGACCGATTACAAAATGCGTTTACAATTTAAAGCGTACTTCCTAGTCCTTGCAACACCCAAGGCTTTAGCAGTGACTCCCAAACCAGTTGGTCTAAGGCACTAGGTGATGAAGCACCCTCACTAAATATTTTTCTATCTTTACAGCCTTAAGTAATCACAAAAACCAGTATCCATTTTTTTTCTTTATTCTCCTTCTTTTTTTTTGTTTTTCATTGTACTAAGGACTTTAGACAAGAGCATTTCAAGGTCTCTTCTACTATTCCAAGTTTCAAGGTGCGTGATAGTGCAAATTGTAGGGTATACATTTTCAGAATCTAGACTTAAGCTAGGAACTATTTTTCAAACTTATACTTTAATAAGAACATCAATACTTTTCCTTTATTTTGACTTAACCCAAAAAGTGAACCCAAAATTTGCCTATTTCTAAATAAACTTCAAGGCATATACTTTCTACTGTTAAACTTTAAGAAATGTTATTTTTAGGGTTTTTAATTCACTAAGTCTAAGATCTAGTTGTTTCTAACCAGTTATCCTATTAGTCAAACTCAAGTCAATTAGCCAAAATTGAATACAATTATTTTTATAATTTTTGAAATTTTTCAAATTTTTATGGGTTTTCAAATAAGTATGCAAATGCAAAAATATGTACAAATGAATGCGAAGGAAGAAGACGTACCGAGCATACCCCCAAACTTGAACCTGACAGTGTCCTCACTGTCATGCTAAACCAAGAGGGTCAAAATACCGGTACTCCCCTGTTTATTTATCTATAATAATTTTTTTTTTTATGTTTTGAATTTTTTTTTTGATATATAGAAAAAGAAAACAAAAGGATATATATATACAACAAGATTCCCCCCAAAGTTAAGCTTGGCCTTACACAAGCCAAATGTTAGCACCAACCATTAAAAAATCTTATCATGGTAATGGTAGAGTTGGTGCAAGAATGGGATGGAAAGAAACGAGATGAAAGGCACGCGAGACCGTATGGTAGAATCTGGTCTCGGTGGGGGAGAAGAAAGACGGAAAGAAGAAAGATGTGGAGTGCGATCTTGAGGGTGTAAATTGAGTGAATAAATTAGTGCACTTTGTGATGACCGATGTGTTAAAAGCGACTGCGCTAACCTACCAACTCATCGTGCAATGGGGTCAAATCCCTCAAGATTCGCAAGAAAACATGGGTACGCCGAACTTGGTATAGGAGATGAAAGCGTAACGGTCATTTGTTCGGTCGGAACAATAGGAAGGAGGGAGGGTGATATAACAGTCAAAGGTTCAGGAGGCTGAATTGGAAAATCCGACACATCAAATAAAAATGGTTCAACCTCGATATTATCCTCAAGACTCTCCTCAATATTTAATTTACCCATGCCATTGACATCAAAATCTAGACGCATATGAGATTCGGGGGAAACATTTAATAACTCAGGATGATGATTTGAACATAAAATTTCTATTAAATCGACAGGTTCATCATCCGAAATATTCCCGGCGTCTATATCCTCAATCAAGTGAAAATCAATTTCTTTAGACACCTCCTCAAAAGCATGGTTGTTTATCAATGTAGGTTCTAGAGTGGATGTGTAAAGGTTAAATGGATTAGGTGCGGTTTCACTCGAAAGGGGTTCCTCACAATTTGGCAAATCAAACACTACAAAATCGCACAACTCATTTTTATTTTCAACTGGTGAATCAGTTGGAACAATCGATGGAAAACCGGAGTTGTGGGCTTCAATTGGGTAAGGGTAGGTTTGATTTGAAAATCCTCTCTCATTCTCACTCTGTCCAACAGCCGCCTTATACATTGAAAAATTCGGAGCTAGCGGGACACTAGCTACCGGTTCACTAGGTTGCATAAGGGGGGCCATGGATGCTTCCATATTCCTCATTATTTTATTTGTTACAGTAATATATGCTTCCAACGACTCTTCCAAACTAGACTTAGGTGGTGAGGGGGTTTCAGTAAAAGATTCAAAATTAGTTGGGTATGTGAAACTCCCTAATGGCTGTGTCGAAACAGCGTCTAGTGAAGGTGGGAAGGTCGGGTATGACTGGTAGGAAATGGGTGGTAAGACAGGAGTAGGGTCAACATATGGATAAGAAGGTGAATAATCGTGCGGACCCCTAAAACTAGATGAGTGGAGAGGGGTGAAAGATCGATTGCGAGATTGAGCAATATGCTCAGCAATGGACATCGGCCTAGGATTGACAGAAGGACTTGAAGAAGTGGTATCAACATATGTAGGTTGTAAAGGTTGACTCGGTTGACACGAAGTGGGTTGAAAAGTCAAACTATTTCTCCTAGACGCCTCTATTTGATCTTTCAACGAAATTTTTGGCAAGGAGGGATCGTTTTTAAATCGACCGAAACAATTGACGAACGACGCAAAGTTAGGTTCGGGATACCAAGATTCGGCAAGAGATTTATGATGTGGGGTACCCATGATAGAAGAATGCAAGGATTTCTTAGCGACAAAATTTTTGCAAGTTTTTAAAAGATTTTTCTTTAATTTTTATATTGGAGAGTTTTGCAATAAGGCTTTTAGAAAATGGACTCGTGACACAACTGAATCAACCACACATGCACAATCAGACCTAGATCTAGGGTCGCCTAGGTCTGCTAGACAGCTCCTAACTAAGGCTAGAAATAGACCTCAAACCGCCTCTTCACGGACAAATACGGCCAGGTAAGTGGGAAGGAACCACCACTACAGTGGGCCTAATTAAAAACCACTAGCCTAGACACCGCAATGTCGGTTAGGATAAACGGTTGATGCCTACCCTAGTCCTTTTCCTATTGAGCTCGCTGTCCTTAGGTCTGAGTCTAATCTTTTTTTTTTAATTAAAGGTGGTCGATGCAAGATACTTTAGGTGTTTTCTGGGGTCCTGGGAAGGGTGATGAAATCCCCACCCAATCTGAGTTTGGTCAAATAGCCCCTTAGAGTCCGGTTAAATTATGCAAAACAATAAAATTTCACTTGCAATCAAAATTTTTTTTAGCGGCGCAAAGAAACCTGCAGAAATCTGTTATTTAGAAGGGGGAGGAAAAATTTTTAGCGCAAAGAACCCTGCAGAAATTTTTTACAGTGGATATATTTTAGGTTACAGAGGGGAGAATGAGGATCAAACCCACAAAATTTGAGGTGTTGACGTGGCCAAATGAGCGTGGAACCGTGGTCTGGAAGGCACTTTAGCCGCGGAAACGCGGTCAGGAAGTGGGGTTAGCCTCTGGAAAAATTTGTACTGCACTCTTGTTCTACTTCTCCTCTGTTCTGATGTTTACTTTTCTGTTTTACCCTCTGTAAATTTCCAGATCCGCTATCCTTCGCTGTTCCTGCAAAATTCAAAAGATATACCCTTCAAACAGATCACAGTTGATAATAATTTTTTTTTTATTTTTTTTATATTTTCAGATTTTTATAATTTTTTTAAATTTATATCAACCCGAAAATTCACAAAAAGAAATATTACGCCGTCCCCGGCAACGGCGCCATTTGATTTGTAGGGATTTTACGATCAAAAATATAATTACCGCAATCAGAAACGGCGTCGCTTCGCAGCTAGCCGGTGAGTGCGGGTCGATCCACAGAGACGGGTAAATTCCTTTAGTGTGTCTTAACGAGTTGATTCTATTTGTAGTTTTGGTTTTATAAAAATCTAGATCTAAAACTTAATTAATCTAATTTAAATTCTTGCTAGGGTTAGGCTTAGAGGAAGTTTTGGAGATTGATGTTTCCTCACCGCTTTCAATGCCGTATTCTAGATCCATTAGGTGTTATAGTAATTATCGATAAAGTGGATACGACTCTTTTGGGAAGATGTTTTCTTCTTCTAGATTCGTATCCTTCCTTTATCGTTAATTACCCTAACCCCCATGGAAAACGCGCGCAACCGGCCCTTTATACTGCGGTTCACCGTTACCTCGAGGGGTAGAGTGCCGCAGGGAGCGGTTGTGCGCGCATGCATGGAGTTCTTAATGGGTTAGTTTAATATGGCATTGAAAGGGGTGAGAGATCTCATCTCTCAACCCTTTCCCTAAGGCTAACCCTAACAAGCGAGGAGACTACTCGCTCATTAGGAGATGAAATAACATTAAAAGAATAAAAGAAAAACACTTACTAATGGCGATCGCTCCCTCCAAGCGATAAAGAACAGATCTGAATGTCACTTCCAGAATTTCTGAATTTTATTTATTGAAAAGAGGCATACAATTTTTAGATCTAAGATTACAATTTATAGGAAAATAGGAAACCTAGGGCTACAGATTCTCGCACATGCAAAATTACAGATTTGCCCACGTTAAATCCTAACATCTGCACCGACGCAACAACCCAGAGATTTTCCACCGACACGGGGGCTTGATGGCCGCGGAACCGCGGCGCCAGCATTGGTTTGGCCGCGGTTCCGCGGCCAAACTGATGAGTCAGGATCTGCATTTTCTTGTGCTTTTTCCTTGGATCTTTTGGCTTCTGTTTCTTCACTTATTTTCTCTTTTGGGCTTCTGGTTCTTCTCCAGATTTTCAGTGAAGATTTGTTATTGGTCTTTTAACCGTTTCACGTTGACTTGCGTTGTCTTGCACCCATATGAACTGGGTTTGACTGAGATCCATCTAATTGTTGGTCAAAAGTCCCTTTTTCTGTTGTTTTTCACTGTATTTGCTCCAGAAACCTGTATCCTGTAATATGCAACAAACGTGCGTCAAGAGTACCTGTTTATTTGTAAAAAGGATAAGAATAGGGGAATGATAAATGCAATATTATGGTCTGAATAGCCATGCATTTAATTAAAAGGCCCAATGCTATGCACTGTTTAAAAAAGGCAGAGCCCAAGCAAAGGCCTAACAGGCCAAATGTAAATAAAATGTTAAAACATTTCAACTGGAGTTAGCCCGATTCTGGCCATAAGTCCACAATATAAATTGAACTTAGCACAATTGCTCTTTTAATCAATTTACACCCGGTTCAAGGGTACATCTCTGAACTCCTCTGATATTTGTCGTTGTAATCCTTCAACGCCGTCAGAGAGGTGACGGGTCCCGATAAGTATACATTGCTACGAACTGTGGGGTCCTAAAACTGATGGACCGAAATGTCCTTAAACTAATATTCGTCCCCAAAATGGGAATGTTGGACCGAAATGTCCTTAAACTAATATTCGTCCCCAAAATAGGAATGTTGGACCGAAATGTCATTAAACTAATATTCGTCTCCAAAATGGGAATGTTGGACCACCATGTCCTTGAACTGGAAATCGACCACAATGTCATTAAACTAAACAATAGAGCCCCCAAATGCTCTTTTGTCGGATCTAAACGATCCCGTTAAGTTGATCTTAGTTTAAAATTAGACTAACGTATCCTTAACAAACGTTTAAGTTGATCTTAGCCTCAAATATGGCTAACGTATCCTTAAACCAAAACCCCAAACCCAAATCTAAGAAAATACGGATTTGGACTAATCCACGTCCTACGGGAGACAACATAAATTAGTCTCCGTATACAATCCACGGGCAACCACAAACAAAACAAACACCCACGACACGAAGTGACCATTTGGAGAAGGGGAAAGTTGTTACCGCGATGCGGTAGCGTAATTAACTGCAGGGGCTTGCGCCTGCAGGGAAGAGTGTCCCCACAATAAAAAACCCCTCGAACGAGGGGGAATCTGACGAAGTCTGCTACATCGGCCGCATCTGTTTAAACCTCCGATATACGGTGCCGTAAATCAACTTGGCATCTTCGGAGAGGTGGACGGATAAAACCTATTAGCATCTGCCCCGAATCTCAGGCAAGACGTCTCTGTCACGCCGTCTTTCGGAAGGGAACAACATCGAGAAAGCGCCGGCAGTGGGCATGTTTATGGGCACTCTGGACCCTCAGGCAACTATTTCCCAATTCATGATGTTTTTCAAGCCGACCACGTTCCAGGACTTGATCGACAAACTGGCCCAGATGGACCAGATGGGTCATAGACCGTCTCCTTTAAAGCCGGAGCCGCGAAACGAAAAGGGTAAAGGGAAGTCGACATTCGTTGCGAATACTCAACAGCAGCCCAGTGGTCCAAAATTAACAGATCGCCTAGAGGAAAGACGGCGATACTATAATGAGAAAATGAAAAGCCCTTATTCGTTTTCCCGGGACAAAACGAAGAGATTGTTCGAGCTCGCGGTGCGCAACATGCTCATCAATCTGCCAAATCTAAAATGCCCATTGCAACCCGGTGAGGCTGATAGTCCCAATTATTGCCCCTACCATCAAACGGTAAGCCATCCAATTGAAGATTGCTTCGTCTTCAAGGGTTGGATTGAAGACCAGTATCAACAGGGCAAATTTGCCCTGTCCGAGAACTGGAAAGTGAACCCACCACAGCCACACACTTCCAAAAAGACAGATACACCGGGGGAATCATGCTCCTTCATAGAAGAAGCTCCATGGGAGGTCGCTCTTTCAGCCAAGACGAAAAGAATGCTGAAGGATCTCCAAACATGCCCGGCGATCAGGTGGAAAAATCCAGTGGAACCCGAGATCATCAAGGGAATGCTGAAACCGCGCCCAACTCCAAACATTGGTGGTGATAGCCAAAGCACTCACACCCAGCCGTCAAAGTCTTCAAAGAAGA
The DNA here is from genome assembly GCA_030015575.1 of Agapanthus africanus. Lineage (NCBI taxonomy): Eukaryota > Viridiplantae > Streptophyta > Magnoliopsida > Asparagales > Amaryllidaceae > Agapanthus > Agapanthus africanus. The sequence continues at coordinate 51,765,203 of JASDDO010000019.1, forward strand.
AGAAGAAGACCAAAAAGCCCGTGAAGCCTGGTGACAAACGCACGGACCTGCAAAAACAGATTGACGCGTTGGAAGAATATAATCAAAAAGCACGGACTTCAGTCACACTCCAAGAATTTCTCAGCCACGTCCTTGAGGATGGAGATGATGACAATGGAGAAGACTCGTCGGATGAATCTGAAGGTTATGTAGCAAGCTGCCATGTGATCTCTCACTCGTCGATAGACAATGAAGAAGCTCCTTACACAGAGAAACTGGGGGCAGATCCTAAGCCGGAACTTCTAGGGACATCAGACGAAATGATTGATGCATTCCTGGATGAGGCTCTTCTTAAAAGCAAAGCTGCTCGAAAGCGTGAGATGGCCATATTTGAAAAAGCCAAACGCCGGCGACTGGACGAAAGGGTTGAAACACTCCTGCCAGATCAAAGTACATCCCTCGCAGATAAAAGCAGGTTCAAAATGAGGAAGAGGTTCGCCAAAGCCATATCGATGGGAATGAAGCTGCCACCCTCCGAAGGGAACTCTCTTGGTGAAGCTGAAACACATCCTAACTTCTGCTTATATCATCGAAAGATCGTGCACCCCACCGAAGAGTGCAACGCTTTTAAAAGATGGCGGCAGGGGTATGTTGCTCACCGACAGTATTTCAAGCGGATGAAACGCAAAATTCGTCGGGAGCAAAGAAATACGACCGAGGAGCATAAAAGAACTACCAGCAACTGTCGCATGGTCAACGCTGGGGGATCGCAAGTTCTCACCTTCGGGAGCGACTCCGACGAAGAAATGACTCTTGGCCCTCTCTTCAAAGAATCCACCTCAGGAAAAGAGGAAGAACCGAAGAACTGCGAGAACATTTAGCTGTGCAATCGCACGCTGCATGAAAAGAATCTCGGATCCGCCAACCAGGCTTCAAACAAAAAGGATAAGGGGAAAGAAAAGGTTCCTGAGGATATTGCCCTCGATGATCGAGTAGTCGAAGAGCTGGCAGCCAAGGACCCGCCAAGAAAAGTAAGGTGGATTACAATGTTCTGGCACACCTGAGGAAGATACCCTCGCAGCTCAGTATTCTCGACGCCCTTCTGCTATCCAAAGAGGCGAGAGATTCGCTGATCAAGGCGCTACAAGTGCCCGAGCAATTCCAAGGTTTCCTCGCTGAAGAAAAGATGAAGGACGAACTGGAAAAATTGCACACAGCCGATATCACCTTCAGCGATGAAGATCTCCTCCTCGGGACGGGCGAGCATAACCGTCCTCTTTTTGTCTCCGGATACTGTCATGATATCAAGATAGGCAAAATCCTGGTCGACAATGGGTCCTCCGTTAACCTCCTCAATGTAAGGGTGCTGAAAGAAATATGCCTGAGCGTTCAACACCTCGCTCGGGATAAGATCACTATCTCCGGGTTTGACTCCTAGTCATCATGGACGCTCGGATCTGTAATATTGACATTACGCTTTGGGCTGCCCGTCATAGACATCAAGTTCCACGTCATTGACGCTAAGACTTGCTATAACGCTTTGCTCGGCAGGCCTTGGTTACATGAGTACAACATCATCCCCTCTACACAACATCAGTGTATGAAATATTTCAAGGATGGTCTCGAATACACCGTAACAGGGGAGCTGAACCCATTCTCCGTGAACGAAGTCCGAAAATACGAAGATGCAAAATACTTCTTACCAGATTTTGAGGACACGGAAAGATGACACAAACCGAAGAACAAAGCCATCACTACTATTTCGGTCTTCGGGAGTGATACCGAGGAGGAAGAAGAAATAGTTTATTCAGGTCCGCCCCAGTGCAACAAGCCGGGACCGTCCACTCCTATGTTGATCTTCGGCAGCGACTCAGAAGATGAGGTCAATGCCGTATTCTCTGCTCGGCCATCAATACAAGCCTTCGCTGATGAAGATCAAAGTTTGCAAGTTGCCATGGTTCTGCCAAAGCATCATAAAGAGCTAGACGCGCTTGATACTTACAGTGTGGAAGAACTGCAGACATTCTACGTCCCTCCCAGGCGAAGGGATGAAAAGGCGATCCTCTTTCACCGATCAACGGAGACCAAAGTGGAGAAATAAATTTGGCATGGTGCGGATTCTACAATTGATAGGCTCCAGCCCATCCGTTTGCCCAGATATTACACAGATGGACTAAAGAGACTCTTGAGACACCAAGGTGTACCCGTTAAGCAAACTGTGCGACAAGCACGGTTCTATAACAGGATCTGGAACGTTCCCGGAACTCAACGAAAGTTGCCCAACGGGAGAATGGAAACGATCGGGCTTTGATATGTTCGATCCAAGAAACGGGAGCTATTCCGTGACTGCTACGTCATATATGACTTTGATGAAGAAGGAGATGCTCTGTGGGAAGGTGCTAACCCTAAACCAGAACGAGCTCCTGCCGTGAAAATGCCAAGTCCATCGTTTGAAGAACAGATGGACAAGCTTATAAGGGAAGCAGGTCAAAAGGTTCGAGACGATCATAATCGCGAAATGGCCATCTATGAGAAAGCCAGAACACATCGCCCCCTTCAGCAGGTTGCGAAAAATGAAAACGCTCTTCCTTGTCAACCCGTCACACAAAAGGTCTGACGCAGAGGCAAAAATAAATCAGAAAGCGGGAAAGGCGTTCGACAACGACAAAGCGGAACCAAGAAGCCACGCGATCAGGAATCGAGCAATCCGGATTCGTCTCTTATAAAGAAGATGGGTCGAGCATACTCTTTTCCCCAGGACAAAACACAGAAGATACTTGATCTTGCCATAAAACATCAAATGATTACCCTCCCAGAGTCCAAGCATCCCGAGCAAGCAAGCGAAGTTAATCACCCAGATTATTGCTCCTATCACCGAGCAATAGGACATCCTCTCGAAAACTGCTTCACATTCAAAGACTGGGTAAAAGACCAGTATCAGTAAGGCAGGTTCGCTCTATCTAGCAGCTGGAGGGTACCCCGCCGCAGAAGCATGAACCAAAAGCCATGCCTGCAGTGAGAGTAGAACCAGATCAACATCAGTCTTGGAAGCGATCTCGTACCTGCCACGTGATAACGCTGTGAGAAGAAAAGTCCGAGAATATGGATGACCTCCCCTAGTGCTTCGAAAACAGTGATGGCGAGGTAATCTTAGAATTTCCACCGGCGCCAAAAGAGCTGGAAGATGGAATACATACTACTGCAGATAACCTCAAGAAAATTGATTTGGGGACGGCAAGTGACCCGCGACCGACATTCGTCAGTGAGCTGTTGTCTGAAGAAAGGGTGGCTACGCTAAAAGACGTGCTCATGCAGTATAGAGATTGCTTCGCATGGAACTATTCCGAGATGGTAGGACTAGATCCAGAGATTGCCGTACACAAATTGGCAATATCCCCGGACGTCAAGCCGATCAAACAAGCACCGAGAAGAATGCGGCTCGAGTTTGAGATAAGCATCAATACCGAGGTCAAGAAGCTAATCGACTCTGGCTTCATCCAAGAGGTTCAATATCCTGACTGGATCGCCAACATCGTCTCAGTGATGAAGAAAAATGGGACGGTGCGCATATGTGTGGAATTTCGGGATCTCAATAAAGCCTGCCCGAAGGATGACTTCCCAGTATCGGTTACCAAGCTAATGATAGATGTTTCCCCAATCAGAGCAAAGCTCTGTTCAAATTCCAAGATTTGAAATGAAGCGACGCTTCTGTTTCCGCCAATCAGAGCAAAGCTCTGTTTTAAAATTCAAAATTAAAAAATTGAAGCAACGCTTCAGATCCAACGCTCTGCACTGCGCGCCACGTGTCAAACGTAGGTACGCTAGCGCAAAGTGCGCTGCGCTCTGCGGTGCGCGCCACGTGTCAAACGTAGGTGCGCTAGCGCTGGAATTAAAAATTCCCCACCGTTAGATCAAAAGATCTAATAATGATAAATCAATAATTAATCAGAATTAAAATTCTGTTATGGAAAGATTTTTCCAATCTTGTTAAAAACAAGAAAATTGCCTTCTGTAAAACCGAAGCCCTAGGATCAAAGATCCAACAGTGGGGAAATATCCCCAAATCAATCAGAGAAAAATCTCTTAAACTGATTTAACAAATCAATTTGCCCTATATAAAGGCCCCAAGACTTAAAGTCTGAAAGAGAGAAACCCCCCTGCAAACTTTGAGAAAACTCAAAGAGAAAGAAAAATAAGTTTTTAGCGAAAGGAGATCATTTTCTTCAAGGTAAAGAACATGATTCTTAAACACAGAGATGAAATCATCTCATAAAAAGAAGAACTATCTTCTAAAAAAGATCATAGATCTACAAAAGACCAAGGTCTTTGATAAGAAAGAGATCAAAGATCTTATTATAAAAACAAAAAGAAGTATTCACCTCATTCACAGATCCTTGATCTACAAAGGCAGAGCCCTTTTTATAAATAAGAACTTTTGTTTTTGAATCTTGAGGCAAAGCCTCCTTTAAAGGAACATAAACTTGTTCTCTGATCATAAATTTGATCAAGTGTGCTCTGCGCTATTGAAAAGTGCCATGCACTCGTGAACTGCGCTTTTGCACTCCTTGGACCGGCGCTCAGTGCCAAAATGTGCCACGTATCAACCATAGGCACAGCTTGTGCTTTGCGCTTCTGAAACAGCGCACTACGCCCATGGGCTGGCGCTTGGCACCAAGCGCAACACGTGTCATCCACATATGCGCCAGCGCAATGCACTCATGGACCAGCGCTCAGCGCTCACAAACTGGCATCTGCGCTTAGCGCAGAGCGCAACACTTGCATGCGTGCCACGTGGCAGAAGCGCACTGCACTTTTTTGATTGGCGCAAAGCGCCTAGCGCACCATATGTTGCGTTGAATGAACACAAATTGTTCTTTAAAGAGCTAAGGCTCTGATAAATGCCATGCATTCAATACAAGACAAAAGATGTCAGAACCCAATGCTTAGCATTATTAAAAGGGCCGAGCCCAAATAAAGGCTCAATAGCCAGAGCAACAAAATGTTAAACATTTTAATTGGACTTAGCTCAATTCTGGCCATAAGTCCTCAACTTATATTGAACTGAGCCCATCTGCTCACAAATATTCAACAGATCTTAGTCCTAAACTGGGCTATAGATCTTTCAAACAACTCACACCGGTTCGAGGGTACATCTCTGCACTCCTCTGATATGTGTCGTTGTAATCCTTCAACGTTTTCAGAGAAGTGACGGGTCCTGACGACCACACATTTCTATGGACTGTGGGGTCCTTAAACTCATGGACTAAGATGTCCTTAAACTTCATAGACTACGATGTCTTTAAACTACGGACTGTGGGGTCCCTTTAAACCCACGGACTATGATGTCCTTAACCTAGACCGAAATGTCCTTAAACTAACATTGGACCGTAATATCCTTAAACTAATTGACCGCAATGTCCTTAAACTAAACAATAGAGTCCAAATGCTCTTTTGTTGGATCTAAACGATCCCGTTAAGTTGATCCTAGTCTAAAAAATTAGACTAATGTGTCCTTAACATACGTTTAAGTTGATCTTAGTCTCAAATGAGGCTAACGTATCCTTAAACCCAACCCCCAAACCGAAATGTAAGAAGATACGGATTTGGACTAATCCACGCCCTACGGGCGACAACATAAATTGGTCTCCGTATACAATCCACGGGCAACCACAAACAAAACAAACACCCACGACACGAAATGACCATCTGAAGTAGGAGAAAGTTGTTACCGTGATGCGGTAGCGTAATTAACTGCAGGGGCTTGCGTCTGTAGGGAAGAGCGTCCTCACAATCAAAAACCCCTCAAACGGGGAGGAATCTGACGAAGTCTGCTATATCGGCAGCATCCGTTTAAACCTTCGATACATGGTACCATAAATCAACTTGGCATCTTCGAAAAGATGGACGGATATCACCAATTAGCATCTGCCCCCAGATTCAGACAAGACGTTCGTCTTCCCGGTTTCCGGCGGTAAACAGATTCTGGCACGCCCGGTGGGACCTTTTCCTCTTTCCACTCCAACTTCGTGTGTCGTGTTCGCGAACGAATCGCGGTTTGATATGGTTGCCCTTGGGTTCGAGGTACTAAGATTTGGTTTCTTTCTTGGCGCAGAAAGCGAAACATCAATGGCATCCACTTGCGAGAAGTGTTCCAACTGCAATTGCAACTCGCGCTCCGCCTCATCTGGAGGCATAGCCTACGGGCCCCAAGTGGCCTCCTTGTTCACGATGCCGGTGGACCAGATGATTCAGGCCACCACCGAATTGTTCTTTGGAACTATGCTCCCACCGATGAGCTTCAGCACCCCTGTACCAACACCAGAAGCTCCCAAGAAGTCGGTCTTTGATCGGCTTGCTACTACCGCGGCCCCTCTCAACGGGTCGTCCAGCTCCAGCGCCACAGTCTTCGCTAGACTGGGCCAAAATTCATGTGGGCCCATGATGAAGCCTGCAATCTCAGAAAAAGTTGTTCCGAAGAGGATAGCCATCCCTGCTCCTGAAGTCGTCAAGGCGACTTCTCCTGCCAAAGGGTCGGTCTTAGCAAGACAGACTGTTCCAGCTCCCGCTCCCGCTCAAAAGTCTGTATTTGACAGGCTAGAAACTGCTACTGGACGGAACTCAGTCTTCAAGAGGCTGGTGCCAGCAACGCCTCACCTGAACATAGGGTGTTCCCCTCCGAAAGACGCGGCAGAGACGCGATGGACGTCTGACCTGAATTTCGGGGCAGATGCTAATTGGTGCTATCCGTCCACCTCTCCGAAAATGCCAAGTTGATTTATGGCACCATGTATCGAAGGTTTAAATGGATGCGGCCGATGCAGCAGACTTCGTCAGATTCCCCCTCGTTTGAGGGGTTTTTGACTGTGGGGACGCTCTTCCGTACAGGCGTAAGCCCCTGCAATTAATTACGCTACCGCGTCGCGGTAACAACTTTATCCTTCTCCATAAGGTCACTTCGTGTCGTGGGTGTTTGTTTTGTTTGTGGTTGCCCGTGGATTGTATACGGAGACTAAGTTATGTTGTCGCCCGTAGGGCGTGGACTAATCCAAATCCCTATCTTTCTTAGATTTGGGTTTGGGGCGGTGAGTTTAAGGATACGTTAGCCTCATTTGAGACTAAGATCAACTTAAACGTTTGTTAAGGATACGTAAGTCTAACTTTAGACTAAGATCAATTTAACGGGATCGTTTAGATCCAACAAGAGAGCAATTGGACTCTATTGTTTAGTTTAGTGACATTGCGGTCGATAATTAGTTTAAGTACGTTACGGTCCATTGTTAGTTTAAGGACATCTCGGTCCATTGTTAGTTTAAAGACATTGCGGTCGAGGTTAAGGACATCATAGTCCGTGGGTTTAAGAACTCCGCAGTCCGTTGTTAGTTTTAAGACATCACGGTCGAGGTTAAGGACATCATAGTCCGTGAGTTTAAGGAATTCACTGTCCGTTGTCAGTTTTAAGACATCACGGTCGAGGTTAAAGACATCATAGTCTGTGAGTTTAAGGACTCCACAGTCCAGTTTAAAGACATCATAGTCTGTGAAATGTGCGGTTGTCGGGACACATCACCTCTTTGAAGACGATGAGGAATTACAACGACGAATATCAAAAGAGTGAAGAGATGTACCCTTGAACCGAGGTGAGTTGGTTGAAAGAGCAGATGTGCTCAATTCAAAACAAGTTGAGGACTTATGGCCAAAATTGGGCTAAGTCCAATTAAAATATTTTAACATTTTATTTTTGTTCTGGCTATTAAGGCTTTATTTGGGCTCAGCCCTTTTAATAATGCTAGGCATTGGGCTCTGACATTTTTGTCTTGTATTGGATGCATAGCATTTATCAGAAATAAAGTTTGTTCTGACAGTGCGCCACGTGGCACGCCAAGCGCGTTGCGCCAGTCAAAGAGCGCATTGCGCTTCTGTCGGGTAGCGCACACGAAGAGGACACGCTTAGCGCTAGTTTATTAGCGCATTGCCCTTTTAATTTATGAGCGCATTGCGCTAGTCTGTTGGCGCACCAGTGAGTGACACGTGACACGCTTGGTGCTGAGCGCCAGCCCATGAGCGCAGCGCTCTGTTTTAAAAGCGCAAAGCGCAGGTTGTGTCTTTGTTTGACACATGGCGTGTTCTGGCGCTGCGCGCTAATCCAAGAAGCGTAAAGGCGCAATTCATAGGTGCAAGGCACTTTTCAATAGCGCAAAGCACATTTGATCAATTTCAAGATCAAAGAACAAATTTTACGTTCTTAAAGGAGGCTTTGCCTCAAGATTCAAGAACAAAAGTTCTTGTTTTTATAAAAGGGCTCTTCCTTTATAGATTAAAAATCTATGAATGAAGTAAAAATACTTATTTTATTATTTCATGATTAGATCTTTTGATCTTTTTCTTTTTATTAAAGAGCTTGGTATTTTTTCAGATCAATGATCTTTTTAGAAGATGGTTCTTCTTTTTACGAGATGGTTTCATCTCTGTTATTTCAAGAACATAGTTCTTTACCTTGAAGATGAAGAAAAATCTTCTTTTTTTCTAAGATCTTGCTATTTTTTGTAGAGGGTTTTTCTCTCTCTTTTCTGTCTTCTGTCTTCTGTCTTCTGTATATCTTTAGACTTGAAGTCTAGGGTCCTTTATATAGGGCCAAATGATTTGTTAAATCAGTTTTAAGAGATCTTTCTCTAATTGATTTGGGAATATCTCCCACCGTTGGATCTTTGATCCTAAGGCTTCTGTTTTACAGAAGATAATCTTCTTATTTTAATAAGATTGAAAAATCTTTCCATAACAGAACTTTAGTTCTAATTAATTAATAATTTATTATTAGTAGATCTTTTGATCTGACGGTAGGGGAATTTTAATTCCAGCGCTGGCGCACTTTGCGCTAGCGTACCTACGTTCGACACGTGACGCGCTGCGTAGAGCGCAACGCAACTGCGCTAGCGCACACGTGTTTGACACGTGGAGCGCAGCGCAACTGCGCTAGCGCTCCTTGTGTGACACGTGGCGCGCAGCGCAGAGCGCAGCGCACCTGCGCTAGCGCATCTGCGGTAGCGCACCTGTGTTTGACACATGGCGCACAGCGAGCAGCTTCTGAAGCGTTGCTTCAATTTAATTTTGAATTTTAAAGCAGAACTTTGCTCTGATTGGGGGTGCGCTGCCTAGGGCGCAGCGCACCTGGCGCTAGCGCGTCTGCTTTTGACACGTGGCACGCAGCGCGCAGCGTACGGGATCTGAAGCGTTGCTTCAATTTTTGAATTTTGAAATTCAAAACAGAGCTTTGCTCTGATTGGGGGAAACAAATGCCCCCCCCGTTGCGCTCACGTGGCGCACACGTAAGTGCAGCGGTGGCAATATCTGAGCCCTTGGATCAACTCAGAAGTTGAAGAGGCGTTTCAGTGCCTATAAATAGGACCATTGGTCCTCAGATGATTATCATCTTCTTCTCAAGAATTTTTATTCAAAGCCTTGATCTTCTGTTCAAGAACTTTCAAGAGTTAGAACTCTACCAAACTTAGGTAAAATTAAATAAATTTTAATAAATTAGGGTTTTTACCCATTAACAGAGCCTTGCTCTCCATAGATCCTTGATCTAAAGAAAACCCCTTTAGGGTTTTATAAACAAAGCCTTGCTCTCAAGAATCCACAGATCTAAATAGATCTTTTCTTGGGGTTTCTTATCTCATGAATCAAAGTTCTGCTCTTTTGATAATATGTAGATCTTTTGATCTTTGATGAAGAACTCTTAAGAGTTTTTTCATGGATCTTGAAGATCCCAGAATTTTTAAATCTTAAGAACTAATTTCAATTTTAGTTAATCTTTGATGGATTTCCATCATCATTACAGAGCTAGGCTCTTTAAAGAATTTTATTCTCTCAAGACCAGAGTTTGACAAGTGTCACTCCGCTACAGAGCTTTGCTCTCAAAGGAAGATTTTCTCCTTTTCCCGAGAGATTTCTCATTCAATGAGAATATTCCTTGAGGATTTCCTCATTAATTGACAGTCTCATCCAATGATGAGGCTATTTTATTAATTGATGCATTGTCATCTGGATTTTGTGAGTCCACCTTTGGTCCCCTTTCCACTGCATTGCAGTCTAGTACAAATTTTAAAGTGCCGAGCGTCGGGATTTTAAAATTAAGTTATAATACTGATAATTAAATTCCGTTCTTTCTCGCAGGCGACATGTCTTCCGATCTTTCTTTTCCTTTTTTCTGTTCAGAGGGAGGATTCCCTGAGGCACCAGTGGACCGGGAGGTTCTCACGCTTATCAGAGACTATAACTCGGAACACAAAACCATCACTTATGTGGTAGATGGTATGACCAGATCATCAAAGGTCGTCAAAGCTCCTCCTGTGCGACGCCGTCGGAGCCGATCTCGTTGATTTCATATGCAGATGCACCCCCGGTGAACTATGCCATGGAGGTTGTCAATTGGACTTCGGAGGGTCTTCTTCAACCTTCGATTGCCTCCATACCCATGCAGCTGCCGGCGGCCTTGGATACTTAGGGGCGGCGCATATGCCAGGACGAGTCGGGCCCTTGGGGACAACCCTACAACATCGGGTTGACCCCCCGACATTCGGCCGGGTATTTGCAGTGGGCCAGGTACATTTTGTCAGCGAAGAAGGCGCACCTGCTGAAGATCGGTCTATACCCTGCGGTTTATGCCTCGCTGTTCCAATATTCTGCTTCTTAGACATGGTGGATTAAGGCGTTCTTGGAGCAGTGGAACATTCTAACCCACACCTTTTTTCTGCTGGACAGAGAAGTCTCCATCTCCTTAGAAGAATTCGCTGAGATTTCCGGTTTGTCGGTCAGGGGGGAACACTACGAGAAGCTGCTTCCTCCGAACGAATATGTTTTCGCCACCAAGCCAGTGGTGATGGGCCTAACACCGGAGAACGCCATCCAACATCAGTTTCCTAGTCTGATAAAGGTGCTGAATATGTACGAGAGTCTTTTCTTGGAGTCCGGAGGCCGGGGGGTCAGTTTCGCAGACTTCATTGCTCGGTTTCTTCGACCGGAGATTCTATCGCAACGAGGAGAAAAATTTGCCAAGCTCGACGATCCCTTTGGCTTTGGCTTGGACCATCGACCAGTATTGGAAGATGATCAGAAGGGCTTTTATCTCCCCGATGCCGCGATCATCCCTCTGTCAGAAATCGCCGCTACGAGCATCGACGAGGAGACTTTCTTCCTCGGGTTTCTGGGGCTGTGGTTGTGCTGGTTTGTGCTCCCCATGCACCCTCGCTATATGAGGCCGTTCGTCTTCTACCCAGCACATCGAATGGTGGCTGGCATACAAGTGGCCATCGGGATCGCCGGGCTGGCCCACCTGTACCTTGGTCTTAGCATGGCGGCGGATACAACTGAACCAGGGGTGCAAGCTGCCAACTTCCCGATGCACTACTTTACTTCGTGGATGGAAATGCACGTGCTCGGGGTGTTTGGTATTCATAAAAGACCCTCGTTTTTTGAGAAGTGCAAATTTCCCAGAATTATGCGGCTGGTTGATGCTTTCATCGTGAATCCGTCTCAGCGGGAGGCTAGGGGGTTGCTTCTTCGTCCGCGCACGGTCGGAGCTGGTATGTCTTTTACGGACAAAGTCCTGACGATTGGCCTGGAAAATTCCAAGACAGCGCTGGCATTGCGCGACAATTTTAAGGACGGGGCCTCCGCGTTGAAAGCCCGGGAGATTCTACATCTATACTCCTGATCAGTCGAAAATATTGCATCTTTTAACCGGCAATTTCCCTATCGTTTGCACTCATTTAGAAGTGTTCGGCATTCATATTTCACATATTAGCAAATCAGTCGTAAAATATCAGATTGCATGTGTTAGACTTTTAAACCGGCACTTTAAGGGAAATTGATTGCATTTCATGGCATCGCATCATCTCTATATTGCGCAACACTTGTCTTGAGAAATTGTGCAGGAAAATATGGAAGAAAAGCCAAAATTGTCATTTTGCTGATCAAACATTACACCAACTCCAAGTTTTGAGATCTGGTAGTAATCCAAAGGGAGAAATACAATTCAACATATCAAAGAAAGGCCCACAACTCAAGCCCAACAAGCACCAGAGAGCCCGAGCCCCAACTCTTCAAAAGCGCCGCGGAACCGCGGCGGGAGCCGGCTTGCGCCGCGGTTCCGCGGCGGTTTGGTCAGATCAGCAAATTATTTTTAGTGCAAAATTCTTATCTCAGTGGCCACAGCTCAGAATGATATGTCAAATTCCAGAATTCTCTCGAAACTTCTGCCAGATCAGCAAAGATCATTAAGCAAAGCTAATCCTAATTAAGCTCCTAACTAACCTCTTCTAGAAGCTCCCTCCTAACTAATCACATCTAGAAGCTTCTCCTCTAACAAACTTTTGGAGGGAAATTCAAATTTCATCCAACAAACTTTTGGAGGGAAATTCAAATTTCATCCAACAACCTTTTGGAGGGAAATTCAAATTTCATCTAACAAACTTTTGGAGGGAAACTTAAAATTCAAATCCTAGATCTAGGGTTTTGATGGCTATAAATAGGAACCTAGATCTAAGGGTTGGGTTCAATCAATAGTTCATCATTAGTTGTTAATCTTTTAGTTAGCTAGTTCATTCCCTCTTACATCATCTTCTTTTACAAGTCTAGTGACAATACTTGTGCGAAACCCTAACCCTAATTCCACTCCAAATTCAAGATCTTGAGTACCAATCAAGCAAGAAGCCTTTCAGCCTTTTATGAGCCGAGCCGATCTTCAATCGGGCAAGTGATCCAAGCCGATCCGCGACCCAAGAAGACGAGCGAAGCCAAATCGACGATCGAGTTCTTTCTCTTGTAGTTCTTGAGCGATTGTAACGAAATTGTTGATATAAATAAAAGGTGAAATTCTTTAATCTTGCTTTCTTTTAATTCTTGCATCATGATTAGATCTCAATTTGTGATTGTGGTTCTTGTTGTGACGTTTGAGTAAAACTCCGCTCGTGGAGGAATCGAGACGATTGTAGAATGATGATGTAACAAATCTTAATACGATTTTTAAGTCCTACGAGTTTTGTAAACCCTAGCAAGTTCAAGAATCGATGACCTAGTTTCGTCGCGATACTTTCTTGATTGTTATCGCTCGAAATTAGGGATCTACGATCGTTTCTTGAAATTACTAGAGGCTAGAATATGAATGATCTCGATAAAAGAACAAGGGATAAGATGAAACCCTAGTTTCACTAGAAATCCCTAATTCTTGTCGATCATCATCGATCTAGTATCAATTCATCGAAGGATAAGAATACGTCATCTTGAGATTGCATCACGTCTATAGATCCGATCGATTCCTACGAGCCTCATTTCGATTCTTGATATTTGGTTTGGAAAAATCATCAAACTATCAATTCTTGATTCTATTTTTTTCTTGTTATTAGATCTATATTTTCTAATTCTTGAACTTCAAATATAAATCATGAATTGTTTGTTTTCTTTTCTTTAAAGTTTCAATTCATCTAATTCGAAAGACGAACGATTACACTTTCCCTGTGGACGATCCGCACTCACTTACAATCTACATCCGACACCGTAGTTGATTGCGGTCAAATAATTTTTGGTTGTGATTTCTTTACAATTTCCAACTACACAATCCGAAATCTTTTACAATCAAATGGCGCCGTTGCCGGGGATAGTGCGCTAATTGTTCGTATTTTGAAATTTGAGTTGAAAATTTTATTCCATCTAAATTTTTTAGATCTAAATTCGTGCAAACACTAATACGAGTTGTTGTGATTTCTTGCGAGGAAATCTGGAATCATTGGAGCTATGTAAAATTTTTTTCTGAAAATTCCAGAGAGCTCAGGAGACAATTAGGAACAGTATCAAAAATTTCAGTGCAGTGATCACCTCAAGGGACCGCGATTCCGCGGCATTAGCGCTCATTTGCGGTGGTTCCGCCGCGTGCTGACGTCATCCCTGCACCAAAATTTCTCAGGTATCTTCTAACTTTCTTATCTTCTCCCTCATCTGCTCCAATTAACAATTCCTGCAGGTTTCTTTGCAAATAATCGCAGCGCCGCAAAAGCAAAATAAAAATTTGTGCGTGTTTTGATTTTTGTGGTTGTTTGCATATTAATACGGAATTCAAGGGGCACGACCAAATCCAGATTAGGTGGGGAGTTCATTACCCTTCCTAAGCCCCAAAAATCACAAATCTGCATCCGCATTACCCTCATTAACTAAAAAATGTCTAGAGATGACTCTAAGGACCGTCGCGCTCACTTAGGACAGAAGAAGGCCGTGGGTAATTCATTGCTTATCCGCGTTTTTTTGTGGTGTCTAAGGAAAGTGTGTCGAAGGCTAGTGGTTATTAATTAGGCCCACTACTTACGTAGTGGAGTACCTTCCCACTTACCTGGCCACCGGGGGACAAAGAGGCAGTGGAGGATTCTATCCTGCGACTTGTCTTTTGGCAGTTAGGAGCGGTCTAGAGCCGGACCTAGGTGACCACTAGATTCTAGGGTTTTGTGTGTTGCATCATATTTTCAAAAATCCGTCTTATTTTCAAAACAAACACCGCATTCATTCGTTCATTCCCCTAATTATAAATTCACGCTGCCACTTGTACTAACCCTTTTTAGTACAAGATAGGCTGGACAATGGGTTTCTAGTGCCTGTTTAGTTCGCGTCCTTTCGATCGACCCAAAAGTCGGTATTTCTACATTTACCCTTTTCTTTACCCACTACCACACCCACATCGATGGATCCATCTCCATCGAACTTCTTTTCCACTACCCTACCGCCGTCCGTTGGTGCGCAGAATCCACCTCGCATCTCTCTCCAGGAGAGGTGCTATCCTACACGAGGCCCCCTTTCTACCTGTCTTTCCATTCCACCAGCTAACGGGGAAAATTTTCAAATAAAACCCCAATACATCAACCTTCTACCAAAATTTCACGGTCTCGAGTCTGAGGACGCATACGTGTTTATCACGAAATTTGAAAATGTATGCGCAATGATGGGTACTTCACAGCTTTCTGTGGATACTTTCCGTCTACGTCTTCTCCCATTCACTTTGTGCGATTTAGCCGAGAAGTGGCTATATAACACTACCGCACATTCCATTTCAAATTGGGACGAATTCGTCAAAGGATTCCTTAAGAAATTCTACCCACATCATAAGACAGCTCGAGTCCGCAGCGAAATCTATCAATTCACCCAGCTTCCAAATGAAACATTTTCAAAATGTCTTGAACGTTTCAAGGATCTATTAATCCAATGTCCATATCACGGCATCCCGAAATGGGAATTATGCCGAATCATTTATGAGGGCATTACTCCTTACACAAGACAGACCCTTGAATCCATGTGTCAAGGCACCTTCATGACTAAAGATGATGGGGAAGCCTGGAATTTTCTAGAAGATTTCGCTGAAAAATCTTTACAGTGGGAGGGTGTGAGTCAATCATCTAGGGACGTCAATGATAGTTCCATAGGAGTTAGAGCTGACATTGCAGCTATACACAAAAAACTCGAGACTATGGAAAATAAATTTTTAGCAGCCACCCTAAATCAAATATCATTCTCCAAAACTGTATGTGGCTGCTGTTCTGATCCGTCTCACTTGACGGAAGAATGTCCGTTTCAAGGTCATGAGCATACCAATACTGCATTTCAAAGACCTAGAAACGATCCATCTTCCTCCACATATGATCAGGGTTGGAAGAATCACCCTAACTTTGCTTGGAACCAATCACAATCTCAAAACACGGTTCCAACCCAACACAATTTCCAAAGGGTCCCTCCACCACAACAGCAACCACCACTTCAATTGAGTCAGCACCCCTTCCAAGCACATAACTTCCAAAATCCGGCCAATACTTTTGCACCACATGAAAACTTTTTGCAATTGACCGGTACAGATAATACCTCTGCACTAACACAAACTTTGGATACTTTCATGAAACAATCCATCCAAAGGACGGCAAGTTTGCAATCTTCCATCGAGAATGCAATGAAGATCATTGTCTCTCAAAATGAGAATATCAAATCGATGGAAGAACAAATTGCACAACTAAAAGCCGAAATGAGTGCAAGAGAGAAAGGGAAACTTCCAGCTCAACCTTTACCCAATCCTAGCTATTCACATCTTGTGAATGCAACCACGTTGAGATCTGGAAGAGTGCTTGACACTCACGTTGGGGAAGAGTTTGATGATACTGATAAATCAATCAATAACACCCCGGCTGAGACCTTTCCTTCTACCCCACCACCTTTCTGCGAGCCTATTCTTCATTTCCCGCAAGGTTCGCCACCTCAGCCCATCTCTTCTAGTTCTCCACAGACGATCCCTACTCGTCTTTTGGGATCACGTCTACCCCCACTTCCTTCTCCTATGATGGACCCAGCGCTTATTGCTAAAGAACCTTATCCTAATCGGTTAAGGGCTAACACATCGAGTCCACATATGGAGAAGATTATGAACATTTTTAAGCAAGTTAACATCAACATCTCTCTCCTAGATGCTATCCAACAAGTTCCGTCCTATGCAAAAACTCTTAAGAACTTGTGCACTAGGAAGAGGAAGACTCAAGTGCCCAAGAAGATATTCATGGCAAAAACAGTAGACACGGCTTTCCCCCAACAATTACCGAGGAAACGTAAGGATCCTGGATATCCTACTATTTCCATTTCTATTGGGGAAAAAACACATTAACCGTGCTCTACTAGACCTTGGCGCTAGTGTTAACTTGCTTCCATATTCAGTCTATGAGCAACTAGGTATCGGAGAGTTGAAGCCAACCCATTGCACTCTCCAGATGGCTGACCGATCAATCACCAAACCTAGAGGTGAACTGGAGGATGTGTTAATAAAAATCGGGCAATTTATATTCCCTGTGGATTTTATTGTAATTGATACACAGCCTGTAGCGAACCCACGGAATCAAATTCCGGTGATTTTAGGTCACCCCTTTTTGGCCACTTCCAACGCTATCATCAACTGTCGTAATGGCTCTATGACCCTATCTTTCGGGAATAGGTCAATAGAGCTGAACATTTACAAGTTGGGAAGTGTACCCTCCGAACCTACTGCTCAGGTCTGTTCTGTTGACTTAATGGATGTCGACAGCAGCGAATTTGATGATCCTCCTGATACCGATCTTGACTCTTTTCATACGTTATTGTTTGACCCAACTATGTATCATACACATACGGACTTTTCCACCAAGATGTCCGGGTCAACAATTAACATTGATTATGAACTGTTCTTAGAGTCTGAAGATCACCCCGCACTTTGTGATGACATTATTCATCGGGGTATTGATGGAACTTTCGAGGAAATCTTCGCTGATGAACTTGCATTTTTGAATGACACGGGTGTTGAGATGAATCATCTCCCAATCACTGAAATTGAACCTCCACCCCTTCTTCTGAACTGTAAAAAGAATGCGAGTAATCCATCACATTCACTGCATCGTCTCTCCAATACGAGACGCACACACATTCTATTCCACCACTTACCTTTTCCCCACTTCTTCTTCCACCAACCAGAGCACTGCATTGATAAAATTTTCGAATGGTTGGTGTTGATATTCGGTCTTTGCAAAGCTTGGCATCAACCACTGATTTTTGACCCCCTCATATGATTTTCAAAGATTAACATTGCATAACTCAAGTTTGGGGGGGTACATTTTTTTTTCGGGCTCCTGAAAACAAAATTTTTACAAAATGATGAGCCAAAAATAAGTTTTGGGAAGTTCTTCACTTAAATATTTTGCCCCCACTAATAAATTCCTCCCAGGCTTACAGGTTTTTCAGATTTAGCAGATGGCAACAGTGAGGACACTGTTGAAAACAAGTTTGGGGGAGATTTGTGCTTATTTTCGCATCATTTGCATCATACTTTGCATAAGCACAAAACATTTTTTTCGAAAACCTATAAAAATTTAAAAATTTTCAAAAAGATAAAAAAAGATTTTTATACATAAATAAGATAATAAAAGTTTAGATAGTGAAAAATTACATCCATGAGATTAGAAAAATTTAAGAAAACCAAGAAAATTAGAAGTTTTCTTATACGAACTAGTAATAAGTAGTTATGAGCCGTTGTCCCAAGGGTTAGTAAGATGAAAGACGTCACTAATATGAGGATAAAAATAAGTCTAAAAAATAGTTTCTATTCTGGAAGCCAAACATTTTGAACGTTGATACTTTGCTATTCGCACTTATACACGTCTTGAAACCTGGGATAGTAGAGGATACCTTGAAATGCTCTTGTCTTAAAGCCGATGTATGAAGGAAATAAAAAAAAGAAAAGTGAATAAAAAAATATAAAATGGTGAGAAAAATGGACACTGGTTTTGTTATCACCAAGGGCAATAAAAAAATATATATAGCGAGGGTGCCTCTTCACCTAGTGCCCTAAGGCCAACTGGTCTGGGAGTCACTGCTATGCCTGAGGTGGTGCAAGACGAGGAAAATACACCAAGTAAGCAAGCACAGGAGTAATCGGTCGGTTAGTACCTCAAAAAGTATTAACGGTCGCATGAAAGTGTGTGAGCAATCTCATCTAAATATTCATTAATTAAAAAGTACTGAGGCTGATGGGCAAGAGTATGATAGCTTGAATTGAATTCTCCGGGTGTAGGGATGTCTTTACACACACGCAGGGTGATATGATCGATGTTTTGGAAGAAAGATAGGAATGAAGAATAAGACGATATTTTATTGAAGGAGGACGTGATTTCTAACATTTTTTCATGACCATTAAGATAGGGCTCATGACAACCGAAAAGCTAGCTTAGTTGGAAACCCTAATTTTCAAGGCTTTTCTTTTACGATTCTTATCTTTAAATGTAATATTCATGATCTTTCTTTTATTATTGGATTTTGTGGGTGCAATCCGCTGAAAACCCTCAGGAGACAACACTCCTCCTACTAGGGACACCTAGAGCTTTAAAGGCTTGTTGCACGTGCTCAGTGCAATCGTGTTGCCTACGAAAGTGTACTAGTTAGTTTTTCTCTTTCTTTATTTTCTCCTTCTCTTTTTAATAAAACATTCGCTTGAGACGATCGAAAATAAGTTTGGGGGAATTTGATCAGTCGAAAATATTGCATCTTTTAACCGGCAATTTCCCTATCATTTGCACTCATTTAGAAGTGTTCGGCATTCATATTTCACACATTAGCAAATCAGTCATAAAATATCAGATTGCATGTGTTAGACTTTTAAACCAGCACTTTAAGTGAAATTGACTGCATTTCATGGCATCGCATCATCTCTATATTGCGCAACACTTGTCTTAAGAAATTGTGCAGGAAAATCCGGAAGAAAAGCCAAAATTGTCATTTTGCTGATCAAACATTACACCAACTCCAAGTTTTGAGATCTGGTAGCAATCCAAAGGGAGAAATACAATTCAACATATCAAAGAAAGGCCCACAACTCAAGCCCAACAAGCACCAGAGAGCCCGAGCCCCAACTCTTCAAAAGCGCCGCGGAACCGCGGCGGGAGCCGGCTTGCGCCGCGGTTCCGTGGCGGTTTGGTCAGATCAGCAAATTATTTTTAGTGCAAAATTCTTATCTCAGTGGCCACAGCTCAGAATGATATGTCAAATTCCAGAATTCTCTCGAAACTTCTGCCAGATCAGCAAAGATCATTAAGCAAAGTTAATCCTAATTAAGCTCCTAACTAATCTCTTCTAGAAACTCCCTCCTAACTAATCACATCTAGAAGCTTCTCCTCTAACTAACTTTTGGAGGGAAATTCAAATTTCATCCAACAAACTTTTGGAGGGAAATTCAAATTTCATCCAACAACCTTTTGGAGGGAAATTCAAATTTCATCTAACAAACTTTTGGAGGGAAACTTAAAATTCAAATCCTAAATCTAGGGTTTTGATGGCTATAAATAGGAACCTAGATCTAAGGGTTGGGTTCAATCAATAGTTCATCATTAGTTGTTAATTTTTTAGTTAGCTAGTTCATTCCCTCTTACATCATCTTCTTCCACAAGTCTAGTGACAAGACTTGTGCGAAACCCTAACCCTAATTCCACTCCAAATTCAAGATCTTGAGTACCAATCAAGCAAGAAGCCCTTCAACCTTTTATGAGCCGAGCCGATCTTCAATCGGGCAAGTGATCCAAGCCGATCCGTGACCCAAGGAGACGAGCGAAGCCAAATCGACGATCGAGTTCTTCCTCTTGTAGTTCTTGAGCGATTGTAACGAAATTGTTGATATAAATAAAAGGTGAAATTCTTTAATCTTGCTTTCTTTTAATTCTTGCATCATGAATAGATCTCAATTTGTGATTGTGGTTCTTGTTGTGATGTTTGAGTAAAACTCCGCTCGTGGAGGAATCGAGACGATTGTAGAATGATGATGTAACAAATCTTAATACGATTTTTAAGTCCTACGAGTTTTGTAAACCCTAGCAAGTTCAAGAATTGATGACCTAGTTTCGTCGCGATACTTTCTTGATTGTTATCGCTCGAAATTAGGGATCTACGATCGTTTCTTGAAATTACTAGAGGCTAGAATATGAATGATATCGATAAAAGAACAAGGGATAAGATGAAACCCTAGTTTCACTAGAAATCCCTAATTCTTGTCGATCATCATCGATCTAGTATTAATTCATCGAAGGATAAGAATACGTCATCTTGAGATTGCATCACGTCTATAGATCCGATCGATTCCTACGAGCCTCATTTCGATTCTTGATATTTGGTTTGGAAAAATCATCAAACTATCAATTCTTGATTCTATCTTTTTCTTGTTATTAGATCTATATTTTCTAATTCTTGAACTTCAAATATAAATCATGAATTGTTTGTTTTCTTTTCTTTAAAGTTTCAATTCATCTAATTCGAAAGACGAACGATTACACTTTCCCTGTGGACGATCCACACTCACTTACAATCTACATCCGACACCGTAGTTGATTGCGGTCAAATAATTTTTGGTTGTGATTTCTTTACAATTTCCAACTACACAATCCGAAATCTTTTACAATCAACTCCATTAGGCCGGGCTTCCTCGTATTCAGGCAAAATGATGCGGCGCTTTTTATGAGATACGACCCCCATCATTTTGCCCAGCAGTTAAGTTATAACCAGGGGGTCCCACGGGATGCAACCCACCAGAGAGGGAATACGGGGTGCGCTGCATCACTTTATGCGCTTAAATACGGGCTCCCACTTCTTCATTAGCGAGCCGAGTTACATCCCGAGGGCCCTTAATGTGTACGGGGCCTGGTATCAGCACGCGATGGGTGCTGTCATCAGGGAGGAGAGGCGGCTGTTGCTCGATCGCAAGAGGGCACCCCCTGCCAGCGATCGCAACGTCCCTTTAAGGCGACAGATCGCCGTGCCCCCTCCGCTAAGAGAGGCTGTTGCAGTTTAGCCTCCACGTATGTTAAGCCCCACACGTGGATTGCCCCGTGATTCTGTGGATGTGCCATCGGCGCCCCGTGCTCCCGTGGAGACGGTAACCGTAGCTTTACCCGAATCTAGCGTGGGCTCAGATATCAGGACTCGCCGTCCTAAAGTACCTACGAAATGCAAGCTGGTGCTGGCTGCGACCGGAGCTCGCTCACAGAAGAAGAAAAAGAAGTCGCTCTTCTCTGCCGATGTCGTATTCAGTCAGGAGCCTCATGCTCCTTACAGCGAGGGCTTGAGTGAGTACGGGACCAACGACGGCCTATTTATGCCACCAGATGACACTGATCTGGCGGCTGCCATTGCAGCTTCTGAGCGATTGGCGAGACGCGAAGAGGGGTTGGCTAACCTTGCGCGATCAGGTAATCATTAGTTGTATTTTTCGCCATTGCATCATACTTCTATCATTGTTTTTTGACCAACGCTTTTCCTTCTTCAATAGGCATTTCTACAGAAGAAGCTCTCGCTGCTTCTCTCAATACTTTTGAGGAAGAGGAACGACTTCGAGCATCCTTAGGCCTTGGTACATTTAGGTTCGCCATGTTTCTGCTTCCGTTTCTTATGAGTAATCTGACCCTTTCTTTGTTTTATCGCAGGGACCACAATGCCTATCCCGCAAGCCGATGTGGAAATTCTCCCCGGGCCAGCTATCGAAGTCCTGGCTTCTTCGGCACTGCCACAAGAGGCCTTACTTAAAAAACCGATGACGGAAGCCTTGACGGCTCCAGAGGTAACCATGAATGCGGACGACGACGTCCTGTTGAAGGAGGCTTCTAAAAGGTCTGTTTTGACGGCTCGAGAAGAAAGGAAACGCCTGAGGCGCACAGCAAGGGAGCGTAGTGCTGCTTTAGCTGCGGGAGCAGGTTCAAGCGTCGTTACCCCTACTGCTACTCCTTCAAAGGAGTTCCCGGTTGCCTGCGGCTCGGGAAGTAAACGGCAAATCAACTCCAGGTAATGTGCCTTGAGGCTCCGTTGTCAAAGTTTTAAACTATCAGTTCTCATATATCTTATCTTTGCAGAGCCGAGTCTTCTTGAAGAGGTGGCAGCAACTGCTGAGCCTGAGGGAGCCGTGGAGGAGGTGGCTACTATTCCCGAACCCATGGCGGCGGTAGGCGATGTGGCTGCAATTGCTGGGCCCGAGGTAGTGGCTGACGAGATAGTCACGATCGCTATGCCCGAGATAGCCACCACTGCCGATGTAACACCCGGCCCCTTTATACCAACAGTTGGGTTTCTCGTTAACTTATAAGAATCCACTTTATTTATAAATAAATTATTAGTTTATTTATTTTTGGAAACTCCATTAGACCCTAACTCCCAATCAATCTTCCCCGCTATTTTCTCAAAACCCTAATTTTTCTTTAAACCCCAAATTTCTCCTTTCGTCTCCATTATTCTTTTCCTTAATTTCCCCAAGCCCATTTCTTTATTTATTTCATAAATATTTCTTCGGCCCAGCCCTCTCTATTATACCAAATCCTTTCTCTATTTTTCCCGAGCCCACAAGAGCCGGCCCGTTTCCCAAACAGCCCACACCCTTCACCAATTTTTCCTTTTTATGTTTTTTCTTCGGCCCGCTTTCTTTTCTCCAATTAATCACTTTCTTTTATTTCTATGGCCCATTTCCGGCCCGCTCCCGCGTCCCCTCTCCAAGCCCAGCGCCCACTCCCCTGTTCATCTTCTTAAAGTTTCCAACGGTAACTCCCATTCCTGCGCGCGTTTCTCGCCTCCGCCGTCGCCCTCGCTCGTGCGAGCGTTACCCACGACGCGTGCGTTTTTCCCCATCACCCTCAATCACTCGCTCCTTCTCTCGTTCTCATCTTCCTCTCTTCTCGCTACACTCCCAACCCACACCCGAGCACCCCCTGCCTCGAGCCCTCGCCATCGACGCCGACGACTACAACCGTCATCCCCCACACTCTCTCTTCCTCTGCAACCCGAGCTACCCATCTCCTCACCTGCACCATCATCGACCCATCATCATCATCGTCGACGCCGTCGTCGTCCTCGTCGTCGTCGTCGTCACAATCTCTCTGCCCCTCTCTCTCTAACTCCAGCTCTCTCTCCCTCGTTCCCTCTCTCTCCCAGACCTCTCTTCCTCTGCCTCTCTTTCACCCTTTCTGTGCTGCTCTCTCTCCCCTCTCCATCTGTGCACTCTCTCTCTCATTTCTCTCTCTCGCTCACTGCTCCTTCAGCTCTCTCTCTCTCTCTCTCTA
Source organism: Agapanthus africanus (assembly GCA_030015575.1). NCBI lineage: Eukaryota > Viridiplantae > Streptophyta > Magnoliopsida > Asparagales > Amaryllidaceae > Agapanthus > Agapanthus africanus. The sequence continues at coordinate 51,788,803 of JASDDO010000019.1, forward strand.
TACTCTCTCTCTACTCATCACAGTCACTCTCACTACCCCGACTCACCTTCCCGCACCCGAGCTCCCCTTGCGGCAACCACCTCAAACCACCATTACCGCTGGTGCCTCTATCGTCGACGACCTCACCCCGATCCCTCTCACCTTCTCCCACCATAGAAACCCACTGAGCTTTCTCCTCCTTCTCACGGGCTCTGTCGCTATCACCTTACTGCAGCTACCGAGACGGCAACCTCTGCCTGCCTCACCATCATTGACGACCCTCTGCAATCCACGACCCCTTGCCGTCGAGACCACCGGCGACCTACCTCCTCTGAAGCTCCAGCACCGAGCTACTACATCGAGGAGCCGAGCTCAAGCCCCAAGCCAACTCAAGCAAGCTAAGCCCTCGGTCATTTCATCGAGTACTTATTGCAACCATCCCCGACAACGAGACCCACCACGATGAGCCGAAGCAACAGCCAGCCTTGCCTGCACACCTTGTCGCCGTCGGTTCGTCGTCACCGACGTCTCCGCGCCTCAACGCCTTCCATCGCCTGCCCGAGCTCACCCGCTGCCGTCGTCGTGCCAGTTCGTCGCGCGCCCGTACTGTACCTTGCTGCCGTGCACCTCCAGGCAAGTTTTTACTTGCTTACATGCTATATACTTATGATACAAATGTTTATTACATTGATATTAAAGTTGCAAGATTAGTTAAATTATGTGTCGTAACTGTTCGATACTTGTCCTCTTAGGAAATCATTATCAATTTTGACGGAACCAAATAGTTTTACTTGGCCCGTATGGCTTTGAACTTAGTGTATGAATTTCGTTGGATAATTTGATCGTTAACGACTAAAACGACTACCCCCAAGTTTAATTGCAAAACTGAAATTATATTGTACCTGAAAACCGTTAAATTCACCATAAATCATATACATACTAGAATGGTACGTTCGAGGGCTCAAATCGTATCCAACTCGACAAAATTTAACCCTATACCAGTTTCCTGATATTCTTGTACTTAAATTGGGATGATAATCGTATCGGAGTGCGACTCTGGACTGCAGTCCAGAGCGACTCAATTTGTGCTTGCTGTTCCGTAATGGATACCATAGGATTTCCTTAACTTGTAGGTTGCGGAACTCCGCTGGTTATTGTAGGTAACTCTGTTAGCTAGACAACACATTTGGTTTCGTTCTGTTTCGTTACAGTTTGATATTTAATCTGTAATTTAATAGATCGGGACACATAACAGTCCCAGCAGAACCAGAATTGACATGTTAATATTAAACAGATTATAACTCCTAACGTACAGACGCGATTGAAGATCCGTTTATTGCGTTGAAAACTTTACTGAAAACCCTAGAATTAATTCAACTGTAGCATCGCTAAAATCCGATCCCAACAGGGATCAAAATGCGTTGCGAAATGGACTTCTGATTCTGAAATTGGATTTCCAGCCGCGAGCGCTTAAAATGAAATGGATATAACTAATGATCCTGGAACCCGATTGGCTTGAAAATAAATTCTATGGATGGACAACTGAACATACTAATTACTACCTGTTTATTGTTTAGCTAAATTATATATGTACGTTTCATGATAAATCGTGCAAGTGAAAGAATGCTGTTTCATAACATCCTCATCACGTTTATATACTTGTTCACGCATCATATCATACCCATATCATCGTATTGATAACCTAGTGGCATCGTGCATTTACCCAATGTTAGATTTTAGTGATGATTGTGGCAAGTACGTCAGTGTTCGTGTATCCGTGATTAAGTGAAAGTGATACGTACTTGTGCACAATCAGTGTCCCTTTTATTCTATTGCATTGTCGACGTCTGTGGGATGCGTGTACGTGTGACTATAAGTGGTATGGGACACTTATGGAAGCGCTTGCACGGATGTCACAGATAAGGCATCCGACACTGCCATTTATCTTAGGTATTAGTCGGGACGTGCTTGATGGAGGTCCTACCTCCAGTTCTCGCGCAGACTTGCCACGGATCGATTAGTATTTAGGGTTGTGGTTAGCGTTTGATGTAGACCACGGGGTGTGGGGTAGTTTAAGTGTGAGTTCAATAGAATCTCGGGAGTCCCATGCCGGCTTATATATTTAGGGAGTTATATGGAGATTTACAGGGTACGTGATATATACACCGTGATATTCTTGTTACATGTTGGGCCCGTGGTCCCTTGCCCTTGGGTTCTACCCTTGGGTGGAGGACACTCGCGAGTGGTTGACTCTCACACTTGGACTGACGATAGCCTTAGTGACCTGTACAGTGAGACTTAGAGACTGATAGGGATACTGGCATTTTATTCCTTTATACTGTGTGGCATACGTGACATATCGTTATACTGATTTACTGTTCCGCTGCATTGATTACTGCACATCCATATTCATGCTGTTATCGATTACTGTTATTCATATCTACTGCCACTGTTAGAACTGTCACTTGATTTTTATATATTATTTTGCTATTGTGTCGCTCTGACGACCTGAGTATGCATGCTCAGTGTGAGAAGACGATTTAGCCTGGACCAGTGCATCACAGACTTCCTGACTTGCCGTTCCTAGTTACATCCGTTTGTTCCACTTCAGGTCAGTTTACATTATTGTATCTTTCAGTTACTGCATTTCTCATTACCTGCGCATCGTTTACTGTTTACCATGATAAACTAGAAGCCGAAGTGTGACTACGGCAGGACTTTTCCTTGACCGTAGGAGCATGGCTGGCCTTGTCTACCCCTCGTATTCCGTACTTTGGGAAGCGGGGCGTGACATGGTTTAGTTGGTATCAAAGCCCAGGTTTGGCATCGATTGGGATTGCAGTTTTCCGTGTATAGTTTGGCAATCTAAGACATCCTTGGTCTAGGTTGTAAACTTGTCCTTCTTGATCCATATTCACATCGTGTATCCAGCTATCCCTTCACTATGGTTTCAGGTGACTTGACAAGATTACGTGGTTGCAATTGCACTACCGTACTCTATTCGAGTGACTTAAAGTCAAGCAGTTGATTCCCCACTTGTAATAAATCCAGCATCTCTGATATTCTTGAATCCTTGTCCTATCCATATCATATTTTGATTCATTTAGCGTGTGACTCATATCATTCTCGAAACTGTTGTTTCAAGATCATGTCTTCCAACGACTCTTCATCTTTATCCGCTCCCCAGAATCAGACTGTTGAGATCCTTAGTGTACTACAAGGTTTAAAGGAAGCCCAGGAGCGAACAAACGACCTATTAGCTGAAGGGCTGAGAAGACAGGTGAGTCAGACCTCAGCGGGAGTCTCCAATCATAAAGGAATTCCTATTGGACGAGGAAGGGAGAAGAAGATGAAGCGTCAACAGAAGCATCAGAAGAACCCTTGCTGTGGATATTGTAAGAGGCCAGGACACCTTCAGAGGGATTGTCGCCGTGCCCAAGGGAAATGTCTGATATGCGGTTCCAACAAACACCTCATCAACGGCTGCCCAGAAAGGAGAGAACTGCAAGGAAGAAACTCGTCCACACTCCCCACTTCTGCCAAGTGAGGATTACCGCGTAGTTCGGACTTCGACGATAAGGCGGATCAAACGCAGGATTCAACTCACGCGACGAGAATGCACTGTTATAGCAGACGAAGAATGATTTTTTCATGTTATCTACTTTCTGTAATGATATTGTCATTTCATGAATGTTCTTTCCGTTTGAAACCTTGTATCCGCTGAACTTTTAGTTGAATGCAATAAAATTTGAATCGTATTATATGTATCATTCTCATGCTTTCTCTATATCAAATTCTATTCATGATCACAGTATTTTAAATTCTGAGCTTTCAATTCCTTTCACCGCATATGTTTCCATACTTTGTACACTTGGCCATTTTCCTTATTCGTTCTATTGTTTAATCATGACTTTTCTTTTCGGGCCATGGCACACCCTGGAGCAGCGCCGCATCTAGATAAGGATGCACAGTCATGCGTATCCTTAGACCACACGATGACGAGTTCTGACGATGAGATCAACGGTCCCCAGGTCGACTTTGGAAACAACGATTCATAGGACGAAGAAGCAGCCGCCCCAGAGTTTAACGTAATAGCTGATTCCGACGAAGAAGAAGATGATCCTGAAGAGAACCCTATAGAAGAAGACCCGATAGAGGAAGATCCCGAGGGAGATCCAATAGAAGAAAATCCAGTGGAGGAAGACCCCATGGAAGAAAACCCAGAAGGAGAGGATCACATGGAATCGGATCTCGATGAAGAAGCTCCATCCGAAGAAGAAGGACCAGAAGATCAAGACCCTGCCATGGAAGAACTTCCAGTGGCAATGCCTGCGAGACGATATGGAAATGGACGCCCCTACCTGAGTGCGCGAGCCTACCGCAACTTACTGAATCTCCACAATCGCGACTGACGGAATTTATTTTGATGTTGTCTTCTGGCCAAATAAAATGTGTATAGTTAGGGCCACTTTTCGCCTTGGGGATGCCTTGTTTCAAATTTTCTTGAATGAAATAAATCTTCTGAGTTTTTAAACCTTTTGATTATTGGATCGCTTAATACTTGTTTATTACCCATATCCATTTATTTTTCTGCTGAGTTCCCTGACTATCCACCCCTACTCATTGTATAGTTTGCACCCCGTTTCGATTAGAAAGTACCACACCCCGATCCTTGGAATGAGTCACCCTTCATCCCTCGTCTGTGGCCGTTTGAGATCCTTCTGGGAGGAGAACAATTCTTGTGAAACATCTGAGTTCATTAACTCTTCAAATTTTTGATTCGTATGGTGTACCGACTGTTGTTTTCTCCTATACTTTTCTTTAGTATTCCCTTGTTGCTCGTCCTTACTTCCTGTGCAGACCCGATCACAGTCTCCTTGATTTTCAACCTAAAGCCGCCACCCACCGACCTTTGAATGATCCACACTTCCTTATAGTCATAACCTAACTAGCCTATGCAATTTTGTGTTCTTTCTATTACCCTAACTATATATAGGGACTGTGTTATTCGAAAATTTAGTTTTCATTATTTTGGTTTGTGTTATTGATTACTCCGTTTTTGTATTTTAAGTACAACTATTATTATTTTCATTTTCAGTAGCGCAACCTTACAAGGCGCATACTTTTGGTCCATATTTCTTAATTTCACTATACAAGTTTTCTAAATTATTTTTACCTATTCTATCGATACCTTTCCGAAAATGTTTTAGCTTACCGACTAGTTTTCACTGCTTTATTGTCGTCAATTTATTTTGAGGATTTGTGCCTATGATTACTATTATAAGTGGTTGAGCCTTATATTTATTATTTCTGTTTGCTATTATGATATATTTAGATGCGCACACATTTGGTTTCGACGTTTACCGAGCACACTTTGATTAATATTATTCGTTACTTGTTACCTATATCCTTGTATATTTGTAGTTGTCCTTATAGTGTTCCTGTATTATGCTTTTAGGCCTAACTTTTGTATGTGGTTCTTCTATATATGTATGTACCTTCAAAATTTTGTCTACCCATCTTAAATAAATCAACACGTATTAGTTTTCGATATGATAATCCTTCGCTTATTATTTATAGCTAGCTGTTTCTTTTAAATTTCGAGGACGAAATTTTTATTAAGGATGGTATGATGTAACACCCGGCCCCTTTATACCAACAGTTGGGTTTCTCGTTAACTTATAAGAATCCACTTTATTTATAAATAAATTATTAGTTTATTTATTTTTGGAAACTCCATTAGACCCTAACTCCCAATCAATCTTCCCCGCTATTTTCTCAAAACCATAATTTTTCTTTAAACCCCAAATTTCTCCTTTCGTCTCCATTATTCTTTTCCTTAATTTCCCCAAGCCCATTTCTTTATTTATTTCATAAATATTTCTTCGGCCCAGCCCTCTCTATTATACCAAATCCTTTCTCTATTTTTCCCGAGCCCACAAGAGCCGGCCCGTTTCCCAAACAGCCCACACCCTTCACCAATTTTTCCCTTTTATGTTTTTTTCTTCGGCCCGCTTTCTTTTCTCCAATTAATCACTTTCTTTTATTTCTCTGGCCCATTTCCGGCCCGCTCCCGCGTCCCCTCTCCAAGCCCAGCGCCCACTCCCCTGTTCATCTTCTTAAAATTTCCAACGGTAACTCCCCTTCCTGCGCGCGTTTCTCGCCTCCGCCGTCGCCCTCGCTCGCGCGAGCGTTACCCACGACGCGTGCGTTTTTCCCCATCACCCTCAATCACTCGCTCCTTCTCTCGTTCTCATCTTCCTCTCTTCTCGCTACACTCCCAACCCACACCCGAGCACCCCCTGCCTCGAGCCCTCGCCATCGACGCCGACGACTACAACCGTCATCCCCCACACTCTCTCTTCCTCTGCAACCCGAGCTACCCATCTCCTCACCTGCACCATCATCGACCCATCATCATCATCGTCGACGCCGTCGTCGTCCTCGTCGTCGTCGTCGTCACAATCTCTCTGCCCCTCTCTCTCTAACTCCAGCTCTCTCTCCCTCGTTCCCTCTCTCTCCCAGACCTCTCTTCCTCTGCCTCTCTTTCTCCCTCTCTGTGCTGCTCTCTCTCCCCTCTCCATCTGTGCACTCTCTCTCTCATTTCTCTCTCTCGCTCACTGCTCCTTCAGCTCTCTCTCTCTCTCTATACTCTCTCTCTACTCATCACAGTCACTCTCACTACCCCCACTCACCTTCCCGCACCCGAGCTCCCCTTGCGGCAACCACCTCAAACCACCATTACCGCCGGTGCTTCTATCGTCGACGACCTCACCCCGATCCCTCTCACCTTCTCCCACCATAGAAACCCACTGAGCTTTCTCCTCCTTCTCACGGGCTCTGTCGCTATCACCTCACTGCAGCTACCGAGACGGCAACCTCTGCCTGCCTCACCACCATTGACGACCCTCTGCAATCCACGACCCCTTGCCGTCGAGACCACCGGCGACCTACCTCCTCTGAAGCTCCAGCACCGAGCTACTACATCGAGGAGCCGAGCTCAAGCCCCAAGCCAACTCAAGCAAGCTAAGGCCTCGGTCATTTCATCGAGCACTTGTTGCAACCATCCCCGACAACGAGACCCACCACGACGAGCCGAAGCAACAGCCAGCCTTGCCTGCACACCTTGTCGCCGTCGGTTCGTCGTCACCGACGTCTACGCGCCTCAACGCCTTCCATCGCCTGCCCGAGCTCACCCGCTGCCGTCGTCGTGCCAGTTCGTCGCGCGTCCGTACTGTACCTTGCTGCCGTGCACCTCCAGACAAGTTTTTACTTGCTTACATGCTATATACTTATGATACAAATGTTTATTACATTGATATTAAAGTTGCAAGATTAGTTAAATTATGTGTCGTAACTGTTCGATGCTTATCCTCTTAGGAAATCATTATCAATTTTGACGGAACCAAATAGTTTTACTTGGCCCGTATGGCTTTGAACTTAGTGTATGAATTTCGTTGGATAATTTGATCGTTAACGACTAAAACGACTACCCCCAAGTTTAATTGCAAAACTGAAATTATATTGTACCTGAAAACCGTTAAATTCACCATAAATCATATACATACTAGAATGGTACGTTCGAGGGCTCAAATCGTAGCCAACTCGACAAAATTTAACCCTATACCAGTTTCCTGATATTCTTGTACTTAAATTGGGATGATAATCGTATCGGAGTGCGACTCTGGACTGCAGTCCAGAGCGACTCAATTTGTGCTTGCTGTTCCGTAATGGATACCATAGGATTTCCTTAACTTGTAGGTTGCGGAACTCCGCTGGTTATTGTAGGTAACTCTGTTATCTAGACAACACATTTGGTTTCGTTCTGTTTCGTTACCGTTTGATATTTAATCTGTAATTTAATAGATCGGGACACATAACAGTCCCAGCAGAATCAGAATTGACATGTTAATATTAAACAGATTATAACTCCTAACGTACAGACGCGATTGAAGATCCGTTTATTGCGTTGAAAACTTTACTGAAAACCCTAGAATTAATTCAACTGTAGCATCGCTAAAATCCGATCCCAACAGGGATCAAAATGCGTTGCGAAATGGACTTCTGATTCTGAAATTGGATTTCCAGCCGCGAGCGCTTAAAATGAAATGGATATAACTAATGATCCTGGAACCCGATTGGCTTGAAACTAAATTCTATGGATGGACAACTGAACATACTAATTACTATCTGTTTATCGTTTCGCTAAATTATATACGTACGTTTCATGATAAATCGTGCAAGTGAAAGAATGCTGTTTCATAACATCCTCATCACGTTTATATACTTGTTCACGCATCATATCATACCCATATCATCGTATTGATAACCTAGTGGCATCGTGCATTTACCCAGTGTTAGATTTTAGTGATGATTGTGGCAAGTACGTCAGTGTTCGTGTATCCGTGATTAAGTGAAATTGATACGTACTTGTGCACAATCAGTGTCCCTTTTATTCTATTGCATTGTCGACGTCTGTGGGATGCGTGTACGTATGACTATAAGTGGTATGGGACACTTATGGAAGCGCTTGCACGGATGTCACAGATAAGGCATCCGACACTGCCATTTATCTTAGGTATTAGTCGGGACGTGCTTGATGGAGGTCCTACCTCCAGTTCTCGCGCAGACTTGCCACGGATCGATTAGTATTTAGGGTTGTGGTTAGCGTTTGATGTAGACCACGGGGTGTGGGGTAGTTTAAGTGTGAGTTCAACAGAATCTCGGGAGTCCCATGCCGGCTTATATATTTAGGGAGTTATATGGAGATTTACAGGGTACGTGATATATACACCGTGATATTCTTGTTACATGTTGGGCCCGTGGTCCCTTGCCCTTGGGTTCTACCCTTGGGTGGAGGACACTCGCGAGTGGTTGACTCTCACACTTGGACTGACGATAGCCTTAGTGACCTGTACAGTGAGACTTAGAGACTGATAGGGATACTGGCATTTTATTCCTTTATACTGTGTGGCATACGTGACATATCGTTATACTGATTTACTGCTCCGCTGCATTGATTACTGCACATTCATATTCATGCTGTTATCGATTACTGTTATTCATATCTACTGCCACTGTTAGAACTGTCACTTGATTTTTATATATTATTTTACTATTGTGTCGCTCTGACGACCTGAGTATGCATGCTCAGTGTGAGAAGACGATTTAGCCTGGACCAGTGCATCACAGACTTCCTGACTTGCCGTTCCTAGTTACATCCGTTTGTTCCACTTCAGGTCAGTTTACATTATTGTATCTTTCAGTTACTGCATTTCTCATTACCTGCGCATCGTTTACTGTTTACCATGATAAACTAGAAGCCGAAGTGTGACTACGGCAGGACTTTTCCTTGACCGTAGGAGCATGGCTGGCCTTGTCTACCCCTCGTATTCCGTACTTTGGGAAGCGGGGCGTGACAGCCGAGCCGGAGGTGGTGGCGAGCGAAACGGGTACAATAGCTCGGCCTGAGATGGCCGCTCTTTCTCAAGAGTCGGGCACCGCTCCGATCATCGCTCTCCCTGCCTACGGTTCTTTGTCGTCTCCCGGCGTCGCAAGCATGACGATGGCTCCCGTGGAGTCAGGGGACGAGGCGACAGGAGGTGAGACCATCTCGATGGAGGGGGGAGACGCCGTTGTTGTATCAAGGGACGCCCTCGTCACGGTTCCGGCTGGTGACTCATCAGGTAAATTTTAGGTTACTGCCCTTCTTTTGATTCTGCAACCTTTCCTGACAGGGTTTATCTTGTTTCTAATGCAGATGCGGCTAGTGCTGATGTCGTGCCACCCAAGGCAACATCACCAGTTGCTGCTTTGACGGCGGCCGCCCCTTCGCCTTCTCTCATGTCCTCCCAAATGCTGGAAGGTACGGACTTGTGACCCATCGGTTTCATTATAGGCAATATACTCCATGTACTGACATTGCATTACTACATCCTTGCAGGAGTTCTTTTTGATCACCTGTATCGGGTGCTGCATCCGCATTTCTCCTTCCAGTCGTATATTGCCTCATCTAGTGGCGCTGGTGAGTGCAGTCTTTATCTAATGTCTTTTATTTCACGGGCGGCCAAATCGTTTCTAATTCTTCTTCTTCTTGACTGCAACATTACAGATTGAAGGAGGAAACGAAAGAACAGTTGAGCCACCGGTACTCCCAGCCTTGCATTCTGCCGCAGCTGGTATAGTAAACTCTATTGTTCATGTAGCTTATCTATTTCTTGGACCTTTATTTGACTATGATTTATTTTGCAGCAGTGGCACCGATTTCAGCTCCATTCGAGTCCAGAATCATAATGCCAGCGGGCCCCTTTTCCAGACGTCTATCTTCAAAGGGCGCTGTGAATTGTCTGCGCATGTTTAGCGATCACCTCGAGAAATTTGACGCGGAGACTCCTGCCCTTACTGCAGATTTTGCTGCTGAGGTTAATCCCATGCTGGTGACGCTCGTGAACTTTCATAGTGAGAGCGTCGTTGAGTCTTGGGTTAATCACTGCAGGAAAATCGAGGCTTGCCTGCATGAACTCGAGGTCAGATGTCCTGCTCCCGATGTCTTGGCTGTGAATTCTCAACGAGTTGCATGGGTCGAGCAGAGCACTCCCTACTTCCGCCACCTTGAACAAGAGGCAGCCTTAATGCGTAAGGAGTGCGAAGAGACTTCAAGCGAATCTGCCCGGCTGCACGCTCAGCTTGATGCAAATGCTGCACAGTTGAAAGGTATCTTTGAAGGCCTTCTGCGATGCATCTCTGACGGGCTATCACTGAGGCAGAAGCTTGACATAGTCGAGCGAGATGAGCAGAGTTATGGGGCAACTCAGCGGGTCGTTAACGAGAAACTTTCATCTTTCTTGCAGCAATTGGCTCAAGTTGAAACGGAGTTGGTCGCGGCAGCTGACCGCGAAAAAGGGCTGATGGGAGTGCGTGAGCAACTGATTGGCTTATTGAAAACGCTTCCCTCCCAATAGTTTTTCTTGTACCAATTTGTAAATTTTGAATAACATGTATCCATCTTTTATTCTTCCATATGATGTATTTTGTACCCAATTGAATTTATGAATAAAAGATACATTTCTTTCGTACTATTTTGTGTCATCTCTTGTTTTCTTCTCTTTTCTTTGTTACCGGCATGTTAGTTTAGTAAGCGTAGCCTGTAGTTGATATAGAGCATTCTATCTTGAATTCTTCGAGAGGTAGCGATGTCTTAGGAAGCAGGTTCAGATCTGTTGCCTAAGGCTTTTCAACTTCATGAGCCGTGAGGGTCTCATAAGGAATTTTCTCCCTACGAGTCGTGAGGATCTCATAGGCGTATTTTCCCTTTAGGAATTGTGAGGATTCCTAAGTGTGTTTTCTCTTGAAAGTCGTAAGGATCTCACAAGAGAATTTACTCCCTTACGAGTCGTGAGGACCCGTAAGTGATGGATGAAGTTGTCCTTATTCGCATTTCATGGAGTCAGGGGTTGCTCTGAATGCTTCCCACGGGTTCACTGCCGTGTTCTGTGAAGACCAGACTCCGCTCTGGACGTTTTCCAGGATACTGTAGTTTAAAGACCTTGCGGTCGAGGTTAAGGACCTCATCCGTGGATTTAAGGACTCTACAATCCGTTGTTAGTTTTAAGACATCACGGTCGAGGTTAAGGACATCATAGTCCGTGGATTTAAGGACTCCACAGTCCGTTATTAGTTTTAAGACATCACGGTCGAGGTTAAGGACATCATAGTCCATGTGTTTAAGGACCTCACAGTCCAATGTTAGTTTTAAGATATCACGGTCGAGGTTAAGGACATCATAGTCCATGAGTTTAAGGACCTCACAGTCCAATGTTAGTTTTAAGACATCACGGTCAAGGTTAAGGACATCATAGTCCATGAGTTTTAAAGACCTCACAGTCCGATATTAGTTTTAAGACATCACGGTCGAGGTTAAGGACATCATAGTCCATGAGTTTAAGGACCTCACAGTTCGATATTTGCTCTGGATGCTTCACACGGGGTCAGAAGTGACATGATCCGCGTTCCACGTAGCCAGGAATTTGCTCTGGATGCTTCCCACGGGTTTACTGCCGTGTTCGGCGAGGACCAGGCTCCGCTCTGGATACTTCACACGGGTTCATTGCCGTACTCTGCGAGGACCAGGATCCGCTCTGGACGTTTTCCATGGGGTCAGAAGTGACATAATCCGCGTTCCACGTAGCCAGGAATTTGCTCTGGATTCTTCCCACGGGTTCATGATTAGAGTTGGATTTTTACGATCAAAAATATATGTTACCGCAATCAAGAACGGCGTCGCTTGGTAGCTAGCCGGTGAGTACGGGTCGGTCCACAGGGATTTTGTGAATTTCCTAATCGCTCTAACGAGTTAATTCCGATGGGTGTCGGATTGATTATCTCTAAAAGCTAAATTAATTTATACTAAGATTATCTATCTAGATCTAAATCTTGCTAGGGTTAGGTTTAGGGTAGGTTTGGAAATGTAAATAAATCTCAACACTTTCTATACCCAAATTAGGATCTGAGAGGAGTTATGGTAATTATCAATAAAGGGGATTAGATCCATTCGGGAAGATTCTTCCTCTAGGTTCTTGTCCTTCCTTTATCGATCCTTACCCTAACCTCCATGGAAAACACGCTCAACCGGGCCTTTATATTACGGTATCACCGCTACCTTGCGGGATAGGGTGCCGTAGGGAGCAGTATGTGCATGTATGCATGGAGTCCTATGAAAAAGTATGATGGGCAAGAAAGGGATGAGAGATCTCATCTCCAAAAAGCCTTCCCCAAAGCTAACCCTAACAAGCGAGGAGACTACTCGCTCATTAGGGAATTGAAGAACATTTATCTAGGGCAAGGAATTAAATCTAAATTAGAGCAATTAAATAAAACTACTTACATATGGCTCTCTCCAAACATTTACACAGGGTTGTCAGATCTGAATAGATGATATGAAAAGAGGCACCGATGCCCTCCAAAAGAAATCTGAATTTTATTAATGAAAGGAGGCATAACCTAATACAAGGAATTGGGCTTCTATTTATAGGACATAGAAACCCTAGGTTACAATTGACCCGCATGTCTGCATTTACACAAATACCCCTAGGAAAACTACCAAGAGCCGCCTTAAAATTATGGTAAAAATATTTTGCATTTTGGGCCCTAGATGGCCGCGGAACCGCGGCCACAGCAGGGGTTGGGCCGCGGTTCTATGGCCTAATAGTGGACTTGGAGGCTGATTCTTCTGGGCTGGGTTCTGGTTGCCTTGGGCTACTTAATTCTTTGGTTCTTTTCCCAAATTAGCTTCTGATTTTCTTCCAGATCTTTCCAGTGAACATTGTAGTGGACTTTTACCGTTTCTTCGTGTCACTGCCTTTATGCTTGGTGAACTGTTGTTCATTGTTCTTCATTGTTCCTCAAAATGTAGGCGCGATCAAGATTTCATCATTTATCATTCGTAGTCTCACTTTGTATCATCTTTTTCAGCAACTTCACTGTTTTTATTCCAAGAACCTGTAACCTGTACTATGTAGCAGACATGGGTCAAAAGCACATGTTTATTTGTAAAATACATAAGAATGGGGAATATAATAATGCAATATTATGGTATGAACAGTTCACTGCCGTGTTCGGCGAGGACCAGGCTCCGCTCTGGATGCTTCACACGGGGTCATTGCCGTGCTCTGCGAGGACCAAGATCCGCTCTGGACGTTTCCCACGGGGTCAGAAGGGACATAATCCGCATTCCACATAGCCAGGAATTTGCTCTGGATGCTTCCCACGGGTTCACTTCCGTGTTCGGCGAGGACCAGGCTCCGCTCTGGATGCTTCACACGGGGTCATTGCCATGCTCTGCGAGGACCAGGATCCGCTCTGGACGTTTTCCACGGGGTCAGAAGTGACATGATCCGCGTTCCACGTAGCCAGGAATTTTTCTCTGGATGCTTCCCACAGGTTCACTGCCGTGTTCGGCGAGGACCAGGCTCCGCTCTGGACGTTTTCCACGGGGTCAGAAGTGACATGATCCGCGTTCCCCGTAGCCAGGAATTTTGCTTTGGATGCTTCACACGGGTTCACTGCCGTGTTCGGCGAGGACCCGGCTCCGCTCTGGATGCTTCACATGGGGTCATTGCCGTGCTCTGCAAGGACCAGGATCCGCTCTGGACGTTTCCCACGGGGTCAGGATTGACATAAGCCGCGTTCCACGTAACCAGGAATTTTTTTGACTTTATCCGCATTTCACGGAGTCGGGTTTGACTCTCGGTCATTTGTGCGCCGCCGAGTCATGGAACTGGGGGTTGCCGCTGTTCCGCTTTGCTTGATATTGTGTCGGATGTTGAGATGATCTTGAGGCTATCTGTTAACCGTTGAGATTTGGCTTCTTCTTATGATGAAACCTGGGGAGGAAAGGTGTGATTCCCTTTTTTTTGTTTGCGCCCCTAGATTGTATACAGGGATTGATGTGATATCACCTGTAGGGCATAAATTTCATATATATATATATATATTTTTTATTTCTTTCCGCGATGCTCTATCATTTCAGCTTTTATATCGCGAAGGTCGCGATTGCCCAATCATTTCGGATATTTTTCGCGGTGCCCAATCATTTCGGCTATTTATTTTATCTTTACTCGCTGTTTTTTATTGTGAGTTGTCCAATCATTTCGGCTATTTTGCATGCATACATTTTTACTTGCTGATTTTGTTTGCAAGTTGCCCCATCATTTCGGCTATTCCGTATGCATGTGTGGCTTGCTGGCTTTTTGCTGCAGGTTTGGATTTAGACACTGATTTCGGCATTAGCACCGCTACAACTGGGATATAGCCAGGAGAGAATCATCATTTGCCTCTGTCGATGTCGAACAAAGGTGGCTTAGCGATCGGGATTAAGATCCCGTCGACTAAGACTTTTGACTTCATGAGCCATAAGGGTCTCATAAAGGTATTTCTCCCTGCGAGTCATGAGGATCTTGTAGGTGAGTTTTCTCTTTAGGAATCGTGAGGACTCCTAAGTGTGTGGTCTCTTTTAAGTCGTAAGGATCTTACAAGAGTGCTTTCTCCTTATAAGTCGAGAGGACCTACAAGGGCTGTTCACCGGGTATACATATCCCTAGTCACGGATGGAACTTTGTTAGGGAAATATTTATACGCGCCCGTGGATTCTATACAAGGGTCAGTGTTGAGCCGCTTTTAGGGCAGTATCGAAGGTTGTGAGGACTGCTTAAGAACAGGTTCAGATCCCTGTAGCTTAAGACTTTCAAATCTTATAAGCCGTGAGGGTCTCATAAGAAGGTTCTCCTTACGAGTCGTGAGGATCTCGCAAGTGTAATTCCTCCCTAAGAATCGTGGGGATCCCTAAGTGTGTTGCTCTCTTGTGAGTTATAAGGATCTCACGGAGGCGGTTTCTCCTTACAAAGTCGAGAGGACCTTGCAAGTGTCTTTTAACGAGATTGAGCCCTTTCGGGTTTTTCACAAAACTCGCCGGTAGCCCTGCTGTTTTTACTCACGGAGCCCTTTCGGGTTTTCATCCGTGCCCTTTTTGCTTGGGGACATACCGTTTTATTTTTTTTATTCTAACGAGGTTGCGCCCTTTCGGGTTTTCACAAGACTCGCCGGTAGCCCAGCTGTTTTTACTCACGGAGCCCTTTCGGGTTTTCATCCGTGCCCATTTTGCTTATGGACGTACCGTTTTTTTTCTTTTTTTTATTTATTCTTTTTTTTTTTGTATCAGCTTTGGGACGCTGCAATCCATCATAGTTTGTCGACGTCTCGGTCAACAGCTAGTTTTAGGATATAGTGTTCCATCGTTAGTTTAAGAACGTTTCAGTCCATCATTAGTTTAAGAACGTTTCGGTCCGCTATTAGTTTTAAGGACGTTTCGTTCCGTCATTAGTTTAAGGACGTTTCGGTCCGCTGTTAGTTTAAGGACGTTTCGGTCTATCATTAGCTTAAGGATGTTTCGGTCCGCTGTTAGTTTTAAGGACGTTTCGGTCCGTTGTTAGTTTAAGTACGTTTCGGTCCGTTGTTAGTTTAAGGACGTTTCGGTCCACTGTCCGGCTACTACTTATAGAGTTTGGGCATAGGAAGATAGCGAGCGGACATAGTCTTCATCATCTATTATTAACCCAGGTCGTGACTCGTCAGGCGTAGTACTTCTTCCGGAAGCGACCGTTTATTGGCCTGAAGGGCCTCTCACCATGCATGTCCATGAGTAGATAGGCTCCACCCTGTTAAACTTTGTCTATGATATACGGGCCTGCATAGTTTGGCTCGAATTTCCCCCGCTTGGCGCGATTAGGGATCATAGGTCTCTTGACCACTAGCACGAGTTCGCCTTGGCGGAATGTTCTCGGCCTAGTCAATCTTTCGTATGAGCGCGTCATCTTTGCTTTATAAGCCTCCAGGTTTTGTTGCGCTATGAGCCGGATTTCATCAAGGGCATCGAGCTCCTCAAGCCGAAGGTGAGCGTTCTCTTCATCCGTTAGCTCATAATGAACTGCCACTCGTAGAGAGGGTAACTCTATCTCGAGGGGGAGTACTGCTTCTGTACCGAACACCAATGCGTACGGCGTTGTGTACGTGGCCGTTTTGAACGTGTCCGGTACGCCCAGAGAGTTTCATGCAGTCTCTCGTGCCAGTCCATCTTATTTCGAGACACCATCTGCTTTACGATCTTCGTCAAGGTCTTGCTGAAAGCCTCGGCTAGACCGTTAGCTCGGGGATTATAGACTGAAGAGTATCTCCAGTCTATATTATGTTGTTGTGCGAAGCGGCTGATCTTGTGGCTTCAGTAGGCTGGCCCGTTATCGGAGATGATGTTCACACCATAATATTGTATTATTATATTCCCCATTCTTATTCGTTTTACAAATAAACAGGTACTTTTGACGCATGTCTGCTACATATACAGGTTACAGGTTCTTGGAGCGAAAATAGTGAAAATGACAAAAGACGACACGAAAAGGGACTTTTGACCAACAAATAGAAGGATCCTAGTCAAGCCTGGACGAAGAACAGTTCACAATCAACAAGGCAACGCAAGGTCCAAAATGTCAAGGCAAACGGTTAAAAGACCACTACAAGTTTCATTGAAAGATCTGAAAGAGACCAGAAGCCAAACAGAGAAAAGAACTAAATAAATAAAAAGCCCAAAGAACCAAGAACAAGCCTACAAAAAATGACATGATGACATCATCAATGGGCCGCGGAACCGCACCAATGCCGCGGTTCCGCGGCAATAAGAAGTCCAGAGGAAAATGAATTTTTACCAAAACGTGGGTGCGGCGCTGACTAGTCAACCTAAGGGCTATTTTTGTAAATTTAGACATGCGGATCAAAATGTAACCTAGGGTTTCTATCTTCTATAAATAGAACCCAAATCATTGTAATTTCTTATGCCTCCTTTTAATAATAAAATACAGATCTCTTTATGGAGAGCATCGGTGTCTCTTTTCACTTCATTAATTCAGATCTGACAACTCTGCGTTGATATTTGGAGAGAGCCATCTGTAAGTAGTTTTATTTAATTGCTCTAGTTTAGATTTTAATTTTTTGCCCTAGGTAGATTTAATTTCTTGCCGCAGATAATTGTTTGGAGTTAGCTTTGGGGAAGGCTTTTGAGAGATGAGATCTCTCATCCCTTTCTTGCCCATCATATATTTTCAATAGGACTCCATGCATACAAGCACACACCGCGCCCTACGGTATCCTACCCCTCGAGGTAACGATGACACCGTAGTATAAAGGTCCGGTTGTGCGTGTTTTCCATGGAGGTTAGGGTAAGGATCTCTAAAGGAAGGACAAGAACCTAGAGGAAGGAACACCTTCCCGAATGGATCTAATCTCCTTTATTGATAATTACCATAACTCCTTATAGATCTTCATTTGGGTATAGAAACCGTTGAGATTTACTTGTATTTCCAAACCATCCCTAAACCTAACCCTAGCAAGACTAGATCTAGATAATCGTAGTATAGAATAATTAGGTTTTTAGATTTAATAATCAATCCAAACACCCTGCGGAATTAACTCGTTAGCGCGATTAGGAGATTCACAACATCCCTGTAGACCGACCCGTATTCACCGGCTAGCTTCATGCGACGCCGTTCTTGATTGCGATTATTAGATAATTTTTGAGATTAAATCAAATGGCGCCGTTGCCGGGGATGGCGTAGAAATTTCCTTTTTGCAATTTCGGGTTAATCAAAATTAAAAAAAAAATCATAAAAATATGAAAAATCACAAAAAATATAAAAATATATCATTTGTTATTTTTTTTTGGAAAGGGTACTTTGTTGTGTGAATCTTGCAGGAACAAAGTCGGATCTGGAAATCTACAGAAAGAGAAACAGAAAACCAAATATCAAAACAGAAGGGGAATTCAAAATCAGAGCAGCAGAATTTTTCCCGAGATCCGAGCCCTCCATTGCGCCGCCCTTCTGCCGCGCTAACCCACTTTAGACCGCGGATCCGCCACGGTCTTGGAGTTTCAGAACGTCAGACAAAATCTTGGGAACCGTGCCTGTTTGTTGACCGCGAAAACGCGGCATTAAGGCTCTTAGACCGCGGAAACTCGGCGGGACAGTGACATCATCTCGTGGAATTTCCTCTGTAAGTTCCTCTGTTCTTTCTCTGGAGATCTAGATATATCTTTTCTGAAATATTCCTGCCGAATTTTGTGCGCTTTAAAAATATTCTCCCTTCCAAATAACAATCTTGTGCAGGATTTTTGCACCTCGTTTAAATTAGAAATAGATTGCAAGTAAATTTTCTGTTGCATATTTTTTCTCGAAAATCTTTTTGCAACAAAATTTTTCCAAATAAAAGTTAAAAAAGAAGAAAAAGAAAAATGGAAAATTTTTATTAGAAAACTTGCAAAACTTTTGCCGCAAATAAATCCTTGCACCACCACCCAACTTTCTTTCTTTCCCCCTTTCTTCTAACATGGGTACCCCCACATAATAAATCACTTGCCGAACGTTGATATCCCGAACCTAATTTTACGTCGTACGTCAATTTGTTCGGTCAATTTAAAGACGATCCTTCCTTGCCTAAAAAATCTTTGAAAGGTCACATAGAGGCGTTTAGGAGAAACAGTTTGACTTTTCAACCCACTTTGTGTCAACCAAATCAACCTTTACCATCTCCATATGTTGACACCAATTTTTCGAGTCCTGCTGTAACTCCTAAACTGATTTCCATTGCTGAGCATATTGCTCAATCTCGTAGCCGATCTTTCACCCCTCTCCATACATCTAGTTCTAGGGATCCACAGACTATTCACCTTTTTATCCATATGTTGACCCTACCCCTGTCCAACCACCCACTTCCTACCAGTCCTACCCGACTTTCCCACCTCCACTAGACACGGTTTCTACACAGCCATTGGGAGTTTCACATATCCAACCAATTTCGAATCTTTTACCGAAACCCCCTCACCACCTAAGTCTAGTTTGGAAGAGTCGTTGGAGGCTTATATCTTAGCAACAAACAAAATGACTAGGAATGTGGAAGCGTCATTGGCCGCCCTTATGCAACTTGCTGAACCGGTAGCTAGTTTCCCGCTAGCTCCAAATTTTTCAATGTATAAGGAGGCGGTTGGACAGAGTGAGAATGTGAGAGGATTTCCAAATCAAACCTACCCTTACCCAATTGAATCCCACAACTCCGGTTTTCCATCGATTGTCCAAAATAATGAGTTGTGTGATTTTGTAGTGCTTGATTTGCCAGATTGTGAAGAACCCCTTTCGAGTGAAACCGCATCTAATCCGTTTGACCTTTACACCTCCACTCTAGAACCTAAATTGATAAATATCCATGCTTTTGATGAGGTGTCTAAAGAAATTGATTTTCACTTGATTGAGGATATAGACGCCGGGAATATTTCGGATGATGAACCTGTCGATTTGATTGAAATTTTATATCCAATTCATCATCCCGAGTCGTTAAATGCTTCTCCCGAACTTCATATGCGTCTTGATTTTGATGATAATGGTATGAATGAGTTAAATATTGAGGAAAATTATGAGGATGGTATTGAGGAGAGTATTGAGGATAATATTGAAGTTGAACCATTTTTGTTTGATATGTCGGATTTTCCAATTCATGCTCTTGAATCTTTAACTAAATCACCCTCCCTCCTTTCCATCGTTCCGACCACGCCTAAGATCACGCTTGAACACTGTAAGCTTGAAAATTTTTCCTTTGAATCTGACATAGTTCTCACAGACGAGTGTTTCACTTTTTCGAACGATGTTGATGACTCACCGCCCGAGTTTGAGTCCTTTACATTTTCAGATGAGTTAGTTGAACCATCAGACTCGGTTGCTTACAGTAGTTTCGAACCATTGATGGAATCTTTTAAGTTCGAGACAGTTTACTACGGTGAGAATGAGACTATCCCTAATTCACTCCCTTCCCTACCTTCCATTGTTCCGACCGTACAAGTGACCGTTACGCTTTCATCTCCTATACCAAGTTCGGGTACCCATGCTTTCTTGCGAATCTTGAGGAATTTGACCCCATTTCTCGACGGGTTGATAGATTAGCACAATCGTTTTTAACACATCGGTCATCATAAATTGTGCTAATTTATTCACTCGATTTACGCCCTCAAGATCGTGCTACTCTTCTTTCTCTTTTCCGCCATTCCTCTCCTCCACCGAGACCGTATACCGTTTCTATCTCCGCACGGTCTCGCGTGTTTCTCATTTCTTTCCTCTACACCCCATTATTTCACCAACTCGACCATTACCACGATAAGATTTTTGAATGGTTGGTGCAAACCTTTGGCTTGTGTATGGCCAAACTTAAGTTTGGGGGGAACCTTGTTGTATATATGTATATATATTTTTGTTTTCTTTTTCTATAAAAAATAAAAAATAAAAAATTCAAAAAAAGAAAAAAGAAAAAAATTATAAATAAATAAACAGGGGAGTGCCGACATTTTGACCCTCTTGGTGTAGCAAAACAGTGAGGACACTGTCAAGTTTAAGTTTGGGGGTATGCTCGGTACGTCTTCTTCTTTCGCATTTATTTGTATATATTTTTGCATTTGCATACTTATTTTAAAAACCCATAAAAATTGAAAAAATTATAAAAATTAATGTATTCAATTTTGGTCTTATTTTGACTTGAGTTTGACAAATAGGTTAACTAGATAGGAACAACTAAATCTTAGACTTAGTAAATTAAAAACCCTAAATATAACCTTCCTTAAACTTTAACGGTAGAGAGTATATGTCTTTGTAGTTTATTTAGAAATAGGCAAATTTTGAGTTCAGTTCTTGGACAAAGTTGAAACAAGGGAAGAGTATTGATATTCTTATTAGAATATGAGTTTGAAAAATAGTTCCTAGCTTAAGTTTAAATTCTGAAAATGTATACCCTACAAATTGCACAATCACGCACCTTGAAACTTGGAATAGTAGAGGAGACCTTGAAATGCTCTTGTCTAAAGCCCTTAGTACAATGAAAATAAAATATAAAAAAAAGTGAATAAAGAGAAGAAAAAAATGAACACTGGTTTTTGTGATTACTTAAGGCTGTAAAAAAAATAGAAAAATATTTAGCGAGGGTGCTTCATCACCTAGTGCCTTAGACCAACTGGTTTGGGAGTCACTGCTAAAGCCTTGGGTGTTGCAAGACTAGGAATTACGCTTTAATGTGCAAACACATCTTGTAATCGGTTGTTGGTACCTCAAGAAGTATTAACGGTCGCATGAAGGATGTGTAAGCAAAATTCATTTAAAAAATTCACCAACTAAGAAGTGCTTTGGACAACGGATAAGAGTACGATTGCTTGATTTGAATTTCCAAGTGTAGGGGTGATTTATACACACATGTAGTGGTATGTGATTGGGATTTAGATGAGAGAAAGGAGTGAAGAATAAAACTTGTACCTTTAGTAGAGTTGATAAAAATTCCTAAGTGGAGTGGAACCCTAAAAGGAAAACTTAAGAAATGCCGAAAGCTAAGTAAGTCTGCAGAACATATATAATCTTAAGTTAGATGATGAGGAAGTGTGAAGAATATGGGTATTTACGAGTCGACGATAATAGAATTCCTTGTTAGAAAACCTAATTGGAGAACAAAAGTCGAAAAGCCAAATTGATAGGATTTTATGGGTAGTATCCGCTGAAAACCCTCAGGAGACAACACTCCTCCTACTAGGGATACCTAGATGTTTAACGGCTTGTTGCACGAGCTCAGTGCAATCGTGTTTCCCTGCGAAAGTGCGGTTATGTTTTTGTAGAGAATAAAAAATAAGTTTGCTCGAGGACGAGCAAAAGATAAGTTTGGGGGTATTTGTTCACACCATAATATTGTATTATTATATTCCCCATTCTTATTCGTTTTACAAATAAATAGGTACTTTTGACGCATGTCTGCTACATATACAGGTTACAGGTTCTTGGAGCGAAAACAGTGAAAAAGACAAAAGACGACACGAAAAGAGACTTTTGACCAACAAATAGAAGGATCCTAGTCAAGCCTGGACGAAGAACAGTTCACAATCAACAAGGCAACGCAAGGTCCAAAATGTCAAGGCAAACGGTTAAAAGACCACTTCAAGTTTCACTGAAAGATCTGAAGGAGACCAGAAGCCAAACAGAGAAAAGAACTAAATAAATAAAAAGCCCAAATAACCAAGAACAAGCCCACAAAAAATGACATGATGACATCATCAATGGGCCGCGGAATCGCGGCCTAAGCCTACCAATGCCACGGTTCTGCGGCAATAAGAAGTCCAGAGGAAAATGAATTTTTACCAAAACGTGGGTGCGGCGCTGACTAGTCAACCTAAGGGCTATTTTTGTAAATTTAGACACGCGGATCAAAATGTAACCTAGGATTTCTATCTTCTATAAATAGAACCCAAATCATTGTAATTTCTTATGCCTCCTTTTAATAATAAAATACAGATCTCTTTATGGAGAGCATCGGTACCTCTTTTCACTTCATTAATTCAGATCTGACAACCCTGCGTTGATATTTGGAGAGAGCCATCTGTAAGTAGTTTTATTTAATTGCTCTAGTTTAGATTTTAATTCTTTACCCTAGGTATATTTAATTCCTTGCCGTAGATAATTGTTTAGAGTTAGCTTTGGGGAAGGCTTTTGAGAGATGAGATCTCTCATCCCTTTCTTGCCCATCATATATTTTCAATAGGACTCCATGCATACACGCACACACCGCGCCCTACGGCATCCTACCCCTCGAGATAACGATGACACCGTAGTATAAAGGCCAGGTTGCACGTGTTTTCCATGGAGGTTAGGGTAAGGATCTCTAAAGGAAGGACAAGAACCTAGAGGAAGGAACACCTTCCCGAATGGATCTAATCCCCTTTATTGATAATTACCATAACTCCTCATAGATCTTCATTTGGGTATAGAAACCGTTGAGATTTACTTGTATTTCCAAACCATCCCTAAACCTAACCCTAGCAAGACTAGATCTAGATAATCGTAGTATAGAATAATTAGGTTTTTAGATTTAATAATCAATCCGAACACCCTTCGGAATTAACTCGTTAGCGCGATTAGGAGATTCACAACATCCCTGTGGACCGACCCGTATTCACCGGCTAGCTTCATGCGACGCCGTTCTTGATTGCGGTTATTAGATAGTTTTTGAGATTAAATCAGATGATCCGTCTCGGAGTTCCAAACCGATAAATGACGTGTGTCTTGAAGACATGGAGGATATTCTCCGTCTTTACCTCCCTCAGCGGTACTGCTTTTGCCTATTTGGAGAAGTAATCAGTTGTCGCCAAAATGAATCGATGTCCTCTGGACGATGCTGGTTCGATGGGGCCGATTATGTCAGTCTCCCTCATTTCGAACGGCCAGCTATCCACTGTCGGATGTAACGGATTCGGATGCTGATGGATGAAGTCCCCGTGAATCTGGCACGAGTGGCACTGCTTCGCATATTCGAGGCAGTCTTGGATCATCGTGGGCCAAATAATAACCCATCCGTTTGATGTTCAGCTTCATCTTCGGCCCGGCTTGGTGTGAACCGTAAAGTCCGTCGTGGGTTTCTTGGACGACTCTTTTTGCTTCTTCAGGTCCCAGGCATCTTAACCATAAAGAATCAAATGACCTCTTATACAGAGTATCATTGACGAAAGCGAAAGATAGGGCTCGCTTCGTGAGCTGATGTTTTGAGGACACATATTCAGGTGTTCGACGGGATTTGAAGTAGTCTATAAAGACTTCTCTCCAATCATCAACCTTTTCTTGGTCTTTTACTTGTAGAGCCGTTTTCTCGTTTGTTCCCTTTTCTTCGAACGGCTCCAGAGACATTTCTGCCGGTGCAAGAACCCCACGACTTTGTACCATGATTCTTACGTCATCAAGGTTCTCATCGGCCAATTCTTTAGCGAGCCTGGCTAATGCATCCGCTTTGCTATTTTCCGCGTAAGGTATGCTTTCCAAGGTGTAGGAAGGGATTTGAGTCAGCAATTGCTGCACCCTCTCGCCGTACTTTACCAACTCTGACTTGCACGTTTGATAATCGCCGTTTACTTGACTAACAACCAGTTGGGAGTCTCCTTATATGAGGAGGTTTTCGATTCCCATGTCGATAGCGATTTCAAGACCTGCTATTAAAGCTTCATATTCGGCTTCATTGTTTATCCTTGGCTCTGTTAAGGAGAAGGCAAAGCGCATTATCCCTCCTTGTGGAGTTACGAAGATGAGGCCTACACCTGATTTGATTATAGGGTTGCTTTGTTTGCGCTTCTTCATGGAAGACGCTCCATCAAAATAAAGTTCCCATCGGGTGCCACTACCGTCGATCGTGTCAAATGCATGTTCGTCTGGCAGTTCGCAATTCAGGGGAGAATCGGTGGGTATCGGATGCTCAGCGAGGAAGTCGGCGATGGCCTGGCCTTTCACTACCTTAAGAGGCTGATAAG
Organism: Agapanthus africanus; assembly: GCA_030015575.1. NCBI lineage: Eukaryota > Viridiplantae > Streptophyta > Magnoliopsida > Asparagales > Amaryllidaceae > Agapanthus > Agapanthus africanus. Next base: position 51,813,689 of record JASDDO010000019.1, read on the forward strand.
TTATTGAGAACCCCATCAAGAGCAAGGCCCATTTAGTGAGCCGCCATGTCAATATGGCCTTCGACATCAAATATTTGAGAGGATCCACCTTCGATATGAGACGGACGTCATGCGCCAATGCATAGTGCCTGAGCTTCGTTATCGCGAAGATCAATGCCAGGCAGTGTTTTTCGATAGGAGAATAATTGCTTTCTGCCCCTAGGAGGACTCGACTCAAATAGTAGAGGGCTCTCTCCTTCCCTTGGTCGTTCTCTTATGCCCATAATGCGCATAAGAAACCTTCAAGGGCGGTTGTATACAGAATTGTTCCCCTCCGAACGGCGGCCGAGACGCGGGACTGTCTCGCCTGAGGTTCGGGGCAGATGCTAATAGGTGTCATCCATCCACCTCTCCGAAGATGCCAAGTTGATTTATGGCACCGTGTAACGGAGGTTTAGACGGATGCGGCCGATGTAGCAGACTTCGTCAGATTCCCCCTCGCTTGAGGGGTTTTTGATTGTGGGGACGCTCTTCCCTGCAGGCGCAAGCCCCTGCAGTTAATTACGCTACCGCGTCGCGGTAACAACTTTCTCCTTCTCCAGATGGTCACTTCGTGTCGTGTGTGTTTATTTTATGTTTTGTTGCCCATGGATTGTTTACGGAGACCGAGTTATGTCGTCGCCCGTAGGGCGTGGACTAGTCCAAATCCGTATTATCTTAGATTTGGGTTTGGGGGTTTGGTTTGAGGATACGTTAGCCATATTTAAGGCTAAGATCAACTCAAATGTTTGTTAAGGATACGTTAGTCCAATTTGAGACTAAGATCAACTTAACGGGATCGTTTAGATTCGACAAAAGAGCGTTTGGAGGCTCGATTGTTCCAGTTTAGGGACATGGTGGTCCATTAAATGTATGGCTGTCGGGACCCATCACCTCTCTGACGACGTTGAAGGATTACAACGACAAATGTCAGAGGAGTTCAGAGATGCACCCTTGAGCCAAAGTTGATTGGGGGATCTAGAGTCCAATTTGGGACTAAAGTCTGTTTGAAGGTTTAAGGATACGTTAGCCATATTTGAGGCTAAGATCAACTTAAACAGGATCGTTTAGATCCGACAAAAGAGCATATGGGGCTCTATTGTTCCAGTTTAGGGACATGGTGGTCCAATACCAGTTTAGGGACATGGTGGTCCAATACCAGTTCATGGTGGTCTATTGGTAGTTTAAGGACGCATAAGGCCATGGGTTTAAGGACCCCACAGTCCATATGGGCGTGTTTAAGGACGCATTAGTCCGTTAGTTTAAGGACGCATAAGTCCGCGGGTTTAAGGACCCCACAGTCCGTATCTTGGTTTAGGGACGCATAAGTCCATGAGTTTAAGGACCCCACAGTCCGTGTTGATGTGTGGTTGTCGGGACCCGTCACCTCTCTGAAGACGTTGAAGGATTACAACGACAAATATCAGAGGAGTTCAGAGATGTACCCTAAACCAATGAGTTGGTTGAAAAAGCAGATGTGCTCAGTTCAAGATGATTTGAGGACTTATGGCCAGTTTGGGCTAAGTCCAATTATGTTTGAAATATTGGCCCTCTGTTGGTCCATTGAAGGAGAGGCTTTGCCTCTAGAAACTTAGCCAATTGGGCTAAAGCTAGTGTTAAACACTAAAGACCAACAGTGTTGAACACTGGGAATAAGATTAGCAAGTTAGTGTTAAACACTAAAAGATAATCAGTGTTAAACACTGGGAACAGAGTATCCAAATTAGTGTTAAACACTAAGCAAATCAGTGTTAAACACTGCCAATAGAGTTTTCCAAATTAGTGTTAAACACTAAGAAAACCAGTGTTAAACACCGAGGACAAACTCTTCAGATTAGTGTTAAACACTAAGGAGAGAGGGGTCACGTGTGGACACGTGAGAGCGCCCTGATTCCCTTTATTTTATTCTGCAGATCAGTGTTTAACTCTTTTAATTCTGGCGGCCATCACGTGTGAGCACGTGATGAAGACCCTTGCTCTTGTCTGTTAGAATGCTCATTAGGGGTCACGTGGTGACACGTGAGGGCGCCCTAAATGTGGAGCCAGATCTCCTTTTCTTCGTTCTGTAAATAACCGTTAAACACTTTTTATGTTTTCTTTGGAGCATCACGTGCCGCCACGTGAGGAGGATTAGTGCGCTGATTGTTAAAGCATCAGCCAAGGGGTCACGTGGGAGCACGTGAGAGCGCCCAAGGCCTTTATTTCTTTTGCTTTTTCTTTCTGTGTTTCGGGGTCACGTGGAGCACGTGATGCACTGCCTCAAAGGGCTTTCTGTAGATCTTTTGGGGGGGTCACGTGGTGACACGTGACCCTGCTTTTCTGTAGTTGTTTAGAAGATCTGTTAATCCCTTCCAGGAATCAAATTCCTCATAGGGTTGAACCCTAACAATAATTTCAGAGGAATTAAATTCCTAGTTTCTTTTGAAGAGTTGAACTCTGAATTTTCTGTAGGAATTAAATTCCTCATATATGTGAAGAACTGAATAGGGTTAAACCCTAATAAAAGCTTTAAGGAATTAAACCCCCACTCTCTGTTAGAGAATTATTCTGGGGAATAAGATTAAGGGAATTAAATTCTTGTTGTTTTAACAGAACTAAGTTCTTAACTAGGGTTAAACCCTGATTCTTTTCATTCTGAAGGAATTAAATTCCCATAACACAGGGTCAAACCCTAATTTTATTTTGAAGGAATTAAATTCCTGTAGTTCTGTGAGAATTAAATTCTCGTGCTTCCATTCCCTCTCTATGCTTTGGATCTCCATGACAGGATCTCAACCCATTGAGAATTAAATTCTCAACTCAAGGGGAGATGTGCACTTTACAGATCCTCCATCAAAGAGAGAAGAAATATGTCCTTCTGTTTTATATCAGAGTTAAACTCTGTTGAGAATTAAATTCTCTTTTCTTTCAATGAAACCTTCCCTTTCTTACCTAGGGTTTTCTTTTGCAGAAGATCCAAATTCCTCTAAAGTATCAAGGCTCTCTCTCTTTTCTTCCCTCTGCATATATATTTTTCTTGTGTGTCTCTTGGCTCCTATTTATAGGAGAAGCAGCCGAGTCAATTAGTTTTGGTGGATCTTTCATTAGGAGATTTTATTTGTATCCATCATTCGTTTTGGACCTTTGGATTATTAGGTGAATTTTACTCACCATTGGATTTTAAATCCAGAGATTCTCCTCTATTATTTTGGTTAGATTTTACGGGGAAATCTTTCCAAATTCGAGATTTTCCCATAGATAGATGATATTTAATCATCTTTAATTCAATCGGTTGCTTTTGGAAAGATTTGAGAGGTCTTTTCTCAGAATTTAATTCTGTTAACAAATGGGCTTTGAAGTCGGTCACGTGTGGCCACGTGACCCTTGGTCACGTGTGGGCACGTGACCCCCTTGGAACGAGCCTTCTTCTTTCTTTTTGCGCTCTGTCTTCTGGTTGCTGCTTAACCGTCACGTGCCATCACGTGACCCCTGGTCACGTGTGAGCATGTGACCCTCGTCTGGACTCTTTTTCTTGATTTAACCGGAGAACAAGTCTGCTGCTTTTGAGTATCACGTGCCAACACGTGACCCTGGTCACGTGGGAGCACGTGACCTCTTCTGAAGCCTTTTCTTTGATTTGATCAGGGAACCGGTTTGCCTTTGAAGCCGCTTTTAATTGTCACGTGCCAACACGTGACCCAGATCACGTGGGAGCACGTGACCCTTTCTGAAGCCCTTTTCTTTGATGTAGTCGGGAAGCTGAATTTGCCTTGCCGATGCTTTTAGATGTCACGTGCCAACACGTGACTGCTGGTCACGTGGAAGCACGTGACCCTTTTCTGAAGCCTCTTCCGTGGGCTTTCCTGATTTTAAATCAGGAAACAAATGCCCCCACAGCGTTGTTCTCACATGTCCGCTCGTGAGTGCAACGCTGTCACCTTTTGTGACCGTTGGATTACTCTAGGGATTTGGGGAGATGAAACGTTTCCATCACCTCCTATAAATGTTCATGTCCCTTCCGAAGAGCCTTCACTTTGCTCATCTCCTTCTTTTGAGAACTTTTTTCCCTTGAGAATTTAATTCTCTTCTTCCAGAGCTTAGTTCTCTATCTTGAAATCATCTTCAGAGTTTAACTCTGTTCAAGTGACCCTTTTCCTCAGGTAATGTTCTTGGACAAACAGTGAACTTTCACGTTCCTCTGGATTTTAAATCCAAAACAAGGGTTTTTACCCCTTTTTTTAACAAAGAACCCATTTTTCTTCGAGCTTTTTAACCAAAGTATGAAACCATTTTAGCCTTCAAAAGTAGATCTCTTAGAGCTTAGACGATGATCCATGGAGTTTAACTCCGTTTACAGAAAAAATGCTTTTGGGAATTTAATTCCCTTCTCTTAATAAGGAATTTAATTCCTATGAAGAACTCAGTTTCTTCGCATGGAGGCTCTTTAGGGTCTCTTTACCCCTAGGTTGTCATTCTGTAGTCAATCAATAGAGAAGAAAGCTTGTTATGATATTTTCCCCTAGGGAATGTCCATAGTCCACTATCCATCTAGACAAGCGTTCTTTTTGATTGGCTTGTCCACTATATCCTCATGATTTTTTTTATTTCAGATACTATGGCTGACCATTGGTATGATCTTGACGAGATCATTTCTTACGGAAACATTCGCGCGTTGGGCCGCAGCCAAAACCAGGAATTCACTGACGCTCAGTGTGCCGAGATCATGGGCCGCTTCTGCGAGTATAATGGCCAATTACTCCCCCGTCGCTCTTCTCTTTTGAGACTAATCGTGCTGGCGATCAGGGATGCACTCCCTTTATTTTGTACTGGTGTACCACTTAGGGCATTGGACGCCGCCGAGGATAAAGTCCATTCGGTGTATCTGATGCACTTGATCTCAAAGAGAAGGCGAGACAATCTTATTGATCTGCTGCACCAGATTTTTCAGCAATCAGCCATACTTGCCACCTACCGGAGGGTAGAGGACATCCGCGAGGACCCCGACGCTTGTGATCGTGAGAGAAAACATACTAGGGCGGTTCGAAATGCATGGAAGATCTTGGACAAAGCTACGTTCGAGTTCCTCAATCCATGCCCCGCGTCTGAGGTTCTACCGTTGTAATTGTGTCCTCTATATTTTGTATGAACTTCTCAAAGTATGAATGATAAGTTTTATTATGTTTTTCCATGTTTGCATGCCTTTCGCTGGGATTTTATCATTTTGCTACTGTTGTTGTTGATGCTCATAATATGCAGGGTGCTACTCCATTTTTTTTAGTGTACATCAAGTTTGGGCCTCATGTGTTCTGCACGTGGGGTCCCTTGATGGGGCTGTTCACAAAATTTTCCCATGCCATATTTTCAGTGCACAACATCAGATGCAGAAAAGGGGCTTTGGAAATAGTTCCATCTCCCTGATTTTCAATGCCTTTCCTTTTTTGGGCCTTGAAAATAGCTTCATCATGCAAGATTTTCCGCGCACAGCACTTAATGCACCCCTTTATATCTGAGGCAATGACTTTCCTTTTCTCTTCACAGAGAACTTTTATTCCTATTTTAACGTGATTTAATTCGAGGACAACTAAGTGCCATGGCCTGCAACCGTCCGCACGCTCGTCGACAGCCATGGAAAGTTCCTATCGAGGAGATGCTCCCCCGCTTTGCCGCCCGGTTGGTGGATCCACTCCTTACCGATGATGAATGCGACTCGGCAATGTATGAACTCTCGATCCGTAGGGGGTCTCCCCTCCCAATGGGTTCCCTCTGGCTCCGGATGATCTTCACGGCCGTGCTTGCGGACATTCCTTCTCACCCGGCAGAGATGACCCTGGCGATGCTTGATGCGGTTGAAGAGAAGCTCGAGGGTTTTCACGAAGCGTGCCTGATTACTCAGGCTTTGAAGAACCGTTCAATTCACCTGCTGAGCCAAATAAGGGCCCGACGAGCTATTATGTTTGCTTTCGCGGACGAACATGGCACCAGTCGATGGGGAGCGACTCCTCGCGAGAATCGTCGCTTCGATGTGCTGGAGAGAGCGGAGAGAGAGATGGAGAATTTTGTTCTTTGCTTCGTTAACCCTTGTGCTACTGATCCCGTGTTTGGTGACCTTTTCCCGCTAGTGTAGAATATTTAAATTAGTCCTTTTTTTTGTATGCTTTATGCTGAACCTCCATGTAGGCTTGGTACTCGTATGTATGTTTTCGCTTGCATGAATAAACTTTGTGTTGTTTTTACGAAAACTTCCTCTAATTATCGACATTGTCATCATGTCGCATGCACATTAAAGCCTCGAATTTTATTTCTTTTTCGGATGTTCATATGATTGCGAACACATGCTCGATAGGATAAACATCGGAAATTTTCTCGTCGCTTTTCATACCAGGGCACATATTGTTGTGCGAGAAAAAGGGCTCGGCCGTAAATTCTCGAAGAGAGAACTGGCTTCTAAAGCGCTGAGCGAGCTTTAGGCGAGTCTTACTGCCAAGGCCAACAAAGCGTAAGAACTCTGGCGGGTGCTTCAGGGGTCCATAAAAGAGGTGGTGGCTCTCGATAAAGCTGCCACGTTTACTCGTGAGAGGGTCGAGGCTCATAAAGCCACCGAGAAAGAGCTCGAGGCTCGGCTTGCTTCGTATCAGGCTCAGCAAGCTCAGGCGAAGGCTCGTCTTTTGGAGATCTTGCGTCATGAAGCCGTGGCTCAGCAACAGAACGATGAGCTGGTAAAATTATTGCACCGCCCGCCGGCTTGAGGACTTGTATCTTTTCCCCCTTTTTGTACGTACTCATGGATGAGAGTATCTTTCTTTTTTGTTTCTTTCATGAATTGTACTTTGTATCCATTTTGGTTTATGAATAAAAGATACATTTTCTTCTCAATGGTGTGTCCCCTTTCATTGAATGGGTTTGCGGACAATTTATCTTGATCTCCTTGCAGGGCAGCGATAGCTTAGGATTCAGGGTTAAGATTTGCTTCCTAAGACTTTTGCACTTTATGAGCCACGAGGGTCTCATAAAGAGTTTTTTCTCCCCATGGGTCGAGAGGATCCCATAGGTGTAAGTTCTTCTTAAGAATCGTGAGGATTCTTAAGCGGGTTGTCCCTTGAGAGTCGTAAGGACTTCACAAGTGAGTTTTTCTTCCTTACAGGTCGTGAGGACCTGCAAGTGCTGGATGTGGTCGCCCTCGTCCGTGTTTCACGGAGTCAGGGGTTTCCCAAGGCATCGTAGTTTAAAGACATCGCGGTCAAGGTTAAGGACCTCATAGTCCGTGGATTTAGGGACTCCACAGTCCGATGTTTGGTTGCAAGGACCCGTCACCACTTTGAAGACGTTGAGGAATTACAACGCCACGTATCAAAGGAGTGAAGAGATGTACCCTTAAACCAAGGCAGAATCCGTCGGGAATCGATGTGGTTGATCGTTAGTTTTAAGACATCACGGTCGAGGTTAAGGACATCATAGTCCGTGGATTTTAAGGACTCCACAGTCCGGTGTTTGCTCTGGATGCTTCACACGGGTTCACTGCCGTGCTTGGCGAGGACCAGACTCCGCTCTGGGCGTTTTCCACAGGGTCAAAGAGTGACGTTATCTGCGTTCCACGTAACTAGGAATTTTGCACTAGATGCTTCACACGGGTTCACTGCCATGCTCGGCGAGGACTAGGCTCCGCTCTGGATGCTTCACACGGGTTTACTGTTGTGCTCTGCGAGGACCAGGATCCGCTCTGGACGTTTTCCACGGGGTCAAAGAGTGACGTTATCCGCGTTCCACGTAACCAGGAATTTTGCACTAGATGCTTCACACGGGTTCACTGCCGTGCTCAGCGAGGACTAGGCTCCGCTCTGGATGCTTCACACGGGTTCACTGCCATGCTCTGCGAGGACCAGGATCCGCTCTGGACGTTTTCCACGGGGTCAAAGAGTGACGTTATCCGCGTTCCACGTAACCAGAAATTTTGCACTAGATGCTTCACACGGGTTCACTGCCGTGCTCGGCGAGGACTAGGCTCTGCTCTGGATGCTTCACACGGGTTCACTGCCGTGCTCTGCGAGGACCAGGATCCGCTCTGGACGTTTTCCACGGGGTCAAAGAGTGACGTTATCCGCGTTCCACGTAACCAGGAATTTTGCACTAGATGCTTCACACGGGTTCACTGCCGTGCTCGGCGAGGACTAGGCTCCGCTCTGGATGCTTCACATGGGTTCACTGCCGTGCTCTGCGGGGACCAGGATCCGCTCTGGACGTTTTCCATGGGGTCAAAGAGTGACGTTATCCGCGTTCCACGTAACCAGGAATTTTGCACTAGATGCTTCACACGGGTTCCCTGCCGTGCTCGGCGAGGACTAGGCTCCGCTCTGGATGCTTCACACGGGTTCAATGCCGTGCTCTGCGAGGACCAGGATCCGCTCTGGACGTTTTCCACGGGGTCAAAGAGTGACGTTATCCGCGTTCCATGTAACCAGGAATTTCGCTGATTGTATCCGCATTTCACGGGATGGAGGTTTGACTGCTGGCGATATGTATACCACCGAGCCATGGAACTGGGAGTTGCCGCTGTTCCGCTTAGCTTAAAGTTGTGTCTGTCGTTACGAGACGAGTGTTGGGATGATCTCTAGGTCGCTTGTGACCCGTCGAGATTTAGCTTCTTTCTTTGGTGAAACCTGGGGGGAGGTATGTTCCCTTTTTTGTTTACGCCCTTGGATTGTGTACAGGGTGTGATGGAACATCACCTGTAGGGCATAAATTAAAACTTTTTTTTATTTTATTTCTCTTTCCGCGATGCTTTATCATTTCAGCTTTTATATCGCGAAGTTCGCGATTGCCCCATCATTTCGGCTATTTTTCGCGATGCCCAATCATTTCGGCTATTTATTTATTTTCTACTCGCTGCTTTTTATTGCGCGTTGCCCCATCATTTCGGCTATTTTTCATGCATACATTTTTACTTGCTGCTTTTTATTGCAAGTTTCCCCATCATTTCGGCTATTTCGTAGGCATGTGTGGCTTGCTAGCCTTTTCGCCGCAAGCTTGGGTTTTAGACACCGATTTCTGCATCAGCACCGCTACAACTGGAATATTGCCAGGAGCGAATCATCATCTGCCTCTGTCGATGTTGAACAAAGGTGGCTTAGCAAACAGGGTTAAGGGTCCTGTCGACCAAGGCTTTTGACTTCATGAGCCATAAGGGTCTCACAAAGGTATTTCTCCCTACAAGTCATGATGATCTTGCAGGTGTATTTTCTCCTTAGGGATCGTGAGGATTCCTGAGTGTATGTTCCTCTGTAAGTCGTAAGAATCCTACAAGAGGGTTTTCTCCTTATGGGTCGAGAGGACCTACAAGGGTTGCTCATTATATGGAGATATCCCTAGTCACAGGTGTGACTTTGCTGGGGAAATATTTATCCGCGCCCGTGGATTGTATACAAGGGTCAGTATTGAGCCCCTTGTAGGGCAGTATCGAAGGTTGTGGGGGATTTGCTTAAGAACAGATTTAGGTTTCTGTAACTTAAGACTTTCAAATCTCATGAGCCGTGAGGGTCCCATAAGAGAATTCTCCTTACGAGTCGTGAGGATCTCGCAAGTGTATTTTCTCCTTAGGAATCGTGGGGATCCCTAAGTGTGTTACTCCTTTGTGAGTCGTAAGGATCTCACGCGGGTGTTTTCTCCTTACAAGGTCGAGAGGACCCTATAACTGTCTCTTAACGAGGTTGCGCCCTTTCGAGTTTTCACAAACACTCGCCAGTAGCCCTACTGTTTTTACTCACGGAGCCCTTTCGGGTTTTCGTCCGTGCCCATTTTGCTTATGGACATACCGTTTTTTTTATATTCTTTTTCTCTTTTTTTTTACAAGGTCGCGCCCTTTCGGGTTTTCACGAACACTCGCCGGTAGCCCTGCTGTTTTTACTCCCAGAGCCCTTTCGGGTTTTCATCCGTGCCCATTTTGCTTATGGACATACCGTTTTTTTTCATTTTTTTTCCCTTTTTTTTTGTCAGCCTAAGGATGCTGCGGTAGTAGTTTAGGGACGTTTCGGTCCGTCGTTAGTTTAAGGACATTTCGGTCCGTCGTTAGTTTAAGGACATTTCGGTCCGTTATTAGTTTAAGGACATTTCGGTCAGACATGGAGAAGGCCGGCTACCGCTTATAAAGCTCGAGCTTAGGAAGATAGCGAGCGGACATAGTCGTCGTCATCTATCATTGACCTAGGCCGTGGCTCATTAAGCGTAGTATCTCTTTAGGAAGCGACCGTTTATTGGCCTGAAAGTCCTTTCACCGTGCATGTCCATGAGTAGATAGGCCCCACCCTGGTAGACCTTATCTATGATGTACGGGCCTTCATAGTTTGGCTCGAATTTTCCCCGCTTGGCTCGATTGGGGATCATAGGCCTTTTGACCACCAACACGAGTTCGCCTTAGCGGAATGTCCTCGGTCGGGTCAATCTTTCATATGAGCGCGTCATCTTTGCTTTATAAGCTTCCAGATTTTGTTGCGCTATGAGCCGGGTTTCGTCGAGGGCATCGAGCTCCTCAAGCCGAAGGTGAGCATTTTCTTCGTCTGTCAGCTCGTAGTGGACTGCCACTCATAGAGAGGGTAACTCTATCTCGAGGGGGAGCACTGCTTCCGTCCCAAATACCAACGCGTACGGCGTTGTGTTCGTGGCCGTCTTAAATGTAGTTCGATAGGCCCAAAGGGCCTCTTGCAGCCTCTCGTGCCAGTCTTTCTTATTTCGGGACACCGTCTTTTTTATGATCTTCGTCAAGGTCTTATTGAAGGCCTCGGCCAGACCGTTAGCTCGTGGATTGTAAACTGAAGAATATCTCCAGTCTATATTGTGCTGCTGCGCGAAGCGGCTAATCTTATGGCTTCTGTAGGCTGGCCCATTATCGGAGATAATCCGCCGTGGGGTTCCAAACCGATAGATGACGTGCGTCTTAAAGAAGTGGAGGATATTCTCCGTCTTTACTTCCCTCAGCGGTACTGCTTCTGCCCATTTGGAGAAGTAATCAGTTGTCGCCAGGATGAAACGATGTCCCTGGGACGATGCTGGCTCGATGGGGCCGACTATATCAGTCCCCCACATTTCGAATGGCCAGCTAGCCACCGTTGGGTGTAGTGGATTCGGATATTGGTGGATAAAGTCTCCATGAATCTGGCACGAGTGGCATTGCTTCGCATACTCGAGGCAGTCTTGGACCATCGTGGGCCAATAATAGCCCATCCGTTTGATCTTCAATTTCATTTTCGGGCCTGCCTGGTGAGAACCGCAGAGTCTGTCGTGAACTTCCTGAACGACTCTTTCTGCTTCGTCAGGTCCTAAGCATCTCAGCCACAGAGAATCAAACGATCTCTTGTATAGAGTGTCGTTGACAAAAGCAAAAAATAGAGCTCGTTTCATGAGCTGATGTCTTGAGGACACTTCTTCGGGCATTCGGTGGGACTTAAAGTAGTCTATGAAGACTTCCCTCCAGTCCTCGGCCTTCTCATGGTCTTTTATTTGTAGGGTCGTCTGCTCAGTCGCCCCCTTTTCTTCGTATAATTCCGGAGATATTTCTGCCGGGGCGAGCACTCGACGGCTTTGTACCACAATTCTGACGTCATCGAGGTTCTCGTCAGCCAGTTCTTTAGCGAGCTTAGCTAACGCGTCTGCTTTGCTATTTTCCGCACGTGGTATACTTTCCAAAGTGTAGGAGGGAATTTGGGTCAATAGTTGTTGCTCCTTTTCGCCGTATTTCACCAACTCCGGTTTGCACGTTTGGTAGTCACCATTTACTTGACTAACAACCAATTGAGAATCCCCGTATATAGAGAGGTCTTCAATTCCCATGTTAACAGCGATCTCGAGGCCCGCTATCAAAGCTTCGTATTCGGCTTCATTGTTCGTCCTCGATTCCGTTAAGGAGAAAGCAAAGCGCATTATCCCTCCTTGTGGGGTTACGAAGATGAGGCCTACTCCCGATTTGATTATGGGGGTATATTGTTTGCGCTTCTTCATGGAAGATGCCCCGTCAAAATAGAGTTCCCATCGGGTATCACCGCCGCCGATCGCGTCGAATGCATGTTCGTCCGGCAAATCGCAGTTCAGAGGAGAACCGGCAGGTACTGGATGCTCAGCGAGGAAGTCGGCAATGGCCTGGCCTTTCACTGCCTTAAGAGGTCGATACGTTATTGAGAACTCCATCAGGAGTAGAGCCCATTTAGCGAGTCGACCCGTCAGTATAGCCTTCGACATCAAATATTTAAGAGGGTCCACCTTCGAGATGAGACGGACTTCGTGCGCCAACGCATAGTGTCTGAGTTTTGTTATCGCGAAGATTAATGCCAAGCAGTGTTTTTCAATGGGCGAGTAGTTGTTTTCTGCCCCCAGCAGAACTCGACTTAAGTAGTAGAGTGCTCTCTCTTTCCCTTGATCGTTCTCTTGTACCCATAATGCGCCTAAGGAACCTTCGAGGGCGGTTGTATAAAGAATGAGGGGTTTTCCCTTGACTGGCGCAGCCAACACCGGAGGGTTCTGCAGGTACTGCTTGATCTCGTCTAGTGCACCTTGGCATTTGTGATCCCAAACGAATGGAGTTCCCTTCTTCATCAGGTGGCTGTAAGGACGGCATTTGCCTGAAAGATTGGCGATAAATCGCCGGATGTATGCGAGCTTCCCTTGGAGAGACCGCAACTGTTTGAGGGTTCTTGGCGGAGGTATTTCCATGATCGCCTTGATCTTAGATGGATCTATTTCGATACCTCGATGTCGGATGATGAATCCCAGGAATTTATCCGAGGAGACTCCAAACGCGCATTTGAAGGGATTCATCTTCAAATTATATTGCCGAAGGCGTTGAAATACAGTCTCCAGATGCTTTAAATGCTCTTCGTATGACATGCTCTTTACTACAAGGTCATCGATATAGCACTCGACGATGTCATGTATGAGGTCGTCGAAGATTTTTGTCATGGCCCTTTGATAGGTAGCGCCGGCGTTCTTTAGACTAAAGGGCATAACCCTGTAGCAGAATATACCCAAAGGGGTCCGGAAAGCGGTATGCTTCTGGTCTTCGGGATGCATCTTTATCTGATTGTATCCTGACGACCCGTCCATAAAGGAGAAAACCTCGTGAGTGGACGTGTTTTCTATCATTAGCTCGGTTACTGGTACTGGGAAATCGTCCTTTGGACAGGCTTTATTGAGATCCCTGAAATCCACGCATATGCGTACCGTCCCATTCTTCTTCATTACCGGGACGATATTGGCGATCCAGTCGGGATACTGGACTTCTTGGATAAATCCAGAATCGATCAGCTTCTTGACTTCGGCGTTGATGCTCATTTCAAGCTCGAGTCGCATCCTTCTTGGCGCCTGCTTGACTGGCTTGATATCTGGGGATATCGTTAATTTATGCACAGCAATCTCCGGATCTAATCCTGGCATCTCGGAATAGTTCCACGCGAAGCAGTCTTTATGCTGTAGAAGCACGTTCTTTAATGCGGCCACCCTTCCTTCAGATAGCAGCTCGCTGACGAATGTCGGTCGCGGATCATCTGCCGATCCCAGCTCAATCTTCCTAAGGTTATCTGCAGTAGTATGTATGCCATCTTCCAGTTCTTTCGGAGCTGGCGGAAATTCTGAGACCACCTCATCATCGCTGTTTTCAAAGCACCAGGGAAGGTCATCCATGTTCTCGGGCTCTTCTTTTAATATCGTAATCGTATAACAGGTGCGAATCCGCTTCCAGGACTGAGGTGGATCCGGTTCTGCTCTTGCGGCTTTGGGTTCGTGCTTTTGTGGCGGCGTTACCCTCCAGCCGTTGGATAAAGCGAATCTGCCCTGTTGGTACTGGTCCTCGACCCAGTTCTTGAAGGTGAAGCAGTCTTCAGTAGGATGTCCTATGGCTCGGTGATAAGAGCAATAGCTCAGATGAGAAGCCCTGTTAGCTTGCTCAGGGTGTCTAAACTCTGGAAGCGCGATCATTTGATGTTTTATAGTGAGCTTGAGTAACTTCTCCATCTTGTCTCGAGGGAAGGAATACGCTCGACTCATCTTCTTCGCGAGGGACAAATCCGGACCGCGCAATGCCCGCTCACGTGACTCTCTAATCCTGCGTCGTTGTTGTCGGCTCCTCTCTCCGCTTCTTGATTTATTTCCGTCTCTGCGTCGGGCCTTTCGTACAACGGGTTGACAAGGATGAGCATCTTTGTCTTTTGCAGCCCGTTGAAATAGACGTTGCGTCCTGGCCTTCTCATAGATGGTCATCTCGCGGTTGTGGTCTTCCCGAGCTTTTTGACCCGCTTTCCTGATAGGCTTGTCCATTCGTTCTTCAAACGACGGACTCGGCATTTCAATCGCGGGATCTAGTTTTGATGAGGGGTTGGCATTTCTTGACGGGGCGTCCTCTTCTTCATCAAAAGTATATGTGGTGTAGCTACTGTGGGCCCGTTCCCGTTTTCCGGTTCTCGCGTATCCAAGCCTAAGTGTTTCTATTTTCCCGTTGGGCAATTTGTGTTGGGTCCCAGGGACATCCCAAATCCTGTTGTAGAACCGAGCTTGTCGAACAGTCTGTTTTAAGGGTACTCCTTGGCGCTTCAATAGCCTCTTTAGTCCATTTGTGTAGTATCTGGGCAAACGGATAGGTTGGAGCCTGTCGAGTGTAACATCCGTGCCATGCCAGATCTCTTTCTCTATTTTCGACTCTGAGGATCGGTAGAATAGAATTAACTTCTCACCCTTTTGCCTGGGAGGGACGTAAAATGTTTGCAGGTCCTGTACATTGTGAGCTTGAAGTGTGTCGAGATCCTTGTAGTGTTCCCGCGGCACCATGGTGATTTTCAAACTCTGATCATCTCTAGGGCGTGCTTGTATTGACAGCCGATTGGAGAACACGGCATTAACCTCATCTTCTGAGTCACTTCCGAAGACCAACATGGGGGCGGACGTCCCCGGGTTGTTGCGTTGAGATGGCCCGGCATAAACTATCTCTTCTTCTTCTTCGGTATCGCTCCCGAAAACAGGGACGGTGGCGGCGGCTTTGTTCTCCGGGTTGCGACACCTTTCTGTATCCTCGAAATCTGGCAAAAAGTACTTCGCATCTTCGTATTTGCGGACTTCGTTCACGGAAAATGGGTTCAACTCACCTGTTACGGTATACTCGAAACCATTCTTAAAGTACTTCATACACTGATGTTGGGTAGAAGGGATGATGTTGTACTCGTGTAGCCAAGGACGACCGAGCAAGGCGTTGTAGCAGGTCTTGGCGTCAATGACATGGAATTTGATGTCTGTGACGAGGAGTCCAAAGCGTAATGTTAGTATCACGGATCCGAGAATCCGTGACGATTGTGAATCGAAACCGGAGATAGTAATTTTGTCACGAGCGAGGTGTTGCACACTCATGCAGATTTCCTTCAACACCCGAACATTAAGGAGATTGACGGAGGATCCATTATCCACCAGGATCTTGCTTATCTTGATATCATGGCAGTATCCAGAGACATATAGGGGACGGTTGTGGTCGCACGTCCTGAGAAGGAGGTCTTCGTCACCGAAAGTGATGTCGGCCGTATGCACTTCCTCCAATTCATCTTTCATCCTTTCAGTGGCGAGGAAGGCTTGGAATTGCTCAGGTTCTTGTAACGCCTTAATTAGTGAGTCTCGCGCTTCTTTTGATAATAGAAGGGCATCGAGAATGCTAAGCTGAGAAGGTAGCTTCCTTAGGTGCGCTAGGATGTTATAGTCCACCTTACCCTTCCTAGGAGGGTCTTTGGCAGCCAGCTCTTTCATGACTTGGTCATCTAAAGTGATATCTTCAGTGACCTTTTCCTTTCCCTTATCTTTTCTACTCGCGGGCCCGAGATTCTTTTCTGGGAGTATGCGATTGCGCAGCTGAATGTTCTCGCAGGCCTCCGATTTCTCCTCTTTCCCTAAAACGGATTCTTTAAAGAGAGGGCCCAGAGCCATTTCTTCATCGGAGTCGCTCCCAAAGGTGAGAACTTGTGACCCTCCGACGTTAACCATGTAACAGTTGCCAGTGGTCTTGTTGTGCTCGTCGGCAGTACTTCTTTGTTCTCGACGAGTCTTGCGTTTCATGCGCTTAAAATGTTGCCGATGAGCAACATATCCTCGCCATCATATCTTAAAGGCGTCGCACTCCTCCGTGGGGTGTGAAATTTTCCGATGATATGCGCAATAATCAGGGTGCCTCTCCACCCCATTGAGCGTGTTTTCTTCCGAGGGTGGTAGCTTCATTCCTATCGACATGGCTTTGGCAAACCGTTTTCTCGTCTTGAATATCTTCTTGTCTGTCTCGGATGCCTTTCAATCTGGTGGGAGTACTTCAACTCTTTCATTTAGTCGCCTGCGTTCGGCTCCTTCCGATGCGGCCATCTCACGCTCCTGATCTGCTTTACTCTTTAGACGAATCTCGTCCAGAAAGGCGTCGATCATTTCATCTGTTGGCCACACAAGTCCTGGCTCAGGGTGTGCCCCCAGTTTCTCGGTGCCAGGAGTTTTCTCATCTTCCGAGTGGGAAATCACATGACAACTCGCCACATGTCCCTCAGATTCATCCGATGAGCTCTCTTCCCCATCTTCCTTCTGAAAGACGTGGTTGAGGAACTCTTGCAGTGTGATGCGAGTCCTTGCCTTTTGATTGTACTCCTCCAGCACGCCAATCTGTTTCTGCAAATCCGTGCGCTTGTTTCCAGGCTTCCCGGGCCTTTTGGATTTCCTCTTCTTTTTCTTCGAAGAATCTGACAGTTGGGTGTGAGTACTTGGGCCATCACCACGAATCTTTGTAGTTGGGCGCGGCTTCAACATCCCTTCGATGATTTGAGGTTCAAGCGGGTTCTTCCATTCAACCGCTGGGCACGCATGAAGGTCACTCAGCATCCTTTTGGTTTTAGCTGATAGCACGATTTCCCATGGAGCTTCTTCAATAAAGGAACAAGTCGCCCCCGGTGCATCCGTCCTCTTAGGAGTATGCGGCTGTGGCGGGTTCACCTTCCACTTTTCGGACAGCGCAAACTTTCCCTGGAGGTATTGATCTTCAATCCATCCTTTGAAGACGAAGCAATCCTCAATCGGATGGCTTACCGTTTGATGGTAAGGGCAATAGTTGGGGTTGTTCACCTCAGTGGGTTGTGGCGGTCGCCTTGGATTTGGCAGGTTTATAAGTCTGTTGCGTACTGCCAGCTCGAATAGCCATTTCGTCTTGTCCCGTGGGAACGAGTAGGGACGCTTCATCTTCTCATTATAATACCGGCGTCTTTCTTCCAGTTGATCCGTCAGCTTTGGGGCATTGGGTTGCTGCTAGGCATTCGCGACGAAGGTGGCCTTTCCTTTACCCTTGTCATTCCGAGGTTCTGGCTTCGGGGGAGACGGTCTATGACCCATTTGGTCCATCTGAGCCAACTTGTCGATTAAAACCTGGAATGTGGTTGGCTTAAAGAACATCATAAACTGGGAGATAGTGGCGTGAGGGTCTAGGGTTCCCACGAACATGCCCACCGCGGGCGCTTCCTCAATGCGTTGCTCGCATTTCGACCACAAATTCCGCCATCGTATAGCATACTAGACCCAAGTTTCGCCTGGTTTTACCCTGGCGTTAATTAGTGCCGTTATTGGAGTACGTTCGCTGGCGCTTGCGAATCGCTGAGTGAATAGCAACTCCATTTCAGCGAACGTCTTGATAGAATCGTTCGGGAGTTCCGAATACCATTCGAACGCTGTTTCTGATAAGCTGCCCACGAACTGGCGAAGCAACAGTTTATCATTTCCGCCGGTGTTACCGCAAAGGGCCCTGAACTGGGCGACATGTTGGTGAGGATTGCCGGTCCCCTTGTAAACATGGAACTTGGGAATTGTGTAACCCGGCGGGTACTTGATTTGGTCGTACCAGCTTGGATATGGCCGCCCCGTTTTTACGACTTGACCAGCTGCCTCAGTCGCATGATGAACCCGGATTTGCTGGGCTATATAGTCGACCAACTCAGCCTTAGAGATTGTCTCCTCCTTGGCCGTTGAGAGGGCCGGTGGTGGATTTGACGTTTCTCTCCTGTCGTCTTCAAGGACGATCGGGGGATCCTCAGCGGGTGGATCCTGTTGGAACATCATTCTTATCATATCTTGGAAGAGGAGGCCCATACGCTGTATGTTGGCTGCTTGTTCAGCAGCCTCTTTGTCCTTCTTCTCCAATATTCGGCGAAGGAATTCGGCATCGGTTTCTTCCTCCTGGCGTTCGTCTGAAGACGTTTCTGGGTTTTCTTTTGGCCCGGTAAGTGCGGCCATAGCATTCATCATTTCCTGGAGCTTTTGCTGTTGCTCCTGAGCTTTGGTCACCGACCGTGTGAGCGGTCTATGACCTGTAGACGCACGGCTGTCTTCTTTTCCTGACGCCATGTATACGGTGTGGACCATCATGCCCTCAGACTTAGGGCGTCTGGGCTTAGTGCCTTTGGCTGTCGTTGCAGGCTGGGGGATCTTCTCTGGTTTCCTCCTTTTATGAGCAGTGGAGGTTGAGGGGGCCGTTGAGGTGGGCGTCCAGACAGCCTTTCGTGGTTTAGCCTGGTGACCGGCTTCCGATTGGATTTTCAGCTTCTTGTGCTGGCGGGAGAAGTTTGGATCGATCATCGAATCTCGGGCCTGCCGCCAAACCTTATAGATTTTGGAAGACAGCCGTTGAGGGGATCGGGGCTGCTCTGACTTTATCTCCACAACCTTTTTTAGTGGTGGAGGAGACCTCTTTAGCACCGCAGTAGGAGAATTCCTTCGCACCTTATTTAGCATCTCGAAGCTGTTCCCCATTGGAATAGCAGCATTAACTTCCGCCATCGGGGCTGATGGAGTTAGCCCAGAGGGGGAGTTGCCCCCAGCCTTCCTTACTCGGCGCCAATGGCGACGTCGAGCGTGTCGAGCGGACGGCGTTGGTTCAGCGGTGAGAATGGCTTCGTCTTGCCCCCTGTGTAGGTGGGGGTCGTTGCTGGTGTTAGCCTGTTAAAGACCGATGTCCTTTGGGTAGCAGGAGCGGGAGCTGAAGCCGTCAATCTTGTAAAGACCGACTTTTTGGCCGGGAAAGCCGCCTTGGCGACTTCAGGAGCAGGACCGGTCACTTTCTTAGAAGCAGCCTTCTCTGGGATTATAGGCCCCATGATGGGTCCACAGGATTTCTGGCCCAATCTAGAGAAGACCGAGGCGCTGATGTTGGGCGACCCGTTGAGAGGAGCCGCCGCAGGGTTAAGACGATCAAAGACCGACTTCTTGGGAGCTTCCTTTGTCAGCACCGGCGCCGTAAAGCTTGTCGATGGGAGCATAGTCCCAAAGAACAATCCGGTAGTGGCCTGAGTCACCTGGTCCATCGGTATTGTGAATAACGAAGCGGCTTGGGGTCCGTAGGCTATACCTCCTAGCGAGGTAGAGCGTTGGTCGCAATTGCAGTCCGAGCAGTTGGAGCATTTCGCAGAAGTAGAAGCCATCGATCCTTTGCTTTCTGCAATGAGCAAGACGCCAAGTCTTAGTATCTCGAAACCCAAGGGCAACCATTAGCGAACCGCGATTGGTTCGCGAATTACGACATACGAAGTGTGGAGTGGAAAGAGGAAGAGGTCCCACCGGGCGTGCCAGAATCTGTTCCCCTCCGAACGGCGGCCGAGACGCGGGACTGTCTCGCCTGAGGTTCGGGGCAGATGCTAATAGGTGCCATCCGTCCACCTCTCCGAAGATGCCAAGTTGATTCATGGCACCGTGTATCGGAGGTTTAGACGGATGCGGCCGATGTAGCAAACTTCGTCAGATTCCCCCTCACTTGAGGGGTTTTTGATTGTGGGGACGCTCTTCCCTGCAGGCGCAAGCCCCTGCAGTTAATTACGCTACTGCATCGCGGTAACAACTTTCTCCTTTTCCAGCTGGTCACTTCGTGTCGTGTGTGTTTATTTTATGTTTTGTTGCCCGTGGATTGTTTACGGAGACCGAGTTATGTCGTCGCCCGTAGGGCGTGGACCAGTCCAAATCCGTATTATCTTAGATTTGGATTTGGGGGTTTGGTTTGAGGATACGTTAGCCATATTTAAGGCTAAGATCAACTCAAACGTTTGTTAAGGATACGTTAGTCCAATTTGAGACTAAGATCAACTTAATGGGATCGTTTAGATCCGACAAAAGAGCGTTTGGAGGCTCGATTGTTCCAGTTTAGGGACATGGTGGTCCATTAAATGTATGGCCGTCGGGACCCATCACCTCTCTGACGACGTTGAAGGATTACAACGACAAATGTCAGAGGAGTTCAGAGATGCACCCTTGAGCCAAAGTTGATTGGGGGATCTAGAGTCCAATTTGGGACTAAAGTCTGTTTGAAGGTTTAAGGATACGTTAGCCATATTTGAGGCTAAGATCAACTTAAACAGGATCGTTTAGATCCGACAAAAGAGCATTTGGGGCTCTATTGTTCCAGTTTAGGGACATGGTGGTCCAATACCAGTTTAGGGACATGGTGGTCCATTGGTAGTTTAAGGACGCATAAGTCCATGGGTTTAAGGACCCCACAGTCCATATAGGCGTGTTTAAGGACGCATTAGTCCGTTAGTTTAAGGACGCATAAGTCCGCGGGTTTAAGGACCCCACAGTCCGTATCTTGGTTTAGGGACGCATAAGTCTATGAGTTTAAGGACCCCACAGTCCGTGTTGATGTGTGGTTGTCGGGACCCGTCACCTCTCTGAAGACGTTGAAGGATTACAACGACAAATATCAGAGGAGTTCAGAGATGTACCCTAAACCAATGAGTTGGTTGAAAAAGCAGATGTGCTCAGTTCAAGATGATTTGAGGACTTATGGCCAGTTTGGGCTAAGTCCAATTATGTTTGAAATATTGGCCCTCTGTTGGTCCATTGAAGGAGAGGCTTTACCTCTAGAAACTTAGCCAATTGGGCTAAAGCTAGTGTTAAACACTAAAGCCAACAGTGTTGAACACTGGGAATAAGATTAGCAAGTTAGTGTTAAACACTAAAAGATAATCAGTATTAAACACTGGGAACAGAGTTTCCAAATTAGTGTTAAACACTAAGCAAATCAGTGTTCAACACTGCCAATAGAGTTTTCCAAATTAGTGTTAAACACTAAGAAAATCAGTGTTAAACACCGAGGACAAAGTCTTCAGATTAGTGTTAAACACTAAGGAGAGAGGGGTCACGTGTGGACACGTGAGAGCGCCTTGATTCCCTTTATTTTATTCTGCAAATCAGTGTTTAACTCTTTTAATTCTGGCGGCCATCACGTGTGAGCACGTGATGAAGACCCTCGCTCTTGTCTGTTAGAATGCTCATTAGGGGTCACGTGGTGACACGTGAGGGCGCCCTAAATGTGGAGCCAGATCTCCTTTTCTTCGTTCTGTAAATAAGCGTTAAACACTTTTTATGTTTTCTTTGGAGCATCACGTGCCGCCACGTGAGGAGGATTAGTGCGCTGATTGTTAAAGCATCAGCCAAGGGGTCACGTGGGAGCACGTGAGAGCGCCCAAGGCCTTTATTTCTTTTGCTTTTTCTTTCTGTGTTTCGGGGGTCACGTGGAGCACGTGATGCACTGCCTCAAAGGGCTTTCTGTAGATCTTTTGGAGGGGTCACGTGGTGACACGTGACCCTGCTTTTCTGTAGTTGCTTAGAAGATCTGTTAATCCCTTCCAGGAATCAAATTCCTCGTAGGGTTGAACCCTAACAATAATTTCAGAGGAATTAAATTCCTAGTTCCTTTTGAAGAGTTGAACTCTGAATTTTCTGTAGGAATTAAATTCCTCATATATGTGAAGAACTGAATAGGGTTAAACCCTAATAAAAGCTTTAAGGAATTAAACCCCCACTCTCTGTTAGAGAATTATTCTGGGGAATAAGATTAAGGGAATTAAATTCTTGTTGATTTAACAGAACTAAGTTCTTAACTAGGGTTAAACCCTGATTCTTTTCATTCTGAAGGAATTAAATTCCCATAACACAGGGTCAAACCCTAATTTTATTTTGAAGGAATTAAATTCCTATAGTTCTGTGAGAATTAAATTCTCGTGCTTCCATTCCCTCTCTATGCTTTGGATCTCCATGGAAGGATCTCAACCCATTGAGAATTAAATTCTCAACTCAAGGGGAGATGTGCACTTTACAGATCCTCCATCAAAGAGAGAAGAAATATGTCCTTCTGTTTTATATCAGAGTTAAACTCTGTTGAGAATTAAATTCTCTTTTCTTTCAATGAAACCTTCCCTTTCTTACCTAGGGTTTTCTTTTGCAGAAGATCCAAATTCCTCTAAAGTATCAAGTCTCTCTCTCTTTTCTTCCCTCTGCATATATATTTTTCTTGTGTGTCTCTTGGCTCCTATTTATAGGAGAAGCAGCCGAGTCAATTAGTTTTGGTGGATCTTTCATTAGGAGATTTGATTTGTATCCATCATTCGTTTTGGACCTTTGGATTATTAGGTGAATTTTACTCACCATTGGATTTTAAATCCAGAGATTCTCCTATGTTATTTTGGTTAGATTTTACGGGGAAATCTTTCCAAATTCGAGATTTTCCCATAGATAGATGATATTTAATCATCTTTAATTCAATCGGTTGCTTTTGGAAAGATTTGAGAGGTCTTTTCTCAGAATTTAATTCTGTTAACAAATGGGCTTTGAAGTCGGTCACGTGTGGCCACGTGACCCTTGGTCACGTGTGGGCACGTGACCCCCTTGGAACGAGCCTTCTTCTTTCGTTTTGCGCTCTGTCTTCTGGTTGCTGCTTAACCGTCACGTGCCATCACGTGACCCCTGGTCACGGTGAGCACGTGACCCTCGTCTGGACTCTTTTTCTTGATTTAACCGGAGAACAAGTCTGCTGCTTTTGAGTATCACGTGCCAACACGTGACCCTGGTCACGTGGGAGCACGTGACCTCTTCTGAAGCCTTTTCTTTGATTTGATCAGGGAACCGGTTCGCCTTTGAAGCCGCTTTTAATTGTCACGTGCCAACACGTGACCCAGATCACGTGGGAGCACGTGACCCTTTCTGAAGCCCTTTTCTTTGATGTAGTCGGGAAGCTGAATTTGCCTTGCCGATACTTTTAGATGTCACGTGTCAACACGTGACTGCTGGTCACGTGTAAGCACGTGACCCTTTTCTGAAGCCTCTTAAATGGAGAATCATTCATTAAAAGCATTGATTTTAAATCAGGAAACAAGAATGAGAGGCTTTCCCTTGACCGGAGCGGCCAGTACTGGCGGATTCTGCAGGTATTGCTTGATTTCGTACAGTGCGCTTTGGCATTTGTGATCCCAGATGAAAATGGTTCCTTTCTTCATCAGGTGGCTGTAAGGATGGCACTTGCCTGAAAGATTGGCTATAAATCGCTGGATATAAGGATGCTTCCCTTGGAGAGACCGTAATTGTTTGAGAGTCCTTGGCGAGGGCATTTCCATAATCGCCTTGATTTTTTATGGATCTATCTCGATGCCTCGGTGTCGGACGATGAAACCTAGGAATTTGCCCGAGGAAACTCCGAACGCACATTTGAGAGAGTTCATCTTCAAGTTGTATTTCCGAAGGCGTTGAAACACGATTCTCAGATACTCTAGGTGTTCCTCGTATGATTTTCTTTTCACCACGAGGTCGTCGATATAGCATTCGACGATTTCATATATGAGGTCATCGAAGATCTTCGTCATAGCCCTCTGATAAGTGGCACCGGCGTTCTTTAGACCGAAGGGCATCACCTTGTAGCAGAATATACCCAAAGGGGTTCGAAAAGCAGTGTGCTTCTGGTCCTCGGGATGCATCTTTATCTGATTATATCCTGACGATCCGTCCATGAAGGAGAAGACTTCGTGGGTGGACGTATTGTCTATCATTAGCTCGGTGACCGGTACTGGAAAGTCATCCTTCGGGCAGGCTTTATTGAGATCCCGAAAGTCCACACATATACGCAATGTCCCATTTTTCTTCATCACTGGGACGATATTGGCGATCCAGTCAGGATACTGAACTTCTTGGATGAAGCCAGAGTCGATCAGCTTCTTGACCTCGGTGTTGATGCCCATCTCAAGCTCGAGCCGCATCCTCCTCGGTGCTTGTTTGATCGGCTTGACGTCCGGAGATATTGCCAATTTTTGTACAGCTATTTCTGGATCTAGCCCCGGCATCTCGGAATAGTTCCATGCGAAGAAATCCTTATGCTGCATAAGCACGTCTTTTAGTGTAGCTACCCTTTCTTCAGACAGCAGGTCACTGACGAACGTCGGTCATGGGTCACTTGCCGTCCCCAAATCAATTTTCTTGAGATCATCTGCAGTGGTATGTATTCCATCTTCCAGCTCTTTCAGCGCCGGTGGAAATTCTGAGATTACCTCGTCATCGTTGTTTTCGAAGCACCAGGGGAGGTCATCCATATTCTCGGGCTCTTCTTTTGATAGCGTTATCATATATAAAGTACGAGCTCGCTTCCTAAACCGATGTTGATCTGGTTCTACTCTCGCTGTATGCGCGGCTTTTGGTTTGTGCTTCTGCGGCGGAGTTACCTTCCAGCTTTTGGATAAAGCGAACCTGTCTTGCTGATACTGATTTTCGACCCAGTTTTTGAAGGTGAAGTAGTCTTCAATAGGATGTCCTATTGCTCGGTGATAAGAGCAATAGTCTAGGTGAGAGATCTCGTTGGCTTGCTCGGGGTGCTTGGACTTCGGAAGTGTAATCATTTGATGTCTTATGGCAAGATCAAGTATCTTCCGTGTCTTGTCTTGGGCAAAAGAGTATGCTCGACCCATCTTCTTCATAAGAGATGGATCCTGGCCGCTCGATTTCGGATCGCGTGGCTTTTTGGATCCGCTTTGTCATTGTCCAACGTCTTTCCTGCTCTTTGGTTTGTTTCTGCCTCTGCGTCGGGCTTTTTGTACGACGATTTGGCAAGGAGGAGCATTTTTATGTTTCGCGGCCTGTTGAAGAAGGTGTTGCGTCCTGGCTTTCTCGTAGATGGTCATTTCGCGATTGTGGTCTTCTCAAACCTTTTGACTCGCTTCCCTTATAAGCTTGTCCATTTGTTCTTCAAACGACGGACTGGGCATTTTTACGTCGGGAGCTCTTTCTGATTCAGGGTTAGCATTTTCCCAAAAAGCATCTCCCACTTCATCAAAGTCATGTATGGCGTAGCAGTCGCGGAGTAGCTCCCGTTTCTTGGATTGAATATACCCAAGCCCGGTCATTTCCATTTTCCCGTTGGGCAATTTCCGCTGAGTTCCATGGTCGTTCCAGATCCTGTTATAGAACTGTACTTGTCGCGCAGTTTGCTTAAGGGGTACACCTTGGCGTCTCAAGAGTCTCCTTTGCCCGTCTGTATAATATCTGGGCAAACGGATGGGCTGGAGCTTGTCGAGTGTGGATTCCACGCCGTGCCAGATTTCTTTCTCCACTTTAGTTTCCCCTGATCGGTAGAATAGGATTGCCTTTTCACCTTCTCGCCTGGGATGGACATAGAACGTCTGCAGCTCTTCCACACTGTAGGTATCAAGCGCGTCTAGTTCTTTATGATATTTGGGCGGAACCATGGCAACTTTCAAACTTTTCTCTTCATCAGCGAATGTTTGTATTGAAGGCCGAGCGGAGAATACGGCGTGGACCTCATCTTCCGAGTCGTTGCCGAAGATAAGCATAGGAGCGGACGGTCCCGGCTTGTTGTACTGGGATGGCCCTGAATAAATTATCTCTTCCTCTTCCTCGATATCACTCCCGAAGACCGGAATGGTGGTGATAGCTTTGTTCTTCGGTTTATGACATCTCTCTGTGTCTTCAAAGTCTGGCAAGAAGTATTTTGCATCTTCGTATTTCCGAACTTCGTTTACGGAGAATGGGTTCAGCTCTCCCGTCACAGTGTACTCGAGACCATCCTTGAAGTATTTCATACACTGATGTTGTGTAGAAGGGATGATGTTGTACTCGTGTAACCAAGGCCGGCCGAGCAAAGCATTATAGCAGGTCTTGGCGTCAATGACGTGAAATTTAATATCCGTGACACGTAGTCCGAATCATAACATCAGTATCACAGACCCGAGAGACCGTGATGACTGAGAGTTAAAACCGGAGATGGTGATTTTATCACGAGCGAGGTGCTGGACGCTCATGCAGATTTCCTTCAACACTCGCGCGTTGAGGAGATTGACGGAGGACCCATTGTCGACCAGGATCTTGCCTATCTTGACATCATGACAGTATCCGGAGACATATAGCGGACGGTTGTGCTCGAACGTCCTAAGGAGGAGATCTTCATCACCAAAGGTGATATCGGCTGTGTGTACTTCTTCAAGCTCGTCTTTCATCCTTTCTTCGGCGAGGAAAGCTTGGAATTGCTCTAGCTCTTGTAGCGCCTTGATCAATGAATCTCTCGCCTCTTTGGATAACAGGAGGGCGTCGAGAACGCTGAGCTGCGAGGGTATCTTCCTCAAAGTGTGCGAGAACGTTGTAGTCCACCATACTTTTCTTTGGCGGGTCCTTGGCGGTCAGCTCTTTCATGACTTGGTCATCAAGGACGATGTCCTCAGGGATCTTTTCTTTCTCCTTATCTTTTCTATTTGACCCACTGTTCGGGGGCCCAAGATTCTTTTCGGGCAGCGTACGATTGCGCAGCTAAATATTTTCATAGGTCTTCGACTCTTCCTCTTTCCCCGAGATGGATTCTTTGAAGAGAGGGCCAAGAGTCATCTCTTCGTCGGAGTCGCTCTCAAAGGTGAGAATCTGCGATCCTCCGGCGTTGATCGTGCGACAGTTACCGGTAGTCCTTTTATGCTCCTCTGTCGTACCTTTCTGCTCCTGACGAGTTTTGCGTTTCATCCGCTTAAAATGTTGTCGGTGAGCAACATATCCCTGCCACCATCTTTTAAAAGCGTTGCACTCTTCGGTGGGGTGTGCGATCCTTCGATGATATAAGCAGTAGCTCGGATGCATTTCTGCTTCACCAAGAGTGTTTCCTTCGGAGGGTGGTAACTTCATTCCTACTGATATGGCTTTCGCAAACCTTTTCCTCATCTTGAACTTATTTTTATCCGCGCAGATGTCCTTTGATTTGGTGGGAATGTCTTGATTCTTTCGTCTAGTCGCCGGTTTTTTGCCTTTTCAAATATGTCCATCTCACGCTCCCGATCAGCTTTACTCTTCAGAAGAGCTTCGTTTAAGAATGTGTCGATCATCTCGTCTGATGGCCCTGGAAGCTCTGGTTCAGGACCTGCCCCAGTCTTTCGGTGCAAGGAGCTTCTTCATCGTTCATCGATGAGTGAGAGACCATATGGCAACTTGTTACGTAATCCTCAGATTCGTCTGACGATTCTTCTCCATCACCTCCGTCTTCAAGGACGTGGGCGAGAAACTCTTGGAGCGTGATTGGAGTCCGCGCCTTCTGGTTATACTCTTCCAGCGCGTCGATCTGTTTCTATAGGTCCGTGCGCTTGTCACCAGGCTTCACGGACTTCTTAGATTTCTTTTTCTTCTTCGAGGATTTCGACGGCCGGGTGTGCGAGCTTTGGCTATCGCTACTGATTTTTGGAGTTGGGCGCGGCTTTAGCATCCCTTCAACGATCTGGGGTTCCAGTGGATTCTTCCACCTGATCGCCGGACATGTCTAGAGATCATTCAGCATCCTTTTAGTTTTGGCCGAAAGGGCCACCTCCCATGAAGCTTCTTCTATAAAAGAGCACGATGCCCCCGGTGTATCCGTCTTCTCAGGAGTGTGCGGTTATGGTGGGTTTACTTTCTACTTCTCAGACAGCGCGAACTTGCCTTGTAGGTACTGATCCTCGATCCACCCCTTAAAGACGAAGCAATTTTCGATTGGATGGCTCACCGTTTGGTGGTAAGGGCAATAATTGGGATTATTCGCTTCGCCGGGTTGCAATGGTCGCCTTGGATTCGGCAGATTGATAAGCCTGTTGCGCATTGCCAACTCGAATAGTCTCTTCGTTTTATCCCGTGGGAACGAGTAAGGATGCTTCATTTTCTCATTATAATAGCGCCGTCTCTCTTCCAGCTGATCCACTAGCTTCGGGGCACTGGGCTGTTGTTGGGTATTTGCAACGAAGGTTGTCTTCCCTTTACCCTTTTCATTCCGCGGCTCCGGCTTCAGGGGAGACGGTCTGTGACCCATTTGATCCATCTGGGCTAGCTTGTCGATTAAATCCTGGAATGTGGTCGGTTTGAAGAACATCATGAACTGTGAAATAGTTGCATGAGGGTCTAGGGTGCCCACGAACATGCCCACCGCTGGTGCTTCTTCGATGCGCTGTTCGCACTTAGACCAGAGATTCCGCCATCGGATTGCGTACTGAACCCATGTCTCGCCCGGCTTCACCCTGGCATTGATCAATGCCGTTATTAGGGTGCGTTCACTAGCACTGGCGAATCGCTGGGTGAACAACAACTCCATTTCTGCGAAAGTTTTGACGTAATCATTTGGAAGTTCGGAGTACCACTCAAACGCCGTCTCTGATAAGTTGCCGACAAATTGGCGGAGCAAAAGTTTATCATCGCCACCGGTGTTGCCCCAAAGAGCCCTGAACTGAGCGACATGTTGATGGGGATTACCTGTCCCCTTATACACATGGAATTTAGGGATCGTGTAGCCCGGCGGGTACTTTATTTGATCATACCAGCCTGGATATGGTCGCCCGGTTCTAACAATTTGCCCGGCTGCTTCATTTGCCTGGTGAACTCTTATTTGCTGAGCAATATAGTCATCCAGTGCAGCTTTGGAGATTGTCTCTTCTTTGGCTGTCGACAGAGCCGGCAGAGGGTTTGATGTTTCTCCTCTGTCATCTTCAATTATTATGGGAGGATCTTCGGCTGGGGGATCCGGCTGGATCATAATACCCACCATATCTTGGAATAAAAGGGCTATTTGCTTTATATTGGCCGCTTGTTCCGCGGCCTCTTTGTCCTTCTTTTCAAGTATTCTCCGAAGGAACTCGGCATCAGTCTCGTTTTCGTGACGTTGTTCCGATGACATCTCCGGGCTTTCTTTTGGCCCGATAAGTGCGGCCATTGCAGTCAGCATCTCTTGAAGCTTTTGCTGTTGTTGTTCCTGGGCCCTTGTTATTGATCGGGTGAGCGGTCGGTGGCCCGTCGAAGTGCGGCTTTCCTCTTTTCCGGAAGCCATGTAAACAGTATGTACCACCATGCCCCCAGTTTTAGGGCGTATGGGCTCGGTGTTTTTGTGGTCCTCCACGTTTACAGGGGCTTTCTCTGGCCTCCTTTTCTTTTGAGTAGTCGACGTGGAAGGGGTCATTGTAGCGGGCACCCAAGTGGTTGTTGTCTTTTGCGGCTTATTGAGACGGTTTTCTTCTGCCGGCGGGGATAGTCTTGATCAACCACCGACTCTCGGACTTGTCTCCATATTTTGTAAACTTTAGAAGACAGTAGTTGAGGGGACTGTTCTGGCTTCATTTCTGTGATAGTCTCCACCGGCGGCGGAGATCTTTTTAGTATGGCGGTAGGCGAATTCCTGCGCACCTTATTTAGTAGCTCAAAGTTGTTCCAGGTTGGAACAACAACATTAATTTCCACTGTTGAAGCCGGTGGAGTTAGCCCAGAGAGGGAGTTGCCCCCAGCCTTCCTTACTCGGCGCCAGTGGCGACATCGAGCGTGTCGAGCTGTTGGTGTTGGTTCGGCGAAAGGGATGGTTTTGTTTTGCCCCCTGTCCTGGTGAGGCGCCGCCAGTGCCAACCTCTTGAAGACTGACGTCTTTTGAGTAGAGGTATCCAATATGTCAGAGACAGACCTTCGAGCAGGAACGGGAGCTGGAATAGTCAATCTTGTAAAGACCGACTCTTTGGCAAGAGAAGCCGCCTTGACGACTTCAGGAGCAGAGATGGCTGTCTTCTTTGGGATGGCCACTTCAGGTGTCATGGGCTTCTTAGCAGGCCCATCGGAGTTCAGGCTCAGTCTGGCGAAGACCGAGGAGTTGGAGCTGGACGACCCGTTGAGAGGGGCCGTGGTAGTAGCAAGCCGATCGAAGACCGACTTCTTGGGAGCTTCCGGTGGTGGTACAGGGGTGCTGAAGCTCATCGGGGGGAGCAAGTCCCAAAAAACAATCTAGTAGTAGCCTGGGTGACCTGTTCCACCGGCATCGTGAACAGGGACGCCGCTTGAGGTCCGAAAGCTACACCTCCAGGTGAGGCGGAGCGTAGGTTGCAGTTGCAGTTGGAACATCTTGCATAAGTGGACGCCATTGATTCTTTGCTTTCTGCAGCAAGCAAAACGCCAAATCTTAGTACCTCGAAACACAAGGGCAACCATTAGCAAACCGCGATTGGTTCGCGAACACGACGCACAAAGTGTGGAGTGGAAAGAGGAAAAGGTCCCACTGGGCGTGTCAGAATCTTTCCCCTCCGAAAAACGCGGCAGAGACGCGATGGACGTCTGGCCTGAATTTTGGGGTAGATGCTAATTGGTGCTATCCGTCCACCTCTCCGAAAATGCTAAGTTGATTTATGGCACCATGTATCGAAGGTTTAAACGGATGCGGCCGATGTAGCAGACTTCGTCAGATTCCCCCTCGTTTGAGGGGTTTTTGAGTGTGGGGACGCTCTTTCCTGCAGGCGCAAGCCCCTGCAGTTAATTATGCTACCGCATCGCGGTAACAACTTTCTCCTTCTCCATATGGTCATTTCGTGTCGTGGGTGTTTGTTTTGTTTGTGGTTACCCGTGGATTGTATACGGAGATTAAGTTATGTTGTCGCCCGTAGGGCGTGGACTAGTCCAAATCCGTATCTTTCTTAAATTTGGGTTTGGGGGGCTTGAGTTTAAGGATACATTAGCCTCATTTGAGACTAAGATCAACTTAAACGTTTGTTAAGGATACGTTAGTCTAATTTTAGACTAAGATCAATTTAATGGGATCGTTTAGATCCGACAAAAGAGCATTTGGGGGCTCTATTGTTTTGTTTAGTGATATTGCGGTCGATAATTAGTTTAAGAACGTTACGGTCCATTGGTAGTTTAAGGACATCTCGGTCCATTGTTAGTTTAAAAACATTGCGGTCGAGGTTAAGGACATCATAGTCCGTGGGTTTAAAGACTCCACAGTCCGTTGTTAGTTTTAATACATCACGGTCGAGGTTAAGGACATCATAGTCCGTGAGTTTAAGGACTCCACAGTCCGTTGTTAGTTTTAAAACATCACGGTCGAGGTTAAGGACATCATAGTCCGTGAGTTTAAGGACTCCACAGTTCAGTTTAAAAACTTCATAGTCTGTGAAATGTGCGGTTGTTGGGACCCGTCACCTCTTTGAAGACGTTGAGGAATTACAACGACGAATATCAAAGGAGTGAAGAGATGTACCCTTGAACCGAGGTGAGTTGGTTGAAAGAGCAGATGTGCTCAATTCAAAACAAGTTGAGGACTTATGGCCAAAATTAGGCTAAGTCCAATTAAAATGTTTTAACATTTTATTTTTGTTCTGGCTATTAAGGCTTTATTTGGGCTCAGCCCTTTTAATAATGCTAGGCATTGGGCTCTGACATTTTTGTCTTGTATTGGATGCATAGCACTTATCAGAAACATAGTTTGTTCTGACAGTGCGCCACGTGGCGCGCCAGGCGCGTTGCGCCAATCAAAGAGCGCATTGCGCTTCTGTCGGGTAGCGCACACGAAGAGGACACGTGTCGCGCTTAGCGCTAATCGCTAGTTTATTAGCGCATTGCGTTTTTAATTTATGAGCGCATTGCGCTAGTCTGTTGGCGCACCAGTGAGTGACACGTGGCGCGCTTGGTGCTGAGCGCCAACCCATGAGCGCAGCGCTCTGTTTTGAAAGCGCAAAGCGCAGATTGTGTCTTTGTTTGACACGTGGCGTGTTCTGGCGCTATGCGCTAATCCAAGAAGTGCAAAGGTGCAATTCATTGGTGCAAGGCACTTTTCAATAGCGCAAAGCGCATTTGATCAATTTCAAGATCAAAGAAAAAATTTTATGTTCTTAAAGGAGGCTTTGCCTCAAGATTCAAGAACAAAAGTTCTTGTTTTTATAAAAGGGCTCTGCCTTTATAGATTAAAAATCTATGAATGAAGTAAAAATACTTCTTTTATTATTTTATGATTAGATATTTTGATCTTTTTCTTTTTATTAAAGACCTTGGTCTTTTTTCAGATCTATAATCTTTTTAGAAGATGGTTCTTCTTTTTACGAGATGGTTTCATCTCTGTTATTTCAAGAACATAGTTCTTTACCTTGAAGATGAAGAAAAATCTTCTTTTTTTCTAAGAGCTTGCTCTTTTTTGTAGAGGGTTTTTCTCTCTCTTTTCTGTCTTCTGTATTCTCTCTTCTGTATATCTTTAGACTTGAAGTCTAGGGTCCTTTATATAGGGCCAAATGATTTGTTAAATCAGTTTTAAGAGATCTTTCTCTGATTGATTTGGGAATATTTTCCACCGTTGGATCTTTGATCCTGAGGCTTCTGTTTTACAGAAAATAATCTTCTTGTTTTAATAAGATTGAAAAATCTTTTCATAACAGAACTTTAGTTCTAATTAATTAATAATTTATTATTAGTAGATCTTTTGATCTGACGATGGGGGAATTTTAATTCCAGCGCTGGCGCACTTTGCGCGAGCGCACCTACGTTCGACACGTGGCGCGCAGCGCAGGGCGCAGCGCAACTGCGCTAGCGAACACGTGTTTGACACGTGGCGTGCAGCACAGGGTGCAGCGCAACTGCGCTAGCGCACCTTGTTTGACATGTGGCGCGCAGCGCAGAGCGTATCGCAACTGCGCTAGCGCACCTGTGTTTGACACATGGCGTACAGCGCGCCGCATCTGAAGCGTTGCTTCAATTTAATTTTGAATTTAAAAGCAGAGCTTTGCTCTGATTGGGGGTGCGCTGCCTAGGGCGCAGCGCACATGGCGCTAGCGCATCTGCTTTTGACACGTGGTACGCAGCGCACAGCGCACGGGATCTAAAGCGTTGCTTCAATTTTTGAATTTTGAAATTCAAAACAGAGTTTTGTTCTGATTAGGGGAAACAGGGGAAAAGACAAAGCCATCCCCATCCCCATCACCGAACCAACACCATCGGCTCGACACGCTCGACGTCGCCACTGGCGCCGGGTGAGGAAGGCTGGGGGAAACTCCCTCTCTGGGCTAACTCCACCAGCCCCAACGGTGGAAGTCAATGCTGCTGTTCCAACTGGGAACAGCTTTGAATTGCTGAACAGGGTGCACAAGAACTCTCCTACCGCCATACTTAAAAGATCTCCTCCACCCGTGGAGAATGTTACAGAAACAAAGCCGGAGCAGCCCCCTCAGCGGCTGTCCTCCAAAGTTTACAAAGTCTGGCGACGGGTCCAGGAGTCGGTGATCGATCAGGAGTATTTCCACTGACAGAAAAAGCTGAGGGTTCAGCAGGAGGAGAACCGTCCTAGCAAGCCACAAAGGACGACAACCACCTGGGTGCCCGCTGCAACGGCCCCCTCAACGTCAACTGCTCAAAAGAAAATGAGGCCAGAGAAAGCCCTTGTGACTACGGCAGGCCACAAAGACACTGAGCCCAAACGCCCCAAGTCTGGGGGCATAACGGTGCATACTGTTTACATGGCTTCCGAAAAAGAGGAAAGCCGCACCTCGACAGGCCACCGACCGCTCACCCGATCAATAACAAGGGTTCAGGAACAACAACAGCAGAAGTTTCAGGAGATGCTGACTGCAATGGCCGCTCTCACCGGGCCAAAAGAATGACCGGAGGTATCATCAGAACAGCGTCACGAACAAAAAACCGATGCTGACTTCCTACGCAGAGTCCTCGAAAAGAAGGACAGAGAAGCAGCAGAACAAGCTGCCAACATAAAACAAATGGCCCTTCTCTTCCAAGACATGGTAAGGATGATGTTACAGCCTGATTCTCCAGCTGAAGACCCTCCGATCATTATTAAAGACGATAGAGGGGAGACATCTAATCCTCCTCCGGCTCTTTCAGCAGCCAAGGAGGAAACCATTTCTAAGGCCGCACTGGATGACTATATAGCTCAGCAAATACGAGCTCACCAGGCAAATGAAGCGGCCGGCCAAGTCGTCAAAACTGGGCGACCGTATTCAAGCTGGTATGACCAAATAAAATACCCGCCGGGATACACAATCCCCAAATTCCATGTGTACAAGGGGACAGGCAATCCTCACCAGCACGTCGCCCAGTTCAGAGCTTTTTGCGGCAACACCGGGGGTGATGATAAGCTTTTGCTCCGTCAATTCGTTGGCAGCTTGTCGGAGACGGCCTTCGAATGGTACTCCGAACTTCCAAACGACTCCGTCAAGACTTTTGCGGAAATGGAGCTGTTATTCGCCCAGCGATTCGCAAGTGCTAGTGAACGCACCCCGATAACAGCATTGATCAATGCCAGAGTGAAGCCAGGTGAGACGTGGGTCCAATACGCGATATGATGGAATCTGTGGTCGAAATGTGAACAACGCATCGAAGAAGCACCGGCGGTGGGTATGTTCTTGGGCACTCTGGACCCTCATGCAACTATCTCCCAGTTCATGATGTTCTTCAAGCCGACTACTTTCCAGGCCTTGATCGACAAACTGGCCCAAATGGACCAGATGGGTCAAAGACCGTCTTCTCCAAAGCCGGACTCTCAAAATGAGAAGGGAAAGGGGAAAGCGATCGTCGTCGCCAATGCTCAACAGTAGCCCGGTGGCCCGAGACTAGTTGATGGCCAAAATAACAGAATTCGATCTCTTGAAGATAAAATGAGTCGCCCTTACTCGTTCCCTAGAGACAAGACGAAGAGGTTATTTGAGCTTGCACTGCGCAACAGGCTCATCAATCTGCCGGAGCCAAGACGCCCAGCGCAACCCGGCGACATTAGCAATCTTAACCACTGCCCTTATCACCGAATGTTGGGCCATCCGATCGAGAATTGTTACATCTTCAAAAGCTGGATAGAAGATCAATACCGGCAGGTCAAATTCGTATTATCTGAGAGTTGGAACGTGAACCCGCCTCGGCCACACACTCCCAAGAAAACAGATATACCGGGGGCATCATACTCTTTTGTAGAAGAAGCTCCATGGGAGGTCGCTCTTTCAGCCAAGACAAAAAGAATGCTGAAGGATCTCCACACATGTCCGGCAATTAGATGGAAGAATCCACTGGAGCCTGAGATCATCGAGGGGATGCTGAAACCGCGTCCAACTCCAAAAATCAGTGGTGATAACCAAAGCTCGCACACCCAGCCATCGAAATCTTTGAAAAAGAAGAAGAAATCCAAGAAGTTCGTGAAGCTTGGCGACAAGCGTACAGACCTACAAAAACAGATTGACGCGTTGGAAGAATATAATCAAAAAGCGCGGACTCCAGTCACACTCCAAGAATTTCTCAGCCACGTCCTTGAGGACGGAGATGATGACAATGGAAAAGACTCGTCGGATGAATCTGAAGGTTATGTGGCAAGCTGCCATGTGATCTCTCACTCATCGATAGACGATGAAGAAGCTCCTTACACAAAGAAACTGGGGGCAAATCCTAAACCGGAACTTCTAGGGCCATCAGACGAAACGATTGATGCATTCCTGAACGAAACTCTTCTTAAAAGCAAAGCTGCTCGAGTGTGTGAAATGGCCATATTTGAAAAAGCCAAACGCCGGCGATTGGACGAAAGAGTTGTAACACTCCCGCCAGATCAAAGTACATCCACCGCAAATAAAAGCAGGTTCAAGATGAGGAAAATGTTCGCTAAAGCCATCTTGATGGGAATGAAGCTGCCAACCTCCGAAGCGAACACCCTTGGTGAATCAGAAATACATCCTAGCTACTGCTTATATCATCGAAAGATTTCGCACCCCACTGAAGAGTGCAACGCTTTTAAAAGATGGTGGCAGTTATATATTGCTCACCGGCAACATTTCAAGCGGATGAGGAAACGCAAAACTCGTTGGGAGCAAAGGAATATGACTGAAGAGCATAAAAGAACTACCGGCAACTGTCGCATGGTCAACGCCCGGGGATCGCAAGTTCTTACCTTCGGGAGCGACTCTGACGAAGAAATGGCTCTTGGCCCTCTCTTTAAGGAGTCCACCTCGAGAAAAGAGGAAGAACCAAAGACCTGTGAAAATATTCAGCTGCGTAACCGTACGCTGCCTGAAAAGAATCTTGGTCTCTCGAACTGTGGGTCAAATAGAAAAGATAAGGGAAAAGAAAAAATCCCCAAGGATATTATCCTTGATGACCAAGCCGTTGAAAAGCTGACAGTCAAGGACCCGCCAAAGAAAAGTAAGGTGGACTACAACGTTCTGGCACACTTGATGTAGGAATCCTAGGCACACTAATGAGGTCTCACAAGGTATCAACCATGCCAATTTCAAATTTTACGGGTGCCGAGAAACCCTAATACGGATCGTTGGCTAGAAATCTAGGCGAAAATCAAACTAGTTAACACTTAACTACAAGAATACGGAAATACAACCTTTGTAGATCCGTTTCTCCACCTCCATAGCTCCATGATGAAGTCCTCTCCGCTATCCTCATGCAATCCCGGGCTCTAGCGTCGGCTTCATCAGAGAAGAAGCGGGCTAGGTCATCGACGACGTGCCGAAGATGATCTACGTCGAGGCATCGCTAGATCAAGCTCCAACTTCACCAAGTCAAGAAAACTTGTGAAGGAAACACACTCTACTACTTGGCAAGAGGTAGAGGATGAATAAATAGGAAGTGGGTTCACTTTAGAATTGGATTTCTCACTCTTTTTCATCAATCACCATTGATGAAGAAAGGTTTTCTTCAACTTGAAGAAGAAGAAGAAGAAGATGATAATCATTCTTTGTATTTTCCAAAAAGGAAAATAAATCAATACTTATCATTTAGCAACCATAGTTTAGTGTAGAGAATAAACCATGGTTAGAATGAACGGTTAGGGTTAAGCATCAAGACAAAATGGTCACAAGGTTAAAGCTTCATGAAGCTTCAATAACAAACAAAGAAAGCCACCATTTTCCCTTTATGCTTTTCATTTTCCAAAGAGAATAAATAAATAAATAAATGAACAAATAAGTAATGGAAAAACCCTAACCATTACTTTAACCAAGGTTTAATTCTTTACACTTAACCAAGTAATCATGTATCATCAAACATGATACAATCAAGTGCACAAAACTATATCGAATGTACAATGTGCACATCCGAGCGAGAAAATCCATTTAAAGTGAACCGATACTAGTTAATGCAAAGTAATATATCAAATATATAATTATGCATTAAATCATTAAATCAACACTTGATTTAACGATCCGGTCATATCGTATATAACCGACTAGTATCCTATGTACCGGTTTATTGAATCAATCCTTGATTCGATAATTAGGGTATATCGCATATAACCTAATCGATACATTTATCGCGAGAATGTAATAAGGTATCACATACAAGCATTACTCTCGGTCCCGCACATATCTCATATGCGCTCCTATTTCGTTTCGCTTGAGCCAGGAAACCTCTGTGTAGGACTCTAAAGACTCGTCAATACGCCGGCAGCGGATGATGATCATATCTAACATCCACAAGCCGCAAGTGGTCTGCTAAACGTAACGGCCACCCGGGTATTGAGCGATCAGAAGATCGACGAGCAAGCCCGCTCACACTCCTGTGAATCCAACCAGTAGCACTTACCGTACAGTCCGGTCTGTCCGTCTGATATGTCGCAAATCTCGCCTAGGGGTGGTAAACGTCAGACCCCAATAGCTCGATAAGTCGTGTCGATATGAGGTCTATAACAATTCGAGAAAGTACTGGTAACACTTACCAGTAAATCTCAGCAACCCTGGCCAGGGATTTCCTGTTATAGCCAATCGAACACAGCGCAACATCAACCCCCTATACCGGGAGAGACGAATCCCCTCCTATCGCTCATTGCCTCTATGTGACTCGGGACTGTACCCAAAAACCACCGTTTTGCACGCCCTCTTGGACGTGGTAAGGTGGAAATCAAAGCACAGTAGGAACCACACAAGACTCTATGACGATCTCGGGTCTACAGACTAACCTGTACCAGTGTCACCAGAGAACTGCCATCTGACGTCAGGTATAATACCATCTGGGAGTTCTCGGCGAGTCCGTCCAGTGTACCCAGTCTCCACTGAGCACCCGTATATCATCTCTGATGTCAAACACCAATAGATATGGGATCATCCATCGCCCATCTGTATGGGTCGAGAAGGTATACGCTAGTCTACTCTGGCATATCGATGCCCCGTCTCGATATACCCACGACTAGGGACCTTGAAGGATGTACTTATGGACTACCATGTCCCCACTAGTATGATCCGCATCATAGTCCAGGTAGTCAAGTACACATCCTAAGGGCTTTACCAACATGTAACAGAGAGACAATCAATATACACGTTAAGGTAAAGGGTAACCAGATAGCATACTATCATGTCGAGCAAGAAAGTCCTCCCTATATATGTCCCAGCATCCACTACAATATACATCCTATGTATAGTAATGGCCTCTAGGGCATACATATAACTAACACTTGAGGAAGATACCTTCGCAGCTCAGAATTCTCGACGCCCTTCTGCTGTCCAAAGAGGCGAGATATTCCTTAATCAAGGCACTGCAAGAGCCCGAACAATTCCAATCTTTCCTCGCCGAAGAAAAGATGAAGGACGAGCTGGAAGAAGTACACACAGCCGATATCACCTTCGGCGATGAAGATCTCTTACTTGAGACATGTTAACACAACCGTCCCCTATATGTCTCCGGGTACTGTCATGACATCAAGATAGGTAAAATCCTGGTCGATAATGGGTCCTCCGTCAACCTCCTTAACGTGAGGATGTTAAAGGAAATCTGCATGAGTGTTCAACACCTCACTCAGGATAAGATCACCATCTCCGGGTTCGACTCTCAGTCATCACAGACGCTTGGGTCCGTGATACTGATGTTGCGCTTCGGGCTACTCATCACTGATATCAAGTTTCACGTCATTGACGCCAAGACATGCTACAACGCTTTGCTCGGCCGGCCCTGGTTACACGAGTACAACATCATTCCCTCTACACAATATCAGTGTATGAAATATTTCAAGGACGGTCTCGAGTATACTGTGACAGGAGAGCTAAACCTATTCTCCGTGAACGAAGTCCGCAAGTACGAAGATGCAAAATACTTCTTACCAGACTTTCAGGACACAGAAAGATGTCACAAACCGGAGAATAAAGCTATCCCTACCATTCCGGTCTTCGGGGGTGATACCGAGGAAGAAGAAGAGATAGTCTATTCAGGGCCACCCCAATGCAACAAACCGGAACCGTCTGCTCCTATGTTGATCTTCGGCAGCGACTCGGAAGATGAGGTCCATGCCATATTCTCTGCTCGGCTTTCAATACAAACCTTCGCTGATGAAGAGCAAAGTTTGCAAGTTGCCATGGTTCCGCCCAAGCATCATAAAGAACTAGACGCACTTGATACCCACAATGTGGAAGAGCTGCAGTCGTTCTATGTCCCTAGCAGGAGAGAAGGTGAAAAGGCGATCCTATTCTACCGACCCGAGGAAACCAAAGTGGAGAAAGAAATCTGGCACGGCACGGATCTTACACTCGACAGGCTTCAGCCCATCCGTTTACCCAGATATTATACGAACGAACTAAAAAGGCTGTTAAGGCGCTAAGGTGTACCCCTTAAACAAACTGCGTGACAAGCACGGTTCTATAACAGGATCTGGAACGTTCCCGGAACTCAACGAAAGTTGCCCAACGGATGAATGGAAACAACCGGGCTTGGGTATGTTCAATCCAAGAAACAGAATATACTCCGCGACTACTACATCATACATGACTTTGATGAAGAAGGTGATGCTCTGTGGGAAGATGCTAACCCTGAACCAGAAAGAGCTCCCGCCGTGAAAATGCCCAGTCCGTCGTTCGAAGAACAAATGGACAAGCTTATAAGGGAAGCAGGTCAAAACGTTCGAGACGACCATAATTGTGAAATGGCCATCTACGAGAAAGCCATGACGCAACGCCTCCTTCAACAGACTGCGAAAAATGAAAATGCTCCTCCTTGTAAACCCGTTGTACAAAAGTCCCGACGCAGAGGCAGAAACAAACCAAAGAACGGGAAAGGCGCTCGACAGCGACAAAGCAGGTCAAAAAAGCCACGCGGTCAAGAACCGGGCAATCCGGATTCGTCTCTTATAAAGAAGATGGGTCGAGCATACTCTTTTCCCCAAGACAAGACAAAGAAGATACTTGATCTTGCCATAAAACATCAAATGATTATCTTCCCGGAGTCCAAGCACCCCGAGCAAGCAGGTGAAGTCTCTCACCCACACTATTGCTCCTATCATAGGGCAATAGGATATCCTATTGAAGACTGCTTCACCTTCAAGAACTGGGTCGAAGATCAATATCAACAAGGCAGGTTCGCTCTATCCAGCAGCTGGAGGGTAACCCCGCCACAGAAGCATGAACCCAAATCTACGAGGGTAGAACCGGATCCACATCGGTCTTGGAAGCGAGCTCGTACCTGTCACGTGATAATGTTATCAAAAGAAGAACCTGAGAATATGGACGAACTCCCCTGGTGCTTCGAAAACGATGATGACGAGGTAATCTCAGAATTTCCACCGGCACCGAAAGAGCTGGAGGATGGAATACATACTACTGCAGATAACCTCAAGAAAATTGATTTGGGGACGGCAAGTAACCCGCGGCCGACATTCGTCAGTGAGCTATTGTCTGAAGAAAGGGTGGCTACGCTAAAGGACGTGCTTATGCAGCATAGAGATTGCTTTGCATGGAACTATTCCGAGATGCCAGGATTAGATCCGGAGATTGCTGTGCACAAATTAGCGATATCCCCGGACGTCAAGCCAATCAAACAAGCGCCGAGAAGAATGCGGCTCGAGCTTTAGATGAGCATCAACGCCGACGTCAAAAAGCTAATCGATTCTGGCTTCATCCAAGAGGTTCAATATCCCGACTGGATCGCTAACATTGTCCCAGTGATGAAGAAAAATAGGACGGTGTGCATCTGCGTAGACTTTCGGGATCTCAATAAAGCCTGCCCGAAGGACGACTTCCCAGTACCGGTCACCGAGCTGATGATAGATAACACGTCCACTCATGAGGTTTTCTCCTTCATGGATGGTTCATTAGGATACAATCTGATAAAGATGCACCCTGAGGACCAGAAACATACCGCTTTCCGGACCCCTTTGGGCATATTCCGCTACAAAGTGATGCCCTTCGGTCTAAAGAACGCCGGTGCCACCTATCAGAGGGCCATAATGAAGATCTTCGATGACCTCATACATGAAGTCGTCGAATACTATATCGACGACCTCGTGGTTAAGAGCAAATCATACGAGGAACATTTAGAGCATCTGAAGACCGTATGTCAACGCCTTCGGAAATACAACTTGACGATGAACCCTCTCAAATGCGTGTTCGGAATCTCCTCGGGCAAATTCCTGGGATTCATCATCTGACACTTAGGCATCGAGATAGACCCGTCGAAGATCAAGGCGATCATGGAAATGCCTCCGCCAAGGACTCTGAAACAATTGCGGTCTCTCCAAGGAAAGCTCGCGTACATCCAGCGATTTATAGCCAATCTCACAAGCAAGTGCCGTCCTTACAGTTACCTGATGAAAAAAGGAACCCCGTTCTTCTGGGATCACAAATGCCAAAGCGCACTGGACGAAATCAAGCAATACCTGCAGAATCCGCCGGTGCTAACCGCTCCGGTCAAAGGAAAACCTCTCGTCCTATACACAACAGCCCTCGAAGGTTCTTTAGGTGCGCTATGGGCACAAGAAAATGACCAAGGGAAGGAGAGAGCCCTCTACTATCTGAGTCGAGTTCTCATGGGGCAGAAAGCAACTACTCTCTCATCAAGCCGGCCCTAAGATGAAACTGAAAATCAAACGGATAGGTTATTATTGGCCCACGATGATCCAAGACTGCATCGAGTACGCGAAGTTGTGCCACTCGTGCCAAATTCACAGGGACTTCATCCACCAGCATCCGAATCCACTACATCCAACGGTGGCTAGCTGGCCATTCGAAATGTGGGGGACTGACATAATCGGCCCCATCGAACCAGCATCTTCTAGAGGACATCGATTCATTTTGGTGACAACTGATTACTTCTCCAAATGGGCAGAAGCAGTACCGCTGAGGGAAGTGAAGACGGAGAATATCCTCCATTTCTTCAAGATGCACGTCATTTATCGGTTTGACACTCTGCGACGGATTATCTCCGATAACGGGCCAGCCTATAGAAGCCACAAGATCAGCCATTTCGAACAACAACATAACATAGACTGGAGATACTCCTCAGTCTATAATCCCCGAGCTAACGGTCTAGCTGAGGCTTTTGACAAGACCTTGACGAAGATCGTGAAAAAGACAGTGTCTTGAAATAAAAAGGACCGGCATGAGAGATTGCATGAAGCTCTCTGGGCATATCGGACTACATTCAAAACGGCCACGAACACAACGCCGTACGCATTGGTATTCGGTACAGAGACGGTACTCCCCCTCGAGATAGAGCTACTCTCTCTACGAGTGGCAGTTCACTACGAGTTAACGGACGAAGAGAATACTCACCTTCGGCTTGAGGAGCTCGATGCCCTTGATGAAACCCGGCTCACAGCGCAACAAAATCTGGAGGCTTATAAATCAAAGATGACGCGCTCATATGAAAGATTGACTAGGCCGAGAACATTCCGCCAAGGCGAACTCGTGCTAGTGGTCAAAAGACCTATGATCCCTAATCGCGCCAAGCGGGGGAAATTCGAGCCGAACTATGAAGGCCCGTATATCATAGACAAGGTCTACCACGGTGGGGCCATCTACTCATGGACATGCACGGTGAAAGAACTTTCAGGCCAATAAACGGTCGCTTCCTAAAGAAATACTATGCCTGACGAGTCATGTCCTAGGTCAATGATAGATGACGACGACTATGTCCACTCACCATCTTCCTAAGCCCAAACTCTATAAGTAGTAGCCGGCTAACGGACCGAAATGTCTTTAAACTAACAACGGACCGAAACATCCTTAAACTAACAAAGGACCGAAACGTCCTTAAACTAACAATGGACCACTATGTCCTAAAACTAGCTGTTGACCGAGACATCGATAAACTACAGTGGATTGCAGTATCCCAAAGCTGATAAAAAAAACGGTATGTTCATAAGCAAAAGAGGCACGGATGAAAACCCGAAAGGGCTCCGTAAGTAAAAACAGCAGGGCTACCGGCGAGTTTTGTGAAAATCCGAAAGGGCGCAATCTCGTTAAAAGACACTTGCAAGTTCCTCTCGACTTTGTAAGGAGAAACCACCTGCGTGAGATCCTTACGACTCACAAGGGAGCAACA
The DNA here is from genome assembly GCA_030015575.1 of Agapanthus africanus. Taxonomy (NCBI): domain Eukaryota; kingdom Viridiplantae; phylum Streptophyta; class Magnoliopsida; order Asparagales; family Amaryllidaceae; genus Agapanthus; species Agapanthus africanus. Next base: position 51,857,015 of record JASDDO010000019.1, read on the forward strand.
CACTTAGGGATCCCCACGATCCCTAGAGAGAAATTACACTTGCAAGATCCTCACGACTCGTAAGGAAAACTCTCTTATGAGACCCTCATGGCTCATAAGATTTGAAAGTCTTAAACTCCAGAGATCTGAACCTGTTCTTAAGCAACCACCACAACCTCCAACACTGCCCTACAAGCGGCTCATTATTGACCCTTGTATACAATCCACGGGCGCGAATAAACATTTCCCCTAACAAAGTCCCATCCGTGACTAGGGGTATGTTTGCTCGGTGAATAGCCCTTGTAAGCCCTCTCGACTTATAAGGAGAAAACACTCTTGTAAGATCCTTACGACTTATAAGAGACCATACACTTAGGAATCCCCACGATTCCTAAAGAGAAAACGCACCTACGAGATCCTCACGACTCGCAGGAAGAAATACCTTTATGAGACATTTACGGCTCATGAAGTCAAAAGCCTTAGTCGACAGGATCCTAACCCTGATAGCTAAGCCATCTTTGTTCGATATCGACGGAGGCAAATGATGATTCGCTCCTGGCGATATCCCAGTTGTAGCGGTGCTGATGCCGAAATCGGTGTCTAATCCCAAGCTTGCAGCGAAAAGCCAGCGAGCCACACATGCATACAAAATAGCCGAAATGATGGGGCAACTTGCAACAAAATTAGCAAGTAAAAAAAAATGTATGCATGCAAAAAAAAGCCGAAATGATTGGGCAACTCGCAATAAAAAACAGCGAGTAAAAATAAAAGAGAAAGCCGAAATGATTGGGCACCGCGAAAAATAGCCGAAATGATTAGGCTTCACGACTTTCGCGATATAAAAACTGAAATGATAGAGCATCGCGGAAAGAAATAAAAAATTCTGAAAGAATGAAACTTTTGCCCTACAGGTGATATCACATCACTCCCTGTATACAATCCAGGGGTGCAAACAAAGAAGGAATCACACCTTCCCTCCCCAGGCTTCATCAGAAGAAGAAGCCAAATCTCAACGGTTCACAGACAACCTAGAAACCACTTCAATATTTGTCTCGTTACAACAGACACTACGTCATCCACATGACCGCGTTCGGAAATACGTCATCAACATGACCCTGCTCGGAAATACGTCATCCACATGACCCCGCTTGGAAATACGTCATCAACATGACCCCGTTCGGAAATACGTCATCAACATGACCCCGCTCGGAAATACGTCATCCACATGACCCCGTTCGGAAATACGTCATCAACATGACCCCGCTCGGAAATACGTCATCAACATGACCCCGCTCGGAAATACGTCATCCACATGACCCCGTTCGGAAACACGTCATCCACATGACTCCGTTAGGAAATACGTCATCCACATGACCCCGCTCTGAAATAAGTCATCCACATGACCCCGCTCGGAAATACATCATCAACATGACCCCGTTCGTAAATACGTCATCCACATGACCCCGTTCGGAAATACATCATCAACATGACCCCGCTCGGAAATACGTCATCCACATAACCCCGTTCGTAAATACGTCCGTAAATACGTCATCAACATGACCCCGCTCGGAAATACGTCATCAACATGACCCCGCTCGGAAACACGTCATCAACATGACCCCGTTCGGAAATACGTCATCAACATGACCCCGTTCGGAAATACGTCGTCCACATGACCCCGTTCGGAAATACGTCATCCACATGACCCCGCTTGGAAATACGTCATCCACATGACCCCGTTCGGAAATACGTCATCCACATGACCCCGCTCGGAAATACGTCATCCACATGACCCCGTTCGGAAATACGTCATCCACATGACCCCGTTCGGAAATACGTCATCAATATGACCCCGCTCGGAAATACGTCATCAACATGACCCCGCTCGGAAATACGTCATCAATATGACCCCGTTCGGAAATACATCATCCACATGACCCCGTTCGGAAATACATCATCCACATGACCCCGTTCGAAAATACGTCATCCACATCACCCCGTTCGGAAATACGTCATCCACATGACCCCGCTCGGAAATACGTCATCCACATGACCCCGTTCGGAAATACGTCATCCAGATGACCCCGCTCGGAAATACGTCATCCACATGACCCCGCTCGGAAATACGTCATCCACATGACCACGCTCGGAAATACGTCATCAACATGACCCCGCTCGGAAATACGTCATCTATATGACCCCGTCACGAAAAACGTCATCCATATGACCCCATTTCGAAAATACGTCATCTACATGTCAATCCCACTAAACACTTACGGGTCCTCTCGATTCGTAAGGGAGAAAACTCTCTTATAAGATCCTTACGACTTATAAGGGAAAACGCACTTGGGAATCCTCACGATTCCTAAGGAGAAAATACACCTAAGAGATCCTCACGACTCGTAGGGAGAAAAATCTTTATGAGACCCTCACGGCTCATAAAATTGAAAAGTCTTAGGTGACAGATCCTAACCCTGTTTCCTAAGCCATCACCACCCTACAAAGAGTCCAAGATGGACAGCTATATACTATCTATAGGCCGCATTTGCTAAAATCACATGGCAACAACACAGCAAAGAGAAGAAAGAGACAAGGAGAACATTTAATTCACATTTAATTAAGCGTTCGAGGCATACTCGTTCATGCATGTGCAAAAGATTTAGTACATAAAATAAAACAAGCTGAAATGAAGAATTTGCCATTCATACTTCGAAAAAGTTCTTACAATTATGAAAGCGGTAAACAAAAACATTATCAAAATGATTACAATGGCAAAACCTCAGATCCAGGGCATGGATTGAGGAATTCAAAAGTGACGTTGTCCAGAATCTTCCAGGCCTTTCGAACCATCCTAGTATGTTTTCTTTCGCGATCACAAGCGTCGGGATCCTCACGGATGTCCTCCACCCTCCGATTGGTGGCAAGTATTGCCGCCTATTGAAAAGCCTAATGCAGAAAATCGATAAGATTGTCTCACCTTCTCTTGGAGATTAAGCCCATCAAATACACCGAGTGCACCTTATCCTCAGCAGCATCCAATGCCTTAAGCGGCACGCCGGTATAGAATAAAGGAAGCGCTTCCCAGATCGCTCCCACGATAAGTTTCAGGAGAAAGGAACGTCGAGGAAGCAGTCGACTATTGTATGCGTCAAAGCGACTCATGATTTCGGCACACTGGGCATTTGTGAATTATCTATTTTGAGAACGGCCGAGTGAGCAGATGTCTCCATAAAAGATACTCTCATCAAGGTCATACATATGAGCGTCCATAACTCCTGAAAAAGAAAATCAACAAGAATTAGCGGACAGACTGATTAAGAAAATTCTTATTAAAAACAGGCACAGGGATTTAAACGGCTCTTGATATCCCCATGGAGAAAACGAATTCTAATTCTGACACCTAGTAAATTCGAATCTGTGAGAAATCCTAAAAAGGGAATCTCATTTAATAAGCAACCCTTTGGGTCAAGGATTTAAATTCCTCGAGAGCAAGGCTCTGCGGACAGGAATAACACCTGTCAAAATCAATTATGAAAGGGATTTAAAGAGACTCCCCGAGAATGTCAAAAGCCTGGCTCTGTAATGATGGTGAAAAAAAACCATCAAAAAAGAAAATTAAAATCAATTAATTTTTATGAATTAAAAATTCTGGGATCTTCAAGATCCATAAAAAACTCTTAAGAGTTCTTCATTAAAGATTAAGAAATCTACATGTGGGCAAAAGAGCAGAGCTCTGATTCATGGGCTAAGAAACCCGAAAAAGATCTCTTTAGATTTTTGGGTTTTCTTCAGATCAAAAATCTATGAAGAGTAAGGCTCTGTTAATGGGTAAACCCTAATTTATTAAAAAATTCTTTACTTTACCTAAGTTTTGACAGAGTTTTACTCTTAAAAAGTTTTCTAAACAAGAGAGCTATGCTCTGTGGGAGAATAAAATTCTCAGAAAACAAGAAGGAGATGAACAATGGTCATCTCAGAGGGCCAAAGGCCCTATTTATAAGCATTGAGAGCCGTTTCATCTTCCAAAAGTTGATCCAACGACTGAGATGCTGCCACCGCCGCACTCACGTATGGGCCACGTAAGCGCAACGGTGGGGGGCATTTGTTTCTCCAATCAGAGCAAAACTCTGTTCAAATTCCAAGATTTGAAATGAAGCGACGCTTCTGTTTCCTCAATCGGAGCAAAGCTCTGTTTTAAAATTCAAAATTAAAAAATTGAAGCAACGCTTCAGATCCAGCGCTCTGAGCTGCATGCCACGTGTCAAACGTAGGTGCGCTAGCGCAAGGTGCGCTGCGCACCACGTGTCAAACGTAGGTGCGCTAGCGCAAGGTGCGCTGCGCACCACGTGTCAAACGTAGGTGCGCTAGAGCTGGAATTAAAAATTCCTCACCGTTAGATCAAAAGATCTAATAATGATAAATTATTAATTAATCAGAATTAAAATTCTGTTATGAAAAGATTTTTCCAATCTTGTTAAAAACAAGAAGATTGTCTTCTGTAAAACAGAAGCCCTAGGATTAAAGATCCAACGGTGGGGAAACATCCCCAAATCAATCAGATAAAGATATCTTAAACTGATTTAACAAATTAATTTGCCCTATATAAAGGCCCCAAGACTTAAAGTCTGAAAAAGAGAAACCCCCTGCAAACTTTGAGAAAACTCAAAGAGAAAGAAAAGCAAGTTTTTAGCGAAAGAAAATCATTTTCTTCAAAGTAAAGAACATAATTCTTGAACACAGAGATGAAATCATCTCATAAAAAGAAGAACTATCTTTTAAAAAAGATCATAGATCTACAAAAGACCAAGGTCTTTGATAAAAAAGAGATCAAAGATCTTATTATAAAAACAAAAAGAAGTATTCACCTCATTCACAGATCCTTGATCTACGAAGGCAGAGCCCTTTTTATAAATAAGAACTTTTGTTCTTGAATCTTGAGTCAAAACCTTCTTTAAAGGAACATAAACTTGTTCTTTGATCATAAATTTGATCAAGTGCGCTCTGCGCTATTGAAAAGTGCCTTGCACTCGTGAACTGCGCTTTTGCGCTTCTTGGACCGGCGCTCAGCGCCAAAACGTGCCACGTGTCAACCATATGCACAGCTTGCGCTTTGCGCTTTTGAAACAGCGCACTGCGCCCATGGGCTGGCGCTTAGCGCCAAGCGCAACACGTGTCATCCACGTATGAGCCAGCGCAATGCACTCATGGACCAGCGCTCAGCGCTCACAAACTGGCATCTGCGCTTAGCGCAGAGCGCAACACTTGCATGAGTGCCACGTGGTAGAAGCGCACTGCACTTTTTGATTGGCGCAAAGCGCCTAGCGCACCATATGTTGCGTTGAATGAACACAAATTGTTCTTTAAAGAGCTAAGGCTCTGATAAATGCCATGCATTCAATACAAGAAAAAAGATGTCAGAACCCAATACTTAGCATTATTAAAAGGGCCGAGCCCAAATAAAGGCTCAATAGCCAGAGCAACAAAATGTTAAACATTTTAATTGGACTTAGCTCAATTCTGGCCATAAGTCCTCAACTTATATTGAACTGAGCCTATCTGCTCACAAATATTCAACAGATCTTAGTCCCAAACTTGGCTATAGATCTTTCAAACAACTCACACCGGTTCGAGGGTACATCTCTGCACTCCTCTGATATGTGTCGTTGTAATCCTTCAACGTCTTCAGAGAGGTGACGGGTCCCGACGACCACACATTTCTATGGACTGTGGGGTCCTTAAACTCATGGACTATGATATCCTTAAACTTCATAGACTACGATGTCTTTAAACAAGGACTGTGGGGTCCTTTTAAACCCACGGACTATGATGTCCTTAACCTGGACCGAAACGTCCTTAAACTAACATTGGACCGTAATGTCCTTAAACTAATTGACCGCAATGTCCTTAAAATAAATAATAGAGTCCAAATGCTCTTTTGTTGGATCTAAACGATCCCATTAAGTTGATCTTAGTCTAAAAAAATTTAGACTAACGTGTCCTTAACCTACGTTTAAGTTGATCTTAGTCTCAAATGAGACTAACGTATCCTTAAACCCAACCCCAAACCCAAATCTAAGAAGATACGGATTTGGACTAATCCACGCCCTACGGGCGACAACATAAATTAGTCTCCGTATACAATCCACAGGCAACCACAAACTAAATAAACACCCACGACACGAAGTGACCATCTGGAGAAGGAGAAAGTTGTTACCGCGATGCGGTAGCGTAATTAACTGCAGGGGCTTGCGCCTACAGGGAAGAGCGTCCCCACAATCAAAAACCCCTCAAACGAGGGGGAATCTAACGAAGTCTGCTATATCGGCCGCATCCGTTTAAACCTTCGATACATGGTGCCATAAATCAGCTTGGCATCTTCGGAGAGATGGATGGATAGCACCAATTAGTATCTACCCCTAGATTCAGACAAGACGTTCATCTTCCCGGTTTCCGGCGGTAAACAATAGACAACACCTCCACTCATGAAGTTTTCTCCTTCATGGACGGCTCGTCAGGATACAATCAGATAAAGTTGCATCCCGAGGACCAGAAGCATACCGCTTTCCGGACCCCTTTGGGCATATTCTGCTACAAGGTGATGCCTTTCGGTCTAAAGAACGCCGGTGCCACCTACCAGAGGGCCATGACGAAGATCTTCGATGACCTCAGACATCAAATCGTCGAATGCTATATCGACGACCTCGTAGTAAAAAGCAAATCATACGAGGAGAATTTAGAGCATCTGAAGATTGTGTTTCAACGCCTTCGGAAATACAACATGAAGATGAACCCTCTCAAATGCGCGTTCGGAGTTTCCTCAGGCAAATTCCTAGGATTCATCATACGACATTGAGGTATCGAGATAGACCCGTCGAAGATCAAGGCGATCATGGAAATGCCCCGGCCAAAGACTCCCAAGCAGCTGCGATCTCTCCAAGGAAAGCTCGCATAAATCCGACGATTCATAGCCAATCTTTCCGGCAAGTGCCGCCCTTACAGTCACTTGATGAAAAAGGGAACCCCATTCGTCTGGGATCACAAATGCCAAAGCGCATTGGACGAAATCAAGCAATTCCTGTAGAATCCGCCAGTGATGGCCGCTCCCGTTAAAGGAAAACCTCTCGTCCTGTATACGACAGCCATTGAAGGTTCTTTAGACGCGCTGTGGGCACAAGAGAACGATCAAAGGAAAGTAAGAGCTCTCTACTATCTGATTCGAGTTCTCCTGGGGGCAGAAAGCAACTACTCCCCCATCGAAAAACACTGCCTAGCGTTGATCTTTGCGGTAACGAAGCTCTGATACTACGCGTTGGCGCATGAGGTCCATCTCATATCAAAAGTGGATCCTCTCAAGTATTTGATGTCGAAAGTCATATTAACAGGACGTCTCGCTAAATGGGCCCTGCTCTTGATGGAATTCTCGATAACCTATCAGCCTCTTAAGGCAGTGAAAGGCCATGCCATCGCCAACTTCCTCGCTGAGCACCCGATACCCGCCGATTCTCCTTTGAACTGCGAATTGCCAGAAGAACATGCGTTTGACACGATCGACGGGGATGATACCCGGTGGGAACTCTACTTCGATGGAGCATCTTCCATGAAGATGCGCAAACAAAGCACTCCTATAATCAAATCAGGGGTATGCCTCATCTTCGTGACTCCACAAGGAGGGATAATACGCTTCGCCTTCTCCTTAACAGAGCCGAGGATGAACAATGAAGCCGAATATGAAGCTTTTATAGCAGGTCTTGAAATCGCCGTCGACATGGGAATTGAAAACCTCCTTATATACGGAGACTCCCAGCTGGTCGTTAGTCAAGTAAATGGCGATTATCAGATATGCAAGCCTGAGTTGGTGAAGTACGGCGAAAAAGTGCAACAATTGCTGACTCAAATTCCTTCCTATACCCTGGAAAGTATACCGCGTGCGGAAAATAGTAAGGCAGATGCATTAGCTAAGCTCGCTAAAGAATTGGCCGATGAGAACCTCGGTGATGTAAGAATCGTGGTACAAAGTCGTCGAGTTCTTGCACCGGTAGAAATATCTCCAGAATCGTCCAAGGAGAAGGGAGCGACCGAGCAAACGACTCTACAAATAAAATACCAGGAAAGGGTTACGGATTGGAGAGAAGTCTTTATAGACTACTTCAAATCCCGTCGAACACCTGAAGATGCATCCTCAAGACATCAGCTTATGAAACGAGCTCTGTCTTTCACTTTCGTCAATGATACCCTGTATAAGAGATCATTTGACTCTTTATGGCTAAGATGCCTGGGACCTGAAGAGGCAAAGAGAGTCGTCCAAGAAACTCATGATGGACTCTGTAGTTCTCACCAAGCCGGCCGGAAGATGAAGCTGAAGATCGAAAGGATGGGCTACTATTGGTCCACGATGATCCAAGACTGCCTCGAATACGCGAAGCAGTGCCACTCATGCCAGATTCATGGAGATTTTATCCATCAGCATCCGAATCCACTACATCCAACGGTGGCTAGCTGGCTGTTCGAAATGTGGGGAACTGATATAATTGGCCCCATCGAGCCAGCACCGTCCAGAGGGCATCGGTTCATTTTGGCGACAACTGATTACTTCTCCAAGTGGGCAGAAGCAGTACCGCTGAGGGAAGTGAAGACGAAGAATATCATCCATTTCTATAAGACGCACGTCATTTATCGGTTTGGAACTCCGCGACGGATCATCTCCGATAACGGGCCAGCCTACAGAAGCCACAAGATCAGCCGCTTCGCACAACAGCATAACATAGACTGGAGATACTCTTCAGTCTATAATCCTCGAGCTAACGGTCTAGCAGAGGCTTTCAACAAGAACTTGACGAAGATCGTGAAAAAGACGGTGTCTCGAAATAAGAAGGACTAGCACGAGAGACAACATGAAGCTCTCTGGGCGCATCAAACTACGTTCAAAACGGCCACGAACATAACGCCGTACGCATTGGTATTCGGTACAGAAGCAGTACTTCCCCTTGAGATAGAGTTACCCTCTCTATGAGTGGCAGTTCGCTACGAGCTAACAGATGAAGAGAATGCTCACCTTCGGCTTGAAGAGCTTGATGGCCTTGATGAAAACCGGCTCATAGCGCAACAGAGTCTGGAGGCTTATAAAGCAAAGATGACAGGCTCATATGAGAGATTGACCAGCCCAAGAACATTCTGCCAAGGCGAACTCGTGCTAGTGGTCAAAAGACCTATGATCCCTAATCGTGCCAAACGGGGGAAATTCGAGCCGAACTATGAAGTCCTATATATCATAGACAAAGTTTACCACGGTGGAGCCTATCTACTCATGGACATGCATGGTGAAAGACCTTTCAGGCCAATAAACGGTCGCTTCCTAAAGAAATACTACGCCTGACGAGTCATGGTTTAGGTCAACGATGGATGACGACGAATATGACCGCTCGCTATCTTCCTAAGCCCAAACTCTCTAAGTAGTAGCTGGCTTCCTTAACAGCGGACCGAAATGTCCTAAAACTAACAACGGACCGAAATGTCCTAAAACTAACAATGGACCACTATGTCCTAAAACTGGCGTCGGACCGAAACGTCCTTAAACTAACGATGGACCACTATGTCCTAAAACAAGCTGTTGACCGAGACGTCGATAAACTACTGTGGACTGCAGCATCCCAAGGCTGACACAAAAAAAGAAGAGAAAGAATAAATAAAAAAGAAAGAAAGAAAAAGAAAACGGTATGTCTATAAGCAAAATGGGCACGGATGAAAACACGAAAGGGCTCCGTAAGTAAAAACAGCAGGGCTACCGGCGAGTTTTTATGAAAACCCGAAAGGGCGCAATCTCGTTAAAAGACACTTGCAAGGTCCTCTCGACCTTGTGAGGAGAAACCACCTGCGTGAGATCCTTACGAATCACAAAGGAGCAACACACTTAGGAGTCCTCACGATTCCTACGGAGAAATTACACTTGCGAGATCCTCACGACTCGTAAGGAGAACCCTTTTATGAGACCCTCACGGCTCATAAAATTCAAAAGTTTTAAGTTACAGGGATCTGAACCTGTTCTTAAGCAGCCACCCCAACCTCCAATGCTGCCCTACAAGAGGCTCAATACTGACCCTTGTATACAATCCATGAGCGCGAATAAACATTTCCCTAACAAAGTCCCATCCGTGACTAGGGATATGTCTACACGGTGAACAGCCCTTGTAAGTCCTCTCGACTTAGAAGGAGAAAATACTCTTGTAAGATCCTTACGACTTACGAGAAGCCATACACTTAGGAGTCCTCACGATTCCTAAGGAGAAAACGCACCTACGAGATCCTCACAACTCGCAGGGAGAAATAACTTTATGAGACCCTTATGGCTCATGAAGTCAAAAGCCTTAGTCGAAAGGATCCTAACCCTGTTCGCTAAGCCACCTTTGTTCGATATCGACAGAGGCAAATGATGATTTGCTCCTGGAAATATCCCAGTTGTAGCGGTGTTGATACCAAAATCGGTGTCTAATTCCAAGCTTGCAGCAAAAAAGCCAGCGAGACACACATGCATACGAAATAGCCGAAATGATGGGGCAACTTGCAGCAAAATCAGCAAGTAAAAATGTATGCATACGAAAATAGCCGAAATGATTGGGCAACTCGCAATAAAATGCCGCGAGTAAAAATAAAACAAATAGCCGAAATGATTGGGCACCGCAAAAAATAGCCGAAATGATTGGGCAATCGCGACCTTCGCGATATAAAAGCTGAAATGATAGAGCATCGCGGAAAGAAATTAAAAAAATGAAATTTATGCCCTACAGGTGATATCACATCAATCCCTGTATACAATCCAGAGGCGCAAACAAAGAGAGAATCACACCTTCCTTCACCAGGCTCTATCAGAAGAAGAAGCCAAATCTCAACTGTTCACAGAGAGCCTGGAGATCATCTCAACATTCGTCTCATTACAACAGACGCAACATCAAGCAAAGCGGAACCGCAGAAATTCCCAGTTCCATGACTCGGCAGAGCACAGATGACCGAGAGTCAAACCCTGACTCTATGAAATGCGGATAAAGTCAACCCTTTCTGGTTTCGTGGAAAGCGGCCTATGTCAATCCAGACCCCGTGGAAAACGTCCAGAGCGGATCCTGGTCCTCGCAGAACACGGCTATGACCCCGTGGGAAGCATCCAGAGCAAATTCCTGGTCACGTGGAACGCGGCTTATGTCAATCCTGACCCTGTGGGAAACGTCCAAAGCGGAGCCTGGTCCTCGCAGAACACGGCTATGACCCTATGGGAAGCATCCAGAGAAAATTCCTGGTCACGTGGAACGTGGCTTATGTCAATCCTGACCCTATGGGAAACGTCCAGAGCAGAGCCTGGTCCTCGCAGAACATGGCTATGACCCCGTGGGAAGCATCCAGAGCAAATTCCTGGTCACGTGGATTGCAGCTTATGTCGATCCTGACCCCGTGGGAAACGTCCAGAGCGGAGCCTGATCTTCGCAGAACACGGCTATGACCCCGTGGGAAGCATCCAGAGCAAATTCCTGGTCACGTAGAACGCGGCTTATGTCAATCCTGACCCTGTGGGAAACGTCCAGAGCGGAGACTGGTCCTCGCAGAACATGGCTATGACCCCGTGGGAAGCATCCAGAGCAAATTCCTGGTCACGTGGAACGCGGCTTATGTCAATCCCGACCCCGTGGGAAACGTCCAGAGCGGAGCCTGGTCCTCGCAAAACATAGCTATGACCCCGTGGGAAGCATCCAGAGCAAATTCCTGGTCACGTGGAACGCGGCTTATGTCAATCCTGACCCTGTAGGAAACGTCCAGAGCGGAGCTTGGTCCTCGCAGAACATGGCTATGACCCTGTGGGAAGCATCCAGAGCAAATTCCTGGTCACGTGGAACACGGCTTATGTCAATCCCGACCCCGTGGGAAACGTCCAAAACGGAGCTTGGTCCTCCCATAACACGGCTATGACCCCGTGGGAAGCATCCAGAGCAAATTCCTGGTCACGTGGAACGCGACTTATGTCAATCCTGACCCCGTGGAAAACGTCCAGAGCGGATCCTGGTCCTCGCAGAACACGGCTATGACCCCGTGGGAAGCATCCAGAGCAAATTCCTGGTCACGTAGAACGCGGCTTATGTCAATCTTGACCCCGTGGGAAATGTCCAGAGCGGAGCCTGGTCCTCGCAGAACACGGCTATGACCCCGTGGGAAGCATCCAGAGCAAATTCCTGGTTATGTGGAACGCGGCTTATGTCAATCCTGACCCCGTGGGAAACGTCCAGAGCGGAGCCTGGTCCTCGCAGAACACGGCTATGACCCCATGGGAAGCATCCAGAGCAAATTCCTGGTCACGTGGAACGCGGCTTATGTCAATCCTGACCCCGTGGGAAACATCCAGAGCGGAGCTTGGTCCTCGCAGAACACGGCTATGACCCCGTGGGAAGCATCCAGAGCAAATTCCTGGTCACGTGGAACGCGGCTTATGTCAATCCTGACCCCGTGGGAAACATCCAGAGCGGAGCCTGATCCTCGCATAACACGGCTATGACCCCGTGGGAAGCATCCAGAGCAAATTCCTGGTCACGTGGAACGCGGCTTATGTCAATTCTGACCCCGTGGGAAATGTCTAGAGCAGATCCCGGTCCTCGCAGAACACGGCTATGACCCCGTGGGAAGCATCCAGAGCAAATTCCTGGTCACGTGGAACGCGGCTTATGTCAATCCTAACCCGTGGGAAACGTCCAAAGCGGATCCTGGTCCACGCAGATCATGGCTATGACCCCGTGGGAAGCATCCAGAGCAAATTTCTGGTCACTTGGAACGCGGCTTATGTCAATCCTGACCCCGTGGGAAACGTCCAGAGCGGAGCTTGGTCCTCGCAGTACACAACTATGACCCTGTGGGAACTATCCAGAGCAAATTCCTGGTCACGTGGAACGCGGCTTATATCAATCCTGACCCCGTGGGAAACGTCCAGAGCGGAGCCTGGTCCTTTTAGAACACGGCTATGACCCTGTGGGAAGCATCCAGAGCAAATTCCTGGTCACGTGGAACACGGCCTATGTCAATCCTGACCCCATGGGAAACGTCCAGAGTGGATCCTGGTCCTCGCAGAACACGACTATGACCCCGTGGGGAGCATCCAGAGCAAATTCCTGGTCCCGTGGAACACGGTTAAAGTCAATTTTGACCCCGTGGGAAACACCCAGAGCAACTCCCGACTCCGCGAAGTGCGGATAATGGCAACACCATCGATCACTTACAGGTCCTCTCGACCCGTAAGGAAGAAAACTATCTTGTAAGATCCTTACAACTTACAAGAGAAAACGTGCTTAGGAATCCTCACGATTCCTAAGGAGAAAATACACCTACGAGATCCTCCCGGCTCGTAGGGAGAAAAGTCTTCATGAGACCCTCATGGCTCATGAAATTGAAAAGTCTTAGGCAGCAGATCTGAACCTGCTTTCTAAGCCATCACTACCTCTCGAAGAATTCAAAACGGAATGCTCTCTCTATCATCTGCAGGCTATGCTCACTAAAGTGACATGCTGATAACAGAGAAAAGAAGAAAGCAAAGAGATGACACAAGACGTTGCGAAAGAAATGTATCTTTTATTCATAAATTCAATTGGGTACAAAATACATCTTATGAAAGAATAAAAAAAATGGATACATTTTATTCGAAATTACAAATGGTAAAAAAAATCATTGAGAGGGAAGCGTTTTCAATAGTCCAATCAGCCGCTCGCGCACTTCCCTCAGCCCCTTTTCTTGGTCAGCAGCCGCGGCCAACTCTGCTTCGACCTGAGCTCGTTGCTGCAGATAAGATGAAAGTTTCTCGTCAATGGCCTGCTGAGCCACCTCACGACCTTGAGCATCTCGTTCAATGAGGTCAAGTTTCTGCCTCAGCGTTAGCCCATCAGAAATACATCGTAGAAGGCTTTCAAAGATGACTTTCAGCTGTGCAGCGTTTGCATCAACTTGAGTATGCAAACGAGGAGATTCGCTTAAAGTCTCCCTATGCTCCTTACGCCTCAAAGCCGCTTTTTGTTCAAGATGGCGGAAGTAAAGGGTGCTCTCCTCGACCCATGCAGCTCGCTGGGATTTCACAGCCAAGACCTCATGGGGAGGACGTCTAAACTCAAGCTCATACAGACAGGCCTCGATTTTTCTGTAATGATTAACCCAGGACTCCACGAAGCCTTCATTATGAAAGTGCACGAGCGTCGCCAGCTTGGGATTAACCTCGGCAGCGAAATCTGCGGCAAGGGCAGGAGTCTCCGCATCAAGCTCCTCGAGATGATCGATCAACATGCGCAGACTATTCACAGCCCCTTTTGAAGATGAACGTCGAGAAAAGGTGCATGCTGGCATTATGATTCGATATTCGAACGGAGCTGAAGTCGGCATCACCGCTGCAAAACAAATCACAGTCAAGTGACAGTTCAAGAAATAGAGGAGGTTCATGAACAATAGAGTTTACTATACCGGCTGCAGCAGGGGGCAAGACTGGGAGTACCGGCGGTGCAACTTTTCTTTTGTCTCCCCCTTCGAGCTGTAGGGATGCAATTAAAACAAAGAAGAATTAGAAACGATTTGACTACCCGTCAAAGAAAAGAAGAGACATTAGCTAAAGGCTGTACTCACCAGCTCCGCTAGAAGAGGCAATCTCTGACTGAAAGGAGAAGTGTGGGTCTAGCACCTGATACAGGTGATAAAAAAGGACTCCTGCAAAGATATAATAATGCAATGTCAGCACATAAAGTATACTGCCTACAATGAAATTGATGGGTCACAAATCCGCACCTTCTAGCATTTGAGATGGTATGAGAGAAGGTAGAGGAGCGGTCACCGTCAAAGCAGCAACTGGAGATGCTTCCTCGGATGGCACAACCCCAACGCTCATCACACCTGCATTAGAAATAAGAGAAACACTGTCAAAAAAATTAAAAGGGATTGCAGAATAAAGGGGAGAGTAATGACCCAAAATCTACCTTGTGAGTCGCCGGTCGAGACCGCAACAAGAGTGTCACTGGATGCGGCGAATGCTTCACCCTCCTCTATTGGAACAGTCTCACCACTCGTAGCCTCATCCCCTGACTCCACAAGAATTGTCGTGACACTCGCAGCGCCCGGCAACGGCAAGGACCCGCAAGGGGAAAGAGTGACGATTGGATAAGTGCCCGACTATTAAGAAAGAGTGGCTACCTCGGGCTCAGCGGTTGTAGCCATCTCACCTACCGCTACCTCGGGCTCGATGATTGTAGCAGTTTCACCTACCGCTATCTCAGGCTCGGTGATTGCCGCTACGTCACCCACCACTTCCTCGGCAAGACTCGGCCCTACAGAATAGGATATATGAGAACCTGAAAATTAAAGCTTTGACAAAAGGACACAATGTCACGTTACCTTGGGTCGGTTTTTCGATTGCCTCCCGAGCCACACGTGCTGCCTGTCTGTGGGCAGTGGATAAGGCAGCCAAAGTATCCTCTGAAGGAGTAGAGGTCGGGGCAACAGCGTTTAGACCTGCACCCACATCCAAGGCGGCAGTATGCTCCCTTGCCGCGCGCATCCTACGCTTCCTTTCCGCCCGGGCCGTGAGGGCAGATCTTCTAAAGACCTCCTTCAATGGGACGTCATCGACCGCGCCAATAGTTACCTCTGGAGCCGTTATGGCATCCGTCATCGGTTGCTTAAGTGAAGCTTCTTTCGGCAATACCGACGGAATTGAGACTTCGGTAGCCGACCCGGGAAGCGTCTCTGCACCGCCCTGTGAAGTCGGTGCCACACCTGGAATAACCTGAGTAGAGGTAGTTCCTATAATAAGATGAAAAGGAGGGATCAGATTAGCCATAAGAAACGGGAGTGGAGACGCGGTGAACCGAAATATACCGATGACTAAGGATGCTCGAAGTCTTTCCTCTTCCTCAAAAGTCTTGAGAGAAGCTGCGAGAGCTTCTTCGGTGGAAATGCCTGTTAAAAAAGGGGGGAAAGTGTCAGTCAAAACATGATGACAAAAATACGATGCAATGACGAAAGATACAGCTAATAGTTACCTAATTGCGCGAGGGTGGCCAGCCCCGCTTCATGGCTTGCCAATTTCTTAGAAGCTGCAATGGCAGCCGCTAGATCAGTATCATCTGGCGGCATGAATAGACCCTCGTTTGTCCCATACTCGCTCAGGCCCTCCCCATAAGGAGCGTGAGGCTCCTGGCCGAGTACAACGTCGACAGAAAGGATCGACTTTTTCTTCCTCTTCTGCGGGCGAGCTCCGGTCGCAGCTAACACAAGCTTATGCTTGGTAGGCACTTTAAGACGACGAGTCCCGATATCTGAACCCACGCCGGAATCAGGGGAAGCTACAGTCGCCGTTTTTACAGGAGCCCGGGGTATCGATAGCTCGGGCCTGTCGTGCGGGACTTCGATCACTGCAGCTTCTCTTAAAGGAGGCGGGATAATGTTCCGTTGCTTCAGAGGGGAGTTTTGATCACCAGCAGGGGGTGCACCTTTGCGATCGAGCAATAATCGCTTCTCCTCCGTGATGACGACGCCCATTGAATGCTGGTACCACGCCACGTACACACTAAGGGCCTTCGGGACACGGCTCGGCTCGCTGATAAAGAAGTTGGACCCCGTGTTCATGCGCATGGAATGATGCAGCGCGTTTCGCATTCCCTCTTTAGTGACAACAGGTTCTAACAAAAAAGCCTCAAGCGGGACTCCCTGATTGTAGCTCAGCTGCTGGGCGAAACGGTGCGGGTTGTATCTCATGAATAACATCGTATCATTTTGCCTAAACACTAGAAATCCCGGTCTGATGGAATATAAATGAAGGATTTCCCGAGCTTTCAAAACAGAGGCTCCATCCTTAAAAATGTCCCGCAATGGCTGCACCGTCTTCGCGGACTCTTTGCTGATAGTCAGGATCTTATCGGTGAAAGTCATGCCATCTCCAACCGTGCGAGGACGAAGGAGCAAACCTCTAGCTTCCCGCGATGACGGATTTACAATAGATGCGTCGACTAATCGCATAATCCGCAGGAAGCCGCACCTGTCGTAGAAGGACGGCCTCTTATGGATGCCGAAAACGCCAAGTGCATGTAGCTCGAGACATGGCATGAAGTAATGCATCGAGATGTTCACTTGCTGCACGCCGCTTGGCTGAGACCGTAATACAGATGAGCTAACCCGGCAACCCCGACAGCCACTTTCACCCCAATAATCATTCGGTGAGCCGGATAGAAAACAGACGACCTCATACGGAGAGGGTGCATTGGGAGCGCAAACTAGCTCAGCCATAGCCCAAGAAACCCCAAGAAGAACGTTTCCTCATCAATCCCTGGGACTGCGACCTCCGCGAACAACTGGAGTGTTGGGAAGGAAGAAACTCTTTTGATCTGCCTCCGCCGTTGGGAAGTTGTTTAACCCTAAACCGAAAGGGTCGTCAAGTTTGGCGAATTTAGTAGCATCCTTCGAGAGGACTTCCGGATGGAGAAAATGAGCAATGAAATCCTCGAAAGTAACCCCGCAGCTCCCAGATTCGAGAAAAAGGCCTTCATAAATATTCAACACTTTGATTAAACTAGGGAACTGGTGTTGAATGGCGTTCTCCGCGGTAAGGCCTGTCATCACTGGCTTGGCACCAAAAATGTATTCATCTGTAGGAAGCAGTTCCTCATAGTGCTCCCCCATAACCGGCAAACAAGAAACTTCTGCAAATTCCTCTAAAAAAATTGATACTTCTCGGTCCAACGAAAGGAAGGTGTGAGTAGGAATATTCCACTGCTCCACAAAGGCCTTAACCCACCAAGCGGGAAGCGTAGAATACTGGAAGAGAGAAGCATAAATGGCGGGATACAACCCAAGCCTCAACAACTGTGACTTCTTCGCTGACAGAATGTAGCGGGCCCATTGCAGATAGCCAGCTGGATGACGAGGAATTAGGCCGATCATATATAGTTGTCCCCACGGTCGCGCCTCGCCTTGACAAATACGTCGCCCCAGGGTATCCAAAGCCATTGGAGGCTGAACGGGTATCGAAGCCATAGCAAGCTGAAGAAGACCTCCCGAAGTCCAGTTGACTTCTTCCACGGTATAGTTCACCGGGGTGGGTCGGCGTAATGGATCGCCATGATGGGCTCTGAGGGTACCGCGCACGAAAAGCTCTGCCGACCCTTAATAATCTGATTATATCATGTCCCCCAGAGGTGAAGATTCTTATGTTCCGGGTCATGATTTTTGATCAATGCTAGGACTTCCTGGTCCACAGGCGCTCCAGGGAATCCTCCCTCTGAATGAACAAACGGGAAAAAGGGATCGAAAGACATGTCGCCTGTGCAAAAAGGGACAAAAGTCAACTATTAGTGCGATAACTTAATTTAAATTCTGACATTCGGTACTTTAGAATTTGTACCACACTGCAATGCAGTGAAGACGGACCAAAAGGGGCCCACAAAATCTAGATGACAGTTCATCATTAATAAAACAGCCTCATCATTTGATGAGACTGTTGATTAAATGAGGAAATCCTCAAGAAATTCTCATTAAATGAGAGATCTCTGGGGCAGAGGAGTAAATCTCCCTTTGAGAGCAGTACTCTGTGACAGAGTGACACTTGTCAAACTCTGATCATGAAGGAATAAAAATTCCTCAAGAGCCTTGCTCTGGAAGAAAATGATGGAATAATCCATCAAGAAAATTAAAAAAAAAATTATATACGAATTAAAAAAATTCTGAGATCTTCAAGATCCATGAACAAATTCTTAAGAGTTCTTCATGATTTGAAGAGAGCAAAAGCTCTGTTAATGAAACCCTAAAAGGGTTTTCTTTAGATCAAAGATCTATGAATAGCAAGGCTCTGTTAATAGGTAAAACCCTAGATTATTAAAAGATTTAATCTTCACCTAAATTTCGACAAAATTTTTGTCCTTAAGAGAATTCTTAAGATGGAGAGCTATGCTCTGTGAGAGAATGAAAATTCTCAGAAAAACAAGGAAGACGATGAGCAGTAGTCATCCCAGAGGAACAAAGGTCCTATTTATAGGCACTGAGTGCCGTTTCAACTTCTCAGTTGATCCGAGGGCGCAGATGCTGCCACCGCTGCACTCACGTGTGGGCCACGTGAGCGCAACGGTGGGGGGGCATTTGTTTCCCCCAATCAGAGCAAAGCTCTGTTCAAAAATTCAAATTTTGGAATGAAGCAATGCTTCAGATGCAACGCCAAGTGCGCTGCGCCCTAAGCAGCGCACCACGTGCAAAGCACGTGGGCGCTAGCGCTAGGTGCGCTACGCTCTAAGCAGCACGCCACGTATGCGCTAGCGCTAGATGCTCTACACTCCAAGCAACGCACTACGTGTCAAACACTGGTGCGCTAGTGCAATGTACGCTGCTCTTCAAGCAGAGCACGGGTGCGCTAGCGCAGGAACTAAAAGATCCCCACCGTTAGATCAAAAATCTAAGTTAAATTCTGTTAAGGAAAGATTCCTCAAAAATTTTCCAAATAACAAGATTGTGCTCTGTAAATCAGAGCACCGTTGGATCAATGATCCAATGGTAAATAAAAATTACCAAAAGACAGAATAAATTCTGTATGGAAAGATTTTCCAATCTTGTTAAAAACAAGAAGATTGCCTTCTGTAAAACAGAAGCCCTAGGATCAAAGATTCTATGGTGGGGAAACATCCCCAAATCAATCAGAGAAAGATCTCTTTAACTGATTCAAACAAATCAGCCTACCCTATAAAAAGGCCCCTAGACTTCAAGTCTCAGATATAGATATACAGATACAAAAGAGAGAGAGAGAAACCTCCCCAAAATTTTGAGAAAATTCAAAGAGTAAGCTCTTGCAAGAAGATCTTTTTTCAAGGTAAAAATGATGATGATGAACATAGAAATGAAATCATCTCATAAAAAGAAAAATTCATTTCTTTAAAAAGATCATAGATCTACAAAGACAAAAAGTCTTTCACAAAAAAGATCAAAAGATCTCATCATAAAATAGAAGAAGAATAAAATTCTTCTCACAGATCATGGATCTATAAAGGCAAAGCCTTTAATCAACATAAGAGATTGGAAATATCTCCTGCAAAATAAGAACTGTTGTTCTTAGATCTTGAGACAAAGTCTCTTTTAAAAAGAACATAAATTTGTTTCCCAGATCATAAAATTGATCGGATGCGCTTTGCGCTCTTGAACTGCGCTTCTGTGCTCTCTGGACTGGCACTCAGCGCCAAATACGCCACGTGTCAATCACGTATGCGTTAATTAACCACTAGCGCTTTGCGCTCATGAAATAGCGCAATGCGCATGGGCTGGCGCTCAGCGCCAAGTGCACCACGTGTCACTCACGTGTGCGCCACTAAACTGAAAGCGCAATGCGCTCATGGATTAGCGCTCAGCGCTCATAAACTGGCACCATGCGCTCTTCATCTGGCGCCTAGCGCCAAGCGCGACACGTGTCCCTTACATGTGCGACACGTGGCAGAAGTGCACTGCGCTCTTTGACTGGCGCAAAGCGCCTAGCGCACCACGTGTTGCGCTGGCAGAACATAAATTATTTTTTAATAAGCCCAGAGCTCGGATGAATGCTCAGCATTCAATAAAAGACAAAAACATTGTCAAAAAGGCCAAGCCCAAATAAAGGCTCAACAGCCCAAAATAAAATGTTAAACATTTATTGGACTTAGCCCAAGATTGACCATAAGTTCTCAACCCATATTAATTGTGCCCATCTGCTCATAAATATGTTAACAGATCTTAGCCCCAACCAACTCACGTCGGTTCGAGGGTACATCTCTTTACTCCTCTGATATTTGTCATTGTAATCCTTCAACGTCTTCAGAGAGGCGACGGGTCCCGACAACCACATTCTACGGACTGTGGGGTCCTTTAAAACCCATGGATTATGATGTCATTAACCTTGACTGTGAGGTCTTTAAGCTCACGGACTATGATGTCCTTAACCTTGACTGTGAGGTCTTTAAACTCACGGACTATGATGTCCTTAACGTTGACTGTGAGGTTTTTAAACTCACGGACTATGATGTCCTTAACCTTGGACCGTAATGTCCCTAAACTAATCGACTGCAATGTCCCTAAACTAAACAATAGAGTTCAAATGCTCTTTTGTTGGATCTAAATGATCCTGTTAAGTTGATCTTAGTCTAAAAATTAGACTAACGTATCCTTAACATACGTTTAAGTTGATCTTAGTCCCAAATGAGTCTAACGTATCCTTAAACCCAACCCCCAAACCCAAATCTAAGAAGATACGGATTTGGACTAATCCACGCCCTACAGGTGACAACATAAATTAGTCTCCGTATACAATCCACGGGCAACCAAAAACAAAACAAACACCCACGACACAAAGTGACCATCTGGAGAAGGAGAAAGTGGTTACCGCGACGCAGTAGCGTAATTAACTGCAGGGGCTTGCGCCTGCAAGGAAGAGCGTCCCCACAATCAAAAACCCCTCAACGAGGGGGAATCTGATGAAGTCTGCTATATCGGCCGCATCCGTTTAAACCTTCGATACATGGTGTCATAAATCAACTTGATATCTTCGGAGAGGTGGACAGATAGCACCAATTAGCATCTGCCTCGAAATTCAGGCAAGACGGACCCCCGCGGTCGCGTCCGCGTTTTTCGGTGGGGAACAGAAGTGTTCAACTCTGTAACTGGACAGTCCAATCTCTGCTGGGACCATCGCCTCGGTGCCGTAGCAGAGGCTGAAGGGGGTCTCTCCAGTGGGGGTCTTCTTCGATGTGCGTAAGGCCCATAAAACCCGGGGGAGTTCTTCGACCCAGCTGCCCTGTCTTCCTTTTAGACGAATTGGAAGACCTCGAATGACGTCTCTGTTAGCATCCTCGGCCTGCTCGTTAAATTAAGGATGCGCGACCGCTGCAAACTTCATTAGTATTTGGCCTCAATCCATTTCGTAAAATAGTCCACCGCGACGAGGATGTACTTGTGCCCGCCCGTACCAGTTGGGAGTTGGCCTACCATGTCCATCCCTCATTGGGAAATGGCCAGGGGAAGGTGAGGCGGTTAGCTCGGTAGACGGAAGAAGGGGTATGCGGCCGTGGTGTTGCCAGCTTTTGCATCTTCTGACGAACTTTTGAGCGTCTTGGTGAATCGTCATCCAGTAGTACCCTTGGAGCAGCGTTTTCTAGACTAAGGTGTGGGCCCCTTGATGTGCTCCACCGACCCCTTCGTGTATCTCACACAGGACGCAGTCGGTTTCATGGGGGTCGACGCATCGAAGCAAAGGTTGCATGTACGACTTCTTGTAGAGGTTTGTTCCCGCCAAAATTTTCGGCTAAGAGCTATTTGTTCCCTTATAACCCTTATAAAAAAGGGAGAGAAAAAAGATGAAAGGAATTCACGATTGGACAACATGTGTTAAACACGTGAGTGCTTATTTGCAAAGCATATAAGCGCTGAAAGAAAATAACAACAGGCCAAACAGGCCTCACGTGTTAAACACGTGAGCGCTCATATGCAAAACATATAGGCGTTGAAAATACATAACTAAGGGCCAAATAGGCCTCACATGTAAAATACGTAGTGCTCATATGCATAAATAACCAATGACCAAATAGACCTCATGTGTTAAACACGTGAGCGCTCATATGCTCATATGAGCGCTGAAAATAAACATGCTAAAACCCACACTATGGGTCACGTATTAAACACATGAGTTCTCTTGCCGCTCACATGCAAAGCATGTGAGAGCCCCAATTTAAAATGCTCCTATCAAATTCTAGAATTAAATTCTATTTGGGAAACATTTTCCTGATCTTCTTCAAACTAGAAAGATCTTCTCTGTTAAACAGAGAACCCTTGGATCAAAAATCCAGCGGTGATCATATGATAGAATAAAATTCTATCATAGGAAAATATTTTTTTAATCATGTTAAACTAACAAGATATTCATTTAATAGAATTAAATTCAACATTCCTAATCTTGTTAAACTAACAAGATATTCACATGACAAGAATAAAATTCTATGTTAACAAGATATCCATATTAAGAAAATATATTTCTAATCTTGTTAAACTGATAGAATAAAATTCTAATCTTGTTAAAACTAACAAAATATTCATAATCTTGTTAAACAAACAAGAAATCTTTTCTGTTGAACAGAGAGCCTTTAGATTAAAATTCCAATGGTGAATAAAATTCACCGATTGATCTAAAAGATCGTGAAATCAATCAAGAACTCTCAATGAGAGATTTTCTCAACAAATTGATTTTTTCTCTTCTCCTATAAATAGGAGCAAGGATGTTAAATCTAAAAAGGAGGAGACCATCCCATAAGCTTCTAAAAAAAATTATACATAAGCCTCCCAAAAGCTCCCACAAAACAGAAGAGAATTTAATTCTCAAACCAAGAGTTTAGCTCTTCTCAAAGAACTTAGTTCTTTCTCTGATTGAGGTCTGCAGAAGCAGATCTCCCCACAAGTTGAGAATTTAATTCTCATCGGAGAGATTCTGTTATGCGGATCCAAAATTTAGGGATAAGAACTAAGTTCAAAGAATTTAATTCCTCCAAAACTATATAAGAATTTAATTCTTCTGATAAAACTAGGGTTTAACCCTGTAAAAGAATTTAATTCTTATAAAATAAGGGACCTGAAATTCTTAAAACTCAGATCAAAATCTCTATGCATATAAATGAAAAGACTGGTCACGCGTTCTCACGTGAGCACCACTGATGAACAAAAAGGAATGACTGAGATCGAATCACGTGTTCTCACGTGACCCCCAAGCAGTTGCTTAAATGGAAAAAAGGGAAAATCCAAAGACAGCGTTCACATTTTGAGCACCTCACGTGTCCGCACGTGAGCATTATATGAGCTAAGTGCTTAGCACTTATAAAAGGAAGGGGGAGTAAACCCAAAAAAGCAGTGCCCAACTCTGGGGCGCCTCACGTGCCCACACGTGATGGCCACAAGAATTAAGTGTTTAACTCTTATATACAGATGAGGATTTAGACCCAAGTGTACAGCGCCAACTTCCACGCGCCTCACGTGCCACACGTGAGCGCCCCAAATTTCAGTGTTTAACATCGCTTTAGAGACTCACGTGAGAGCACGTGAGCACCGAGCATATATTAGTGTTTAACACTATAAGAAGCCAACTTCAGCCCCAAATTGGCTAACTCTTCTTGAGACTAAAACGTCTTGGATCTCCAAATAGACTGAGCCTCTATGCTCATGACTTCCCAAACAAATTGACCAGAAAGATGTCCATCACACATCTCCTAAGTTAGCTTTAGTCTTCAAAAATGACTAATGATTCTTGGATGGTCTACCATGATCTCTCCTCTCAATCTGGAATTTGGTTCAAGGGTATATCTCTCCACATCTCTGATATATGTCGTTGTAATTCTTCAACGTCTTCAAAGAGGTGGAGGGTCCCGACAACCAAAAACTCTTGGTGCACTCCCAAACCGATGAGCACATCCCAACAGACCGCAACGTCCTTAAACTAGCTATGGACCAAAACGTCCTTAAACTAGCTATGGATCGTAACGTTCTTAAACTAAAGCAATAGAGCCCAAATGCTCTTTGTTGGGTCTAAATGATCCCAAAATTCTGTTGAGTAGATCTTAGTCTAAAATTAGACTAACGTATTCTCTACAAACATTTAAGTTGATCTTAATCTCAAACAAGATTAAAGATCCTTAAATCAAACCAAATCCAAATCTAAGAATATACGGATTTGGACTAATCCATGCCCTACGGGCGGCAACATAAATTAGTCTCCGTATACAATTCACGAGCAACCAAAAATAAAATAAACACGACACGAAGTGACCTTCTGGAGCAGGAGAAAGTAGTTATCGCTACGCGGTAACGTAATTAACTGCAGGGGCTTGCGCCTGCAGGGAAGAACGTCCACACAATCAAAAACCCTCACAAACGAAGGGGAATCTGACGAAGTCTGCTACAACGGTCGCATCTGTCCAAACCTCCGATACACGGTACCATAAATCAACTTGGCATCTTCGGAGCGCTGGGCGGATAAATCCAAATAGCATATTTTCCCAAATTCAGGTAAGACGACCTACGCGGTTCCGTCTCTGTTTTCGGCGGTAAACAAGGTTCCCATTGCTCCAGAAGAAATGGCGGGCTTTAGCACGAAGGCGGCGTGCTTCCCCTCGGTCCTCTGGGAGTGTACCCTCATTCAGGAACTCTATGAGGGGCTTCTTCCAATCTCGACCTTCCTCCTGAGTAGTGTATACTTGAAGTGTTGCCTCCCTGTCTTCCACGCTGGGCCGTGGTAAGACTTCGAAGAGGATAATCCTCTAATTGTTAGCCGTATACGAGTATGCTAGTTTGCTCAGGGCGTCGGCCTGGGCATTTAGGTGCCGAGAAATCTGCTCCATTTGAACTTTGTCGAAGACTTTTCGTAGTCTCGTTACCTCGGCTAAGTACTTTACCATTAGCGACTCTCGGTCCTCGAAACGGCCGGTCACTTGGCCCACGACTAGGGCGGAGTCGCTGCGAATTCGGATTGTCTTCAGCCCCCCTCCGGAGGCGATTCGTAGTCCAGCTAGCAAGGCCTCGTACTCCGCGGTGTTGTTTGAAGCTCTGAACCCGAGCTTCAATGTGTACTCCATCTCTGTCTTATTCGAGTCTCGAATGATAAGGCCGGCACCGCTCCCCTCCTCGGTAGAGGATCCATCGACGTAGAAGACCCAATCGGGGACGGAGTCGGGACCTTCCTCAACCAAGGGTCGAGACGCGGGGATGGGTGCCGACACTGCCTCCTTGTTGGGGATAGTACATTCGACAACGAAATCTGCCAGGACTTGCGCTTTGATGGCTTGCCTGGGCGGTATTTGATGTCGAATTGAGATAATTCCCACCTCCATTTTGCAAGATGACCAGATGATTCGGGGGAGGCGAGAATAGCCCCTATGGGCCGCTCTGTGAGGACGAGGATGGCGTGTGCCTGGAAGTAGTGTCGTAGCTTCCTTGAGGCGACGATAAGTGCCAAGACAATCTTCTCTATGGCCGAGTACCTTGTTTCCGCGTCCTTAAAGACGTGGCTCACGTAGTAGACCGGCTTCTGTACTCCTTCGACTTCTCGGAAGAGCACCGAGCCGGCAGCCTGATCGGACACCGCAAGGTACAGCAACAGCTCGTCTCCTTCGGCAGGCTGGGTGATCAGCGGGGGAGTTGCCAGGTGCACCTTGAGTTGCTCGAAAGCGTTCTGACACTTTTCTGACCATTCGAACTTTGGGATTTTCCTCAGGGCTTTAAAGAACGGGAGACACTTTTCCCCGGACCTTGACATGAAGCGACTAAGAGCGGCCACTCTCCCCGTGAGTCGCATGATCTCTACGTTGCTCTTTGGCGTGGCCATGTTGAGGATGGCGCTGATCTTCTTCGGGTTAGCCTCAATTCCTTGGTGGGTAACTACGAACCCGTGGAATTTCCCGCTAGTGACCCCGAACGCGCACTTGGCGGGATTCAGCTTCATTTTGTACTTGCGGAGGTTGCCGAATGTCTCGCTAAGATCTTTGGCATGCTCGTCCGATGAGGTCGATTTTATGAGCATGTCGTCGACTTAAATCTCCATATTCCTCCCGATCTGCGGTTTGAACATTCTGTTGTCCAGGCGTTGGTATGCAGCTCCTGCCTTTTTGAGGCCGAAGGGCATCACTTTGTAGCAGTACACCCCCCGGTCCGTTGTGAAAACGGTAAGCTCTTCATCTGCGGATTCATGCGGATCTGGTTGTAACCGGAGAAAGCATCCATGAAGCTGAGCAATTCGTGGCCTGCCGAGCTGTCGATAAGCTGATCTATTCGAGGGAGGGGATAGTTTTCTTTTAGGCAGGCCTTGTTGAGATCTATGAAGTCAACACACATGCGCCACTTCCTGCTTGCCTTTTTAACCATAACCACATTTGCTAGCCATTCCGAGTAGGCCACATTTCAAATAAAGTTGGCTGCAAACAACCTATTGATCTCGTCTTCTATCGCCTTTTGTTTGATCGGAGTGAAGCTTCGTTTCTTTTTCCTAACGGGTCGGGTCGTCAGGTCGACCCCGAGCTTGTGCGAGATTACTTTGGGGTCGATCCCGGGCATATTGGCAGGTGGCCAGGAGAACACGTCCGAGTTTCCTCGGAGAAAGTGGATCAAGTCTTCGTGCTGGCTCCTGTTAAAAAGGATCCGATCTAGACAGTTCGCTCATTGTTCCCCTCGACGAGGGGGACCTCTGTTAGCGCCTCCACCGGGGCCTTTCCGATTTGTTTTTGTTCGTCACAAGTATCCAAGGACCCCTGGAAATCACCCGCTCTTCCAAGGTCGTCGCTTCGCTCCTCGGAGGTGGATGTCGCTGTGAAGAAAATGTTGGTAATTTGCTGGTTCCCGTAGGCCCGGCCTATTCCCCCTTGATCCAATGGAAACTTGATCGCGAGATGGTAGGTCGAGATTTGGGCCCGAAGGGAGTTTATCGTCGGGCACCCCAGGAGGATGTTGTCGGACGAGGGAATACTAGCGACGATAAACTCCACCGGTGTAACAACCCTAAACTTACTGTACAATTTTTTTTAAAATACAGAAAGGGGTACTTTTTCCTGAGCACAAGTTATAAATTTGCTTTGCTTTTTAATAGCAAGAAGGAGCTTGTAGCTCATTGGTAATACCTTGCACTGCTGAACCAAAGCACCAGAGTTCAAATTCTATCAGCCACACATTATTTTTAATTAAAATTCTTTTAATCTTTTTAGAATCCCAAGAGTCTACACGTGCATAACTCGTAAAAACCAAGAGTCGCACATAAAACAAACGAGCTCAGGAGGTAGACCAAACGACGAGGGACACGTGGCGGCAGGCGGACCCCGACTCGGCCGGCGGGAGGGGTGAATCGGCCGGCGCTGCGGGTCGAGTCGAATCCAACTCCGATTTTTCTTCACTGCCCCTGTGTCTTTTGGCCTCCCCATAACCCCTGTTCTATTTATTTTCCCTGCACATTAACACAGCCACTTAAAACCCAATTTAAGTCTTTTTAATGCATTTTTTATCAAACCCTAACCCTAATTTATCCTATAAATACCAGACCTAAACTCACCACTCCTCACTTCCAAAACTCTGTCCAAACTTTCAAGAAAAAAATTCCTAGATCTTTATGTGTGCAAGTAGAGTTAGCGAAGGGCGAAACTCCAACGAACTTCCGACGACGATTCGAGTTCCCGGGGACGAAACGATGCACCGGCACCTCCTACCTCTCCCTCTCCCTCTTGTCTACACTAAAAACCAGTAAGTCCCTTATCCCCCTTCTCTTTACTATTCTAAAAACATAGAATTCTAAAACCCGACGGAAGTGGAGTTAATCCGATTTCCGATTCGGTTTTTCCTTAAAAAGTCTATTCTTCTTAAACAAAATATTACCAAACTCTTATGTCATGACCATTAAACATTAACAAAGGCAATAGAACAAGTTTGATAATAAAATGATAATCGTAGTAAGTTTTATTCCATTTTTACATTAAAATACTTTTATGTTTCATATCGACATGTTTATACCTTTTAACAATACTAGCTTTAGAAAACTTACGTGGTAATGACCTACCTCCTCACAACACTTATATGTAATATAGCACGATGAAATTTGGGAACATAGTTTTGGGGAAAATATGATTTTACACATAACTACCTCCGACATATAAAAGCCTTTTTCTACAAGATGTGTATTTTTCTCTCATAGTAACTGAATAAAATACAAATAAAGCATCAAGAAAAACCCCCAAATGGGGAATCACGTACTCGCACGTGACCAGGCCTCACGTGCAACCACATGACCTTTTTTATGGGCAGAGTCTATCTGCGCCTGAATGCCTAATTGGTAAGGTCACGTGTCTACACATGACCGGGCCTCACGTGCAGACACGTGACCTTTTATGAGCAAAGTCTATCTGTGCCTGAATGCCTAATTGGTAAGGTCATGTGTCCACACGTGACAGGGCCTCACATGCAGACACGTGAACTTTTATGAGCAAAGTCTATCCGCGCCTGAATGCCTAATTGATGGAGTCACGTGCCAACACGTGATGGGTTTCTAAGTCCTCTGAACTAATAGAATTAAATTCTAATTAGATGCTTAATCAGCGAGGTCACGTGCAAACACGTGATAGACTATTAAACCCTCTAAACTAATAAAATTAAATTCTAATTAAAAGGAAATCAAAAACCCTAATTGGAAAAATATTTCCCTAGATCTTTCCAAACAAAAAAGATTGCACTCTGTAAAAGAGAGCACCGTTGGATTAAAAATCACCAATTTATAGAAAGATTCTATACAAGGAAATATTTTCCTAAAATTTGTCAGGAACAACAAATAAAATATCTTTTGGATTAAAAATCCAATTGTGAATAAAATTCACCGAGTGATCTAAAAGATCATGTTGGTTATAAAATCAATCAAAATCTCTCAATGAGAGATTCGCTGAACAAACTGATTCTTTTCTTTCTCCTAAAAATAGGAGCCAAGAAGAGAAAAGAGATACAACAACAACAGAGAGAGAGAAAAAGAGAAGAGAATTTAATTCTCCAGAGAGAAAAGAAAATATCTTCAGAGAAAGAAAACTCTAGGTAAGATAAAAAATGAGATCATTGTATAAGCTCCCACAAAACAAAAGAGAATTTAATTCTCAAATCAAGAGTTTAACTCTTCTAAAAAAAACTTAGTTCTTCCTCTGGTTGAAGATCTGCAGAAACAGATCTCCGCATAAGTTGAGAATTTAATTCTCATCGGGAAGATTCTGCCATACAGATCCAAAAACTTAGAGGGAGAAGTGGGTTAAAGAATTTAATTCTTTCAAACATATAGGTATTTAATTCCTCTAAATAAAATTAGGGTTTAACCCTATAAAAGAATTTAATTCTTAAACAGGAGATCTAACTCTCCATGCACAAAAAAAAGATCAGTACCCAACCTGATCATGTGTGTCCACATGACTCCCCTCCTCAATGATCAAAAGAGAACGAATGAAATTGGGTCACGTACTCCCACGTGACCCGTGAACAAACTTCTCAAAATAAAAAGGGAGTAAAGCCAAGGCAGAATAGATTTTGGGCGTCTCACGTGTTCCCACGTGACCCCTAGCAATTATCAAATAAAAAGAGGATTCTACCCAAGGGCAATGCCCACCTAAAGAATGCCTCACGTGTCTCCACGTGACCCCTGACAAACACCATTTTAAAGATGGGGTAAAACTGAAGGATTAATATCCAACGCATGGGCGCCCTCACGTGTCCCCACGTGACCATTAACAAATACTTTTAATATCCAATACATGGGTACCCATCACGTGCCCACATGTGATGGCCATAAAGATCAAGTGTTTAACACTTATTCTGAGGGTAAAATAAAAGAAGCACAGCCCAATCTTCAGGCGCCTCACGTGACTCCACGTGAGCGCTTCAGTTTTAGCGTTTAACACTACTTTAAGTGCCTCACGTGGGAGCACGTGAGCGCTGAATGTATTCTAGTGTTTAACACTATATTCAAGCAAATCTTAACCTAAATTAGCTAAGTCTTCCAGAGGCATGATCCCTTGAAACTGAAACCCAATTACACTCTTGTCTTCCAAAACTGATCATCTCATATGGCATTCAAAGTCATTCTCAGAACCTTCCAACCAATATTGGTTCAAGGGTACATCTCTTCACTCCTCTGATATTTGTCGTTGTAATCCTTCAACGTCTTCAGAGAAGTGACGGGTCCCGACAACCAGACATTTCACGGACTGTGGGGTCCTTAAACTCATGGACTATGATATCCTTAAACTTTACAGACTATGATGTTTCTAAACTACCACGGACTGTGGGGTCCTTAAACTTATGGACTATGATGTCCTTAAACTCTATGGACTGTGGGGTCCTTAAACTCATAGACTATGATGTCTTTAAAATTTACAGACTGTGACGTCTTTAAACTGGACCGCAATGTCCCTAAACTAAAACAATAGAGCCCAAATGCTCTTTTGTTGGATCTAAATGATCCTGTTAAGTAGATCTTAGTCTAGAATTAGACTAACGTATCCTTAACAAATGGTTAAGTTGATCTTAGTCTAAAATTAGACTAACGTATCCTTAACAAACGTTTAATTTGATCTTAGTCTCAAATGAGATTAACAATCCTTAAAATCAACCCAAAACCCAAATCTAAGAAAATACGGATTTGGACTAATCCACGCCCTACGTGCGACAACATAAATTAGTCTCCGTATACAATCCACGGGCAACCAAAAATAAAACAAACACACGCGACACGAAGTGACCATCTAGAGAAGGAGAAAGTGGTTACCGCGATGCGGTAATGTAATTAACTGCAGGAGCTTGCGTCTGCAGGGAAGAGCGTCCCCATAATCAAAAACCCCTCAAACGAGGGGAATCTGACGAAGTCTGCTACAACGGCCGCATCCGTCTAAACCTCCAATACACGGTGCCATAAATAAATTTGGCATCTTCGGAGAGGTGGACGGATAAAACCAAATAGCATCTGCCCCCAAATTCAGGCAAGACGTCAGTCTTCCCGTTTTCTGTGGTAAACAGATTCTGGCACGCCCGGTGAGACCTTTTCCTCTTTCCACTCCACACTTCGTGTGTCGTGTTTTTTCCCATGATCAGATAATCGCGGTGTGTATGTTTGTGGTTGCCCTTAGGGGAGTGGATACTGAAGTCGGCGTTTCGTCTCTATGAAGATTGGCATTTGTTCCTACCTTAGCAACACAGGCTCTGTCATATCTGGTGGAGTCAAGTACGGGCCACTTGCAGGCTCAAATCTCTGCAATGGACACTTCAAGAAATCAACGGGCTTCTCTTTGGGTCGATGCTCCCACCTCCCACCCTTAGTGCCTCAACACCGATGGAGGAAGCCCAGAGGAAGTCCGTCATCCATAGGCAGGCTCCCCAAGCAGCAGCTTTGCCGACGGAATCAGTCCTCAAACAAATGGCACATGCCAAGGACCAAGGTCGACGCAGGGGGCAGAATATTCAAGCTCTCAAAGGAAACAGTGGACAGGCTCGGCAAAATCCTGAAGCTAATCAAATCCCGGCCGTAAGAAATGGTCGACGTCGATATCAGCATCATACAAAATGAGATGGGGGCAGTTCTCCGTATGGTCTTGTTTCAACCCCAGCGGTGAGTGTTGTTGTTCCAACTGGGAACAGCTTCAAATTGTTGTGAAGGGTTAGACAAAATTCTCCTACCGTAATATTGAAGAAGTCTCCGCAGCCCATGGAGATCCCACGAGAGCAAAAACCAGTTAGCTCCCTGAGACAACTTTCCTCATCTATATATAAGGTGTGAAAGTAGGTGAAGGGGACTCACCCCAAGATGGATCCTGATACAACAGTTCCTCCCAAAACCAAAGCGTCTTTTCACAACAAGAGGCCCAATAAAGCTTAAGTGCCCGGAGCAAACTCCAAAGGCCAAAACTCCAAACACCCCAAGCCTGGGGGTATGGTAGTTCACATAGTCTATATAGTGAATTCCAAAGACGAGATGGATTACTTTCGGATCCTTTGAATCCTCGAGACAGGTAGCCTAGAACTCGAGCTTTTACTAGTCACCGACCTCAAACTCGGTCCCGGACAAAAGTTCAATTACAACGTGAAAAGCTGCAAGAGATTCTCGCTCAGGCGGCAGCAAACACTAATCCACAACCTAAGGAAAATCGACCCGGGGACGGCAAACGACCCGCAGCCAACGTTCGTCAATGAGCTGCTGTCTAAAGAACAGGTGGCTACACTCAAAGACGTGCTCATGCAATATAAAGACTGCTTTGCATGGAACTATTCCAAAATGCCGGGACTAGATCCAGAAGTAGCTGTGCACAAATTGGCGATATCTCCGTACGTCAATCCAGTCAAACAAGCACCAAGAAGAATGCGGCTTGAACTTGAAATGAGCATCAACGCCGAAGTCAAGAAACTAATCGACTCTGGCTTCATCCAAGAAATTCAGTACCCCGACTGGATTGCCAACATCGTCCCAATAATGAATAAAAATGGGACAGTACGCATCTGCGTAGACTTTCGGGACCTCAACAAAGCATACCCAAAGGATGATTTTCCTGTACTGGTCACCGAGCTGATGATAGACAACACGTCCATTCACGAAGTCTTCTTCTTCATGGATGGCTCATCAGGGTACAATCAAATAAAGATGCATCCCGAAACCAGAAGCATACAACTTTCCAGACCCCTTTGGGCATATTCTGCTACAAAGTGATGCCTTTCGGTCTCAAGAACGCCGGTGATGCCTATCAGAAGGCCATGACGAAGATTTTGGACGACCTCATACACAAAATCGTCGAGTGCTATATTGACGACCTCGTGGTAAAGAGTAAATCGCATGAAGAGCATTGGGAGCATCTGAAGATAGTGTTCCAACGTCTTCGGAAATACAATCTGAAGATGAACCCTCTCAAATGCGCGTTCGGAGTCTCCTCATGCAAATTCCTAGGATTCATCATACGACACCGAGGCATCGAAATAGACCCGTTGAAGATCAAGGCGATCATAGAAATACCCCCGCCAAGAACTCTCAAGCAACTGCGGTCTCTCCGAGGAAAGCTCGCATATATCCGACGGTTCATAGCTAACCTCTCCGGCAAATGCCATCCCTACAGTCATCTAATAAAGAAGGGGACCCCTTTCGTCTGGGATCGCAAATGCCAAAGCGCACTGGACGAAATCAAGCAATACTTGCAGAATCCGTCGGTATTGACAGCTCCGGTCAAGGGAAAACCTCTCGTCCTGTATACAACTGCCCTTGAAGGTTCCTTAGGCGTTCTATGGGCACAAGAGAATGATCAAGGGAAAGAGAGAACCCTCTACTATTTGATTTGAGTTCTCCTAAGGGCAGAAAACAACTACTCCCCTATTGAAAAACACTGCCTGGCGTTAATCTTCGTGATAACGAAGCTCAGACACTACGCATTGGCGCATGAGGTCCACCTCATATCAAAAGTGGATCCTCTTAAATATTTGATGTCAAGAGCCATACTAACAGGACGGCTCGCTAAATGGGCCCTCCTCTTGATGGAGTTCTCGATAACCTTTCGTCCCCTCAAGGCAGTGAAATGCCAGGCCATCGCCGACTTTCTCGCTGAGCACCCGATACCTGCCGATTCACCTCTAAATTGTGAATTGCCAGACGAGCACGCGTTTGACACAATCGACGGGAAGAATGGAGAGAGTAACATCCGGTGGGAACTCTACTTCGACGGGGCATCTTCCATGAAGAAGCGAAAGCACAGCTCCCCCATAAACAAGTCTGGGGTAGACCTCATATTCGTGACTCCACAAGGAGGGATAATGCGCTTTGACTTTTCCCTAACAGAGCCGAAGACAAACAATGAAGCCGAATATGAAGCTTTGATTGCAGGACTTGAGATCGCTATTGACATGGGGATCGAAAACCTCCTCATATACGGAAACTCCCAGCTGGTCGTTAGCCAAGTAAACGGCGATTATCAAACGTACAAACCAGAGTTGGTAAAGTACGGCGAGAGAGTGCAACAATTGCTGATTCAAATCCCTGCCTACGCCCTGGAAAGCATACCGTGTGCAGAAAATAGCAAGGCTGATGCATTAGCCAAGCTCGCTAAAGAACTGGCCGACGAGAACCTCGATGACG
Organism: Agapanthus africanus; assembly: GCA_030015575.1. Lineage (NCBI taxonomy): Eukaryota > Viridiplantae > Streptophyta > Magnoliopsida > Asparagales > Amaryllidaceae > Agapanthus > Agapanthus africanus. The sequence goes on from JASDDO010000019.1 coordinate 51,891,639, forward strand.
TAAGGATCGTTGTGCAAAGCCATCGGGTTCTCACACCGGCAGAAATATCTCCGAGTCGTCCTAAGAAAAGGGAGAGACCGAGCAAACGGCCCTACAAATAAAAGACCAGGAAAAGGCTAAGGATTGGAGAGAAGTCTTTATAGACTACTTCAAATCCCGACGAACACCTGAAGATGCATCCTCAAGACATCAGCTCATGAAACGAGCTCTATCCTTCACCTTCGTCAATGACACTCTATATAAGAGATCGTTTAATTCTCTATGGCTAAGATGCCTGGGACCTGAAGAAGCAAGGAGAGTCGTCCAAGAAACTCACGACGAACTCTGCGGTTCTCACTAAGCCGGCCCAAAGATGAAGCTGAAGATCAAAAGGATGGGCTACTATTGGCCCACGATGATCCAAGACTGTCTCGAATACGCGAAGAAGTGCCACTCGTGCAAAATTCACGAGGAATTCATCCACCAGCATCCGAATCCGCTACACCCAACAGTGGCTAGCTGGCCGTTTGAAATGTGGGGAACTGATATAATCGGGCCCATTGAACCAGCATAGTCCAGAGGACATCGGTTCATACTGGCAACAACTGATTACTTCTCTAAGTTGGCAGAAGCAATACCGCTAAGGGAAGTGAAAACGGAGAATATCCTCCATTTCTTCAAGACACACGTCATCTATCGGTTCGGCACACCGCGACGGATTATCTCCGATAACGGGCCGGCCTACAGAAGTCACAAAATCAGCCGCTTCGCACAGCAGCATAATATAGACTGGAGATACTCTTCGGTCTATAATCCTCGAGCTAATGGCCTAGCTGAGGCTTTCGACAAAACCTTGACGAAGATCATAAAGAAGACGGTGTCTCGAAATAGGAAGGACTGGCATGGGAGACTGCATGAAGCTCTCTGGGCGTATCGGACTATATTCAAAACGGCCACAAACACAACGCCGTATGCATTGGTGTTCGGCACTGAAGCAGTACTTCCCTTGGAGATAGAGTTACCCTCTCTACGAGTGGCGGTCCATTACGAGCTAACAGACGAAGAGAATGCTCATCTTCAGCTTGAAGAACTTGATGCCCTCGACGAAACCCGGCTCATGGCACAGCAAAATTTGGAAGCTTATAAAGCAAAAATGACGCGCTCATACGAGAGATTGACTAGGCCGAGAACATTCCGCCAAGGCGAAATCGTGCTAGTGGTCAAGAGACCTATGATCCCCAATCGTGCCAAACAGGGGAAATTCGAGCCGAACTATGAAGGCCCATACATCATAGACAAAGTCTACCAGGGTGGGGCTTATTTGTTCATGGATATGCATGACGAAAGACCCTTCAGGCCAATAAACGGCCGATTCTTGAAAAAATACTACGGCTGACAAGTCACGGCCTAGGTCAACGATAGATGACGATGCCTATATCCCCTCGCTATCTTCCCAAGCCTGAACTCTGTAAGTAGTGTCCGACGAAACCTCACCCCGGAAAGTGCTACGGACCGAAACGTCCCTAAACTAACGATGGACCGCAATGTCCTAAAACTTGCAATTGACCGAGACATCTATAAACTACTACGGACTGCAGCATCCTAAGGCTGACACAAAAAAAGGTACGTCCATAAGCGAGATGGGCACTGTCATGCCCAGCTTCCCGGTATACGGCGAAGGGGACGCGACGAGGCCGCTACGTATTTACTCTGAAGTAAATACGCTAAGCGTATCTAAGCAATATAAAAGTAAAAGCACAAGAGACAAGATATAATAAAACAGCAACTTTATTTATTCACCTTCTTTCTGTACAATGCATGGAAATGTAAATATATCTGATGAAAACAATGCCAAAACAATAGCATAACAGAAAAAGAAAAGTGCTGGAATGAAATGTGTACAATGAAGCTAGAGCTCTGGGTCTTCAATGAAGTGGTCTAAGTCTTCACTACTGGGCTCGATCTCCGGAGTGTCCAGATCACCTGACGGCATTCAAAGAAGAAAGAGAATATCGTCAGCGAACAGATCGCTCGGTAAGTCCCAAAGATAAGAGAGAAGTAGAATAGACAGAATAAGAAGATAGCTTTTAAAGTTGTAGTATATTGTTATAATATTGTGTTAACGCTGTTCTTTGTAGCTTGGTACAGAAGGATGCCAGTGTATACGAGAGGGGTCTCTATATGCTAGAGACCAGGGCAAACGGAATATAGAGTACAAGGCTCCGTTAGAAAGCCCGGAACAATGACAATTGGATACAGTTGGGTGTCTTAAATCTTGCAGTCTCATGCCACTTTTAACACCTTCCGTACCAGTCTATCCCTTAAACCCCGTGTTATCTTGATTGTATTGTTGTATTGCATTACAACTTGAATTGTCTTGTAATATAGATTGTATAATTGGATGACTTGCCGAAACTATGATATCAGTAAACGGATATAACTGTATAATCATGTAAATGGATGTAACTGGAGAATCATATAAATGGAATGTATATCCATGGTTCGGTTCGGTCAAGTTGTATAGATTGATAGATTGAATATATAGAATAATAGATTCATGGATTCATATTGAATTGTAATATTGTAGATTGTATATTGTAGATTGTAAATTGTACTTGAATCACATTCAAGTCAGATTATAAAAAGACTCATCTGATTCAGACAATTAGAAAAGTAAATTGAAGTCCCGATTGTTTTGATGTTATCGGTAACCGCTGCACATGAGCGACAAGATTTGTGTCTTTTTCAAAGACGATTATCGTGTTGATAACATCGTTGTTAAGTTGTCTACCTTAGATAGGCAAGCACCCACTTCTCCGGCTCTCTGAGGCTCAAGAGATTGGTCCCGCTTAAACCAATATTTATAAGGGTCCTTAGGGTAATTTATAGAACTTGAGGGGGTTTATGTAAAAATACTTTTATATATTTTTCAAAATACTCCCCAAATATTTAGTTATCGTCTTTAGAGTTGTAATAATTGTAGCTTTTATATTTGTGACATTTCTAGTGAAAAAACTTATTTCCATAATATATGGTATTAAATTGTAATATTGATCTTGTATGGATTTCATGGTATTTTAATATAAACTGATTCTTGTGATTTTTGAAAAGAGTTGTAATATTTATATTCTTACAAAATAGATCTTTTAATGTTATATATATATATATATATATATATATATATATATATATATATATATATTTATATAAAAATAATTTTAATATATATATTATAATTCTAAAAATCTCGTTTTCTTAAGATGTCGTTGTTCCCCTCCGAATGGCGGCGACGACGTGAGGACGTCTAGCCTGAGATTCGGGGCAGATGCTATATGGTTTTATCCGTCTATCTCTCCGAAGATGCCAAGTTGATTTATGGCACCATGTATCGGAGGTTTAGACGGATGCAGCCGATATAGCAGACTTCATCAGATTCTCCCTCGCTAGAGGGGTTTTTGATTGTGGGGACGCACTTCCCTGCAAGCGCAAGCCCCTGCAGTTAATTACGCTACCGCATCGCGGTAGCCACTTTCTCCTTCTCCAGAATTTCACTTCGTGTCGTGTGTGTTTGTTTTGTTTGTGGTTGCCCGTGGATTGTATACGGAGACTGAGTAATGTCGTCACCCGTAGGACGTGGATTAGCCCAAATCCGTATTTACTTAGATTTGGATTTGGTGTTTTTAGTTTAAGGATACGTTAGCCGCATTTGAGACTAAGATCAACTTAAACGTTCGTTAAGGATACGTTAGTCTGATTTGAGACTAAGATCAACTTAACAGGATCGTCTAGATTCATTTCCAGTTTAAGGACGTAGTGGTCCATTTAATATATGGCCGTCGGGACCCGTCACCTCTCTGACGACGTTGAAGGATTACAACGACATGTGTCAAAGGAGTTCGGAGATGTACCCTTGAACCAAAGTTGATTTGGAGTTTTATAATCCATTTAAATGTTTAAGGATACGTTAGCCGTATTTGGGGCTAAGATCAACTTAAACGGGATCGTTTTGATCCGGCAAAAGAGCATTTGGAGGCTCTATCGCTCCAGTTTAGGGACGTGGTGGTCCATGTTCCAGTTTAGAGACGTGGCGGTCCATTATTAGTTTAAGGACGTTTCGGTCCAATATTAGTTTAAGGACGTTTCGGTCCATCGCCAGTTTAGGGACGTGGTGGTCCATCATTAGTTTAAGGACGTTTCGGTCCATCATTGGTTTAAGGACATTTCAGTCCAACGTTCCCATTTTGGGATGAATATTAGTTTAAGAACGTTTCGATCCGATATTAGTTTAAGGACGTTTCGGTCCACGAGTTTAAGGACCCCGCAGTCTGTATTCATGTGTGGTCGTTGGGACCCGTCACCTCTTTGACGTCGTTGAGGAATTACAACGATAGGTGTCAAAGGAATTACAACGATAGGTCCTATTTATAAGACGCTTGCGCCCCTTCAGCTCACCCCTTGATCCAGCGGTCAGGAGCTTACCACCGCTGCACTCACCATTTCAAGATTTTTGATTTTCTAGAGCTTTGCTCTTGCTTAAGAACTTCAGAGCTTTGCTCATTTCCAAAGTTAGAAACTTTAGGTAAAAATTAATTTAAATCAAATTAATTTAAATTAATCTTAACCAAAGAGCTTTGCTCTCACAGATCTTTTGATCTAAGGAGATCCCCGTTGGGGTTTTATAAACAGAGCTTTGCTCTCAAAACTTATAGATCTGCAGAGATCTTGTTCCTGGGTTCTAACCCATGAACAGAGCTTTGCTCTTGGATCAAGTGTGGATCTTTTAGATCTGCAAAATGAAGAACTTATTATAAGTTTTCATGGATTCTTCAAGGTCCCAAAAATTTTTAAAAAATTTTTAAGTGTTAAAATTTTCTGATGGATCTTTCCATTATTATCACAGAGCTATGCTCTTTTAAGGAATTTATTCCTTTGAGACCAGAATTTGACAAGTGTCATTCTGTGACAGAGCTTTGCTCTGAAAGAGGAGATTTTCTCCTTGTCTCTAGGGATTCCCTACTGATGATGATATTCTCTTGGGGATCTTTTCTTTAACTGACAGTCTCACCCAATGATGAGGCTGTCTTATTAAATGAGGCATTTTCATCCAGATTTTGTGGGTCCCCATTTGGTCCCATACTCACTGCACTGCAGTGTGATTAATTTTTAATCTAATTAATTTTTAAATTCATTTAATTGAAGATTTTAAAACGCCAAGCGTTGAAATTACAACACTAACGGCTATTTCTTGTTCCTTTGCAGCGACCATGTTTCCCGATACCTCGTTCCCGTTCGTCCGCTCAGAGGAAGGTTTTCCTGAAGCGCCCTTGGACCGTGAAGTTCTAGCCATGATTAAGGACCACGACCCGGAATACAAGAGTCTCCACCTTTGGGGGTCGTGGTATAATCAGATCATCATGGGTCGACGGATTTTCACATGCGCAGTGCCGTCAGAACTCATCACGGCGATTCACTATGCTACCCCACTCTCGGTGCAGTATGCCGTGGAGATGGTGGATTGGACCGCAAAGGGCTTTCTTCATCCCGCTATGGATGCGGTTTCGATCCAGCGTCCTATGGTCTTGGATATCCTAGGATGCCGTATTTGTCAGGGCGAGGCGAGACCCTAGGGGCCGTCATATAACATTGGTCTGATCCCCCGCCACCCGATCGGCTATCGGCCATGGGCCCGGTATATCCTGTCGACGAAGAAGTCGCAGTTGATAAGGTTAGGATTATACACCGCGGTGTACGTCTCTCTGTTCCAATATCCCACGCTCCCCACTTGGTGGTTCAAGGCTTTCCTGGAGCAGTGGAATATTCCTACCCACACTTTCCTTGCCATGGATCGGGAAGTGTCAATCTCTTTGGAGGAGTTCACGGAGGTATCCGGTTTACCAGTCATGGGGGAACATTATGAGGAGTTGCTCCCGACAGATGAGTACGTCTTTGGTGCTAAGCCGGTGGTAAGGGGGCTCACGCCGGAGAATGCTGTTCAACACCAGTTTCCAAGCTTGATTAAAGTGTTGAACATATATGAGTCCCTTTTTATCGAACATGGGAGTCGAGGAGTTAATTTTGAGGATTTCATTGCTCGGTTTCTTCGTCCAAGCGCCCTCTCATCAGAGGTTGCCAAGTTCGCTACCCTGGATGACCCTTTCGGTCTAGGTGTGGATAACCTGCCGGAGAAGGAAATAAATCAAAAGGGTTTTTTCCTTCCGGACTTCCCGACTATGTCTTTTGCAGAAATTGCGGCCCCTGGAATGGATGAGGAGGCCTTTTTCTTAGGATTTCTCGGGTTATGGTTGAGTTGGTTTGCAATTCCAATGTACTCTCACCGCATGCGGCCCTCTGTTTTTTACCCAGCCCACCGGATGACTATCGGGGTAAAGGTGGCTGTTGGGATCGCCGGCCTGGCGCACTTATATCATGGCCTCAGTCGAGCAGCGGATGCCAATGAGCCTGGGGTACTGCACGTGGTCTTCCCGATGAACTACTTCATATCGTGGCTCGAGCTACACACGGCGGGTGTCTTCGGCATGCATAAAAGGCCCTCGTTCTTTGACAAGTGCGGTTTTCCTCGCATTATACAACTGATCGGCGCATCAATTGTAACCCCATCACCACGGAACGCCAGGGGTTTACTCCTTCGCCCTCACACCGTTGGAGCCGGGATGTCCTTTATTGACAAGGTATTGACCATTGGAAAAGCGTCCACCGCTGCGGTACGACCATTACAAGACTCCTTTAAGGATGGAGCTTCTGTTTTGACGGCCCGGGAGACCCTCCACTTGTATTCTATTAGACCGGGCTTCCTAGTCTTTAGACAGAACGGTGCGGCAATTTTCATGAGATATAACCCGCATCGTTTCGCCCAACAACTGGGCTACGATCAAGGGGTCCCCTTGGAAGCCTTCTTGCTGGAACCCGCTGCCACTGAAGAAGGGATGGAGAACGCGCTGCATCATTTCATGCGCCTGAATACAGGCTCTCATTTTTTTATTAGTGCGCCGGCTTGCGCTCCATGACTCCTCAATGTGTACAAAGACCGGTACAATCATGCAACAGGAGCCGTTATAAAGGAGGAAAAGCGATTGCTGGTCGATCGTAAGGGTGTGCCTCCAGGTACCGACCGCAACGCTCCTTTGGTTCCTAGGACTCCAGTAGTTGCTCCTCTAAAAGAGGTTAGAACCGGGCCATCGCGTGCGCAAAGTCCTCTACGCGGATTGCCGCTCCCTGATATCACAGATACACCTCCAGCGCCCTGTGCTCCAGTGGAGACAGTGGTTGTAGCCTCGCCGGAGTCTGGCGTGGGTGCGGACATTGGGACCCGCCGTCCCAAGGTGGCTGCTAAGCGTAAGTCAATCCCACGTGCACCTAGGGTCGGAGGGCAGAAGAAAAAGAAGTCGCTCTTCGCTGCAGATGTCGCGTTCGGTCAGGAACCCCATGCTCCCTATGCCGAGGGCCTGATCGAATATGGGACTAACGAGGGATTAGTCATGCCGCCGCCGGATGATACAGACTTGGCAGCCGCTCTCGAAACTTCAGCGTGGTTGGCAAAGCGTGACGCGTGGCTAGCTGGGCTTGCGCAATCAGGTAACTACTAGTCGCATTTTCTTTATTGTATCATATCCTCTTCATTGCCTTTGACTAACGTTTTTCTTTCTTTTCTTCCAACAGGCATCACTGATGAGGAAGCCATTGCCGTTTCACTCAAGACCTTCCAAGAGGAGGAACGCCTTAGAGCGTCTTTAGGCCTCAGTAAGTTTCGATTCATCAAGTTTTTATTCTCCTTGTGGTATGGTCAATCTAATCTCTCCCTTTTTATTGCAGAAACCTCAATGCCGTTCCCGCCAAGGGACGCCAATGTTCTGCCAGCTGCCAATGTTCCCGCTTCCTCTGGGCCACCGCAGGAGGTTCGTCTTGAAGATCCGATGAGAGATGCCTTAAAGGCTCTGGAGGTATCTTTAAATGAGGACGACGATGCTTCGATAAAGGAAGCGTCAAAGAGGTCCATCGTGACGGCCCGGGAGGAGAGGAAGCGGTCGAGGCGCGAAGCAAAGGCACGCAGGGCTGCTTTGGCCATTGGAGCGGGCCCCAGCACCGTTCCTCAAGCCGACACTCCGTCAGAAGAGTCCCCGGTCGCCCTGTCTACAGCTCATAGACAGGCGATCCGCGCTAATAGAGAGGCTAACGACAAGTCTACCTCAGGTAATACTTCTTTCAGAATTTCGTTATAAGACTCATAAAGCTGTCGGTTTATATATGTTCTACCCTGCAGGGCCAAGCCTAACCGAGGGGGAGGCGGAGACTGTCGAACCTGAGGGGCTGAGGGGAGAGACATTGGTCGAGCCCGAGTCGGTGGCGGATGACATAGCTGGGATTGCTGGGCCCGAGGTAGTGGCTGACGAAGTGGTCATGTACGCTATGCCTGAGCAAGCGGTTGTTGTTGAGCCCGAAGTAGCAGCGGTCGGAGTGCCTGAGGCTGATGATCTTGTGGTGACGGTGGACGAGGTAACCGTGACTGCTGAACCCGAGGGAGTAACGGGTGAGGTGGCCATGATTCCTGAAGACGAGTCGACCGCTCTTTCTCAGGAATCTGGCAACGCTCCGGTCATAGCCCTCCCTGTCTATGGTCACCCGCCGTCTCCAGGTCTCGCGAGCACGACAACGGTTCCCATTGAGTCTGGTGATGAGGCCACGGGTGGTGACCTCATATCGATGGAGGAGGGATCCGCCTCTGTTTCGGCCGGCAGCTCACCAGGTAAATCCCAAGTTACTATCCTCTTTATCTTACAATCCTTTTTGACAAGTTCACATTTGTTCGTAACGCAGGTGTTGCCAGCGCCGATGCCCCATTGCTCGAGGGAGCGCCTTCAACTACTACCTTGGCGGTGGTCACATCTCAGCCCTCTCTCATACCGTCAAAGATGTTGGAAGGTATGAGTTTGCAACTTATTAATCTCACTCTTCAGACGTATAATTCGTGTATTAAAGTCATACTGTTGTGTCTTTTCAGGAGTGCTCTTTGATCATCTATATCAGGTGTTGCTCCCACACTTCTCCTTCCCATCTGAACTCACTTCTCCCTCTGGCGGTGCTGGTGAGTATAGTCCCCGACTGATACCTTTCTTTTTCGGTGATAGAATTATTTTTAATTCTCTCTTGTCCTGACTGCAGTGTTACAAATCGAAGGGGGAGAAGATAGATCGGTCGCGCCACCGGCCCTTCCGGCCTTGCCACCTGCTTCAACCGGTATAGTAAACTATCTTATCAATGACTTTTTCCATATCTATTGAATCATCATCTAATCGCATTTTGTCTTTTCAGCTGTCGTTCCGATCTTGGCGCCTTTTGAGTCACATATTACAATGCCGGCCGGCCCTTCCCAGAGACGTCCGTCCTCAAAAGGTGCGGCGAATAGTCTGCGCATGTTGAGGGACTACATCGAGGAACTCGACATCGAGACTCCTACGTCTGCTGCGGACTTCGCTATGACGGTTAACCCGATGTTGGTGATATTTGCCAACTTCCATGACGAGGGCATCGTCGCCTCTTGGGTTAATCACTGTCGGGAGATTGAAGCTCGCCTTCATCAGCTGGAGTCGATGCGTCTCTCCTCTGAGACTTTAGCCGCGAGCAATGAAAGAGCAGGGATCAAGGAAAGCGCTTCTTACGTCCGCCACTTGGAACAAGAAGCAACTTTAAAGCTACGGGAATGCCAAGAGACCTCGAGCGAGACGGCCCGTCTGCGTGCTGAGGTTGAGGCGAATGCTGCCCAAGTAAAGGCTATCTTTGAGGGTCTCCTAGAGCGCATCTCCCATGGGCTAAACTTGAAGCGAAAGCTTGATGTAGCCGAGCGTGATACCCCAGGCCGCGAAGCTGCTCACCAGGCCGTCAGGGATCAGCTTGCATCTGTCTTGCAGCAACGGGCCCAAGTGGAGGCGGAGCTGGCAGTGGTGGCCGATCAGGAGAAAGTGAGGAAGGAAGTGTGCGAACAATTGTTAGAGCTATGCAAGACGCTTTTTCTCAGTAACTCTCCTTGTATCTAGATACTTATAGAATTTTTTTTTCTTTTTTCAATAATATGTAGCCATTCTTCAATACTTTGTACGCTTCATGTTGTACTTGATTACATTCAATAAAGATACACATTTTTCTTCGCAATGTCTTGTACTATCTCTTTGTTTTTTCCTTTCTTACTATCAGCATGCTGTCACAATTAGCATATAATAGAGTAAGTATCTTGATTTCTTCACGAGATAGCGATGGCTTAGGCTGCAGGTTCAGATCTGCCGCCTAAGACTCTTCAACTCTATGAGCCGTGAGGGTCTCATAGAGACTTTTCTCCCTACGGATCGAGAGGATCTCGTAGGTGGGTTTTCTCCTTAGGAATCGTGAGGATTCCTAAGTGTGTTTTCTCTTGTAAGTCGTAAGGATCCTATAAGAGAATTTTCCCTCTTACGAGTCGAGAGGACCCGTAAGCGGTTGTTTCCCTCCTTGTTGAAACTCGACTTTGGAGAGTAAGACCCGTGAATAGTATGCAAGAGACCGTTTTAGATCGACTTGCAGGGTCCCATTGTTCAGGAAGCAAGTTTTTTAGTCCCTGCTGCCTGAGGCTTCATCTTGCAAGTTGAGATGAATCGGGAATTTTCCCGCGGAGACACTGATTTCTTTGCGAGCCGACGCGAATCAGGAGGCTCTCGTCAAGGATTGTTTGTCTCCCTGAGTTGAGGTATTTGCTAAGGATTATTTGTTTCCTTAGCGCCAAGGATTATTTGTTTCCCTGGTGTTGAAACGAGTCGAGAATTTCCCACGGAGGCACTGGTTGCTCTGCGAGTCGACGCGAATCAGGAGGCTCTCGTCAAGGATTGTTTGTTTCCCTGAGTCGAGGTATTTGCTAAGAATTATTTGTTTCCCTAGCGCCAAGGATTATTTGTTTCCCTGGTGTTGAAACGAGTCGAGAATTTCCCACGGATGCACTGGTTGCTCTGCGAGTCGACGCGGATCAGGAGGCTCTTGTCAAGGATTGTTTGTTTCCCTGAGTCGAGGTATTTGCTAAGGATTATTTGTTTCCCTAGCGCCAAGGATTATTTGTTTCCCTGGTGTTAAAACGAGTCGAGAATTTCCCACGGAGGCACTGGTTGCTCTGTGAGTCGACGCGAATCAGGAGGCTCTCGTCAAGGATTGTTTGTTTCCCTGAGTCGAGGTATTTGCTAAGGATTATTTGTTTCCCTAGCGCCAAGGATTATTTGTTTCCCTGGTGTTGAAACGAGTCGAGAATTTCCTACGGAGGCACTGGTTGCTCTGCGAGTCGACGTGGATCAGGAGGCTCTTGTCAAGGATTGTTTGTTTCCCTGAGTCGAGGTATTTGCTAAAGACACTGGTTTCTTCGGAGTTGGGATGAGTCGTCGAGATCTGGCTTCGTTTTCTGGCGGAGCCTGTTGGGAAAGTATGGTTCCCTTTTTATTTGCGCCCTTGGTTGTATACAGGGATCGATGTGATCTTAACTGTAGGGCCCAAGTTTTATCATTTCTTTTTTTTTATATTTCTGCGATGCTCTATCATTTCAGCTTTTATATCACGAGGATCGCGATTGCCCAATCATTTCGGCTATTTTTCGCGGTGCCCAATCATTTTGACTGTTTATTTTATTTTTACTCGCTGCTTTTTTTTGCGAGTTGCCCAATCATTTCGGATATTTTGCATGCATACATTTTTACTTGCTGCTTTTTATTGCAAGTTGCCTCATCATTTCGGCTATTTCATATGCATGTGCGGCCTACCGGCTTTTTGCTGTAAACCTGAAATTAGACACCGATTTCGGCATCAGCACCGCTACAACTGGGATATTACCAGGAGCGAATCATCATTTGCCTCTGCCAATGTTAACCAAAGGTGGCTTAGTGACCAGGGTTAGGGTCCTGTCGACTAAGGCTTTTGACTTCGTGAGCCGTAAGGGTCTCACAAAGTTATTTCTCCCTACAAGTCGTGAGGATGTTGTAGGTGTATTTTCTCCTTAGGGATCGTGAGGATTCCTAAGTGTTTTGTTCCTCTGTAAGTCGTAAGGATCCTACAAGAGAATTTTCTCCTCATAAATCGAGAGGATTTATAAGGGTTGTTCACCATATGAACGTATCCCCAGTCACGGATGGGACTTGGTTAGGGAAATGTTTATTTGCGCCCGTGGATTGTATACAAGGGCCAGTATTGGACCACTTGTAGGGCAATATCGGAAGTTGTGGGGGTTGCTTAAGCACAGGTTTAGGTCTCTGTAACTTAAGACTTTCAAATCTTATGAGCCGTGAGGATCTCATAAGAGAGTTCTCCTTACGAGTCGTGAGTATCTCGCAAGTGTATTTTCTCCTTAGGAATCGTAGGGATCCCTAAGTGTGCCGCTCCCTTGTGAGTCGTAAGGATCTCACGCGGGTGGTTTCTCCTTACAAGGTCGAAAGGACCCTATAAGTGTCTTTTAACGAGGTTGCGCCCTTTCGGGTTTTTACAAACACTCGCCGGTAGTCCTGCTGTTTTTACTCACGGAGCCCTTTCGGGTTTTCATCCGTACCCCTTTTGCTTATGGACCTACCCCTTTTTTTTATTCCTTTTTTTTATTTTCCCTCTTTTTTACGAGGTCGCGCCCTTTCGGGTTTTCACGAACACTCGCCGGTAGCCCTGCTGTTTTTACTCACGGAGCCCTTTCGGGTTTTCATCCGTGCCCTTTTTGCTTATGGACATACCGTTTTTCTTTTTTTTTTTTATCATTCATTTTTTTACTTTCTTTTCCTCTTTTCTCTCTCTCTCTCTTTTTTATCTCGTCAGCCTAAGGATGCTGCGGTAGTAGTTTTAAGGACGTTTCGGTCCGCTATTAGTTTAAGGACGTTTCGGTCCGTTCAGGAAAAGGTTGGCTACTGCTTATAAAGCTTTAGCTTAGGAAGATAGCGAGCGGACATAGTCGTCGTCATCTATCATTAACCTAAGCTGTGGCTCATTAAGCGTAGTATTTCTTTAGGAAGCGACCGTTTATTGGCCTGAAAGGTCTTTCACCGTGCATGTCCATGAGTAGATAGGCCCCACCATGATAAACTTTATCTATGATGTACGGGCCTTCGTAGTTTGGCTCAAATTTTCCCCGCTTGGCGCGATTGGGGATCATAGGCCTTTTGACCACTAGCACGAGTTCGCCTTGGCGGAATGTCCTCGGTCGGGTCAATCTTTCATATGAGCGCGTCATCTTTGCTTTATAAGCTTCCAGATTTTGTTGCGCTATGAGCCGTGTTTCTTCAAGGGCATCAAGATCCTCAAGCCGAAGGTTAGCATTTTCTTTGATCGTCAACTCGTAGTGGACTGCCACTCGCAGAGAGGGTAACTCTATCTCGAGGGGGAGTACTGCTTCCGTCCCGAATACCAACGCGTATGGCGTTGTGTTCGTGGCCGTCTTGAACGTGGTTCGATACGCCCAGAGAGCTTCTTGCAGTCTCTCGTGCCAGTCTCTCTTATTTCAGGACACCGTCTTTTTCATGATCTTCGTCAGGGTCTTGTTGAAGGCCTCGGCTAGACCATTAGCTCGCGGATTGTAAACTGAAGAATATCTCCAGTCTATATTGTGTTGTTGCGCGAAGCGACTGATCTTGTGGCTTCTGTAAGCTGGTCCGTTATCGGAGATGATCCGTCTTGGCGTTCCAAACCGATATATGACGTGCGTCTTGAAGAAGTGGAAGATATTTTCCGTCTTCACCTCTCTTAACGGTACTGCTTTTGCCCTTTTGGAGAAGTAGTCAGTCGTCGCCAGGATGAAACGATGACCCTTGGACGATGCTGGTTCGATGGGGCCGACTATGTCGGTTCCCCACATTTCGAACGGCCAGCTAGCTACCGTCGGGTGTAGTGGATTTGGATGCTGATGGATGAAATCCCCATGAATTTGACATGAGTGGCACTGCTTCGCATATTCGAGGCAGTCCTGAATCATCGTGGGCCAGTAGTAGCCCATCCGCTTGATTTTCAACTTCATCTTTGGGCCTGCTTGATGAGAACCACATATTCCGTCATGAACTTCGTGGACGACTCTTTTCGCTTCGCCAGGTCCCAGACATCTCAGCCACAGAGAATCGAATGACCCCTTGTATAGAGTATCATTGACGAAGGCGAAAGACAGAGCTCGTTTCACGAGCTGATGTCTTGTGGACGCATGTTCGGGCATTCGGTGGGACTTAAAGTAGTCTATGAAGACTTCCCTCCAATCCTCAGCCTTTTCCCGGTCATCTATTTGCAAGGTCGTCTGTTCAGTCGCTCCCTTCTCTTCGGATGATTCCGGAGATATTTCTGCTGGGGCAAGCACCCGATGGCTTTGTACCACGATTCTAACGTCCTCGAGGTTCTCGTCAGCCAGTTCTTTAGCAAGTTTGGCCAACGCGTCTGCTTTGCTGTTTTCCGCGCGCGGTATGCTTTCCAAAGTATAGGAAGGAATTTGGGTCAACAGTTGTTGCACCTTTTCACCGTACTTCACCAACTCCGGTTTGCACGTTTGGTAGTCGCCGTTTACTTGACTAACGACCAGTTGAGAATCTCCGTATATGAGGAGGTTTTCAATTCTCATGTCGATGGCGATCTCGAGACCTGCAATCAAGGCTTCATATTCTGCTTCATTATTCGTCCTCGGCTCTGTTAAGGAGAAAGCGAAGCGCATTATCCCTCCTTGTGGAGTTACGAAGATGAGTCCTACCCCTGATTTGATTACAGGGGTATTTTGCTTGCGCTTCTTCATGGAGGATGCTCCGTCGAAATAAAGCTCCCATCGGGTATCACCACCGTCGATCGCATCAAATGCATGTTCGTCTGGAAGATCGCAATTCAAAGGAGAATTGGCGAGTATCGGATGCTCAGCGAGGAAGTCGGCGAAGGCCTGGCCTTTCACTACCTTGAGAGGTTGATAGGTTATCGAGAACTCCATCAAGAGCAGAGCCCATTTAGCGAGTCGTCCCGTCAATATGGCTTTTGACATTAAGTATTTAAGAGGGTCCACCTTCGAAATAAGACAGACCTCATGCGCCAACGCATAGTGCCTGAGCTTTGTTATCGCGAAGATCAATGCCAAGCAGTGTTTTTCAATAGGTGAATAGTTGCTTTCTGCCCCCAGTAGAACTCGACTTAAGTAGTAGAGTGCTCTTTCTTCCCCCTAGTCATTCTCTTACGCCCACAATGCGCCTAAAGAACCTTCGAGGGCGGTCGTGTAAAGAATGAGAGGCTTTCCCTTAACCGGAGCAGCCAACACTGGCGGGTTCTGCAGGTACTGCTTAATCTCGTCCAGCGCGCCCTGGCATTTTTGATCCCAGACGAACGGGGTTCCCTTCTTCATTAGGTGACTGTAAGGACGACACTTGCCCGAAAGGTTGGCTATAAATCGCCGTATATATGCGAGCTTCCCTTGGAGAGATCGCAGCTGCTTAAGAGTCCTTGGTGGAGGCATTTCCATAATCGCCTTGATCTTGGATGGATCTACCTCGATACCTCGGTGTCGGATGATGAATCCCAGGAATTTGCCCGAAGAAACTCCGAATGCACACTTGAGAGGGTTCATCTTCAAGTTATATTGCCGAAGGCGTTGAAATACAGTTTTTAGGTGTTCGAGATGTTCCTCATACGATTTGCCCTAAACCACGAGGTCGTCAATATAACATTCGAAGATTTCATGTATAAGGTCATCGAAGATCTTCGTCATGGCCCTCTGATAGGTGGCACCGGTGCTCTTCAGACCGAAGGGCATCGCCTTGTAACAAAATATCCCTAGAGGGGTCCTGAAAGCGGTATGCTTTTGGTCTTCGGGATGCATCTTTATCTGATTATACCCTGACGAGCCGTCCATAAAGGAGAAAACCTCATGAGTGGACGTGTTGTCTATCATCAGTTCGGTGACTGGCACTGGGAAATCGTCTTTCGGGCAAGCTTTATTGAGATCCCGGAAGTCTACGCATATGCACACTATCCCATTTTTCTTCATCACCGGGACGATGTTGGCGATCCATTCAGGGTATTGAACTTCCTGGATGAAGCCAGAGTCGATCAGCTTCTTGACCTCGGCATTGATACTCATCTCAAGCTCAAGCCGCATTCTTCTTGGTGCCTGTTTGACCGGCTTGACGTCCGGGGAGATCGCCAATTTGTGCACAGCGATTTCTGGATCTAGTCCTCGCATCTCGGAATAGTTCCATGCGAAGCAATCTTTGTGTTGTACAAGGACGTCTTTTAACACAGCCACCCTTTCTTCAGACAACAGCTCACTGACGAACGTCGGCCGTGGGTCACTTGCCGTCCCCAACTCAATTTTCTTGAGGTTATCTGCAGTGGTATGTATTCCATCCTCCAGCTCTTTCGGAGCTGGGGGAAATTCTGAGATCACCTCATCATTGCTGTTTTCGAAGCACCAGGGAAGGTTTTCCATGTTCTCGGGCCCTTCTTTTAATATTGTTATCATGTGACAAGTGCGAATCTGCTTCCAATCCCAATGTGGAGTTGGTTCTGTTCTTGCGGCTTTGGGTTCGTGCTTCTGTGGCGACGCTACCCTCCAGTTGTCAGACAGAGCGAATTTGCCAAGCTGATACTGATCTTCAACCCAATTCTTGAAGGTGAAGCAATCTTCAAGAGGATGCCATATTACTCGATGGTAAGAGAAACAGTTTAGGTCAGAGACTTCGCCTGCTTGTTCGGGGTGCTTGGACTCCGGCAGTGTAAGCATCTGATGTTTTAGAGCAAGCTCAAGTATCTTCTTCGTCTTGTCCCGAGGAAACGAGTACGCTCGACCCATTTTCTTCATGAGGGACAGATCAATAACGCTCGACTCCCGCTTGCGTGGCTTCTTAGCCCCGCTTTGTTGCTGTTGAGCGCCTTTTTGGCCTTTCGGCTTGTTTCTGCTTCTGCGTCGAGCCTTTTTTATAACAGGTTGGCAGGGGGCGGCACTTTCATCTTTGACGGCCTGTTGAAGGAGGCGTTGCGTTTTGGCTTTCTCGTAGATGGCCATCTCGCGGTTGTGATCATCTCGGACTTTTTGACCAGCTTCCCTTATAAGCCTATCCATTTGTTCTTCAAACGACAGATTGGGCACTCTTGCATCAGGAACTTTTACTGGTTCAGGATTAGTGTCCTCCCGTTGCGCATCTGCTTCTTTATTGAAGTCGTGTACGACGTGACAGTCGCGGAGCAGCTCTCGTTTCTTGGAGCGAATGTATCCGAGCCCGATCGTCTCCATCCTGCCACTAGGCAGCTTGTGCTGAGATCTGGGGGCGTTCCAGACCCTGTCATAGAATTTGTCCTTTCTAACGGTCTGTTTGAAGGGTATCCCTTGGCGCTTCAACAGCTTCTTCAAGCCTTCTGTATAATATCTGGGTAGACGGATGGGCTGAAGCCTGTCCAGCGTAGGATCCGCCCCGTGCCAGATTTCTTTCTCCACTTTGTTTTCTTCAGAGCGGTAGAATAGAATTGCTTTTCACCTCCTCGCCTGGGAGGGACATAGAACATCTGCAGCTCCTCTACACTGTCGGTATCAAGCGCATCTAGTTCTTTATAATGTTTAAGCGGCACCATAGCGACTTGCAGACTTTGCTCTTCGTCAGCGGAAGCTCGTATTGAAGGTCGAGCAGAGAATACAGCATGGACCTCATCCTCCGAATCACTACCAAAGATCAACGTAGGAGCGGATGGTCCCGGCTTGGTGTATTGGGGAGGACCCGAATAAACTATCTCCTCTTCCTCCTCGGTATCACTGCCGAAGACAGGGATGGTAGCGTTAGTTTTATTCTCCGGCTTGCGACACCTTTCCGTGTCTTCAAAATTCGGCAAGAAGTATTTGGCATCTTCATATTTGCGAACTTCATTCACGGAAAACGGATTCAATTCTCCCGTTACGGTATACTCGAGACCATCCCTAAAATATTTCATACACTGATGCTGTGTAGAAGGGATGATGTTGTACTCGTGTAACCATGGTCGGCCGAGCAGAGCATTGTAGCATGTCTTGGCATCTATGACGTGGAATTTAATGTCCGTGACGAGCAGCCCGAAACGTAGCGTCGGTATCACAGATCCAAGAGTCTTTGACGATTAGGAGTCGAACCCGGAGATGGTGATCTTGTCTCGAGCGAGGTGCTGGACGCTCATGCAGATTTCCTTTAACACACGCATATTGAGTAGGTTAACAGACGACCCGTTATCGATCAGGATTTTGCCTATCTTTATATCATGGCAGTATCCCGAGACGTAGAGAGGGTGATTGTGTTCGCACGTCCTAAGGAGAAGGTCTTAATCACCAAAAGCAACATCTGCCGTGTGAACTTCCTCCAATTCATCCTTCATTTTTTCTTTGGCCAAGAAAGCTTGGAACTGCTCCGGGTCCTGTAGTGCCTTAATTAACGAATCTATCGCCTCCTTTGATAGTAAAAGGGCGTCAAGAATGTTGAGCTGCGATGGTAGTTTCCTCAGATGCGCTAAGACGTTGTAATCCACCTTATTTTTCTTCGGCGGGTCTTTGGCAGCTAGCTCTTCCATGACTTGGTCATCTAGGGCGATGTCCTCAGAGACCTTTTCTTTCCCTTTATCTTTTTTGTTTGGGGGTCCGAGATTCTTTTCGGGCAGCGTCCGATTCCGCAGCCGAATATTTTCGCAAACCTTTGGCTCTTCTTTTTTTCCCGAAGTGGACTCTTTAAAGAGAGGGGCAAGTTCCAGCTCTTCATCAGAATCGCTCCCGAATGTAGGCACTTGTGACCTGCCGGTGTTAACCATGCAACAATCGCCAGTAGTTCTTTTAAGCCCTTCGGTCGTATTTCTTCGCTCCCGACGAGTTTTGCGCTTTTCCCGCTTGAAGCGTTGTCTATGTGCAACGTATTCTTGCCACCATTTATAGAAAGTTTTGCACTCTTGAGTGGGGTGCGAAACCTTCTGATGATATAAGTAATAGGAGGGGTGCATTTCTATTTCACCAGTAATTTTTCCTTCGGAGGATGGTAGCTTCATACCCATTGACACGGCTTTAGCAAACCTCTTCCTCATCTTGAATTGGCTTTTGTCGATGTTGGAGGAATTTTGCTCCAGCGGGATCGTTTCAGCTCTTTCATCAAGTCGCTGGCGTTTGACCCTTTCAAATATGACCGCCTCGCGTTCCCGATCAGCTTTACTTTTAAGAGAGCTTCATTGAGGAATGCGTCAATTACTTCGTCCGATGGCCCCAGAATTTTTGGTTTAGGATCTGCCCCCGGCGTTTCAGTACAAGGGGTCTCCTCATCGTCCAAGAACGAGTGGGAAATCACATGACAGCTCGCCACGCATTCTTCAGAATCATCAGATGAACTTTCTCCCACATCTTCCTCTTGAAAGACGTGATTGAGGAATTCTTGGAATGTAATGGGAGTCCGTGCCTTCTGGTTGTATTCCTCCAGCGCGTCAATTTGTTTTTGCAAGTCCGTACGCTTGTCGCTAGGTTTCACGGGCTTCTTTAACTTCTTTTTCTTCTTCTTTGAAGATTTCGACGGCTGGTTATGAATGCTTGGGCCACCTCCATCGATCTTTTGAGTTGGACGAGGTTTCAACATCCCTTCAATGATCTGCGGCTCCAACGGGTTCTTCCACTTGATCGCTGGGCATGTCTGAAGATCGTTTACCATCCTCTTGGTCTTGGTTGATAATACAACTTCCCAAGGAGCTTCTTCAACGACGAAGCATGTTTCCCCCAGCGTATTCGTCCCCTTAGCTGTGTGGGGCTGTGGGGGATTCACCTTCCATTTGTCAGATAATGTGAAGTCGGTACTGGTTTTCAAGCCAATTTTTGAAAACGTAGCAATCTTCGATCGGATGGCCCAGTACTCGATGATAAGGACAGTAGTTGGGCTCATTGACATCACTTGGTTGCGACGGACGTTTTGGATCTGGCAGGTTTATGAGTCGGTTGCGCAACGCCAGCTCGAATAACCTTCTCGTCTTATCTCGGGGAAAGGAGTAAGAACGTCCAAGCCTCTCCTCAAGGGCCACGTATGGACGCGTATTATTTTGACGAACAACCGGCTTCGAGTCGCTCGGTTGTTGTTGAGGATTAGCGACAACGATCGCTTTTCCCTTCCCCTTGTCATTTCGGGAGTCCGGCTTTGGAAAAGGGGGTTTATGGCCCATCTGATCCATTTGCGCTAGTTTGTCAATCAAGGCCTGGAAGGTAGTCGGCTTGAAAAACATCATAAATTGCGAGATGGTTGCTTGCGGATCAAGGGTTCCCACAAACATACCCACTGCGGGAGCTTCTTCAATGCGCTGCTCGCACTTCGACCATAAGTTTCGCCACCGTATAGCATATTGGACCCATGTCTCGCCTGGCTTTACCCTGGCGTTAATCAGTGCCGTCATCGGGGTACGTTCACTGGCGCTTGCAAAACGTTGAGTAAACAACAGCTCCATCTCCGCGAAGGTCTTGATCGAGTCGTTCGGGAGCTCAGAGTACCACTCGAATGCCGTATCTGATAAACTTCCAACAAATGGCGAAGCAACAGCTTGTCGTCACCGCCGGTGTTGCCGCAGAGTGCCCTGAACTGGGCAACATGCTGATGGGGATTGCCAGTCCCCTTGTAGACATGGAACTTAGGAATTGTGTAACCGGACGGGTACTTGATTTGATCGTACCAACTTGGATATGGACGCCCTGTTCTTACGACCTGGCCAGCTGCTTCAGTCGCATGATGAACCCGTATTTGCTGGGCTATGTACTCGTCCAAGTCAGCTTTGGAGATTGTCTCTTCTTTAGCTGCTGACAGAGCTGGCGGAGGATTCGACGTCTTTCCCTTATCATCTTCAAGGATGATCGGGGGATCTTCGGCCGGAGGATCTTGTTGGATCATCATCCCCACCATGTCTTGGAACAGGAGGCCCATACGCTGTATGTTGGCTGCTTGTTCAGCAGCCTCTTTGTCCTTCTTTTCCAATATTCGACGAAGGAATTCGGCGTCAGTTTCTTCCTCCTGGCGTTCATCCGAGGACGTTCCAGGGTTTTCTTTTGGCCCAGTAAGTGCGGCCATAGCGTTCATCATCTCTTGGAGCTTCTGCTGCTGCTCCTGCGCTTTGGTCACGGATCGCGTAAGTGGTCGATGACCCGTAGATATGCGACTGCCCTCCTTACCAGACGCCACGTAGACTGTATGAACTACAATGCCCCCTGACTTAGGGCGTTTGGGTTCACCACCTTTGATATTCGTCATCGGCGTCGGTACTTTCTTCGGCCTTCTTCTTTTATGGGCCGTAGAAGTTAAGGTGGCCGTTGCTTTGGGTACCCAAGCGGTCGTCGCCTTTCGTTGCTTGACCAGGGGATTTTCTTCCTGCCGACCTTTCGACTTCTTGTGCTGGCGAGAGAAGTTAGGATCAATGACAGATTCTCGGACTCGTCGCCATGTCTTGTAGATCCTGGAGGACAGCGATTGAGGAGGCTGCTCCGGCTTTTCTGTTTCCACGGCAGTCTCTACCGGTGGAGGAGATCTTCTGAGCACCGCAGTTGGTGAGTTCCTGCGTACCCTATTCAGCAGCTTAAAACTGTTCCCGGTTGGAACAGCAGCATTGACTTCCGCCGTTGGAGCTGGTGGAGTTATCCCAGAAGGGGAGTTGCCCCCAGTCTTCCTTACCCGGCGCCAGTGGCGTCGTCGGGCGCGACGAGTCGTCGGTATTGGCTCAGAGACAGAAACAGCTTCTTCTTGCCCCCTGTTCGGGTGTGGGGCGGTTGCCGGTGTCAGCCTATTGAAGACTGATGTCTTTTGAGCAGCAAGAGTAGGAATGGGAGTTGGGACGGTCAATCTTGTAAAGACCGATCTCTTAGCAGGAGAAGCCGCCTTGACGACTTCAAGAGCAGGTTTGGGTAAACGATTTTCAGGTACAAGAAATTTCCAGTTTTACAGGTAAACTTGGGGGTAGTCGTTTTAGTCGTTAACGGTCATATTATCCAACGAAATTCACACACTAGATTCACAGCCATATGGGCCAAACTATACCGTTTAGTTCCGTCAAATTAGGTGAGTATTTTCATTGGGACCATACATCGAACAGGTAAATAGTGTACGTTATCACGAATTGTAACATTGCAACTTATACGATTTGGATTTGTAACATAAATAGATTAGCATGAAGCAAGTAGAGAACTTGCCTGGAGACGGTGAACTGATGGCGCGGCAGCGAAGGCAGTAATGACACGTCCCGGCACGGAGTAACAAGCACGCGATGAGTCTCGGCTAGGCTTGGACTTGGCTCGAGCTTGAGGATGGGTTGTTGCGAGCTCAGGCGGTGTCGGGGCTGGGGATCGCTGATGTTGTCGAGGCCGATGGAGAGATTGCAGAGGGAGAGAGAGAGAATTTAGAGAGAGAGAAAGAGTTAAGTATAGAGAGAGAGAGATTTGAGAGAGTGAGAGAGGGGTAACAGAGAGAGAGATTTGGAAAGAGAGAGAGGGAGAGAACAGAGAGAGAGTGATAGAGAGAGAGAGAGAGAGCAGAGTGCACACAGAGAGAGAGAGAGCAGAGTGTGTGTGAGGGAGATCAGAGAGAGAGAGAGAGAGTAGAGTGCACAGAGAGAGAAGGAGATGGCGACGGTGATGATGATGATGGGGTCGACGAGAGCAAGGAGGAGGTGGTCGGAAAGGGAGACGGAGTGACGGCGAGGGTCTGAGCTTGTGCGCGGGAAGAGAAAAGAAGGAAGAGAGCGAGAGGGGAGAGGGTAGGGTGCTCGGTCGACGAAGTGGAGTGATGAGGGGCTCCGTTGGTGGAGGAGGAATGGAAGAGGTTTGTCGTCGTCGTCGAGGGGAGCGGGTGAGGGAAACTGTGGTGGCTGCGGGAGTGGGTTCGAGAGAGAAGGAGGAGAATGAGGGAGCTGTGGGTTGGTGTTCATATCAGATTTTTGCATTTTCATACCGCCCAATTTTTATCACATTGCATATCGGTAGGTACTCTTGAGCCGTGTTTGCTAGTCAATTGCAGGATACAGGTTCTCGGCTCTAAACGGTGAAATTCATGGAAAAACACGACAAAACCCGGGTTCCTGCCAACCACAGATAAAACACGGATCTCCGCTCTTTATCCGTCTGTTGCCACACACCAGTTTAAGAGACAAAATGGCAAATCAATGTCGTTTTCATGCACAAGGCTCAATGGCAACACAAAATCCAAGAAATCTATACGGAGCTCAAGAAAATCATGGCAAAAAGATCCACCTCCAATCACCTTTTGGTCTACTAAAATTCTGGAAGAAATGTGGAAGGATTATCAGAAAAAAAACACTAGTAAAATAGGGGGTTGCCCCTACGGATGGAAATATCCGTAGGGGCAGATTTAACTTGGCCCTACGGATTAATCCGTAGGGCTAAAAGGTTGCCCCTACGGGCACAGACGTCCAAGAATAAAAATATTAATTCTTAATTTGGTGTTTGCCCCTACGGAGCCGCAAACAAAGGACCTACGGGTATATCCGTAGGGGCAAGTAAATATCTATTTAACAAAACCCCAGATCGATCGCCTACGCTCACTTTCTCTCTCTCTCTCAATCGCGCGCGAGAAAAAACCCCAAATCGGCACGCCGTCGTCGCCACCGTCGTCGCCACCGCCGGTTTCGTCGCCACCGTCGTCGCCACCGCCGGTTTCGTCGCCAAATCGCCACCGTCGTCGCTCCAGCCCACCAGCAGCCGTTCAGGTATAAATCTCGAGGTAAATTAAAGCATTTTTGGATTATTTTGGGCTTAGGGTTCATGGCTGGGTCTGGGTTGCGCGCGCGAGAGTTGGGGTTGGGCAGGGGTCGCGGTGGCGGTCGGGGTCGGGGTCGGGGTAGGGTTAGGGTTGGGGTTCGGCTGCTGCTGGGGTGGGGCTGGGGTTAGGGTTACGGTGGGGCTGGTTGAATGGCTCTTCTGATTAGTTGACAAATACAATGTTAATCATAATTTACTCGACACAGATAGTAGAAAATCAGAAAAAGATCAAGAAAAAAATAATCGATTTTGATTTTAACATGCGGGGTGTTGATGCAAGATGTAATATCTAGTAGCAGATGCTTGGTATATAGACTAAAGAATAGTTGTAAATGAACCGCTAGCAAGAAAATCCTATAATTATACACATCGCTTGACGCATGAAGCCTGAAGCTCTTTCTTTTGGGGGATAAAACTACTTATATTCCTGCATTGCCTAGAAATAGCAGTGAGTTGGTTAAAACTTTTCAAACACAACCCCCCACCCCCAAAAAAAAAGAAAGAAAGAAAGGGCAAGGAAAAAAAAGAATAGCAACAAGCAATACAAGCTAGCAACCGTAAATAACTGCTGAGATTATGTCTACCTTGGCAATTTGAACAATGATGGTCTTGTCTGGATTGTTAAGATCCACTTTATGGGGTAAGGAACACATTTTGCAACTGTATTTATGATTTTCATTCTGTCAAGTGTTGAAATAAAAATCAACACTTGACAATCAATCCAAGATGCTCAATAACTTGCTTCAAAACCATAATCTAATCTTGATGATGCTCAATATTAGCGATTTCCATGATCACGACACGTGGCAGATGACGTGTCTCATAACGCTTTATGATATCAGTATCCTATATTTGTAGTTTTAATTGTTGATTGTTATAGATGTATACCATTGCAATAATAGTTTTTGGTTGATGAATGCTATTGCAATGTAGGATGATCAGTTCTATCAATCTTGATCTCAATGGTTTAAAATCATGTTACACATACAACACGAATGCACAACAAACGCATAATTAGATAGCGACTCGAGATATTCAGGTTAAAACCAATATATGATACTCGATGATAATATGAAACCTTCATATTCCCATCGATACCCATATATGAAACTAAAAGCGCCACTTAGTCCCCGTCTATCGGTTAACATACGTGTGATGCTCGTCGTGACCTAGATCTATACGAAGGTTGTTAAATATCGGACAGTATAGCTCGATACTAACAACCGTCGTATAGTCTACGCGACGAGAAAATTCAATCGTATGGTAACCCATAGATTTGTCCCGTGTGGACAAGTTAAGAATGTATAAAGCAAACGCCTTCATTCACTTGTGTTTTCATCCGTTTCGAGATATTTCATCGGTATCTTTCCGCTGGTTCTCCGTGTAGAAAGATAGATTAGATGTTCATTTCAACGTTGTTTCACAGCTTTGAAATGATTATCTATTCTATTACAGTGTACTCGGAGAACAGCGGGGAGGTGCTGCCGAAATTTACTCGAAACGGTTGAAAGCACAAGTGATGGGCGTTCGCTCTATACATTCTTAATGGGATAGAAGCCTACCCCCGATAGCCGGAACATGTACATACAAACGCATAATCAGAGAGCGATTCGAGATGTTCGGGTTAAAACCAATATATGTTAATATGAAACCTTCATATTCCCATCGATACCCATATATGAAACTAAAAGCGCCACTTAGTCCCCGTATATCGGTTAACATAACGTGAGATAATTTATTCTTTTCAACGACAAACGCACACACAAAGCATATACACTGATTTTCTCCTTTGTCAGTAACTATCCCGTTCTTATATTTCTCAATATAGTCAGCACAACCTACAATTTATATGTTATTCAGTCTAACATGGCCCATGAGTACGTCAGAGTTAAGGACTGGATGTATGTGGATTGGAAACAACGTATGCAACCTAAGTTTGTCGCAGGAGTTGCTGCTTTTCTTGAATTTGCACGAGCACATAATAAGATCATAATAGAGAAGATTCTCTGTCCGTGCGATAGATGTGGCAATAAGTACTGGCAGAAGGTAGAATTGGCAGAGCTTCATATTGTAAAACATGGGTTTACTAGACTTTATTCAACTTGGAAATATCACGGGGAAGGAGAAGAATGCAGTACTGCGGTAGAAGAAGAAGGAGAACACGATAATGCGGCAGGAGAAGAAGAAGAATTCGGTAATACGGCAGGATACGGAAATTTATTTCCATCAGAAGAAATGGAGGATATGGTAGAGGCTGCCCTAGGTGAATCTATTCGTACCGAAGATGACATTCCTTCCGGTCAAGGACCGCGTGCGGATAAATATGAAAATTTCATGAATGATGCTAGGAAACCAATTTATGAGAATGCGAAGTATTCCACCCTCTCATGGTTCGTCCAACTTTTCCAATTTAAGTGCCTAAATGGATGGAGCAACAAGTCATTCACAATGCTTCTTTCGTTCTTGAAAGATTCTATGCCTCCGTTAAATAATGTGCCCGAAAGCTGGTACGAAGCCCAGAAAATGATGTCTGATTTGGGTCTAAAGTGCGAGAAGATTCAAGCATGTCCTAAAAATTGCGTGTTGTACCGGAAAGAGAATTCAGATTTGAAAGAGTGTCCAACATGCGGAGAGGCCAGGTATAAGTCGAAAGATTCTGATAAGAAGCCTGATATACCTGTGAAGATAGCACGATATTTTCCCATAACACAGAGGCTATTCAGGTGCAAGAAAACAGCCGAGGCAATGATTTGGCATCACCGTGCTCCTCCAAGCGAAAATGGAAAAATGAGCCATCCAAGAGATTCACCGGCATGGAAGGATTTCGATATGAGGCACGCAATATTCAGTAGCGATCCTCGCAATGTCCGGTTCGGACTGGCTGCCGATGGTTTCTGCCCATTCAACTATATGGATGGAAGTCACAGTACATGGCCCGTTGTAATGATAATTTATAATCTGTCGCCTTGGTTGGCTATGGACCAATCATACTTTATGATGCCTCTTCTTATCGACGGACCAAACTCACCGGGGAACAATATCGACGTCTATCTCCGACCTCTGATCGAGGAGCTGAAAACTTTGCTCATTGATGGTGTAGAGACATATGATTCAAACACAAATACAACCTTCATACTGCGTGCGGCTTTAATGTGGACAATTAATGACTTTCCTGCGTATGGAATGCTATCAGGTTGGTCCGTACATGGTCACAAAGCATGTCCTCATTGCCATGAACACACAACATCAAAATTTTTGAATTTTAGCAAGAAGGTTTGTTATTGCGGCCATCGACGTTTTCTGCCTCCAGACCACCCCTATAGGTTAGACACGGTTCACTTTGATGGTCATCAGGAGCTTCTTGGGCCTCCATCCCCATTGTCCGGAGAGGACGTGACTGCTAAATGGGATGGTTACAATAACGTGACCTTCGGGATGGATCCGACGAGACAGGTCAAACCACAATATTGGAACAAGTTAAGCATTTTCTTCGAGCTTCCGTACTGGTCTATAAATTCAGTGCGTCATTGTCTGGACGTCATGCATATAGAGAAGAGAGTATCAGAGCACATACTTAACTTGCTTCTGTGTAAAGACGGGAAATCGAAAGACAACATGAATGCCCGGATGGATCTACAAGAGTGGGGAATAAGAAGTGAACTGCACCCTAAACCGGTAGCGGGTAAACCGGGCAAGTTTGTACTTCCCAATGCCGCTTATCATATATCAGAACCGGAGAAGAAAAGATTCATGCAGGTGTTGCATGATTTGAAAGTCCCCACAGGTTTCTCAGGATCATTCAGCAAGAAAATAAAAATTGTGAAGGGCAAGGTCGATGGGCTGAAAAGTCATGATCACCATGTTATCGTAGAGCACCTTCTTCCATTAGCCCTCAGGACTTCTCTCCCCGACTCGGTTGGTCTAGTAATCAACGACCTATGTTGTTTTTTCAGGAAGTTGTGTACTAAAACACTGGAGGTTGCGATGCTGGATAAACTAGAAAATTCTATTGCGTTGATACTTTGCAAGTTTGAGCGTATTTTCCCACCGTCATTCTTCGATATCATAATACACTTAACGGTTCATCTTGCAACTGAGGCGAAGTTAGCCGGACCGGTACAATATCGATGGATGTATCCCGTCGAGAGGTATGTGTAATTTTTCGTTTCGCGCAATTTATAAATTTATTGTTGTCCTGTATGCCCCTGTTTATTTATTCAACATATTCTCATTAGGTACCTTTACACTCTTAAGAAGTATATACGCAATAAAAATCGACCAGAGGGTTCTATCATGCAAGGTTATCTTCTTGATGAAGCAACCACATTTTGTTCCCGCTATCTGGACGAGAACATTGAGACAAGGCTTAACCGACCACGAAGAATTCAAGACGGGCCATATGGTAAAGCCGAGTATAAGAGGGTAGATACTATGTTTATCAACAAGATATACCGGTTTATCTTGCTTAATTGCGCATGTCTTGAACAAATTAGAGAGTAAGTTCTTTTGGATTAATTGTTATATCTGTGTTTGTGTGTGTATGAAATGACATAATATTAATGTCACAATTATTTGTCGAAAACAGAACTCATTTTAACGAGGTACGTGAGGGGCATCCTGATTGGAACGAAGAGCGTTTGGAAAAATACCATCAGAATAATTTTTGTGATTGGGTCACAGAGCATGTAAGTTATTCGAATTACATTTTATTGCTATCAGTTTTAATCTAAACTTGTATCGTTATGTATTTATCGTAAAATTTGTTTTGTTAGATCCACGATCCGAACTTGTCTGCATCATTTGAGAGTGATTCAAGATGTTTAGCTCAATTTCCTAGTATGGAGGTTGCATATTACAAAGGATTTGGTGTCCTTGGATACAAATTCGAAGTTAAGGACATAGAAATATCTAGAACCACTCAGAATAGTGGGATTGCGATGGTAGGATCGTACGGTGTGATTTACTATGGGTACTTAAATTGTATACTCGGCATCCACTATCCCGGACGATCAGAACCCTTTTATATATTCCACTGTACTTGGTACGATCCGCGAACCGATACAGACAGGTGGAGAAGCAGTCTTGGGACTTGGAAAGATGAATATGGATTGACCAGTGTGAACACACTTCGATTTTACGGTCAGGACGATCCGTTTATCTTTCCGAACCAAGCGTTCCAAATATACTACTCACAGTGTTTGAAGCATCCGGGGTGGAGTGTTGTATGCCGATGGAAACCTAGAGATGTCTACAATGTCCCAGAATACGAGGACAGCGATGAGGACGAAGAAGAGAGAAGGCTTAAAGTGCTCCGACCGTCTGTTTCGAAGGACGGGTTGTCTTCGACCGATCATGAAGTTACGTGGGTTAGAAATGACATCGACGATGAAATCCAAGTAGATATGTATGATGCACCCACGAAACGAAAAAGGTTATCAGTAATGTTATATTATTACTTCACATTTTACGCTCTAGATCATATATAGTCAATACTTTTAATGATTGTCTAATGCGTCCACGAACCGTTTATCTAGATTTGATGACGATGTCGGGAGCAGCGAGGGGCGGCAGGAGCTCCAGCCGCGGCAGAGGCAAAGGCAGAGGCAGAGCGGTTCTGCCGCCCGGAGAGCTCCGTAGGGAGCTTCAGAGGGCCGGTCTTGCACCCAGATCGGAGACCCCTTCGGATGCCTCCTTCCGTGTTGATTTGGCCAGACCTCCAGGTATACTGCACGCATATCCATTTTGAATGTAATATTACAGATATTCATGCATGTTTATGTCAAAATTACTTATATTGTCAATGTTTGATTGTCTAGTTGTTGGTGATGCGTCCACATCTGGGACAGAGGCCACCCCCGCTCCTCCAGGTATGTTTATATATCATATAGTGTATGTATATTGATTTAGAATGCTATATCATAAATATACACATTCCTTTTGCTCTTACTTAGCAATTTTTATTATTGTCTAGCTGTAGGTGGTGACACCACCGCACCTGCGGGTATGTTTATATGTCCTATAGTGCATGCATATTGATTTAGAACGTTATATTATTGATCTACACATTCTTTTTGCAATTACTTATATAATCTATTTTTAATTGTCTAATTATAGGTGGTGCGTCCACACCTTCCACAGGGGCCACTCCTGCCGCTTCCATACCCTCCGCATCGTCTGCAGGTTAGTATGAATAAATTTAAAATATTTATTTATTTTACATATGCTCTATAGAATAAATATGAACTTCATGGAAATTTAGCGTCGATGTTTATTTTATAGTTGGAAGGGATGCGTCCGGGTCCGGGACCCCGGTTGTTCCTCACCGGAGGAACTATCGTCCCGCTCGTGCTGCTGCTCGGGCCCAGGCTCGTGCGCTAGTCACCGGAGGTATATATCACACTTGAATTTTTGTTTAACCTTGATTTCTTAATACAACTTTGTCTTATTATTGATTGTCTTGATATTTCGTGCAGACGCAGGGCCTCTCCATCCCCAGAGGGGGACTCGAGGCCCGAATCAGTCCCATAGGCTGAGGCCTGATAGAGCTAGGGGGAGGCAGCATTCCCCCTATTTTTTACCCTTGACTATCGCTATACCGGTCCTCATGCCGAGAGGTTCGGCCGGTATTTGGGGGACGAGAGCCGGATCGTGAAGAACTATCCACTTCACGTTGAGTGGGGCGAGCAGCACCAGCGCTCATTCGCCCTCTTCTTTGATCAGGCTCGGGTATGTATTAATATATATTTTCATTTGATCTATCCAATATATTTATTATTAACACTTGCAATCTAATAACAATATTTTTTTTTGTATTTTCAGTTGGATTACGATTTTCAGCCTGTAGCCGACCCTGATCACCCGGGGAGGGTGCTCGACCTTCATGCTCTGTACAATGGCCTGATGAAGAACATGCAGGCCAAGGTCCGATACAACAGGAATGAGCTGAAGGCCGACTGCTACTCCCTGTGGATAGCGACCCCCGAGGCAGAGAGAGCAGCCCTCCTATCTACTCCGGCGTTTGCGAGAGTCGACGTAGAGACATGGCCTCTATTGTGCGCTTATTTCGACTCCGAACGCAAACAAGTATGTATTTTAAATTTAATTCATTATTTATGATATAATTTATTTCTTTGTGTTTCTTAATTAGAGAACTAAATGTTAATGCGTTGTGCAGAAACAGGCCGCTCAGAATACGGAGAACAGGAAGTCGGCGAAGAGGGGTCGCCCCACTTACACAGGTGGCTCGAGGAACATTACTCGAGCCATGGAGTTATCGGTAAATTAAGAGTTATTCTCTAATATTCTGCAATATTAAGAGTTATTCTCTAATATTTCTAATATTAAGAGTTACTTTCTAATATTGCAGACATCTCGGACCGTGGCGTCAGGTGGTACACCGAGCGTGCTGTCCGCATATCTTGCTATCCACGGCACCTCGACAGATCCCGCCAAGGGCGAGCTTCGATGTCCCGACGTCGCTACCCAGGAGTACTGCGTAAGTGTTAATATTTTTTCTACCCAAATTTGAAATTTTAGTTTTGGAAGGTTCAAGTTTAAATTTTATACTTATACTTTACTGCTTAATGTGGGTGTAGGAGCGGGTGGTTGAGCAGGCCCAGGCCTCGGGGATCGATTTTACCGGACAGAACGATCCGAGGCTGCTGACCCCAGTTCTGGACGCCGCACACGGAGGGCACCACGGAGGTTGGGAGAGAGGCCGGGGATTGGGCCCTAGCAGAGCCCATATGAGGTTGGACTCCACCCCGGCGGTTACTTCCTCCGTCTCCAGTGACCGGCATGTCCATCAGGAACTGGATAGCTTGAGGGCCACCGTTCAGGAGTTGAAGAAGATGCTGGTATGTATACTACTTTATAGTAAAATATCATTTCATATTATATACATATCAACATATCCATAATTAGTACGTAGCTTGAGCTTATTTGGTTTTAGACTTAAGTTTGATTAATCATACATACATATGTAATTAAAATAAACAACGCTTTTCCAAACTAGATATCCAAACAGGGTTTCGAAATAACTTAATAATGAAACGAATTCGAATAATACACAGTTCTTACACGCTTCTTACACACGTTATGTCCAGGCGCGACAGGGTAGATCGGCCGAGCCTCCACAAGCATCTCCTTCGGCTGCGGCTCCGCAAGCCACTACATCGGCTGCGGTTCTGCAGACAGCTCATGTAGCTCCACCGCCCACTCAGACTCCCGCAGCCGCGGCTCCGCAAGCGACTACCTCGACGGCGGCTGCGCAGACCACATCGCCAGCTACACATGCCGCTCAGACTCCCTTATTTGTAGCATTGCAGAGTGTATTGACCGAGGAGCAGGCGCGCGTTATTCTAACGTTATTCAGAGGTGGAGCTGGACCGAACTAGGGTAGCTTTTTGGTTCTTATTTTTTGAAACATGTATTTATATCACATTGTACTACATTTTGAAACGATATTGATATTGGTTTGTATTTATATCATATTCAGTTTTTTGGTTTCTTTTGTATATTATATATATGCGTGAGATGTGATTATGAATACTGCAATATATGATTTGATTGATGTATATAGTATTGTGCACAGGGCGGGAAAAAATCTAGCAGCCCATTTTTTAAAAAAAATAAAGACAATATGTACCTACGGATTAAGCCGTAGGTACATACGTTGCCCCTACGGAGTTATCCGTAGGGGCAAACTATCAGGAAACCTGATATTTTCCCACCTGATCTCAGTGCAGGGTGTTGGGAGTGCCCCTACGGATATGTCCGTAGGGGCCACTGTATATCCCCTACGGATTTATCCGTAGGGACAAAATATCAGGTTTCCTGATATTTTCCCCCCTGATCTCAGTGCAGGGTGTTGGCAGTGCCCCTATGGATATGTCCGTAGGGGCCACTACGGAGTTATCCGTAGGGGTAGAACAAGGACCTACGGATGTATCCGTAGGTATATACAATATATTCAAAAAAAAAATACATATATGATTTGATTACCCCTACGGAGTACTCCGTAGGGGCAATAACACCTACAGATATATCCGTAGGGGCAAGAATTTGCCCGTAGGGGCAAGTTCAGGGCCTCAACTTGCACCTGCGGCCTTTGCACCTACGGGGTATTTTTTCGCCCCTACGCAGATATCCGTAGGGGCAGTGGGTTGCCCCTACGGATAAATCCGTAGGGGCAACCATTATTCGTAGTAGTGACATATGCCAAACTACAGACAACATCAGACCAGGGGGCCCCACAAAATACGAGGAGCCAATTCCTCTATTAGGCCGCGGAACCGCGGCCGTACGGCCTTGTCGGCTGAAAACATTTCAGGGTTATTTTGGTCTTTCTGTGTACAGGTAGAATTTTTCCCTAGATTTCCATTTCCCTGCCAATAAATAGCCCAGAACCTTATGAAGCCAAGGGTGCATAATCTTGTATTTTTCTAGGTTTTAGAATACTTGTTCTTCTTCCTCTTCTCATCTCTTCTCCATTGAAAAACTTGTAGTGAGCTTTTGTGAGTGAAGAATGATGAATAAAGAAGTTCATTTCATTATCATACTTGTCTTGCTCTTATGTTAAATGCTTGTAATTTTCATTTGTTAACTTAGTTGTTGTTATTTCTTGTTGTTTCTTTCTTGTCCCTTTTCCTTTATCCTTAAAAATAACCATGATGCTTACGCTTGATCCTTGCCGAGGTGAGGTCGCAAATAGCTAGTTGTTATCTTCTAATCTCCTTCTTTCTATCTTCCTCTTTGTTTTCTTTTCTTTTCATTATGATGTGTGAGTAGTTTCCATACTTGTTAGGGTAGGATAAGGGAAGTTTCAAATCGGCAAATCAAGCAGATACTGGAGAAGACGGTTTCCAAGAACCGAAAAGATTGGTCGCTGAAACTCACTGATGCCCTTTGGGCATTTCGAACCGCTTATAAGACCGATCTTGGTATGTCTCCCTATCGGCTTGTGTACGGAAAAGCTTGCCACCTACCTGTCGAAATAGAGCATCACGCATTTTGGGCGATAAAGGAGCTGAATCTGTCTCTCGAAGATGCGAGCAGCCATCGGAAGCTGCAGTTGAACGAATTAAGCCAGCTTAAGGATGAGGCTTACGATAACGCGGTTGTCGTTAAGAATCGAACGAAGGTGTTTCACGATAAACACCTTTTGCGCAAAACTTTCGTACCTGGTCAACAGGTACTGCTTTACGACACCAGACTACACTTCCATCCAGGAAAGCTCAGATCTCGCTGGAAAGGGCCGTATTTTGTGCAGAATGTGTATCCGCTTGGCGCTGTGGATTTGGAGAATCCAAAGGAAGGTTCATTTTTCAAAGTAAACGGACACCGACTCAAACCGTACCTTAGCGCCGAACCAATAGAGGAGCTCCTGTTCTTACAGGAGCCGGTTTACCCTGCATAATCTTCCTCTGCCTACCTCCAAACTTCGGTTATCCAGCCAAGAACAAGTGGACAATGTTCCAAATAAGTTTGAGGTATATACCATTCTGTACATTTTTGTGGATATTCTTTTTCTTTTTCTTTTTCTTAAAACCAAAAACACAAAAAAAAAAACACTTTGTGTATATTTAACCGACAATTTTGACCCTTCAAATAATCTCTTCATGCACTGACAGTGAGGACACTGTCCAGTTCAAGTTTGGGGGTACGCTCGGTACGCATTTCTTACCTTCGCATTCATATGTATATTTTGCATCTGCATATTAAAATCCATAAAATCCATAAAAATCTGAAAATTCTAAAAACATAAAAACTTTTTTGTCAAGTTAGCTAATGGGAGGACTCTGATTCAACATTTCGACGGTTTTGTTTGATAAAATAGAAATAACTAAATCTTGTTTTTAGATTTTGAAAACCTGAAAGATAACTCTC
The DNA here is from genome assembly GCA_030015575.1 of Agapanthus africanus. Taxonomy (NCBI): domain Eukaryota; kingdom Viridiplantae; phylum Streptophyta; class Magnoliopsida; order Asparagales; family Amaryllidaceae; genus Agapanthus; species Agapanthus africanus. The sequence continues at coordinate 51,926,242 of JASDDO010000019.1, forward strand.
CTTTGAAGTTAACTATAGCTGATATACGTCTTTACATCACACTACACGTGTCGTGAGTTTTGGAAATTAGATGACAAGTCTTTTCTGTCTAAAAACTTTTAAATGGATAAATGATTTTCTGAGGATCAAATAGGTTTGTTCTGAAATAAGTAATGTCAAGAATAGTTTATGAAGTGAGTGAATATGAAGGAATGTTATTGATGCCTTAATTGGAACTAAGTCTGAAAAATAACCCATCTGGAACTTGATTGGAATGATTACACACCAAAACCCACTAAACACGTCTTTTATCCAAAAAAAAAATAATTGAACTGCCAGCTATATCTCCGTTCGTATTAAATCATCATGATTTTCACGCCAAACTGTCTTTTGTTTGTGGACCTAGGTAACTTGAGTAATTAAGTCCGCTGGGGTGTTTCTACACCTAATACCCTAAAGCCAACTGGTTTGGGTGCATTGGCCCAAAGCTCGCTAAGAAGCCTAGAAAGTCCAGATTAAAACAAAGTCAAGCAAGTGTTCTCTCCGAGTTAAAATTCCTAACGGTTCTTTGTGTGAGAATAATCTTGATAAAAGACGGGCTTTTATAAAAATTTTAGCGGAGATATGAAGGTTTTATTCTATGATAAAGACTATTGCACGTTCACAGAGATGTGTATGAAATGAAAACAAGAAAAAGGTGGAGTGAAAAATAAGACCTAGTTTCCTGTTAAGGAAGATAGAAATTCTGAAGTTGAAACTTTACTGGAAAACGAAACTTGAAAAATGCTTAACTCTTTATAAAACTTATGTGATCCTTTTTAAAATATTTATCTGGGCTTTACTGTGTGACATGATGACTTTAATCGATCCTTCTGAAACTTAACGACACTATTTGCACTGCACGTAAAGACATATAAAATCTGTAGTTAAATAAGAAGCGATGTGTGAAAAATAAAGGGTTTGATAGTCTAGACTTGGGATCATAGATTTGTTATTTTCTGAAACAAAACTTTAGGGTTTGAATCATAGTTATTTTGCAAAACTAGCTTGACCGGATTTTGTGGGTAGTATCCGCTGAAAACCCTCAGGAGACAACACTCCTCCTACTAGGGACACCTAGAGGTTTAACGGCTTGTTGCACATGCTCAGTGCAATCGCGTTCCCTGCGAAAGTGAGGTTAGGAAAAAATTTTTGAATAAATTGGCTTTGCTCGGGACGAGCAAATGATAAGTTTGGGGGTATTTGTTCATATCAGATTTTTGCATTTTCATACCGCCCAATTTTTATCACATTGCATATCGGTAGGTACTTTTGAGCCGTGTTTGCTAGTCAATTGCAGGATACAGGTTCTCGGCTCTAAACGGTGAAATTCATGGAAAAACACGACAAAACCCGGGTTCCTGCCAACCACAGATAAAACACGGATCTCCGCTCTTTATCCGTCTGTTGCCACACACCAGTTTAAGAGACAAAATGGCAAATCAATGTTGTTTTCATGCACAAGGCTCAATGGCAACACAAGATCCAAGAAATCTATACGGAGCTCAAGAAAATCATGGCAAAAAGATCCACCTCCAATCACCTTTTGGTCTACTAAAATTCTGGAAGAAATGTGGAAGGATTATCAGAAAAAAAACATATGCCAAACTACAGACAACATCAGACCAGGGGGCCCCACAAAATACGAGGAGCCAATTCCTCTATTAGGCCGCGGAACCGCGGCCTAAGCATGCTTAGGCCGCGGAACCGCGGCCGTACGGCCTTGTCGGCTGAAAACTTTTCAGGGTTATTTTGGTCTTTCTGTGTACAGGTAGAATTTTGCCCTAGATTTCCATTTCCCTGCCTATAAATAGCCCAGAACCATGTGAAGCCAAGGGTGCATAATCTTGTATTTTTCTAGGTTTTAGAATACTTGTTCTTCTTCCTCTTCTCATCTCTTCTCCATTGAAAAACTTGTAGTGAGCTTTTGTGAGTGAAGAATGATGAATAAAGAAGTTCATTTCATTATCATACTTGTCTTGCTCTTATGTTAAATGCTTGTAATTTTCATTTGTTAACTTAGTTGTTGTTATTTCTTGTTGTTTCTTTCTTGTCCCTTTTCCTTTATCCTTAAAAACAACCATGATGCTTACGCTTGATAATTGCCGAGGTGAGGTCGCAAATAGCTAGTTGTTATCTTCTAATCTCCTTCTTTCTATCTTCCTTTTTGTTTTGTTTTCTTTTCATTATGATGTGTGAGTAGTTTCCATACTTGTTAGGGTAGGATAAGGGAAGTTTGAGAGAAGTGTAGGGTTCCTAGGCACCCTAATGAGGTCTCACAAGGCATCAACCTTGCCAATTTCTAATTTTAACGGTGCCGAGAAACCCGACTACGGATCGTTGGCTAGAAAACTAGGCGAAACGAAACTAGTTAACAACTTAACTAAGGTTTATACGGAAATACAACCTTTGTAGATCCGGTGCTCCACCTCCATAGCTCCGCAACGAAGTCCCCTTGCTGTCCAGATGAATTCCCGGGCTCTAGCGTCGGCTTCGTCGGAGAAATGGCGAGCTAAGTCGTCGATGTCCATGCCGAAGATGATCTACGTCGAGGCATCGCTAGATCAAGCTCCAACTTCACCAAGTCAAGAAACTTGTGAAGAAAACACACTCTACTACTTGGCAAGAGGTAGAGGATGAAGAAATAGAAAGTGGGTAGACTTTAGAATTGGATTTCTCACTCATTTTCATCAATCACCATTGATGAAGTGAAGGTTTCTTCATTGAAGAAGATGAAGAAGAAGATGATGATGATTATGATAAGATATTAAAAATAGAAAAATAAATATAATACTTATCATAACTTTAACCATGGTAAAGTGTAGAGAATTAACTTTAGTTAGGTGGAATGGTTAGGGTTAGAGAAGAAGACAAGAATGGTTGCTTTGGTCAAAGTTGCATGAAGCTTGAAGAAGCTTCTAAGAAAGCAACCATTTGTTTTCTTTTCTCATTCTTTTCATCCAAAAAGAAATAGATAAATGAATGAATAAATAAATAAGCAAATAATAAACCCTAACCATTTCATTAACCAAGGTTTAATTCTTTATACTTAACCAATTTTTACATGCACCATCAAACATGATACAAGCATGTGCACAAAATCATATCACATATATAATGCGCACATCCGAGCGAGAAAATCCATTTAAAGTGAACCGATACTAGTTAATGCAAAGTAATATATCAAGTATATAATTATGCATTAAATCATTAAATCAACACTTGATTTAACGATCCAGTCATATTGTTCACACCATAATATTGCATTACTATATTCCCCATTCTTATTCTTTTTATAAATAAACAGGTGCTTTTGACCCATGTCTGCTACATGTTACAGGTTGCAGGTTCTTGGACAGGAAACAGTGAAAACGATGTAAAGACGATGAAACTATGGACTTTTGACCAACAAATGGGAGGATCTTAGTCAAGCCTACATCGAAAGACAGTTCACAATTAACAAGGCAACTCAAGGTCCAAAAATACAAAGCGGACGGTTAAAAATCCATTGCAAATTGTTCACTGAAGATCTGGAACCAACCTAGAAGCCCAAATGGAAAAAGATATATAGAAATAAGAAGCCCAAGCCAACAGGAAGCAGCCCACAAAACTTCACTCCTTGATCTCTCTAAAGGGTCGCGAAACCGCGGCCCAAGCCCTCTATTGCCGCGGTTCCGCGGCCATCTGGTGCCCATGCTTCGAGAAATTTTACCAAACGTTGTTTGCGGCTCTGAAAAGATTTCCTAAGGGCTATTTTTGTAATTTCAGACATGCGAAACAAATGTAACCCTAGGGTTTCCTATTCTTTATAAATAGGAACTCTAATCATTGTAAACTTTATGCCTCCTTTTAATAAAAATTCAGAAATCCTTTTTGGAGAGCATCGGTGTTTCTTCTCCATTCAGAAATTCAGATCTGACAACCCTGCATGGATGATTGGAGGGATGCATCTGTAAGTAATTTAATTTCTTGCCCTAGTGTAGTTTTCAATTCCTTGCCCTAGGTAGATTTAATTTCATGCCTTAGGAACTTGTTTAGGGTTTAGCTTTTGGGAAGGATTTTGAGAGATGAGATCTCTCATCCCTTTCTTACCCACCAAATATTTACAATAGGACTCCATGCATACATGCACATACCACTCCCTACGGCACTCTATCCCTCGAGGTAGCGGTGATACCGTAGTATAAAGGCCCGGGTGTGATGTTTTCTATAGAGGTTAGGGTAAGGATCTCTAAAGGAAGGACAAGAACCTAGAGGAAGGAACACCTTCCCGAACGGATCTAATTCACTTTATTGATAATTACCATAACTCCTCACTGATCTTCATTCGGGTATTGAAAGCGGTGAGATTTAATTACATTTCCAAACCATCCCTAAACCTAGCCCTAGCAAGAGTAGATCTAGATAATTGCCTTAGGATAATTTAGATTTTTAGATTTAATAATCTGTCCGAACAACTTTCGGAATTAACTCGTAAGAACGAATCGGAAATTCACAACATCCCTGTGGACCGACCCGTACTCACCGGCTAGCTTCATGCGACGCTGTTCTTGATTGCGGTTACAAATATTTTTGATATATCTTTTAGAAAGCGCAAGCACGCTAAATCACTTCAATCACATATCGCATATAATCGACTAATATCCAATGTATCGATTTATCGAATTAATCTTCGATTCGATAACTAGGTTATATCGCATACAACCATTCGACACATTGTTCGCGAGAATGAAATACGGTATCACATACACGCATTATTCTCGGTCCCGCACATATCTCATATGCGCTCCTATTTCGTTTCGCTTGAGCCAGGAAACCTCTGTGTAGGACTCTAAAGACTCGTCAATACGCCGGCAGCAGGTGATGATCATATCAATCACCCACAAGCCGCAAGTGGTCTGCTAAACGTAACGGCCACCCGGGTATTGAGCGATCTGAAGATCGACGAGCAAGCCCGCTCACACTCCAGTGAATCCAACCAGTAACACTAACATACAGTCCGGTCTGATCGTCTGATATGTCGCATATCTCGCCTAGGGGTGGTAAACGTCAGACCCCAATAGCTCGATAAGTCGTGTTGATATGAGGTCTATAACAATTCGAGAAACTACTGGTAACACTTACCAGTAAATCTCAGCAACCCTGGCCAGGGATTTCCTGTTATAGCCAATCGAACACAGCGCAACATCAACCTCCTATACCGGGAGAGACGAATCCCCTCCTATTGCTCATTGCCTCCATGTGACTCGGGACTGTACCCAAAAACCACCGTTTTGCACGCCCTCTTGGACGTGGTAAGATGGAAATCAAAGCACAGTGGGAACCACACAAGACTCTATGACGATCTCGGGTCAACAGACTACTCTGTACCAGTGTCACCAGAGAACTGCCATCTGACGTGAGGTATAATACCATCTGGGAGTTCTCGGCGAGTCCGTCCAGTGTACCCAGTCTCTACTGAGCACCCGTATATCATCTCTGATGTCAAACACCAATGGATATGGGATCATCCATCGCCCATCTGTATGGGTCGAGAAGGTACACGCTAGTCTACTCTGGTATATCGATGCCCCGTCTCGATACACCCTCGACTAGGGACTTTGAAGGATGTACTTATGGACTACCATGTCCCCACTAGTATGATCCGCATCATAGTCCAGGTAGTTAAGTACACATCCTAAGGGCTTTACCAACATGTAATGGAGAGACAATCAGTGTACACCTTAAGGTAAAGTTCAACCAGATAGCATACTATCATGTCGAGCAAGAAAGTCCTCACTATATATGTCCCAGCATCCACTACAATATACATCCTATGTATAGTAATGGCCTCTAGGGCATACATATAACTAACAAGAAGGAAATCTCTCTCACTCTTTCCTTGCCCAACATCTTAAATCGACTCCCGTTAATTGAACCACAATCCGCTCCTTACGGCACCCTATCCTACATGATAGCGGTGATTCCGTAGTGAGACCGGTTGTGGTTGAATTAACCGGAGGTTATGGCTAAGAGCCAAGAACGGACGGACAAGCACCAAAAGGAAGAACTTAAGCGTTGGAAAGCCTAGCTTATACTCGCAAGTTCCTTCCTAGTCGTGCTAATCCCCGTTGTTGCCGATTACCGTAACACCGATATTAAGAGTGGCAACGAAAGAAGTGGGCGACTCCTAACTCAAACTAACCTAATCCTAACCCTAACAAGCTCTCTTTACATATCATTTTAACACTTAGATAATCACAAACAAATCTGTACTTTCGGACTTATCTCGTTAAAACACATAGAAAAAGATTCCCATCTCCCTGCGGACGACCCGTACTCAACCGGCTAGCTACAAGCGAAACCGTTTTGATTGCGGTAATTAACTAAACTTGAACACGCAGAATCCCTACCAATCAGTTGGGTGAGGGAGTAGAGGGAGAAAGAAGGAGCGACAAGGCGTGCGTCGTGGGAGTAACGCGCGCGAGCGTGGGCGTCGGCGGAGGCGAAGGGGGTGGGTCGCGAAGGAAACACGCGCGAGAAATGAGGAAATAGCTGTTGGGGGAGAAGGCACTGTTGGTGGGGGGTTGGGTAGTGAAGCGGGTGCGGGTGAGGGCTGAAGCGGGTGAGGGCTGAAGCGGGCCTGGGCTGGGCCAGGAATAAAACCAAAATAAATAGGAAGGAAAGGGCCGGGCCAAGTTTTTATTGAAAATATAATCCCATTTTATTTAACGTGGGCTGAGGAGAATAAAGAGAAAAATGAAAAGAATGAGTGTGGGCCGGCTGGGGTTTAGAGAAAAATCAAATGGGGAAAAAATAAAAAGGCGATAAATTCTCTTAAAGAAAGGGAAAGGGCTGGGCTCAAATAATCTCAACTTAGAATGGGAAAAGCAACAGCTGGGCCGGAGGAAATGAAAGGTAAGGTTTGGGTTTAAAAAGGTTTTAAAATAAATTAATAATTATAAATAAAATAAGTAATAAAAACAAACTGTATAAGTTAAAGAGAGATACGTTTTATTGGTATAAAAAGGCTGGGTGTTACAATGCACAAGACGAAGAAGGGGTCGAAGGCTGGAGGGGCCAGCTCATCCCAGCGCTCGAGCGCGGATCGTGCCCCGGAGCCCAGCAAAGCTCCGGGCCGGAAGTGAGTTCGGGGGCAGGGGGCCCAGGATTCGGAGATGGAGGCCTGCTCTCCGCCGTCGCCACTCAAGCAGTTCCCCCGAATAGTTCCGCGAACCCCGGCTTCGTCGATCTTGGTGGACGAGGGGGAGCTCCGCTTTGAGGTGCCCTCGGGACTCTCCGTCACCGACAGCTTGCTGTCCGACATGGAGAGGTCGGCTGGGAGCAAGGTCCCTGGGGGACTCTGAAGGCGCAAACGGCGTCCATCGCCCAAGAGGTCGTGCAGGTCAGTGCCCGTACTTCACTCGATTTTTCACTCAGCATCTCATCATTCGCGAGATTTGGTGCTCCTTTTTCTTTCTGACCCCCTCTGATTTCTTCAGGTCCTCCATCACGTCGCTCTCGTCGTCCGGATGGAGGAGGAGGAAATAGAGCAGGCGATGCGAGCCGCGGGCGCGCTCTCCCCACTGGAAGAGCTCAAAGAGGGAGCTGGAGGTGGCGAGGGTCGCTGTCCTTGAGGGCGACGCGACAGCGGCCGTGAAGCAGAAGGCGGTGGCCGCGAAGCAGGAGGTTGCTAGGTTCCGCGAGGCTGCCGAGGCCAAGCTTCAGGACTCTAAGGTGCTCGTGGGCACCATGAGGAAGTCAGCGAGCACCTTCCGGAAGGAGTTGAAGGCTGCGGTAGAGGCGGCGAAGCGAGCCGACCTCAGAGCGGCGAAGGCGGTGGAGAACTTCCAGATGTCGGAACAGTTCTACACCATCCTAGCCTCGGCCGCCGCCGCCATTTGGCACGAGGCTTTCAACGCCGTCAAGGCTCGGATGCCGGAGTTCAATGACAAAGAGCTTCGAGCCGAATATCCTTGCGGGGATGACGAGCAGGGGGACGGTCCCGAGGACGAGGTCGGGGAAGAGATACCCAGCGAGGGCAACGCCAAGGCTCCTATAGTGGGCGCTGAGTTTCCCGGGGTTGCGCCCGGCCCTAAGGCCTGAAACCCTTTGTCTTCTTATTTTTCCTTCTTTTTGTTGCATCGGGTATTCTGTAGGCCTCTGGGCATTTTGTAAGGCTGGGGAGCCTACAATACCCTTGTAAAAGCTTTAACTTTGTGAATAAAGATTTTTGTTTTTGCAGCAGTGTTTGTGCTCGTATTTTCTTTTATCGGTAAACACTTGTAATTGCACAGTTCTGCCTTCATGTTGTGTCGGTTTTTAGTCAAGCGATTACGCGTCGGATTGAATCTAATCATATGCCAAGTGTGTGAAGACCGGCAGGAAGACGGTATCTCCATGGCCCCGAAGCCGAGGTGGAGATCGCTTAGACGTAGAACCGGATGCCTCTTGGCGAGGTCATATTCCTTAGCATGGAAGGCTCGGAGAGGTATGTTGATGATAGACCGAGCAGGGTAGCTGCCCGGTGCCTCTAGGCGAGGCTTTGATCTCTGGAGTTGTAAGGTAGTGAATTGGAAGCCACGGATAACCGAGCAGGGTAGCCGCTCAGATCCATCTTGATGAGGTCATGATATTTAGCGCGGGAGGGGCCGTACAAGGCCTGCTAATGATGGACCGAGCAGTGAAGCTGCTCGGTTGCCTCTGGGCGAGGGCTTTGATCCCTGGTGTGTTGGGGTAGGGAGCTACCAGCCAGGGATAACCGAGCAAGGGCGGACCCGATTTTCTCTTTCGAGGGCTTTTTATCCTTAGCGCGGTAGGGGCCGTAAGAGGCCTACTAAGGATGGCCGAGCAGGGTTGCTGCCCGGTGCCTCTTGGTGAGGGCTTTGATCCCTGGTGTGTTGGGGTAGGGAGCTACCAGCCAGGGATAACCGAGCAAGGGCGGTCCCGGTTGCCTCTTTCGAGGGCTTTTTATCCTTAGCGCGGGAGGGGCAGTAGAAGGCCTACTAAGGATGGCTGTTCATATCAGAATATTGCATTATTATATCGTCCATTCTTAATCATATTACAAATAAATAGGTGCTTTTGATCCATATCTGCTAAATGGTTACAGGTTACAGGTTCTCAGGTCATTACAGTGAAATTCATGAAAAAGACGCTACAAATGTGAGACTACGACCAACAATAGATGAATCCGTATGATACCGTCTAACAGTTCAAGAAAAAATGAAGATCAGTAAAAAGTTCAAGTGCACAAAGCAAAAGGGCAGCACAAGATTCAAGACTTCAACGCGAAGCTTACGGTAAAAGTCCACAATTCTGCACTGTTGGAAATCTGGAAAAAAGTAGAAAAGATTCTGAGGAACCAAGTGGAGAAAACAGAAGGAAAAAGCAACTTGAAGCATCCCTAAAGAACTGAGTCCAAGAGCTCACCATATGGCCGCGGAACCGCGGCCAAATAGGGATTCTGCCGCGGATCCGCGGCCGTGCAGTGCACGTGTCGGAGCACGTGTCGGTAGGTGTCGGTGCTTTGACCCGGCTTTCTTAGGGTAGTCTTGTAATTTCAATTGTGGATCAGATAAAAACCCTAAGATTTCTCTTATCTATAAATAGGAAACCCGAAAGCCTGATTAGGCATGCCTCTCTTTATGCCTCTTTTAATTTCTAGATCTAAATTTTATTCATTGTAATCGTCAAGAGGTGTCAATAAAGTAAGTTTTTTTATCTTGCAATTTTCCATTCAAATTTTATTTCTGCAATTTTTTATCTGCTTTTATTTATTTGCAAGTTAATTAGTTTATTAAAAGAAAAAAATTATAAAAATGAATCTCATCGTAATTTCCCTAATGAGTGAGTAATTCCTCACTTGTTAGGGTTAGGATTGGGTAGGTTTGAGAGATGGAAATCTCTCACTCTTTTCTTACCCTTATAACATTTTAAATTAGGACTCTATGTGAATCAAACACACACCGCTCACTACGGCACCCTATCCTACGAGATAGAGGTACTAACGATTGATTAATTAAAAGCAATTTGGACGATGGAAAAGAGTATAATAGTTTGAATTGAATTTCTAAATATAGAGGTGATACATACACACACGTAGGGGTATATGATTGGGGTTTTGATGAGAGATAGGAATGAAAGATAGGGCATGTATTTTTAGTAGAGATGATAAAAATTCATAAGTGGAGATGGAACCTTAGAAGAAAAATTCAAGAGATGCTGAAAGCTTTATAAATTTGCAAAACATATATGATCTTAAGTTAAATGATAAGTGAGTGTGAAAAATACGGGTTGATAATTTTTAAGTTGAAGATAATAGAATTTCTTGGTAGAACACCAAATTGAAGAATGAAAGTCAACAGGCCAAATTGATCGAATTTTGTGTGTAGTATCCGCTGAAAACCCTCAGGAGACAACGCTCCTCCTACTAGGAACACCTAGAGGTTTAACGGCTTGTTGCACGAGCTCAATGCAATCGCGATTCCCTGCGAAAGTGAGGTTAGGATTTTTCGAGAATAAATTGACTTTGCTTGGGACGAGCAAAAAATAAGTTTGGGGGTTGTTCCCCTCCGAAAGACGGCGCACAGGACCGCGATGTCCTGACACTGAGATTCGGGGCAGATGCTATTTGGTTTTATCCGTCCACCTCTCCGAAGATACCAAGTTGATTTATGGCATCGTGTATCGGAGGTTTAGACGGATGCGGCCGATGTAGCAGACTTCGTCAGATTCCCCCTCGCTTGAGGGGTTTTTGATTGTGGGGACGCTCTTCCCTGTAGGCGCAAGCCCCTGCAGTTAATTACGCTACCGCATCGCGGAAGCAACTTTCTCCTTCTCCAGAATTTCACTTCGTGTCGTGTGTGTTTGTTTTGTTTGTGGAAACCCGTGGATTGTATACGGAGACTGAGTAATGCCGTCGCCCGTAGGACGTGGATTAGTCCAAATCCGTATTTACTTAGATTTGGGTTTGGTGTTTTTAGTTTAAGGATGTATCAGTCGCGTTGCGGCTAAGATCAACTTAAACGTTCGTCAAGGATACGTTAGTCCTGTTTTGGACTAAGATCAACTTAACGTGATGATCGATTTAATATCTGGCCATCGGGACTCGTCACCTCTCTAACGTCGTTGAAGGATTACAACGGCAAATGTCAGAGGAGTTCAGAGATGTACCCTTGAACCAAGATTGATTTGGAGTTTTATAGTCCGTTTGAATGTTTAAGGATGCGTTAGCCGTGTTTAGGGCTAGGATCAACTTAAACGGGATCGTTTAGATCCAGCAAAAGAGCGTTTGGAGGCCCTATTGTTCCAGTTTAGGGACATAGTGGTTCATAGGTAGTTTAAAGACGTTTCGGTCCGATATTAGTTTAAGGACGTTTCGGTCCGATATTAGTTTAGGGACGTTTCGGTCCGAGATTAGTTTAGGGACGTCTCGGTCCAACATTAGTTTAAGGACGTCTCGGTCCAATATTGATATGTGGTTGTCGGGACCCGTCACCTCTCTGACGTCGTTGAAGGATTACAACGACATGTGTCAGAGGAGTTCAGAGATATACCCTTGAACCAGTCGTAAATTGATTTAGGAGAGCATTTTTGCTCAGTCAATTTAGTTTGGGGCCTTACGGCCATGATCGAGCTAAGTCCCATTGAGAATATTCAAGATTTTTCTTGATCTTTGGCCTATTAGGCCTGTACTATGGCTTTGCCCATATTTAATAATGCACTGCATTTTATTCTGGCCTGCTAGGCCTTTTTGATTTGGGCTCTGTCCCTTTCTTTATGATGCAGAGCATCTGTTTTGGTTTGGGCTCTGCCCTTTTTTTTAAGTAATGCATTGCATTTTATTAGGCCCGTTGGGCCTTCTTTAATTGGGCTTGGCCCTTTTGTAAGCAATACAGTGCATTTGTCTGGCGCTTTGCGCTAAGTAATGAGCGCAAGCTCATATGGTGATGACACGTGTCATGCTCTGGTGAGCGCAAGCGCAACAGCGCAATGCGCTGCGCTAGTGCGCTGCGCTGTTGCGCTGCTGACACGTGGCGCGCTCTGGTGAGTTGCGCCAACACAGGAGCGCAACAGCGCTGTTCTTGCAAGTGCAGAGCACTGTTTTATCTTTTGATCGATTTTAAATCAAAGAAAAACAAGTTTTTCTTGTTTTCAAGGAACCAATGGTTCATAAGCAAGTGCAAAGCACTATTATTAGTTAGTTTTCCTTCTTATTGAAGATCGTTGATCTTGTTCTTAAATCAATGATCTGTTTTTTAAAAGAATTTTCTCTTTTTCTGAAGGTTTTTACCTTTTTTTTTGTTCTTGAGGAATTCCTCAGAGTTCTCTTTTTTTTTTCTCAGAAAATGTTCATGCCTTTGAATTGAGGTATGGGGTCCCTTTTATAGTGCCCATAAATTAGTTAAATTTGTTAAAAAGATCTTTCTCTGAGTAATTTGGGGGAGTTTTCCCCACCGTTGGATCTTTGATCCAAAGGCCTCTGTTTTACAGAAGAAAATCTTCTTGTTTTAACAAGAACAGAAAAGATTTATTCTGTTTTGCGCAATTCCCTTAGCGCGTGACACGTGTCGCGCAGCGTAGCGCTTGCGCAGCTGCGCTTGCGCAGCTGCGCAGACACGTCGCAGCTGCGCAGACACGTGTCGCACAGCGCAGCGCTTGCGCAGCTGCGCACGCAGTGCAGCGCTTGCGCAGCTGCGCTTGCGCAACTGCGCAGACACATGTCGCGCAGCGCAGTGCCTGCGCAACTGTGCTTGTGCAGCTGCGCTTGCGCAACTGAACGTTGTTTCTTTTACTTTTAGTTTTTAAAAGAGCCCTGCTCTGATTGGACGCACCGCCATGGGCGTTGCGCTGTCGTATCAACTTCTGATACGTGGCGCGTTGCGCGCAGCGCACGGGATTTGAAGCGTTGCTTCAAAATTTGAATTTTTTGAAATTCAAACAGAGCCTTGCTCTAATTGGGGAAACAAATGCCCCCCCACCGTTGCGCTCACATGGCGCGCATGTGAGCGCAGCGGTGGCAAGATCTCAGCTTTTGGATCAACTGATAAGTTGAAGGGGCGCAGGCGCCTATAAATAGGACCCTTGGTCCTTAGAAAATTCTTACAACTTTCAAGAATTTTGATTCTCAGAGCCCTGCTCTTGCTTAAGAACTTCAAAATTCAGAACTTAGAATCACTCTAGGTAATTTAAATTAAATTAAATTTAATTAACAGAGCCTTGCTCTTATAGATTTTTGATCTAAAGAAAACCCCTTTAGGGTTTCATCAACAGAGCCTTGCTCTCAATAAACTTACAGATCTACAGAGATCTCGTCCATGGGTTTTAACCCATGAACGGAGCTTTGCTCTTGGATCAAATGTAGATCATTTTAGATCTGAAAAATGAAAAAAAAATTATAAGTTTTTATAGATTTTTCAAGATTCCAAAATTTTAATTCTTTTAAGTGTGTTAAAAAAAATTTAATGGATCTTTCCATTATTACCAAAGAGCTATGCTCTTTTGAGGAATCTTGTTCCCCTGAGACCAGAGTTTGACAAATGTCACTCTGTGACAGAACTTTGCTCTAAAAGAGGAGATTTTCTCCTTGTCTCCAGGGGTTTCCCATCAATAAGGATATTCTCTTGGGGATCTTTTTATGAATTGACAGTCTCATCTAATGATGATGCATCGTCATCCAGATTTTGTGGGCTCTCTTTAGTCCCCTACCCACTGCATCACAGTGTGGAGTAAGATTTTAAAATGCCAAGCGTTAGAACACTAACGGTTATTTTTGTCTTTCCACAGGAAACATGTCTGACGACTTGTCTTTCCCCTTTGTTCGCTCGGAAGGAGGGTTCCCTCATTCGCCAGTGGACCAGGTGGCGTTCGCTCTTATTAAAGATCATGACCCCGAGTGCAAAAAACTCCACCTGTGGGGAAGGTGGTACAGCCAGATCATCCAGGGTCGCCGCAGTTTCAGTTTTGCCACACCATCTGAACCCATAACTCCAATCCCCTATGCGGACGAACCCCCGGCGAAGTATGCCGTGGAGGTTAAAAATTGGAATTCGAATGACCTCCTCCAACCCGCAATTGGTGCTATTCCCGTACAGCCGCCGCCGGCAATAGATATTTTAGGAAGGCGAATCTGTCAGGGTGAAGCACGCCCTTGGGACAGGCCTATAATATTGGATTGGTGCCGCGACCGCCCGCCGGATACTTGCAGTGGGCCCGATACATCTTATCGGCGAAAAGGACTCATCTAATGAAGATTGGATTGTATTCGGCCATCTACGTCTCGCTCTTCAAGTATCCCTCTCCTCCAACGTGGTGGATCAAGGCCTTCATCGAACAATGGAATATCCCTACCCACACTTTCTTGATGGCGGATAGGGAGGTCTCAATTTCTTTGGAGGAGTTTGCCGAGCTCTCGGGTTTACCGATGAGGGGGGAGCATTACGAGGAGTTGCTACCTCCTGATGAATACGTTTTTGTCACCAAGCCGCTGGTGTTTGACCTGACTCCGGAAAACGCCGTTCAGCATCAGTATCCGGGCCTAGTGAAGATGTTGGAGATCTATGAAGGACTCCATCTGGAATCGGACGACCGGGGCGTCAGTTTCGCAGATTTTATTGCCCGCTTCATTCGCCCGGAGTTCCTATCAGAGCGGAGTGAGAAGTTCGCCCAGCTCAATGACCCTTTCGGTTTCGGCTTAGACCGCCGACCCGTATCGGAGGATGATCAAAGGGATTTTTATCTCCCCGGCGCTGCCATCGTCCCTTTCTCAGAAATCGCCGTCCCGGGCATGGATGAGGAGACCTTTTTTATTGGGTTCTTGGGCTTGTGGCTGTGCAGCTTTGCGCTCCCCATGCACCCGCGTCACATGCGGCCCTCCGTCTTTTACCCAGCGCATCGGATGGTGGCTGGTTTGCAGTTATCGGTAGGAATCGCCGGGCTGGCCTACCTTTATAAAAGACTTAGCGTAGCGGCGGACGCTAGTGAGCCTGGGGTGCAGCCCGCTAACTTCCCGACGCACTATTTCACCTCCTGGATGGAAATGCACGTGCAAGGGGTGTTCGGTGTCCATAAGATTCTTTGAGAAGTGCAGACTCCCGAGAGTCATGCGGTTGGTCGGCGCTTCAATTGTGGTTGCACCCCCACGGGAGTCTAGGGGGCTGCTCCTTCGTCCACATCTGGTCGGAGCGAAGATTTCCTTTGTGGATAAGGTTATAACCATAGGCTCAGAGACTACTAAGTCAGTAGTGCCACTGCGCGATGATTTCAAGGACGGGGCTTCCGTATTGAAGGCTCGGGAAATCCTCCACCTCTACTCCATTCGGCCGAGCTATCTAGTGTTTAGGCAGAATGAGACAGCACTTTTTATGAGGTACAACCCGCACCGTTTTGCTCAGCAATCGAGCTACAACCAAGGGATCCCGATGGAAGCTTTCTTGGAAAAGCCCGTGGTCAACCGAGAGGGGATGAAGAATGCAATGCACCATTTCACACGGCTTAACACGGGTTCCTATTTCTTCATTAGTGAACCCAGCTGTATCCCTAAGATGCTTAACACGTACGTGGCTTGGTATGCGCATGCGATGGGCCCAATTATCTTAACGGAGAAGCGTATACTGGTTGACCGTAGGGGTGCGCCTCCTGGCGGTGATCGCAAGGTCCCCTTGCAACCGAGGATCCCGGTCATTCCTCCGTTAAAAGATGCCGGAGTCGACCGACCACGCGTGTTGAGCCCCCCGCGTGGATTGCCGATGTCTGCTACGGTGAATGCACCACAGGCGCCCCGTGTTCCCATGAAGACGGTTAATGTAATATCGCCAGAGTCCGGCGCAGGAGCGGATATCAGGACCCGCCGCCCCAAGGTGACTGCCAAGCGCAAATCAATTCCAGGTGCATCTAGAGCTGGCGGGCAAAAGAAGAAGAAGTCGATCCTTTCTCTCGACGCGATCCTCAATTTAGAGCCTGAGGCCCCTCTTACCAAAGGAATAAGTGAATATGGCAGCAATAAGGGCTTCTTGGTAGACCCTGCAGACACCAATTTGGCGGCCGCTATTGCAGCTTCGGAGCGATCAGCAAGGCTCGAAGCGATGTTAAGCAAACTCGCGGAGTCAGGTGATCATTAGCCGCTTTCCTTATCATTTCATTGCATTTTTTTTATCATTATTCTTGACTAATACTTTTCCCATTTTCAACAGGTGTCTCTACTGAAGAAGCTATTGCTGCCTCTTTGAAAACTTTCCAAGAGGAGGAGGAGAAACGTGCTCTAGCAGGCGTTGGTGCGTCCCACCTCCTTTTCTTTTATAAGAAAAAAAAATTTGTTATTTTTTCTGATGGTCAACCTAACCTTCTTCTTTTGTTTCTTTGTAGGAGCTATATCAGTTGATGCGGGGATCCTCCCCAAGCCTGTTACTGAAGTCCCGGTCTCGTCGGGGCTGCTGCAAGAGCCTCGACTTGACAAAACGACGAGGGATGCCTTGAAACACCTGGAGGCATCCCTACTCACGGACGAAGACGCCTCAATGAGAGAGGCTCTGGTGAGGTCCGTCTCAATGGCCCAGGAGGAGAGAAAGCGGCTGAGGCGCGAGGCGAAGGCGCGCCGGACTGCTTTGGCTATGGGAGCGGGCCCAAGCACTGTCCCTCGGGCAGATACTCCTTCCGGAGAGGCCCCTGTCGCCCTATCCACTGCTCGCCGACAAGTGGCGCGCGCCGTTCGAAGCGCAAATGATAAGTCCACTTCAGGTAACATTTCTTTCAGAATTTTTATTGTGAGAGTTATAATGCCGACGGTTCTTATATCTATTATTTTGCAGGGCCAAGTCCGACCGAGGGTGAGGCGGAGACCGTTGAACCCAGGGGAACAGAGGAGGCGGTGCCTGCCGAACTCGAGCCGACAATGGGCAACATCGTTGAGGCCATGGAGCCTGATGCGGAGGTTGAGGGGCCTATAGCCGAAAAGGTCGTTGATGCCGAGCCTGAAGTGGCGGCAGATGAAACGATCATTACAACTGAGTCCGGGGTGATGGAGGACGAGGCACTTGAGGCTGGCGACCTCGTGGTGACGGTAGATGAGCCGATGGAGACAGCGGAGCCCGAGGAAGTAGCGGGTGAGATGGGTACGACTCTTGGGAAGAGTCAGCCGCTTCCTTCCAAGAGTCCGGCAACGCTCCAATCATTGCCCTCCCCGTCTACGATCTTCTGCCGTCTCCTGGTTGCGCGAGCACGACGACGGTCCCTATCGAGTCGGGTGATGAGGTTATGGGTGGTGGCCTCATGTCGATGGAGGAGGGAATTGCCTCAGTTTCGGCTGGCAGCTCGTCGGGTAAACTTCGAGTTACCATCATTCCCCTTTTTTTTATATATATCTTGCGATCTTTTCTAACAAGTCTGTCTTTGTTTTTAACGCAGGCGCGGCCAGTGCCGATGCTCCATTGCTCGAAGGAGCACCGTCAACTACTGCTTTGGCGGTGGTCATCTCCCAGCCTTCCCTTGTGCCATCGCGGATGTTGGAAGGTATGGATTTACGACTCATGAGTTGATCTTTTAAACGTGTAGCTTATGTACTAACGTTATACCACTGTGTCCTTTCAGGAGTGCTCTTTGATCATCTATACCAAGTGTTGCTCCCACACTTCTCCTTCCCATCCGAATTCGCTTCTCCTTCTAGTGGTGCCGGTGAGTATATTTTCATTTCGATGTCTTTCTTTTCCCCTTTTTTTTAGGATTATTTCTAACTTTTCCTCTTCTTTATTGTAGTGCCACAAATCGAAGGAGGGGGTGCAAGGCCTGCCGCGCCACCGGCCCTTCCGGCTTTACCGTCCGTTGCAGCTGGTATAGTAAATCTCCCCCTTTTTTATGACCCTTCAACATCTCTTGAACCATCGTCTAACCATGTTTTGTTTTGCAGCTATCGTTCCGGCTCCGGTCCCTCTTGAGTCTCGCGTCCTTTCACCGGCAGGCCCTTTCTTGAAACGTCCATCTTCAAAGGGTGCCGTGATGAGTTTGGGTATGCTGAGCGGGTATATCGAAGAGCTTAACGCGAACGCTCTCCCTTCTGCCGCAGATTTCGCTGTGGAAGTTAACCCAATGTTGGCGGCGCTCGTAAACTTTCACAACGAAGGCGTCGTCGAATCTTGGGTTAACCACTGCAGGGAGGTCGAGGCCTGTCTACATCGGCTGGAGTTGACGCGTCCTTCTCCTGAAGTTTTGGCCATAAGCACCCAACGGACAGCTTGGCTCGAGCAAAGCACTTCTTATTTCCACCATTTGGAGCAAGAAGCAGCTTTACGGTTGAAGGAACGTCAGGAATCTTCAAGCGCAACTGCTCGCCTACGCGCTGAAGTTAGGGCGAATGCTGCTGAGGTGAAAGTCGTCTTTGAAGGCCTTCTGGAGCGTATTTCTAATGGGCTGGCACTAAAGCGGAAGCTTGATGCCGCCGAGCGTGATGCCCGAGGCCGTGAAGCAGCTCAGCAGGTCGTTGAGGAACAGCTTGCATCCTTCATGCAGCAGCGGGCCCAGGTAGAGGCGGAGGTGGCTGCGGTTGTTACTCAGGAGGAAGCGCTGAAGGAAGTGCGAGAACAGCTTGTGAATTTATTAAAGACACTTCCTCCTCAGTAGCTATCCATCCCTGTATCGTTTGTGTTTGTAGATAAAAGAATGTATATATATATATATATATTTTTATTCTTTGACATAATGTATCCTGTATCCAATCAAGTTTATGAATAAAAGATACACCTTTTTTTGTAATGTGTCATTTTCTCCGTCTTTTCTTTCTTTCATTATCAGCATGCCACTTTAGTAACCATGGTTGACGGATGATCAGAACGAGTATCCTGACTTTCTTAAGAAATAGCGATGGCTTAGGCCGCAGGTTCAGATCTGCTGCCTAAGACTTTTCAACTCTATAAGCCGTGAGGGTCTCATAGAGACTTTTCTCCCTACGGATCGAGAGGATCTCGTAGGTGGGTTTTCTCCTTAGGAATTGTGAGGATTCCTAAGTGTGGTTTTCTCTTATAAGTCGTAAGGATCCTATAAGAGAATTTTCCCTCTTACGAGTCGAGAGGACCCACAAGCGGTTGGTTCCCTCCTCGTCGAAATTCGACTTTGGAGAGTGAGACCCGTGAATAGTATGCAAGAGACCATTTTGGATTGACTTGCAGAGTCCCATTGTTCAGGAAGCAAGTTTTTTAGTCCCTGCTGCTTGAGGCTTCATTTGCATGTTGAGACGAATCGGAAATTTCCCGCGGAGACACAGTTTCTCTGCGAGCCGACGCGAATCAGGAGGCTCTCATCAAGGAGTGTTTGTATCCGTGAGTCGAGGAGTTTGCTAGGGATTATTTGTTTCCCAAGCGCCAAGGATTATTTGTTTCCTTAGGGTTTGAAACGAGTCGAGGATTTCCCACGGAGGCACTGATGGCTCTGCGAGTCGACGCGGATCAGGAGGCTCTCGTCAAGGAGTGTTTGTATCCGTGAGTCGAGGAATTTGCTAGGGATTATTTGTTTCCCAAGCGCCAAGGATTATTTGTTTCCTTGGGGTTTGAAACGAGTCAAAAATTTCCCACGGAGGCACTGGTGGCTCTGCGAGTCGACGCGGATCAGGAGGCTCTCGTCAAGGAGTGTTTGTATCTGTGAGTCGAGGAATTTGCTAGGGATTATTTGTTTCCCAAGCGCCAAGGATTATTTGTTTCCTTGGGGTTTGAAACGAGTCGAGAATTTCCCACGGAGGCACTGGTGGCTCTGCGAGTCGACGCGGATCAGGAGGCTCTCGTCAAGGAGTGTTTGTATCCGTGAGTCGAGGAATTTGCTAGGGATTATTTGTTTCCCAAGCGCCAAGGATTATTTGTTTCCTTGGGGTTTGAAATGAGTCGAGAATTTCCCACGGAGGCACTGGTGGCTCTGCGAGTCGACGCGGATCAGGAGGCTCTTGTCAAGGAGTGTTTGTATCCATGAGTCGAGGAATTTGCTGAAGACATTTGTTTCTTCGGAGTTGGACTGAACCGTCGAGATTTGGTTTCGTCTTCTGGCGGAGCCTGTTGGGAAAGTGTGGTTCCCTCTTTGTTTACGCCCTTGGATTGTATACAGGGATCGATGTGATCTTAACTGTAGGGCCAAAGTCTTATCATCATTTTTTTTGTTTCATCTCCGCGATGCTCTATCATTTCAGCTTTTATATCGCGAAGGTTGCGATTGCCCAATCATTTCGGCTATTTTTCGCGGTGCCCAATCATTTCAGCTGTTTATTTTATTTTTACTCGCTGCTTTTTATTGCGAGTTGCCCAATCATTTCGGCTATTTTGCATGCATACATTTTTACTTGCTGTTTTTTATTGCAAGTTGCCCAATCATTTCGGCTATTTTGTATGCATGTGCGGCCTTCTGGCTTTCCGCCGTAAATCTGGAATTAGGCACCGATTTCGGCATCAACACCGCTACAACTGGGATATTGCCAGGAGCGAATCATCATCTGCCTCCGTCGATTTTGAACAAAGGTAGCTTAGCGAACAGGTTTAGGGTCCTGTCGTCTAAGGCTTTTAACTTCATGAGCCGTAAGGGTCTCAGAAAGGTATTTCTCCCTACAAGTCGTGAGGATCTTGTAGGTGTATTTTCTCCTTAGGAACCGTGAGGATTCCTAAGTGTATGTTCCTCTGTAAGTCGTAAGGATCCTACCAGAAGGTTTTCTCCTTGTAAGTCGAGAGGACTTATAAGGGTTGTTCATCATGCGAACATATCCCCAGTCTCGGATGAGACTTGATTAGGGAAATGTTTATTCGTGCCCGTGGATTGTATACAAGGGTCAGTATTGAGCCACTTGTAGGGCAATATCGGAAGTTGTGGGGGTTGCTTAAGCACAGGTTTAGGTCTCTGTAACTTAAGACTTTCAACTCTTATGAGCCGTAAGGGTCCCATAAGAGAGTTCTCCTTACGAGACGTGAGGATCTCGCAAGTGTATTTTCTCCTTAGGAATCGTGGGGATCTCTAAGTGTGTTGTTCCCTTGTGAGTCGTAAGGATCTCACGCGGGTGGTTTCTCCTTACAAGGTCGAGAGGACCCTATAAGTGTCTTTTAACGAGGTTGCGCCCTTTCGGGTTTTCACAAACACTCGCCGGTAGTCCTGCTATTTTTACTCACGGAACCCTTTCAGGTTTTCATCCATGCCCATTTTGCTTATGGACATATCTTTTTTTTATTATTCTTTTTATTTTCTTTTTCTCTTTTTTTTTTTAAACGAGATCGCGTCCTTTCGGGTTTTCACGAACACTCGCTGGTAGCCCTGCTGTTTTTACTCACGGAGCCCTTTCGGGTTTTCATCCGTGCCCCTTTTTGCTTATGGACATACCGTTTTTTTTATTTTATTTTTATATGTTTTTTTTTTATATCTCGTCAGCCTAAAGATGCCGCGGTAGTAGTTTAAAGACGTTTCGGTCTGCTATTAGTTTAAGGACATTTCGGTCCGCTATTAGTTTAAGGACATTTCGGTCTGCTATTAGTTTAAGGACATTTCGGTCTGCTATTAGTTTAAGGACATTTCGGTCCGGCGTTGAGAGGCTGGCTACTGCTTATAAAGCTTGAGCTTAGGAAGATAGCGAGCGGACATAGTCGTCGTCATCTATCATTGACCTGGGCTGTGGCTCATTAAGCGTAGTATTTCTTTAGGAAGTGACCGTTTATTGGTCCGAAAGGCCTTTCACCGTGCATGTCCATGAGTAGGTAGGCCCCACCCTGGTAGACCTTATCTATGATGTATGGGCCTTCATAGTTTGGCTCGAATTTTCCCCGCTTGGCGCGATTGGGGATCATAGGCCTTTTGACCACTAGCACGAGTTCGCCTTGGTGGAATGTCCTTGGTCGGGTCAATCTTTCATATGAGCGCGTCATCTTTACTTTATAACCTTCCAGATTTTGCTGTGCTATGAGCCGGGTTTCATCAAGGGCGTCAAGCTCCTCAAGCCGAAGGTGAGCATTTTCTTCGTCCGTTAGCTCGTGGTGGACTGCCACTCGTAAAGAGGGTAATTCTATCTCGAGGGGGAGTACTGCTTCCGTCCCAAATACCAACGCGTACGGCGTTGTGTTCGTGGCCGTCTTGAACGTAGTTCGATACGCCCAAAGAGCCTCTTGCAGTCTCTCGTGCCAGTCTTTCCTATTTCGGGACACCATTTTCTTCATGATTTTTGTTAAAGTCTTATTGAAGGCCTCAGCTAGTCCGTTGGCTCGCGGGTTATAAACCGAGGAATATCTCCAGTCTATGTTATGATGTTGCGCGAAGCGACTAATCTTGTGGCTTCTATATGCTGGCCCGTTATCGGAGATGATCCGTCGCGGAGTTCCAAATCGATATATGACATGCGTCCTGAAGAAATGGAGGATATTCTCTGTCTTCACTTCTCTTAACGGTACTGCTTCTGCCCATTTAGAGAAGTAGTCAGTCGTCGCCAGGATGAAATGATGCCCTCTAGACGATGCAGGTTCGATGGGGCCGACTATATCAGTCCCCCACATCTCGAATGGCCAGCTAGCCACCGTTGGATGTAATGGATTTGGATGCTGGTGGATGAAATCCCCATGAATTTGACACGAGTGACACTGCTTCGCATATTCGAGGCAGTCTTGAATCACCGTGGGCCAGTAGTAGCCCATCCGTTTTATCTTCAACTTCATCTTTGGGCCCGCTTGATGAGAACCGCAGATTCCGTCGTGAACTTCCTGGACGACCCTTTTCGTTTCATCAGGTCCTAAGTATCTCAGCCACAAAGAATCGAATGACCTCTTGTACAGAGTATCGTTGACGAAGGCGAAAGACAGGGCTCGTTTCATGAGCTGATGTCTTGTGGACGCTTCTTCAGGCATTCGGTGGGACTTGAAGTAATCTATGAAGATTTCTCTCCAATCCTCGGTATTTTCCCAATCTTTTACTTGCAGGGTTGTCTGCTCGTTCGCTCCTTTTTCTTCGGATGGTTCCGGAGATATTTCTGCCGGGGCAAGCACTCGACGGCTTTGTACCATGATTCTAACGTCATCGAGGTTCTCGTCAGCCAGTTCTTTGCAATTTTGGCCAACGCGTCTGCTTTGCTGTTTTCCGCACGCGGTATGTTCTCTAAAGTATAAGAGGGGATTTGGGCCAACAATTGTTGCACCTTTTTACCGTATTTCACCAATTCTGGTTTGCACGTTTGGTAGTCGCCGTTTACTTGACTAACGACCAGCTGAGAATCCCCGTATATGAGGAGGTTTTCAATTCCCATGTCAATAGCGATCTCGAGGCCTGCTATCAGAGCTTCGTATTCGGCTTCATTGTTTGTCCTGGGCTCTGTTAAAGAGAAAGTGAAACGCATTATCCCTCCTTGCGGAGTCACGAAGATGAGGCCTACGCCCGATTTGATTATAGGGGTGCTTTGTTTGCGCTTCTTCATGGAAGATGCGCCATCGAAATAAAGCTCTCATCGAGTCTCATCAGCGTCGACCGCATCAAGCGCATGTTCGTCTGGAAGATCGCAGTTTAAAGGGGAGTCGGCCGGTATCGGGTTCTCAGCAAGGAAATCGGCGATGGCCTGGCCTTTCACTGCCTTGAGAGTTTGATACGTTATCGAGAACTCCATCAAGAGCAGAGCCCATTTAGCGAGTCGACCTGTCAGTATGGCTTTTGACATTAAATACTTAAGAGGGTCCACCTTCGAAATGAGACGGACCTCATGCGCCAACGCATAGTGCCTGAGCTTTGTTATCGCGAAGATCAATGCTAGGCAGTGTTTTTCAATGGGGGAGTAGTTGCTTTCTGCCCCCAGTAGAACTCGACTTAAGTAGTAGAGTGCTCTCTCTTTCCCTTGATCGTTCTCTTGTGCCCATAATGCGCCTAAAGAACCTTCGAGGGCGGTTGTATAAAGAATGAGAGGCTTTCCCTTAACCGGAGCAGCCAACACTGGAGGGTTTTGCAGGTACTGCTTGATCTCGTCTAGTGCGCTTTGGCATTTTTGATCCCAGACGAACGGGGCCCCCTTCTTCATCAGGTGACTGTAAGGGCGGCACTTGCCAGAGAGGTTGGCTATAAATCGCCGAATATATGCGAACTTTCCTTGGAGAGACCGCAACTGTTTGAGAGTCCTGGGCGGAGGCATTTCCATGATCGCCTTGATCTTGGACGGATCTATTTCGATACCCCGGTGTCGGACGATGAATTCCAGCAATTTGCCCGAGGAAACTCCGAATGCACACTTAAGAGGGTTCATCTTCAAATTGTATTGTCGAAGGCGTTGAAATACGGTCTTCAGATGTTCGAGATGTTCCTCATATGATTTGCTTTTAACCACGAGATCGTCGATATAGCATTCGACGATTTCGTGTATAAGATCATCGAAGATCTTCGTCATGGTCCTTTGATAAGTGGTGCCGGCATTCTTTAAACCGAAGGGCATCACCTTGTAGCAGAATATACCCAGAGGAGTCCTGAAGGCTGTGTGCTTCTGGTCTTCGGGATGCATCTTTATTTGATTATACCCTGATGAGCCATCCATGAAGGAGAAAACCTCGTGAGTAGACGTGTTGTCTATCATCAGTTCGGTGACTGGCACTGGGAAATCATCCTTCGGGCAGGCTTTATTGAGATCCCGAAAATCCACGCATATGCGCACAGTCCCATTTTCTTCATCACCGGGACAATGTTGGCGATCCAATCCGGATATTGAACCTCCTGGATGAAGCCAGAGTCGATCAGCTTTTTGACTTCAGCATTGATACTCATTTCAAGCTCGAGCCGCATTCTTCTTGGTGCCTGTTTGACTGGTTTGATGTCCGGGGATATCGCCAGTCTGTGTACAGCAATTTCTGGATCTAGTCCCGGCATTTCGGAATAGTTCCATGCGAAGCAATCTCTATGCTGCAGAAGCACATCCTTTAAAGCAGCTACCCTTTCTTCAGATAGTAACTCGCTGATGAATGTCGGCCGTGGATCGTTTGCCGTCCCCAACTCAATCTTCTTGAGGTTATCTGCAGTGGTATGGATTCCATCTTCCAGCTCTTTTGGCGCTGATGGGAATTCTGAGATTATCTCGTCGCTGCTGTTTTCGAAGCACCAAGGGAGCTCCTCTATGTCTTCGGGCTCTTCTTTTAATATTGTAATCATGTGACACGTGCGAATTCGCTTCCAATCCCAATGTGGAACTGGTTCTCCTTTCGTGGCCTTAGGCTCGTGCTTCTGTGGCGGTGCTACCCTCCAGTTGTCGGATAGAACGAACTTGCCAAGCTGATACTGATCTTCGACCCAATTCTTGAAGGTGAAGCAATCTTCAAGAGGATGCCCTATTACTCGATGGTAAGAGCAATAGTCCGGGTGTGAGACTTCGTCCGCTTGTTCAGGTTTTTTAGACTCCGGCAATGTAAGCATTTGATGTTTTAGAGCGGGGTCAAGTATCTTCCTCGTCTTGTCCCGTGGAAACGAGTACGCTCGACCCATTTTCTTCATGAGGGATAAATCAATAACGCTTGTCTCCCGTTGGCGTGGCTTCTTAGCCTTGCTTTGTTGTTGCTGAGCGCCTTTTGGCCTTTCGATTTATTTCTGCTTTTGCGTCGAGCCTTGTTTATAACAGGTTGACAGGGAGCAGCCTTTTCATCTTTCATGGCCTGTTGGAGAAGGCGTTGCGTTCTAGCTTTCTCGTAGATGACCATTTAGCGGTTATGATCGTCTCGGACTTTTTGACCAGCTTTCTTTATAAGTTTGTCCATTTGTTCCTCGAACGATGGACTGGGCTCCTTTGCATCTGGAACTTTCACTGGCTTAGAATTAGCGTCCTCCCATTGAGCATCCGTCGCTTCATCAAGGTCATACACGACGTAGCAGCCGGGTAGTAACTCTCGTTT
Organism: Agapanthus africanus; assembly: GCA_030015575.1. Taxonomy (NCBI): domain Eukaryota; kingdom Viridiplantae; phylum Streptophyta; class Magnoliopsida; order Asparagales; family Amaryllidaceae; genus Agapanthus; species Agapanthus africanus. The sequence continues at coordinate 51,952,083 of JASDDO010000019.1, forward strand.
CTTTGACCTGATGTATCCAAGCCCAATTGTTTCCATTTTCCCATTAGGCAGTTTGCGTTGAGTCCCGGGAACGTTCCAGACTTTGTCATAGAACTTGGCTTTCCGAACGGTATGCTTGAAGGATATCCCCTAGCGCTTCAGCAGCTTCTTCAAACCCTCTGTATAATATCTGGGAAGACGGATAGGCTGAAGCCTGTCGAGCGTGGGATCCGCGCCATGCCAGATTTCTTTTTCCACCTTGGTTTCTTCAGAGCGGTAGAACAAAATTGCTTTCTCGCTTTCTCGCCTGGGAGGGATGTAGAATGTTTGTAGCTCTTCTACATTGTAAATATTAAGTGCATCCAGTTCTTTATGGTGTTTAAGCGGCACCATGGCGACTTGTAGACTTTGCTCCTCGTCGGCGGACGTTTGTATTGAAGGTCGAGCAGGGAATACAGCATGGACTTCATCTTCCGAGTCGCTGCCAAAGATCAATGTAGGAGCCGATGGTCCCAGCTTGTGGTGTTGGGGCGGACCCGAATAAACTATCTCCTTTTCCTCCTCAGTATCACTGCCGAAGACAGGGATGGTAGCGTTAGTTTTATCCTCCGGCTTGTGACACTTTTCTGTGTCTTCGAAATCCGGTAAGAAGTATTTGGCATCTTCGTATTTGCGGACCTCGTTCACAGAGAACGGGTTCAGTTCTCCCGTCACGGTATACTCGAAACCATCCTTAAAATATTTCATACACTGATGTTGTGTAGAAGGGATGATGTTGTACTCATGTAACCATGGTCGGCCAAGCAAAGCGTTGTAGCATGTCTTGGCGTCTATGAAGTGGAACTTAATGTCCGTGACGAGTAGCCCGAAACGTAGCGTCAGTATCACAGATCCAAGAGTCTTTGACGATTGGGAGTCGAACCCGGAGATGGTGATCTTGTCCCGAGCAAGGTGTTGGACGCTCATGCAGATTTCCTTCAACACCCGCACGTTGAGTAGGTTAACAGACGACCCGTTATCAATTAGGATTTTGCCTATCTTTATATTATGGCAGTATCCTGAGACATAGAGAGGGCGATTGTGTTCGCACGTCCCAAGTAGAAGGTCTTCATCGCCAAAAGTAACATCGGCCGTGTGCACTTCCTCCAATTCATCTTTCATCTTTTCCTCGGCCAGGCATGCTTGGAATTGTTCCGGGTCTTGGAGCGCCTTAATCAACGAATCGCTCGCCTCTTTTGATAGCAAAAGGGCGTCAAGAATGCTGAGCTGTGAGGGCAGCTTCCTCGGATGTGCTAAGACGTTGTAGTCCACCTTTTTCTTCTTTGGTGGGTCTTTGGCAGCTAGCTCTTCCACCACTTGGTCATCTAAGACGATATCTTCAGAGACCTTTTCTTTCCCTTTATCTTTCCTGTTCGAGGGCCCGAGGTTCTTTTCGGGCAGTGTGCGATTACGTAGACGGATATTTTCGCAAACCTTCGGTTCTTCTTCTGTTCTCGAAGTGGACTCTTTAAAGAGAGGGGCAAGTTCTAGCTCTTCATCAGAATCACTCCCGAATGTAGGCACTTGTGATCCACCGGTGTTAACCATGCAACAATCCCAGCAGTTCTTTTAAGCCCTTCGGTCGTATTTCTTTGCTCCTGACGAGTTTTGCGTTTTTCCCGCTTAAAGTGTTGTCGATGAGCAACATATCCTTGCCACCATCTATCGAAAGCTTTGCACTCTTGAGTGGGGTGCGAAATCTTTTGATGATATAAGCAATAGGAGGGGTGCGTTTCCATTCCACTAGTGACGTTTCCTTCAGAGGATGGTAGTTTCATGCCCATTGATATGGCCTTAGCAAACTTTTTCCTCATCTTGAATTGGCTTTTGTCGGTAGCGGAGGTGTTTAGCTCCAATGGGATCGTCTCAGCTCCTTCACCAAGTCGCTGGCGCTTGGCCCTTTCGAATACAGCCGCCTCGCGCTCCCGATCAGCTCTGCTTTTTAAACGAGCTTCGTTAAAGAATGCGTCAATTACTTCATCTGATGGCCCCAGAACTTTTGGTTCAGGATCTGCCCCCAGCTTTTTGGTGCAAGGAGTCTCCTCATCGTTCGTGATCGAATGGGAAATCATATGACAGCTCGTCGCATATTCCTCGGATTCATCCGATGAGATTTCTCCCTCATCTTCTTCTTGAAAGACGTGATTGAGGAACTCTTGGAGCGTAATGGGAGTCCGTGCCTTTTGGTTGTATTCATCCAGCGCGTCAATTTGCTTTTGTAAGTCCGTGCGCTTGTCGCCAGGCTTCACGGGCTTCTTAGATTTCTTCTTCTTCTTCTTCGAAGATTTTGATGGCTGGCTGCAAGTGCTTGAACCACCACCATCGGTCTTTGGAGTTAGACGTGGCTTCAACATCCCTTCAATGACCTGCGGTTGCAACGGTTTCTTCCACCTGATCGCTGGACATGTATGAAGATCGTTTAGCATCCTCTTTGTCTTGGCTGATAATACAACCTCCCAAGGAGCTTCTTCAATGACGGAGCATGTTGCCCCCGGCGTATTCATCCCTTTAGAGATGTGGGGCTGCGGGGGATTCACTTTCCATTTGTCAGATAACGCGAACTTGCCCTGTCGGTACTGGTTTTCAAGCCAATTCTTGAAAACGTAGCAATCTTCGATCGGATGGCCTAGTACTCGATGATAAGGACAGTAGTTGGGCTCGTTGACGTCATTTGGTTGCAACGGACGTTTTGGATCCGGCAGATTTATGAGTCTATTGTGCAACGCCAGCTCGAATAACCTCCTCGTTTTATCGCGGGGAAAGGAATAAGGACGTCCCATTCTATCCTCAAGGGGTACGTACGGGCGCATATTATTTTGACGAGCAACCGGCTTCGAGTCGCTCGGTTGTTGTTGAGCATTAGCGACGACGATCGCTTTTCCCTTCCCTTTGTCATTTCGGGAATCTGGCCTTGGAAGAGGGGGTTTGTGGCCCATCTGATCCATCTGTGCTAGTTTGTCAATCAAGGCCTGGAAGGTAGTCGGCTTGAAAAACATCATAAACTGCGAGATGGTTGCTTGTGGATCGAGGGTTCCCAAAAACATACCCACTGCGGGAGCTTCTTCAATGCGCTGCTCGCACTTCGACCATAAGTTCCGCCACCGTATAGCGTACTGAACCCATGTCTCGCCTGGTTTTACCCTGGCGTTAATCAGTGCCGTCATCGGGGTACGTTCACTGGCGCTTGCAAAACGCTGAGTAAACAACAGCTCCATTTCCGCGAAGGTTTTGATAGAGTCATTCGGGAGTTCAGAGTACCACTCGAACGTCGTATCCGATAAACTTCCAACAAACTGGCGAAGTAAAAGCTTGTCATTACCACCGGTATTGCCGCAGAGTGCCCTGAACTGGGCAACATGCTGGTGAGGATTGCCCGTCCCCTTGTAGACATGGAACTTGGGAATTGTGTAACCGGGTGGGTACTTGATTTGATCGTACCAACTTGGATATGGCCGCCCCGTTTTCACGACCTGGCCGGCTGTTTCGGTTGCATGATGAACCCGTATTTGTTGGGCGATGTACTCATCCAAATCAGCTTTGGAGATTGTATCCTCTTTAGCAGTGGACAGAGCTGGTGGAGGATTCGACGTCTCTCCCCTATCGTCTTCAAGGATGATCGGGGGATCTTCAGCAGGTGGATCTTTTTGAATCATCATACCCACCATATCCTGGAACAGGAGGGCCATTTTCTTTATGTTGACTGCCTGCTCCGCAGCTTCTTTATCTTTCTTTTCTAGTACACGACGAAGGAATTCAGCGTCCGTTTCTTGTTCTTGACGCTCGTCCGAGGATGTTTCAGGGGTTTCTTTTGGCCCTGTAAGTGCGGCCATAGCGTTCATCATTTCTTGGAGCTTCTGCTGCTGCTCCTGAGCCTTGGTCACTGACCTCGTGTGCGGTCTATGACCTGTTGATATGCGGCTATCTTCTTTTCCCGATGTCATGTAAACCGTATGAACTGTTATGCCCCCTGACTTGGGGCGTTTTGGTTCACCATTTTTAACTTTTGCCGCTGACGTGGGAGTTTTCTCCGGCCTCCTTCTTTTGTGGGCCGTTGAGCTTGAAGGAACCGTTGAAGTGGGCATCCTAGCAGCTGCTGTCCCCCGCTGTTTAATGGGACGGTCCTCGTCTTTTTCCACCTTCGCCTTTTTCTGGTGACGAGAGTGACCTGGGTCAATCACGGAGTCTTGAACCCTCCGCCAAACTTTATAAATTCTTGAGGACAGCCGTTGAGGGGGCTGTTCTTGTTTTGTTTCCGGAACTCTCTCCGCAGGTGGAGGAGATCTTTTCAGTGTAGCGGTTGGAGAGTTCTTACGCACCCTCCTCAGCAGTTCAAAGATGTTCCCAGTTGGAACAGTAGCGTTGACTTCCACCATTGGAGCAGGTAGAGTTAACCCTGAGGGGGAGTTGCCCCCTGCCTTCCTCACTCGTTGCCAATGGCGACGTCGAGCACGGCGAGCCGTTGGGATTGGCTTAGAGATTGAGATAGTTTCTTTTTGCCCCCCGTCTGAATGAGGCGTTGCCGGTGTTAACCTCTTAAAGACTGAGGTTGTCTTCTGAGGGGTGATATTCAACCTGCCGAAGACGGATCCTTGAGCAGGGGCAGGAGCAGGAATCGTCGGTCTTGAAAAGACTGACTCTTTGACAGGGGAAGCCGCCTTGACGACTTCTGGGGCAGCAGTTATTGCCTTCCTCGGGACAGCCAATTTAGAGTTCTGATTTAGCCTGGTGAAAACAGAGGCTGTCGGTTTGGTAGTGGGCGACCCGTTGACAGGGGTCGTCGTAGTAGTGAGCCGGTAAAAGACTGACTTCTTGTTCACTTCCGGTCCAGGTATTGGCATAGGGAAGCTTGTAGGTGGGATCATGGTCCCGAAAAACAGGCCGGTGGTGGCCTGGGTCACCTGTTCTACCGGCAGAGCGAGGAAGGAAGCCGCTTGGGGTCCATATGCCACACCTCCGGGGGAGGTGGAGCGTCCGTTGCAGAGACATTTCGAGCAGTTGGTGCAGTTAGATGCCATTGAATCTTGAGTTCTGCGCCAGGCAAAAGACCAAATCTTAGTAACTTGAAATCCAAAGGCAACCGTTAACAAACCGCGATTGGTTCGCGAAGACGACACACGAAGTGTGGAGTGGAAAGAGGAAAAGGTCCCACCGGGCGTGCCAAAATCTGTTCCCCTCCGAAAGACGGCGCACAGGACCGCGATGTCCTGACGCTGAGATTCGGGGCAGATGCTATTTGGTTTTATCCGTCCACCTCTCCGAAGATGCCAAGTTGATTTATGGCACCGTGTATCGGAGGTTTAGACGGATGCGGCCGATGTAGCAGACTTCGTCAGATTCCCCCTCGCTTGAGGGGTTTTTGATTGTGGGGACGTTCTTCCCTGCAGGCGCAAGCCCCTGCAGTTAATTACGCAACCGCATCGCGGTAGCAACTTTCTCCTTCTCCAGAATTTCACTTCGTGTCGTGTGTGTTTGTTTTGTTTGTGGTTGCCCGTGGATTGTATACGGAGACTGAGTAATGCCGTCGCCCGTAGGACGTGGATTAGTCCAAATCCGTATTTACTTAGATTTGGGTTTGGTGTTTTTAGTTTAAGGATGCATCAGTCGCGTTGCGGCTAAGATCAACTTAAACGTTCGTCAAGGATACGTTAGTCCTGTTTTGGACTAAGATCAACTTGACGTGATGATCGATTTAATATCTGGCCATCGGGACTCGTCACCTCTCTAACGTCGTTGAAGGATTACAACGGCAAATGTCAGAGGAGTTCAGAGATGTACCCTTGAACCAAGGTTGATTTGAAGTTTTATAGTCCGTTTGAATGTTTAAGGATGCGTTAGCCGTATTTGGGGCTAGGATCAACTTAAACGGGATCGTTTAAATCCGGCAAAAGAGCGTTTGGAGGCCCTATTGTTCCAGTTTAGGGACATAGTGGTCCATAGGTAGTTTAAAGACGTTTCGGTCCGATATTAGTTTAGGGACGTTTCGGTCCGACATTAGTTTAAGGACGTCTCGGTCCAACATTAGTTTAAAGATGTCTCAGTCCAACATTAATTTAAGGACGTCTCGGTCCAACATTAGTTTAAGGACGTCTCGGTCCAACATTAGTTTAAGGACGTCTCGGTCCAACATTAGTTTAAGGACGTCTCGGTCCAATATTTATATGTGGTTGTCGGGACCCGTCACCTCTCTGACGTCGTTGAAGGATTACAACGACATGTGTCAAAGGAGTTCAGAGATGTACCCTTGAACCAGTCGTAAATTGATTTAGGAGAGCATTTTTGCTCAGTCAATCTAGTTTGGGGACTTACGGCCATGATCGAGCTAAGTCCCATTAAGAATATTCAAGATTTTTCTTGATCTTTGGCCTATTAGGCCTGTGCTAGGGCTTTGCCCATATTTAATAATGCACTGCATTTTATTCTGGCTTGCTAGTCCTTTTTTATTTGGGCTCTGTCCCTTTCTTTATGATGCAGAGCATCTGTTTTGGTTTGGGCTCTGCCCTTTTTTTTAAGTAATGCATTGCATTTTATTAGGCCCGTTGGGCCTTCTTTAATTGGGCTTGGCCCTTTTGTAAGCAATACAGTGCATTTGTCTAGCGCTTTGCGCTAAGTAATGAGCGCAAGCTCATATGGTGATGACACGTGTCATGCTCTGGTGAGCGCAAGCGCAACAGCGCAATGCGCTGCGCTAGTGCGCTGCGCTGTTGCGCTGCTGACACGTGGCGCGCTCTGGTGAATTGCGCCAACACAGGAGCGCAACAGCGCTGTTCTTGCAAGTGCAGAGCACTGTTTTATCTTTTGATCGATTTTAAATCAAAGAAAAACAAGTTTTTCTTGTTTTCAAGGAACCAATGGTTCATAAGCAAGTGCAAAGCACTATTATTAGTTAGTTTTCCTTCTTATTGAAGATCGTTGATCTTGTTCTTAGATCAATGATCTGTTTTTTAAAAGAATTTTCTCTTTTTCTGAAGGTTTTTACCTTTTTTTTTGTTCTTGAGGAATTCCTCAGAGTTCTCTTTTTTTTTTCTCAGAAAATGTTCATGCCTTTGAATTGAGGTCTGGGGTCCCTTTTATAGTGCCCATAAATTAGTTAAATTTGTTAAAAAGATTTTTCTCTGAGTAATTTGGGGGAGTTTTCCCCACCGTTGGATCTTTGATCCAAAGGCCTCTGTTTTACAGAAGAAAATCTTCTTGTTTTAACAAGAACAGAAAAAATTTATTCTGTTTTGCGCAATTCCCTTAGCGTGTGACACGTGCCACGCAGCGCAGCGCTTGCGCAGCTGCGCTTGCGCGACTGCGCAGACACGTGTCGCGCAGTGCAGCGCTTGCGCAGCTGCGCGCAACTGTGCTTGCGCAGCTGTGCTTGCGCAACTGAACGTTGTTTATTTTACTTTTAGTTTTTAAAAGAGCCCTGCTCTGATTGGACGCACCGTCTTGGGCGTTGCGCTGTCGTATCAACTTCTGACACGTGGCGCGTTGCGCGCAGCGCACTGGATTTGAAGCGTTGCTTCAAAATTTGAATTTTTTGAAATTCAAACAGAGCCTTGCTCTGATTGGGAAAACAGGGGTATTTGTTCATATCAGAATATTGTATTATTATATCGCCCATTCTTAATCATATTACAAATAAATAGGTGATTTTGATCCATGTCTGCTAAATAGTTGCAGGCTACAGGTTCTCAGGTCATTACAGTGAAATTCATGAAAAAGAGGCTACAAATGTGAGACTACGACCAACAATAGATGAATCCGTATGATGCCACCTAACAGTTTAAAGAACAAATGAAGATCGGTAAAAAGTTCAAGTGCACAAAGCAAAAGGGTAGCATAAGATTCAAGACTTCAACGCGAAACTTACGGCAAAAGTCCACAAATTCTGTACTGTTGGAAATCTGGAAAAAAATAGAAAAGATTCGGAGGAACCAAGTGGAGAAAACAGAAGGAAAAAGCAACTTGAAGTATCCCTAAAGAACTGAGTCCAAGAGCTCACCATATGGCCGCGGAACCGCAGCCAAATAAGGCATTCTGCCGCAGATCCGCGGCCGTGCAGTGCACATGTCGGTGTACGTGTCGGTGGGTGTCGGTGCTTTGACCCGGCTTTCTTAGGGTAGTCTTGTAATTTCAAATGTGGATCAGATGTAAACCTTAGGGTTTCTCCTATCTATAAATAGGAAACCCGAAAGCCTAATTAGGCATGCCTCTCTTTATGCCTCTTTTAATTTCTAGATCTAAATTTTATTCATTGTAATCGTCAAGAGGTGTCAATAAAGTAAGTTTTTTTATCTTGCAATTTTCCATTCAAATTTTATTTCTGCAATTTTTTATCTGCTTTTATTTATTTGCAAGTTAATTAGTTTATTAAAAGAAAAAAATTATAAAAATGAATCTTATCGTAATTTCCCTAATGAGTGAGTAATTCCTCACTTGTTAGGGTTAGAATTGGGTAGGTTTGAGAGATGGAAATCTCTCACTTCTTTCTTACCCTTATAATATTTTAAATTAGGGCTCTATGTGAATCAAACACACACCGCTCACTACGGCACCCTATCCTACAAGATAGCGGTGATTCCCTAGTTAGACTGGTTGTGGTTGATTTACATAGAAATTAGGGCTAAGAGTTAAGAAAGGACGGATAAGGACCAAAAGGAAGAAACGAAGTTTCTTCCTAATTATGCTAATCCCCTTTGTTAACTATTAGCCTAACACCTATGTTCTTAATTAGGGCAAAGGAAGCAGTGAGTAGAGTTTTATTTCCAAACTAACCTAATCCTAACCCTAGCAAGGCTTTAATTCAAATTAAATTCAATCTTAGTTTTTATAAAAATCAAAACCTACCAAAAATAGGACTTAACTCGTAAGAACATAAAGAAAAGAACACGTTTTCCCTGTGGACCGACCCGTACTCAACAGGCTAGCTACCAAGCGACACCGTTATTGATTGCGGTATTCTTAATTTTTGATCTATCTTTTAAAACGCTCGCGCACGCAAAAGACCCAAACCAATCAATGGCCGAGCAGGGTTGCTGCCCGGTGCCTCTTGGTGAGAGCTTTGATCCTTAAAGATGGCCGAGCAGGGTTGCTGCCCGGTGCCTCTTGGCGAGGGCTTTGATCCCTGGTGTGTTTAGGTAGGGAGCTACCAGCTAGGGATAACCGAGCAAGGGTGGGCCCGGTTGCCTCTTTCGAGGGTTTTTTATCCTTAGCGCGGGAGGGGCCGTAAGAGGCCTACTAAGGATGGCCGAGCAGGGTAGCTTCCCGGTGCCTCTTGGTGAGGGTTTTGATCCTTAAGGATGGCCGAGTAGGTTTGTTGCCCGGTGCCTCTTGGCGAGGTCTTTGATTTCTGGCGTTGGGGGGTAGGGGAGCTACCAGCCAGGGATAGCCGAGCGGGGTAGCCGCTTGGCTGCCTCTTGGTGAGGGCTTTGATCCCCGGCGTTGTGGGGTAGGGGAGCTACCAGCCAGGTATTACCGAGCAGGGTAGCCGCTCGGCTACCTCTTGGTGATGGTTTTGATCCCTGGCGTTGTGGGGTAGGGCAGCTACCAGTCAGGGATAGCCGAGCAGGGTAGCCGCTCGACTGCCTCTTGGTGAGGGCTTAGATCCCTAGCGCTGGAGGGACCATGGGAGGCCTGCTAAGGATTGACCGAGCAATGAAGCTGCTCAGTTGCCTCTTGGCCAAGGCTTAGATCCCTGGCGTTGTGGGGTAGGGCAGCTACCAGTCAGGGATAGCCGAGCAGGGTAGCCGCTCGGCTGTCTCTTGGTGAGGGCTTAGATCCCTAGCGCTGGAGGGACCATGGGAGGCCTGCTAAGGATTGACCGAGCACTGAAGCTGCTCAGTTGCCTCTTGGCCAAGGCTTAGATCCCTGGCGTTGTGGGGTAGGGGAGCTACCGGCCAGGGATAGCCGAGCAGGGTAGCCGCTCGGCTGCCTCTTGGTGAGGGCTCAGATCCTTAGCGCTGGAGGGGCCATAGGAGGCCTGCTAAGGATCGACCGAGCAGGGTAGCCGCTCGGTTGCCTCTTGGCGAGGGCTTAGATCCTTAGCGCTGGAGAGACCATGGGAGGCCTGCTCAGGATTGACCGAGCAGTGAAACTGCTCAGTTGCCTCTTGGCGAGGGCTTAGATCCCTGGCGTTGTGGGGTAGGGGAGCTACCGGCCAGGAATAGCCGAGCAGGGTAGCCGCTCGGCTGCCTCTTGGTTAGGGCTTTGATCCCTGGCATTGTGGGGTAGGGGAGCTACCGGCCAGAGATAGTCGAGCAGGGTAGCCGCTCGGCTGCCTCTTGGTGAGGGCTTAGATCCTTAGCGCTGGAGGGACCATGGGAGGCCTGCTAAGGATAGCCGAGCAGGGTAGCCGCTCGACTGCCTCTTGGTGAGGGCTTTGATCCCTGGCGTTGTGGGGTAGGCGAGCTACCGGCCAGGGATAGCCGAGCAGGATAGCCGCTCGACTGCCTCTTGGTGAGGACTTCGAGAAGATGGACAGTCGCGAGTGACACGTGCCACGAACGTGTGGAGGAGGCGAAGCGCCGGAGCCGCGCCGTTTCAATTTCGCATCGAGCGGTGCGACGTTCACCGCGTGGCGGTCTAGGCCTTTACCTCGGCCATGGTCTTAGGTTGCGCTAATGCAAAGTAGCGTAACCACTTCTTGTGCCTAAGACCGGACATCAGTGCCGTGATGACCGTCTCGTCCCGGTGCTCTGGGATCTCGAGAAGGGCGTTGTAGAAGCGGGTGACGTATGCTTTGAACGTCTCTTTGTCCCCGCTCTTGATCGTGAATAGGTGGTCAACTGTGCGTTTTTGCCGCCTGTTCCCGACGAAGTGGCCGAGGAATTGGGTGGCCAGCTCGTCGAAAGTTGAGATCGAGCGCGACTCGAGTCTTCGGAACCAGTCTCGTCCGGAGCGGATGAGAGTGGCCGGGAAAGCTCGACACTGGGCGGCGGTGGAGTTGTCTTGGAAGATCATCCCTACGGTGAACGCATCCAAATGGTCCTTCGGGTCAGATTTGTCGTCGAAGAAGGAGACCTTCGGGGGCTTGTTGCGAGAGGAGACGTGGACAGCGAGCAGCTCCTCGGTGAACGGTTTAGTGAGCGAGTCAGCAGCCTACTTAGTCTGGTCGCTCGGACGGTGACCTTCCCGATGTATACCCTCGATCTTCTTCTTGAGGGCATCGAGTCGGCCGCGGTACCCCAATGACTCGGCACATTCTGATCTCAGGCCTCTGCTGTTGGAGGCTTACGTCTGGCCTCGGCCCCGGTTCCTTTCAATGAGGTTCCTCAGATCCCCCGGCGAGGTGGTCTTCGAGCCGCCGTGGTGAGTCTCGTCCGCGCGACCCCGTCGAGGGAGAGGGTGTCGGTCATGCCTGGTAACAGGCGAGCTGACAGACATCTCCTCGGGAAGGACATATGCGCGAAGGATCTCGGGGCGAGGCGCTCTGGCGATGGAACTCGGCGTTGAACTGTGAGGTGCCCAGCGGGTCTTAGAACGTATTGGCCCGGGAGATCTGCGGCTGTGGGAGGTAGCGCCGACACGAATGGAGTCTTCTCTCCCCCTGTAGGGGTCCCGGTCCCGGGGCGGGGGAGCGGCAACCTGGGGATCTTGCCTTGTCGTTTGGACGCGGATGAGCGCCTCCACGAAGGACGCGAGCCGGTCTATTCAGCCGGCAAGGGCGCTAATGGCATTGGGCGGAGGAGGTTCGTCCGCGCCTCTGTTAAGGGGGAAGCGGCGGCTAGTGCTTGGATCTTCGTGATGATCACTTGCCATTGGATTGAGATCGGAAAGTGAACTTTTGTTTTTTGTGGAATCAAGGACTTTCCCATAGATGGCGCCAGCTGACGCAGGGCGGATCCGCGCGTCAAGATGCTATCTTCCGTTGATTCACTGATGGCGGCAATGGATGGCTGATATTGGATCTGGAGGCAGGCTCCTGAAGAGTATGGATCTCAATGGGTTTGAGGTTGTGGTTGCCGAGCTACCTGTAATTAAGTCCCGGGATGGTTGTACCACCGAGGACCCTCCGACGGTCAAGTTAGAGAGGAAATCCGAGCAGAGTAACGGCTTAGTGGAGTAAGAATGGCTTACTTGAACCGTCTGAAGAAGGGGTTTATATAGCGGTGGCAGCAGGCAGGGCAGGCGCGAGAATCACGCCGGCCGTTACGCTCCTGACGTCACGCCCGCGTGATGAGCGGGATCCCCCATTAATAGCGAGACAGGCTCGTTAATGGGGGATCGTGATGGCGTGGAACATGGGATGTGGCCAGCGGAAATCTCGCGCATAGCGAGATTCGCTCGGTGGCGAGCCAGTGTTTGTTTGTGGGATGGGCACAGGAGAGTCCTGGTCAGCCGCTATAGGTCCTTTCTCGTATGCTTTGTGACACGTCATCTTCCACGTGTCATGGTCTGGGAGATCACCGATACCGAGCATCATCAACGCATGTGTATTTTACTGATCCAGGAATCATTAAGATAAGAGAGAAAATTTGAAAGTGGCATTATCTTGTCAATGTAGGACATTCTTACTGCTGTGCAGGATTCGGTTTGGACCCACAGCACATGGGCCCATACATAAATGCACTTGAGCTTTTAATATAGTGAGATTCTATCCAAAAGACTCGAGTCACATCTTATATTTCGTACACATATGCATCGCACAATTTTCCCCATGTGGAACTATATTATTCATGTTCTCAACAAGTTGCCTCTTATATTATAGACTATGAATATATTATAGGCTAAAATAGAAAAGTATTGGAGTGAGAATTTTGGCTCGTAATAAATTATAGACATTAAAATCATCATCCTATTCATACAAAACTAACTCATACTAACTAACTACACGAAACCACCCTAAATAACGAAACTAACAGTGCTGAAACAGCTCCTAACAATGTATGTCAAAAATTTTCACTCCAAAACCTTTTTTTATGGCCTTAAAAAAGAAGATACAACAATGTAGGTCCAAAATTGATTGTTATAGAAAAAACACAGAATGAGAACGAATCAAGGTTTCCCCGCATTGACTATAGATGCAACCGATGTCCTCCCCCTAAGAATCATAACCTTAATTAATTAACATAATCATTCTACATCCCCTCCCCTCCCAAAACATAAACCACCCAACAATGGACAACACTCCCCTCCTCCCCCTTCCCTCCAATCTAAACACTTCGGAGCCGAGCCCCGACTGGCTCAACACCGCCGACAACGCCTGGCAGCTGACGGCCGCCACGCTGGTCGGCCTCCAGAGCGTCCCCGGCCTCATCATCCTCTACGGCTCAATCGTCAAGAAAAAATGGGCCGTCAATTCCGCCTTCATGGCTCTCTACGCCTTCGCGGCCGTCCTTCTCTCCTGGGTTCTCTGGGCCCACCAGATGTCCTTTGGATCGTCCAAAACCATCCTGATCGCTTCCGAGCCCGGGACCGTTCTGAGGGAGAAGTATTTATCGGCCGATAGCGATGCAGGGGCTATGTTTGGAAACGCGACGTTCGTGTTCTATCAGTTTGCGTTTGCGGCGATCACGGTGATACTGCTGGCGGGGTCGGTGCTAGGGAGGATGAACTTTTACGCATGGATGATGTTCGTGCCGCTCTGGGTGACAGGCTCGTATGTTGTGGGAGCGTTTTCGGTGTGGGGGGAGGAAGGGTTCTTGCGCAATATGGGACTGGTGGATTTTGCTGGAGGTTATGTTATTCACCTGTCGTCTGGGGTGGCTGGATTCACCGCTGCTTATTGGGTACGTAAGAGATATAGCCTAAGAGTAGTTATGAGCTTGTGGTAGACCGTGTCGGTCCCATGGTTGGTCCCCTTGGTCGTAAGAGATAAAAGATGAATAGGCTCATAGATTACAGAAGGCAATTTTGAAGATCTTACATCTTTTTTCTCACGCTCTATCCGATCATATGATGACCTATTTGAAACTTATAGAGCTAATATAACAAGTATTACTCAAATTATCGACACTAGCAAAAGTATATTCCATGCGATCATCGTTTACGAGTAAACAATCTTGAAGATGCTAGGATGCATGCAGAGCCGAAATATGTACGTACCTTTGAGCTGTTTATGTTCTCTACAACAAACCAAAGCTTTTGACAAAGCTTGCATTGTGTGTAATTGGTTAAAGTCGTCTATGTGTATGGCATGTATGTATTTGTGTAATTTCAATTGCACAGGATCGGGCTATCATAAATTACTTACTTTTAAAATAGATATTGTAGTGCGGTTTCTTGTCCTGCTTTTTGCATGAAAGAATGATGCTGATATTATATTGGAGCACATATGCAGGTGGGTCCAAGAATAGCTCAAGACCGGCAAAAGTTTCCGCCCAACAACATAATCCACATGTTGGGTGGTGCCGGATTCCTATGGCTAGGCTGGTCAGGGTTCAATGGTGGCGCATCGTGCTCAGTCAATTTGACGTCCTCGTTAGCCGTGCTCAACACTCATCTTTGCACGGCGACCAGTCTTTTCATGTGGCAATCCCTCGACATGATCGTCTATAAGAAGACTTCGGTTATTGGTGCAGTACAGGGAATGATCACCGGCCTCGTTTGTATCACTCCAGCTGCAGGTGTGTGTTGCATTAAAATAAACCTCTTATTTTCTTCATAAATGAAAATTTTGTCTTTCAAGCATTGAAAAGCCTGTAATCTCTTGTCCATAAATCGAACGGTGGAGATGTTGGAATAAATTGATAAGAAAGTAATAAACTCAATCAAACTTATTAAAAGATAAATCATCTCTATTTATACACCTCATAACATAACTAACTGATAATTAATAGTGCTAACAATCCAACACACTAATCATAATTTCAACATTATAAATCAAAACTTTTTGATTTATAATAACCATAATGTCTGATACAGTAATATTCAAATATCTCATAATATAACGGCCTCCTTCAAACTCACGGTGGATAATCGAGTGTTTAGTAATATCTAGAACCAAAATATGCTACTTTTAGAACGACGGAGAAAAAAAACGGATCTAAAATATCGAGTATGGCGGACTAATGCTCTTTAGTCTCTTTCGCGGATTGCAAGGCGGACCAAATAACTTGCAGTCTCTTTCGCTGGAAGTGCTAAAGGAATAAAATCATACCGCTAGAAGACATCATAATAAAACAATAGCTGCTTGGATGGAAGAAGATCATACTGCAAGAAGACGTCAGAATAAAATAATAGCTTCTTGGACGGATGAAGATCATGCTGCTAGAAGACACCATGAAAAAAATAATAGCTGCTCGAACTTGAAATTGATGGAGGCAGCCGCTTATGATCAAACTAAGAAAACTCATTTTTTAATTAGATATTACTGACGCAGGTTTATTTATTTTGGAATAATAAACTAAGAATATAAATGAAAATAAATTTTGGATTGAATCATTGGCTCTGGTACCATATTAAGTTTGATTATGCATGAGCGAGGAAGGCGGTTATATATTTATATGAGTGTACAAAGGATTTTGATATAAACGAGTTCCATCAATAAGACTGAAGTCTTATGGAGGTTTGTCCTATCTTATATTTTATAACCATACACCTCTTATAGTTTTTTCAATATGGGACCGTGTAATCCACACGTCTCAACAGTCTCCTCATGTGAAGCATGGTTGTCATGTGGACCGTATAAACACATGTAAAGGCTAGTCTCTTAGAGACAGGTGGACGGCACTCTCAAAGGCGTAACAATAGCATAAGGAGGCTAGTATATCAAGGGCATGTAGATGGCTATCACATAAAGGTGTTATTAAGTACAACTCCATGGATAACCAATCTAGCTCTGATATCATGGTAAGAAAGCAATAAACCCGATCAATCATGTTAAGAGATAAACCATCTCCATTTATACACCCCATAACATAAGTAGCTGATAACTAATAATCCTAACAATCTAATACATTAATCATGATCTTAATAATATAAATCAGAACTTATCCAATTTATGATGATCATAATATCTAATACAGTTATATTAAAATATTCCATAATCTAACATATATAATATACTCTCCCAGCCCTCGTCATAACTCCGAAGTTTTGATGCAGTGGGAGAGACATTTCACATGGTATTAGAGCAATCCAGATTTGATTTCCATCGGGCACGTATTAAATGCGGATTTATTAAAAAAAAAGGCCGCGCAAAACCCTGGGTTTCAGGTCAAAGGATATTCGATCCGCAAGGATGTATTAGAATATATAATATACCCCCTCAATTCTAATCATAATTTCGAAGTTTTGATGCAATGGAAAGGACAACAGATAAAACTTTACTCTTTAGCATGGAAAAGCATCCGAAAATCTGTTTGATTTTTTGAAGCCCGCATTGAAACTAATTTACATAAAACCTAAAAATAGGTAGGTTTTTGTTGAAAATAGACCTTACTCTCTGTTTTATCATTATTTTTAGATCACCCCATGATCTCAGGAATTTTCGGTTTAAGTCTTGAATCTCTTGACTTACATCATACTGAACTTCTTGATATTTTCAGCATTTCCCATCTAACATTTATAATCACGATATAAATACATAGCGTTTTGCACATGCGGTGCATGTATAAGCAAATGAAAATATTACCCTTATCAAATGATGATGCAAAAAAAACGGACGAAACTAATCTCTGATGTAATCCTGTGATGAGCATCGATTGTGTCTCAACCGATATAAGGCAATTTTAAAATTATATTTTTATCAAAAAAGCTACCTTAGTTAAACATCAGTTGATTCCACAACGTCATGGTGCAGGCCGGGTTCTAACTTGAATTAATTAATAATCCTTGAAAAAGAAAATTAAATAAAATCAATCAAAATTAATTAAAAAGACAAAGAAAAAGTTGTTTGCCCAAGAGAAAAAGACAAAGTTGGAGTTCGAGGTGCAAAGTTTAACCCAAAAAATTGTCAGCATGAGAGAGAAAAACAATAAATGGGTTGAAGGAGTATATGTGATGTGATGAATGGATAAGTAATGCTGGGAGTTATTTTTTTTTAGTGGGATAAAACTGTGTTTGGATTTTGAATAACAAAGACATCGTATTGATTTTGAAAGTCTGGAGAGAGTGAGAGAGTAATTATTTTGAGAATTTGCCGTAGAAAGCAGTTATCAATATAACATGAAATTTTTTATATTTTTTTTGTATTTTTTAAACGGAAAGGATGCCATCTAAGCAATCAATTTAGAAAATTTTGCATCCTTTCCTCTAGCATTATAAAAGTAGAGATGGAAGAGGTAGTAGCAGAGATAGCAAAGATGTATGAGTGCGTGCGTGTTAATGGTATGACCTATTTTCTGCTTCAGCATTTAACCTCTGTAAGTTATAAATTTTCCGCAAAAATTAAGTTTTATAGACTGACTACCAAACATCTATTGAGACCTTACATATTTCAGCATTAATCTGTAGAAATTAGCTCGAGTGTTTAGCTATATTATCTTGAAATTAATTAATATTTTGTGGTTTTTAAAATTAATTCTTCAACCAAAAACAGGAATAGTTGAGCCATGGGCTGCAATGCTAATGGGAGTTCTGTCCGGCTCCATCCCCTGGTACACCATGATGGTCCTCCACAAACGATCCTCGTTCTTCCAGAAGGTTGACGATACCCTCGGTGTCTTCCACACCCACGCAGTCGCCGGCATCTTAGGTGGCCTCCTCGCTGGCCTCCTCGCACACCCACGCCTTATCCGTTTCATGTACCCTTACAACGCTGAGCACAGCCAGTACGGTCTCATATATAGCTTCAATAGTCCTGAAACAAATATTCACAAGGGGCTGCGGCAGGTCGGGGTGCAAGTTCTTGGGGCCACATTTGTGGCGGCATGGAATTTTGTAGTGACGAGCATTATTTGCATTGGGATAAGTAGGATCGTGCCGTTGAGGATGGATGATGAGGACCTAAAGGACGGGGATGATGCGGTGCATGGAGAGGAGGCGTATGCGATTTGGGGGGATGGAGGGAATACCGGTGCTTTTGTTAGAAGGGGTATGACTCCAAAGCTTCCTGTTTGCTGCGGCGGTGACAAGAAATAAAATAGGGATATCGATGTTATAGCTCTTGTGGGTATATTTTGTAATAAATTGTATGTAAATTTAAACCATGTTTTATGTGTTTAAATTGTGATATATTATTATTTTGTTATATTATAAGAAAATCTACATCGTGTGGTGTTAGATTGGGTTCTTATCAGGCCATAAAATGGGAATGTGATTGGGTTGTTGATGGTCGGAATGAATCTAAATACATATTTCTTGTAAATACTATAAGGTGGATTGTTGATATTGGACTGATATTGACTTAAATTACACTAAAATTGCTATTGTTATTTTGCTTGGAACTGAATAATCTTGCCAACAACATCCAAAGAGTAATACATATTATTATTTATGTTATTAGATATAAAAAACCAGAGACTTAAAAAAGGAACGATAATGTCTAAAAAATGCAGAGAGCAACAGAAAAAGGAAAAAGAAAAGAAAAGAATACAGGTATTTACTTTGATAATTTGATAATTGAAAAAGGGAAAAAAATGGTATAACAACCCGCTAAAACAAAACGCGCACAAGGCAACATTGCAAATTAGCTTGTTTTCTTGAGCGGGTAAATTACACTAAAATACCCTTAACTATCATGTTTTACACTAAAATACCTTAAAGTAATTTTATTATACTACGGTCATCATGGGATTTGTTTTCACTAAAATACCCTCATAAGGTATGTTACAGTAATTAAAAAAAGGTATTTTCGTGAAATTTCTTGATAGTTAAGGGTATTTTATGTACTTCCCTTTTCGTAATGTAAGACTAATTGAGGGACTTTTCAAATATTTGTCCTTGGAAACGAGGAGGGAAATTTGCAGCCCGCAAAAGGGGGCAAAATCACAGAGAAAGAGAGAGAGTGACCCCAATGGCGAATCTCTCCAGCCTCATCCACGAGCTTCGCGAACGAATCGCCGCCGCCTCCTCCCCTTCCTCCACCTCCGACATCGGCGGCGATGATCCATTAGAGACGAGGTTCCGCCTCGTCCTTCCCAATCTCCTTCGCACCTACGTCAACCCCTCTTCCACTGGTGATCGATCGCTCAAACCCTCGATTTCGTTCATTTCATGCTTGTTCCTCTAACAAGATTCAATTTTTTTGGTGAATTCTGTTAGCTAATGAGAGAGAGGTGACGGCAGTGCTGAAGTTGTTATCGCACACGGCTCGCAATTTCCCCGGCGTGTTCGATCATGGGAAAGCTGCTTCTGTTCTACCTATCATCGGGCGCGTTCTCCCTTTTCTTGCTGAGCCATCATTTGGGTACTAAAACCCTAAACCCTAACCCTAAGTAGCATTCCAATCTTGATTTGATTAGCATTAAACTTTTTTGTGTGAATTATTGGAACCTAACAGTAGATTCTTACTGGAATTCTGGAAATATGAAAATTGTGATATTTCAGCTTAAATTTATACGGGCCTATAGAACTGTAAATCTAAACCTAAATTATAGACTTTAGAGTCGGTGTTAATTAGTCTGCTTGAGGATAAGTTGTACCTTGTAATTAAGGCTTAATTAGAGCATTATGAAAATTTTGTGGTAATTATTGGAATATTCGTCATTGTTGCCATCATCATATAAACCTTTCCCCATAAAAATATGTGGCCGTGAAAGATTTGAGAAAGATTTAAACCAGTTATTAACCTGACGACCACCGTGGAAGCTATGACAAGGCATGATAATAGGAAACTATGAATGATGAGGGTCATAAAGTATGGAAAACTGTGATATTTCAGCTTAAACCGATCGGGTGTATAAATCTATTCAAGTAAATTTTTAGTGTACGTGCTAATTATTTAGTCTTCTTGAGATTTAATTGTATTCATCTCTATAAGCTTAATTCGAGTTCCATGAATTTATTCGGGAATCATTGTCACCTGACAGTGAATTTGAGTGAAATGATGAGTTTCTGGCTGGCGGCTGCATGAAAATATTAAAGTTTTGTAAAGATTACTTGAATTTTGGTAGGAGGTCGGATCAATTTCTGGTCTTGACCTGACGCTTGATTGCAAATCTTGTTTGATCGATTTCATTTCTTTCTTTTTCATATTTTGCGTGGTCAATTTTGTTAGTTCTCGGCATGGAGTGATCTTTGATACAGTTACGTCTGTTCTTTCCCTTCTTCGAACCGGTGATCGGGAAGTCTACCGCCAATTTTTCTTGGACGCCATGGAAGTGGTTGAAGGTATCGTTCTTGCTTCCCCTTCATCACTATTGCTATGATTTGCATGACAATTCTTCCTGCTAAAAGTTGGCATGCTCCTTATTGTGAATGTCCTTACACATTGTCAATGCTTATTTACTCAATTATATGCAACCGATGAGTATGCAGTATGCCCCCTTTTTTGTAGCACATTAAACTTTCAGTTCATTATTTCATATGTTTAGGCTCTTTAGTATTCAAACATAAACCTAAATGCATCCAAACATATATTCTGTGTGTACTCATAAGCATATACATATATATGGCGTCCTTGTCTCTCATCTTTTTGGTGGATTAATGTGGCACCCTCATCCTTGTCAGGATATCGCATTTGAGTCTATTTTCACAAATATTTTTTTTCTGTTTTCTCCCATCAAAATGGGCTAGCTGCTCAAATTGAGGAGGCTCCTCACATGTATTGATAAGATTTCACAACCATATCCAATCTGATTTTAACCCTACTGTTGGTGCCAAATAGTTGGCTTCAGAAACTATGGGCAAAAAAGATGTTTGCCCTTAAACCTTGATTGCTAGTTGTGGGGAAGTCATACTTGTTCATTTGCAGTTTAATATCATGCACCCAGTCAACAATCCTCCAAGTGAGCTAGACAGAATCAGATGATAAGATTTGGTAATCATTCTTGGCCCGCTCAAATTATTTTAAATTTATGTAATCCATTCTCTTGATGAACAGATATGATGCATGTGGCATCACTTTGGTCAAACAAATTACCTCCCAGTAGAATATCATTGAAGTGCTTCTCTGAGTCTTTTGCTGCAATTTCCAACATACAGTCACTTTTTAGTGAACTCCCAACTTGTTGTAGACCTTCCGATGGTCCTGGAGTGTTGGTTGATCTGACTGATAAGCCAAGATGGCAACTTTTTGCTAGCTGGATAGTTAAGCTTGTTAGCAAATGCTTGACGGAAGGAACTCTGTATGTTGAAGGCCTTGTTAAAATGTCATTTGTTTCTGCTGCCTGTTCTCTATTGTGCTTCGGGGATGCATCTTTACATATGGTTGGTGGTCTGCTGATTAGTTCCTCATTTGTACTTCTTGTATGATTCATATGAGTTCCTGTGGCATTATTAATTGTATAATATTTTATGATTCTTTTTTCCTAATACAGGCTTGTTATGATTTTGCACGCATTACAGTGACAGTAATAGACGAACAGATTGTTCCAGTTGAAAATATTATTAGGTCAATAGCATGTATACTAGGTCAAGAAGACGGGGAACCTGCAAATTTCAGGTACACAACATTTGCTTTCATGCTTCTTGTTTTCTTAACCATGAGTGATAACAATGCGTCATAGTTAATGCATTTTCCTTCACAAATATGGTCATTTATGTATTTCCATGAGAAGGAATATACCAGGCGATTTTTACTGTGATGAGCTATCTAATATCTTCAGAGGGTCATGCCAAGCATCTAAACTGTGTTTTGTACGATATTTCAATCTTATTGCTGATGCTGATAGGTTCCATAGGCAATATCCATGAGCAGATATGCTAAGTTAGCTTTAACCTTGCATCTTTTTATTAAGGAAACTTGATCATTGTTTAATTTACATGATGAGCTCTTCACCTAGTTGATCAATATGTTTTTCTTCCAAAAAAAAATAAAGGAACTATATAAAGCCTCAGCATATACTGATAAGTCTCTTGCAGGAATACAGATTATGATTCTTCTATGGGTGCTTGTCTCCATGTGCTGCATTCCACTTGTCCAAATGATGTCGTCGAGTCAACAGCTAGTGACATACTCGCTGTCTTCCCCAAATCTTTGCAGAGTACAGGAAGCCGAGAACTCCAGGTTAAACATTTTTAGTTTCAAGATTTATGGTATTAAGCTTTCAAGTAACCTATTAATTGGACAGTTTGTCAATACCGAGGTTTAAAATCTTGGGATCAGGGCCAGTATTGGACTGTCACTTTCAGGGTCAGAATCGGCAATCTCTGCCGTGTCGGCCGTCTCGAATCAGGAATATTTGATTTTATATCATTTGTGAAATAGAATTTTAATAATTATGATTTTTTAAAATAAGCAACTCAAGTAAATATATCAGTTTGGCAAATTCTGTAGTAATTAGCGATGTGTAAAGTTGTATTAATGGTGTCAAATTAACCATAATAACCCAATGACATGTAATAACCCATTAGCCCATCAATAAACCCATTAGCCCATCAATAACGTTAGTACTAAAACCCAACTAATCAAATGGTAAACCCAATATTACTCGATATTGGACGGTATCGGTCTCGGAACTCTCACAACTCTAACGGTCATTTTTTGGGCTCAGAATCGGCCATCTCTTGGGATCAGCCGAGATTTCAAAGCATGGTCTATACCATGAAGGATCCAATAAGTCTATGGTTGGTACTAACTACCAAGTTCGTTTCAGGTAGGATTGTGCGGTGCTTATGTCAGAATCACTAAGTTTTGTCCTGTGCATATTTGGAGGCCTGAAATCCTTGTGAATGTGCTTTGCTCCCCAAAACCTTGTTTCCCGTTGATTGAATGCATTCAAGTGGCTTTCAGTATTCTTGGTTCTGATAGTGCTAGAGAGGACGGCGTTGGTGGGAGAGGCAAAGAATTAGACATCCCTAACATTGGCAAGAAACGATCAGCCCAGGACAGCTACTGTACTCAGCCAAAGCGTCAAAAGAACAATGGAATTGGAGCGATCCCAACACCTAATGGTCATGTGGGTGTTGAAATTACTAAATTTCCTCCAGGTGAACTAGGAAAACGGTATGCAGACCATCTTCAAAGTCAACTTGCCTCATTTATTGTTCTTCTAAAGCCTAGTAATGTTGAATCTTCACCTTTGAGTCCGGAAACTGCAATGGTGGCTCTTTGCATGCTCTGTATTGCATTTCATGGCTTTCCCATTACTAGTTTGTCTATTAGCATTTTTCAGCAAGTGCTCTCCTGGATACCTTGGATAAACAATCAGGTCGTGGTGAAACTTCATGAGTAATTATGTATTTATATTTTATCATTCTTCCTTATCTGATAAGGTTGAAATTCTTCAGGTAAAGGACATAGGCTCACTCACATTTGATTTCTCAATCTATTTAGAAGCTGTTCACTGCATATTCCTATCTCAAGGTGAATTTTGTTTCCCGCTTCATATTAACAATTTCATAATCAAGCGAGAAAGTTAAAACCATGTAGAAGCATTTTATGAAAACTACATATTATATTTACAACAAACATTAAGTATTCCATAACACACAGCCTGACTGATTTCATGCTTAAAAAGTAACCTTGCTTCAGACCAATGAACAGATTATCCCCTTGGGCACCCAGTGCCTATGGGGAAAGGTAAAGTTTCTTAACCAATCCCCGAAAGTGTAATGCTACCCTTTGTGCGGTGAAGGGTGTTTGAACTTTGAAATGGATAATGGTTAGCACAACTTTTCCTACAAGAACACAGTGGTCATCTCATCTCTGAATGATTTTTGTCGGCATATTTTTAGTGCATCGTTTCAAGTGACATGTTTACCTGAACCTTTTTTGCCACCTTGAAATGTCCCATCTTTGAGTATGGACTCATGAGCCCTGCATGATTAGTCTTGCCACATGGTATGACGTGGAGTTGGATGAGTTTGAAACATGCTTCAAGATCTACTATACAAGTATACATAATATAATATAATGCAAACCCTCTTGCGAGAGGTTCACAATTGGTAGAGTTCATGGCCTCACAAAATTCCAAGTGGCAGCTGTTTAGGCAAAAATAAATCAATTATAGGATGTCATGTGCATATGCCTTCTTATACACGAGTCCTTGACAACTTATATCTTGCAGTAGGACCTCTATCGTCCTTTTCAAATATCCTTTGAATAGCCTTTTTTTGGTGTGGGTGGTGTTGGGTGGGGTGGGGGGACATGAGTCAAGTATTTAATTTTGCATTAAATAAAGCATATTATATAAGTTCACAAAAAAGTTATGAGTTTATTGCGCATTGCCTGTACCCAGAAATATATTCTTTAAAATTCAAACCCTCTTGTCAAACCTGCCTAGTGAGATGAGGAAGGGATATATCCCATCAATCTAAGCTAAATTGGGGCATTCAAGCTACAAAAACACTCAAGTTGGGCCTTTTCTGTTGTACTTTCAGTGTTAGGTCTCTTACCTGATTTGGCACAGTTTTGTTCTAAATGATATTGTTATGTATGATTTTGTTGATAAGTTGTATATATGTAAATGCGTTTCAGATGGACGAAGTTAACGGTAAATATGATGATTCCTTAAAACTTAAATCTGATCTCATGTTGAGAGGATATGATTGCCGTGAATTTAAGGTGTATTCTGGAATATGTTTAAGAACAGAATTCATGTAGCCAAGCCCCAAAGTTTCGGATGAAGTGTTTAATATGTCCATAAGACAAAAAGAAGATGGAAGTCGTTTCTATTTAATTCATTCTTGGATTTTTCTTTGTCCGTGTCTTTTTAACTAGGTAAAAAGAAGATCGAAGAATGCTATATGTCCCTTCTTTACAAGATCACACAAATTGCAAATTCACTTGCCAAACCTGATTTAAATTCTGTGTGCTATATATGCTTGAAACCACACCATGTTGGATTAAATTTTTACCATGATGCAGGCTTTCTTTGCAAGCATATCAAGTTGCTCAAAGATGAAATTTTTTTGAGTGATATAAACGACGTAAGCTCTGACCCAAGACTTCTCGATCTGAAAGATTTGCTAAAATTGGCTTGGTCTAACCATTCTCTTCTCCGTCATACTGATTCCAGTAGCAAGATAAGGTGTCTCATTATTCGAATTTTCTCCAAGGCTGGAATTAATCTTGATGATGGCCATTCTCTTGATCTGCTTGACATAGCTCTTAAGGATGAATATGAAGAAGTGCAGATAGAAGCAATTAGTTCAATGCCAGTAATTGTGTTGTTCTCAGGTTATAATCTGCTGGCAAACATGGTTGAACGTCTGGAGTAAGTAGTTTTTCTTTTGACCTTATGTTGGTCTATTTTTATTCGCTCATCTCCCCGTCATCAGTGTTTTACATACACATTCATTGATGCAGAGATTGATTTCTCCTCATTTTTCTCTAAAGTTTATTGAGAATTGGGTATGCCTATGGCTAATATAATCCATTCAACATCCTTGAATATATTTCTCTGTTAATAAATTTTTCATTCTTCTTAAGAACTATATGTAATGGAAATAAAGTCTGCCACATAATTTTCTCTAGCTGGAGTTTTGATCCATGACTGACCACATTTATTTCAAGAAAAGAAATGACGAAGACAATATATACAGTTGAATTCAAGAATAGTATATTTCAGAATGGAAGAAACTGACATACATAACACAATGAACCGGTTAGTTCAGGATCATGATACACTAGAGAGGGGAAATCCTTTTCTGTTCTGACTTTTCTTTTTATCTGCCCAGGTAGTTAATTAAATAACCATAGTTATGATAAAAACAAAATTCCAATCCATTTCTGTTCCGATTTTTCTTTTATTTGCCCAGGCGTTTAATAAAATAACCATGGTTATAATAAAAACCAAGGTTCGAGAACTCAGTCTCGGATTCGGTTTCGGTCTCTAAAAATTTTATTAGTTTCAGTGGGTTTCAGTTAGTTTCACTTATCTCAGTTCAGGTTTCGGTTTCGGTTTTGATTGTAATACATACATACATATATGTAGATATATTAAATTTATGGTTGTATATCACAAGACAATGATTTTAGTATTAAAAAATCCAGCCAATACAAGACCTAATGCAAAATATATTGAAAAGTGTATTTAGATAGGTATTAATATATGGTTTGGGTCGACTTTTGTGGCATTTTTAGGATGAAAATAATCCGATCAGCTGTACCACAAATGAAAGATATGGTCTTAATCTTGGTTCTGCACTTGATCCACAAAAATTAATTAGGCAGCCCTGAAAGCTAAAAAAATAAGCATGACCAGTTGTTTTTCAATCCTCTCTGTCACATCTCTCTCAATCTCTATCATCTTTGATACTTTCTTTTTTCTTATAGCTTTCTCAATAGTCAAGATCAACCGTCTTTCACGAGCAAGTAGTGATTACTTACCACGAAAACACCTCAGATCTAACGATGAAGGTCCATAATGATCATGATGATAGCAAAAACAGGAAAAAGAAAAATAGTTATTTCAGGCTTCGGCCGAAACCTGATTGTATGGTTGGTTTCGTATCGGTCTTCACCGAAACCTATACGAAACGATCACATTCGGACGAAACCTCGAACCTTGATATAAACAAATATCCACCCATAATGCCTCTTCTGGAATTTGTCACAATTTTTTTTCTATTCAATTTATATCCTTCCAGCTTTTAGGCCCTGTTTGAGAATGGAGATAAGTTATCTATACCGGAGTTTCATAATGTTAGCAAAACTTAACTCCAAAATGCCAACTTTACCCTCTTTGGTATTCATTTTGGAGTTAAGATAACCACAATTATCTGAACTTTTATCTCAACTCCAAAGTTAAGATAATTGCAGTTATTTAAACTCCAATCCGATCAAAGTTATCTAAACTCCGTTTCCCATACACATCCTTATAACAAAACTAGAGTTTATTTTGAAATGGAGTTTGGGGCTTGCAAACCATAGTTTGCATCCCCTCTACTTCTACGTAATAATAAACTCCAGTTTTCCTAATCGCATATCCACAGGGCTTAGCCTTATCATCTATTTCCTCAAATGTTTTTTTCTTCCCAAAACAACTCTGCAATAATCTTTGTTTATTTGGTTTATCATGATGACTGAAGAATTTCACTCACTAATAAAGGATTTTATTTCCCGTGCCTTATGGTTGGTTATACCTGTTCTACCAAACATTTGACCATGAATCCAAAGCTATTTGTGATCTATAATTTTACTTCTTGTGTGTCATCTCTCTCGTTATTTGTTTATGCCAACTAAATCATAAATTATTTTTCTGGTTGTGTGCAATATTTGCTTACAATAAAGCATATAATTAAGTGGAATCAGCTAAATGCAGATTGCTAATTTAAGATTTTTCTGGGCACACACTCTTCATCTGATTTAGCGTATAACATTTGTGAGTTGCTGAAATTTCAGGTTTCTGGGCAGAAATAGAAGCGACCAATTTAATAAGTCCATCCTTTTTACCCTTGGTTACTTGTCATGTTTACATGGATCCTCTAATGCCTTTGATGATCTTGACATTGGTACTTGCCAGTTGTTCCTCAGTAACCATGAAAGGCAGACACAGACAATGGACATTCTTTCTGGAGGTTTTTGGTGTCCTCAATGTGATAAAGGAGTTGAGCATGATAAAGAGAAATACTTAAGCATTATAGACATTCCTAAGTTGCAAGATATCATGGTTGATTGTGACCCTAATGCCATTAATTTGCAGTACCTCTTCTTTCAGTTTCTTTATCGTGAGTCATCCGAAGAGTTTGGGGTTGCCTGTGTTCGAGTACTACCCCGAATTCTTAGGCATGCATCTAGGGATACTCTACTTAAAACAAGATTGCAGTGGCTTGAATGTATAGATTATTTACTCTTACATAATTCAAAGGCTGTTAGGGAAGCATTTTCTTCTGAAATAAGTTGTTTCCTTGAGGACCAAGTTTTACACTTATTATTTAATGACGGAAAGACAAGTGAGAAGACAAAAGAACAGAAATTCTTGCACAAAGTAAAACATGCTTTGGCAAGGACTGACGATCCACAGATCTTGGTAACACTCTTGGAATCTACAGCTGAGATTATGAGTACTAGTGACATTCATGGGCAGCTATTCCTTTACTCGCTTATTTTGTTTGTTGATCAGCTTGATAATAAATATCAGATAGTAAGAATGACAGCATCAGCGTTGATACTTAGGTCCTGCTCGATTCATCTTAAAGGAGGAGTTGAACTTCTCCTTTCAAAGTTCTTTCATATCCGAGATGAACTATTTGACTATCTCTGTGCAAGACTTGTCGGTCGCCCAGCCATGATCAAAGAATTTGCTGAGCGTGTTGTTGGAATCAAGACTGAGGAACTTATAGGGAGAATGGTTCCTTTTATTATACCAAAGCTCGTGGTTTCACACAAGGACAATGATCAGGCCATTGTCACTCTACATGAATTGGCAAACATTCTAAATACAGATGTAATACCATTGATTGTCAATTGGTTACCTAAAGTGCTCGCTTTTGCTCTTCTTCGTGAAAACGTGCAGGAGCTATCCTCTGTTTTGCAGTTCTATCATGTCCAGACTGGAACTGACAATAAAGAAATTTTTGCTGCTGCTTTACCAGCTCTATTAGATGAACTGTTATGTTTTCCTGGCGAAGAGGATATGGATGAGACACAGAAAAGGTGATGAATTCTCTTTTAATTGATCCAAAAATTTCCTTGGTGATTTTATTTGCTGATTACTTTCTTTTCTTTTTCCCCAGGACAGCAAGAGTTCCTATGATGATTCAGGAGGTGGCTAAAATCTTGACTGGTTCTGATGGTCTTCCAGATTTTTTGAAGAATCATTTTGTTGGTCTTCTTAATAGCATTGACAGAAAAATGCTCCATTCTGATGATCTGTTGTTGCAGAAACAGGCATTGCAGCGTATTGAGAAGTTGATTGAGATGATGGGCACTTATCTTAGCACTCATGTGCCCAAAATTATGGTTCTTCTATTACATGCAATTGAGAAGGAATCCCTTCAACCTGAAGGCCTCACTGTTTTACATTATTTTATCAAGCAATTAGCCAAGCTTTCACCTTCTAGCACTAAACATGTGATTTCTCAAGTTGTTGCTGCCTTTATTCCAACCTTGGAACGCTGCAGAGAGAAACCTTCTTTACATTTAACCAAAATTGTTGAAATTTTAGAAGATCTTGTAGTTGAGAACAAGGTCATATTAAAGCAACATATCCGTGAGCTTCCACTTTTGCCTAGTATTGCAGCTTTATCTGAAATAAATAAAGTCATACAGGACGCAAGGGGAACAATGACCCTAAGGGATCAATTGCAAGATGCCATTGATGGTCTTAATCACGAGAGCTTAAATGTAAGGTATATGGTGGCTTGTGAACTTAGTAAACTGCTGAACACAAGACGAGAGGATGTCACTGCTCTGATAGCTGGTGAAGCGGTCTCAGATATGGATATTATAAGCTCTTTAATTACATCTTTACTTAGGGGATGTGCAGAGGAATCGAGAACAGCAGTTGGGCAACGGTTGAAAGTAGTTTGTGCAGATTGTTTAGGGGCACTTGGAGCAGTGGACCCCACTAAATTTAAGGGAATTTCATGCCAGCGTTTCAAGATCGAATGCTCTGACGATGATCTTATTTTTGAGTTGATCCACAATCATCTTGCAAGGGCATTTAGAGCTGCTTCTGATACCATTGTTCAAGATTCAGCAGCTTTGGCTATACAAGAGCTTCTAAAATTGGCAGGTTGCCAAGCATCAGTTAATGAAAACACTCCTGAAGAATCTATGGAGATAATTGAGGTAGGTAGAGGCCAGAGGTTGTGGGATCGGTTTTCAAACTATGTTAAGGAAATTATTGCACCATGCTTAACCTCAAGATTTCAACTTCCTAATGTGACTGACTCAGCATCTGTTGGCCCAGTTTACCGGCCTACAATGTCATTTAGAAGGTGGATATATTCTTGGATTAAGAAACTCACTGTACATTCTACTGGATCCCGATGCAGCATTTTTAGCGCATGTCGTGGAATAGTAAGGCATGATGTGCCAACAGCTCGGTATTTGTTGCCATACTTAGTCCTAAATGCTGTTTGCTATGGTACACCAGAGGCACGGCAAAACATAACTGAGGAAATTTTATCGGTGCTCAATGTTGCAGTTTCAGAGACAAGCGGCGCGACTGTACAAAGTGAAGTCTGTGTCCAGGCTATCTTTACTTTACTTGATAACCTTGGACAATGGGTGGATGATCTCAAACAAGAACTTGCTCTCTCCCAATCTTTTCAAGCTTCTAACTCTTCCAAACAACCTTTCAATGCAGATCAACTTCTTGTACAGTGCAATAATGTTAAAGAGCTGTTATCTGCCATTCCTAAAGTAACCCTTGCAAAGGCCTCATTCCGATGTCATGCGTGTGCACGTGCTTTAATGTACTTTGAGTCACATGTGAGGGAGACTTCTGGCTCCTACAACCCAGCTGCTGAGAAAAGTGGCATCTTTGAAGATGAAGATATCTCATTTTTGATGGAGATATACAGTAGCCTAGATGAACCTGATGGGCTTTTTGGTTTAGCAAATCTCCGGAAATCATCATGCTTGCAAGATCAGCTTTTAATAAATGAAAAGGCTGGGAATTGGGCAGAAGTGCTAACTTTGTGTGAACAGGCTTTGCAGATGGAACCTTGTTCTGTAGAGAGACATTCGGAGGTTCTTAACTGTTTGCTAAATATGTGTCACCTTCAGGCTATGGTCACACATGTTGATGGCCTGATTTCTCGAATACCTCAATATAAGAAGACTTGGTGCATGCAAGGGGTGCAGGCTGCTTGGAGATTAGGAAGATGGGATCTCATGGATGAGTACCTCTCACGTGCAGATAACGAGGGTCTTTTATGTAGCAAATCCGAGAGCAATGCTTCTTTTGACATAGGCCTTGCAAAGATTGTTCAAGCGATGATGGCGAAAGATCAATTTATGGTTGCTGAGAGAATCGTTCAGTCCAAGCAGGCTTTGCTTGCCCCTTTAGCTGCTGCTGGCATGGATTCCTACATGCGTGCATACCCGTATGTGGTTAAACTTCATATGCTTTTTGAACTAGAGGACTTCAACACTCTTTTGGGAAATGAATCATTCTTGGAGAAATCATTTAGTCCTAATGATCCTAAATTTCTTAAAGTCACAAAGGATTGGGATAATCGTATCAGGTCTACACAACCATCGCTTTGGACAAGGGAGCCTCTCTTAGCTCTCCGCAGATTAGTATTCAGTGCTAGTAATATGAGTGTTCAAGTGGGTGACTGCTGGCTTCAGTATGCAAAGCTTTGCCGTGATGCTGGGCATTACGAGACAGCACACCGAGCAATATTAGAAGCAGATGCTACTGGTGCTCCAAGTGTCCATATTGAGAAGGCGAAGCTCTTGTGGAGCACTAGAAAATCTGATTGTGCTATAGCTGAACTGCAAAAAACGCTTCTAGGCATGCCTGTAGAAGTTCTGGGCACTGCCACTATCTCATCCTTAGCGAGCCTTTCACTTGCTCTACCGAATCCGCCTTCGCTCTGTGCCACTCAGGCATCAAAAGAGAATCAAGATGTTGCTAAGATCATGCTCCTCTATACAAGATGGATCCATTACACGGGACAGAAACAAAAGGAGGAAATTATAAGTCTTTATTCTAGAGTTAGAGACATGCAGCCCGATTGGGAGAAAGGTTTCTTTTTCATGGCCAAATATTGTGACGATCTGCTTGTTGATGCTAGGAAGCGGCAAGAAGATAGCCAATCGAGTTTACAGGCTAGGCATGGAATCATTTCGTCTTCTAGTAGTGCAGGTGGTTCTTCAGTAGAAGAAAAGCCATGGTGGTCCACCCTTCCTGATGTTGTATTGTTCTATGCAAAAGGACTTAATAGAGGGCACAAGCATCTCTTTCAGGCGCTACCGAGATTGTTAACTCTCTGGTTTGAATTTGGAAGCATATATCACAAAAATGGTTCCATCAAAACTATGAAAACCATTCATACCAGGGTAAGTTGGTTCAACATGGCAGAACATAAAAATTATACTACTCAACCCTCACCATAACTTTGGAGTTTTGGTGCAGCGGTAAATTTTTAAAAGATGATACTAGACCAATCCAACTTCAAATCCAGCTGGACGCACATTTAAAGTGGATTAAAAAAAATACCGCTGCGCAAAAGCACATGTTTTGGCCTATAAAAGGGCTCTCGACGTGCGGGTGCATGTTAGAATATAAAATTATGTTCCTCGACCCTTAACCATAACTTTGGATCTTAGATGACCCATCAGTATATTTCATTACTCTATTAGTTTTTTATAAACAGAATTCTATCGTCCTTGTTTCAGCTCTTGTGCATTATAAGGGGATGCTTGAAGGAACTGCCAACATATCAATGGCTAACAGTATTGCCACAATTGGTCTCACGTATTTGTCATCAGAATGAAGAAATTGTGAGGGTTGTTAAGCATATTATCACATCTGTTCTACAAGTGTATCCGCAACAGGCTCTTTGGACCATGGCTGCAGTGTCTAAGTCGACAGTTGCGGCGAGACGTGATGCTGCTGCTGAGATAATTCAGGCTGCAAGAAAAGGGTTGCGGCATGGGAGTGATGGCAATACTCTTTTTGTTCAGTTTGCAAGCCTCATAGATCATCTGATCAGGTTGTGTTTTCATCCTGGGCAGCCAAAGTCAAGAACAATTAATATTTTAACCGAGTTTAGTGCACTTAAGAGGATGATGCCGCTAGGGATTATTTTACCAATTCAGCAGGCTCTCACTGTCACGTTACCTAGTTATGACGTGAATACAACAAATTCTCCTAGTCATGTATTCTCAGCTGTTGATCATGTTACAATATCTGGAATAGCTGATGAGGCCGAAATTCTTGCATCTCTTCAGCGTCCAAAGAAGGTAAATGAATTTTTTCCAGCCTTATAGAATTTGCAGCGAATTTGAATAGGCAACAACTAATGTAGCGTTCTTGTGATCGAGGGGGTCTTAGGAAGTAACAGCAAGTTCTAAGAACGCTGGATAATGGTGTATTTCAGAGGTTTGTAGGAAAAGCTAAATGCCATGCTTGGCTTGGCCAATAGACAGTTACAAGGAGTCACTGGGTCGATTTGCTAGTATTGCTAAGCTATTAACTATTACATAAGATCCTTGTACCTGCTGGGATAGATGGTTAGTTTTAATGAATTTTGAAATGGTTTTGTTGTTTATAAACAAGTTAATATTAAGATATTTTGTATTCTAAATTTGAAGAACTGTGTACTATCATAAATGTTTTTGTAGCACTATTTATATTTTGTTAAGAACTTTAAGAAAAATTGTTTTTGCATAGGCTTATAGCATGTTATATTTAAGAGAGTTGGAAACAAATATGAAATGTTGTTTAGGGAATGACTACAAATAGGAACCTGACACGAACGTGATGTGGATAAAAAAAACTGAAAATATGTATGGAGATGAAGTTGTGTGCAAAACATATACGAGTGAAAAAAATACGTGATCTAATCAAATGTAGATTAGTCTAACATATTTATTATAGCTTAAATTTATATTATTCCACAAATGAACTGTATGATCAAACATCAATATGTAAAGAACATAATTTAAGTTTGTTTAATCTTATTTTGTTTTAATTTGTCACCTTTTTCAGTAAGCAGATTATTTGAAATTAACAATAAAAAATCATGTAACTTTTCATGGCAGTGTCATTGCTCAAGTGTAGGTACTTGATTGAAATAGTTAAAAAAAAACAGGAATCCTACATACATGTTTAATTTCTATAGTACTATAGATTTTTTAATTTTAAATTTACTTGCTTAGAAAATATACACATTTTTCTTTCTTTAAAGCGTAATATATTGCATTCATTGCTTAATTATCCCATCTTTTTATCAAAAATAATTATCTAATGCATTTATATCTTATACATATTTGCATCTGTATCCGTGACTAATAAATATCAATTGTAAGCAGAGCCATATTCATATATTTATTTCTACCAACATAGTTTGCATCCACAACCACAATTATTATGTATTCTATTTACATATTCTATATGGACTTTTTTACATGCATCTAATTGTTATGTCGTCGTCATCATCTAAGCCTTTTCCCATCAGAATGGGTCCGGCTATGAAGCAAAGCTTCATTAAAGATATGACGAAGTTTTACGACCGGCTATTGACCTGACATCAACCTTCTCCAAATAAGTGTCAAATTCCTGGTTCAGAAAACTATGACTAGAGAGGGGTTTGTTATAGTCTTAGATGACTAGATAACATCCCCCAAATTCTCAAAGACTATAGAGAAGTCTCGGAGAAGAGGAAAAAATGATATATATGCTATATAGAACTGTTGTAGAAAACTTATATGCTAACTATAATCGACTCCTGATCGATCAGACTACATCCAACATTCATGCTTCATTAATGAAGGTTTGCCAATTTAACTTTTGATGCTCTGTGCGAATATAGTAGGATCAACAGATTCTATACATTGACTTGGCACAGATAAAATTATTCTTTTTAACTGAATTTCTCCATCTCAAACTTCATGGCTGAAGTCTTTGATCACGCTAATAGTCATTGTCATACTCATATGCCCATTTGTTATGGCAAAGAGAAACAATAACAGAGAAATTTTAACCAATAAAAAAAGGATAAGGAGAAAAAAGGTATAGATATAATTTTAATTGGTTTATTTGATTCAATACTCCATCTAAACCCCAAATGAATCCACAATCTTATACAAGAAAACTCCCGGCCTCAGTTCAGAGGTAATAAGATATCGGTGTCAAAATTGTTTCATGTTATCTTTTCCTATTTTTCAAATTACAGGTTGTTTTTCTTGGAAGTGATGGCATGCATCGTCCATTCCTCTGCAAACCGAAGGACGATCTTCGAAAAGACGCTCGCATGATGGAGTTTACCGCTACAATCAACCGTTTACTCTCAAAGTTTCCTGAAAGCCGACGTCGAAAGCTCTACATCCGCACATTCGCAGTAATCCCTCTCACAGAAGACTGCGGCATGGTCGAGTGGGTCCCACACACTCGCGGGCTCCGCCACATTCTTCAAGATATTTACATAACTTGCGGAAAATTTGATCGACAGAAAACAAACCCATTAATTAAAAAAATATACGACCAATGTCAGGGTAAAATGCCCGAAGATGAGATGCTTAAGTCGAAGATTCTTCCGATGTTTCCTCCCGTTTTCCATAAATGGTTCTTAACGACATTCTCGGAGCCAGCTGCTTGGTTTCGTGCCAGGCTGGCATACGCGCATACTGCTGCTGTTTGGTCAATGGTTGGGCATATTGTTGGGCTTGGAGATAGGCATGGAGAGAATATTCTCTTTGATTCCACTTCTGGTGATTGTGTGCATGTGGATTT
Source organism: Agapanthus africanus (assembly GCA_030015575.1). Taxonomy (NCBI): domain Eukaryota; kingdom Viridiplantae; phylum Streptophyta; class Magnoliopsida; order Asparagales; family Amaryllidaceae; genus Agapanthus; species Agapanthus africanus. The sequence continues at coordinate 51,987,425 of JASDDO010000019.1, forward strand.
TAGCTGCTTGTTTGATAAGGGGCTGCAACTTGAAAAGCCTGAGTTGGTGCCTTTTAGGCTTACCCAGGTTTGTTTTCTTGCATCTAAATAATGCCAAATCCATCATTTTATGGTTTTCACTTTTCTTTCAAAATTTTGAATTCAAACAATATTTGTGCTTCGCTAAGCAAAAAAGTGAATGCGATTTGTTGCATATTTGTAACACCCAGTAAATACCATAATCACATATCTTGGAGTTGCAACATATGTTGCAGCCAAATTGGCTGCAGCATGCAAAAGTTTGTTGCATCTAGCAGCTTCATTTCTAAATCCTCATTAAAATGTTGCTAACCAAACACGGGACATAATTTTTTTGCTTTTATTTTTGTAGCAAATGTGCATACATGCAGCTTCATTTCTCAAGAACCAAACAATGCCTCTTAGCAAAATAAATTTCCCCCAGAATCAACTTAATTTGTCTCACTTCTCATACCTATTGGTCTATTTTTCTAGAATATGATTGATGGCTTGGGGATTACTGGATATGAGGGTATCTTCTTGAAGGTAAGTGAGATCACTCTCTCAGTACTCAGAACTCATAGGGAGACTCTCATGAGTGTTCTTGAGACTTTCATCCATGACCCCCTTGTGGAGTGGACCAAATCTCACAAGTCGAGTGGAGTGGAAGTGGAAAATCCCCATGCACAGGTTTGATCATTCTTTATCTCTATTTCTAGCTATTCTTAAATTTTTTTTGTTAATCTGGAAACCTCCCTCAATTTTTCCATGGATGCAACCTTCTCTATTTAAACCTGCACTCTGCCCCCAAATTATCAACCTATCGTGTTTTTTTTGGTCTCTACAACTTTATGCTCCCAAAATACCCCTAATAATTGTTTCAAGTATGCAACATTAGTCACAAGGTTGCGGAAAATCAGCTGTAATTTAGGAATAGAAAAAAGGCAGAAACTTGATAAACAAGCAACTGCTAAGTAGGGGATTGAATTTTGTTATATATGGGCAAAAATGAGGGAGGTTTCCTGCAATGTAGCCTTTAGTTAGTTAGTTAGTTATTTTTTAATTAATTGCATGTAAATGTTTTCGTGCTTGTAAACAGAGGGCTATCAGTAATATCAAAGCTCGGCTACAAGGCATAGTAGTTGGTGTTGGTGCGGCGCCTTCGTTACCTCTAGCTGTTGAAGGGCAGGCACGGCGTTTAATCGCTGAAGCTGTATCACATAAGAACCTTGGAAAGATGTATATTTGGTGGATGGCATGGTTTTAAGTGTGATTTTGCTGCTCTTTATGGAATCTCTATCTATATATTATGTCTTGGTCACTCTTTATAGATGCATAGGGAGGAAATTATCTCAGAGCTGGATCCCATCACCATAATTATTTTTTTGTCGAGTTGGTGTTTGTGGACATTTTGGGTGTTTTAAGTAACAAAGTTTGAGCGTAACACTTTTGGGAAGGATGTATATTGCTTTTAGATTCTGTTAGGGTTTATGCAGAAGACAAAAGAGGAAGGGGGATGCATCTGTAATTTTTATTTTGTAAAAAGTGTAGTGTATATGATGGTGGATATTGGCGTGGAAAAAATATATTTGCTTGGTTGATACAAGCATTATCATTCACGTGTTCTGTGTTCTTTTTCTCTTAGGTAGGACTATATATAACGACTGCAGCTAACATATAGCATTTCCAAGAGGTTAATGAGGGCTAACTTAGCTGTGAACGTTTGCTTGGTAAAATGCTAAATTACCGAGGGAGGGATGGATGGGTGTTTGGGTTTTAGTTTGGTGAGATTTAACGTTCCCTTGGTAAAATGCTAAAATACATAGGAATGTGTCTTTGGGTTTAAGTTGGGTGAGATCTACCGCAGGAGTCGTGTCCAATTGTTTGTGTAATATAGTTGGAATGGGTTATAGGGAGTCCTCCGTCCAAATTCTATAACTTGAGATTTAAAGCAATTTTATAAAAAAATATTTTTGGCAATATCTAAGTTCGCTTATTTTCAATTTAGTTTTCCCTGTCTCAGGTGTTGGTGTTGCTTTAATTGCTTACATTTTGAGGTTTCAATGTCTTTAATTGGAAACGATTGCTTTTCCGGTTTTCCCTAATATTCGTTTTGCTTTTGAATAAAAGGTGAGATCTACTTCCTGCTTTATTAAAGAACAGGAAACAAACCTTCTAAGAGCAATTGTGATGCAGATACGGCAAGGATGGATGATAGGAAATGCAACAGATCAAGATAACTCGACTACTCTAGCGACACAACACCTTGAAACAAAGGATAGATAAGATTGGGATACTCGACTACTCCAAGAATACAGTAATTCCACCTTAAAATAGAAAATGGTTGCTGACTGTGACGAGCATAGAGAAACACCACCATAGGATAGACAACAATCCGCTACCCTTAACGATATAGTAACACCATCTTAAAAACAGTCGGATATTAGGAAACAGCTGTAAGGATATAGATGAACCACCAAAGAATCGAATACTAAACTCTGAACTCAATGGGATTCACCAAAGAATTAAGGAGCTGATAAAATCAAAATGCTTATATTCATAATTAATACATAACTTGTTTAATTCTAATCATAGGTATATATAGGTTTTGAAACAGCGCTAATACATAGAAATTATACTCCTCAACTCTCACCATAATTTCAGAGTTTTGGTGTAGTGGTAAACTTTTTAAAGATGATACTAGACCAATTTTTTTAATAAAAAAATCCCGTGTCGCGAAAGCATATGTTTCGGCCTATAAAATGGGTTTCGACATGCGGGTACATGTTAGAATATAAAATTATGTTCCTCGACCCTTAACCATAACTTTGGATTTTAGACGAACCCATCAGTATATTTCTTTACTCTATTAATTATTTTATAAATAAAATTCTATCGTCATTGTTTCAGCTCTTGTGCATTATAAGGGGATGCTTGAAGGAACTGCCGACATATCAATGGCTAAAAGTATTGCCACAATTGGTCTCACGCATTTGCCATCAGAATGAAGAAATTGTGAGGGTTGTTAAGCATACATTATCACATCTGTTCTACAAGTGTATCCGCAACAGGCTCTTTGGACCATGGCTGCAGTGTCTAAGTCGACGGTTGCGGCGAGACGTGCTGCTGCTGCTGAGATAATTCATTCAGGCTGCAAGAAAAGGGTTGCGGCATGGGAGTGATGGAAATACTCTTTTACTTCAGTTTGCAAGCCTCATAGATAGATCATCTGATCAGGTTGTGTTTTCATCCTGGGCAGCCAAAGTCGAGATCTACAATTTATTTTTTAACCTGAGTTTAGTGCACTTAAGAGGATGATGCCGCTAGGGATTATTTTACCAATTCAGCAAGCTCTCACTGTCACGTTACCTGGTGATGATGTGAATACAACAAATTCTCCTAGTTGTCATGTATTTATTCTCAGCTGTTGATCATGTTACAATATCTGGAATAGCTGATGAGGCCGAAATTCTTGCATCTCTTCAGCGTCCAAAGAAGGTGAATGAATTTTTTCCAGCCTTATAGAATATGCAGCGAATTTGATTAGGCAACAACTGATGTAGCTTTCTTGTGATCGAGGGGGTCTTAGGAAGTAACAGCAAGTTCTAAGAACGCTGGATAATGGAGTATTTGGGAGGTTTGTAGGAAAAAGCTAAATGCCATGCTGCGTATGAACAAAGAGAGGGCTTTGTCGTTATCGTAAATGATATATTAGTATGATACTATCATCCAAATTCTTATAGACTCTTATAAAAGTCAAGAGAATGAATAATAGATGAGGAAACGGGGCCTGAAGTGTCACCTAGGATGCACCTTATGCTGACATGTCCATGGCCCGCTGCCACTAAGGAATGCTTGCTGCCTCAGAGTAAGATTGGGGCTCATGATGCTTGAATTTATCACTAAAAGACCATTTGACGGGGTCAGGTGACCTACCGATTGAAATCAGAGAAGTTCACATTCCTTCACCATGCAGTAAAGTGCTACATAGCAACATTGTATTGGGTGATACCCATTATTCAAGTAATATGGCATCTTTCTCATATAAAATATCAAACCCACTTTGCATCACGTCACTTTAAACAAGAGATTCACTTTATGTCAGTATCACTGTAGCAGCGTGAACTCTATGGTGGCACTTTATGCTCCGTTTCCTCATAATAGATTTGTTACAAGACATTATATGCAACTTTAAGGCACGAAAATGATCTACTGCAGGGAGACGGCAACCTGGAGTGGGACCGGCCCCGGGATCACGGCTTGTGGCGGGGAGATCGTGAAGGAGTCCGACGCCTAGGAGATGGAGAACGACGCCTAGGAGAAGGAGATCGAGAGTGGGAACGACCACGAGATAGTGGCTTGGAGCGGGGAGACAGAGACCTCAACTGGGACCGGCCCTGAGATGCCGACATGGGGCAGGGGGATGCAGACCTAGACAGAGGCCGGCCTTGAGAAGGCGACCTAGGTCGTGGAGATGGAGTCCTCGGACGGGGAGATGGCGACCTAGACATGCCTTGAGACCTTGACCTTGTATGGGATCTTGATCTAGAACGTCCCTTGTATGACGGGGATCCTAAGTGCTACCAGGTTAAGTTATGCAAAAGCTCCAGAGCAAGATCAAGTACTACTATAATTGCAGATTCAGCAGTTTAAAACCCGTCATTTAAAAGAAAACGTTATAAAGATTGGTAACAAAAACTAATAGGAATACTCAAATATCCCAAATTTGACTACTGATATGGGGGGAAATTTATCAGCGCAATCAATTTTGAATCTGCGCTTGTACATTCTCAAGCGTTCAATACAAAGTTCAAAGTGTGAGTGTGTGTGTGTGTTTCAAAGCTTTTAAAATTTAAACATTTCAATACAATGTTGTATTGAATGCTTGAAAATATATAATATATTGAACACTTGAAAATATATGAAATATTGAACATTGTATTAAAATATATAAAATATTGCACTTGCCTCTTGTATTGAAATTGAACACTTGAAAATATATAAAACATTAAAAACAACTTATTTTTGAAAAAATATTCAGCACATGGAAATATATAAAATGTTGAACAGTGTTTGGGGAAAAAAATGTTGAACGCCTTTTGATCCGCAGATATAGAAAATCCTTACCATGCCGCTTTATACTAAGTTTTTTCTTTATATATTTTCAAATTCAGTACATCATGACTTCAAATTAAATAGTATATACTTTTTCAATTCTTTCAGACTTTTTGGTATTTCTATTCAAAGTTCAATATTTTAAATATTTTAAAGTATTCAATGAGTTTTCAAAACATTAAACAATTTTTTTTTTCAATATTCAAAGCTTCTAAGCATTTCAGTATTTATTCAAAATATTACAGTCAACAGTTAGTGTTAACTGAAAGTATATCCGAAATCAAATATCGTATAATATAAGATTTTATCAGCAAATATATTATCATAAATTAGAGAAAATATGCGAAACTATTTTAGTTAGCTTTCATTGTTTTTTGATATTCCATGACTTTTTACAAAGATGTCGGCAATGAAAACTCCTATTTTTAATTATATATGTCAATGACAAAGTCCCAAAACTCCACCTCAAAATTGCCGAAACTCTCACTAATGAGAGTACGATAATGTTCGGCGCCTTCATGTAAAGAAAGGGCTGGGACTAAGATAAAACGAATTAAATTGAGATCAAAACAATATCTTATTAGAATTATACCAAACGTATGTTCCTGAATATGTGACAAGTTAGCAAGTGCAAAGGTAGTTCTATAGCATCCCAACTTTTGTACAGTTAAACAATTATGAAATTTTCCGTCACCGTTAACTCTACTAGAATTACCAATAAGGCAAAGAATGGCTTTATCAGATCCAAATCTCAAGCATGCATCATCATAAATGAGGGCATTCAGAAAATCATATGAAGCCATATTTTACTAGCAACTTGCACCACTGTTCTACAAATCACATTGCTCAGAAGTCTTCCAAGTCCCACCAAATTCTACAAAACAAACATGAGTGTACTTTTGAACTGGAGCTTAAAAGTCAACAGAGCATTAAAATGTAGCCCATGTGTAACTTTCTCCATGTCTGTTTAGATTTCCTTAATATACAACAAGTAGCCTTTATCCCAAATTTTTGGTGTCGGTCATACAACACCTTTTCTTCCATTCTGCTTTGCTCAAGGACCATCATCTCGGTTAAATTAACAATTATCTCGGTTAAATTAACAATTAACATGTTGTTCTTCATTACCTCTGTCCATGTTCGTTCAGGTCTAGCCTTATCCCTAGTTGCATCATTAACTACAATTTTCTCTTTTTTGTGTGTGGTTTCATATTTTAATAGAAAATTACAAAGGAAGAATATTAGCCTGTGATCCAAGAATGATATTTAGATTTGTACACTTTAGGTTACGTGGATACATAACAATCAATCAAGCGCAGCGGAAATACATGTATCTACTCTAAAGGTCTACGATATGCAAGGTGCGACAAAATACTGAAATATGAAAATAATGAATATTATTTGAATATGAATAGTGCAATATAAGTATCATGTCAGTATACCAGGCAATGTGTATGTTACTACTTATCAGATACTAAGTCAATGAAATCAATTGGTGGAAAGAATACCCGTATTTAACAAGGATCCCGTGCATACCCGAGACTATGATCCACCGTTGCCCGGGACATAACCTTGCGGCCGTGCCGCTAGACTCACGACCTAATGTATATGTATATATATATCACTAGAATCGAATGATCATCCTCTAAGTCACTGTACCTCGCTAAATATGAGTTCAATTCCATATTGATTTCCTCGTTCCCCAGGTTATAGTATATATTCAGGTATTAGATAGGTTGTGAACAAATACGTATCGCTTTCACTTTCAATCACGTTTCGACTTATCAATATCACTTTCAATCACTGATTTACTTTCGTACTTGCCACAACCCAATCATTAAAACTTATATATCGACAATGCAAAACAGTCGCCAGGTCTCAATGTAAACGATCACTATGCAGAAAGTATAAAGAAAACACAAAAATAGGTAGAAATGCACTGACCAAATATTCACTAAATTATGACAGCCAACGCCATATGACTTGCAAAAATTCACCATTATTCACACATATGGAATATACCAAAAAAATACAAATGACATACGAAGTATAATTGATTATATAAGCGGTAAAATTAGTGTCATGTCAATAGGAATTCAGGTTAGGGACTTATCAACATTTTAAATTAGCGATCGATTGCTGGAATTCCAGTTTCAGAACTGAAAGTCCAACTTTGCGTGTGGTTTACTAGGGATTGTGTTTAGATTCAAGTGCTGCCCCAGTTGAATAAAACCTATTTCTTTCCGTTAGGTTTCCGACGCATCAAACGGATCCACGATAACCTTTTTGTAGTAGAAGATATATCCTGTTTAGTGTGAAGGTGAAAGAAGTGTCACTACAGAAACTGCAGAACACGTCGACGGTCTAAAATATAAACAAAAAACCAAACGATAGTGAAACTGAACGAGACAAGATCCATATGTTATCTAACTAAATTATCTACGTGACTATATAGGACTCCACGCATTTTCAATTTTATGTAGGGACGTGCAGGCGCTTAAATTCAGGTATCCTCGTGGAATGCTGCCCCGGACTGCAGTCCAGAGCCGCATTCCCAGTCAATTCTCGTTACAGTGGCCTATCAGCATTGAAGTGAAAACTTTAGATGGTTCTAACTTAACGAGTCAGCTTCAATATGAGCCATAGAACATTACATTCCAATCTGTATTTAATTTAATATATATTTTTCGACGTGACATGTACGGTGCATTCCAGATTTAGTGTCGCCTTTAGGGGCGACCTTTCATGGGTATAACCTAAGTATTTCTAACTCAAATCCCTATACGACATTCATTATCAATAGAGGGATTCATTGGTCACAAATTCCGCCATTTTAAAATGGGTTTTGGTTTAGGGTTTCGCATCAAACACTTGGTATGTGTATACGAGTGTCGATCGACAACAATTACTTAATGTAAATTATAATATGATATCCATATGATTAATGGACCCGAGTTGGGTTCGATTCAATACAACCAATCACGATGGGTCAATGCACAAGTATCCGGTCATCACTTAAGGCAATATAAATACACACACATATATGCACTTATCTAACATTATTAATTAACTTATATATATATAGCATGATTAGCAAGAGTTGGGTTTTCTCTTACCTGGCGACGATCGCGACGACGAATGGCATGAGCATGGCACGATCACGGGCAGCGATGACGATCCGGGGCCAACAACGAGATCATGGTGATGGTGGCTGGCCTCGGACCTCGGGCAGCAGCTCAGCGATAGCTTAAGGAGACTTGGGGTGTGGCTCGAGCTGAAGGAGGAGGAGCTGGGGAGTTTGGTGGGTCGCTGGTGACTCGTCGGCGAGAGACAGAGGAGCAGGGCGGTCGCGTGGTGAAGAGCTCAAGGTGGGCAACGGTTGAGTTAGAGGTTGATGGAGGTCGGTGGGGTTGCAGAGGAGGAAGAGGAGCGGCTCGTGGCGGCGTCGACGTTGGTCCCTAGAGGTGATGAGACCGGCGATGAGAATGGGTCGGCAGTGGTGGTTACAGAGGTGGCGATGGGTGTTGGAGATTGTGATGGTGCTCAGAGAGGAGATGATGGTGGAGTTAGTGAGAGGAAGGTGGTGGGTTGATGACGGTGGAGTGAGGTGATGGACGGGGATCGAGCTCGTCGGTGGAGGAGGCGGGTTTTTTTAGGAGTAAGAAGAGAGTGAAAGAGAAAGAGAACGAGAGTGAAAGAGATAGAGTGGGAAACGTTGAGGGGAGAGAGAGGGCCAGCGCTGAGATCTCGGGGTTAATTGGGGTGGGGATTCGTCGTAGGTGGAGCGGGTCTCGCGGGCGCGGGCGGGAAGGGAGCCGTTGGTGAGAGGGAGACGAGAGGGGATGGAGGAGGAGACGTAGGTTGTTGGGTCCAAGGCGAGGTCGTCGCGGAAGTGGGCGCGGGTCTTGAGGCGATGGTCATGAGGAAGGAGGAGACGTGGGGAAAAGGCGGGAAAAGAAAAAGGAAAGAAGAAGAAGAATAAAGATGGGGGTTCGGGTCGGGTTTAGGTTGGGTCGGGTCGGGGTTAGGGAAAAGGGTCGGGTTTGGGTAGTTTAAGGTTTAGATTAGGAAATTAATAAATAAAAATAAAAAAATATAAAAAAGTGCAAAAATACCAGGAAAATTCTGGAAAAATACGGAAAATATATATATGGACTGGGGATTTACATCATACCCCCCTTACAAAAATTTCGTCCTCGAAATTAAAGAATGAAAACAACAGAACAATAACACTACTCAAACAGGTGCGGAAAATGTGGATGGATGTCCTCCTCGCGTTCCCAGGTAGACTCTCCTGGAGAACGACCACCCCAAGAAACTCGAACCAAGGGAATGACTTTGTTCTTTAGCACTTTTTCCCGACAATCCAGAATGGTGGTAGGCTGCTCCTCGTAAAACAGATCGGTGCCCAACGTTAACTTTGAATGGTCCACGATATGTCTGTCATCCAGAACGTAGCATCTCAACCGAGATACATGGAAATTATTGTGTACACCAGCTAGCGATGGAGGCAAGGCAAGTCGATAGGCTACCTTTCCTACTCACTCTAGCACTTCAAAAGGTCTGATGAATCGGGGACTGAGTTTCCCGAGACTACCAAACCTGATCACTCCCCGAGTGGGCGATATCTTCAGAAACACATGGTCACCAATACCAAATTCTAATGACCTTCTGTCGGCATCTGCCCAACTCTTCTGTCGGTCCTGAGCCGCCTTGATACGTTGCCTGATCGTCTGAACCTTGCTCACTGTCTGCACTATAAGCTCAGGGCCCAACAACCTTCGTTCACCTACGTCATCCCAACAAAGAGGGGACCGACACTTCCTTCCCTACAGAGCCTCGAATGGTGCCATCTGGATGCTAGCTTTGTAGCTGTTGTTATACAAAAACTCTACCAGATGGAGGTGATCTTCCTAAGAGCCCTGAAAGTCAAGCATGCATGCCCTCAGCATATCCTCGAGCGTCTGGATAGTACTCTCGGATTGCCCGTCCGTCTGCGGATGATAGGCCGTGCTGAACTTGAGACGCATGCCCAAAGTCTCTTGCAGGCTCTTCCAGAAATGAGAAATGAACCCGGTGTCTCGATCAGACACGATACTAACGGGCACCCCGTGCAGTCTCACAATCTCCTGCATATATTTCTCCGCAAGCGACTCCGCCGATTGTCCGACTTGGAAAGGTATGAAATGTGCTGCCTTCGTGAGACGATCAACAATAACCTAGACAACATTGTTACCTTTTGGACTTCGATGCAGTGCCGTCACAAAATCCATGGTGATGTGCTCCCATTTCCACTCGGGCACTGGAAGCGGTTGCAACAACCCAACTGTTCGCTGATGCTCGGCTTTCACCTGTTAGCATATCAGACACTTGGAGACAAAGCGAGCGATCTCCCTCTTCACCCCGTTCCACCAGAAGTGTTGTCTCAGGTCTTCGTACATCTTGGTTCCACTTAGGTGAACCGAGTAAGCGGAATTATGTGCCTCAGCTAGAACTTCATCTCGAATACTCCCCTTTGGAAAATACAGCCGACTGCCAAATTTCAGAGAGCCATCTTCATGAATCTGCAAATCCGTCCTCAAACCAGCCTCAATTAACCCTTTGAACTTCTGCAACTGAGAGTCTCCAGCCTGTGCAGCTTTAATGCGATCTATAAGCGATGATTGAACTTGTAACTGCCAGAGCTGTCCGGGCATACTCGGTGTAACTACCTCCAATTCGAGTCTCTGAAGGTCATCAAGAATCCCTTTCTGACAAGTCAAAAACGCAGCTGACGGCCTGCGACTGAGAGCGTCAGGAACGACGTTCACCTTCCCGGTTGATACTGCAGATCAATATCGTAGTCTACCATCAACTCCAACCATCCGCGTTGTCTCATATTCAGCTCCTTCTGGGTGAATACGTATTTCAACCTTTTATGATCCGTGTACACCTCCACTCTTTCGCCTAGCAAGTAATGCCTCCATATCTTTAAAGCGAACACAACGGCCGCTAACTCCAGGTCATGCGTGGGGTATTTCTTCTCGTGAGGTTTCAGCTGACGAGAGGCGTAAGCTACCACTCGACCTTGCTGCATTAATACGCAACATAAACCTTTTCCCGACGCATCACTATGAACAACCAAGCCACCCGAGCTGTCTGGCACAGTAAGGATTGGGGCCGTGGTCAACTTCAGTTTCAACCGCTCGAACGCCTGGGTGCATTCCTGCGACCAAACATACGGCACCTCCTTCCGTGTGAGCTTCGTCAAGGGTTCCGCTACTCTGGCGAAATCTTGGACGAACCGCCGATAATACCCAGCCAATCCCAAGAAGCTGCTTATCTCAGTAATTGATTTCGGTGTCGGCCAGTCTTTAATAGATTCAATTTTTGTCGGATCCACTGAAATGCCGTCACTCGAAACGACATACCCCAGAAATTGCACCTTGTCGAGCCAAAACTTGCACTTGCTTAGCTTAGCATGGAGCTTCTTCTCCCATAGAATCTGCAATACAATTTGTAGGTGCTCGGCGTGCTCCTCTCGACTTCTCGAATAGACGAGAATGTCGTTGATGAATACGACAACAAACTGATCCAAGTACTTGGAGAAAACCCTGTTCATCAAGTCCATAAATATGGCCAGTGCATTGGAAACACCGAACGGAATCACAAGAAACTCATAGTGGCCATATTGGGTTCGGAAAGCCGTCTTGCATACATCCTCTGCCTTAATCCTGATTTAGTGATACCCTGACCGAAGATCTAGTTTAGAAAATACACGAGCACCACCAAGCTGATCGAACAAGTCGTTGATGCGAGGGATAAGATACTTGTTCTTTACGGTCACTCGGTTCAACTCTCGGTAGTCGATGCACATGCACAAGGAACCGTCTTTCTTCTTAACCAGTAACACAGGAGCACCCTACGGGGAAGCACTTGGACGGATAAATCCCTTGCCTAGAAGATTTTCTATTTGCTTCTTTAATTCTGCCAAATCAACTGGCGCCATCATGTAGGAAGCCTTGGAAACTGGCGCCGTCTCTGGAATCAGGTCAATCGAGAAGCCCAAAACGCGAGGCAGGGGTAAACCAGGTAGATCTTCAGGGAACACATCAAGAAACTCTCAAACTACCTCCGGTGCTAGCTTCTCGTCTATCTCCATAGAGATCAAGGTCTTCGGCTTCGCTCGGAATTTAGCTGGTTCCAAAGACTTGCTACCGCCCACGAACACGAACTCCGGATGATTAGGAATGCGAAATGTCACACTCCTAGCCCGACAATTGTAACAACTCCAATTTCTATGTACAGAAAATTAATTTAAAGTTAATGTACACTTGGGGTATTTACAATTCCTGTGAATGCTATAAGTATTTGTTTTGATTTAGAACATCAAGAAAATACTTGTAGCACATTGGTAAAACCTTACACTGCTGTGACGTAACCCCTGTGTTCGAATCCCTCCAGCCACATTATCTTTTTAGTTATTTTTCTTTTAATCTTTTAGAAGCCCAAGAGTCTATACGTGCACAACACGTAAACTGAAGAGTCACACATAAAACAAACAAGTGCACTGCAGTATACCAACCAACCCCGACACGTGGAACCAAACCTAGCCCCATCCGTCGGGAATAGGCCGGCGACACATGCATTTGGGGCCGGCGGCGTCGGTCTCCCCCGTACCAAATGCCCTCATATTTTACCCCTTGCAACGTTTGGCCTACCCCACTAACCCCACACTACTTGTTTACTCTGAATTATTCCAGAGAGAAATAAAAATCACATTTAATCTTATTTTATTACAAATTTTAATACACCCATTCACTACACCAAACCCTAACTTTTCCTATAAATACCACCCCTCATTCCACACTTCCTCACACACAAACCCTTGCCAAAACTCTCAAGAATTCCCAAGTCTTATATTGTGCAAGTGGAGTTAACGAAAGGCGAAGCTCCGACGAAGTTCCGGCGACGATACGAGGAGTTTCTGGCAACGAAACGAAGCACCAACGAATTCTAGACCTCTTTATACCTCCCCCCTCTCATCAAAACTAGTAAGTCCCTATTTCTCTTCTTTTCTCTATTCTAAAAACTTTCAAAAACTAAAACCCGACGGAAGCGGAGCTAGTCCGACTTCCGATCCGGTTTTCTTTAAAAACTATATTTTTCTTAATCAAGATAACTTCATATTATTACATATTGCTTAACAAACATTAACAAAACCATTAAATCATGTTTAACCTCAAAATAAGTATTTTTTGTTACATTTATCGCATTCTTACATAAAAATACCACAAACTATTCATTTCGACATTATAACTTTATTCCTTACTATACCTTTAGATAGTTCACGAGGTAATGACCTACCTCATCACAACACACACTTCTATCATAGCACGATTGATTTTGGGACTATAGAATACGGGAAATACGACCTTACAAATAAATACCCTAAACTTATAAAACCGTTTCTAAACAAAAGTGTATTAATCATTTCCATGCAATTGCGCCTCTACAACCCATTTTGGGGACCCCATTCGGGATGGTGCGGATTATCGCACATCCTCGGGCTTAGTAGAGCGAGATGCAGACCTCAGCAAGGAGCATTCAATCTCGATAGAATTTTTATACATTTTTCTTTAAAAAAATGAGATTTCTACAAGAAAATAAATAAATTATTTTCATTATATATATATATAATCAAAATATCTATTTTAATTATATAAATATTCCAAATTTTCTAAATCAAAGGAATCACTATTACATGAAAATACCATCCAAATACAAAACAAGTACAACATTTCAAGAAAATACCATATACTATGGAAACTAGGTTCTATTTACTAGAAATTGCACAAATGTAAAATACACATCTATGAAAACTTTAAAGACGATAATTAAATACTTGAGGTGTATTTTGAAATTATGTCAAAACTATTTTTACATAAACCCCTCAAGTTATACTAAATTACAATAAGGACCCTAATAAACATAGGTTTAAGCGGGATCAGTCTCTTGAGCCTCAGGGAGCCGGAGATATGGGTGCTTGCCTATCTAAGGTAGACAACCTAACAAATGATATTATCAATACGGTAATTGTCTTGGAAAAATACACAAATCCTACCGTCCATATACAACAGTTACCGATAACATTAAAACCTAATACATGACTTCAATTTCTTTTCTAATTGTCTGACTCAGACTGAGTCTAAATATAATCAATCTGATTTGAATATGATTCAAGTATAAAACCACAATCTATTCAATCTATTCAATCTATACAACTTGACCGAACCGAACCATGGATATACTCCATTTACATGTTCATCCATTATATCTGTTCCATTGCTGATATCATGGTTTCGGCAAGTTATCCATTTATACAATTTATAATACAAGACAATACAATACAATCAATACAAAAGACATCGCGGGGTTTATAAGGGGTAGGTTGGTACGGAAGGTGTTAAAAGTGGCACGAGACTGCAACCATAAGACACCTAACCTGAATCTCCATTGCCGTTGTACTGTGGCTGAACGGTTCCTTGTACTCCGTATACCTTAGTCTCCGGGATAGTGAGACTCCTCTCGTATACACTGGCACTTTCTGTACCAAGTTACAAACAACAGTGTTAACAATATAATACAACTTTAAAAGTTACATTCTCCTTCTGTCTATTCTATCTCTTCTTACTTTTGGGACTTACCGAGCGATTGTTCGCTGACGACATTTCTTTTCTTCTTTCTTTGGAATGTTGTCAGGTGGATCGGATCTTCTAGAGACAGAGCCCACCAGCGAGAATTTTGATCAGCTAGCCTTTGACCCGGAGCTCTAGTTACTTGTACATTTCATTTTCATTTCTGTTATACCATTTTTTAAGCATTGCTTTTAGTACATGTATTTTCATTTCAGTTGTATTGTAAAAAGAATGTTAATAAATAAAGTTGATGCTCATTTACATCTTGTCTCTTGTGTACATTTATTTTATATTGCTTAGATACGCTTAGCGTGTTTACTTCTGAGTAAATACATACCGGCCTCGTCGCGTCCTCTGCCCATACACTAGGAAGCGGGGCATGACAGCAGTTGATAACAGCATGGAACACGCTCAACCAATCCATCCTAAGAATGGCGTCGTAGCTACCAGTCCCAATCTAAAGGAAGTTTGCATAAAATTCTGTGTTGTAAACCACCACATGGCATAACCTACACTCTTGGCTAGACACAATAATTCAGTTACCCGTATGTATCTCCCAATTCTTGGTCAATGGCTCGTGAGGTATAGAGTGTGTGTCAACAAGCCGCATAGAAATAAAGCAATGCGAAGCACCCGAATCAAAAAGAATTCTAGCTGGCACAGAATAAACAAGAAGGGTACCTGTAACTACTTCTCCAGAAGTCTCTGCTTGCTCGGCAGACAAGGTGAAAGCCCGTCCCTGATTCCGACTCGTACCAGTCTGCCTCTGATCAAATAACCGCCGCTGGGATACTAGAGGTGGACCCCTCTGAGATGAAGTGTCGTACGACGGTTGTTGTTGCTCAAACCTTCCCTGTAGCTCGGATCTCTGGGGACACCCGCTGATCTTGTGCTCGCTGGATCCGCAAAGCAGACACTGCCCCTTGGCTCTGCGACAATCTCCTTGCATATGCCCTGGATTCTGGCAATAATTGCAAAACAGGGCCCTCCGCTGCGGCTGCTGAGGTGAGAAAGTACGCTTCATCTGCGTAACACCCGGCCTGTGAACTGGGATCATCCACAGAGGGAAATGATAGCCCGTGCTGGAACTACGTGGGGTTTCCTGTCCACCGATCATTGGCCCTTGGCCTTCTCCGCCAATCTTTTATGTACTCGGGCAGCATTCAACACCTGAGCGAAGGTCGGTAGATCGAGAGATGCGATAAGCTGCTGTAGTTCAATATCGAGCCCATGCTGAAACTGTCTTGCCCTGGCGGCTTTGGTGGCTTCCATGTACGGTGCGGAGCGACTCAACCGGTTAAACTCTGCGGCGTAGACATCCACTGAGCGTCCGTTTTGCTTCAACATGATGAATTTCTCCTCCATCTCGACCTTGGCAGTGGCCGGAAAATAGTGATCTAGAAAGTACGCGGAGAACGTGTCCCGTCCGATAGGTTTCTCTAACCGGCTTTCCTCTACGGACCACCACGTGCGGGCTTCGTCCTCCAGCCGAATCTTCACCATGTTCACTCTGTCATCGTCAGGAACTCGAGCGGCCGTTAAAAGGTTCTCCACGTTGATGAACCATTGCTCGGTCTCGAGTGGATTTGTTGATCCCGTGAAAACCGCTGGATGAAGCCTCCTAAAGTCCGAAACAGTACCAACCCTAGCCTCTGTAGTCGGTACGAGGGCGCTCTCGGGGGTGGCAGTAACAGCCGTAGATCTCTCCAGAGCGGTAATTGCGGTCTCCTGTACTGCCTTCAAACCTTCGGTTAGGAGATCGGTCTTCCTCTCTTGAGCCTCGACTAGGGTCATCAGTGTGCTGAGGATCTTATCGGTACGATCGTGGGAACCGGCACCTGAGGAGTTGCCCGAGGAGTCCATATTTCTGAAAGATTATCAAGAAAGAAACCAGATTCAATCAAGGATTTCATGACGACTCAACGAGGATTAGGAAGTGAAAAAGAAATGTAATAAAGCACACATCAAGGGTATAACTCAATCTAGGGATCCCTCGACGGAACTGTGATTTCTTCAAACCTGGCTCTGGTACCAACAAAACCATGTCACGCCTCGCTTCCCAAAATACGGAATGCGGGGGATGACTAGACCGGCCATGCTCCTACGGTCAGGAAATAATCCCGCCGTAGTCACACTTCGGCTTCTAGCATTACATGGTAGTCAGTAAACAGTACTAGAGTAAAGGAAATCACAGTTCACAATTTTATTACATTACAATAAAAGAGTTCGAGATACATTTATTTTTCATAAAGAAATAACTAACTAATTAAATAACAATATGCTTATAGGAAAAAGGGCGGCGCTGATGTGACGGTCTAAACCTCCACGATCTCGAATGGCAGGTCTATCTCCTTAGCCGGGTCTACTTCGTCCTCTGAGCATGCATAGGTTAGTAGTTTGAATCTATTGATAGTATTTATATGTGGGAAATAGTCCCACATCGGATGGAGAGACGAATGCCCAAGCCTTTATAATAATTCCCAATATTTAAGTAATATCTTGAACAAAGTGGGTTATGAGCCAAGTGGGCCTGAACAGTCACAACCGTCCAAACAGTTGTGTCTATTCAACTCTATAAATTAAGTCTTTCTCTTCACAGATTTTGTATCTTCTTCTCATTATCTTCTAAGAGAGTTTCAAGGGCTTTGTTGTATCTTGGGGGTGATTGCCTTCTGCTGTACTCCCATAGTGGGGGCAATATCACCTTTCGGAAAGTATATCATACACGCCTCAAAGCTTTTTAATTCTGTCTTAACCAAACTAAAACTCAACAATCGAAAAGTGATATCCTATGGAGACAAAATTAAATTCAAGTGTCAAGGTTCATTTCCAGAACCAAGATGTTATCAAACTGGATCGATTCGATTGGAGCAATTACACTAGATGGAAAGACAAGATGGTGTTCTTGTTGAACGCCTTGAAATTTTTTTACGTGCTCGATCCAGACTTCCCGCCAATTCCAGATTCAACCTCAACTTCGAATTATGCTGAGAGTGCCAGAACAGAGAAAACAAGCTTGAAGAAGATGAACTAGTTTGTCGCGGGTACATTCTCAATTCCCTCACCGATCGTCTGTATGATCTTTACAGAAATATGAAGACACCAAAGGAAATCAGGAGCTCCCTTGAAACAAAGTACAGAAATGAGAAGAGAGGTACGGATTAATTTCTAGCGCTTAAATATTTTGAATTTAAGATGACTGATGACATGCCAATCATGGATCAAGTGCATGAATTACAAATTCTCGTCTCTAAACTGAGCGAACTTGAAATTAAAGTCCCTGATTCGTTTCAAGTTGGAGCGATTCTATCTAAACTTCCTCCTACTTAGAATGAATACAGAAAGAAAATTCTGCACTCTCCTAAAAATTTTACCCTAGAGCAATTTCAGACTCATCTGCAGATTGAGGCAGAGAACCGTGCACGTGACATGATTTTTCTTAGTTCTAAATCTAACTCTAAAGCGAATCATTTCAGTGAAAATAGTCACAGAAAATTTCAGAACAATTTCAAAGTTCAGAAGAAGGGAAATGATTTTAAGAAATCTAATTTTGCAAAAAAGAAATGGCCTTGTTATAACTGTGGAAAGAAAAGCCACTGTATTAAAGATTGCAAATTCAGAAATACAGGGAAAAATCTTGGTTTCGGATCAGAAAATAGCTACAAGGCAAATCTAATAGAAAATGAAGTCAAAGAACTTGTTGCTATAGTTTTTGACATGCAGATAGGCATGATTACGGAATTGCATATGGCTGTGGTAACTAGAACTGCAGATTGGTGGCTGGATTCTGGCGCAACCATCCATGTATGCAATAACAAAACAATGTTTAAAACCTATACGAATCAGAAAGAACCTGAAGAAGTGTTGATGGGAAACCACGTTTCGGCCAAAGTGCTCGGTAAAGGAAGTGTTGAATTGAAGTTTATATCTGGACAGAAACTTACTCTGCTTAATGTATTCATGTTCCTGATTTGAGAAAAAATCTTGTATCTGCAAATCTGTTATGCAAGAAAGGATTTAAAATTGTTCTAGAGTCTGACAAAGTTGTAATATCGAAGAATAGTATATATGTAGGAAAGGGATATTCCTATGATGGCATGTTCAAACTCGGTATTAATGAAATAAATTGTGTGTTTGCTTATATTGTTGAGTATTCTTCTTCTTTATGGCATGCTGGATTATGTCATTTAAATTTTCGCTCTTTAAAGTATATGTCTAAATATGGTTATATTGCATGTCAGAATGGTCATAATGATAAATGTGAGATTTGTGTAGAAACAAAAATGACTAGAAAACCTTTCCCTAAAATTGAAAGAGATACTAATTTATTAGAACTTGTTCATTCTGATATTTGTGAATTAAATGGTCAATTAACTAGAGGAGGAAAAAGATATTTTATAAATTTTACTGATGATCATTCTCGTTTTATATGTATATTTATTGAGAACAAAAGATGAAGCATTTGAGAAATTTAAAGAGTATAAGTCAGTTGTAGAAAATCAGAAAGATAAAAAGATTAAAATTCTTAGAAGTGATAGAGGGGGAGAATATTTTTCTGATTCTTTTTCTCAATTTTGCGAAATGCATGGTATTATTCATCAAAGAAATGCACCTTATACGCCTCAACATAATGGATTAGCCGAAAGAAAAAATAGGACTTTAGTTGAAATGGTAAATGTTATACTTTTAAATGCTAAATTACCTTTTAATTTTTGGGGTGAGGCACTTTTAACAGCATATTATATTCATAATAGAATACCATCCAAGAAAACTCATGTTTCATCATATGAAATTTGGAATGATAGAAAACCCAATTTAAACTATATTAAAGTGTGGGGGTGCATAACATATTATAAAGTGACTGATCCATATAAATCTAAATTAGGGCTGAGAGGTATTAGAAGTATATTTGTTGGATATGCACAAAATTCTAAAGCATATCGACTTCTAGATTTAGAATCAAATGTCATAATTGAATCGATACATGTTGCATTTTTTGAAAATAAATTTATGCATGACAATGTTGATTCTAATTTGTATAATAAGGAAAATGCAGCAACTTCTAAGAAAATTGCCAATGAGAAAAGAAGAGAAAGTAATAAAAATATTGAACCAAGAAAAAGTCAAAGAATCAGGAAAGAAGAATCTTTTAGTCCTGATTTTATTGATTCGCGTTCAATAGTCTCTCTCTTTGAAGGAGATAGAACCAAAGTGCTTAACAAAGTACCTATTCTACTTAATATAGAAGATGATACTAAAACATTTAGTGAAGTAATGTCGTCAAGAGATACTGCATTTTGGAAGAGGCTATTGATGACAAAATAGACTCAATAATGTCTAACAATACTTGGATATTGGTTGACTTGCCTCAAGGATCTAAGCCTATAAAGTGTAAACGGGTATTTAGAAAAAAACAAAATATAGATGGCTCTATACAAACTTTCAAGGCAAGATTAGTGGCTAAAGAATTCACACAAAAGGAGGGCATAGATTATTTTGATACTTATGCACCTGTGGCTAGAATAACATCCATTAGAGTTCTTATAGCTTTGGCTTCAATATATAATTTATATGTGCATTAAATGGATGTAAAAACGGTCTTTTTAAATGGCGAATTAAATGAGGAAGTATACATAGGATAACCAGAAAGTTTCATACTTTCTGGAAATGAGAACAAAGTTTGTAAATTAACTAAGTCGCTATATGGTTTAAAACAGGCCCCTAAACAATAGCATAAGAAATTTGATAAAGCGATAATACCAAATAGTTTTAAGCATAATAGTGCGGATAAATGTATTTATTCCAAATTCAATCAGAATTATAGAGTAATTATATGTCTCTATGTAGACGACATGTTAATATTTGGTACAAACATGATTGTAATTAATGAAACAAAAAATATTTAACTTCAGTATTCAAAATGAAAGATTTGAATGAAGTAGATACTATTTTAGGAATAAAGCTGAAAAAACATAGTGAAGGGTTTGTGCTAAACCAATCTCATTATATAGAGAAATTATTAAATAAATTCCAACATCTTAATATTAAAGAAAGTGTTACTCCGTATGATCCGAGTATGAAATTAAATGAGAATTGTGACAATGTGATTGCATAATTAGAATATGCTAGCGTTATTGGAAGTCTTATGTATGCGATGTATTGTATAAGGCTTGATATAGCTTTTGCAGTATGCAAATTGTCACAATACACTAGTAAACCCAGTACTAATCATTGGAAGGCCATCAGTAGAGTTCTTGGGCATCTAAAAAGAACAAAAGAGTTTGGTCTATTTTATTCCAATTATCCTGCAGTACTAGAAGGTTATTCAGATGCAAGTTGGATCACAAGTGCAGGTGATAATAAATCCACAACAGGTTGAGTATTTACAATCGGAGGCGGTGCCATTAGTTGGGCCTCTAAGAAACAAACCTGCATCACACATTCAATAATGGAATCTGAATTTGTCGTTTTTGCTGCTGCCGGCAAGGAAGCGGAATGGCTGAGAAATTTATTATTGGATATAGAGTTGTGGCCACAACCAATGCCATCTATTTCCTTGTATTGCGATAGTGAGGCGACTATGTCTAGAACTTATAATAACGTTTATAATGGTAAATTTAGACACATTAGCTTAAGGCATGAATATGTTCGAGAATTAATTACTAATGGAATAATTACCATAGTTTATGTGAGATCAACAAAGAATTTAGCATATCCCTTTATCAAGGCATTATCTAGAGATTTGGTAAAGAATACGTCAATCGGAATGGAACTTAAACATTTACAATTTGGCACCATTAATGATAACCCAACTTTAATTAGTAAAAACTAATTTTAATAATTCAATGGGTAATAACAAGTTACCGTCATGTGCATATTGCACTAGACGTCTCATTCTTATATAAATAAGTATCTAGTGTTGTCTGTTACGATAAAGATGATGAGCGAAAGCTCTCTGTTCCTGTCAAAAATTTCTGTGCAAAAGAGCCCAAGGTATCAAATGGCAGTGATACGCTTAAGAAAATGCGAACCAGTATTTTCCGGGCTGTTTTTTTGACAAACTCCCGAATGTGAAACAGCTAAATTTTGATGGTATCGAAAGTGTCTCGAAATATTCTTCGATTTGATATATTATGGGCCTCATAATTCATCCGGGATCAAAAGTTATGAGGCATCACGTGCCTACACGTGATCGGGGGTCACGTGCAGACACGTGATGGGTTCCTAAGCTCTTAATTAATAGAACTAAATTCTAATCAAATAATCAATCAATGAGGTCACGTGCCAACACGTGATGGGCTTTTTAAACCCACTAAAAATAATTAAAAGTATAATAAAAAAACAAAGAAAAACCCCAATGGGGCATCACGTGCTCACATGTGACCAAGGGTCACGTGCTGACACGTGATAATTCCTGAGTGCTTTAAAAACAACAGAATTAAATTCTGTCTAAAAGCTTAAACAGTGGGGCCATGTGCTCACACGTGATAGGCATCTAACCTTCTGAACTAATAGAATTAAATTCTAAATTAAGAGAAATCAAAAACCCTAATATTTATTTAGATCTTTCCAAACAAAAAGATTGTGCTATGTAAAGAGGAGCACCGTTGGATTAAAAATCCAATGGTGATTAAAAATCACCAATTTATGGAAAGATTTTATACAAGGAAAGATTTTCTTGAAATTCACCAAGAATAACAGAAAAATATCTTTTGGATTAAAAATCCAATGGTGAATAAAATTCACTGGGTGATTTAAAAGATCACGTTGGTTACAAAAACAACAAAAATCTTTCAATGAAAGATTCACTAAACAATTTGATTCTTTTCTTTCTCCTATAAATAGGAGCCAAGAAGAAAAGAAAAAGGATCTACTTTTTTGGGAAATATGCAACAACAGAGAGAAAAAAGAGAGGAGAATTTAATTCTCAAGAGAGAAAAAAAAGATCTCTTCAGAAAAAAATCCTAGGCGAGAAAGGGGAAAGAGATGTAAGCTCCACAAAACAAAAAGAGAATTTAATTCTCAATTTAAGAGTTTAACTCTTCTGAACAAGAACTTAGTTCTTCTTTTGGTTGAAAATCTGCAGAAGCAGATCTCCCCACAGGTTGAGAATTTAATTCTCATCGGGGAGATTCTGCCATGCAGATCCAAAACTTAGAGGGAGAATTTAAGTTTAAGGAATTTAATTCCCACAAATTCATAGGAATTTAATTCCTCAAAATGAAACTAGGGTTTAACCCTATATGAGAATTTAATTCTCCCAAATTCACAGGAATTTAATTCCTCCAAATAAAACTAGGGTTTAACCCTACATGAGAATTTAATTCTCCCAAATAAGAATTTAATTCTTCCACATACATAGGAATTTAATTCCTCTAAAACAGAATTAGGGTTTAACCCTACAAAGAATCTAATTCTTAAAATAAGAGACTTAAAGCTCTCCATGCATGTAAAGAACTTGGTCATGTGGTAACACGTGAACCCTATCCTCAATGATCAGAAAAGAAAGAACAAGACTGGGTCACATTCCCCCATGTGACCCCTAAAACAGATCCCTCAAAATGAGAAAGAAAAACTTGGAGGCAACGCCCTTATGTGTTCCCACGTGACTCTCAAAATAAAAGGAACAAAGCCAAAGGCAGAATCAATTTTGGGCGGCTCACGTGTCCCTGTTCCCCTCCGAACAGCGGCCGAGACATGGGCGTCTTGCCTGAGGTTCGGGGCAGATGCTTTTTGGTTTTATCCGTCCACCTCTCCGAACATGCCAAGTTGATTTATGGCACCGTGTATCGGAGGTTTAGACGGATGCGGCCGATGTAACAGACTTCGTCAGATTCCCCCTCGCTTGAAGGGTTTTTGATTGTGGGGACGCTCTTCCCTGCAGGTGCAAGCCCCTGCAGTTAATTATGCTACCGCATCGCGGTAACAACTTTCTCCTTCTCCATAATTTCACTTCGTGTCGTGGGTGTTTGTTTTGTTTGTGGTTGCTCGTGGATTGTATACGGAGACTAATTTATGTCGTCGCCCGTAGGACATGGATTAGTCCAAATCCGTATTTACTTAGATTTGGGTTTGGTGTTTTAGTTTAAGGATACGTTAGCCATATTGAGACTAAGATCAACTTAAACGTTCGTCAAGAATACGTTGGTATGATTTGAGACTAAGATCAACTTAACGGAAAGAGCATTTAGGAGCTCTATTGTTCCAGTTTAGGGACGTAGTGGTCCATTTCATATATGTTCGTCGGGACCCGTCGCCTCTCTGACGTCGTTGAAAGATTACAACGATAAGTGTCAGAGGAGTTCAGAGATGTACCCTTGAGCCAAAGTTGATTAGGGGATCTATAGTCCGATTTGGGACTAAAGTCTGTTTGAAGGTTTAAGCATACGTTAGCCATTTTTGAGGCTAAGATCAACTTAAACGGGATCGTTTAGATCCGACAAAAGAGCATTTGGGCTCTATTGTTCCAGTTTAAGGACGTAGTGGTCCATTGCACATATGGTCGTCGGGACCCGTCGCCTCTCTGACGTCGTTGAAGGATTACAACGATAGGTGTCAGAGGAGTTCAGAGATGTACCCTCGAACCAGGTGTAAATTGATTTAAGAGAGCAGCCGTGCTCAGTCAATTTTAATTTGAGGACTCACGGCCATGATTGGGCTAAGTCCAGTTGAACATGTTCAACATTTTCATTTGTCTTTGGCTTATTAGGCCTATGCTAGGGCTTTGTCCCATGTTTAATAATGTATTGCATTTTATTTTTGGCCTGTAAGGCCTATTTGATTTGGGCTCTGTCCCCCCTTTTTATAATGCAGAGTATTTGTTTTGGTCCATTGGGCCTTTTAATTGGGCTCTGCCCTTTAATAATGCGCTGCATTATTTAGTCTGACAGAGTGCCACGTGGCTTGTCAGGCGCTTTGCGCCAATTGAGGAGCGCAAGACGCAAGTCCATGGGGAGGTGACACGTGTCACGCTCTGGTGAGCGTAAGCGCAGTGCGCTGCGCTGTTGCGCTGCTGACACGTGGCGCGCTCTGGTGAGTTGCGTCAATTTCAGAGAGCAATGCTCTATCTTAAAAGCGCATAGCGCAAGTTATTCAGGTGCTGACACGTGGCGCTCTCTGGTGGCTTGCGCCCACTTGAGAGCGCAATAGCGCAAATTTTGCAAGTGTAAGGCACTGTTTTATTATTTTGATCAATTTTAGATCAAAGAAAACAAATTTTCTTGTTTTCAAAGAACCAGTGGTTCATCAAAAGGCAATACCTTTGTTATTTATTATATTTTATTGAAGATCCTTGATCTTGTTCTTAGATCAATGATCTTTTCAGAAGAAATTCTTCTTTTTTTAAAAAGGTTTTTACCTTTTATTTCTTCGAGTTTTTCTCCAAAAATTCTTTAGAGTTCTCTCTATGTTTTTTTTTTGTTTTTGCCTTTCTCTGTGTTGTTGTCTTTTGAATTGGGGTCTAGGGGCTTTTATATAGTGCCCATTAATTTGTTAAATTTATTAAAGAGATCATTCTCTGAGTGATTTGGGGATTTTTCTCCACCGTTGGATCTTTGATCCAAGGGCTTCTGTTTTACAGAAGACAATCTTATTGTTTTAAAAAGAACAGAAAGATCTTACTAGAATTTTAATTCTGTTTGGCGCAAACGCACCAGCGCTTGACACGTGTCGCACAGCGCAAGGCGCAGCGCAACTGCGCTGACACGTGTCGCGCAGCGCAGAGCGCAGCGCAACTGCGTTGACACGTATCGCGCAGCGCAGAGCGCAGCGTATCTGAAGCGTTGCTTCTTTTAATTTTTTTTTAAATAGAGCCTTGCTCTGATTGGCTGCGCTGCCTTGGGCGCTGGAGTGTCTGATTTTGACATGTGGCGCTCTGCGCGCAGCGTAGAGGATCTGAAGCGCTACTTCATTTATTTTAACTTTAATTTTCAATGTAGAGCTTTGCTCTGATTGGGGAAACAGAAGCGTTGCTTCGTTTCCCTCCTTGGAATTTGAACAGAGCTTTGCTCTGATTGGGGTAAATAGTCCCCACGTGACCCCTTAATAAACACTTTAATAATCAATACATGGATACCCATCACGTGCCAACACGTGATGGCCTGAAGACTAAAATTGTTTAACACTTATTTGCAGATTTGAGGGTAAAATAAAGGAGCTTTGTCCCAATTCTCAGGCGCCTTACGTGACCCCACGTGACTACCCCATTTTTAGTGTTTAACACTATTTTGAGCATTTTGTCCCCAGTGTTTAACACTGTTTTAAAGCGCATCACGTGGGAACACGTGATCGCCAAATATCTTCTAGTGTTTAACACTATTTTAAAAACGATCTAGCCCAAATTGGCTAAGTCTTCCAAAGGCAAGACTTCCCTTTGAATGAGCCTCAAATATATCCTTGTCTTCCAAGATTGATCATCTCATATGGCATATGAGTGCTCAGCACTCAATAAAAGATAAAGACATGGTCAGAACCCAGACTCATGTTTAACATTGCTAAATAATTGGGGGGGGGGGGAATCAAGACAAATGTTCAATAGTCCAAACAAAGGTCCAACATTTCGAACCTAATTGGACTTAGCCCAAGTTGGCCATAAGTCCTCAATTCAGATTTAACTGAGCCAATGTGCTCATAATCTAATTAATTGATCTTAGTTCCAAATTGAACTACAGATTTCCTAATCAAATTTGGTTCAAGGGTACATCTCTTCACTCCTCTGATATTTGTCGTTGTAATCTTTCAACGTTTTCAGAGAGGTGACGGGTCCCGATAACCAATCTTTCTATGGACTGTGGGGTCCTTAAACTCATGGCCTATGATGTCCTTAAACTTTATAGACTATGACGTCTTTAAACTACGGACTGTGAGGTCCTTAAGCCCATGGACTATGATGTCCTTAACCTCGGACTGTGGGGTCCCTTTAAACCCACGGACTATAATGTCCTTAACCTTTGACCGAGATGTCCTTAAACTAACATTGGACCACCATGTCCTTAAACTGGTATTGGACCACCATGTCCTTAAACTGGTATTGGACCACCATGTCCTTAAACTGGTAATCGACCGCAAAGTCCCTAAACTAAAACAATAGAGTTCAAATGCTCTTTAGTTCGATCTAAATGATTCTGTTAAGTAGATCTTAGTCTAAAATTAGACTAACGTATCCATAACAAACTGTTAAGTAGATCTTAGTCTAAAATTAGACTAACGTATCCTTGACAAACGTTTAAATTGATCTTAGTCTCAAATGATATTAACGATCCTTAAACCCAACCCCCAAACCCAAATCTAAGATGATACAGATTTGGACTAATCCACGCCCTACGGGCGACAATATAAGTTAGTCTCCGTATACAATCCATGGGCAACCAAAACAAAACAAACACCCACGACACAAAATGACCATCTGGAGAAGGAGAAAGTGGTTACCGCGATGCAGTAGCGTAATTAACTGCAGGAGCTTGCGCCTGCAGGGAAGAGCGTCCCCACAATCAAAAATCCCTCAACGAGGGGGAATCTGACGAAGTCTGCTACATCGGCCGCATCCGTTTAAACCTTCAATATACGGTGCCATAAATCAACTTGGCATCTTCGGAGAGGTGGACGGATAGTACCAATTAGCATCTGCCCCTAAATTCAGGCAAGACGGACCTACGCGGTCGCGTCTCCGTGTTTCGGAGGAGAACAGATTCTGGCACGCCCGGTGGGACCTCTTTCTCTTTCCACTCCACACTTCGTGTGTCGTGTTCGCGAACGAATCGCGGTTTAATATGGTTGCCCTTGGGTTCGAGGTACTAAGATTTGGTTTTGGTCTCATGCAGAAAAAAGAATATCAATGGCCTCTGACTGCTCCAGTTGCAACTGCAACTCCCGTCCCGCCTCATCTGGAGGTGTAACCTATGGGCCCCAAGTGCCCTCCCTTTTCACAATGTCAGTGGAGCAGGTAACTCAAGCCACCACTGGGCTATTCATCGGGACCATGCTCCCACCGATGAGCTTCAACGCCCCTGTACCATTGCAAGAAGCTCCGAAGAGCTCGTTCTTTAATCGGCTCACAACTGTTGCGGCCCCTCTCAATGGGTCGTCCAGCTCCAACGCCTCAGTCTTTGACATATTGGGCCAAAGCTCATTTGGGCCCATGAAGAAGCCCGCGATACCAGAAAGAGTTATCCCTAAGCGGATAGCCATTCCTACTCATGAAGTCGTCAAGGCGGCTTCTCCTGCCAAAAGGTCGGTCTTCACAAGACTGACTGTTTCAGCTCCTACTCCGGGCGAAGTAACCAAAGCCGTTTCCCCCGCACGAAAATCGGCCTTTTCAAGATTGGCCATTCCCTCCCAGCGAGCATCTGTCTTTGACAGGCTGGCACCAACAGCAACCCTCAGCCAGAACAGGGGGCATGAGGAAGTCACCCCTACTGCTGAGACAATTCCAACGGCTCGACACGCTCGATGTCGCCATTGGCGCCGAGTAAGGAAGGCTGGGGGCAACTCTCCTTCTGGATTGAATCTGCCAGCTCCAACGGTGGAAATCGATGCTGCTGTTTCAACTGGGAACAACTTTGAACCGCTAAGGAGGGTGCGCAAAAACACTCCAACTGCCGTGCTGAAGAGATCTCCTCCACTTGTGGAGAATGCTACGGAAAAGAAGCCGGAGCAGCCCCCTCAGCGGCTGTCCTCCAAAATTTACAAAGTCTGGCGACAGGTCCAGGAATCGGTGATTGACCAAGACTACTCTCGCCGACCAAAGAAGATTAAAGCTCGGCAAGAAAAGAGCCATCCCGTGGTACCACAGAAGATATCATCCGTCTGGGTGCCCGCTGCAACAGCTCCCTCAACTTCAACCGCTTACAAGAGAAGGTGGCCGGAGAAAGCCTCTGTGACCGCGGCGAACCGCAAGGACGCTGAATCTAAATGCCCCAAGTCTGGGGGCATGGTAATACATACCGTTTATATGGCTTCTGGAAAAGAAGAAAGCAGTGCTTCTACGGGTCATCGACCGCTTACCCGATCAATAACGAAGGCTCAGGAACAACAGCGGCAGAAACTTCAGGAGATGCTGACTGCAATGGCCGCACTCACTGGGCCAAAAGAAAATCCAGAAACCTCGGAGCAGCGTCGGGAGCAAGAAACTGATACCGAGTTCCTCCGAAGTATGCTCGAGAGGAAAGAAAATGAGGCTGCGGAGCAGGCGGCCAATATAAAACGAATGGCTCTTTCGTTCCAAGACATGGCTGGGATGATGTTACAGCCGGAACCTCCAGCTGAAGACCCCCCGATTATCGTTGAAGACGACAGAGGGGAGACATTGAACCCTCCTCCGGCTCTTTCAGCGGCCAAGGAGGAGACCATCTCCAAGGCCGCTCTAGATGATTACATTGCTCAGCAAATACGAGCTCACCAGGCAAACGAAGCGGCTGGACAGGTCGTTAAGACTGGGCGACCCTATCCAGGCTGGTATGACCAAATAAGGTACCCGCCGGGATATACGATCCCTAAATTCCACGTATATAATGGGACGGGGAATCCACATCAGCATGTCGTTCAATTCAGAGCCTTGTGCGGCAACACCGGGGGGATGATAAACTTCTGCTCCGCTAGTTTGTTGGTAGCTTATCGGAGACGGCATTCGAGTGGTATTCTGAACTTCCCAACGACTCCGTCAAAACTTTTGCAGAGATGGAGCTACTAATCACCCAACATTTTGCGAGCGCTAGCGAACGCACCCCAATCACAGCGTTAATCAATGCCAGGATGAAGCCAGGAGAGACATGGGTGCAGTATGCAATCCGGTGGCGAAATCTATGGTCAAAGTGTGAACAGCGCATAGAGGAAGCTCCAGCCGTAGGCATGTTCGTGGGTACTCTTGACCCTCAAGCAACTATTTACCAATTTATGATGTTCTTCAAGCCGACCACGTTCCAGGCCTTGATTGACAAACTGGCCCAAATGGATCAGATGGGCCATAGACCATCTTCTTCAAAGACGGATCCTCGGAATGAAAAGGGGAAAGGGAAAGCGACCTTCGTCGCCAACGCTCAACAACAGCCGAGCAACTTAAAACCGGTTGTTCGCCAAAACAACGTGCGTTCATGGCCATCCCTCGAGGAGATACTGGGACGTCCTTACTCGTTTCCCCATGATAAAACGAGAAGACTGTTCGAGCTGACAGTGCGCAACAGTCTCATCAATCTGCCGGATCCAAAACGTTCGTTGCAGCCAGGCGATGTCAACAATCCTAATTACTGCCCTTACCACCAAGAAGTAAGCCATACAATCGAAGATTGCTTCGTATTCAAAGGCTAGATTGAGGACCAATATCAACAGGGCAAATTCGCACTGTCTGAGAATTGGAAGGTGAACCCGCCACAACCTCACGCTCCTAAAAAAGTGGACACGTCGGGGGCATCGTGCTCTTTTATAGAGGAAGCTCCGTAGGAGGTCGATCTTTCAGCTAAGACAAAAAGAATGCTGAAAGATCTCCGAACATGCCCGGCAATCAAGTGGAAAAGTCCGCAAGAACCCGAGGTCATCGAGGGAATGCTGAAGCCGTGCCCATCGCAAAGAATTGATAGCGATGGTCAAAACGCTCGAGCCCAGCCGTCAAAGTCTTCGAAAAAGAAGAAGAAGATCAAAAAGCCCGTGAAGCCTGGTGACAAGCGCACGGACTTGCAAAAACATATCGACACGCTGGAAGAATATAATCAGAAAGCGCGGACAGCAGTCACACTCCAAGAATTTCTCAGCCACGTCCTTGAGAACGGAGATGATGATAATGGAGAAGACTCGTCGGGTGAACCTGAGGATTATGTGGCAAACTGCCATATGATCTCTCACTCGTTGATAGACAGTGAAGGAGCTCCTTACGCAGAGAAACTAGGGGCAAATCCAGAATCGGAGCTCCTAGGACCGTCAGAAGAAATGATTGACGCGTTCCTGAACGAAGCTCTTCTGAAAAGCAAAGCTGATCGAGAGCGCGAAATGGCCATATTTGAAAAGGCCAAACGCCGGCGACTGGACGAAAGGGTGAAAACACTCCTACCAGATCAAAGCACATCCACCGCAAATAAAAGCAGCTACAAGACAAGGAAAATGTTCGCCAAAGCCATATCGATAGGAATGAAGCTGCCTTCTTTCAGAGAAAATTCTCCTGGCGGTATACATCTTGATGAAGCGGACGTATATCCTAACTTCTGCTTATATCATCAGAAGATCGCACACCCTACTGAAGACTGCATCGCCTTTAAAAATTGGTGGCAAGGGTATGTCGCTCACAGGCAACACTTCAAGAGAAGAAAGCGTGAAGCTCTTCGACAGTGGAAAAATGCGACAGATGAGCGTAAAAGAATTGCCGGCAACTGTCATAGGGTTGATCCCGGGGGATCGTGAGTTCTCACCTTCGGGAGCGACTCCGACGAAGAAATAGCCCCCGGCCCTCTCTTCAAGGAATCCATCTCTGAAACAAAAGAACCGAGGAGTTGCGAGAACATTCAGCCGTGCAATCACACGCTACCCAAAAAGAATCTCAGACCCGCAAACAAGAAGGATAAGGGGAAGGGAAAAGTGACCTTCGTCGCCAACGCTCAACAACAATCGAGTGGCCCGAGACCAGTTGTTCGCCAAAACAACAAGCGGCAATCTCTCGATGAGAAGTTGAGACGTCCCTACTCGTTTCCCCGGAATAAAACAAGGAGACTGTTCGAACTAGCAGTGCGCAATGGGCTTATCCCTTTACCGGAGCCGAAACACCCACTACAACTGAACGATGTCAATAATCCCAATTACTGCCCCTACCACCGAGTATTGGGCGATCGAAGATTGCTACGTCTTCAAAAATTGGATTGAGGACCAATATCAACAGGGCAAATTCCTCTGTCCGAAAACTGGAAGATGAACCCGCCACAACCACATGCTTCGGAAAAGATGGACATGCAGGGGGGTATCATGCTTATTCATAAAGAAAACTCCATGGACCGAAAAGTCCGTAAACTAGAAATTTGCCTCAAATATGGCAACGAATGGACCACTATGTCCTAAAACTGGCTGTTGACCGAAACGTCGTTAAACTAATACCAACCCGCGGCATCCTCAGGCTGATGTGGTAAAAAAAAAGGTATGTTCATAAGCAAAATGGGCACGGATGAAAACCCGAAAGGGCTCCGTGAGTAAAAACAGCAGGACTACTGGCGAGTTTTGTGAAAACCCGAAAGGGCGCAATCTCGTTAAAAGACACTTGCAAGGTCCTCTCGACCTTGTAAGGAGAAATACCTGCGTGAGATCCTTACGACTCACAAGGGAGCAACACACTTAGGGATCCCCACGATTCCTAAGGAGAAATTACACTTACGAGATCCTAACGACTCGTAAGGAGAATTCCCCTTTGAGACCCTCGCGGCTCATAGGGTTCAAAAGCCTTAAGCTACAAGGATCTGAACCTGTTCTTAAGCAGTCATACCCCCCGATTTTGCCCTATAAGCGGTTCAATATTGACCCTTGTATACAATCTACGGGCACGAATGAACATTTCCCTAACAGAGTCCCACCAGCGACTAGGGATACTCACACGGTGAACAAACACTTGTAGGTCCTCTCGACTTGTAAGGAGAAAAACTCTTGTAAGATCCTTACGACTTATGAGAGAACACACACTTAGGAATTCTCATGATTCCTAAGGAGAAAAAGCACCTACGAGATCCTCACGACTCGTAGGGAGAAATACTTTCATGAGACCCTTACGGTTCATGAAGTTAAAAACCTTAGTCAACAGGATCTTAACCCTGTTTGTTAAGTCACCTTTGTTCGGCATCGAAAGAGGCAAATGATGATTCGCTCCTGGCAATATCCCAGTTGTAGCGATGTTGATGCCTAAATTGGTATCAAATCCCAAACTCGAGGCGAAAAGTCAGCGAACCACAAATGCATATGAAATAGCCGAAATGATGGGCAACTTGCAACAAAATCAGCGAGTAAAAATGTATGCATACAAAAATAGCCGAAATGATTGGGCTACTCGCAATAAAAAAAAGCGAGTAAAAAGAAAAAATAGCCGAAATAATTGGGCACCGTGAAAAATAGCCGAAATGATTGGGCAATCGTGACTTTCTTGATATAAAAAGCTGAAATGATAGAGCATCGCGGAAAGAAATAAATAAAATGATGAAAGAATGAAACTTTTTGCCCTATAGGTAAGATCATATCGATCCCTGTATACAATCCAAGGGCACAAATAAAGAGGGAACCATGTCATCCCACTAGGCTCCATAAAAAAGAGAGCCAAGTCTCGATGGCAATATCTACAGCCTGGAGACCAACAATAGCGTTCCTTCTCAGTCCAGCAGGATTCGGACGCGAAATGCAAAGCGGAGCCATGGCAAAGTCCCTAGTTCCAAATCTCGACGGTTCACAGACAACCTAGAGACTATCTCGACATTCGTCTCGTTACAGCAGACGCAACGTCAGCAAAGCGGAGCCACGGCAAAGTCCCTAGTTCCAAATCTCGACGGTTCACAGACAACCTAGAGACCACCTCGACATTCGTCTCATTACACCAGACGCAATGTCAACAACGACGTTCCTTCGCAGTCCAGTAGGATGCAGATGCAATGTCAACGAAAGACCCCATGGTCAAAACAAAGCGGAGTGACGGTAAAATCCCAGCTCCACCTCAGCATTCGTTTCGTTACACCAGATGAGATGTCACTACAGCGTCCTTCCTCCGACAGGATTCGGACATGCCAAAACAAACGAAGCGAAGGCCAAATTCCTAGCTTCAGGGTCTTGACGACATCTCATATAAAACCTTAAAGAATATCGGAGATCATCCCACACCGGCGCGGAGTGGTCACCATCTCGACGTTCATCTCGATACAGCAGACGAGATGTCACTACAGCGTTCTTCCTCCAACAGGATTCGGACACGCCAAAGCAAACGAAGCGAAGGCCAAATTTCTAGCTTCAGGGTTATGACAGCAACTCATATAAAATCTGAAAGACTGTCGGACATCATCCCACACCCGCGCGGAGTGGTCACCACCTCGACGTTCGTCTCAATACAACAGACGAGATGTCACTACAGCGTTCTTCCCCCAACAGGATTCGGACATGCCAAAGCAAACGAAGCGAAGGCCAAATTCCTAACTTCAGGGTCTTGACGGTAACTCATATAAAACCTGAAAGACTACCGGAGATCATCCCACATGGAGTGGTCACCACCTTGACGTTCGTCTCGATACAGCAGACGAGATGTCACTACAGCGTCCTTCCTCCAACAGGATTCGTACACGCCAAAGCAAACGAAGCGAAGGCCAAATTCCTAGCTTTAGGGTCTTGACGGTAACTCATATAAAACCTGAAAGACTACCGGGGATCATCCCACATAGAATGGTCACCACCGCGACATTCGTCTCGTTACAGCAGACGCAATGCCAGCGAACAAAGAAAAGGCCAAATTCCTAGCTTCAGGGTCTTGACGGCAACTCATATAAAACCTGAAGGACTATCAGAGATCATCCCACACCAGCGCGGAGTGGTTATGACTCATCGGGGCTCCCCAAACTGAGCCTAACCTCAAGTAAAAAGCGGCATGGCAAAATTCCTAACGCTTGCTATTCCGACGGTCAAACTGCCTAGGAAGATTGCTTGAAGACGTCTTGTCCAGCCCCCGAAGGGATCAGAGACACGGCAGTCGCAAGGCTACTCGAACATCAAGACTGCCTATCGAGGAATACATCAGCCAACGCGACGGTATGACGGGTAAAACCCTAGTACCACAGACCCTAACGGACCTCTGTCGTAAAGAGCAGAGGTTAACTGTGACATTAGGATATTCTTGCGAGAACTTCTCGATTCATCTCGACTCGTAAGACAAAGCCTTAGGCAATGGGGATTTTTTTAATAAAAAACCCTGTTTCCTAAGCACTGGGGCCCTGCAAGTCGATCCAAAATGGACTCTTGCATACTATTCACGGACCACACTCTCCAAAGTCGAATCTCGACAAGGAGGGAAACAACCACTTACGAGTCCCTTCGACTAGTAAGAGGGAAAATTCTCTTGTGAGATCCTTACGACTCCCAAGAGAAAATACACTTAGGAATCCTCACGACTCCTAAGGATAAAAGACACCTACGGGATCCTCTCGACCTGTAGGGAGAAAAGCCTTTATGAGACCCCCATGGCTCATAAAGTTGAAAAGTCTTAGGTGGCAGATCCTAACCCTGTCTCCTAAGCCATCGCTGCCCTATAAAGAGTTCAAGATGAACTGTTATCTACCATCTATGGGCCACACTTGCCAAAACTACATGTCACTGAAATGGAGAAGTTACTCATGAGCATATAAACTCCTTCACACCAGAGTAAGATATAAAGAAATAGAAAGGTGCGGCTTATAGGGCTGAGGGTTTGAAACTATATCCCTTAAGAGTTGAGATTTGAGTCAATGATAAATGACGACGCTTGTGTCCGCTCGTTATCTTCTCAGATCAAGATTCTGAAAGTTATATACTAACCCGAAACTGGTCATACACCATGCATAACTCTGCACTACTTCACCTACGTACATACTTACGTGGGGAAAGTAGTGGGGGGCATTTGTTCCCGTCAAAAATTTCTGCGCAAAAGAGCCCAAGGTATCAAATGGTAGTGATACGCTTAAGAAAATGCGAACCAGTATTTTCCGGGCTGTTTTTTTGACAAACTCTCGAATGTGAAACAGCTAAATTTTGATGGTATCGAAAGTGTTTCGAAAAATCCTTCGATTTGATATATTATAGACCTCATAATTCATCCGGGATCAAAAGTTATGAGGCATCACGGGCCTACACGTGATCGGGGGTCACGTGCAGACACGTGATGGGTTCCTAAGCTCTTAATTAATAGAATTAAATTCTAATCAAATAATCAATCAATGAGGTCATGTGCCAACACGTGATGGGCCTTTTAAACCCACTAAAAAGAATTAAAAGTATAATAAAATAACAAAGAAAAACCCCAATGGGGCATCACGTGCTCACACGCGACCAAGGGTCACGTGCTGACACGTGATAATTCCTGAGTGCTTTAAAAACAACAGAATTAAATTCTGGCTAAAAGCTTAAACCGTGGGGTCACGTGCTCACACGTGACAGGCATTTAACCTTCTGAACTAATAGAATTAAATTCTAAATTAAGAGAAATTAAAAACCCTAATATTTATTTAGATCTTTCTAAACAAAAAGATTGCGCTCTGTAAAGAGGAGCACCGTTGGATTAAAAATCCAATGGTGATTAAAAATCACCAATTTATGGAAAGATTTTATACAAGGAAAGATTTCCTAGAAATTCACCTAGAATAACAGAAAAAATATCTTTTGGATTAAAAATCCAATGGTGAATAAAATTCACTGAGTGATCTAAAAGATCATGTTGGTTACAAAAATAACAAAAATCTTTCAATGAAAGATTCACTAAACAATTTGATTCTTTTCTTTCTCCTATAAATAGGAGCCAAGAAGAAAAGAAAAAGGATCTACTTTTTTGGGAAATATACAACAACAAAGAGAAAAAAGAAAGGAGAATTTAATTCTCAAGAGAGAAAAAGAAAATCTCTTCAGAAAAAAAACCCTAGGCGAGAAAGGGGAAAGAGATCTAAGCTCCACAAAACAAAAAGAGAATTTAATTCTCAATTTAAGAGTTTAACTCTTCTGAACAAGAACTTAGTTCTTCTTTTGGTTGAAGATCCGCAGAAGCAGATCTTCCCATAGGTTGAGAATTTAATTCTTATCGGGGAAATTCTGCCATGCAGGTCCAAAATTTAGAGGGAGAATTTAAGTTTAAGGAATTTAATTCCCCCAAATTCATAGGAATTTAATTCCTCAAAATGAAACTAGGGTTTAACCCTATATGAGAATTTAATTCTCCCAAATTCACAGGAATTTAATTCCTCTAAATAAAACTAGGGTTTAACCCTACATGAGAATTTAATTCTTCCCAATAAGAATTTAATTCTTCCACATACATAGGAATTTAATTCCTCTAAAACAGAATTAAGGTTTAACCCTACAAAGAATATAATTCTTAAAATAAGAGACTTAAAACTCTCCATGCATATAAAGAACTTGGTCACGTGGTAACACGTAAACCCTATCCTCAATGATCAGAAAAGAAAGAACAAGACTGGGCCACGTTCCCCCACGTGACCCCTAAAACAGATCCCTCAAAATGAGAAAGAAAAACTTGGAGGCAACGCCCTCACGTGTTCCCACGCGACCCTCAAAATAAAGGGAACAAAGCCAAAGGAAGAATCAATTTTGGGCGCCCTCACGTGTCCCCACACGACCCCTTAATAAACACTTTAATAACCAATACATGGATACCCATCACGTGCCAACACGTGATAGCCTGAAGACTAAAAGTGTTTAACACTTATTTGCAGATTTGAGGGTAAAATAAAGGAGCTTTGTCCCAATTCTCAGGCGCCTCACGTGACCCCACGTGACCACCTCATTTTTAGTGTTTAACACTATTTTGAGTATTTTGTCCCCAGTGTTTAACACTGTTTTAAAGCGCATCACGTGGGAACACGTGATCGCCAAATATCTTCTAGTGTTTAACACTATTTTAAAACCAATCTATCCCAAATTGGCTAAGTCTTCCAGAGGCAAGACTTCCCTTTGAATGAGCCTCAAATATATCCTTGTCTTCCAAGATTGATCATCTCGTATGGCATATGAGTGCTCAGCACTCAATAAAAGATAAAGACATGGTCAAACCCAGACTCATGTTTAGTATTGCTAAATAATGGGGGGGGGAATCAAGACAAATGTTCAATAGTCCAAACAAAGGTCCAACATTTCGAACCTAATTGGACTTAGCCCAAGTTGGTCATAAGTCCTCAATTCAGATTTAACTGAGCCAATGTGCTCATAATCTAATTAATTGATCTTAGTTCCAAATTGAACTACAGATTTCCCAATCAACTTTGGTTCAAGGGTACATCTCTTCACTTCTCTGATATTTGTCATTGTAATCTTTCAACGTCTTCAGAGAGGTGACGGGTCCCGATAACCAATCATTCCATGGACTGTGGGGTCCTTAAACTCATGGACTATGATGTCCTTAAATTTTATAGACTATGACATCTTTAAACTACGGACTGTGGGGTCCTTAAGCCCATGGACTATGATGTCCTTAACCTCGGACTGTGGGGTCCCTTTAAACCCACAGACTATGATGTCCTTAAGCTTGGACCGAGATGTCCTTAAACTAACATTGGACCACCATGTCCTTAAACTGGTATTGGACCACCATGTCCTTAAACTGGTAATCGACCGCAAAGTCCCTAAACTAAAACAATAGAGTTCAAATACTCTTTTGTTGGATCTAAATGATCCTGTTAAGTAGATCTTAGTCTAAAATTAGACTAACGTATCCTTAACAAACCGTTAAGTAGATCTTAGTCTAAAATTAGACTAACATATCCTTGACAAACGTTTAAGTTGATCTTAGTCTCAAATGATATTAACGATCCTTAAACCCAACCCCCAAACCCAAATCTAAGATGATACGGATTTGGACTAATCCACGCCCTACCGGCGACAACATAAATTAGTCTCCGTATACAATCCACGGGCAACCAAAAACAAAACAAACACCCACGACACGAAGTGGCCATCTGGAGAAGGAGAAAGTGGTTATCGCGATGCGGTAGCGTAATTAACTGCAGGGGCTTGCGCCTGCAGGGAAGAGCGTCCCCACAATTAAAAACCCCTCAACGAGGGGGAGTCTGACGAAGTCTGCTACATCGGCCGCATCCGTTTAAACCTACGATACACGGTGCCATAAATCAACTTAGCATCTTTAGAGAGGTGGACGGATAGCACCAATTAGCATCTGCCCCTAAATTCAGGCAAGACGGACCTACGCGGTCGCATCTCCGTGTTTCGGAGGTGAACACTCTCAATGGAGTTATTTAATTTTTAAATATCCACAGTAACAGTGTCACGCCCCGCTTCCTAGAGTACGCTAAGATAGGCACGTGACATAGCCAACCATGCTACCTGTGGATAGGAAATATCCTTCCACAGTCACATTGCGGCTGTAGAGATATCAAGAGCAATAATAAACTATCTAATACATGTCCATAAGCCAGAATAAAACGAGTCAAGAATAAAATAATGCGGAAGCAAAAGATCCAATACAAGAATAAACTGGAATGTACGCCCCATAATGCGGGCTCACATCAGGAATGAAAATACCGAAAGTAAAATGAACTAACTACTAATAAGTCCTCACTGCTCAGCCTGCTGACTGAAATACTCCTGCTCGGCCTGCAGCAAAGGTAAAGAATCTGGGCCATGCAAAACCCAGACATCAGTGCGTCATAACATCAAGCAATAATGTAAACAAGGGGTAGCAAGACATGCAGGTATGAGTATGAATGGTAAAACATGTATAATAGTGATATAAGTGAGGACAGCGAGGGTAATGTGTAGTGAGTAATCTAAACTGGTCTACTGTGTTAACTACTCTCAAGTCTTTGAAATCAATTTGATGAATCATCGATATAACTCAATAGTATCCCGTGCATACCCGGGAGCACGGTCAAGATTCTCGGGCTGGAACCGAGACATGCCGCAAGGCACAAAAACAGGAAATATGTATAGATGGATGAGGTCAGCAGTAACATCCCAAGGTTGGCCTAGCCTCTAAAACTGACCAGTATAAGCAAACGAACTGTCGAGTTACAAATCATGTTTCTTCATTGATTTCCCCATACCCCCAAGTTATATGTTTAACTCAGGTATTAATAATCTGAAGTTAATGCCAACACAGGATCAAGCAGGTACAGGTTTGTCTGGATAGACAACAGGAAATGTCCGTAGGGACAAAATGTTAAGGCTGTTGGCATTAGTAACAAGATCAGGTAACAGGTCAAGATATGGTACATCAGGTCAAGTCAAGTAGTGTAAATAAATCCAATCATGTCAAGAAGTGTACGGTATCAAGTTGTGTCAAGTAGTAGGTGTATCAAGTCATGTCAGGGGTGCACAAAATGTCACGTGGGTGTTCATAATCAAACTAAAATAAGCAAGGGTATACAAAACAAGTATGGGGTACAAATGGAACAATAAAAATGGAACATTGTGATGTGGTATGCAAATAGGTACAGATTAAAGCATATGGATGCACAGTTATCGATTTTGGTTAAGATTATAGTTCCAACATTAATTAAAATACACTTTATCAAATATGGAATGTTAATATTACAATATTATATATTCAAATGATCTATGGATGCAATAATATGTATATTAGACGGAATGGATGCAAATAGGTATCCGAAAGTTATAAACTATTTAATTGGTACTATGGGCTGTGCAAATAAGCATTATGTGATTCAAATATGGATATGGATACCGTATATCGTAATCTAACATGCAACAAGATATGTTTTCAAGTTTTAGATCTAAAATGATATAAATGGAACATCGAAATGTTAAAATGGAACATGTGGTATTAGATTTAAACTACAGGTTTAATATGCATTTAAATAAGTATGTAATAAATAAAATAGCATGTAGCTAGTTTTACTTGCCTAGACAGATCAAGAAACGGGTGTATGGAACGTCTCACGTCGGCTGAAAAAGTCGCGACGCGCGCACGGTACACGGAACGGATCCAAACAACGCACAAGGTGATCACACGGCTCAGGTACGCTCGCTGGGTTGTCGGGATCGTCGACGGCACGACCGGATTCCGGCGATCTAAAAAGGCAGTGAACATTTAAAGAAAGAAATGTATAGAAAGAAAGAAGAAGAGAAAAAAGGAAGGAGGAAGGAGAAGAATGAGAAGAGGAAGCTCACTGTGGTCTGCGGAGAGGGTCGCGAGGGTGTCGACGACGTCGACGGAGCTCCGGCAAGGTAACTGCAGCGGACAGAGGCTTTTAAAAAAACCGAATGAAGGAAAGGAAGAAGGAAAGAAAGAAGAAGAAGGAAGAAGGGGGTGCTAGGCTCACCGTTGCGTCGGATCTGGGACGATGGACGACGACGAAATCACTCCGGTGATCGTCGCGGTGAAGCGATGTGCGGGGGCTCGGGCTGTTCTCGGGTGCGTGTGCAGGGCTCGGGAAAGAGAAAAGATGGAGGCGGAGGCGATGAGGGTGAGGAAGCGACGAGGTCGGGAATGGCATCGTCGGGGGTCTTGGGCGACGGCGAGGTTGAGGCAGACGAGAGCTAGGGTTCGTGGTTATGGGTTTAGAGAAAAAGAGAAGAAAGAGAAGAATAAATATATATATAGAGAAAGAATTTTACGCGAGAGGAGAGAGAGAGAGATTCTGAGAGAGAGAGAGGGCTATGTGAACAGTTAGGAGATATAATTTTGTTTTTATTGGAGAGAGAGAA
Organism: Agapanthus africanus; assembly: GCA_030015575.1. Classification (NCBI taxonomy): domain Eukaryota; kingdom Viridiplantae; phylum Streptophyta; class Magnoliopsida; order Asparagales; family Amaryllidaceae; genus Agapanthus; species Agapanthus africanus. The sequence goes on from JASDDO010000019.1 coordinate 52,028,584, forward strand.
AGGAAGAGGGGAGGAGAGAGAAAGAGGTAAAGAAAGGAAAGAGAAAGAGAAAGAAAGGGAGAGAGAAAGAAAGGGAGAGAGAAAGAGTTGTGTGTGTGAAGATTTGATTTTGTTAAAAAAAATTTAAAAATATTTAAATTGGTTTTCGAAAAAATATTCTGAGCTGTTAAAAAAATATTATATTTAAATTTAAAATTTAAATAATTGAATTTAGCGGGATATAAAATATTTCAAAATGCTCCCGGGTCGGGTCTAAAAATTTAGATTTAAAATACGAAAATTATATGCAACTTCCAAATTTTAAAATGAATGATTAGGTAATGAAAATGCATACCCCCAAGAACGGATGCACGTACGTGCGCGTAGCTATCCAAACACGTCCGTTTCACCGAACGGGACGAGAACAAGATGCGCGGACGCTAATACGGGGTTAGGGGTATCATGCAGGCTATGAAATGCAATTTTAATTTATTATACATGACCTAAAAATGTTGTATGTAAAATATGCGATGCTAGATGAAATGCCAATATGCAGTTCACACTAGATGCACGCGCCTATGTAACAAGCCAGGGTAATCTATAAATATGAATCAACAAGTTCAAGCAACCGGGTCGGGTCGAATGCAAAGTAAATGTAAAATTACTATTCGCATCCAAACACGATAAATAAATAAAATGCCACAGATATATAAATACGGGAACTGGAATTGGTATAAATGAACTCGGTTGTTACATTATACCCAACTACAAAAAGAATTTCATCCTCGAAATTCCAAGAACAAGAAAGGATAAACAAACAACAAACTACAAGAATAGATGTGGAAACTTCTGCCGGATTTCATCTTCTCGTTCCCAAGTTGATTCTCCATGTGAGAAGTTTCTCCAAGAAACAAGTACAAGAGGGATAACCCTGTTCTTAAGAACCTTTTCTCTTCGATCCACAATCGACATCGGTTGCTCCTCAAAAGTAAAATTTTCACGTATAGTCAGCTCTGAATGATCCAACACATGTGTTTCATTTCGAACATATTTACAGACTTGAGATACGTGAAACACGTTATGAACATTCGCCAAAAATTGCGGTAACGCCAATCGATACGCCACTTCTCCAACACGCTCCAAAATCTCAAAAGGTACAACGAATCGAGGACTAATCTTTCCTCGACTTCCGAAACGAATCACCCCTCTAGTCGGTGATATCTTCAAGAATACCAAATCACCAACGGTGAATTCTAGAGGTCTTCTTGATGCATCTGCCCAACTCTTTTGTCGGCCTTGTGCTGCTTTCATATGATTCCGGATAGTGTTAACCTTCTCAACTGTTTGCATGATCAAATCCGGTCCCAACAATCTTCGTTCTCTAATATTGTCCCAACAAACAGGTGAACGACACCTGGGACCATATAAAGGTTCGAATGGAGCCATCTGAATAGTCACCTGGAAACTGTTATTGTAAGAAAACTCCACCAAGTGTAGATGATCCTCCCAAGAACCCCTGAAGTCTAACATGCAAGCTCTCCACATGTCTTCAAGAGTTTGGATCGTTCTCTCCGACTGGCCATCTGTCTGAGAATGATAAGCTGTACTAAACTTCAATCGAGTCCCCAAACCTTTCCTGTAAACTCCTCCAGAAGTGCGATAAGAAACGGGTGTCACGTTCGGACACGATGCTCACTGGTACTCCATGCAATCTTACAATCTCCTGCATGTCCCGTTCTGCCAATATTTCTGTTGATTGACCAACTCGAAATGGGATGAAATGAGCTGCCTTGGTCAATCGATCAGCAATCACCCAAACTGCATTGTTGCCTTTTGGACTCCGCGGTAGAGCCGTCACGAAATCCATGGTTATATGTTCCCACTTCCATTGAGGAATCGGAAGTGGTTGCAATAAACCGGCAACCCTTTGATATTCAGCCTTAACTTGTTGACACACCAAACACTTCGCTACAAAGCGGGCAATCTTCCGTTTCATGCCTTCCCACCAGAAATGTTGTCGTAGATCTCGGTACATCTTCGTGCCTTCTGGATGTACGGAATATGCTGAACTGTGCGCCTCCTTCATAAGTTCTTCGCGAATATCTCCCTTTGGCACACACAAACGGCTACCATAACGCAACAAACCATCTTCATGGATTAGTAAGTCTGTTCGAAGTCCAGCTTCAACCTGTTCTCGAAACTGCTGCAATCTTGAATCCAGCAATTGCGCTGCTTTAATATTCTTGATCAACGACGACTGTACTTGTAGCTGCATCAACTGTCCCGAAGAATGCGGTAGCACAACCTCCAAATTGAATCTCCGAAAGTCTTCAATAAGCTCTTTCTGTGCAGTCAACATCTAAATTGCTGGCAACCGACTAAGCGCATCTGGCACAACATTAACTTTCCCGGGATGGTATTTAAGATCAAGATCGTAGTCAGCCATCAGCTCCAACCATCTACGCTGCCTCATATTAAGCTCCTTCTGCGTGAACACATACTTTAGGGTTTTGTGATCGGTGAAAACCTCGACCCTTTCGCCCAATAAGTAGTGTCTCCAAATCTTCAAAGCAAAAATCACAGCTGCTAGCCCCAAGTCATGAGTTGGGTAATTCTTCTCATGGGTCTTCAACTGTCTTGATGCGTACGCTATAACCTTCTCATGCTGCATCAAAACACATCCCAATCCTTTCCCAGATGCGTCGCTGTGAATCACCAATCCTCCGGAATTGTTTGGCACGGTCAGAATAGGAGCGGTTATCAACCTCTGTTTCAACACCTCAAAAGCTGACGCACACTTATCCGTCCACACAAATGGTACTTCTTTGTGCGTAAGCTTGGTCAAAGGCTCCACCAGACGAGCAAAGTTCTCCACGAACCTTCTGTAATACCCGGCAAGTCTAAGAAAGCTTCTGATCTCTGCAACGTTCTTCGGAATCGGCCAATCTCGAACTGCTGTAATCTTTTCGGGATCAACGGAGATTCCATCTCCAGACACGACATGTCCCAAAAACTTCACTTCTTCAAGCCAAAACTCGCACTTGCTCATCTTTGCATACAATTTTTCTTGCCTCAATATCTGCAGCGCGATCTTCAAGTGTTCTGCATGCTCTTTAATACTCTTGGAGTAGACCGGAATATCATCAATAAACACCACTATAAACTGGTCCAAGCATGGTGAAAAGATTCAGTTCATCAAGTCCATAAATATCGCCGGTGCATTCGTTACTCAGAAGGGCATCACTAAATACTCGTAATGTCCATACCGAGTTCGGAACGCCGTCTTGCAAATATCTTCTGTTTTAACTCGGACCTGATGATATCCGGATCGCAAATCCAGTTTCGAGAATACCCTCGCGCCACTAAGCTGCTCAAATAATTCGCCAATGCGAGGGATCAGGTATTTGTTCTTAATAGTCACTCGGTTTATTTCTCGATAATCGATGCACATCCTCCTTGTGCCATCTTTATTCTTGACTAGAAGAACTGGAGCTCCCCAAGGCGAGTTACTGCTGCAAATCCAACCCTTCTCAAGTAATTCAGCAATCTGCTTCTTGACTTCTTCTAACTCCATTGGTGCCATTGGATAGTACGCTTTAGAGACTGGCGCTGCACCAGGAACAAGATCAATCGCGAACTCCACGTCTCGCTTCGGCAGTAAACCTGATATGTTCTCGAACACGTCCATGAAATCTCGAACAACAGCTGGCGCTTCATCTTTATCAACCTCCATCGACGAAAGAACACTATTTGTCGGCCTAGCCCTAAACTCGACTAGCCCGACAGAACCGCTTCCTCCAGTAAAGACAAACTTTGGATGTCCGAGAATCTGGAAAATTACTTTCTTTGCCCTACAATCAATGTGAGCGTGGAAGGTGCCGAGAAAATCCATTCCCAAGATGACCTCATAGCTGCCTGTATCAATCACCAAGAAATCTGCAAAAAGCTCCCGTCCGCAAACAACAACTGCACAATCCTTACACTCTCTACTAGATATGATCTTCCCATTTCCAGTGTGTATGTCCCAACAACTAGATAGGGTCATGGAAGCAATCGAGTGTGTAGCAATAAACTTGGATGACATAAAACAATGGGATGCACCAGAATCGAATAACACTAATGCGAGAAAACCATGAACAAGTAGAATACCTGAAACAACTTCTCCTGAAACCTTAGCTTCCTCAGCCGTCAGGGTAAATGCTCGAGCTTGATTGGGTCCCTGAGTCAGCTGCTTCTGTCCCTGAAACGGTTTCTGCGGTGGCTTCTGAACATCATCTTTCGTGTGAAGCTTCGACGGACAAGCGTTGATAGTATGATTCGCCGATTCACAAACCAAACAGAGTCCTCGCATCCTTCGACAATCTCTTTGCACATGTCCGGGTAAATAGCAGTAGTTACAAATCATGCTCCTTCTTTGATCAACGACAACAGGCTTCCTCATAGGTGTTACGCCACGTCGGTTCACTGGAATACCTCTGCGTCCATGCGCTCGGTTCGGTGTAAATGCCGGCTTCTGCACTGTAACTGCTGGCTGCTGTGTACTCCCAGTCTTCATTGATAGGCTCTGCTGCTCTCGGGCCGTTGTAAGTACTTGTGAGAAAGTAGTCAAACCCAGGGAGACAATCTGCCCCTGGATGTCCATATCCAAACTGCGCATGAACCTCCTTGCCCTATCAGCATCGTTGGCAACCAAAGGTCCAGCGAATCTACTGAGCCGTGTCCACTCAGTTGCATGTACATCTACAGGTGCGCCGTTCTGCTTCAAACTGATGAACTTTTCTTCCATTTCCTCCCGTGCAGTCCGCGGGAAGAACTTCTCCAAGAAACTCTTCGAAAAAACCGCCCAACTGATCGGCTTGGGCAAGCGTGTCTCTTCCACAAGCCACCATTCATGAGCATAATCCACCAATTGGATGCGTACCACATCCACTCTCTTATCCTCTAGAATCTGTGCCGCAATGAGTAAATTCTCCGTATCAACCAACCACTGCTCCGCTGGCAACGGCTCCTCCAAGCCAATAAAAACAGATGCACCCAGTCTCCTGAAATCCGCCACGGTACCCACACGTTCAACTGGTCTGGCCACAACATTATTCACGGACTGCTGAACGGTCCGCAAACCTTCCTGAAAAGCTTCAGCTTGCTACTGGTTCAGCTCGGTCTGTCGCTTTTGGTTCTCCAACATCCCACGGATTACTCCAAGCATAGTGGTTTCGTCAACACGTCTTTGGTACGTTTTCAGATTCTTGTCTGCCATGTTCTTGAAATCAAAACACCAAAAGGATTAGCATGATAACAGATTCAAAATGTAGATCAAGGATATGAATCAAGGCTAGAACTCCAAGTTACTTAAATAGAGTACCGCATTGTAACCATGCCGCGGTATCATAGCTACAATCATATAACTCCACCTAAGTCGCCTAAGTTCTAGAGATAACCAAAAGGAAACCAGGTTTCGAGTCGATATGCAAAGGAGGTTTGCATATCGTAAAAGTAGAATCAGGAGGAAGTTAAGATTCAAAAATGGTAAGACGGTAAGGTGGCAGGACATGTTTCCTAATCACGAGTATTCTGATTCGTGTATTGGGTCCAATACCCAACTACAAAGGAATCAAACCTGATTAACTTAAAACCTGGCTCTGATACCAAAGAAACCATGTCACGCCCCGCTTCCCAGAGTACGCTAAGATAGGCACGTGACATAGCCAACCATGCTACCTGCGGATAGGAAATATCCTTCCACAGTCACATTACGGCTGTAGAGATATCAAGAACAATAATAAACTATCTAATACATGTCCATAAGCCAGAATAAAACGAGTCAAGAATAAAATAATGCGGAAGCAAAAGATCCAATACAAGAATAAACTGGAATGTACGTCCCATAATGCGGGCTCACATCAGGAATGAAAATACCGAAAGTAAAATGAACTAACTACTAATAAGTCCTCACTGCTCAGCCTGCTAACTGAAATACTCCTGCTCGGCCTGCAGTAAAGGTAAAGAATCTGGGCCATGCAAAACCCAGACGTCAGTGCGTCATAACATCAAGCAATAATTTAAACAAGGGGTAGCAAGACATGCAGGTATGAGTATGAATGGTAAAACATGTATAATAGTGATATAAGTGAGGACAGCGAGGGTAATGTGTAGTGAGTAATTTAAACTGGTCTACTGTGTTAACTACTCTCAAGTCTTTGAAACAAATTTGATGAATCATCGATGTAACTCAATAGTATCCCGTGCATACCCGGGACCACGGTCAAAATTCTCGGGCTGGAATCGAGACATGCCGCTAGGCACTAAAATAGGAAATATGTATAGATGGATGAGGTCAGCAGCATCATCCCAAGGATGGCCTATCCTCTAAAACTGATCAGTATAAGCAAACGAACTGTCGAGTTACAAGTCAGGTTTCTTCATTGATTTCCCCATACCCCCAAGTTATATGTTTAACTCAGGTATTAATAATCTGAAGTTAATGCCAACACAGGATCAAGCAGATACAGGTTTGTCTGGATAGACAACAGGAAATGTCCGTAGGGACAACATGTCAAGGCTGTTGGCATTAGTAACAAGATCAGGTAACAGGTCAAGATATGGCACATCAGGTCAAGTCAAGTAGTGTAAATAAATCCAATCATGTCAAGAAGTGCACGGTATCAAGTCGTGTCAAGTAGTAGGTGTATCAAGTCATGTCAGGGGTGCACAAAATGTCACGTGGGTGCTCATAATCAAACTAAAATAAGCATAGGTATACAAAACAAGTATGGAGTACTAATGGAACAATAAAAATGGAACATTGTGATGTGGTATGCAAATAGGTACAGATTAAAGCATATGGATACACAGTTATCGATTTGGGTTAAGATTATAGTTCCAACATTAATTAAAATACAATTTATCAAATATGGAATGTTAATATTACAATATTATATATTCAAATGATCTATGGATGCAATAATATGTATATTAGACGGAATGGATGGAAATAGGTATCCGAAAGTTATAAACTATTTAAAATGGTACTATGGGTTGTGCAAATAAGCATTATGTGATTCAAATATGGATATGGATACCGTATATCGTAATCTAACATGCAATAAGATATGTTTTCAAGTTCTAGATCTAAAATGATATAAATGGAACATCGAAATGTTAAAATGGAACATGTGGTATTAGATTTAAACTACAGGTTTAGTATGCATTTAAATAAGTATGTAATAAATAAAATAGCATGCAACAAGTTTTACTTGCCTAGATGGATCAAGAAACGAGTGTACGGAACGTCTCACATAGGCGGAAAAAGTCGCGACGCGCGCACGGTACACGGAACGGATCCAAACAATGCACAAGGTGATCACACGGCTCAGGTACGCTCGCTGGGTCATCCGGATCGTCGACGGCATGACCGGATTCCGGCGATCTAAAAAGGCAGTGAACATTTAAAGAAAGAAATGTATAGAAAGAAAGAAGAAGAGAAGAAAGGAAGGAGGAAGGGGAAGAATGAGAAGCGGAAGCTCACTGTGGTCTGCGGAGAAGGTCGCGAGGGTGTCGACGACGTCGACGGAGCTCCGGCGAGGTAACTGCAGAGGACAGAGGCTTTTAAAAAAACCGATGAAGGAAAGGAAGAAGGAAAGAAAGAAGAAGGAAGAAGGGGGTGCTAGGCTCACCGTTGCGTCGGATCTGGGACGATGGACGACGACGAAATCACTCCGGTGATCGTCGCGGTGAAGCGATGTGCGGGGGCTCGGGCTGTTCTCGGGTGCGTGTGCAGGGCCCGCGAAAGAGAAGAGATGGAAGCGGAGGCGATGAGGGTGAGGAGGCGACGAGGTCGGGAATGGCGTTGTCGGGGGTCTTGGGCGTCGGCGAGGTGGAGGCAGACGAGAGCTAGGGTTCGTGGTTATAGGTTTAGAGAAAAAGAGAAGAAAGAGAAGAATAAATATATTGAGAGAGAAAGAATTTTACGCGAGAGGGGAGAGAGAGAGAGATTCTGAGAGAGAGAGAGGAGAGAGAGAGGGCTATGTGAACAGTTAGGAGATATAATTTTGTTTTTATTGGAGAGAGAGAAAGGAAGAGGGGAGGAGAGAGAGGTAAAGAAAGGAAAGAGAAAGAGAAAGAAAGGGAGAGAGAAAGAGTGGGGTCGGCGGAGAGAAAGAGTTGTGTGTGTGAGGATTTGATTTTGTTAAAAAAAAATTAAAAAGATTTAAATTGGTTTTCGAAAAAATATTCTGAGCTGTTAAAAAAATATTATAATTAAATTTAAAATTTAAATAATTTAATTTTAGCGGGATATTAAATATTTCAAAATGCGCCCGGGTCGGGTCTAAAATTTTAGATTTAAAATACGAAAATTATATGCAACTTCCAAATTTTAAAATGAATGATTAGGTAACGAAAATGCATACCCCCAAGAACGGATGCACGTACGTGTGCGTAGCTATCCAAACACGTCCGTTTCATTGAACGAAGCGAGAACAAGATGCGCAGACGCTACTACGGGGTTAGGGGTATCATACAGGCTTTGAAATGCAATTTTAATTTATTATACATGACCTAAAAATGTTGTATGTAAAATATGCGATGCTAGATGAAATGCCAATATGCAGTTTACACTAGATGCACATGTCTATGTAACAAGCCAGGGTAATCTATAAATATGAATCAACAAGTTCAAGTAAGCGGGTCGGGTCGAATGCAAAGTAAATGTAAAATTACTATTCGCATCCAAACACGATAAATAAATAAAATGCCACAGATATATAAATACGAGAACTGGAATTGGTATAAATGAACTCGGTTGTTACAAACAGGGATATAATAAAGGAAACTCCACCTATATTAGCATAGAAGTGGTGCCGCTTCAACAAGAGATATGAAGTCTTCTCTTGTAAATGCTTATGAAGTCTAAGAGTAGCACATGGCCATAATAGTGCTAAAGCGGTTATAAACCTCTTAGAAAATAAGATAAATATTGTGTGTGCTGTATTTCGAATTCTAATAATAAAAGTTTTGGTTTAATCTGCGGACACCAATAACTTTGTTAGACGATTGATACACACATACACATACACATTAATGGAAGGTTTAAATCGAGAGATACATTTCTTTTATGAATAATATTTGTCACGAGAGAGATGTGGTTGCAACCAATATATACAAACTAGTGGGGGATTGTTAGTAGTTTGAATCTATTGGTAGCATTTTTATATGGGAAATAATCTCACATCGGATGGAGAGACGAATGCCTAAGCCTTTATAATAATTCTCAATATTTAAGTAATATCTTGAACAAAGTGGGTTATGAGCCAGGTGGGCCTGATTTCTAGCAGGCTTATAATATTTATTTATTATTGTCTTTGATAGGGCACTTGGGCACTTAGGCCATTTGGGTTGATTTAATAACAGAGTTTGCCTTTTTGAATTTCAAATTCAAAGGTTGTTTGAAAAACCGTCCACTGCAGTTTTTTAGTATGAACTGTCAAAACCGTCCAAACAGTTGTGTCTATTCAACTCTATAAATTAAGTCTATCTCTTCATGGATTTTGTATCTTCTTCTCATTATCTTCTAAGAGAGTTTCAAGAGCTTTGTTGTATCTTGGGGGTGATTGACTTCTGCTGTACTCCCATAGTAGGGGCAATATCACCTTTCGGAAAGTGTATCATACACGCCTCAAAGCTTTTTAAATCTGTCTTAACCAAACTAAAACTCAACAGCACACCCAGGTCGTCAGGGCGACACATATAGCAATAAATATATGATGTGCGTTCAATGTTATTAAACATGCAAGGTGCGACAGAATACAGAAACATGAAAATAATGAATATCATTTGAATATGAATAGTGCGATATAAGTATCATGTCAGTAAACTAGGCAATGTGTATGTCACTATTTATCAGTCACTAAATCAATGAAATCAATCGGTGGAAAGGATGCTCGTGTTTAACAAGGGTCTCGTGCATGCCCGAGACTACTGTCCATTATTGCCCGTGACATAACCATACAGCCGTGCCGCCAGGCCCACAACCTAATGTATATGTATGTGTGTGTGTGTGTATAATATCGAATGATCATCCTCTAAGTCACTGTACCTCGCTAAATACGAGTTCAATTCCATATTGATTTCCCCATTCCACAGGTTATAGTATATATTCAGTTATTAGGTAGGTTGTGAACAAATACGTATCGCTTTCACTTTCAATCGCGTTTCCACTTATCAATATCACTTTCAATCATTGGTTCACTTTCGTACTTACCATAACCCAATCACTAACACTTATATATCAACATTGCAAAACTGTCGCTAGGTCTTAATGTAAACAATCACTATGCAGAAGGTATAAAGCAAACACAAAAATAGGAAGAAATGCACTGAACGGATATTCACTAAATTATGACAGCCAACGCCATATTACTTGCAAAAATTCACCATAAATCACACGTATAGAATATACCAAAACAATACAAAAGCCGTACGAAATATACTTGATTATCTAAGCGGTAAAATTAGTGTCATGTCAATAGGAATTTAGGTTATGGACTTATCAACATTTTAAATTAGCGATCGATTGCTGGAATTCCAGTTTCAGAACTGGAAGTCCAACTTCACGCGTAGTTTACCAGGGATTGTGTTTAGATTCAGGTGCTTCCCCAGTTGAATAAAACCTATTTTTATCCGTTAAGTTTCCGACGCATCAAACGGATCCACGATACCCTTTCTGTACTAGAAGATATGTCCTGTTTAGTGTGAAGGTGAAAGAAATGTCACTACAGAAACTGCAGAACACGTCGACAGTATAAAATATAAACAAAACATCAAACGACAGTGAAACTGAATGAGACTAGATCCATATGTTATATAAATAAATTATATACGTGACTATATAGGACTCCACGCATTTTCAGTTTTATGTAGGGACGCACAGACGCTTAAATTCAGATATCCTCCTGGAATGCTGCCCCGGACTGCAGTCCAGAGCCGCATTCCCAGTCAATTCTCATTACAGTGGCCTATCACCATTGAAGGGTAAACTTTAGAGGGTTCTATCTAAACGAGTCGGCTTCGATATGAGTCATAGAACATTACATTCTAATCTGTATTTAATTTAATATATATTTTTTGACGTGAAATGTGCGGTGCATTCCAGATTTAGTGTCGCCTTTAGGGGTGACCTTTCATGGGTATAACCTAAGTATTTCTAACTCAAATCCCTATAAGACATTCATTATCAATAGAGGGATTCATTGGTCACAAGTTCCGCCATTTTTAAATGGGTTTTGGTTTAGGGTTTCGCATCAAACACTTGGTATGTGTATACGAGTGTCGATCGACAACAATTACTTAATGTAAAATGTAATATGATATCCATACGATTAAGGGACCCGAGTTGGTTTCGATTCAATATAACCAATCATGATGTCTCAATGCACAAGTATTCGGTCATCACTTAATGCAATATAGACACACACACACACACATATGCACTTATCTAACATTATTAATTAACTTATATATATATATATATAATAGCATGATTAGCAAGAGTTGGGTTTTCTCTTGCCTGGTGACGATCGCGACGACGAATGGCATGAGCATGACACGATCACGGGCAGCGACGACGATCTGGGGCCAATAACGAGATGATGGCGATGGTGGCTGGCCTCGAAGCTTGGGCAGCGGCTCAGCGATAGCTCAGGGAGACTTGGGGCGTGGCTCGAGCTGAAGGAGGAGGAGCTGGGGAGTTTGGTGGGACGCCGGTGACTCGTCGGTGAGAGACTGAGGAGCGGGGCGGTCTCATAGTGAGGAGCTCAAGGTGGGCAACGATTGAGTTAGAGGTTGATGGAGGTCGGTGGGGTTGCAAAGGAGGAAGAGGAGCGGCTCGTGGCGGCGGCGACGTTGGTCCCTAGAGGTGACGAGGCCGGCAACGAGAATAGGTCGGCGGTGATGGTTGCAGAGGTGGCGATGGGTGTTAGAGCTTGTGATGGTGCTCAAAGAGGAGATGATGGTGGAGTTGGTTAGAGGAAGGTGGTGGGTCGATGACGGTGGAGTGAGGTGATGGACGGAGCTCGAGCTCGTTGGTGGAGGAGGCGGGTTTTTTTAGGAGGAAAAAGAGAGTGAAAGAGAAAGAGAACGAGAGTGAAAGAGATAGAGTGGGAGACATTGAGGGGAGAGATAGGGCCAGTGCCGAGATCTCGAGGTTAGTTGGGGCGGGGATTCGTCGTAGGTGGAGCGGGTCTCGCGGGCGCAGGCACGGGTGGGAAGGGAGCCATTGGCAAGAGGGAGAGAGAGGAGACGAGATGGGATGGAGGAGGAGACGTGGGTTGTTGGGTCCAAGGCGAGGTTGTCGCGGAGGTGGGCGCGGGTCTTAAGGCGACGGTCCTGAGGAAGGAGAAGACGTGGGGAAAAGGCAGGAAAAGAAAAAGGAAAGAAGAAGAAGAAGAAGAAAGATGGGGGTTCGGGTCGGGTTTGGGTCGGGTCGGGTAGGAGTTAGGGAAAAAGGTCGGGTTTGGGTAGTTTAAGGTTTAGATTAGGAAATTAATAAATAAAATAATAAAAATATAAAAAAGTTCAAAAATACTAGGAAAATTCTGGAAAAATACGGAAAATATATACATGGAACTGGGGATTTACACAATACATGGTAGCAGTAATCTAACACAGATAATGAGATAATACAGTCACTAAAACTATCAGGTGAAAAGGAAACTAAGCGCGACAAATACAAACAACTAACCAGTGATAATGAAAGGAACGATAGGGCCGGCTCACTGGTCTTGGTATCTACGATCTTCTCGTAATCAGACGGGTCCACTTCTTTCTTTGAGCATGCATACTCAGGTCGTCAGAGTGACAAAAATAGTAATATATAATATATGCCATAATAAACATGAAGTAGGTTAAAGATATAAGCATGAAATAGCATGCAAAGGTAAACACTACACATGAGTATCAGATCAGTAAATCGATGCAAGTCCATGTCACTAATCATATTAGTCTATAGGTCTTAATATCCATATCCCTACCTCATCATCAGCTTGAGCGTAAGAGTCAACCATTGGAAACACAGGGCTCTCTTCTGTATTTACTAAACAATCAATAACACGCGTTCACGTAATGGGACCCTGAGTGGGGCCCTCTCCTGTATTCAGTACACGCTCATGTAATGGGCCCCTAAGATTCCTTTGACCGTCTTACACTCAAACTATCCCAATACCCGCGGTCCACATCAAGGTCCAACCACGAACCAAAATACCGGTTAGCCATGAGAAGTCTACTCGAGAATTGGAGACTGGTCTCCATCAAGCATGACTAGGCCATTATTTTAGACAAGTGGACAACCCCCAATGTCTTATATATGACACTAATATAAATGCTTCTATAACCATTCCATTATAGTTATAGTTACACTTATATATGTCCCACAGACTTCGACAATGCAATAATTGACTGGTTGCGCTGATTGTGTGCAAGTACGTGTGATGATCACTATTCGTTCATGCTTTTACACTAATATATTTGCCACAAACTAAACACTAACGCTTCGGTAATCTAAAAAATTCGCTAGGGTATCGATACAAATGACCACTAGTTACAGAGGGTATAACGGTCATGCAATATGATGGAGATGCAGTTAAATGCACTACTAATAATATATGAGCAGCAGGTGTCGTTTGGATTAGGAAAATCACATAAAATCACACGTGTATAATTTGGTGAAACAATATAAAAGGAGTAAACAATATATTTAATTATCTGTACGGAAAGATTGGTTCTAAGTCAATCGGGTTTCTGGTTTGGGAGATACGGCTGTTTAAATATGGGTATTCACTGCTGGAATTACGGTTTCTGAACTGAAAGTATATTTTAAAACGTGTTTTGCCCCTAGTTACAGTCAAGATTAGGCGTTCCTACAGTTGAATAATATTTAGGGTTATCAGTCAAGAGTTCAACGCATAGGACGGATCAGATATAACCATCGTGTGCTAGGAGTTATACTCAGTTTACTGTTGCTATGTAAAAATCGATACTGCAGTAATCAGCCGTACTTATCAACAGTGTAAAATATGTTATAAATATCAAACAATACTGGAATCTGGTGTAACCAGGGTCACTAGAAAGCTAACTCAAAACCCTACTCCTCGGTGTATGGTTACGCACACTTTCTCACTTAAACGGTGAGAAATATGCGTTCTAAAACAGATAAAGGCAGAGATTTCTGCTCTGGACTGTAGTCCAGAGCCATGAATTGCCTCAGTTTTTGTTATAATAACTTATTAAAATTAAGAGATAAACTATGAGGTAATATAGGTTTATCTGTTATCTTTGATACAAGCCATGGAATGGTAAGATCCGATATATAAATGATTTATTATGAATTTAACGGTCAAGTATGTCCGGGAAAATTCAGATTTCGCAAAGATTATCGGGGTGCCATTTTATGGGTGAAGCGAAATTAATTTGCAAACCAATTTCTTTAGAGTATTCATTAACAGTAATGGGGTTTAATTTATCTCGGGTTCCTCCATATTTGATTATGTTTTAGTTTAGGGTTCACATCGAACACTTAGCACGACATTTCGTAATTATAGCAAAATCTGTGCATCTTATGGATATGAGCGGGAAATGATTCCTGTGAACTCTAAATGTCCCAATCATGGGATATTACCCCAATAACATTCAGTTCACCCTATTACACGCAATTACGGCTCACTATAACTGTTCGATTTGATCACGCTATTATATTAACATAACTTAATGTCTCAATCAATATCAATATATTTAATTATATACTTAATAGCATGAAGCAAGTGTGAAGCACTTGCCTGGCGACGATTGGCGGCGGCGAAAACAACGATAGGCGAACGGCGGCAACGGCACGGACACGAGTATGAGCACGGTAGAGCAGCTCGACAAGAGCGCAGCTAGGGTTCGCAGTGGCTCGGCTGTGATGCTGCGCTAGTATAGAAGTGGGCACGGGGTTGATCCAGAGGTGGGCACGATGATAGGAGCTTGAGGGGCTGTGGTGGTCACGGTGATGGCTTTAGGAGCGGCTCCGACAAGGTGGCGAGCTCGGGAGGCGGCAAATAATAGGTGCAGGAGGTCTCGAGAGAGAGAGAGGTGTGAGGGGGAGCTTGGGGGAGCGCTGGTGCTGGTGGCCGAAAAAGGAGGTTGGCGGCTATTAGGGGTAATATATCGGCTGCGGCGGCCATGGACCATGTGTTGACCATGGTTGTGAAGGCGGACCGTGTTGTTGCGAAAATTGCTGATCCCACCGCGCTTCCATTTGAGCTCTCCATGCTGCTTCATCTTGTGCTCTCTTCTTGTCTGCTTCACGCATACTCCTGACCTGCTCCTCTAGCTCGGTAATCCTCCTTGCCTCATCCGATTGTTGGTTGGAGCGAGCGGTCGACGTACTTGAAGTTTCTCTGGAACTCGACCGCGAAAGACTAACGGGATCACCGTAAATGGGAATACGGTCCTGTCCTCTTGAGCGAGGGAAAATTTGCTCTATAATAGATATCTCGGCCTCCGCAAGAAGAGGATCTTCAGCCGGAAATTCGGGATTTGATTCCTAATAGCTTCTCTCCGCCTTCACGAATTCATTCTTCGATAAATGAAACAATAATTTTTTTTTTGCTCAGGTCCATGCAGTGCTCGTCTAGATGTGCATACGGATCATCCGGCATTGATGCACCCGCATCCTTCTGATCAGCTGTACCTACACATTTTAATTTATTATAATCAATGCAATGGTTATATGAACAAAGTTTTTTAAAACTTGTAATATATACCTCTAATCTCAGGGTCAGCCCGTGTCGAGTATGAAGCATCTCGAGCTCTTTTCTTCAAAGAAAATGCTTTGGTAAAATTTTCAAATATGTCTTTTCGCCCCATCTGTTTCATGCAAGTTATGACAATATAAAATATATAATATGCATAAATCATCAAACTAACATATCAATAGATTATAAGTGATTCTAACTGCAAAGTTTTTTAAATATTAATTGATTACATGTGTTTACAACTGCAAAGTTTATATATATATACAACCGCGATGTTTTTTTATATGTCAATCGGATCTACTTCCTCGAGATCAACCTGGACAAATCCAACAATTACTGTATGTCAAATTCTCTCGTCGAATACTACACATACGTTTGAAAAAATTGAATAGAAAGCTCAAATCTTACAAACATATAATGTGATCCTATTAATTCGACGGGAAAAAGATTTGACAAACACCAATTGTCAAACGGGAAATTATAGGTCGATTCTAAACAAATTTAAAACATTTCAATCTTAAACTTACTAATTAAATAAAAAAATAAAATCCTAATTAAGTTTCTAATCAAAATTTTAGGGATTTGCTTAACTTTCTGTTTAATCGTTTTTTAATTAGGTTCTCGGTTCACTATCTGGTCTTGATTAAGGTTTCTTAATTACTGTAATTAATGTTATATATTGATTAGTGTTAACATTGTAGTTTTTTATAATTAGCTTTTTCCGGTCTCTAGTTACGATTTTAATAGTTTGTACTTAAGATTATCTTAATTTGTTAATTGGGGTTTATAAGCTGTCATAAGGGTTTTTTTAGGGTTTATAGATTCTTCAATACCTTAGTTTGTAATTAGTGTTTATAATTTGTAATTAGTGTTTATAATTTGTTATTAGGGTTTATAAGTTATTATTACGATTTCCATATTATCTCAAAACCAACAAAATTTTCAATTCCACTTATAATCCTTTCGTAAGATGTTGCAATCAAAATTAAATAAATTCATAACATAAAATCACAATTGCATACCCTAACATCACAATTATATCATAATTTTATATATAATTGAAAATTTTATAACCTAATAACCACATCACAATTTCATAACCTATCATCACAATTGCATCATAATTCACAATCCAACATCACAATTCATAACTTAACAACACAATTCATAATCTAACTGAAAAAATAATAATTTGAGGGGGGAAACCATAACCTTTTCGTCGGATTTTGAACGAGTAAGGAATTTTCGAGCACCACCACCACCACCACCAGCAACAATACCTAAAAAACAAAAATTAGATAAGAAATTAAAATTTTTTTGGAAGAATTGGGGGAAAATTGAAGAGGGAAATCACCTTTGGGGGAGATTTTCGCGGCCTCGGTGAAAATTTTGGGAAAGAATGAGAGAGAGAAAGCTCTCTCGCGGGCTACATGTGCAAAGAACATTAAGGACCGTTTAGAACGGTCCCTAATATAAAATGAACGGTCGCTAACACATTAGCGACCGTTCATTGGAGACCGTATATTATATATGGTCTCTCATAACTTATTTGAGACTATTTATAAATAAACAGTCTTTAATACACCGTTCCTGATATAAATGGTTTCTACTAGTGTGGATTTAAGCCTAAATGTTAATAGCCACTCAAATTAAGCATAGAGAGTTGTTTGATGAACTTGTCTCGAAAGCAGCCAACCAAAACACACTCGGATTAAAAATTGAGTAAGAAGAGAATAACACATTTGTGCAAATGTGTTGCCTTGCCTTGAATCATTACTAAAAATAAGTTGCCTACTGGATTAAGCTTTTGATCATCCTCTTCTTTTTGGCATTTGCAACTCCTCATCCCATGCAGAAAAAATGAAACACATCCAATATTGGTGTTTTACTAGCAGTAAGGCGCGGTGCGGCGGGTTTTTAGAATAATCTATGAAAATAAATAAACAATAACTTGTATAAATTGCTATGTCAATGATCATAACGGTAAAAGTTCATGGCATTTATGTAATAAACAAAGTCCAAGGTATTTATCTGAAAACACTAAAATTTCATGGTATTTGTTGCAATACACAAAGTCCATGGTATTTATTTGAAATATATTGGAAGCTCGTTGTATTTATTTGTAATAAACAAAATCCATAGTATTTATATGCAAAAAATGAAATCTCATTGTATTTATTTGTAATAAACAAAGTCCATAGTATTTATCCAAAATCGGCGAAGAATAGTAATATTGATTTACAACAAACAAAATACACGATATTTATATGGAAAACAATGAAAGATCGTGGTATTTATTTATGTTAAACAAAACACATGGCATTAATCTAGAAAATGGCGGAAGTCATGGACTTTATTTGTAATAGATAAAGTCTACGTTATATATCTATAAAATGGTGAAAGCCATGGTATTTATTTGCAATAAATAAATTTATGGTATTTATATGAAAAAAGTCGAAAGCACATGGAATTTTAGCGAAAACCTAGCGGTGATGTATGAAGTCCATGTTTTTTGTTTGTAAACAACAAAGTTCACTGTATTTTACCTTTAAAATGTCGAAAGCTCATGGTATTTTAGTGAAAACCTAAAAGAGTTCTGAGCTGATGGCATAATGGAAAATAAAAATAAGTTTTGAGCTGATGACATAATTGTAAATAAAGAGAAATTCTGCCAAAATGAGGAATTTACAATTTTATCTCTACTACTTCACAAAAATAACAAATTTGCTAAGTTGTTGATTTTTCCCATAAACCAAAACTAATAAAAAGTGTGTGTGGGTGGGTGGGGGGGTGTCAAAAGTGGAAATTTTGAAATTTCCACTTTTGATACCACTTTCTATCTTTACTATTATAATGCAAAAGGAAAGGGGTGTCA
This sequence comes from Agapanthus africanus, assembly GCA_030015575.1. NCBI lineage: Eukaryota > Viridiplantae > Streptophyta > Magnoliopsida > Asparagales > Amaryllidaceae > Agapanthus > Agapanthus africanus. The sequence goes on from JASDDO010000019.1 coordinate 52,047,223, forward strand.
GGATATTTTCAAATAATTAATAATTTATGTTTTTTTAAATTTTATATATATTATATCTATATCTATCTATCTATCTATATATATATATAATAATAATAATAATAATAATAATAATAATAATAATAAATTATCTAATTAAGAGAAGATACTCTCTGTTTAGATTTGTAAAGAAATGGGCCCCATTTCTTTGAGGAGCTGTGAGAAAGGCAGTTACAACAATTAGGTGCTGGGATTTCTTCTAAAGGTTGTATCTCTTCAAATTAATGGTGGTTTGTTTTGAATTCCTCCATCCCTTCATCTTCTATTTAATGGCTGTATATCCAACAGAGAAATATAAAGAAAAATCTCTCTCTTACTCTTATATACTATCATTTACTTTATATTGAAATATTTGCTTCTATTATATCGAATCTTGGGTTTTGGTTTACTGGTTCCCAAATTGTCAGAAAGTACAATTCTAATCGATTTTGAACGTGTCGGGCATTGTATATTGGAGATAGAAATTTCACGAGTCCATTTGCACTTTGTGGGGAATTTACCATCTTAAAGAAATTGTTTTTGCATGCCTTGTCCTATCGTTTTCTTTTTCTTCTACAAATAAAACTTTTCCAATTTCATTATATTATATTTAAATATATCTCCAACAATTTTAAGATTTTTTTTATTATTATTATATTTAAATAGTTTATTTTAACAAGTATTGTTGTTAGGATATTTTCAAATAATTAATAATTTGTATTTTTTAAAATTATATATATATATATATATATATATATAATGTATATAATTTAATTAGTTAATTAAGATGAGACACTCTCTGTTTGGATTTGTAAAGAAATGGGCCCATTTCTTTGAGGAGTTGTAAGAAGGGCACTTACAACAATTAGTTGCGTGTATTTTTTCTAAGGGCCGTGTCTCTTCAAATTAACGGTGGTTTGTTTTGAACTCCTCCATCCCTTCATCTTCTATTTAATGGCTGTATATTCAACAGAGAAATATATAGAAAAATCTCTCTTACTCTTCTATACTATCATCTATATTCTATTAAGATATTTGTTTCTGTTCTATCAAATCTTGGGTTTGGATTTATTGATTCCCAAATCGTTAGAAAGTGCAATTCTAATCGATTTTGAACGTGTTGAGCATTGTATCCTGAAGATAGAAATTCCATGAGTCCGTTTGCACCTTATGGGGAATTTACTATCTTAAAGAAAGTGCTTTTGCGCGTTTTGTCCGATCATTTTCTTTTTCTTCTACAATACTTTTCCACTTTCATTATATTATATTTAAATAAATCTCCAACAATTTTAAGATAGTAAATCCTTTTCCATGGAGACAGTTGGTGCAAAGAATATTCATGAAGTGGAAAATCTCGAAAGGCTCGATAGACTCAATTACAAACGATGAAAGTTGAAGATTTTCTATCAACTCACCATTACTAAAGTGGCCTACGTATTGTCAATGGCGTGCCCAAGTGGAGATTCTTCAACTGAGGACTTGGCCGAGAAGCAAAAGAAATGGCGCAAGGATGATTACATTTGTCGCTTCACTCTCCTCAATGCAGTGATGAATCCATTATTCGATCAATATCATAAGTTCGCTATGGCAAAAGAATTATAGACCGCGCTCGAGTATGTTAATGAGGATGCCGAAAATCGTTCTTTTCTTATTAAGAAGTATGTTGACTTCAAGATGGATGATGTTACCCCCCTAATCGAGTAAATAAATAATTTGCAAAATATTGTTCAAGAAATTGCCAATAGCGGGGAATATATTTCGGAAAATTTTCAAGTTTCAAATATCATTTGGTAAACTTCCCCCTTCATGGAAAGATTACCAAAGAGTTTTGAAATATATAAAAAGTCAGATGACTTTAAATGAATTGATTCAACACATCCAAATTGAAGATCAAGTCCGCAACAGGGATATACTTGATAATAAAGAAAATAATGACAAAATTCATAACATTGAAGTTCCGACATCCAATTTTCACAAACGTAAACAAAATAAGGGAAAGAAGAAATATTTTAAGCCTAAAAAGGATTTCAAAAAGGAGAAGAAAAGGGGTCCTTGTTTCGTATGTGGAAAACCGGGACATTATGAAAGATTTTGTCGAAACCGGAAAGGGCAACCACGAAATGAAACAAATATTGTAGAGAATGACATGGTCGCCATGATTACTGAGATTCTTATGGTCGACGTAGATGATGGTTGGTGGATCGACTCTGGTGCCACTTGCCATGTGACTCCATGTAAGAGTGTTTTCAAGAGCTACGAGACTACAAATTGAGAATTTTCGGTATTCATGGGAAATTCTTCTACAAGTAACATTGTCGAAAAAGGGACCATGCAACTTCCGCTTTCATCCGGAAAAGTCCTCACTCTCCAAGATGTATATCATATTCCAGGACTTAGAAAAACTCTTATTTCTATTGTAAAATTAGATAATCATGGCTTTCGTCTTGTTTTTTTATTTCAACAACGTTATTATTTCAGAGAAGGGATTTTTTGTTGGAAAAGATTATGCTAAAAATAATATATATCTTTTAAGTATGAATAAAGAATTTACTTCTGCTTATATTGTTGATGTTGATGATAATTTATGGCATTTTTGATTTGGTCATTTAAATAAGAAAATTATGCATAGAATGACCGTACGTGATTTGCTTCCTAAAGTTGGTTCTTATAATTCATTACATAAATGTGAATGTTGTGTTCAACCCAAACTATGCAAAAAGCCTTTTAAATTTGCACATAGAACTACAACATTGTTAAAGTTAATACACACCGATATTTGTAATAATAAAGATACCTTAACAATGGGTAGAAAGCGATACTTCATCATACTTATTGATAATTTTTCAAAATTCATTTATGTTTATTTACTTAAAACAAAAAATGAAGCTTTTGAAAAATTTAAAATTTTTAAATCGGAAGTTGAGAACTAACTTGGAAAGAAAATCAAGAGAGTAAGATCTATGCTCATTCATTCTCATCTACCCACAACTTTTTAGGGGGAAGTATTACTTATCACATGTCATATTTCTAATTGAATTTTGTTTTAAAATTATGTTTTGGCACCTTCATTCTCATCTATCCATAACTTTTAAGGGGGAAATATTACTTACAACATGTCATATTTCTAATTGAATTTTGCTTAAAAATTATGTTTTGACACCTTATGAAATATGGAGAAATAGAAAACCCAGCCTTAATTATTTTAAAGTTTGGGGTTGTATTGCTTATGCCTTAGGTCCTTCACATAAGAGACCCAAATTAGAAAGCAAAGCAATTAAATCTATTTTCTTGGGATATGCAAAAAATAGTAAGGCTTGTAGATTTTTGAATTTAAAGACTAATAGTTTATTTGAGGTCGTGACAGCTGAATTTTTTGAACTCCTTACTATTAGAGATGCAGAAAAGGATTTGGCTATTGAAGTTGAACAATCAAAAAATTATTTTGATGATAATGATAATGATGTTGAAAATGAGAATAATGATCAAAATGAAGATATTATCAATAATACTTGAGGTATAGTTAGTTATCAACAAGGTATAGTTAGTGATCAACCAGAAACTAGACGGAGCAAAAGACAAAGAATTCAAAAGAATTTTGCATCAGATATATTTAGTTATTTATTAGAGGATAATCCAAAAGATTATAAAGAACCTATATCTTTACCCGATTGTGATTTATGGAAGAAAGTAATGGATGATGAAATTAAATCTATTAAGGATAATAATACTAGGACTTTGACTTCTCTTCCACCTAATACAAAAACTATTGGTTCTAAATGGGTGCTTACAAAGAAATTTAAACCCGATGGTAGTATCGATAAGTATAAAGCAAGATTAATGGCTAAGGGTTATAATAAAAAAGAAAGCATCGATTATTTTGAGATATTTTCTCCGGTTACAAGAATTATTTCTATAAGAACTATGTTTGCAACTGCATCAATTTATAATTTGGAAGTACACCAAATGGATGTAAAGACCGCCGTTTTGAACGAAGAATTAGAAGAAGAAATTTATATCGAACAACCGGAAGGTCATATCAAAAAAGGTCAATAGGATAAATTTTGTAAATTAAATAAATCTATATATGGTCTTAAACAAGTACCAAGGCAATGGTATAAGAAATTTAAGGGTGCAATTAAAAGTTTTGGATTTAAGAGCAATAAAGTTGATAGTTGTGTTTTTATTAAAGTTGCTGAAAATTATAAGATTTTGATTACTTTATACGTTGATGATTTATTGATCTTTGGAACTAATATTGATTATATTAATGAAATCAAAGAATTTTTGAAGAATACTTTTGAGATTAAAGATATGGGTCCGGTGGATGTGATTTTAGGAGTTAAAGTAATTAGAAAGGATGGTGCATTTATTTTGATTAAATCGCATTATATTGAAAGGATATTAAGAGAGTTTGGATATTTTGATTTTAGGCTTAGTGTTGCACCTATTGATCCACATCATCATTTGGTACCCAATAAGGGGGAACCAATAAGTCAAGATGAGTATGCTAAAATAGTTGTCAGTCTAATGCATCTCATGAATTTTACTAGACCAGACATTGCATATGCTGTTGGTATTTTATGTAGATTTACTAGTAATCCTAATAATGATCATTGAAAAGAAATTGCTAGAATTATGAGATATTTAAAGCATACAATGAATTATAGTTTACACTATAAATGTACTTCACATGTTTTAGAATATTACATCGATGCTAATTGGGCGACGGGCAAAACTAATTCTAAATCTACTAGCGGATGATTGTTTTCTTTAGGTGGCGGTATTATTACTTGGTCGTCTAGAAAACAATCATGTGTTGCTTTATCTTCTATGGAGGCCGAATATATTGCTATGTCCGAAGCGGAAAAAGAGCTCATTTGGCTAAGAATATTTTTACGTGGTATTCCTTTTATTGATATGCTAAATAAGAAGATTACCATGTATTGTGATAATCAAACGGCTATACATATTTCTAAAAATAAAAGTCTTATGGGTGCTAGCAAACATATAGCCATGAGATACAATCATGTGAGAAAATTTATGAAGAAAGGTAAAGCTGTGATCGAGTATTTACCTACTTCAAAAATGTTAGCGGATCGTTTGATAAAACCATTGTTGGGAGAAAAGATTTCTAAGACCTGGGGAGATATGGGACTATTACCGATTTAAAGGTAGTCTCGATTGTAGCCTACTCTATAAATATGAGATCATAAGTTGATAATCCCATGCATAGGGTTAAAAGGAAATTTATTCTGAAATCTATCAAAGAAATATTAACGAGCAAGGTTATGTTTTGAGTGCACTAAAATTTTGAAATAGTAAGGATTGGCTGTATTTTTTTAAAAGTCTCATGTCTGGTCAGCGCACTAATTCCACAACATATAGGCTGGACTTAACCCTTAACATGACTCATGGCCTTAATGTGGAGCGGTAAATTGGTTGTGTACACTCTTGATGAGTCTGCCTTTACGAGTATGGAAGACATGGCCACTTCCTACGGGTTTTCGGTAAGACCCCAAGTGTACTCGCTAAGCCGGGATCAGCGCATGGCCTATAACGTGCTGCCTTAGGAGGACCAATTATATCCATGCACTTGTGTGAGTTCATCTCAATTATTTTCTATGTTCTGAAATCAAGGTTTAATCCTTTTAGTCATTTTAAACAATTGTTATATTCTCAACTGAATATTCAAAGGCCATCCATCTATCAGTATACACAATGTACATACCAAAGATTTATTATTATTATTATTTTTATTATTATTATATTTCAATAGTTTATTGTTATTATTTGAGTGGGGAATTGTTAGGTTATTTTCAAATAATTAATAATTAATGTTTTGTTAAATTATAATTAATTATATATATATATAATTTAATTAGTTAATTAATTGGAGATCCTCTCTATTTGAATTTGTAAAGAAATGGGTTCGATTTCTTTGAGAAGGCGTGAGAAGGGCAGTTACAACAATTAGCTGCGGTATTTCTTCTAAAGGTCACGTCTCTTCAAATTAACTTTGTTTTGAACTCCTCCGTCCTTTCATTTTCTATTTAATGTCTGCATATCTAGCAAAGAAATATACAGAAAAATCTCTCTCTTACTATTCTATACTATCATCTATATTCTATTGAGTTGTTTGCTTCTATTCTATCAAATCTTGGGTTTGGATTTATTGATTCCAAAATCGTTAGAAAGTGCAATTCTAATCGACTTTGAATGTGTCATGCATTTTATTCTGGAGATAGAAATTTCGTGAGTTCATTTGCGCATGGTGGGAATTTACTATCTTAAAGAAAGTGCTTTTGCACGCCTTGTCCGACCATTTTCTTTTTCTTCTAAAAATTTACTTTTCCACTCTCATTATATTATATTTAAATAAATCTCCAACATGGGGTCATTTAATTTTGAAATCGATTGGTTATGTGGTTTATTATTTTTTGAGATATATCAAACAAAAAATATCATTGATTTATGCGCAATGCATATAATTAAACGCCAAAGTCATCATTATTTTACAGGCGCGATGCACGTAGTTAAAATAATATAGAAATTTATCGATAAAGTTTTATAATTACGTGCAACTCACGTGCCAAAATCCTTAGTTAGTATAATGATGGTGCTTGAACTTATTATGAAAAGTACTTGCATTTCTCTCAAGGCAGATAACCGAATATGCAACTGAGCATACATGCCGCTGCAGAGGGAAGAGATGTGCGAGCGCTACAATAATCCAATTTTCCAGTAGATGATATAGGAAAGCTAACCTAGTTTGTAGTCTAACATACTGGAAATATAATTCCAAATAGATAGAACTACAGGGCAAGAGAAGAATAAGTGATCAGACTCTAGGAGCTCATAAGAAGCATAATATGGCTCTCCTTCCCGATCCCTCTGAATAAAAACTTCTTAATAGAATAATTTATTTAAAGAGAAGAGCAATGCAAAGACTTTCATTTTAAGAGAGAGATGGAAATACCGATGGGATTACGATGCTTACTAAGAACACCATCACGTTTAAAAAATTTATATGAAGAATTCAAGAGAAGAAGTCGTATTAAGCATCCTGACAGATGTCGGATCACGTCAAGATGTTACCTTCCGTTGATCTGTTGATGGAGGCGATAGACGGCTGAGATTGGATCTGGAGGCTGGCTCCTGAAGCGTATGGATCTCAATGGGTTTGAGGTTGTTTGGGCCGAGCTACCTGCAAGGAAGCCCCGGGATGGTTGTACCACCGAGGACCCTCCGACGGTCAAGTTAGAGAGAAAATCCGAGCAGAGTAACGGCTTAGTGGAGTAAAAATGGCTTACTTGAACCGTCTGAAGGAGGGGTTTATATAGCGGTGGCAGCAGGAAGGTAGGCGCGAGAATCACGCCGGCCGTTACGCTTCCGGCGTCACGCTCGCGTGATGAGCGGGATTCGCATTAATGGCGAGACAAGCTCGTTAATGGGGGATCGTGATAGCGTGGAACGCGGGATGTGGCCGGTGGATATCTCTTGCATGGCGAGATTCATGGGAGTGAGGCGGTTGCGCTTGTGAGTGGTGCCGTTGGTCGGTCAATGAGACCGAGGAAGATGAGCTCGGCGGGAGAGCTCGCGGACGAGCGGGAGAGCCGATGTATCTTGGTTCTGCGGTAGCCCGGAGAAGATCTGAGAGGCCAAGGAGGCCAATTGTGCAGGGGGCTCTGAGGTGAGCCAGCGTTTGTTTGTGGGACGGGCACAAGGGTGGCCTGGTCTGCAACTGTAGGTCCTTTCTTGTGAGCTTCGGGACACGTCATCAGCCACATGTCATGATCTGGGAGATCACCGATATCGAGCATCATCATTAGCCGCCCACTCTCGTCCCGACCAGATCATAGGTCGGGTCGAGAGTGGTTTGCCGGGTTACCCGAGGTGAGCTCCTTTTCGAAGATATCGTCGGGGCGTGTTCCTGGGCAATCTGTCGTATTTTCCTGATGACGTCAGCGAATCAGGGATCAAATCTTCCATTAAAGAGGATGCACCGGATCGTGTGTACGTTCACCGAAGCGAATGCCCACGTGTCGAGCGCTGGTTGGCTGATGGACGGGCTGCAGGTTCCCTGTGCCCGATGGGGTGCGGCCAATGTGCGCATGACAGGTGGAGCGATGGTGGCCGTTGAGTGCGAATAGTCGTTTTGGCGGGAGATGACTGCCGACGTTGGATGTGTTATGCCAGCTGCTATAAATAGAGGTGGGGTCCACATGAGGACCCGTTCCTCTTCATAATTTCCTCGTCTTTGATCTTGTCAGCTCGGCGTTCTCCTCTTTAGGTCGGGATTCCTGCGTTTTCTCTTCCGAGGATTCCTCTTCATCTGGTTAGATGTCTTTCTCTGAGAAGTCCGTAGATGTAGTTGGGGTAGAGTCTGGGGAGCCCCTTTTAGATTCTTTCTTTTCTTTCTCCTGCTTCCTCTCCTTTTGAGTCGAGCCGGTTTCTCCCTTTAGCAGGATAAATGGATCGATCCAGGATTCTTGGTGCCCTCGGTGCTCCGTCCCGGAGGGGGGCCAGAGGTACGGCCGCGCCTCGGGCTGGCCCGATCCCCGCACCAAATGTGTTGCCAGCGGCGGGGCTATCTGCCTCGACCCGAGCTCTTGATGATTGCCCCGGCGGCGGCCAGAGGCGTCCACGGGTTCCTGAACCCTGGACGAGGGATGCGGGAGAGGATGGAGACGGGGTTCCTTTTAAGAGGAAGAGGACGGTCTCTTGCACGCCACTGAATGATATTCCTGAAGGGATTCCTGTGCAGGAGGGGGATGTCCGTTTTGTAGTCCCGTCCGGGCTTTTCGTCGCTGCCGGCATGCTCACTGGTATGGAAGAGTCGGCCGGGGGCAAGATTCCGTGGGGGACCCTGAGGGCCCAAATGGCGGCTATAGCTCAGGAGGCAGTGCAGGTACGTACTCCCTCATGTGTTATTTTGAGCGCCCTTTCTTTAGTTCGAGTGTCCCTAAGTATTTCTGCTGTTTTTCGTCAGGTCCTTCAGCGCTGCGCCCTCGTTACACGCATGGAGGCCGAGGGAGCTATCCATGCCACGAGGCCGGCGGGAGAGTCTTCTTCGGAGGCCGAGGATCTGCGACTTGAGCTGCGTCTGGAGAGGGAGAGGATGGCCGTCCTTGAAGCCCGATCATCCACCGCTGAGCTCGCCGTCTCGAAGTGTCGGGAATCCTATCACTGTCTAAGTGAGTCCCATCGAGTCATCGAGGCAAAGTTGATGGAACTGGCTGATCGCTTTGCAGCAATGAAGAGGTTGAGGGATGTCAGCAGGCAGGATGCCGAGGCGGCTCTTCAGGCGGCGGAGGTTGCCGAGATTTGAGCTAGAAAGGCGGTGGCCGATTACAAGGGGTCGGACCAGTTTTACGTCGACCTCGGCAAGGCTTCTACCATTGCGTGGCACAAAGCTCTTGATGCCGTCAAGGAGCAGTTTCCGGAGTTTGCCGATGGTGAGCTCCGTGCTCGGGTCCCACTTTCAGTGGTTATGCCTCCGGCTGATGGTGATGAGGTATGTGAGGTCTTGGCGGGGCTTGCGGCCTAAACTTTTTGGTTTTTCCTCCTCTCTCTTTTTGTAAGCCTCCGGGCAATTTGGTAAGGCTGGGGGGCCTATAATATCCTTGTAAAGACTTTGGCTTTATGAATAAAAACTTTTTGCAGTGGTATTTGCGCGCGTATTTTCCTTTGTCGGTAAACACTTGTATTTGCACAGTACTGCCTTCGTGCTATGTCGATTCTTTGTCTAGCGATTACGTGTCGAGTTGAATCTGTTCATTTGCCAAGTGTGCAAAGACCAGCTGGAATACGGTATCTCCATGGCCCCGAAGTCGAGGTGGAGATCGCTTAGACGTAGATAGACCAGATGCCTCTTAGTGAGGGCTTTGCTTCGCAGTGTGGAAGGCACAATGAGGTGTGCTAAGGATGGATCGAGCAGGGTAGCTGTTCGATCGCCTCATGGTGAGGGCTTAAATCCCTGGCGTTGTGGGGGTAGGGAGCTACCATCCAGGGAAGACCGAGCAAGGGCGGGCCCGGTTGCCTCTCGGCGAGGGCTTTGTTCCTTAGCGCGGGAGGGGCCATGAGAGGCCTACTAAGGAAGGGTCGAGCACGGTTGCTGCCCGGTGCCTCTTGGCGAGGGCTTTGATCCCTGGCCTTGTGGTGTAAGGAACTACCAGCCAGGGATAACCGGGCAAATGCGGGCCCAGTTGCCTCTTGGCGAGGGCTTTGATCCTTAAGGACGGGCCGGGCAGGGTTGCTGTCCGGTGCCTCTTAGCGAGGGCTTAGATACCTGGCGTTGTGGGGTAGGGAGCTACCAGCCAAGGATAACCGAGCAAGGGCGGGCCCGGTTGCCTCTTGCAAGGGCTTTTGATCCTTAGCGCGGGAAGGGCTGTAAGAGGCTTACTAAGGACGGGCCGAGCAGGGTTGCTGCCCGGTGCCTCTTGGCGTGGGCTTTGATCCTTAAAGACGGGCCGGGCAGGGTTGCTATCCAGTGCCTCTTGGCGAGGGCTTAAATCCCTGGTGTTGTGGGGTAGGGAGCAACCAGCCAGAGATAACCGAGCAAGGGCGGGCCCAGTTTCCTTTTGCGAGGGCTTTTGATCCTTAGCGCGGGAGGGGCCGTAAGAAGTCTACTAAGGACGGGCCGAGCAGGGTTGCTGCCCGGTGCCTTTTGGCGAGGGCTTTGATCCTTAAGGATGTCCGAGCAGGGTTGCTGCCCGGTGCCCCTTGGCGAGAGCTTTGATCCCTGGCGTTGTGGGGTAGGGAACTACCAGCCAGGGATAGCCGAGCAGGGTAGCCGCTCGGCTGCCTCTTGGTGAGTGCTTTGATCCCTGGTGCTGCAGGGTCGGGAACTACCAGCCAGGGATAACCGAGCGAGGGCGGGCCCGGTTACCTCATGGAGAGGGCTTTGATCCTTAGCGCGAGAGGGGCCGTAAGAAGCCTACTAAGGACGGGCCGAGCAGTGAAACTGCTCGGTGCCTCTTGGCGAGGGCTTCGATCCTTGGCGCTGCGAGGTGTCCCGAACGGATGAGCTCCTTGATGTAGTCTCGGAGCTGCTTACAGCTTTCCGTGGAGTGGCCCTGCGACCTGTGGAACCCGCAGTAGGGGCCCCGGGTGCCCTTTGAGGCAATGCGCGTGATCGGGGGAAGCTCATACGGTCTAGAAGACGTTGAGCGGGGTGTACTCTTGAAACCTCAGGGAGTAAGGTTTTTGTAAGTCTACGGTAGCGCCCCGGCCGTCAATCTGACGCCAAATGTGGAACAAAAACTTTTATAACTGGCGCTATCGCATACTATAACCCGGATCTGCCATTAACGCTAAACTAACAATCTACAAAGAGGGTAGAAAGGTTATACCGAACGATCCGAGTCCTTCGTTCTTTAACCATCATCCCACGCTTTGTTGCGGCTGCTCCGATCTCGTCGATCTCCGATCTCCTCGTCCAGGCGGCACCACGTCAACGGATCTTTAAACGGGTTCCCGCCTCTGACCCGAGGCAACTCGGTCATCAAGTTTGCCAAAAGAGATGACCAAGATTGATGTAGAGAATGAGTAGAACACTTTGTCTCGCTTCGTCCAAAGCCATGAACGAACGGTTAATGAAGTTGCCTTTTGGAATCGGGTGATGAAAAATGAGCTTGGAAACTTAGCAAATATTTCATATCATATTTCCAAATGAGAGAGTAAGAAAATCAATCAAGAGGGCACCATATAATGGCCGCCCATTTGATGAGGTGGGGGGGATGAACACAAACATTAAATGAGGATGATGAGTCAATAATACACCTTGCATTTATCATTAATGCATACATGAATATTAACCTTAGTCACCATTCATTTAATGCTAACAATGAATCATCAATTCTAGAACCTTCTAGAATCACGACTCATCACATGACTCACCTAATGACTCACCCTCATGAAGAAAAGATAAATCCGTATTTAACCGAATGTTAAATACGGGTGATAGAAAACAGGAAATTGGCAACTTCCAAAAGCGATCCCGAAACGAATTTCAGGATAACCCCGTAACAGTATAAACATACCCGCATTTGTATTACGACCGAATACAAATGCAACTGAGACAAAGATATTATATCTACACAGTATAATACTCAGATCCGGCATAAACCAAATCCCACCAGTATTATCTGCCCGAAATATGACACGTGCGTAAACGCACGTGCATTTTCCGAACCCTGCCATAAAACCATACGGCCTCTACAACGTTTCGCCCGAACTTGGGAAACTATCTGTGGCGGACTCTAATGACTCGTCAGTACCCTGGCAGTGGCTTTAACCACAAGCCGTCAGCGGCACTAGCTGTGCGTAACGGCTGCCCATGTACTGACCTCAAGGGAGGCCGATGAGCGAACTCATCCGAAAACCTTACTGAGCCTAACAGTGACTATGTATATACAGTCCAGTCCGTTCGTCTATGAGTATCGCATATCGGGCTTAGGGGGCTGGTAACGTCAGACCCCCAAAAGCGGTATAAGTCGCGTCGGAGACAAACCGTGAACATCCTGAGAAACTACCGGAGTACCTACCAGTAATTCTCACCTGCCTTGGCCAAGGACTTGGTGTAATGGCTTTCCTAGACACAGCGCGATCTCCACCCCCAATACCGGGAGAGACGAATCCCCTGCCGATCCGCTTACGTGCCTCCATGTGGCTCGGGACTGTACCCAAAAACTACCTGTTTGCACGAATCTTTTGAGCCGTGGTAGGGTAGAAATCAAAGCACAGTGGGAACTCACACGAGACAAATGACGACCTCAGGTCGATGAACTAACCTGTACACATGTCACCAGGGAACTGCTACCTGACGATATGTATAATACCAACTAGCAGGTTCCCGGCGAGTCCTGTCCGGTGTACTCATAACCCAATGAGCACCTGTATACATCTTAGGTGATCCAACTGACACCAGTGGCTTGTGAGATCGGCCACCGCCCCTCGTCGGGGTCTCGACTGTATACACTAGTCTACTCCGGAGTATCGATGCCCTGTCTCGAAACTCCCACGACTAAGGACCACTATTAAGGATGTGCTTATGGACTACCCAACTCTCACATATATGATCGCCCTCATACTGTTGGTAGTCAAGCAAGATCCTAAGGGCTCTATCAACGTGTAACATGTGATCAGTCACCTGAACCTGTACACGACTGATAAAGGCAAACCAGATAGCATACTATCATCTCGAGTAAGACTGTCCTACCGGTGTAGGTCCTCCGCAATCATTGCAATCACGTGCCTGCGATCCAATAATTGACTTTGAGGGCACTATATCCAACAATCTCCCACTTGCACATAAGGCTAATTATTGCGATGTCGCATACTCACAGCCCGTGTAATACCGAACATCCAACTCCTCTACTAATCAGTTTCACAAAGCCCGTTCGTAAAACTATTGTGTTCGAGAAATAGCCTCAGTGAGTGGATCCGCCCCGATGTTTCTTTCTATGTCTCTCTTAATCTTAAGTTCGCGGAGAAAGCCATCTCTCGAATTGAGTAATACCTGTCTTAGAACATGTCTGGATATCTGATGGGACCTAGTTCATAAATGAACTCCAAATTCAAACTTCTTAGACTGTATCGTCAACTGAACCTAATCAGTATTCTGCACCATGCCTCCCACAGTATCCTCTTAGACCACCTGTCCATAATACTGTCCCTCGTCAGAGGGAAAACTATAACTCTGACATTCACTCTGTCATCCATGTCACCTTTGAAGCCAGGAATGATAACCGTCTCCGAAGGAGGCTGCCGTCATCAAATCCGTAGAACATGGACTTATGTTCTAAACTGCTTCCTTATGTTTCTCCAGGATTGGATTAATATAAACTTATCGCATCTAGTGCAAAAACAACATCTGGTGTGGTACTTGACATCTCATGATTGACTCAATTGCCTAAGCAAGTGATCTGCCAATCATGCACATCCCTCTCCCCTTTAGTCTGTAAGACACCTTTAGAGAGGGTGACTCCATCACCTGCAGGTACATCACCATGCCAGGAGTCATCTACTCCAAATACTTTCAGAATACTGTCAAAGTACCCACATTGGGAAACTACCCAAACCTAGATCTAAAACCATAGATCTAGTAAGCAGAATGTCTGATATTATATCCATATCCTGTCTGGAGAAACAACTGTGTGACGACCACAGTACAACCGATCGTAGTATAGGAATTTTACTTCCCACTTTGTGTATGTCATCCAAATACCAGGACATCACACCCTACTACCTTCTTAACAGATCCATCCCCTATTCTGATGAAATCAAATCTATGACTGTCACATCAAAATTAGATGATCTATCTCCGCTATAACTGCTCTAGTCTATAAATAGACATAAGCTACTTGCCCACTATGCTTCCGCTGCTCCCACTGACCACAACAACTCTCTGGCAGAATAATATATACGTGCACTTCTAAAGCTAGTTTAGAACGACGCTATACTTATCCTCCTGCCGGGTCTCATAGTCTGGAATAACAGTAGTGTCAAGTCTGGGTAAGCAAGAACCTTCCTGTCACCGTCCTTGAGACTACCGTAGTATCTCTCGGGTGTCTGAGGTTACCCACCATATCTGCGGAGTGGCTAATGGAATGTCAAACCTGATTGAATCTTTAGGTCCTATTAAATTTTCCGTAATCGTTTGCGGTTCTGGAATCACTTCCAGTTCCACCATACTCCCACTACTGTTTTCTGAAAAAATTCATTTTACTAAAACTGTGGCGGGTCAAGAACAATATCACTATTGATCTTCCAGATGGTAGAAAGTCAACCCTCGACATAGCCCAGGTCAACCCACAAACTGCCATTACAGAAACGTGCCCTGAGTTATCCAGAGTCTGGTTTTAAGCATAAGCTGGACAACTCCCCGTACCTTAACATCGTTAAGATATGAACCATTCTATATCCAATATAGAAACTTTGGCACTTATTTAATTTGAACCAGATCCAAATCATGCAGCTGTCTCCAGTGCATATCAACTTAATGGAAAGAGGCTAATCAGTATTACTCAACTTAGGAATGCATCCAATTATGAGTAACTTGAAAGAGAAACAAGTTTCTCAAAACCATTACTATCAACTGAATACCATTCACAAGTATCTACATCTTCGATCTCTTTGAAGAATCCTGATACCTGCGATATCTGGTTCTCTACTTTATTCTTATACCCACAACTTCTCAAAACTTAGACCTTGTATTTCTACGAAACACTTGTCTAAAAACTAGAGAAGTTATAAGTAAATAGAACATAGTACGAGGACCAACCCCTTTGTCCTGATGGACACTGGACAACATACAATACTCTGTATAAGTCCGCTGAGTTGAATAACTCAAAACCTGTGCAACGTAGGTTGAAAACTGTACTTATGGTTAAGAACTACTCTGCTGTTCAATGCTCCTTACCCAATCGCCAACTGATATAGGTAAATGTCATCGACATAATTTGAAAAAGTTATATCTCACTTTATAAAAATAAACGTACAGATATATCATTTTGAAATTGGTGCACAACAACGGATACTCAAAACCAAATACATGTCGTCTGGCAAAAACCTAGGCGACTTCCTCAAATATCACCAATTACAACGAATTCCGATATAATGAGGATGATCACCTTATTCCCAATAACCTACTCCCACTCATCATCTGTAAAACCATACAGATGTGAGAATCATATCTGGTAAATACATACCCTGGAGTAAGTATCTAATCGGGAAAACAGTTTTCCTTTAACAATACACTGAAACATGAAAATGTTTCGTAGGGGTATCCTGGTATTCCTAGTAATGCCTCTTCCATAATCCAATTCATGACTATAACCGTATATTTCATTGCCATCTCTCCAAATCCCTTTATTTGTCTTTAGTCGTTACCTTCTGTACATCATCGTTAGGCTAAATGGTTTTCTTCCTTCCTTACCGTTCGGCACCAGCCTATGGTTTGGAAGAAGACTATCCAGTAAGCATAATAGGTGTACTCTCCTAAACCAAGGAGCACTCGCAACTTGAGAGAAGGTGATGATAAAAGACAACTGAATAATACCTTATTCTATTTCTCCCGAACTGGGGAAAAAAGCAAAGGTGAAATAGGAGTGGCGATGAAGTACGTGGTTTGGTCATGAATGATAGCAGTCGCAATTTACTTTGCCCTCTTTCTAATTCCTTTATTTTGTCTTTACATATTATCTTCTGTACACCCTACTTAGGCTAATTGGTTTTCTTCATTCCCTACCTTTCGGCACCTGCCTATGGTTTGGAAGAAGACAATCCAATAAGCGCAATAGGTGTACTCTCCTAAACCAAGGAGCCCTCGCAACCTGAGAGGAGGTGATAATAAAAGACAACTGAATAAACCAATTCTATTTCTCCTGAACCTGGATCCATCCTCGAAGAAGTACCTTCGAGTTCGTATATAACCATACGATGGATCTATCCAATGGAAGTGGATGTCCGTGGTAATACGGGGTGTTCTGAGAAATGCAAAGGGTAAAAGAAGGAGTGGCAATGACTTATGCAACTCAGACAATCCAAAAGCCAGTATTTTTAGAAGGTTCGGTCAACTTGGTCACTGAGTCATAGTCTAGGGTCGGTCAAAGGTCGCTGCCAAAGAGAGAGAGAAAAGAAACACTCTGCGTGCACTCTAACCAAGATCAGAATGGTTATCACTTTATCTAATCAGGAAACCTTCCACTGTACTGTCAAATTCTCCTCCAAACCTGAAAGAAGAATCAATCGGGATCACCCGAAGAGTAAACCAACTCATCAGTGGGAATCGGGATCCAACTCTCATCGCATGATAACGTGACGGAATCTACTCGCGTTATCACACTCCAGAAGGTATGCGCATGCCTGGAAAGTTTCAGTTTCTTTAGAAACTCCCGATATGATTTTTACCCCATGTTCTTATGACCTTGACGAAGGCCAACAAATCATAAGTCACATGTCAAGTTCTGCCTGTCATTATCTTGTTAATTTGAACCCACCCGTACATACTCTTGACGAAGGCCAACAAGGTAATACGACTGTCCCAAACCAACTCATCTATCTATGCAACAAATGAATACCCCAGCAGCTACCAAACACTATGCCTTGACGAAGGCCGACAAACATAGCTTGAATACTACTGACCATCCATAAGAAATGACGGAGGGCTACGACTGGTTTTTGGCGAAAAACCTTTAACGTAATGAACTTGATCTCGTTGAAGGAACCTGATAGCTTTTTATAAAAATATAGTGGTGAAAACCTTTTGCTAAAGAGGTCACTCCCGGTGAAGGGATCTCGGCTCTTTCCTCGTGGAACGAGGTGCAGGATATTCTAACTGAATACCGCGATGCAAAGCAACTTGTAATCGACTATAGTGAAGTTATTACCCTGACGCAAACTTCTGCCCAAGGGGTCATTCCCGGTGAAGGGATATCGGCCCTTGCCTCGTCGAATGAGGTGCTGGATATTCCAACCGAATATCACTATGCAAAACAAAAGGAAACGTTTTTGTAATAACTCCTTTTTTAAAAACTGTTCTAACAACATCCAAACAGGTTTGTTTTCCTTTGTATTGATCAGAATCAACGCAGTCCCATCAATCAATTACACCAGAAAAGAACGAAAATAAAATGTACGTATATGCCATCCGCATTCGTCACTGGGTCCCGTCTTTACCCGTTAGGTTACTTAACTAACGACAGAGCGGGGACTGGACTAGCGCGGGTGCAAAACATATATAACATCTAATAGTATAAATACCAATATACAATAATCGCTCCAGGCGTGATAATATGGAACATTACAGAAAAGTAATAAGCATCACAGAACAATACAGATAATCTGAGATCCCCGGGTTTCACAGAGCCGCTACTGAAACCCGACGTTTCCCTGGTCGTGTGGATAGCCTGTGCAATGTAACCTAGACCCCTACGGGTGCGGCAAGTTACCCGCCAAAACCTGAAGCGAGGCAGCCCCTTATAGCAAAGTGAATGGACCACCCTGCACTTCACGGAATCCGGTAACTTGAGCACCCCCTCCTTGGGTCAACCTGTACCCCCTACGAGTGCGGCGAATAGTCTGCCAATTCTAGAGTGAGGCCCCTCTGCCTCTCAAAGCCATGAGATGCGGACCCGTTGCCCTCCAGAACCCGGCTATCCGTGCACTCCGTCGCGGGGCAAACCTAGTACAGAAATGAAAAATATGTACAACGGGTACATCGACCTCAGCTCGGTCGTGCCCCAAAAGAATATTATACAAACAGACAGTGACGGCAGTCCACATGTTGGACGCTCGTCCCGCAATATCAAATGTACAAATAAACTCAAACTGCACTACCATTGCACGCTGCTATCCACCACGACAAATCCGCAACATCACAGCACAATACAGAACATCAACGCGAATGTCACGTTCGCAAATCCGTCTAAAAGGATTATAGCAATTAGACGCAATTTACTGCTCGAATGACATTCACGGTCGGAGATATAATGTAAGTACTGTAAACTAACACGTTTAAATTTCGACCGACAAAATTTCCCGAAGTGGGCCCCACATACATCGGCTGTACAGTAACAAAATCTGGGCCCAAAAGAAATATTCCAGAAACCACAATTTTACATGTAGAACCCCCAGAAGAAAATTGGCACTATGAAGCACCAAGATGGCCGCGGTTCTGCGGCCAAATCTAGGTATTGGCCGCGGATCCGCGGCCATCTTGGTGCTTCATAGTGCCAATTTTCTTCTGGGGACGGATCCGCGGCCGTACGGTCGATTCAGGGTGTCAAATTTCTTCTGTGTTCTTCAAAAAGCCTGTTCAATTTTCTGGTATGCTCAAAATGATTTTTAGGCCTGTTTTAAAATCAACAGAAACTTTACACATGAAATTTGCGGTTTTCGAAAATCCGTTCGATCGATATTTTAAACGCGTTAGCACAAGTTAGTAAAGCTTAATGGCGAGGCTCTGATACCATGTAAGTCTACGATAGCGCCCCGGCTGTCAATCTGACGCCAAATGCGGAACAAAAACTTTTATAACTGGCGCTATCGGATACAATAACCCGGATCTTCCATTAACGCTAAACTAACAATCTACAAAGAGGGTAGAAAGGTTATACCGAATGATCCGAGTCCTTCGTTCTTTAACCATCATCCCACGCTTTGTTGCGGCTGCTCCGATCTCGTCGATCTCCGATCTCCTCGTCCAGGTGGCACCACGTCAACGGATCTTTAAAGGGGCTCCCGCCTCTGACCCGGGGCAACTCGGTCATCAAGTTTGCCAAAAGAGATGACCAAGATTGATGTAGAGAATGAGTAAAACACTTTGTCTCGCTTCGTCCAAAACCATGGACGAACGGTTAATGAAGTTGCCTTTTGGAATCGGGTGATGAAAAATGAGCTTGGAAACTTAGCAAATATTTCATTTCATATTTCCAAATGAAAGAGTAAGAAAATCAATCAAGAGGGCACCATATAATGGCCGGCCACTTGATGAGCTGGGGGGGATGAACACAAGCATTAAATGAGGATGATGAGTCAATAATACACCTTGCATTTATCATTAATGTATACATGAATCATTAACCTTAGTCACCATTCATTTAATGCTAACAATGAATCATCAATTCTAGAACCTTCTAGAATCACGACTCATCACATGACTCACCAAATGACTCACTCTCATGAAGAAAAAATAAATCCGTATTTAACCGAATGTTAAATACGGGTGATAGAAAACAGGAAACTGGCAACTTCCAAAAGCGATCCCGAAACGAATTTCAGGATAACCCCGTAACAGTATAAACATACCCGCATTTGTATTACGACCGAATACAAATGCAACTGAGACAAAGATATTATATCTACACAGTATAATACTCGGATCCGGCTTAAACCAAATCCCACCAGTATTATCTGCCCAAAATATGACACGTGCGTAAACGCACGTGCATTTTCCGAACCCTGCCATAAAACCATACGGCCTCGACAACGTTTCGCCCGAACTTGGGAAACTATCTGTGGGGGACTCTAATGACTCGTCAGTACCCTGGCAGTGGATTTAACCACATGCCGTCAGCGGCACTAGCTGTGCGTAACGGCTGCCCATGTACCGACCTCAAGGGAGGCCGATGAGCGAACTCATCCGGAAACCCTACTGAGCCTAACAGTGACTATGTATATATAGTCCGGTCCGTTCGTCTATGAGTATCGCATATTGGGCCTAGGGGGCTGGTAACGTCAGACCCCCAAAAGCGGTATAAGTCGTGTCGGAGACAAGCCCTGAACACCCTGAGAAACTACCGGAGTACCTACCAGTAATTCTCACCTGCCTTGGCCAAGAACTTGGTGTAATGGCTTTCCTAAACACAGCGCGATCTCCACCCCCAATACCGGGAGAGACGAATCCCCTGCCGATCCGCTCACGTGCCTCCATGTGGCTCGGGACTGTACCCAAAAACTACTTGTTTGCACGAATCCTTTGAGCCGTGGTAGGGTAGAAATCAAAGCACAGTGGGAACTCACATGAGACAAATGACGACCTCAGGTCGATGAACTAACCTATACACATGTCACCGGGGAACTGCTATCTGACGATATGTATAATACCAACTAGCAGGTTCCCGGCGAGTCCTGTCCGGTGTACTCATAACCCAATGAGCACCTGTATACATCTTGTGTGATCCAACTGACACCAGTGGCTTATGAGACCGGCCACCGCCCCTCGTCGGGGTCTCGGCTGTATACACTAGTCTACTCCGGAGTATCGATGCCCTGTCTCGAAACTCCCACGACTAGGGACCTCTATTAAGGATGTGCTTATGGACTACCCAACTCTCACGTATATGATCGCCCTCATACTGTTGGTAGTCAAGCAAGATCCTAAGGGCTCTATCAACGTGTAACATGTGATCAGTCACCTGAACCTATACACGACTGATAAAGGCAAACCAGATAGCATACTATCATCTCGAGTAAGACTGTCCTACCGGTATAGGTCCTCCGCAATCATTGCAATCGCGTGCCTACGATCCAATAATTGACTTTGAGGGCACTATATCCAACAGTTTTGACCGCTCGAGCCTCCTTCTCTCTTCCCTTGCCCTTTTCTTCTGGTCGGTTTGCTCTGCCCCGGGGAGATTTGCGCTCACCTCGGATTCGAGCTGGACCTCACGCTCGGTCCAGGCCTTTACCTCGGCCATGGTCTTAGGTTACGCTAATGCAAAGGAGCGTAGGAGCGTAACCACTCCTTGTGCCTAAGACCAGACCTAAGCGCCGTAATGACCGTCTCATCCCGGTGCTCTGGGACCTCGAGAAGGGCGTGTAGGGTGTTTTCCGTCACCCCATTGAGATGGGAATACGCGCACGCTTATCAGACGCATTACAGATTCCCCCTGCCTAGGGTAGGCTGGTGTTTATTGATTGTGGGGATCCGAATTTCCGGCAGCCGCGGACTAAGCTGCCGTTAATTACCCCTCGCCTTTGGAGCGAGAGAACCTCCGATTGACGGGTTAAACAGGTCATGCGAACTCAATGTGCAGTGTTGTGTTTTGAAGGGGTTTTGGATATATCGGGGGCCCCACAGAGTTTTTACGGGGGCCCCGCAAAGTTTTTAGCGGGCTGGGGGTCAAGGGGGCTAGCAGAGCTCTTACAGGGTGCGGGGCAGCGCCCCGTTAGAAATTTTTCTAACGGAGGAGGTGTTTTTAGTGTGGAGTACATGTAAAATGAGGGGGAAAAGGCGTCCAAAGGACGCGTGAGCGCCGGCGCTTGGGCGCTTGGGTTAGCGCTGGGCGCTTGGGTTAGCGATAGGCGCTTGGGCGCTGGCGCTAGCGCCTCACATGCCCGGCATGTGGGCGCTCGAGTGCTAGCGTTATAGGCGCTCGGATGTTAGCGCCTCACGTGCCCGGCACGCGGGCGCTAGCGCTTTGGGAGCTAGCTCTTTGGGCGCTAGCGCCTCACGTGCCCGGTACGTGGGCCCTCGGGCGCTAGCGCTTTGTGCACTCGGGCGCTAGTGCTTTGGGCGATAGCGAAAGGAGGGGATTTTTACCCCAGAAATAGGAGTTAAACTGCAAAAAAAGGATTTTGAGTGGACTTAAACTCCTGAAGGTCTGGATTAGGAGTTAAACTTCTTTGAGGATTTGGGTCTTGAAGTTGAACTCCCTAAAAATTTTCAGAGGTTCTTCTCTCTTAAGCCTGGGATGTTTCTTGAGCCTTGGATCTTTTCCAAAGTGGGATTTTCGGAGATGGGTCTCCTTCCTCCTCCTCTTTGTTGGCCGGTTCTTGAAGAACAAGTGGGGTGAGATCTTAAAAACCTCCCCTTTTTGAGATCTAATTGAAGATCTAAGCTCCCCTTTGTGGGTTTTGTGCTGAAAACTATTTAGTTTTGGAAAAGGAAGAGTAAAACTCTTGATTTAATTCAAAAGAAAGAAAAAGGTTTAGAACCTTGAGGAAGGAGAAGGAGGCACAGACCTTGATTTTTTTAGAGAGAGAAAAAGTGTTGTTGAGATTTTTTTCATTATCTTTGCCTTTATAGGCAATACACTTTACATATAGCCCCTTGGGCTTTACAAAAATGGCATTTTGCCCATCCCATGCCTCATGTGCTATTTCTTTTTGCACATAACCAATGGGCTTTACAAAAATTTGGCTTTATGCCCATTTTTCTTACGTTTATTCATAAAATAAAAATAAAATAAATACACCAAAATTATTTATTACAAAATTTTTATTTTGGCATAGGGGAGGTCGACCGCTTCATATTCGGGCTCGACCTGGGCATTGGCCCACTTGATCTGGGCTTGGGGGCGACTTGGCTTGGGCATTGGTCAACCGGGGTGTAAATTTTTACCCCAACAAATTTCCCCCCATCAATAAATGCACACTACACATATGGGTCGTGTGCATGAAATTGATGGATCTTCTTTCACATGGAGGCGACTTGCTTTGGTTCCCATTTTTTGGGATGCATCGCCCTTTTTACGACATAGACGGTTGATGCCGCCCTTTTAGCGACTTGGACGGTCGGTGCTTGACGCGTCTCCGAGGCGGAGTGTCCGTGGTAGACTTTTCTCTGGCCCGGAGCGATTTGGTTCCCGATTTGTGGGAAGCCTGCACTGTCCCTTTTTTATGACATGGACGGTCGACGCTTGACGCGTATCCGGGGCGAAGTGTCCGTGGTAGACTTTTCCCTGGCCCGGAGCGATTTGGTTCCCGATTTGTGGGAAGCCTGCACTGCTCTTTTTACGACATGGACGGTCGACGCCCTGACCCGGAGCTATTTGGTTCCCGATTTGTGGGAAGCCTGCACTGGCCTTTTTATGACATGGACGGTCGACGCTTGACGCGTCTCCGAGGTGGAGTGTCCGTGGTAGACTTTTCCCTGACCTGGAGCGATTTGGTTCCCGATTTGTGGGAAGCCTACACTGCCCTTTTTACGACATGGACGGTCGACGCCCTGGCCCGGAGCGATTTGGTTCCCGATTTGTGGGAAGCCTGCACTGCCCTTTTTACGACATGGACGGTCGACACCTTGACTCGGAGCGATTTGGTTCCCGATTTGTGGGAAGCCTGCACTGGCATTTTTACGACATGGACGGTCGACGCTTGACGCGTATCCGAGGCGGAGTGTCCGTGGTAGACTTTTCCCTGGCCCAGAGCAATTTGGTTCCCGATTTGTGGGAAGCCTGCACTGCCCTTTTTATGACATGGACGGTCGACGCCCTGATCCGGAGCGATTTGGTTCCCGATTTGTGGGAAGCTTGCACTGCCCTTTTTACGACATGGACGGTCGACACTTGACGCATCTCCAAGGCGGAGTGTCCGTGGTAGACTTTTCCCTGGCCCGGAGCGATTTGGTTCCCGATTTGTGGGAAGCCTGCACCGCCCTTTTTACGACATGGACAGTCGACGCCTTGGCCTGGAGCGATTTGGTTCCCGATTTGTGGGAAGCCTGCACTGCCATTTTTACAACATGGACGGTCGACGCTTGACGCGTCTCCGAGACGGAGTGTCCGTGGAGCGATTTGGTTCCCGTCCCTTTTTACAACATGGACGGTCGACGCCCTGACCCAGAGCAATTTGGTTCCCGATTTGTGGGAAGCCTGCACCGCCCTTTTTACGACATGGACGGTCGACGCTTGACGCATCTCCGAGGCGGAGTGTCCGTGGTAGACTTTTCCCTGGCCCGGAGCGATTTGGTTCCCGATTTGTGGGAAGCCTGCACTGCCCTTTTTACGACATGGACGGTCGACGCCCTGACTCGGAGCGATTTGGTTCCCGATTTATGGGAAGCCTGCACTGCCATTTTTACGACATGGATGGTCGACGCTTGACGCGTCTCCGAGATGGAGTGTCCGTGGTAGACTTTTCCCTGGTCCGGAGCGATTTGGTTCCCGATTTATGGGAAGCCTGCACTGCTCTTTCTACGACATGGACAGTCGACACCCTATTTGACTTGCTCTGCTTCTTGCAGTGTCAGGGGTGATCTTGACTTGCTCCGCTTCTTGCGGTGTCGAGATTGGATTCTGACTTTCTCCGCTTTCTGCGGTGTCGGAGTTGAAGTTGACTTGTTGATTGTGATTTGGGTTGACATCATCATCGCTACACTGGAATATGGTACCAGGAGAGAATCATCATTTGTCTTTGAGAGGATTTGGAGATTTTGGTTTTGGTCGGCATCTGCATTGCTGCACTGGAATAATGCCAGGAGCAACTCATCATTTGCCCCGGGAGGATTTGGGAATTGGTGGCTTAGGAGACAGGTTCAGATCCCTATCACCTAAGGGTTTTCAATTTTATGGGCCGTAAGGGTCCCATAAAAGCATTTTCTCCCTACGAGTCGAAAGGATCTCGTAAGTGTATTTTCTCCTTAGGAGTCGTGGGGACTCCTAAGTGTGTTCCTCCTTTGTGAGTCGTAAGGATCTCACGCGGGAATTTTCTTCTCACAAAGTCGAGAGGACTTTGCGAGTGCATTTCATTTCTTTTTCACGAGTTTGCGCCCTTTTGGGTTTTCACAAATTCGCCGGCAGTCCTGCTGTTTTTACTCATGGAGCCTTTTGGGTTTTCATCCGTGCCCATTTTGCTTATGGACATTGTTCTCCGCCGAACACAGAGACGAGACCGCGTAGGTTCGTTTTGCCTGAATTTGGGGCAGATGCTAATTGGTGCTATCCGTCCACCTCTCCAAAAATGCCAAGTTGATTTATGACACCATGTATCGAAGGTTTAAACGGATGCGGCCGATGTAGCAGATTTCATCATATTCCCCCACGTTGAGGGGTTTTTGATTGTGGGGACGCTCTTCCCTGCAGGCGCAAGCCCCTGTAGTTAATTACGCTACCGCATCGCGGTAACCACTTTCTCTTTCTCTAGATGGTCACTTCGTGTCGTGTGTGTTTGTTTTGTTTTTGGTTGCCCGTGGATTGTATACGAAGACTAATTTATGTTGTCGTCCGTAGGGCGTGGATTAGTCCAAATCCGTATCTTCTTAGATTTGGGTTTGGGGTTGGGTTTAAGGATATGTTAGTCTCATTTAGGACTAAGATCAACTTAAACGTTTGTTAAGGATACGTTAGTCTCATTTGGGACTAAGATCAACTTAAACGTTTGTTAAGATTACGTTAGTCTAATTTCAGACTAAGATCAACTTAATGGGATCGTTTAGATCCGACAAAAGAGCATTAGGGCTCTATTGTTTAGTTAAGGGACATTGCGGTCCATAATTAGTTTAAGGACATTATGGTCCAATATTAGTTTAAGGACATCTCGATCCAGTTTAAAGACATCATTGTCTGTAAAGGTTAAGGACATCATAGTCCATGGGCTGAAGGACCCCACAGTCCGAGGTTAAGGACATCATAGTCCATGGGTTTAAGGACCCCACAGTCCAAGGTTAAGGACATCATAGTCCATGGGTTTAAGGACCCCACAGTCTGTAACAACCGAGTTCAATTATACCAATTTCTGTTTCAGTATTTATTATCCATGGTATTTTACTGATATATCGTGTTTGAGTGCAAATGGTAACTACACTTTTACATTACATTCGACCTGACCCACTTGCTTAAACGGGTTAATTCATATTTTTAGACTACCCCGATTGGTTAATTAGACACGTGCATTTAATGTGGATATTACATTTTGCTACTTGGTCTTTCATTTTAAGTTTAGGAAGTTGCATAAAATTTTCATATTTCAAATCCAAAATTTTGGACCCAACCCGGGCGCAATTCTGAAATATTTTGTATTTCCGCCAAATTCTAATTATTTTCTTTAATTTCCTTAATCCGTTTAAAATTTTATAAAACAGCCTAAAAGATTTTTATAGACAACAAAATAATTCTTTAAACTATTTAAAATCTTTTATATATTTCCCTAACCCAATTCTCATCCCACGACCAATCAAAACCTTCCCTTTTATTTCACTGGGCCCCACACGTTTTCCTCTCTCCCACAAAATCTTTCTCTTTCTTTTTCTCTCTCCCCGAGCGCAGCTCTCTCTATCTTCTTTCTCTCTCCTCTCGCACCTCTCTCTCTCTTCTCGCGATTACTGTTGGTTCCTTGAGTCACGTCACCGCCTTCCTCTTAGCGTCACCTCCCTTCTTTCTCTTTCTTCTTCTGTTTTAAAACCCTGCAGCTCTCGACACGAGAACCCATAAAGAAAAACCTAACCCTTACTCCTCTGCCTCCTCCTCCCTCAACCTCGCTCTTCAACCCTCGTCGACACCCTTCTCATCTTCTCGTCACCCTCATCTCCATCATCTCCTTCTTCTTCTTTCTCCCTCGAGCAAACCCATTGCACCCAAGAAACCCCGAGAACCCTTCTCCACCACCACCACCTTATCACGTCGCTGACCATCTCCCATCGCCATCGCCATCTCTTCCCTCTCCTCTGCTCTCCCTCCAGCGCCAAAACCCTGCACATAAAACCCCAACAACTTCAAACCCTAACCAAACCCTAGCTCTTCAAAACCCCTTCACCGGCGTCCCTCACCGCTGTTGGTCTCGCCGCCACCGCTAGCTCACCCCTCTGCAATCCAGTAAGCAATCCTATTCTCATCCCTCTTCTTTCTCTTTCCTTCTTCTCTTTCTTCCTTTTCTGTTTTTCTTTTCTTCTAAAAGTATTCACTGTTTTTTCTTGGTTGCCGGAATCCGACCGTGCCGGCGACGATCCCGACGACCCAGCGAGGATACCTAACCCGTGTGATCCTATCGTGCGTTGTTTGGACTCATTCCGTATACTGTACGCGCGTCGCGACTTTTCCCGCTGATGCGTGAGGTTCCGTATACCGCTTCGCGATCCGTCGAGGCAAGTAAAACTTGCTACATGCTATTTATATGATTTTTATAACTATTTATTTGCATATTAAACCTATAGATCGAATCTAAAGTCACGTGTTCCAATTTAACAGTTCGATGTTCCGTTTATATCTTTTAGATTCAGAACTTGAAACGTAACCGTTGCATTTTAATTTACCAAACATAGGACCCCCACCCATATTTAAATCACATAATAATTATCTGCATAGCTCACGGTATCTTTTAATAGTTTCTACCCCATCGGACACCCATTTTCATCCATTTAACCTATTTTTTTTATATATGATTGCATCACTAGGTCATTTGATACATATTAATGTGTTTTTAATATTCCATAATCATTTAAGTGTATGATACTTAATGTTGGAACCATAACCCTAACTCTAATCGATAACCGTACATCCACATAGTTTAATCTGTACCTATTTGCATATCATATTACATGTTCCAGTTTATTGTTCTATTAGTACCCATGCTTGTTTTGTATACCCATGCTTATGCTAGTTTGATTATGAGCACCCACATGTCATCTTGTACACCCTGATATGACTTGTTACACCTATTACTTGACACGACATGGTACTGTGCAACTCTTGACAGGACATGGCACCTATATACATTGCTTGACCTGACCTGATGTACCATGGCCTTATCTGTTACCTGATCTTATTACTAATGCCAACAAACTTTACCTATTGTCCCTACGGACACTTTCTGTTGTCTATCCAGACAAACCTGTACCTGCCTGATTCTGCGTTGGCATTAGCTTCAAATTATTTAATACTTGACTTGAATACACAACCTGGGGGTATGGGGAAATCAATGATGAAACCTGACTTGTAACTTGACAGTCGCTACCTTTACTGATCAGTTTTAGAGGCTAGGCCAGCCTTGGGATGATGATGCTGACATCGTCCATCGTTATCCACTACCTTTTAGAGGCTAGGCCAGCCTTGGGATGATGCCATGGACATCATTCATCGTTACCCCTTTTCCTTTTAGTGCCTAGCGGCATGTCTCGGTTTCAGCCCGAGAATCTTCACCGTTATCCCGGGCACGCACGGGATACTATTGAGTTACATCGATGATTCATCAAATTGATTTCAAAGACTTGAGAGTAGTTAACCCAATAGATCAGTTTAGATTACTCACTACACATTACCCCACTGTCCTTACTTATACCACTGTTATGCCTGTTTTATTATTTAAACTCATACCTGCATGTCTTGCTACCCTTTTTATATATTACTGCTTGATGTTATGACGCGCTGACGTCTGGGTTTTGCATGGCCCAGATTCCGTACCTTTGCTGCAGTCCGAGCAGGAGTACTTCAGTCAGCAGGCTGAGCAGTGAGGACTCATTAGTAGTTAGTTCATTTACTTTCAGTATTATTTCATTTCTGATGTGAGCCCGCATTATGGGACATACATTCCAGTTATTCTTGTATTGGATCTTTCGCTTCCGCATTATTTTATTCTTGACTCATTTTATTTTGGCTTGTGGACATGTGTTAGATAGTTTATTATTGTTCTTGATATCTCTACAGCCGTAATGTGACTGTGGAAGGATATTTCCTATCCACAGGTAGCATGGTTGGCTATGTCACGTGCCCATTTTAGCGTACTCTGGGAAGCGGGGCGTGACATGGTTCTTTTGGTATCAGAGCCATTGGTTATAGGTTAATCGGGTTTGATTCTTTTGTAGTTGGGTATTGGACCCAATACACGAATCAGAATACTCGTGATTAGGAAACATGTCCTGCCACCTTACCATCTTACCATTCTTGAATTTTAGCCTCCCCCTGATTATACTTTTACGATATGCAAACCTCCTTTGCATATCGACTCGAAACCTGGTTCCTTGTTTATCTCTAGAACTTAGGCGACTTGGGTGGAGTTATGTAATTGTAGCTATGATACTGCGGCATGGTTACAATGCGGTACTCTATTTAAGTAACTTGGAGTTCTAGCCTTGATTCATATCCTTGATCTACATTTCGAATTTGTTATCATGCTAATCCTTTTGGTGCTTTGATTTCAGGAACATGGCAGACAAGAATCTGAAAACGTATCAAAGGCTTGTTGACGAAGCCGCTATACTTGGAGTAATACGCGGGATGTTGGAGAACCAAAGGCGGCAGACCGAGCTGAACCAGCAGCAAGCTGACTCCTTACAGGAAGGTTTACGGACCGTTCAGCAGTCCGTGAACAATGTTGTGGCCAGACCAGTGGATCGTGTGGGAACCGTAGAGGATTTCAGAAGACTGGGTCCATCTGTCTTTACTGGTTTGGAGGAGCCGTTGCCAGCGGAGCAGTGGCTGGTTGACGCGGGAGAATTTACTCATTGCGGTACAGATCCCCGAAGATAAGAGAGTGGATGTGGTACGCATCCAGTTGGTGGATTACGCCCGTGAATGGTGGCTTATGGAAGAGACCCGCTTGCCCAAGCCGATCAAGTGGGCGGATTTTGCAAAGAGTTTTTTGGAGAAGTTCTTCCCGCGGACTACACGGGAGGAAATGGAAGAAAAGTTCATCAGTCTAAAGCAAAACGGCGCACCTGTAGATGTACATGCAGCTGAGTGGACGCGGCTCAGTAGATTCGCTGGACCTTTGGTTGCCAATGATGCTGATAGGGCAAGGAGGTTCATGCGCAGTTTGGATGTGGACATCAAGAGGCAGATTGTTTCCCTGAGTTTGACCACTTTCTCACAGGTACTTACAGCTGCCCGAGAATAGCAGAGCCTATCTATGAAGACTGGGAGTGCACAGCAGACATCAGTTACAGTACGGAAGCCGGCATTTGCACCGAATCGAACACATGGACACATAGGTAATCCAGTGAACCGTCGTGGCGTAACACCTATGAAGAAGCCTGCTGTCGTTGATCAAAGAAGGAGCGTAATTTGTAACTACTGCCATTTACCCGGACATGTGCAAAGAGATTGTCGAAGGAGGCAAGGGTTTTGTTTGGTTTGTGGATCAGCGGGTCATATTATTAACGCTTGTCCGTCGAAGCTTCGCACGAAGGATGATGTTCAGAAGCCGCCGCAGAAACCGTTTCCGGGATAGAAGCAGCTGACTCAGGGACCCAATCAAGCTCGAGCATTTACCCTGACGGCTGAGGAAGCTAAAGTTTCAGGAGAAGTTGTTTCAGGTATTCTACTTGGTCATGGTTTTCCCGCATTAGCGTTATTTGATTCTGATGCATCCCATTGTTTTATGTCGTCCAAGTTTATAGCTACACACTCGATTACTTGCACGACCCTGTCTAGTTTTTGGGACATACACACTGGGAATGGGAAAATCATATCTAGTAGAGAGTGTAAGGATTGTGCAGTTGTTGTTTGCTGACGGGAGCTTTTTGCAGATTTCTTGGTGATTGATACATGCAGCTATGAAGTCGTCTTGGGAATGGATTTTCTCGGCACTTTCCATGCTCACATTGATTGTAGGCAAAGAAAGTAATTTTCCAGATTCCCGGACATCCTGAGTTTATCTTTACTGGAGAAAGCAGTTCTGTCGGACCAGTCGAGTTTAGGGCTAGGCCGACAACTAGTGTTCTTTTGTCGTTGGAGGTTGATAAAGATGAAGCGCCGGCTGTTGTTCGAGATTTCATGGACGTGTTCGAAGATATATCAGGATTACCGCCGAAGCGAGACGTAGAGTTCGCGATTGATCTTGTTCCTGGTGCAGCGCCAGTTTCTAAAGCGTACTATCCAATGGCACCAGTGGAGTTGGAAGAAGTTAAGAAGCAGGTTACTGAATTACTTGAGAAGGGTTGGATTCAAAGCAGTAACTCGCCTTGGGGAGCTCCAGTTCTTCTAGTCAAGAAGAAAGATGGCACAAGAAGTATGTGCATCTATTATCGAGAATTGAACCGGGTGACTATTAAGAACAAGTACCCGATCGCTCGCATTGGCGAACTATTTGAGCAGCTTAGTGGCGCGAGGGTATTCTTGAAGCTGGATTTGCGATCCGGATATCATCAGTTCCGAGTTAAAACAGAAGATATTTGCAAGACGGCGTTCCGGACTCGGTATGGACATTACGAGTATTTAGTGATGCCCTTCGGAGTAACAAATGCACCGGCGATATTCATGGACTTGATGGACCGAATCTTTTCACCATTCTTGGACCACTTTATTATGGTGTTCATTGATGATATTCTGGTCTACTCAAAGAGTATTGAAGAGCATGCAGAACATTTGAAGATCGCACTGCAGACGCCGAGACAAGAAAAATTATATGCAAAGATGAGCAAGTGCGAGTTTTGGCTGGAAGAAGTAAAGTTTTTGGGGGCATGTCGTGTCTGGCGATGGAATCGCCGTTGATCCCGAAAAGATTGCAGCAGTTCATGATTGGCCGATTCCGAATAATGTTGCGGAGATAAGAAGTTTTCTTGGACTAGCCGGGTATTACAGAAGGTTCGTGGAGAACTTTGCTCGTCTGGCAAAGCCGTTGACCAAGCTTACGCGCAAGGAGGTACCATTTGTGTGGACGGATAATTGTGCGTCAGCTTTTGAGGCGTTGAAGCAGAGATTGATAACCACTCCTATTCTGACCGTGTCAGACAGTCCCGGAGGATTGGTAATTCCCAGCGACGCATCTAGGAAAGGATTGGGATGTGTTTTGATGCAGCATGGAAGGTTATAGCGTACGCATCGAGACAGTTGAAGACCCATGAGAAGAATTACCCAACTCATGACTTGGAGCTTGCGGCTGTGATCTTCGCTTTGAAGATTTGGAGACACTACCTTTTGGGCGAAAGGGTCGAGATTTTCACTGATCATAAAAGCTTGAAGTATGTGTTCACGCAGAAGGAGCTTAATATGAGGCAACGTAGATAGTTGGAGCTGATGACTGACTACGATCTTGATCTTAAGTACCATCCGGGGAAAGTTAATGTCGTGCCGGATGCGCTTAGTCGGTTACCAGCAATTCAGATGTTGACTACACAAAAGAAACTCATTGAAGACTTTCGAAGATTTGATTTGGAGGTTGTGCTACCGCATTCTTTGGGACAGTTGATGCAGCTGCAAGTACATTCGTCGTTGATCGAGAACATTAAAGCAGCGCAGGACCCTAGATTGCAAAAGTTTCGATAACAGGTTGAAGCTGGGCTTCGAACAGATTTACTGATCCATGAAGATGGTTCGTTACATTATGGTAGCCGTTTGTGTGTGCCAAAGGGAGATATTCGTGAAGAACTTATGAAGGAGGCACATAGTTCAGCATATTCCGTACATCCAGGAGGCACGAAGATGTACCAAGATATACGACAACAATTCTGGTGGGAAGGCATGAAACGGGAAATTGCCCGCTTTGTGGCAAAATGCTTGGTGTGTCAGCAAGTTAAGGCTGAACATCAAAGGGTGCTGGTTTATTGCAACCACTTCCGATTCCTCAGTGGAAGTGGGAATATATAACCATGGATTTCGTGACAGCTCTACCTCGGAGTCCAAAAGGCAACAATGCAGTTTGGGTGATTGTTGATCGTTTGACCAAGGCAGCTCATTTCATTCCTTTTCGGGTTGGTCAATCAACAGAAACTTTGGCAGAACGGTACATGCAGGAGATTGTAAGATTGCATGGAGTACCGGTGAGCATCGTGTCCGACCGTGACACTCGGTTCTTATCACACTTTTGGAGGATCTTACAGGAAAGTTTGGGGACTCGATTGAAGTTTAGCACAGCTTATCATCCTCAAATAGATGGCTAGTCGGAGAGAACGATCCAAACTCTTGAAGATATGTTGAGAGCTTGCATGTTGGACTTTAAGGGTTCATGGGAGGATCATCTACATTTAGTGGAGTTTTCTTACAACAACAGTTTCCAGGCGACTATTCAGATGGCTCCATTTGAATCTTTATATGGTCGCAAGTGTCGTTCACCCATTTGTTGGGACGATGTCGGTGAACGAAGATTGTTGGGACCAGATTTAGTCGTGCAGACAGTTGAGAAGGTTAATACTATCCGAAGTCATATGAAAGCAGCACAAGACCGACAGAAGAGTTGGGCTGATACGTCGAGAAGACCTCTAGAGTTCGCCGTGGGTGATTTAGTATTCTTGAAGATATCACCGACTAGAGGGGTGATTTGTTTCGGAAGTCGAGGAAAGCTCAGTCCTCGATTCGTCGGACCTTTGGAGATTTTGGAGCGTGTTGGTGAGGCAGCGTATCGATTGGCGTTGCAGCAATCCTTGACGAATGTGCATGACGTG